>CAVLGL010000035.1:22320877-23620877 GCA_963668995.1 Parnassius mnemosyne | reverse complement strand
CGACGACTGAGTTCTTTCCGTTCGCTTTAACTCACTGGCACTGCGTAGAGATGTTGCATCTTTTTGCGTATTTTATCGCATCTACCACGAGAAGTGATCTGAGTAATTGTTCGGACTAATTCCAGCCGCTCAATTCCAGCATCGCACATCGCGACGAAACTCGCGATACCATCCATACCATCTCTCCACCACTGTGCGATTTAGAAGAAGTTTTCTTCCTCGCCCAACCTCCTTGTGGAATCGAATACCATCAGCTATTTTTCTGGACCGATACGACATAGGGACCTTCAAGAAAAGAGCCTAATTGCGGATGCATTGCCGACCTTTTACTTTTAAAAATAAAAGGCCGGCAATGCATCTGCAATTCCCCTGGTGTTGCCGTTGTTCATGGACGGCGGTTGTCACTTACCATTAGGTGAGCCGCATTTTCGTTTGCCCCCTCTCCTATAAAAAAATCATATTCATAAATGTTCTACGTACCTACATTTGTATTATTTTTATATTAAAAATATTTATAATATATTGAACAGAACCTTCGAGACAGACACGCACTTGAACACGATTTTTTTTCCTTTCTTTTGCCTGAACGTTGTTTAGTAACGTAGTTAAGTACGATATACATATATTACTATTTGATTTGGAGGTGATGTGGTTTTGACTTATAAAATTAAAATTTGGCACAAAATATTAAAGTATCAAATCAAGTAAATTACCAATTCACAAAGCTTTAAAATAACTCAGAATAAAGTTTAAAGTTCAAGAAGGCAGTCGCGTGCTCAGATAGTTTTAATTCACAAAATTAATTTACTTAATATAATGAAAAATGTATGCGATTTAACATTAGAATACAAAATGAGACCACGTTCGCCTTCCTATAAGACCGTTCTACATCACAACGTGCGTCAAAGTTTCTAATTATCAAAGGTAAACTTTGTTACTTGACACTATTTCGTTCACAAAGTGTTCCCACAAATGTTTAAAATATTTTAGTATCAATAATAGAGTATTCCAATTTACTCAGTTATTAACTATTAACGACTTTGTAATATGTGTAAGGGCTTTACGGTAGAATCGTACATTTCTGCTGGCGTTAACATTTTACGCAAAGCAATCGCTGTAGTTTGACTATTACAAAAATTGTGTTAATTCACGTCTCTCATCATCATCATCATCATTACAGCCCTTCACAATTCCACTGCTGAACATATGCCTCCCCCAAGGAATGCTACAAAGGACGGTCCTGAGCCACCTGCATCCATCAATGTGCATGTCTTACCAGGTCGTCTCAGTCGAGTAATTGTTTTCTATGGTTCACATTTTCAGCATAACCGCGACATTACATTACATTACATTCAATATTAAAAACTATAAAAATATATTTTTTTAACTAATTCTAGAAATTTTATTATCATATAGTCCTACTCCCCGCGGTATTGTGCCAAAAACGCTGGCTGGGTTTCCCCGCTGAATGGCTATATTTATCCATGGAGTGAGAAAATAACATTTAACATTATAACATTAACATTTAACATTATTCAACATATTTTAATCTTATATTTTTTACTCGTTTATTAAACTTTTTTAACATAAACTTTAAATTTATGGCGGATTGGGATTATTTTATTAGATATAGTGGACTGTATTGAGATTCTAAATCCCCTGAAACGTTCAGTTACCGCAGTCACAAAACTACACCAAAAACAGCAACAAACTACTCACGGTCATACTAGCCAGCCTCCCACGATCAGCAAACGTTACAACGGTACAAACACGGTAGAATACACTAGCAATTATATTGTACACGGTACACTCTTTTTTTTGCGTCCAGAAGCAATTGAAAAGGGCTACTCTCCGGAAAGCGAGGAAGGGAGGTGGTGGATGCTCTAAGCATACCACGACAGCCGGCTGTCGTGGTTATGTGGGACTCACTGCGACTAACCTAACCTACCCTAAGTGCCTACCTAGTAAACACCACCTATAAGACTGGCATTGGCTTATGAGGTCTTTCAGCCGAATCGGAAGCGACCCAATTCAGGTAAAAGGGGGCGCAGGTGGCGACGTGCCGCTGAGGGGGAGCCTGCCTAAGGCAAATTATGAAGAGTCGGCCTGAGCCGCCAGAAGGCAGTTCAGATCGGCCGAAAGTTTGTTTGGCGGGTCCAAGAGAGAGTTTCTCGGTCTTCGGACTCGATAGCGAGAGGGGAGTGGGGCTGCATAGGAAGCTGCCTCACGAATGAAGTGATTAGAGTGAGACTCTGAGGCTTTGAAGAAGTTCTCAGAGAGTGTTTTTAGAAATTGTTGGATTGTGGGGAGCTGTAAGTCTTGATGGAGGTCGGCGTTACGAACGTACCAGGGTGCGTTCTTAGCTCGACGACAGAAGAGGTTTTGAACTACTTGGAGTTAGTTAATGGTTTTGGGATTAGCGTGGGCAAATATGGGGCCCGCGTAAGTCATGACTGGTCGTATACAGACCTTATAAGTGGTTCGCTTGTTGCGAAGGGACATTTTACTGTGTCGGCCCAGCATACTGTTGAGCCTACTCAGATAGAAACGTGCGTTGCGGGTTACTCTTTTAACATGGGGTCCGAAGGTGAGCCTCGCGTCCAGGGTGACACCTAAATATTAGGCGGTCATATGCCAGGGGACAGAGGTCCCTGGTATACGGATTGCGGAATCTTATTGATGCGGCGTCGTTTACGATCGAAGTGAACGGCGGAGCTCTTCTCCGGGTTCACATCGATGCGTCATTTTTGGAACCAAGCTCCTAAGTCATCAACTGACTTTTGGATCTTGTTCCATATGAAAGGTAGTGAGATACCTTTACAAAAGAGGGTAGTATCGTCTGCGAAGAGGGAGAGCTGAACACCTTTCGGCGGAATGGGAATGTCGTTGGTGAACAGGATATATAGGAGAGGGGCAAGCACTGAGCCCTGAGGGACACCGGCTATGATGGGGCGCTGTGAGGAGAGCGTGCCTTCGTATTTAACACGAAAGGTACGATCCATCAGGTAGGAGGCCACGAGACGAACAAGACGATCAGGGAGGCCTATTCTGTAGAGTTTGTAGATAAGGCCTTCGTGCCAGACTCTAACAGACGCTTTTGCAATGTCGAAAAAGACCGCGATGGTCTTATGACGACGAGGATAGAAACCGCTGAGGATATATTCCACAATACGGTGAACTTGTTGGGGACAAGAATGTTTCGCTCGGACGCCAAATTGGTGGGGGATGACAAGAGGGCACCGTCTGTTGGAAACAGATGGAGCCTCATGCGAGTAAGGATGACTCGTTCAAAGAGTTTGCCATGGCCTTGAGGAGGCTGATGGGACGATGACTGGAGGGGAGGTTGAGAGGCTTTCCTGGCTTGGGGATACCAATGACAGCCTCTATCGAGGTAGTGAAAAGTAACTAAGATTGAAGTAGGCGTTGAAAATAATAGCTAAAAGGGTTTACACCTGCTCAGGGAAATGTTTAGGGGCTTGGTTGGAGATGCCATCTGCGCCCGGGGCGTTTTTGGGCTTCAGTCCTTTGATGAGGGATGATATCTCATCATTGAACACAGTGATAAGGTCAAAGGCTGTGATGGGTGAGTTCCGGCAGCGGACCTCATCCTCCACTGTCTGGATGTGGGAGTGGTCGGTGAGTCGAGAGCTAGAAGAGCATTGTGCGGCAATGCTGTCTGCAAAGCACTCAGCCTTTTCCTCGTCCTCGAAGGCAACCGTACCGTCGGGACGGGAGAGAGAGGGAGTGTGGGTGATAGCGTCTATGCAGAGGGCTCTTGCTATCTGATAATACGCTGTAAGAGAGGGAGAGATATTCTCCATGAGCTTACTTTTTTCAAGGTCTCGAAGTTCGGAGAGGCGGAAACGGACTTCTCGTTGAAGACGATTGGCCGTAATTAATACGTAAATTAATACGACCGTGAGATTTTGGGAGAGCAGAGTGCTCTGTCATTATGTATATATAACTTTTATTTAATTAAATTAATTCAAGTTACAGGGAACACAAAAGGTTATGATGCTCTGTAAGAGCAAGAAGACGGTCCTGAGGAAGCTTAGCAGCGCGCAGTTTGCGTGCTAGGACGGCAATGTCCCCAATGGTGATGTTCTGAATAGCGGAATACACCGTATTCAGGTCATCAACCATTGAGGGATGTGCCTGTTGCGGGGCGGAGGACGTCCGCGGAGGGTTGGCCTTTTTAGGGCCCCAGTGGAAAACTGGAGGCTGTGAAGGCTGAGAGAAGCCTGGAGGAGGCCTAAGAGGGCTCTGAAGGAGCTGGGAAAGGCCCTGACGGGGCATTCTTGAAGGGAGGGCCGGAAATAACCTGTTATTGACCGGCGGTGGAGCCTCACCCTCGTTCCAGCAGACAATGTTGGGACGAGGGTGAGGCGCGCCAGGGCAGCCTCTTTAATTAGCCGGGTGGCCTGACTGCTGGCACAGGACTCACGCAGGTGGGGATACGACGTTTTGTGGCCGACGACACTCTTTCGAGTTATGCGGATCTTGCGGACACTTGACGCACCTGGGTGGGGCAGAGCAGTTGGCCGCCGCATGCCCATAAAGTTCGCAGCGGTGCCACTGTGCCGGGAAACCACGCCTGTGTGGGGGCTCAACCCTCACTCTCGACAGGCCGCATACTGTGCGTATCTGCCGGAAAATTGCTGTAGCCTTCGGCACGTTGGTGAGAATTACAAGGGCAAGCGGGAACCTCTTGCCTTTGTTGCTGTGCATTTTGTGCGGGGCCTCAAATGGGAATCCTTGGGACTTATGGTCCTCAAGGATGTCCTCGTTGACTAGTTCAAACGGGACACCGCGGATCACGGCCCTGACTTTACGCTCTTCCGGAAGAGCGTACGTGTGGTAGGACAAACGCTCGGCTGTGAAAAGCCGTGTTCTAAATAGGTCCAGTGTGGACATGTTGGGGGGGGGCGTTCTAAGAAACAGTAATGGCGGGGATCCCTGTTCTCAAAAGAACAGGCGCTTGTTCTGAAAAGAACAAGAGACGTATCCAAGAAACAATATACACGACATAACAATATATCAATAACAAAAAGATATTAACAAAAGCAATTAACAAGAAAATAACAAGAAAAATTAACAAAAATAAAACAATGAGCGGTCAAATCTCCCCACATGGCTACAAATATTTTCATACCAACCTAATGAAAAACACCTTTATCAAGCAAAAGAAGAAATTCGATAAAACAAAATAACTTTATACAAAAGGACATACATAATAATATTATATACATAATATTATATACATTATTAAAAAAATTCAGATCATTTATATTTATTGTAGCATGGATATTACGTTTTTTGACACCTAAGCAGATTACGGGAACTGAAGCATGCAAAATTTGTTATTATTAAACATGTTCAGGAAAACGATTTTCAGTTGGACATAGAATATATATAAGAACAACACAGTGTATACGAGTAGCAAATTACGGTGTTTGAAGTGAATTTGAAACGGTTTTAAGTGAGGGAATACTTAGGTAGGGTTAGAGGAAGATTAAAAAAGGCAAACATCCATCACGATATAATGCACCCTATAATAATACCTCATAAAAGTGGATTGACGGATCTTCTGATAGATCATGCACATAACATGACATTTCACGGAGGTCCTCGACTTACTTTAGGATAGTTACGTCACAAATATGGCATTGTAGGGTTGTTAAATTACGTTTACGAAACTGCGTCAAAAGCAGAAAAAACAGTCCCTCTACACAACATCAATTAATGGCTGATTTACCAGAATCAAGGGTTAATTTAGCACCACCCTCTCTTCACACAGGTATTGATTATACTGGTTTCGTTTAAATAAAGTGAAGTAAAGGACGAGAAATAAAAACTAACAAAGGATATGTAGCATTTTTTGTGTGTATGGTTACCAAAGCCATACATTTGGAATTAGTGTCGGATTTGACCACGTCAGCATTTAGCAGCACTTAGTCAAACTTTGGCTCAAACTTTGTAGGCGCTAATAGGATCCTGCAAAAAGAATACCAACAACTTCAGCACATATTTAACAACAACTTTTTGATGGAGCTTTCATAGTTGAACATCGAATGTATTGCAATGCTCCCTCGTGACCAAGCGCTCGAGGGTTATAGGAGAGAGCTGTGCGTAATTTAAAATATCACCTGACGCGTGTGGTTGGTGATCGAAAGCTAACATACGAAGAATACTCGACAGTATTGAGTCAGATATAAGCGTGCTTAACCTCAAGACCGCTAACTGGAAACGTGGAAAATTTGGGGCTTTTGACACCTGCACATTTTTTACAACAAATGTAGGTTCCACAACAACATAAACGCCCAAAAATGCCAGGACAAGATGGCAGCTACCAAAAAAAATTAGTTTGTGCGGAAAAGGTGAAAAGCTTTACCTAAACTTACTCAATCATCTAGTAGGAGTAAGTGGCTTAGACCGCAACCAAACATGAAAATTGATAATATGGTCATCATTCAAGACAACTTACCACCAGGAAAATGGGCGTTGGGTCGAGTAGTAGAACTTCACCCAGGTAGGTAGGACATGTAAGAGTTGTAATAGATAATAAAAAAACAAAAAAGGGTAATCTTAAAAGGCCAGTCAGTAAACTGTTATTACTACCCAATAAAATATCATCACAACAAAATGAACAAAAAACAGGTCGAGCAACTCTATACAGAAAATTACCCATAAACAAAAAATAAGTTAAAATGAACACACTCTAAATTCAGCTCTATTATTATGAGTTTAATATTTTTTATATGTTTAATTGCACCTGCCTTTAGTACAACTTCATACAATTTTACAACTTTGAACAATAACCAGTCTATTTACTTCGATCTAATAGGTAAAATGCAAATAATCCAGGATAAATGGGCACTTATTGTGTATGTACAACTTAGATTCTGATTGGGAAGGAATCGAAGTATTTGAAATATTTTTAAAACATTTAAACGAAAGATCACTTATACCATATGATATTGTTACAACTACAGCACGAGTTCTCGGAACTGCAATATTATAATGACCTGCTATTGAATCGGAGACTTGTGAATGGAATATGCTACTTGGCCAATAGTTTTAAAAGTAATAATAGTAACGTTACGTTACGTTAATTAGTAACGTAAATATCTAGATATTAAAACGTAATAATAGTAACGTTGCACTGCTGAATGAACAAACAAATGTTTCTAACTCACCTCTCTTAAATATCTTTAAGCCTGCTCTCTAATAACAGACAGCTTCGCAATATGGTCGTTTATCACCCTCACGGTGATCGGCGATTGGTTGCGTAGTTGGAGGGTAGGCGGTGGTTGCGCGGCGGTTTGTTTTTAATTTCACAAACGGCTGTAAGTCCGTCGGTGATTGGTCGCATGTTTTATCGCATGACGCAGTCGCTCGCTCCTTAAGTAGGGAGCGGTTGCGTTAGCGGTCTGTATAAATAGCAGTTGTTTTGGCTCGCCGCGCATTTACCGGTCAGCCACCGTAGAGCTTACATTACCTGAAGATGCCTCGTGTATAGGCGAAACACGTGTCGTATTGTAGTCAGTGGTATGTCTTTCCTAGTGTAGTGGTGTTGGGAGTAGTGTGACGGGGATAGTGCACGCAATTGAGGGAGGGCGGGAGGTGCTTTTCATACTAGGTAAGACACATCATTTTATTTTATCGAGCGGATGTACGCGAAGTAATTTTTTACCAACTTTAAAAATAATTTCTAAATCAGCCGCATTTCCCCATAGCAAAATTCCATAAGACATTATGCTATGGAAATAACTGAAATAAACTAATCTAGCTGTCTCGACACTAGAGAGACCTCTAATCTTTTTTACGGCATAAGCTGCAGCACTTAGTCTGCTTGCTAGTTTGGATATATGGGGCCCCCACTGAAGCTTTGTATCAAGAGTGATGCCAAGAAAACAGTAGATCCAGCAGGGCTCAGTTCTTCCACATTTAAAAAACACATTGGTATTCAGAATTTTAACATTCGATGTTGTAAATTTAATACATTTAGTTTTATTTCTGTTTAATTGTAGATTATTAACGTTAAACCAATGGACTAATTTTGACATAGCACTTCGTCACATTTAAATGATTGACATTTAAGTTTAAAAATCAAGGCAGTATCATCAGCAAATAACACTATATCATGATTATCCTCTACAAGGGAAGTTAAGTCATTAATATACACTAGAAATAGGAATTTGCCAACAATTGAGCCTTGAGGGACACCCATTAGCACACGAGACTCGGAAGAACTTTTATCATTGGTAATAAACTTTCTGCGTATTACTTAAATATGAAAAAATAAGTTTAAGCGTTGTATTCTTGACAACATAGTACTGTAGCTTCCTTATTAATGTCTCAAAAGTTTTACTAAATGTTGGTAGTACAGAAATTGGTCTAAAATTGGCGGGGTGTAATGTACTAAGTACTAGATTTAAATAAAGGTACTCGTATAACTTTACTATGTTTTATTAAATCAGGAAACACACCAGATTCGACGCTTGTATTAAATATGGTGCCTAGATAAAGTGCTATTGTATTTATTATAGATAAAATAACTTTAACGTAAATCTCCTATAAGTCTGCCGTTTTCTTAACATCGATAGTTTTAAAACATTTAGCGATATCTTTTGGCAATACTCTATGGAATTTAAAAGTATTTGAACAAGCCTTTACGTTTTATTTAAGTAATGATTCTGCGTAGGAGAAGAATTAAATTTTTGTTGTAAAAAAAAGGAACATCAGTAAAATGTTTCTCAAAAACCATAGCAACATCTTGTTCAGATTGAGCTAAATTGAAAATGAAAATGAAAATGTGTATTTGTCTCAAATTATTGTTAAATTCAAAATTCTCAAATTCTCTAAATTATTGTTATATTCAATTGAAAATCCTAGTTGCGTGGTTTGCTCGTTTCATTATTAATTACTGTCCACCTAATTTCAATTTTATTGGCTACTGTTTTAATTTTGTTGCTTAAATGTATAGCCTTAGCTGTGGAGCACACTTTTTTAAATATTTTAGAATATGTTTTTACATGATCTCTAAATATAACACCACTATTATATATGATCTTTCATTATAAAGCTCGTATAACCTTCGCTCAATTTTATAAATTCCGAATGTCGTCCATTCATTAAATGATTTGTGACTGATGAAAGAAAAAGTTTTAAAAGTAAATATTCTACTAAATTCACAACTTATAATTTTAAATAACGCACCATACAAATAATCACTGTTTTTAAATGAAAGAGATGGAATTCTTTCACTATATTACTTCTAAACTTCTCAAGCGATGTTCATTTATTGAAACAAACACAACTTACTTATTTTTCTGTTTTTGTGTATGTAAGGCAATGAGACCAACTGACCAGTGATCCGAACTTAAATTTTGAATAATTGATTTATGCAAGGGCTCTATAGAAGTCGCACTAGGCCCAGCAATATGTGTTTGTTCTAAGAATAAATATGTACGATTTAAACAATGAGCTAAACTTAATACTAATGGAAGAAGTTTCAAACAGATTGATGTTTAAGTCTCCACATATTACAACAGACTTGTTCTGTTTACTAAGTTTGAGCAGAACTTCTTCCACAATCTTTTCAAAATAGCCGTAAGTAGCACATGGGGGTCTGTAAACACTTACAACAGTGAGGTGCTCTAGCTCGACACAAGGCATTTCTACAGTTCGCTCAACAGAGAGGCTCACAATATCCTTACGTTCTTTATATATTAATGATTTATCTGCTAATATTAAGCAGCCACCACGTAAACTATTTTCTTTATTGAAGGAACTGACTACCTGGTTCTACGTGGTAGAGCCATGCTGCAGCTATATTATGATTGTAGCACGAATGGGTCGGCTCGACCGGGGAAGGACCACGCTCTCACAGAAAACCAACGTAAAATAGCAGATTAACGCTGCTGTGTTTCGTATGGTGAATGTAGAGAACCAGAGACACTTTTTACTGGCAAAGAGGCAATCCATCTTAGTTCTCACGGGTGACAACGCATCTGCATCTTGAGTCTTTATTGAGGATAGATGTAGATGTCTATGGGTCACAGTTACCACTTACCATCAGGTGGACTGTGTGCTCGTTTGTCACCCAATCCTATAAAAAAAACCTGGTGATGTCTGAAATTAAACATGAAATTATAATATTTTAGTCAATGTTCAGTAATAGGAAGGATATTTATGTCGTTGCTATTTAAAAACAATTCAACTTCCAATTGCATTTCTTCATAGAAACCTATGTTCAGCAACGACTGTCATATTGTTGCTTATTCTATGTGTAGAATAGAATAGAATATAATAGACTTACTTATATTGACAACTTAAGTATTATTCAACGCATTTTACCAGGTAATATATCAATCAATACGTCATAAAAAAATAAATATAACGGCAACAAGATATATAAATCAGTGTAATAGTGGTGTAAGAAGATCCACTACCTCATATCGTCCCTTGGGTGTTGTAAATTCAACTTCCAATTGTTTGCTCATCATACCTTGTATATTTTGATGCACCAAGTGTAAACAATTTTTATTGCTTATTTGTATGCTGCTTTCTAAATTAATTAAAATATTGCTAGATATTGCCCCTATTGTCGCGTTCACTAATTTTAATTAGTTGGAACTGATTCCAAATTAAATGTCAAATGATTATGCTGCTCAATAGAAGCAGTCTTGGTAGCCAAAAACTTGGCTGATTTAAAAATTAAATAATTAAGATAGCACATTTGCTACCAGTCTTAAATTATATTTGGATTAAGTAATACCTATCTTCTGTCCTAAACATTTTTAATAAATTATTTATGTGAATTTAATGAAATTTGTCATTATTATCATTACAATTATATGTCAAATTTAAATGATTATTACATATTAAATTGTAGGCGCTGCTGACACAGCACACACATGCATCGCCCGTGTCTATGTGTATCTCCGCTAAGACACAGTATAAATATATAGTAGGAACAGTATGTAAACTACCTACAAACGCTCGAAACGGCACACTCTCACAAACATGCGCAACGACGAGACTTCTAAGCGCTCGTCGCGGTGCTCTCAGTAGCGAATGTCGCGTCAAGGACTTTTTAAAAATGCCACGAACGTAGTGCGTAGTATACGGCTGTTTCAACTCGGCTTCATCAAAACCGGAGCTATATACTTATGTATAAGCTTCCTGCTGATTTTGAAAGGTAAGAATGATTTTTATTGTCATTGTTATAATCGTTATCGAATTATAAGTCCGTGTGATCGATCATAATGAATTCGTGAACTTATTTGTAAATAAATAATGCGACGGTTTTGAGGCTATTTAAAGCTGGTAGTGCCATAGTGGTAACAAAAAGTAAATCCAAGATGGCGGCTGCAATAGGTATCATTTTTTCGTCATGGGTGCCATTTTCATGGGTTTCGAGGGTGTTGAAGCCGATAGTGCTGTCGAAATGTAAATCCAAGATGACGGCTACAATAGGTATCAATTTATTCGTCATGGGTATCATTTTCATGGTTTTCGAGGGTGTTGAAGCCTCTTTGAAGTTGAGTGCTGGCAAAATGTAAATCCAAGATGGCGGCTAGGAGTAATAGTGTTCAGTGATGTGTATATAATTCTCGTGAAATAGATAACGACCGCCACCGGCGGGACGGGCAGTCTGTAAGTCAGTATTCAATTCCTTTTGGGTGTGTACATGTTGATGTGAACAAGTTAATCATTTTCCCCCCTACGCAAGCCCCTAAAATACACCAGCCACAAAGGTTCACAACAAAATTATTCATTTGTAAATTTAAATTGTGTCTTACATTATTAAGGTAGTGTGGACAAGAGAATTTTGTGTACTTAAATGTACACAAAATTATTAAGTTGTTCAATATATCTCAATAACTTTTTGTTGTTTACACTGACTCTTCTACCAACAAAACCTATTATTGCACTATTTGGGCAAAATTTTATTTAGGATGTCAATAAAAATGCTCCAGGCATGCAGCAATTTGAAATTTTTGTCCCTCTAAAGAGTTATTTGAAATTATTACTAGATTTTTTCCCATGTCATCTCCATACACAATTGTATTATTTTGTTAATATTTGAGTCATTTTTATTTTTTATTTTAAATTAAAATTAATTTATCTTGGCAATAAAGTTGAAATTCGTGGTCCTCTTTTAATTTACGATATAATTTTTAATAGTGACATTTTAAATGTTAGCTCGCACCATAAAATACTTTTTATTTAAATTGTGCAAGCAGCTATTGAAGTCTAAAAGAAACTGTGTCACTCAGTGTCACTACAACATGTAAGAACTATTGTGATCGCTGCTATGGCTATAGTTCAATGCTAAACCCTATATCTTCAATTAATCGAAGGAGCTGCTTAGTTGTGAGCAATTTCATTCTTCTGTGCTTACGTAAGTAGTGTGTTCTTTGAGTACGTAATTTCCCAGATGAGTGTTACGTTTGTGCATTAAGGGTCCACAATCAGTTAGTATATGCAGAGGTATTTCTTCCATTAAGGAACAGAATCGACACATACTTGAGTTACTTTGTCCCAAGATGGATATGTGCATTTTTGGGCAACAGTGTCAGTAAGGGCTACTGCCAGAACACGCAGTTTATTCTTACTCAATCACAGAGCTCCTGAAGCGAATTTACGATCATACGCTTGAATTAAGGTTTTAGAATATTTTAAGCTTGGTGTATCAGACCAGATCTTATGTAATTTATTGTGATAAAGAATCCGCTAGCTTCAGTTCGTTTTAATTATTGATAAGTACTTACTTTTTAAGTAGCTACTTACATTATTTCCATGCTGTTTAGATTTTATATTTAGAGAAGTTCGTTTGACGGAGGATGGAGACCAAGGTGACGGTGATGATGTCACCTTCCTTAGGGTGGACTCAGAAGGTGGGTAAAGGATATCAGTGATGCTACTACGTAGAACCATCGTGTTTGGACTCATTTTCAAAAAGGTCCATGGAGACCTATGACTGTGATGATATCACCTACCTGATGGTGGACTCTGAATTAGGGTTTAGGATCTCAGTGACGCCCCTCCATAGAACATAAGTCATTTTAAAGGGCTCATAAAGACCTAGGTAACTGTGATAATCTCACATTCCTGATGGTGGAGTCAATAGCTGGGTAAAGGATCTCAGTTATGCCACTACGTAGAATCATCGTGTTTAGACTCATTTAAATACCAAAGTGTCTGTGGTGATCTCAGCTACCTGATGGTGGACTCCCAATGTAGGTATAGGATTTTAGTGACGGCACTAATTAGAACGATCGTGTTGAACTCATTTGATAGCGCTCATAAAGACCTAGGTGAATGTTATGACCTCATCTTTCTGATGGTGCAATCCGAAGGTGGGTATAATATCCCAGTGACGACACTAGATAGAACGATGGCGTTTGAACTCATTTGAAAGGGCTCCTAAAAACCTAGGTGACTGTTACGACCTCACGCTTTTGATGGTGCAATCAAATAGGCTATGAGCGACGGCACTAGATAGAACGATCGTGTTTGAACTCATTTGAAAGGGCTCATAAAGACCTAGGTCACTGTCATGATCTTACTTTCATGATGGTGGACTGAGAAGGTGGGATAAAATATCTCAGTGATGCCACTACGAAACACCATCATGTTTGGGCTCATTTGAAAGGGCTCAGGTAGACTAAGATATTTTAGTAAATATGCCATGATTTTAAAGACGTAAACTTTGTGTTTTTGTTGTGGCTTATTACCAGACTGTGTAATAGTAAAAACAGTATTATTACTCACTTACACGTGGTAGAGCTATGCTAAACGTGGTAGTTATGCTGCAGCTATATTAGTAGTATAGTTGTAGCACGAATGGGTCAATTCGACCGGGGAAAAACCACGCTCTCACAGAATACCAACGTAAAATAGCAGCTTAACACTGCTGTGTTTCGTATGGTGAGTGTAGAGAACCGGAGACCCTGTTTACTGGAAAAGAGGCATTCCATCTTAGTCCTCACGGGTGACAACGCATCTGCATTTTGATTCGCAAACGAGGATAGATGCAGATGTCTATGGGCCACAGCAACCACTTACCATCAGGTGGACTTTGTGCTCGTTTGTCACCCTATCCTATAAAAAAACTTAATTTATTATGTTTCCAGGCAAGTAAAAAACCAGCAAAACTCTCAATTAGGTACAAAATTAGAAATCTGCCATATATTTTACAGGTAATAAAAAAACAAGACCGGAAAAAGCTGCATAACCAACAACAACCAGACGATGAAAATATCTGCGTACTTTAAGAAAGCCTACAAGCACGATTAAAACCAATTCCTATATGACCAACTTACCTGCACTCGATATTTAGAACTCAATGATTTTTGACTGGAAGTAAGGTTTTTAGATTTTGTAAATGAAACAATGTTGTACTTAATGATTTATTACACGAATACTACATATTTTATAAAACAAATGTTTCTGATTTTAATGTGTTTAAATTAACTTATTTTTACTTATTTTAATTCCCGACGTTTGGGTGCTTCAACTTTTTTTTAGACTGTAACATGTAGCGTGCTCAATTAGAAAAACATATAAAGCTAGGCCATCCTATTTCCGTTACTGAAAACCGATAAGCATTATCTGGTCATCATAATACCTTCAGAATGTGGCCATGCCCACGTATATTTCTGGGCGCACGGTAATCCGATGACTTCAGTTCATCTGAATCACGTCAAACTGACCGTGAGTGAGCGTACTTATAGTAGGGCTCCGTCACTCGTTCAAGGTCTCGCATTATATACCTACCAGCTAACGTACTCCGGGAGTGCAAGTTTCAATGGGGTGCCGCATGCTCTAAAGTTGGTTAATTTAATTTTAATCATTTAAATAAACAGTTAAAAATAAATAACAAATTTATTAAATAAATAAAATTAACCATAATGAATAAAATTATCATAATATCTAATCCATTTCTTAAAATTGTCTTAATACTTACTGTACATGCCCCTAGCTGTCCCAACAAAAATCGACTATACAGGGGCCCATACAGCTGTAGACTCGGCGGATAACTAAGGACGGGGCCCAAATGGCCTATGGATATTTAATATCCATATGGATTAGGTACTTAATGCGACTTACCTGGTTCAGAAGCGAAGACGGACCACCAGGCTCGTTCAGGCGTTAGGTGTAGTGAATGTAAGTAGTGTGTGAGAAATGTATATATGTTTAACCTGAATTAGCCCTTTTTAATCAGCAGCAACCCTGACTCCAGCACCATGACTCCAGCAGCGCCACTCGGTGTCACTCAAAGTCTAGCGTCCCTTAGCACAAATCTATAATCTAATACGAACGTTGGTTCTCGCAGGTCACAAGGTTTAGCGGTTTTAACCGACACAGGAAAATATCTCCGAGTTAAATCAAATGGCACAAAACAACTCGTCCGAATGCACTTATGCATGCAACCACTATACAACTTGACGATAATTAATTGTAACGACGTTAGTTAATCGCTCAAACTCAAAATTCAGCCTCGTTAACACGTAAAACAAACAAAAAAAACAACGCAAAAATGAGAGGCACTTAAATCGACGTTATAATTCCACGTCACACAAGCAAGTTAAATATTGCAAAATTCACTTCAACACGCAATCACTAATAGCGAATTTAAACGCGCACAAATACTAAAAATCTAGACCACAAACCGAAACTGGTCGCGCGAAAAAAGGCTGCAGCGGTCACTATAAAATACGTGGATCGACCGCACCGCTGCTCTGAAGCTACTGTTTTAGCCCACGAGCGCCAAACGCTGGGAAGCTGCATACCGATTCCTGCGGCGCGCGTGACACCTAACACCATCGGGTGATTCGTCAAGTCGAAGGCGATTGGATGCCGTCTCAAATGACCATTTTTGGGCCTAAACACTTACCTTATCATGAATAGGAAATATCTTTTGAAGTGTTAATATTATTTTTATTTTAATAGATAGGAAATTATATTTTTAATTTATTAGATTCACGCTAATTTAGGTTTATCCATTCTTAAACAGTTACGACAGTCACTCAGTTCCAGTGATAACTCATTTAACAAATTAATATGAGATAATTGATATCTCTTTTTTACCATTATTTCGTCCATTTTTAGGGTTCCGTACCTCAAAAGGAAAAAACGGAACCCTTATAGGATCACTTTGTTGTCCGTCTGTCTGTCTGTCTCTCAAGACTCTTTTTCTCAGGAACGCGTGGAGGTATTAAGCTGAGATTCATATCAAATACTTACGTCTACTGTCCCTTGGACCTGTGAAAAAATCAAACTTCTAAGCCAACGCAATTAAAAGATACAGCCGTTTATGCCACAAATTTTCGACATTCGCAAGGGAATCAAAACCTACAGGGTACTTCCCGTGAACTCAGAATCCTAAAATTTGGTACGAAGCAACGTATTATAGCACAGATAAAGGAAAAATTGCGAAAAGCATAAATTTTTAGTTACATCATATAATAAAAATATTTTTAATAATTTTAAACTTTACGGATTTGTTCGGAACCGTCGGTGCGCGAGTCCGATTCGCACTTAGGCGGTATTTTTTTGGGTTTTGAAGTGATTAAATGGCGATAAATGGCAGTTGCAGTAAGTAAAATACCTTCTTCAGAAGACGAATCCATTTTTTTCAACTGACGCAGTGAGAGGTCGGCTAGCCAGATATGTAGCGCAACACTGCGCGCGGCCCCGTCCTCTGGTATATAGTGAATAGTGATTATCTATGAGTATGGCTCCGTAGATCGAGAAATGACATCCGTTTGAACTTTAAACTAGGAGACTAGGACTATTGATAAAATATCAATCTATCGAAAAATCTATATAGTTATTAAGAAATATCAATATTTATTACTAATATTTTTGGACCTGGTCGAGCCCCGACGGTTTGACAAAAAATGAGATTGACTTCATTATGACGACCAGATGACAACTGTTCAGTGATGTCTCAGTGATCGCGAGGGTGAAAACCGGCAGCGATCACCGAATGGTTAGAGGCACACTGAACCTAAACGTTAAGTTGGAGAGGTCTCGTCTAATGAAGTCAACGCTCCGTCTCCCTCGTGCTCTAATCCAAAGTCCCGAAACCTTTAACTCGAGTTACAAAACCGTTTTCAGTGCCTAGAAGACTGCAATGAAGTGGACGATATGAATGACAAGCTCGTGGAAACTGTCCATGCGGTCGGCGCTAAGTTCAGCAAGACCCGCCGCAGAACACAAAAACTCTCCGATCACACTCTTAATCTCATGGTTGTAAGACGGGAAATAAAACTACATTCTTCAACAGATTTGACAGCATACAGGCAACTGAACAGACAGATCGCCAAATGCATGCGGCGGGACTTACGCAACTTCCATACAGCTCGTATTGAAGAAGCGATTGAGCGGAACCAAGGCTCCAAAGTCCTTGCCAGAGATCTGTCTGCCAGAAAGAGCCAACTGTCAAAGCTGAAGACAGAGTGTGGCAGTATCGTTTCCGGGGCACCTGAGATTTTGAGTGAGATTGAGAGCTTCTATGGGCAGCTGTACACGTCATCGTTGGAGCCACACGCAAGTGTGAGTAACGATCCAAGAGCGAGTCTTATCCGACATTATTCGGCAAATTGTACAGAAGTCAGAGGAGTACAATTTGCCACAATGTCTGGTGCATGTGGACTATGAGAAAGCCTTTGATTCCGTCGAAATTTGGGCGGTGCTGCAGTCCCTTCAGCGGTGCCAAGTTGACTGTCGGTATATCGAAGTGCTGAAGTGCTTGTACAGAAGGGCTACGATGGCTATCCGAGTACAAAACCAGAGTACGAAACCTATCCAATTGCAGAGAGGTGTAAGACAGGGTGACGTCATATCCCCGAAACTCTTCACCGCTGCATTGGAAGACGTTTTCAAGCTTCTGGACTGGAAACGATACGGTATCAACATCAATGGCGAGTACATCACTCACCTTCGATTTACCGACAATATAATCCTTATGACAGAATTGCTGGAGGACCTAAGCACTATGCTCAATGACCTCAATAGTGCTTCCCAACGGATAGGTCTTAAGATGAACCTGGACAAAACAAATATCATGTTTAATGTCCATGTCACACCTATGCCGGTAGTCGTTGGGAGCACTAAGATCGAAGTTGTTGACGAGAATGTTTACCTGGGACAAATAGTCCGCCTAGATAAGTCCAACTTCGACCGAGAGGTCAATCGACGGATTCAACTCGGTTGGGCAGCCTTCGGGAAATTACGGCACATCTTCTCGTCAGGTATACCTCAAAACTTGAAAATGAGACTGTACAACCAGTGCGTGTTGCCAGTGATGACTTACGAAACTGAGACGTAGTCCTTCACTGCTGGCCGGATAAGGAAGCTTAAGGTCGCTCAGCGAGCTATGGAGAGGGCTATGCTCGGAGTTTCTCTGCGTGATAAACTTAGGAATGAGGATATCCGCAGTAGAACCAGAGTGACCGACATAGCCCAACGGATTAGTAAGCTGAAGTGGCAATGGGCCGGCCATGTAGCTCGAAGAACCGACAACCGATGGGGAAAAAAGGTTCTCGAGTGGCAGCCTCGTACCGGCAGGCGAAGTGTTGGGCGTCCCCCCACTAGATGGAGTGACGACCTGGTGAGATGTGCAGGAAGTCGATGGATGCAGGTGGCTCAGGACCGTGCTTTGTGGCATTCCTTGGGAGAGGCCTATGTTCAACAGTGGACTTGTGAAGGGCTGTAATGATGATGATGATGAATATTTTTGGACGATATATCGATAGTTCGATATTGGAATATAGACATGAACTAATGAGTTCAATCATAGAGCAACACACGAAGGAAAAAGCCACCATAGCGTTATTTTCCGATACCAAAGTGTCTGTCATTTTTTACTGGTGGAAATCTGCGCCACGCACACTTTCTCAGACTCCCACACAAAAATAATCGTCTATCACTACGAAATTCACACATAACAATTAAAATAATACATTAACAATTTTACACAGACATAAATATATTCTGTGTCATAATAGTGTAATGAAGTGACGCAACTACATTGACAAGTTGCATACAGCCATGGATGTAACGTCTGTGGATATACATTACCGATGAAAAGGTGGATATTATAATAAATATTTTTTGTGACTACTATAATTACCTATGATTTAACTGATAAACTTAAAGGTGATATACTTTTTTACGTGGTAGAGCCATGCTGCAACTATATTAGTAATATAACTGTAGCACGAATGGGTCGGCTCGACCGGGGAAGGACCACGCTCTCACAGAATACCAGCGTAAAATAGCAGCTTAACGCTGCTGTGTTTCGTGTGATGAGTGTAAAGAACCGGAGACCCTTTTTACTGGAAACGAGGCATTCCATCTTAGTCCTCACGGGTGGCAACGTATCTGCATTTTGATTCGTAATCGAGGATAGATGTAGATGTCTATGGACCACAGCAACCACTTACCATCAGGTGGACTGTGTGATCGTTTGTCACCCTTATCCTATAAAATAAAAGGTTATATAATTTTAAAAACCAATGATAGCTTTATCTAGGTAGGTTTATAAAATGGGTTAGTTTTGTATATTATATATCTCAAAAATTGTAATGAAATACACTATCACGTACACTGTATCAAATAGAAAATTTAATATTAAGCCCTGGATAACACCACGTCTACTTTGTGCATTAGATTCAGGAATAAAATTCATATTAAAAGAAAAAAATATCCAAATGATAATATATTACGTGTATCTTATACCCGATACCGTAATTACTGCAATAAGTTTTAAAGAAATTGAAAAAAGAGTATGAGAAAGAATAAATAGCAAAAAATACAAAAAATGAAAGCCGATATGTCGATATATCGCTATTTTATAGATATATAAAACTACAATATTGATATATTTATAACTATCGATATATCGAAAATCAGTGTGTGTTACATTTCTTTAACTCGTAGGGCATCGGACATGCATTTATTTCATATGCAGGGGTGTCTAGTTTTTCTGGCAGATTATCTTGTTATATAATGTCTTATTTTAGCTGGTGGTTGGAAAAATCACCAGCAGAAAACTTTGCATCTGAGAAGTGGCCTAGCTTCGGCGACGGGGGCCGCTAGAGCCAAAAATTAACTCACCCGCCCTCCCGAACGCATACCCACCTTCTCGTGATAATGGGCTTAGTAACCATGTTACGGTCACCCATGGTAAACGTATACGCAGCCACATGGCTGGCCGCACCGTTGATGAGATGGTGATGGGGCTGCGTGGGGAGAAGAGGTCGGTATTGCGTTATGCCGCTCTCCCTACCTTCCGTGACCGAAACTTTTTGGCAATCGGAGGAAGGCGCTTTGTATTCCTGGTGCGCCTTACCGGAGAAGGAAAAGGCGGAGGAGAAGTCCTCCCCCAAGGAAAAGCTGCCATCGAGAGGCCGACGCCGGTGAAGTCGCGGATGAGTGCGAAACGTTTCCGTAGCCCTGCCAATAAACGGCCATGGGGGTTTAGTAGGCTTAGTCCGACATAACGCGTCCTTGCCACGCGAGGCGGGTGTGCGTAGGCATTTTCCTCAAGTAAAAAAAAAGAAGAAATGCCAAACCTTACTCCTCCCCCCCCCCCCACCCCCCACCCATTTTCGCAAATATGTTAAAAATATAAAATTGGTTAGTCTTACGAACTTTTTATGTTTGTACTGTAACCAATTTTGTAAACAATTTTGTAAGTACTGTAGGTACTACGGTATAAAATGACATATTATGTAGACTGGTAAGTAATTTGTTTCTTTTATGCTTACCTACCTACAAACATTATAAACGAAACGACCAAACTTACAATTTGGATGTTACTTTATATTGCAAAGAATAAAAAACATTTTATCATTTTTTTGCTTGAATTTAGATCAAAGTCCCAATATACTCGTATATTTCCACGAGCATATTCTAAATAAAATGAATTTCATCCATGACTGCTTATTTAAATTGATACTTTATCGCTGACAAGTCAGTCAGTTGGTGCTGTCAGCCGGTTTACAAACAATCAGCCGTTTTAAATTAGATTTTATACAAAATCTATTTGAAAGCGACTGGTAAGTAAACATTTAAGAAAATAAACATATTTAATGAGATTCTACGAAGAATTTTAGTTACGGCTATAATAGAACTTGGTTTATAAAAAATATTAAATTATACCTTCTCTGTTTGAGCCAGCGAGCCCACCAGCAGCACGCCTACCCCCTCCTTGAGAGTGGTCAAACCCGCCCCCTCCTCTTCACCTTCTCAGGTAAGTTACGCACCCCCATACATCTTCCAACTCCACCTTCGCAACGTCCTACCCTGAGTCCGTTGCGCAGAGGTCTTAAAAATATATGGGACCAGGAAAAAGGGGCACTCGGAATTACTAGCCAGCGGGGGTCTAAGGCTCCGCCTCCGAAGATACAGGGAGCCGCGCAACATAATACCGACACTTCCTTTACTCCACGGTTCCATCACCACCGTATCAACAATCTTCGAACGATATCTTTGTGCTGCTTATACTGCTTCCTATCGCCGGTAACGGATCTTCATCATCATCGTCATTGTAAGTATGTTGCATCACTATTAAAGACGGACTTCTACCAAGGCACACCACTTGACCGATCTGATGCTTCACTCATCGGCTTCTTTCTAGATGTTTTCATACCATATTACGCTTATTTAGTATTCAGTCAAGACAAACGTCTTAAAAACTTTAAACCTTTAACCCCACGTTTAGGTACATGCGGCGTGCCTCCAGCGCCAGCGGTGAGTTGGTATAGATTCGAACAGTGTTGGGAAAAATTGCTATCGTTTTAGTGAATTAAATAAAACTCAAACATTTATTGCTAAACCATAATATACACAAGATGCTTTTAAATAATGTGAGGCCAGTGTTACGGATCCTGTTGGGCACGTAATTTAGGGGCGAGGAAGCGTATTTAACTATTACTCATATGAATGTAATAAAATTCAATTTAAATGAGTAATCATTTTGTAAAACCTATATATGTATTATTTATAAAATATTCATTAGTACTATACTTAGTAGTAACATATATTATTTAGGTACTGTTTTAATTTTCATCTATACAAATAAATAAAATTGAAGTGTCTGTTTGTAATGTCGAAATAACAGCTTTTTACTATATGCATATGAAAGTATATACGATACTTATAACAAAAACACATTTTTTTTAATTTTTGTCTGTCTGTCTGTCTGTTTGTTCCGGCTAATCTCCGAAACGGCTGGACCGATTTTGATCGGACTTTCACTGGTAGATAGCTGATGTTATAAGAAGTACTTTTATTTAAGAAAAAGAATTAGGGTTCCGCGCAAAAAATTAAAACCCATGAAATCCAATCGTAATAAATTACGCGCGGGCGAAGTCGCGGGGAACAGCTAGTTTTTTAATATGTCAGGTAGTTTATTATATAATTTTATGGAGGAACTTAATGTACTAGACGTGTTTAGTTTTAGTCGGGTTTTAAAGTTGGCAATACTAATTTATTTTCGTGTGGTAACGCGTATTTGCATGGTAAATCTTCACGTTTTGTATAAAATTGCTCATTTCTTCGAACAAATTTACCTACACATCTCCAATATAAGCCGGGTAAGGTTAATATTTTATTTTTAAGAAAGAACGATCTGCAGCTATTAGTCTGGTATATATTTGCTATAATCCAACATAATAAAACATTCAAAATGTAGGTATTTAACGTTTTATTCGTGAAAAACCTAACTGATACTTTAACTCATAGGTATATCAATACTCTATTGAATCCACACTTTGGCGCCAATTCAACAAATAATTAGAACATGCCCAGTATTACAACGTAAGGAAAATAATATATAGTGCACTGTTATATCCCTTTTTACAACGCAGTTAAATCTTAGTAAGCATTTATTCAATCCCACGGTACTTTTCCTATATATGACGTCAATCAGTAATTGTATTGTTCTTTTCCATATTAATTTCATTCCATTTTACAGTCAGTTAGATTCAGAGCCCCGGGTAGATCGGACATAGATTCCGATACGTATTAGAGTTCGGAAGTCAGGGTTAATATTAATTGTGTGTGTAAACTTTTTATAATAAACCCTTAGGTTTACTTTGTGGTTTTTTTTTTAAAAGTCAAACGGGATCGGCCTCCTAACAAATTGGTGTCAGAAGTGGGATGCCAAACAGAAAGTCATTGAAGACATTGGCATCCGAATCCGAGGTCCCCGAAATCATCAAGGTCGACATTAAGCCTTAGCCGTGCCTAAGCCTGCACCTACCACAATTTTGGACGACGATCAGCCTCCGCTCTGAAGCGTGAGCCCGCTCCACTTACACCTGGTCCTGAAATCTCCCGTCTGGCCGACGATAAGTCTCCACCAGGAGCCCGCACCAGCTGGATCTAACTCACCAACAAAAATTATTTCAAGAACTTTCTACGCCTTCCGGTCCTGCTATTTCCCACGACGTGACGGAGTCACCGCGTCAGCGATCTCGCCTGCCAGCCGCCACGAGTGTAACGTTTCACCTAGCTATTGTTACGACGCTTAAATGCTACGTGTAGAAATTATTACCATTCTGTAAGTCATTTTGTATTCTGTTTAAATTTAAAATTTACTTTTATTTTACACTGTTTCTGTACTATTACCAATCTTTTACGTTGTTTTATTGTGATTATTTTATATAAGTTTAATATTTAAAATTTAATTCTATGTCGCTTAAAGCAGAAAAAGGTAAAGAAAATATGTCGGAAAGAATGACGCTTTCATTCTTGACGAAATTTATAAAATCCTATAATGGGGAGAAAGATTCCCTACCCGCTTTTCTTACAAACTGCGACAATGCAATGTCGTTAGCTACACCAGAACAACAGCCTATTCTGTGCAAATTCATCATCTCACAACTAGAGGGAAAAGCACAAGTTGCATGTAGTTTAAAAACCTTTGAAACATGGAATCAAATAAAATCATTTCTCCGTTCTACTTTTGGGGAGAAAAAACACGCGACACATTTACTATCAGACTTGCAAAACTGTAAACAGTCATCCGAGGACGTCACTAAGTTTTCTTTAAAATTAGAACAAATTTTAACAAAAATTCAATCAGATATACACTATAGTTGCAAAAACGCTGATGAGCTTCCAGGTAGAATAGCCGCCATGGAGGATCTAGCATTAAATACATTCTTGTTAGGGTTAAATCCTGCTATTTCTACTATTGTTAGATGTAGGAACCCTCAAACTCTAAATGAAGCTGTTCAATTAGCGATAGAAGAGGAAAAATTACAAAATCTCCAAACATGTTCAAAAAATTCAATAAAACAGTGTAGTATATGTAATAAAGTAGGCCATGTTGCTACTCAATGTTTTAAAAATAAAAAACATTCTAATTATAATCATAATAAACAAATTTCGCATTTATCTAGTTCTAATTCTGGTAAATTAATGTGTAATTATTGCAAAAACATAGGGCACACTATTGATCAATGTAGAAAGCGACAATATAATATGCAACAACGTCAAAACTTTAATCATAACTCTAATTATATAAATCGTAGCCCAAATAATAATTCTAATTTTATAAGTCGTAACCCTATTTCCAATTCTAGTTCCAACTCTGTGCCTATGCACATGACATATGATAACGACGACGCTGTCGATAACTCTAACTCTTTAAACTGAATAAGATTTCGGATGCGTGTCTGCCGAAATCGTACTATCGTAACGACACGAAAACAATTAATACTACTTTTTCTACTAAATCTTATAAAAATCCTTATGCTAAATCTTATTCTAATTCTTATTCTAACTCATCTCGGCAATGCTTTAGCAAGCAACCGAGTCATTCTAGCTCATTTACATCTCAGTTACCCAAAGAGGAACTGAGTCATTATAAGTCTATTACATCTCAGCAACCCAAAGAGGTGAAGCTGAGTCTTGCTAGTTCTTATGCATCTCAGTTGACCAGAAAGGTACAACCGAGTCCTACTAAATCGTTTACTATATCTACATCTCAGCAACCCAAAGAGGTGAAGCTGAGTCTTGCTAGTTCTTATGCATCTCAGTTGACCAGAAAGGTACAACCGAGTCCTACTAAATCGTTTACTATATCTACATCTCAGCAACCCAAAGAGGTGAAGCTGAGTCTTGCTAGTTCTTATGCATCTCAGTTGACCAAAAAGGTACAACCGAGTCCTACTAAATCGTTTACTATATCTTCATCTCAGCAACCCAAAGAGGTTAAGCCGAGTCTTAATGAATCTTATTCTAATTCTATTCCTATCCTTGAAACGAGCATAAATACATGCAAGGTTTCGTTACCATATACAAATCTATTTACAAAATATTCTCCTAAGTGTCTCAAACTTCTTATCGATACCGGCGCGAGTGTCTGTGTCATCAAACACTCATGTTTAAAAATGAAACATGAACTTCTTAAGGACAAAATAAGAATCAAAGGTATAAATGATACGGATACATATTGCGAAACGCTAGGCTCAATCTACTTACAATTTTTATTAAGTGATGAAACTTACGAGTATAAATTCTACGTTATTAACGATAATATAAATCTTAATTACGACGGTATTATTGGTACAGATTTTCTTAAATATTTTAATGCTAATATAGATTATAGCTCTAAGATAATGACTCTGTGTGGTTACCAAGTTCCCATTATATTTCATCAGCCAACATACATCGTTCCGGCACGCTCAGAAGCCGTCATTGAATGCGCTATATCAAATTACTCGGTCGAGCTTTATCACAATAATGAAGGCTTAGTTCTAGATCATACCTTAAGCGAGGGTATTTACGTCGCGAATTGTATTGTGTCAATAAAACCAAACAAAAAAGTTAACATCACCGTTTTAAACACGACTGACACAGACTTAGAAATTAAAGATTATTTCGTAGAATTGACACCGATCGATTATAATATTTCTATTTCCTGCGAAAATCCTATATCTAGTAAATGCTTGTATTCTATTTCTACTTCTAAATCTAATCGAATAGATCGAGTATTAAGTCTTTTACGCTGCTCCCATCTCAACGATGATGAAAAGAAAGCACTTTTAAATTGCTGTTCCGATTATACGGATATCTTTCACCTCGAAGGTGAACCCCTTTCGTTTACGAATGGCATCCAACATTCCATAGATACGGGCAACGCGGCCCCAGTTCACGTAAAATCATATCGCTTCCCTGAGTGTCATAAGGAAGAAGTCGATACACAAATTCGCAAAATGCTAAATCAAAACATAATTCGTCCCTCTGTTTCGCCTTGGAGCGCCCCTGTATGGGTAGTCCCGAAAAAATTAGACGCTTCTGGCAAAAGAAAGTGGAGAATAGTCATTGACTATCGCCGTCTCAATGATATCACAGTTTCTGAAAGTTATCCCCTGCCTCTTATCACTGATATCCTAGACCAATTAGGCCATTCCAAGTATTTCACAACCCTTGATCTTGCTAGCGGTTTCCACCAAATAAAGATGGATCCTAAAGATGCCCCAAAAACGGGATTTACTATAAGTACTAATTCGAGCATGTCTGGTCACTACGAATTCACTAGAATGCCCTTTGGTTTAAAAAACGCTCCTTCTACCTTCCAGCGCCTGATGAATACTGTCTTATCAGGTTTGCAAGGTCTACACTGTTATGTTTATCTAGATGATTGCATAATTTATAGTCATAATTTAGATGAACATATGGAAAAATTAAAACTAGTATTCAATAAGCTGCGCGAATACAATCTAAAATTGCAACCAGATAAGTGCGAATTTTTAAGACGTGAAGTAACTTATCTTGGTCATATTATCACCGATAAGGGTGTCTCTCCTAATCCAGAAAAAGTAAAAGCAGTGTCACAATTTCCAATTCCTAAGAGCCCTAAAGAAATTAAATCCTTCCTAGGCCTAATAGGCTATTATCGCCGATTTATTGACAATTTTTCTAAAGTGACAAAACCACTTACTTCTTTATTAAAAAGGGATACTACTTTCCACTGGTCTCAAGAACAACAAATTGCTTTCGATGTTTTAAAAGAAAAATTAATCACTGCTCCGCTGCTCCAATATCCAGACTTCTCTCAACCATTCATAGTAACTACAGATGCAAGTAATTATGCCGTAGGTGCAATCTTATCCCAAGGTCCTGTAGGCAAAGATAAACCGATAGCTTATGCATCACGTACTCTAAACCGTCCCGAAGGCAATTATTCAACTACCGAAAAGGAACTTCTAGCCATTCTATTCGCAGTCAAAACGTTTCGTCCTTACCTCTACGGTAATAAATTCAAAATAGTTACCGATCATAGACCATTGGTATGGCTATTCAATGTCAAAGACCCAGGTAGTAGACTCATGCGTTGGCGCTTAAAACTCGAAGAATACGATTACGAAATTGTTTATAAACAAGGCCGTCTTAATTCTAACGCCGATGCGTTATCTCGCTGTCCCGTTAATGTTATAGATATTAATACTTTAAATAATTCTAGTTATGAAAAATATTTTAAAGACCAATTTACAAATAAAACTCCTATTTCAAATACAATAATCGTAGAATGTACTCAAGGATTACACCTATCCAAACTAAAAATTATTGCTTGTCCCGTCTCTTTAGATTTTGACTCATCTATACCTCACTGTGAAGAAATATTAGCACAATTAGACAAGCCTGACGACTTATTAAATTCCGAACGCGAACCATTTACAATTCAATGCGTAAAGGATAAGAATAAATCTTACTATTTTATGTACACTAAAATTCATCATTATGAAGAAACCAAATTTAAAGATATTTACAATTTAATTATAAAACTCAGAGATAAAATTTTAATCGAGAACCCTGATATTACAGATCTCGCCTTATCAGACTTTTCAGATCCATTTTCTAAGCTAGCTTATATTAAAGTATATAATATGATTGCCTATATTTTTCATAACACTAACATTAAAGTTCATATATACAAAAATCAATTAATTTATCCTACTCCCGTCGAAATCCCTAAAATTTTAAAAGAGAATCACGATTCACCTATTGCGGGTCACCCAGGTTCAAGTCGTATGTATAAACGAATTAAAGCCGCCTATTATTGGAAAAGTATGCGCTCTGACATTGTAGATTATGTAAAGAAATGCCAATTATGCCAAATTAATAAACCATTAAGAATGTCCAATAAGGCCCCAATGGAAATAACCTCTACTTCCACTAGACCGTTTGAACGATTAGCTCTTGACATCGTTGGTCCTTTACCTGACGCAGGTTTTCAAAAATTCAAATTCATCCTTACATTACAAGATGATTTAACTAAATTTTCAAGTGCTTATCCCCTGGTCACAGCTACCAGTGAAGAAATAGCCAGAAATCTTGTACATTTTATGTCTCTCTTCGGTTTCCCTAAAACAATCTTAACGGATTTAGGTACTTGTTTTACGTCTGATTTATTTAAAGAATTAACTCAAATCTTAAAAGTCAAGGCTTTATTTACTACTCCTTACCACCCACAGACAAATGGAGCTCTAGAACGCTCACATGCTACTTTAAAAGAATACTTAAAATCTTTCGTTAATGAAAACCAGAACGACTGGCATTGTTATTTATTTACCGCAATATTAGCTTATAATACTACCCCTCATTGCACTACCAATTTCACCCCTCATGAATTATTATATGGTTATAAACCTAATATCCCTAATTCTCTATATGAAACGAACAATAATACCACTTATAATGAATATATTCGAGCTTTACAATATCGAATGCGTTTTAGTAGAGAAAAGGCCATTCAGAATATAATTAATAGCAAAGAAAAATCCAAACAATATTACGATGTAAGTTCACGCGAAATTTCTTATAAAATTGGTGACTTAGTTTATATAAAACACCATCACCGACTCCGTAAGGCCCTATCACCTATATGGAAAGGTCCATATAAAATTATAAAAGTCCATAATAAGCACAACGTTACTTTACAAGTAGGTCGTAAACATGTTAAGTATCATATAAACGAGATTAAGCCTGCTATTAACACTCCTTAAATTTAACTTATTTTATATATTTTTCAGAGCTTTATGCTATGGAAGCCAAAGCCACGCTGAGTCGAGGATCATACCTACATCACATAGTCCTGGAATTTATTTTGAACCTATTACGCATATTAACTTTTATAACGATTATTGGAAGGTTATAACACATATAGACCTTATACCTTTAGCTCCTTATCTCAATAAAATTGATAATTTATTATATGATACCTTAAACCTTTGTTCCAAAATAAATACTGATGAATTTTCCCAATGTAAAGATTTTTCAAACCCTATAGAGATTTTAATAAAATATAATTACGTCAAATTGCAATCCCTAGCACATATAATCGATAATAATCAATCGCCAAATAGAGTTAAAAGATCTCTAGAATTTGGAGGCGAAATTCTTAAATTTTTCTTCGGTACTCTAGACGCAGATGATGCGCGAAAATATGATGCCGCGATAGAATTATGTCGGAAAAGTGAAACAGAACTATTTAATTTATTCAGAGACAATATTCACATAATTAAATCTACCATAAATAATTTTAATGCCACTATTTATAAATTAAACCAAAATGAATTAAGATTAAACTCACAAATTAATAAAATGAATGAAATTCTTTCGCAAATCACAAAAACCGATAATTTACTTATTAACATTTCTAGAATAAATAATTTATTGAACATAATTGAAAGCTCCTTACTTGCTATTTCTAACTTGCTAGACACGACTATAAATGCTATCCTATTTTCCAAGGTAAATGTTTTGCATCCTAGCGTGATTAGCCCTTTAAGTCTTTATAATGAATTAACCAAGCATATCAATCAAATAAATAAACGTTTAGATTTTCCAGTGCAATTGAACATACATAATATTCATTCGTTAATTGATGTTTCGAAACTTAGTTCATATTATTATAACAATAAAATTGTTTTCAGCTTGCAGATTCCATTAATAACACCTGATAAGTTCATTGTTTATAAAAATATCCCATTACCGACTCCTCACGACGAGTCGCATATACAAACGTTTGCACTTATTCAACCTTCTAATTCTTATATTGCTTTAAGTGACGATAGAATACATTATACTATGTTTAATAACTTAGATGATTGTAAATTTATTAATAATAACTATTCTATTTGTGAACTATTTACTATAACGTCTAGCATAAATAATCCTAATTGTGAATCGAAATTATTAACAGAAGTAACTCTTTCCTTACCTTCTGAATGTAACTCCAAGTTATTATTTGGCCAAATCAATATTTGGCATAAATTAAAAAATAATAAATGGATATATGTACAATCCAATGTAAATAAATTAACTATCAAATGTAACGATGATATTACTGATCATTCTATTATTGGCACAGGTATTGTCAAATTAACCGAAAATTGTATCGGTTATTCCAAAACTATTCAATTATTGCCAACAAGTACTTATCAATTTTCGATTAAGTCAACTATAGATATAAGCTTTGACATAACAAGAGATGATTGTTGCAAAAAAGATGTATTTAATAAAAGTTTACCATATTTAACGCCAATCTCTCTAAGCAAAGTTAACTTGGATTCCTTAAAATATGCAAATCATCAGCTAGATAGTTTAGAATTTGAATTAAATAATCTTCAAAAGGAATCACATTTTATAAAATACGGTTCATACTATTCCACATTTACTTATATTTTAATTGTATTACTATTTTTGTACTTAGCCTACAAATTATTTAAATGTTCCAGAAATCGACACAATAATAGTGGACATTGTATACAAATATTTAATCAGTGTAATAATAAAAAGTCGTCGAAACATAATTCTAAAACTACAAATTCAATTGAGATGATTGATATGTCAACATCTGAAGAAGATAATAACTCACCCAAATCTTTACCAAATTGTACGAATTGTGAACCTTATAGAACTGTTCACAAAGTTCACTCTTCCTCCGGAAGAAATCTTAATTTCTAATTTTATTCAATTTTAGTTTACAAAAATGTTTGTATTAAAACAATTGATTAATTTTATTATTATACAATTTCAATTTCTACTTTGTCATTTTATATTTTGTAATTGCTACATTTTACTATTTTTAATTCAATCTAATTGTAATAAGTATATTTTAATTTTAAATGTGTATTGTTATTTAACTATATACAATGTTAAAAGGAAAATTGTAATTGAAACTACTATTTTGTTTATTAAAAATCAATTTCTACTCGTAATTCTACTAATTCATTTAAAATACTTTCAATTCTAGATTTTACTATTTTACCTTTATATAAATTCATTGTTCTATTTTATATTGTTTATTTGTTAAATCTTACTCTACACACTTACTAGTTACAACTTACTTTATCTTTATGTAAAATCAAATAGTTCGAAAGTTTATATTGTTATAAGATAAATTTGCTATGTTTTACTATAAATTTAATTTTCTATTTCTATATTTTGTAATGCCTTCCGACCTCTAACTATTTCTGTATTTCGAAACTTCGCTTTATCTTAATTTAGAAAAAGCTCAGTCAAAAGGGGGGAGCTGTTATATCCCTTTTTACAACGCAGTTAAATCTTAGTAAGCATTTATTCAATCCCACGGTACTTTTCCTATATATGACGTCAATCAGTAATTGTATTGTTCTTTTCCATATTAATTTCATTCCATTTTACAGTCAGTTAGATTCAGAGCCCCGGGTAGATCGGACATAGATTCCGATACGTATTAGAGTTCGGAAGTCAGGGTTAATATTAATTGTGTGTGTAAACTTTTTATAATAAACCCTTAGGTTTACTTTGTGGTTTTTTTTTTAAAAGTCAAACGGGATCGGCCTCCTAACAGCACCATACCATATAGTGTATATATGTACAACCAGTGCGTGTTGTCAGTGATGACACTTGGATCTGGGACGTAGTCCTTCACTGCTGGCCTGCACGGGAAGAAAGGTTCTGGAGGGGCAGTCTCGTACCAGTAAAGGAAGTGTATGGCACCCCCCCCCCCCCATATATGGAACCTAGTAAGACATGCAGGAAGTCGATGGATGCTGGTGGCTGAGGATCGTGTTTTGTGGCATTCCTTAAAGGGAAGCCTATGTTCAGTATCAGGCCTGTGAAAGGCTATAATGATTTATTTATTCAGTTAGACTTATCACTAACATTACAGTCTGTTATGGGTCAAAAATGGGCCTTGACGTAGGCTTTGGAATTTATGGGGAACGCCCCAAAATTCAAACTTAGTATGCGGAATATATATCCCCATACCTCAGTGTGCGGAAATCAATCTGCAAAAACACTACGTTAACCATATAATCTATATTAACTCTGCTAGTCAGGCAGCACTGCTAGCGCTGACATCAAACTTGGTGAAATCGAAGCTATTTGGAGACTGCGTGAACCGTCTAAACACCCTGGGACGTAACAACATGGTCGTCTTAGGATGGGTTCCGGGTCACGTGGGTATTGTAGGCAATGAAATTGCCGGCAAGATCGCACGGAAAGGCTCAATAGTACACAATTTGGACACGAGCCATTTTGTGAAATCTCGAAAAGCCTCGTCCGATTGACCCTGGAAACTCTTTACCACAATAAATCATTTAAGATCTGGTATTGTACACCAGGATTAAAACATTCTAAAACCTCAATCCGGGCTTTCGATCATATATTCGCTTCGGAAGCCCTAGAAGTAGGTAAAAATAAGTTGCGCATTTTCGTAAGAGCCCTGACTGGACAATGTTGACTTAAAAAGCACATGTCCATCCTGGGACTAAGCAACTCAAGGATGTGCCGGTTTTGCTCCCTAGAGGAAGAAACGCCTTTACACATCCTCACTAATGCGCAAACGTAGCACTCATCTGGAAAACTATGTACTTCGCCCAGAAGAAGTGAAATTACTCACAGCTACGAGCAACTCCTTCTATTCATTGAGGAGATAGCTGTGTGTACTATAGACATAGCAGCGATCACAATAGATCTTTTAGGTCGCAGTGATACTGGTCTCTCTAGACATAGCTGCTCGTACATAATAAAAAAATAATAATAATACAGGCTGTTGTGGCCTAATACGATACTGCAAACATTCTTGTATGCTATTTTTATTATTATAAAACATATTATAAGAAATAATGCAGCTTTTGGGAATTACTCTGAGAACATACGAACATGTCTCTGCTCCTCACTCTACTTCCTCGTGCATTCAGTTAAGTAGTCAGCTCCACGTACTGATCCGAGACTTTCGACTTTCAAAAATATACTCTTCAATCCTCCCTTATGGGTAAGTGGGTACAAAGAAATCAGTATGAATACATCAATACACCAAAATAAAATATCTAGATCGTCAAAATAGAGTCACGTTTCGTAGTTAGCTCGCCCAATGGTTATATAAGGCAACACTCAGCTTTGAACAGAATTTAGCGTGTATGTAAATATTTCTTCTAAGAAATTGATATAGATTTAATACCGCCGAGCACGTGTGGTTTAACATTAACAGCACGTGTAATTGCAATTAACAATCATAACAGGCACCAACGCCTTGCATAATGCAAAATTTACAATGAGCGAACGATCGATGTTGATAAAAATAAGATAATATTATTTTATAAATTAATTGAAAACCATTTGAAATTAAAGAAATTAATACTTAACAGCCTAGTATAGTAGTTAACAGATTGTTTGTCTTTATTTGACATATTTTTATTTTTCTATCATGAAATCATGATGCACAATATATAAATATGTATCATTATATTCTATTCTTGTCTTTCATTAGACATAGGCGCCACCCGTTGGGAAAATTCGCCATCTATCGGAAAAAATAAGACCTTTCCGGGGTTCATAGCGACTATGGAGTCGCCTATTACGACACCCACAGGATAAAATAGGACCACCACCAGAGGACTAACTATGCTACTAAATCAGGCTTTTTATTTAGATTATTGTGTGGTTTAGAATTATTTTCGAGATTTTGTCGGGGTATCTTTAATGCACGAATATAAATCGGGCTATTATACTAAATATGATGATTTCATACGAAACACTAATTTCTTGAATATTAAAATAAATTCTTCCAATGCTGAGAGTCTAGCTTTCTACCTGTAAAAGAATTTTAAAATTTGGATCAGCATTTTCAGAGATTAAAGCAGCAAAATACTGCCGTGTATAAATGGTGAGTGTCGAGAGTCGAGCCTTTTTTACTAGTAACGATGCATTGAATAAAACTACTTTAAGGGATTCTATCGCATTTAATTAACTTATTTTTATTAATTCCCAACGTTTCGACTGCGCAGATCGGACCAAAATATTAATAAAAAAAAAGCTGAAGATACTCCGGGTTAACTCTAACATCGGGACGTCAATGGCCTCAACTCAGTCTCTCGTGACCATGGGTGCTGTAAAGCGCCCGAAACGTCGAGAATTAATAAAAATAAGTTAATTAAACGCGATAGAATCCGTAAAAATAGATAGTTTTATTCAATGTGTAGTGTTCGCGTAAATATAAGAAATCATTAATTAAAGATGCATTTTAATTCTTAATCGAGATAGATATAAGTCACAGCGTGCACATATCTACCATCAAGTGCACTGTGCGCCTGTTTGTCACGCTTACTCCTATAAAAAGAAAATTTTGTGACTAATAAAGTAGGTAATAACAAAATTTCTAAGCAAGTGCTCCGTTTGTAGGTTTTTACAACGTAAACCGATGTTCTGTTACCGTTTCAGCCTACTAAAGTCCACTGCTGAACATAGGCCTCCCCATAAATTGCATCATAGGAGGTACATTTGCCATAATTACCACGCTTGGCAAGCAGGTTGACAAACACAACTTTTTTTATTTTTAGTTGTTGTTACTCTGTCTCCTCTTACGACACCCACGGGGTGATACGGGGTAGTTGATATTCTTACACCGCCACTTCACGATAAACCGATGTTCAAGTAATTAGTGTATCCTAGAATTTAAAAAAATATGTAATATCTTGTTTTCTTATATAAGAGAAGGGTCAAATGAGTATGCAGCTCACTTGATGATAAGTTCAACATCATCATGATAACTTTAACATCAGGGGAATTGAAGGAGCGTTGTTAGCCTTTATATAAAAGTAGGCTCTTTTCTTGAAGGTCTCAATCGTCCTTATCTATATACCTAAGTCAGAAAAATCGCTGGTGGTAGTCGATTCCACAAGTTGTGTGAGTAAGAAAACTTCTGAAAACTTCTCTTCTTTTCTTCTTGACGGATTCCCTCAAAAACTCCAAACAAAATTATTGTACAACCATTGCGTGTTGCCAGTGGCTACTGGCCGTATAAGGAAGCTCTAGGTCGCTCAGCGAGCTATGGAGAGGTTTATGCTAGGACTAATGTCGGGGTTTTTCTGCGTGATAGACTTAATAAACGAGGATATCCATAGTAGAACTAGAGTAACCGACATTGCCCATCGAATTAGTAAGCTAAAGTGGCAATGGACTGGCTATATAGCTCGAAGAACCAACAACCGATGGGAAAAAAAGGTTCTCGAATGGCAGCCTCGTACCGGCAGGCGAAATGTACGGCGTCTAGTCTAGCCGTTGTCGGCTTTTCGAACAACGTCAAACGCGATGACTGACTGAATGTTCTTGTACTGTGTTATAGTTGTAGCACGAAGTGGTCAAATCGACCGAAGTAGGACCACGCCCTCACAGAATATCAACATAAAACAGTAACTTAATGCTACTGTGTTTCGTATGGTCAGTGTAGAGAACTGGAGACCCTTTTTACTGGAAACGAGTCAATTCATCTTAGTTCTCAAGGGTGTCAACTAGACATGGGACGAGTACTCGGTTTGGATTCGGTACTCGGCGGATTCGGCCTTTTTTAGGGATCGGCCGAGCACCGAGTATTAACGGCCGAGAACCGAATACTCGGCCTTAATTATATTCCATAGAAAAATAAAGACAAAAAGGCAGTTTTTATCATTGTTATTATATTCATCATTACAGCCCTTCACAAGTCCACTGCTGAACATAGGCCTCCCCCAAGGAATGCCACAAAACACGGTCCTGAGCCACCTGCATCCATCGACTTGCTGCATGTCTCACTAGGTCGTCACTCCATCTAGTGGGGGTCGCTCTACACTTCGCCTACCGGTACGAGGCTGCCACTCGAGAACCTTTCTTCTCCGTCGGTTGTCGGTTCTTCGAGCTATATGGCCGGCCCACTGCCACCTCAGCTTACTAATCCGTTGGGCTATGTCGGTTACTCTGGATCTACTACGGATATCCTCATTTCTAAGTTTATCACGCAGAGACACCCCAAGCATGGCCCTCTCCATAGCTCGCTGAGCGACCTTGAGCTTCCTCATACGGCCAGCAGTGAAGGACCACGTCTCAGATCTGTAAGTCATCACTGGCAACACGCACTGGTTGTACAATTTCGTACAGTTTGTACAGTTTCCCGTACGCTGCCCAGCCGAGTTGAATCCGTCGATTGACCTCTCGGTCGAAGTTGGACTTACCTAGTCGGACTATTTGTCCCAGGTAAACATACTCGTCAACAACTTCGAGCTCAGTGCTCCCAACAACTACCGGCATAGGTGTGACATGGACATTAAACATGATCTTTGATTTGTCTATGTTCATCCTAAGACCTATCCGTTGGGAGACACTATTGAGGTCATTGAGCATAGTGGTTAAGTCCTCCAGCGATCCTGCCATAAGAACTATATCGTCGGCAAATCGAAGGTGAGCGATGTACTCGCCATTGATGTTAATACCGTATCCTTTCCAGTCCAGAAGCTTGAAAACGTCTTCCAATGCAACGGTGAAGAGTTTCGGGGATATAACGTCACCCTGTCTTACACCTCTCTGCAGTTGGATAGGTTTCGTACTCTGATTCTGTACTCGGATAGCCATCGTAGCTCTAGTGTACAAACACTTCAGCACTTCGATATACCGACAGTCAACTTGGCACCGCTGAAGGGACTGCAGCACCGCCCAAATTTCGACGAAATCAAAGGCTTTCTCTTAGTCCACATACGCAAGGCAAAGTGGCAGATTATACTCCTCTGTCTTCTGTACAATCTGCCGCAGGGTATGCATGTGGTCTATGGTACTAAAGCCTTTTCGGAAACCGGCTTGTTCGGGAGGCTGGAAGTCGTCAAGCCTGCGTGCGAGACGATTCGTAATGACTCTCGAAAACAGCACGTAGACGCGGCTCAGAAGGGAAATCGGTCTGTAGTTCTTCAAGAAAGGCGACAACGCTCTCTTGAAGAACTACAGACCGATTTCCCTTGAACAAGACCACCGCACTTCTGTTCCACGCCTCCGAAGTAGTGCCACCATGGAGGACGGAATTAAAGAGCTTCTGAAGGACTTCAAGACTTGCCGTTTTTAAGGTGCTGGGTAGCCATTCTAATCTCGCTCAGACTGACGTCCGGGATATCTTCGGAATAGTGTCGGATAAGACTCGCTCTTGGATCGTTACTTACACTTGCGTGTGGCTCCAACGATGACGTGTACAGCTGCCCATAGAACCTCTCAATCTCACTCAAAATCTCATGTGTCCCGGAAACGATGCTGCCACACTCGGTCTTCAGCTTTGACAGTTGGCTCTTTCTGGCAGACAGATCTCTGGCAGACTTTGGAGCCTTGGTTCTGCTCGATCGCTTCTTCAACACCAAAATATTGCATTATGTTTTTGTTCAGGCGTTACTCTAAAAAAATATAAAATATAGCATGTAACTACATTTAGTTACATGCTATATTTTATATGACGATACAATAGTTATAGGATGTATCTAAGTGACCTTTATCCGAACGTTAAATGTGAATAGGGTTTATTGGTTTCGGTGCGAGAAGTTATCGAATCCGAGTCGATTTCGCTTTCCGAGACGATTGTGAATAGCCCGGCTGTACTCGGATAGCCATCGTAGCATGAACTGTACAAACATTTCAGCATTTCGATATACCGACAGTCAACTTGGCTGTCGGTGTATCGAAGTGGCTGGCTGTGCAAGTGGCTGAAAGGACTGCAGCACCGCCGAAATTTCGACGGAATCAAAGGGTTTCTCTTAGTCCACATACGCAAGACAAAGTGGCAGATTGTACTCTTCGGTCTTCTGTACAATTTGTCGAAGGGTATGTATGGGGTCTATGGTGCTAAAGCCATTTCGGAAACCGACTTGTTCGGGAGGCTGGAAGTCGTCGAGTCTATTTGAGAAACGATTCGTAATGACTCTCGAAAACAGCACGTAGACGCGGCTCAGAAGGGAAATCGGTCTATAGTTCTTCAAGAGAGTATTGTCGCCTTTCTTGAAGAATAAGCCCACAGAACTTCTCCTCCAAGCCTCCGGAGTAGTGCCACAATGAAGGACGGAATTGAATAGCTTCTAAAGGACTCCAAGTACCGGTTTTCCAGCCGCCTTCAGAAGCTGCGTTGTAATCTATACTCGCCCTTCTGTACTTGCCATAGTGCTGGAGAGCCATTCTAATCTCGTTCAGACTGACGTCCGTCACGAACCGGTCATCGGAATAGTGTCAGAATAGTGCCTGGAAATTTTTACCTGCAGGACAAACTCCGTAGACGACCGAAAAACCCTAGTTGACAAATAAGAATTAAAAGTATTCGTGGAAGCGCAAACCACGACAGAGTTAACGGCAAGCTTCGGTGTGATTTTGCTTCACTTAAAACAAATTAGAAAAGTGAAAGTCATGAATTGAATGAAGCACACCAACAAACACGGGTAGAGTGCTATGTTAGATTACTCAACCGTCACTATAACGAGAGTATTTTGAATCGTACTTGTGATGAAAAATGGATCTTGTACGATAATCGGAAACGCTCATCAAAAATGATAGAACCCCGGAGAACTGTCAAATCCTACATTATAGCTGCAGAACGAATAAGTCAGCTCGACAGTTGTGGGACCACGCTCTCACAGAATATCAGCGTACAACAGCAGAATAATTCGGTGTTTCGTATGGTGAGTGTAGAGAACTGTTCCCTTTTTACTGGTAAAAAAGCATTTCATCTTAGTCCTTAGGGCGACGATTGATAATCGGGTAATAATTGATAATTTAGATGTACCCATACACATCTAAATTATCAATTATTACCCGATTACGCAGCTTGTCACCTTTATTCTACATATAAAAAAAATTAACCGACTTCAAAAAGGAGAAGGTTGTCAATATTTTTTATCGAAGACGCCTTGGATAATTATATTTTATTTCAAAGGAAATACTTCCCAGGCAGCCCCAAATAAATTTAATTAAGGTTTGACCAATAGTTTTTTAGTCATCCTTAATAGTTTACATTGAAGTCGGTCGTACAAAATTTTTAATTTTTCTTGTTTATTGTGTGATCTCATCTTTTAAGTGTAAAAGGTGAAGTATAAGTGAAGCCAAATCGAAAATTGACTCAGAAAAAGTTACCAGGGTATGGTGGACCAGTGCTGGTATCGTGGTATCATCCACTACAGCTTCCTGATATCTGGCCAGACGATTACGGCAGATCTCTATTGTCAACAATCGCAAACCATGATGGAACAGCTAGCCGTTAAACAACCGAGACTGATCAACTGAGCAGAGCAATTGCTCTAATCTAGTGCTGCTTCAGGACAACGCTAGATCTAGCTAGCAGCCGCTAAATTAGAGAAACTGCGAATGGAATGTCTCCGACACCCACCATACTACCCGGACCTTGCTCCAAGAGATTATCACTTTTTCCGGAATTTTGACAATTTTGAAAAAGGAAAAAATTCAATTCCGGTGAGGCAATCAAAACCGCCTTCAATGATTTATTGATTTTCGCGCCCATAATTTTCTCAGCAAATGAATCAATGCACTACCTATAAAATATCGAAAGTGCATAGATAATAATGGTACATATATTGATGGATTAAATATTTTCTAGTATAAAACGCCAATTTCATATGTAAGAACTTAATATTAGGATTTTATATTATATGCATAATATATGTATGTGGGGAAAAGGGAAATTTACAAAAAAAAAACACATTTTGAATACGTTATAAGTATACTTTTATAAAATATTTTCAGCCTATCGAAACATAATCCTACAGGATCTAAAAATATATTTACACAAATAAATGAAAGGCGGAACCAGAACTTGGCGCTCATTCGTCGAGAAGACGCTCCGGAGCGGGGAAGCCGCGTGCCGACATCTGATCGGGGGCGGGGGAAGCGTGTGGCGCCGGGGAGGCGGCAGGCGACGCCGCTGGAGACGCGCTGCCCAGTGGAGAGGGGATAGTGGCGTACACGGTCGGCCTAGGCGGCTGATACGAAGGCGCGTACGTGTCGCTCCTGGGGTTGTAGAAGGGGGAATCGTCCGCACAGCAGTCCAAGTTGGGCGAGTACGGGGTCGCGGCGCCGCACGACGGCGCGTCGTCGCTGGGCCGGTAGGCGGGCGCCACCGGCGCGTACACCGTGCGGCGCGGCGGCTCGGCCTCGGGCTTGTGGTGCGACGACGGCGCGTACGCGTCCGACCAACGCGCCTTACTCGGTGTAAAATCACCCTTGACGTACAACTGGATCGGTCGACGGAAACCCTTGCTCGCGTGTTGCGGCACGCCCAAAATGCAGCACTTACTGAACCCGACCTCCGGCGAGAGCAGGTACTCGCGGAATTTATTCGGGAACAGCTCGATGGAGTTGAAGTTTTCGTAAATTGTTGGCTGAAACAAAGATAACCGTTTTGAATAATCACATAAATCTTTTTGGACTTCATTCACTAGGTGGTTCATTCGGTGGTACCCCTTTTTTGCCTAGGAACCGTTTGGGTAGGTATCGTCCTTTTACATAACTTTGCCGCCAAATAGCTATAACTACAGGCTATGAGACATTGGATCTTAGTCCTCAGAGATGTCAACGCATTAACTTTGACGTTGGTCGCAGGTGTCCAAGCACTGCAGTAGGCGTTTACCATCAAGTGGACCCTAAGTTCGTTTCTCACTTCAATTTTATAAAAAAAAAACGTAATCGTCCATATGTCGACGCTACACGACGATAATTTATTTAATCAGTTACATATTACTAGATGGCTACACAAATTTTAGTAATGAACTAACGTTAAATAATCTGTGGTTAGAAAAAAAATACAATATCTAATAAATAATTTTGATTTAGGTACGTAATATTTGTACACCCAATAGTTGAATGCATCGAACGAAATTAGTTTTTTGAAGAATTATGCTTTCTCACTACCTGTAAAACCTGCTACTGAATATATTTCTATTAGAATATATTTTCTAAGTTTTATTTCTTAGACACTTGGCCCTTATCTAAAAAAATATTGCGATATTTTCATTTAATATAAAGTTATTAAAGTTTATTCAGTAATGTGTGTTTTCTTGCAGCGGAGAAGTAGGGCAAGCAGCGCAGCGCGCATGCGTAGGAGAGGGAAGTTTCTTCTACCTCTATCACAGAATAAATAACAGTACTACGTACTCTGCCTCATGATAAAGATAGAGCCAGCCGCGCAACCACGCATTATTTACGCGAGCGACCTGATGCTGTTGTTGTACCTTGATCAATTGCCCCCCTTAGTTGCCGATAGTTTTCTCAGTAATTTTTTTTTTTCATATACAGTAGAATCTGTTTATTATGACTCCGTTTATATTGACCAACCGCTTATTATGACGTAATTACACAGCGAAGTTTGGTTTTCATACAAAATTCTTTATAACAAAGTTGGATATAATGACTCCGCTTATAGTGACATGTCGCTTATGGTGACCCATTTTTACTAAATTGTGTCCAGTTATAGTGACCGACATGATTCCTAACACCTTCGGCAGTGTTCAGGAGAGTCAATTGATACCCGGCGACGTTCGGTAATTGATTGTTGAAGGTCACGGCATTGTTTGTTTGTAATTTGTGAAAAAAATGAAATCTCAACGTCAGTGCATGTGCAGTTTAGAAAATGGAGAATCCAACTCATCTCTTGCAAGGGAATTTGGAGTTGGTCACTCGACAATCTCAATGATTTTTAAAAACAAGAATTTATTATTAAGAATTTAAGTTACTTCAATTAAAGATTTTTCTCTATTAAAATAAATACATACTCTTACTAACAAAAACTGGAGATTGTTTATTTTCTACAAAATGCTTTATATGACGTCCGCTTAGTATGAGGTGTTTGTTATTTCCCTTCGATGTCATTATAAACGGATTCCACTGTAATTAGTTTTCTTACAGTCGTATTTATATACGTATTATATATATATATATATATATATATATATATATATATATATATATATATATATATATATATATAATACTTTGTTAATATATCAAGCAACGCGGACGAAGCTAGTATGAAATAAAATGGAAAGAAATAAATCTATATTTCTTCGACGTGAGAAGCTGAAATTCGTTTCACGTTGCCTACTTATCAAATCTACTACCGTTTCGTATGGAGGTTCGTCTGACAGAAGAAGAAGAATAGCGAAAAAAGCTCTGCGGATATCCATAAAGCAAAACAAAGTTTTAACTCTGCAGTTAAAACTTTTCTGCGTTTTTCTATTGTTCACCTTACTTTCTTTTCTTTCTTAAAGGATGCCGATGACGATCTTTAGGTAGCCACATGCTGGTGCGATTCACTATAGTTTCCTGATTACATTTTCCTAAAGATGATGGCTACAGTAGGTAAGTAGGCACCGCACCACCTAGCTTCTGTAGCTAGCTTTAGTAGTTTTTAGTGGTTAGTTTGCTTTATTTCTCACTGTGTAATTTCGTGTTTCCCTGTTTATTTATTAATATTGATATTAATTACTAGTTCAGACAAGGATTTTCAGCACCGAAGTATTATTACAGGAAACTGTTCTATTGAATGCGTAAGACTGCAACTTGTTGCACACGACTGCTGCTCCCGGTTCCCAGGTCCCAGGTCCCGGGTTTGAATCCCGAGTTGAGCCAAAAAATCAGTTATTTTCTGTCAAGAAATTCCCAATTGGTGGTGTTTCACTTTCGTGCTTCGGAAAGCGCCTGATCTCTCTGCGGTTGTGTCGGATTACCATCGCGTCAGACAATAAGAGTGAGGGAAAAAAGTGCAGCGATGGTAGCTATATTTGGGTACTATAATCCTATCATGCGCAAATGGGTAGTCTCCATTGTAACTGGCGGCCGAGACTGAAATTTATTTGAAACATTTTTTTTAATAGAAGAGAAGGCAAACGAGCATGCGGCTCACCTGATGGTAAGTGACTAAGGCCACCCATGAACAACTGCAACACCAGGGGAATTGCAGGTGCTTTTTTCCTAAAGGTTAAGATCTTATCGGTCCAGAAAAATCACCGGTGGTAAACGATTCCGCAAAGAGGTAGTACGAGGAAGAAAACTCGCGATGTGCGTTCGTGAAATTTAGCGGCAGAATCCGGACAATTCCTCAGAGCACTCTCCGTGGTAAATGCGATTGAAAATGCAAAGAAATGCAACATCCCTTCACAGCGCCAGTGAATCGAGTCGATCAGTAAGAACTCGATCGTCGACGATTCCAGCCACTCTGCGCTGGATGAGATCAAGTGGAAGGAGCTGGCACTGATGGGTATGGTGGGTGACCCAGCTCAGAATTGACAGTTTGACTAGTGCCATGTAAAGTTGCAAGCGGTATGCAGCATGAAATACTGTTTCGCTTTGCTGAGCGGGTCAAGCTTTTCAGAGGTCAATTAAGCCTTCCCGTGACCACGAAACTGCACGTCATTCGATGTGTCGACGCAGAGAATTTCGTACAGGCTGAGGCAGCAACAGGAGTGTCCTGAAATTGAATAAATACGACAAAGGGGTTCTTTTTAGAGGTAAACGCGCAAACCTGTGTCTTCTGAGGGTTAAACTGAACTAGATTTAGTCACCCCCAACCCGAGACCTTGTTTAAGAACGACTCGACTTCAGACACCAATTTGTTTCGGTACTTGACGACGTGATACCGAGAAATATTGGCACATCCAGTGTAAAAATCTTCACCTCTGCTGTCGTCCGCATCGCAATGTATGCTACTGGTTTGTAATATATCATTGATATGGAGAAAAATCAGCGTAGGTGATAGCACGCAGCCTTGTTGGACACCAGCATTAATAGGCTTATAATCGGAGCATGCACCATCTACTACGACCTTCATGCTCCGATCGGCAAGGAAATTGGTGATCCAATTAAACAATTTTCCGGGAAGCCAATAGGAAGGAAGCTTCTGGTCAAGGCCTCATCTTTAGACTCCACTGCCTTCGCCAAGTCACGTAGACCAGAAAATCACTAGCTGATAGACCCCGGCGAAAATCGTATTGGCGGTCACAAATTAGCCTGGTTATTTTTGAGAACAAGGCCATGATGGTGAAAGGTCTGTAGTTGGACGGATCTGAGCAGCAGTCGCCTGTTTTAGGGATCGGGTGGACCAAAGCTGTCTTCCATGAATTCGGGACTACGCCTAGGGATTAAGAGTACGGGCAAAGACGCGTTATAACCGGTACCAGCACGGGGACAAATCTTCAGTACAATCGGAGGGACTTCATCGGGCTCACTCAAGTTTTTGACGTCCAGGGAGAGGAGTGCTTTGTGCACCAAGCGCTGTGTAAAGCGTACATCCGGCTTAGAGAACTCACACCGCGGTATGATCGGCGGTGTGTTCCCCCCGTCAGTTGGACGCAAAAAGGAGCCTAACAAATCGACTTCCTTCTTTGTGGCGTGTGATGGCTGACAGATGTTCCCTTGGACAGCTTTGGCGAGAGACAAAAATGCACGAGTTTTTGAAAGAAGGCGAAATAGTTTCTCGCCAATTCTGCCGATGTGCTTTGACTTTGCCATGGCAATAACTCTTTTCAAGGACCTGGAGACGGAATTATACTTCTTTTTATGAGCGATGGGCACCACAGAAAATGGAATAAAAAGTTCCATACTCTGAATTACCACATTTGCAATAGAATCATCAACATATTATATCAGAAAAGCATGTTTTATAATTTATACAGTCAAGTCTGGCAACTTCATCAATGGAAGTTAACTTTGCCATCAGGGATGTACTGGTACAAAATTACTATTAACACGGAAAACGTAACGTTTTTCGAGATATGCCAATTTCAAGCTTAAAATACAATAACTAATTGACAGCACTGCTTTCGATGTGCAACATGAGTTAATTTTGGCATTTTATTTTAACGCGGAATTGTACCGACGAAATAACCTCTGTTCAGTGCTCCAGAACTTTAGTTTTTTTTTTTTGTTTGAAATACCAAATGTAGGTATCTATATCTTTGTAACGTAATATTAATAATTATCAAATGTAATATATCGTGTTTAACATGTTGGTCTTAATATTTATCTATAAAACTAACTTGGCAAAGTTACTATACTAGTGATGCCACCATGTGAAGGTTACTTTGGCGTGTTTTGCTACAACCAATGGTTGTCACTTTCGACCTATATTTTTAAACGATTACCATTTAAACAAAGTGTTCTGTACTTGACATTCTATGTATGTATGTATGTTTGTATCGATGTTTCACCGTAGCAGCCCATTAGACCGATTTTACCAAATGATTTTAATTTGTAGAAATGTTTCATTAACTGGCCATATAAAAGTAAAATGTATTTAAAATAGATCACAAATATATGAAGTAATTTTAAAATGAAATTTTAATTTTTGAGCAAAAGGTGAATAACAAAAGCAAAAAAAAGTTGATGGAGCGACTCATTAGTGTTTCGGGACTTAACTACTACTAAGGATTAAATTTCATCATCATCATCTCTAACATTTCACAAATCCACTGTTGAACATAGCACAGGAATGCCACAAAGCACAGGACCATGCATTGTGGCATTCCTTGGGAGAGGCCACATACATCCATCAACTTCCTGCATGTCTTAGTAATTTGTCACTCCATCAAGCGGGGTAGTGCCCTATACTTCGCTTACTGGTACGATTCTGCTGCTCGAGAACCTTTCATCCCTATGGGAAATCAGTTCTGCGAGCTATATGGCCGCCCCATGGCTATTTAGGCTACCGATCCGCTGAGTTATATCAGTTACCCTTGTTCTGATACGGATATCCTCATTTCGAAGTCTGTCACGCAGAAACTCCGAGCATAGACCTCTCCATAGCTAGCTAAGCGACGTTGAGCTTCCTTGTACTAGAAGGAGCATATCTGAGATAAAAAAATATCATAATACATCTACAAAATTGAATATTTAATTTAATCACTACAAAAATTGCAGAATACTGTTATTAATTTTTAGTAACTATTTATTATATATTTAATTATGAATGTTTAACTATTGCGTTTTGACAAGTCAAATTTATGTTATGAGCGTAGATATAGTATAGTACAGATTGGCCATGGAGTGATAAGGGCTAAACCAAAAATCAAAATACACCAGTGTGCGTATAATGTGCATGTGTGCCAAATAGTGCTGCACCATGCATTGCCCGCCTCAACATAAATTATCTATACAGATTGCAGTATATTCGTGTCTTCTGATTTGATGCAGATGATGTAGGTGAATATTTTTACCCAACTACGGCGAAGTCAAAAGGATGGTTACAATTTTAAAAGGCTACATATGTATGTACGTTCATCTGTTCCCTCAGATCTTCTAAACAACTCATTGTATATTGATAAACTAGATATCTTTAAAAGCATTGTGCCCTTTCGCGCGTTTTAAACTGCATGAAGTCACATAAAAACTAAAATAGCCTCTTATATTACCATATAATGAAACATTGAAATACATACAATATTTTTAAAAAAAACTATAATAAAGAAAAACTAAAACTAAAAACTTAAATTACATACAGTCCTACTCCCCTTGATATACCATTAAATAAATATTGAAATATTATATCTGGGTATCCAATAAAAGGTGTAATTCAGAATACTCTCGACATTCCAAAAATACATGTTATAAAATATAGTATTTTATAGTTAGTTTTTTTATAAAAGTAAAGTATCCAACGAACTTACAGTCCATCTGACGATGGTAAGTGGTTACTGCAGCCCATGGAAACTTGCAGCTAAACTCAAACAAAGAAGGTCATTATCACCTCTATGGACTGAAATGGAATACTGAATACCGACTACGAAATACGGACTAATACTGAATACGGACTAACAATTTTGCAACATACTTTATTCTAACAATAAAATAAGTTTCAATATGTAGTTTTATTAATTAGTGTTTATGGTTGGATGTGTTGGTTTTCCCTTAATGAATCTCTATATTACGGTTACAGGCTATTAATGTCCACTGCTGAACATAGGCCTCCCCGATGGATTGCCTCATATGGTTGGTATTCGCCATAGTTACCACGCTTTGCAAGCGGGTTGGCAACCGCAGTTTGTTATTTTTAGTCTTTATTAGGAAGACGCTGCTGCCCATCTCCTGATTTGTTTTCCTCTGTCGCCTCTTATGACACCCACGGGATGATATGGGGTAGTGTTTTTACACCGCCACTATACAGTGGGCACCTGAGAAAAACATTTTTCTTTAAACTACTTGCTGCATATAGTCGTATATATGCTTTTGGGAACCCATTCTTCTCTATTTATTATTTTCAACCATCTATCATTGGTCTAACGTCAATATTTTGTGAAAATCTGCCACAACATTCACTTACCATCAGGTGGATTGTGTGCTCGTTTGTCACCCTAAATCCATTACTTATACTTTTTTCATACGATTAGAAGCATATTTAGCTACGTAACCGTAAAAATTCAAAAAATTGCCATCAGATGGATTTTTTTATTAAATACGTCAAAAAATTCCATTCCAAAGGGTGGAAAATAGCTGTCCACTCTGTCCACTCAAAAGGATAAAATATAAACTTTTATTAGAAAGAGAAGCCGACTTCAAACAACTAGAAATAATAAAATAATTTTGACATTCTGAAATTGGTGCTTAGACATTTGGTATATAAGAATTAAAGTCCCTCAAACATATTCATGAAACATGCTAGTATACAAGTATTAACAGAAACAGAAACTTTTTTTTTCAATATAGATTATAAATAATACTTATTGAAAGTCACTCTTTTGTTTGATTACCACTGGTTCGGAAAAAAAAACCTCTGTCCTGGGAAGCACCAATAAGAAACCCAGCGGGACTTTTTTTTAAATAACAGCTTACAATCATGTATGTTACACAAATTAACAACACAACAAATTAGAAATAGCTTGATAGCGATCACCTCAATTCCAGGGGTTATTATCATCCATAAATTCCTTAATATTATAATAACCCTTTTTATACAAACTTAGTTTAATAAACTTTGAGCAGGTCAAATGTTGTATATTTTCTGGAATTTTGTTGTAAAAGCGTATACATCGCCCCAAGAATTAATTACTGACTCGAAGGAGTCTAGTAACTGGTACTACTAGCTTGTGCCTGTTCCTAGTATTTACAGAATGAATATCACTTATTTTTATAAAACTACTTTTATTTTTGTGTACGTACATTACATTTTCATAAATGTATTGAGAGGCCAAAGTTAATATATTACTTTACTTAAATTTTTGTCGCAGCGACTCTTTAGGCTTTAAATCATAAATTGCTCTTATGGCCCTCTTCGGTAAAACAAATATAATTTCAGTGTCAGCTGCGTGTCCCCATAGTAAAATATCATACGACATTATGCTATGGAAATAGCTAAAGTAAACTAGTCTAGCTGTTTCAACACTGGTTAGACTTCTAATCTTTTTTACAACATATGCTGCAGAACTAAGTCTGCTTGCTAGTTTTGATATATGGAGGCTCCATTGAAGCTTCGCGTCTAGTGGTGATTCCAAGAAATATGGTGCTATCTACAAGACTCAGTTTCTCCCCATTTAAAATTACATTAGTATTTAATTGTTTGTACATTTGGAGTCATGAATTTCATACATTTCGTTTTAGTGCCATTTAAATGCAAATTATTAACATTGAACCAATTTACTAATTTAGATATAGCATTATTTACTTCGTCATATTTTAGTAATTGTCGACTTAATTTGAAAATTAAAGAAGTGTCATCTGCAAATAATACTATATCATGGTTATCCCCTACTATGTAACGTAAGTCATTAATGTATACAAGAAACAGAAAGGGGCCGAGAATTGAGCCTTGAGGCACGCCCTTTGATTAAAATGGCAAAACTGTTTTTGCAAACTGATTTTGATGAATTGAACCGACTAAACTCACGGTAGTTGTTATCCGTTTTCTTTTAATATTTAAAAATATAAAAAGGAAATTTTACGACAACGAAGGTCTCGTGGCGGCAATTTAAGCATTACTATACCTGTTATTTTTGGGAAGGAACTGAAATTTGATAGACTTTTTTAGAATTGGACATCTACCATTAAAATTAATATAAATAATTACCGTTAGACGCTTCTTCTTTTTGTAACTAGCCCAATTCTGGGCCTCTAGCACTAATTTTCCTCCAGGGCGAAGGTCAGCAAACATGCGGCGGAAAGCGCGTTTCAAACCAGCGTCACCCCAATTCAGATGAAGCCATTTTGTGGTAGATAAACACAGAATCAAATCGAACTGTGGACTCTCCATACCCGAACCGACTGCTATATCCTCACGCGGGACATAGTTGCCCTGGAAAATTAAAGGCAGATTATTTTTAAACAGAAGAATTTCAGGTCGAAAGCAGTAGTATTTTCTTTAAATGGATCATATTATCCTAATCAACTTGCAATAAGATACGATAAAATAAATAAGATACGCATTTAATATACTTTGGCCCTAAGGCGAGCGTTCAGCGATTTACGTCTTAAGCATTCTGTCATTAAGTAGACTGTGTCACGTCTCTTCTTATTCTTCATCAGACCACAAAGCCTACTGCTGTACATTTGACCTCTCCTGTAATATGTAAGATTTGCCACAATAACCACGCTCAGCAGGTGGATTGACGATCTTAGTTAGACACTGCTCCCTGTCATTGTATTTTAGTTTATTATAGTATACCCTACGAAGCAATCTATGGGGGAGGCCTATATTCAGCAGTGAACTTTTGATAGGATGTTATGATGATATAAAATAATATGATTTTAATACAAGGTCAACACTGAAAGTTTTTAGAACTGGCCACTTGTAAACGATATAATAAAAAAATAAATTCAAATTTAGAAAATGGAGCTCTTTGCCATTATTATTGTGTATGTATTTTATTAATTTTTCATTTGTTTACGATTAGGCGGCAAATTGAAAATTGTCTTTGTCACGTCAGCATGAATTTACGTGCAGTGATTTTTTATGACTTTCGATGTCATTTAAGTCACTTCGTTTGGCCTTTCGCGATGAAGCCCCATCTCGTGCCACTGTTTACAACTGGATTAATGAGTTTAAACGTGGTCGCACTAATCTCACCGATGATCTATGCGAGGGACGGCCTTCTACGGCGACGACTGAAGATAACATCAGTGTTATGCAGCGTATGATAGAGACTGACAAAAGAGTGACTTATCAGCAGATTCAGACAAGCTTAGGCATTGGTATGAGTCAAGTGCACAAAATCCTCCGTGAACATTTAGCGATCAGGAAGCTTTATGCCCGGTGGATACCTCATAATTTGATAGAGGCCCAAAAACTCCGTCGTGTTGATTGGTGTCGTGAAATGGTTCAAAGATTTAACGGAGGTGACTCAAATGCTGTGTTCGACATACTTACGGGTGACGAAAGCTGGATTTATTGTTATGATCCTGAAACTAAAAGACAGTCTGCTGTCTGGGTGTTTTCTTCCGAGGGGTTGCCAACTAAAGTGAAGAGAGGTCGAAGCGTGGGAAAAAAGATGGTGACTGCGTTCTTCGGAAGGACAAGTCATTACGCAACAATTGTTTTAGAGGAGCGAAAAACAGTTACTGCATCGTGTGGTACACTAACAATTGTTTGCCACTCGTCTTCGGGAGAAACGACCTCGCAGTAGGATCCTCCTTCACCACGACAACGCCTCTTTGCACACCGCCAGGCAAACAATCGACTACTTGGCGACGTCAGACGTGGAATTACTGGGTCACCCGCCCTATAGCCCCGACCTCGCACCTTGTGATTTTTATTTATTTCCAAAAATAAAAGAAAAACTTCGAGGAAAACGTTTTATGGACACTGAGGAAGCGGTGGCTGCATTTCAAAATGCCGTCGAAGATACCCCTAAGCACGAGTGGGCAAAGTGCTTTTCTCAGTGGTTCCATTGGATGCAGCGGTATATTGATGTAAATGGACACTATTTTGAAAAGATATAATAAAACTAATAACTTGCTACTTTGTTCAGTTTTTGATTTTCAACTTTCAATGTCACCCTCGTAATAGCAAAGAAATAAGAATTATTAAAAATGATTTACCTGCTTAAAAGTAACATTGTATGGAAATACTGTTGGTGAGGTATCAGCTGACGTGTTGCCAAGTGGTCCATACAACAGTGACATGGACATTGGGAAGAAACATTGCCCCTGATCATGCTTATTTACAGCCTTTCTGTTTTTTCTTGGTTTCCTTATCTTCCTTCCCGACAATGACTTTTTACAATCATCCCCTTTATCTTGTTTATGGTCAGCAGAAATACAATCATCACATTTGGCTTCTTTACATTGATCACACTCAACCTTTTTGTCATCATCTACTTCTAATTTCTTATCGTCCTCTGTCTTTATTTCCGATGGAACAGGTATAAAAGCTTTTAAATTTTTTCTTGCTCTACCTAAAACATATATCAAAACAATAAGAATAAGGAGATATCATTTAATAACGAAGCATTAAAAACAGTTTATTTACAAGCAATATAGGAGTCAAATGAAAGAACATTACAGTAACTACATCTAGCAAAATGTATTAAAAATGTAAATTTCTACTTAACTGTTGTATTAATAAATGTAAGTTTATTGGATGATAAGCAATAGTTAACAAGTTAAAAGTGAATTTTCATCAACTCGTTATAAAAGATAAGAAAGCAAATAGCCAAAGAAACATTAATGACTTAATAAAATTAATTATGTACCAATGAGCACAGGGTCTATATCAATGCCAACAACTGATCTAGCACCAAGTGTACGTGCCACAGCTATAGATATGTGACCAACATTACATCCAATATCCAAAACATCCTTATTATGGAATAAATGCCTGTGCATCTCGAACACTTGTAGCCTTATATCCATCATTGCATTTAAATTACGATATCCGTAATACCTGGAAATATTAAAATTTCAAATTAAAATATTGCAATGCAGTATGACCAATACTCTGATTATAATCCATTCTACTGGAGCTTTACACATTTAATAAAAGGTAATGCTCTATCTGGCTGTCTGTATCACACAGATAAGCAGCAAATAGAAATAATTATTCTAATTTTAGTATAGTGATGCAACCAGCAGATCTTTCACCACATAGAAAAACGATCATAGGCTATCACTGCATTTCAACCAATTCCTCCCCATTCTAATCAACCCAAATTTTACGGGCAGTACAACTCTTTTTCTGTCTAGTAATCATTCTGGGTAAGTGTCATTGCCCACAAAGACCAGTGCTTGCACTGATATTAGAAGACGGGTATACAGAGACAACAATGTAATTATGTAAGGCATTCCATCTTAGTGTTCAGAGGTGACAATGTATCTATAGCCTTTGTTTGAAGTTATTAGGAGTATTGTAAGTCATTTTTTATAGGATAAGTGTGACAAATGAACACACAGTCCACCTTTACCCTCAAAAAGAATCCAAATGCAGATACGTCGTCACCCGTGAGGACTAAGATGGAATGCCTCATTTCCAGTAAAAAAGGTCTCCAGTTCTCTACATTCACCATACGGAACACAGCAGTGTTAAGCTGCTATTTTACACTGTTCCTTGCCCGGTCGAGCCGACCCATTCGTGCTACAACTATACTATTAATACAGCTGCAGCATGGCTCTACCATGTAACTTTCACTTTACTTTTGCAACTTTCGTTTTATAAGAATAATCCATAACTAGTGAACAGCTAGTAATGGGGCTTTCTTATAAGGGAGAATGTATTGCCACTAACAAAACACAATAATGTACCATTTTTTTACGTGGTAGAGCCATGCTGCAGCTATATTAGTAGTATAGTTGTAGCACGAATGGGTCGGCTCGACTGGGGAAGGAACACGCTCTCACAGAATACCAGTGTAAAATAGCTGCTTAATGCTGCTGTTTTTCATATGGTGAGTGTAGAGAACCGGATACCCTTTTTACTAGAAACGAGGCATCCCATCTTAGGGGTGACAACGCATCTGCATTTTAGTTTATAATCTAGGATAGATGTAGATCTCTGTGGGCCCCATCAACCACTTACCATCAGGAGGACTGTATGCTTGTTTGTTGTCTTTATTAAAAAAAAACAGTTTGAGTTAGACAGAGTTGGTCCGATCTACACAGAATGAGCTTATAGTATCTTGAAGTCTTGCAGTGGTATACTCGGGTTTGCATTTAATTTTATTAATTATAGGATCCCAAACAGAGGGCAGCACCCATCCATCTTCTCTATTAAAATTAAAAAACATCCTAATTTTAATTTCATTTTCAAAAGCATCTCTATTGAACAATCCTTAGTAGGAATGGGTGTCCTTTTGCGAGAATTTGTGGGCTATCAATTCTAATAATAAGTAAAGGCGAGGACGATCTTGAACATGTTCACAAACTGCAGACTTCCCATAACGTCGGTGCTTCAAGTTCAAGGACCAAAACTTAATATTAAAAAACAGAAGGTAACCGGGCCAACTATGACATCGGGATGTCAAACACCTCAGTCCTCCCTATGACCACGGGTGCTGTAAAGCACCTGAAACGTAGGGAATTAAAAAGTTAAATTAAACTTGATAGAATCCGTAAAAAAATTGTTTAATTTAATGTGTAGTTTTTGCGTACATACAAGAATTTTTCTTTTATCAATATAGCCCTTGGTATTGTGGTTATGTCACAACAATTCTACCAATGTCCAGTCTTTGGTCTGTCACACCTTGTCTTGAAGCTTCTCGGTGGAAAAGGAGTTGGTGGTTATTAGGTGAAAATGTGGATAAAAACAAAGCAACCAAATACACGAATTGTGGACAACACAATATAGGACAAACATCTAGTTATAGGGGGGGATTAGCCTGAGCAGGGAATAGAGAATTAGGTTAAGCTAAATTTAGTACACAATAATTAGAGTTTAATATTATATATTTGAATATATTTTGAGATCATATTGACATAATATATGGAATCAGGGATAGTTAAGAGGGAATTCGTACTCACTGGTCAAGGGATTGTTTTGGGAAGAATGTCATATAAAGAAATTGGGTGATTTTTACAATTGAAGAAAAGGTGGTTTGGAGTACCTTCATCCAGACCACATTCACAGAGGGAATGATCTTTGATTCTAATTTTAGCTAGAAATACAAGAGTGCAGACATGCCTGAGCCTTAAACAGCAGATTGTAGATGTGATTTGTTTGTTCAAAAAGCTAAATTTTAAAAACCAAAGTTTTGGAGGAATTTGGGGTTGGATTTTATCATAGTGACAACCTTTAATGTCTGGATATACTCCATTCTCTGTCCCAAGAATTCTTTAATTCAATTTGAGCTAATGACATTAGATCCTGAAAGTAATTCATTAAATGTGAAGAACAGCCAGTATCTACAGCTCCTTTGGCCCAGGAGTCAGCCTGTTCATTTCCTTCATCCACACAATCTCTACCTTAAACCCACTCTTATCACAATTTAGTATGAGTTCTTTAATTTTCAGTATTAATGGGGAGATGGATTTAATTTTAAATATATTGCTCTGTAAGAACATTAGGCAGCTTTTTGAATCAGCAAATATAACTGACTTAGGAACTTTATGGGAAAGAATATACGATATAGCCTCATATATAGCGACAGCTTCCCCAGTAAAAACAGAAGCCTGAGGAGGACGTCTATAATTAAGGACAATTTTATATTTGGTAATCCAGACTGCAAAACCGACACATTTGAATGAAAACAATTTGGAAGCATCAGTAAACTATATAGCCAATCAGGCCATTTTTTTGCTACAAGTATGTAGAAAATTCTGTTTGCAGTTGGGGAATTTTTATTAATGGATAACCAACATTTTTTAATCTATTTAGAGATTTAAGAATAGGGGGCCAGCCTTTATTAGGACCAATAGGAGTTGTTTACAACTAATAGTAGCAAAACTTCTAGTTTACGATGTAAGGGGTGAGATGTTAGTTATAGTGTTTTTGAGAGAAATCTATCAGCTAGAAACAGTCCTCGTAAAGAGAGGGGGGGGGGGGGGGGGGGGTATGAGCACATTCTACTTGTAAAGCATTTTTCGGAGTTGATTTCATTGTGACTGTGATAACACGCAAATATCTTGTTTGGATAACTTCTAAGTTAAGTCAAGTAAGTAAGTCTAATTTCCTACTAAGGGCCGATTTGTTGCGGGGCTCCAGGAGGAAAGAGCCATAGTCAAAGTGATTGTGGATGATGGCATTATTTAGGATTTTTGACACATGGGGGTGAGAACCCCACCATACCCCTGAAAGAGATCTAAGAATGTTAATACCTTGCTCACATTTGCCACTGATGTAATTAAAGTGAACGGTACCAGTCATATGACAATCTAAGTAAATACCTAAAAATTTTACTTTGTTAACAACTGGAATAGATTCACCATTATATGAGATATCAATAGTAGGAATGACACGTTTTCTACTAAAGGTTATTATTTTGCTTTTAGAAGCTGAAAGACAGAGGCCATGGTCAGTGAGCCATTGAATAAGATAATATAAGCCTCTGTTAAGATGATGGGAGGCAGTTAGGATATCAGAAGCTGTTACATAGATAGCAAGACCATCTGCATATTGTTATATATCACAGAAAGAAGAAATCGAATGTTCAAGGTCATATGTGTAAATATTATAAAAAATAGGGCGTAAAACTGAGCCCTGTGGTAGACCTTTCCAAATTGCGATGGGCGAGCTTAACATTCTTTTATTGTGAGTTTTGATAGATCGTCCCATGAACAGATTGTAAATGAAGTGTACAGTCTTCGCAGGGATGTTCAGATAAAGAATTTTCTGCCTGAGCACTGGAAGAAGAACACTGTCATAGGCAGATGATGTGTCTAGGAAACAACCCACCAAGTATTCATTTTTAGAAAAAGCCAACCTAATATCTGTAGTTAGAACACTCAAGCTATCTAATGTGCTATTCTCTTTACAGAACCCAAATTGACTTTTTGCAAGGAAGTTGTTACGTTCCAAAAACCATTCAAGTGTGTTTTTAATTAAGTGTTCTAAAATTTTGCAAAAAGTAGATGAAAGAGCAATTGGACGGTATGAAGAAGCTTCTTTGGGATCTTTTCCGGGTTTAAGGATAGGGATAACAATTTGGTTTGACCAAGACAGAGGAATATTAGAGGGTATATAGGTATTGTTCAGAATTTGGAGAAGAATTAATTTACCCTAAAACTTAATTTACATAACATGCATAGAGGATGCCATCTTCTCCAGGAGAAGAGGATTTTAAGCCAGATAACACAGACTGTAGTTCAGGCAATGAGAAAATTAGCTCATTATTGTTGATGGTAGATGAGACTGGAAAGGATGGGCATATTGCATATTCATTAGGGACAAAAGGAGGGGCTAACATATCAGAGAAGACTTCTAACCATGGTAGAGTGTTATCAGAAATGTTGCTATCAGGAAGAAGAGAGCCACGAATTTTTTTTTATATTTTTCCAAACTATTGTTACTGGTATGTTAGGGGATATGGATTCACAAAATTTTTTCCATCCACTTTTTTTCTTTTTGGAAAGAAGTCTCTTTCTTTGAGCAAAGGTTTTAGGTTTTTTGAAATTGTATAAAATTATCGGTGTGATACAGTGATTGTATAGCTTTTCTACTTTTAATCATAGTGGTGCATTCAGCATCCCACGATGGAGGGGAGGTTAGGTTTTTGCTGTAGGATTTTTTGATTGGGATAAATAAGTCAGCTGCCTTGGGTATATACTGTACCAATAAAGAGTAAGAAGTTGTTGGGTTGGTTGAGGAGTCAACCTGCATTTGGGCAAATTTAGTATCTAAAAATTAAGTGAAATTAGTCCTATCTGCATCTTGGAGCTGATATTTAAGAAGGGGAGTAGAAGAAGGTAAAGGAGTAACCGCACAGGGTTACAGTAAGAATGGGAAAGTGATCACTTCCATATGTTTGACTGAGAGTTTTCCAAGAAAGCTGAGGTACTAGACTAGAAGAACATGCTGTTAGGTCAACAGCAGACCTAGGGTCTAGAGTAGAGTGGGGGAACCATTGTTGCTGATGCAAGCATTAATGTCTTCAAAAATTTGTATAAGTTCTGAAGAGTATAGGTTACAAAAATGCGACCCCCAAGATACATGATGGGAATTAAAATCTCCAGTAATAATAAAAGGAGGAGATAAGAAAGAAAAAAAGAGAGGGTAGTTCTCAAATTAAGTGGGTATTTGGAATTTCGGATGTGGGATATATATTGAAATAATGTTGATTCCTGCTATTTTTGCAACTACGGCGTTAATGTTTTGGCTATGAAGAGGGAGTGTAGTTTGAGAAAAAGGTAGCGATTTTTTTATGAGTAAGCAACAACCACCATAACCATCATTTCTACCTTTATGGAGGCAGGTAAAGCCTTGTAAGCGAAATTTGGAACCACGTAGAAACCATGTTTCTGATATTAAAGCAACAGAAATTGTATGTTTATTACTTAGGAAGATAAAATCTGATCTTTTAGAGTGCAAGCTTCTACAGTTCCACTGTGGAAGATGGAGGTCTTTGGTTTGAGTAATTTTTATTATCTATTAAACTAGCTAAATTAAAGATTCTTTCTGCAACATTGTTCGGTAGCGAGTCTGACATTTTCAAAATTAAATTATTGAGGAGAGAAATTAGGCATTCAACAAGATTTTCATTTGGAGACATTTTGTTGTATGTATTGAATAATGCACATCCATTTGGAATAGAGGATGTGCAGTCTGCAACTATTCTTTGGTGGGCTTGTTGGTCATACCCCATGGGAATTCTAGGGATGGGACAGGAAGATTTAAAAATGGTTTTTCTATATGCCTGTGATGCGGTGGGGAGGTTGAAGGAGGTAGTAGAAGTAGGTGAAAGCTGGGTAGAGGCCACTTTAGAATATGATTTTTGAAGATAGTTCAAACGGACAGATGGGATTTTGGCTGAAGCTTCTATATAGGATATATTTTGTTCTGACATCATAATAGATTTCTGTCTATAGTGTACTTTTTTTTTTATTGAATAATGCACATCCATTTGGAATAGAGGATGTGCAGTCTGCAACTATTCTTTGGTGGGCTTGTTGGTCATACCCCATGGGAATTCTAGGGATGGGACGGGGAGATTTAAAAATGGTTTTTCTATATGCCTGTGACATGGTGGGGAGGTTGAAGGAGGTAGTAGAAGTAGGTGAAAGCTGGGTAGAGGCCACTTTAGAATATGATTTTTGAAGATAGTTCAAACAGACAGATGGGATTTTGGCTGAAGCTTCTATATAGGATATATTTTGTTCTGACATCATAATAGATTTCTGTCTATAGTGTACTGGACAATTTTTGTTATTAGCAAAATGGTTTTTGGAGCATAACAGACAAGTGGCCTCACTTTCAGGAACAGAAAAGCTTGCTCCAGTATGTTCTTGGGCACATTGGAAGCAGCGTGGTTTACAACACTGTTTGCACTGGATAGTGGGGAGGTGATAAGTTTCAAGGGCAAGGGACGTGAAAAATGCATATACATATTTGGGAAGTATCTGACCTTCAAATGTCAGAACAGATTGAGTAGGAACCCATATTGGGGATGATGACCCTTCAGCAAAAGTCTTTCTCCGAAAACGGCAAGCTTTTAGGATTTTACCACAACCATGGGGAAGCTCAATAGCTTCTGCTAGTTCTTCCATTGACCAATCCACAGGGACACCGCAGAAGACACCCATTCGAGAAACATTATAAGATGGAATTTTCTTTTTCAAGCTTTGGATTATTAAGGAATTTGTTAGCCTCATCTGCTGAGCTGAATTCAATAGAGATGCAATTTCTGCCAAGGCTTCTGACTCCCCCTCTTTTAATGTTTTCTATATTATTTTTTGACAAGCATAAACCTATTTTAATTGGTCGAAATGATAGCCCTATTCTAGGATCTGATTAATCTTAATCCAAGCTTAATCCAAAGCACATGTCGTCACCGGGAGGGTCAGGGGGTATCTCACGAGGAGACCCCGTTTCGTCACCCATAATTGGGTATATTATTCAATATTAGCTGTTCCCCGCGACTTCGTTCGCGTGTTAGGGTTTTTATGTTTTTATGCGGAACCCTAATTATTTTTCTAAAACAAAAGTAGCCTAAGTTACTCCTTATGAAATCAGCTATCTGCCAGTGAAAGTCCCGTCAAAATCGGTCCAGCCGTTTCGGAGATTACCCGCAACAAACAGACAGACAGACAAAAATGTTAAAAATTGTATTTTAGTTATAAGTACCGTATTTACTTTCATATGTATTTAGTAAAAAACTGTAATTTTTACATTACAAACAGACACTTCAATTTTATTTATTTCTATAGATAATTCATATAGCTATATCTTATAAATATTGTCTATTTACAGCAGAGGAAATCCACCACCACAAAATTAAGGAAAAGTACCAAATACTGAAAAGCACTCACAAGAACTTGTTAACCATTTGACCGTTGACCATAGACCATATATTAGAAATTATTTTGCTCTATCATTTTTTACTACTTGACAATAGAAAGAGACAGCTACACAGATATTTAATATTTAATTTAAGAGACAATCACCAATAATATGTCGGGCTATAAAGGTCTTATCGTTTGACAAAGTCATTGTTTATTTTCAAATGAATTATCAAATCTACAGACATCTGCGCTTTGATAATTTGGTATTTGCTAAATCTTTACGAAACCTTTTACACTATAATAATAGGAACATGATATTTGGAGTTGCCATTTCTAAAGCTAAGCCTAAAAAATAAAAGTAAAAGCGTTTTTATATAGTACCTGTCATAGTTTCCATACTGGTATCGTGAATTTTTCGGATGAAAGATAGGCAACTTCTGCTCCTTTTCATTATCATTTTTTGGCTTAGTGCGATGAGGCGATACTGGTCTCTCTGGTGGCACAGGGCGTTGTTGTGGTCTTGCCCGCATCCAGGCTCCTGGTTGAGGAACTACAGGGCTCACAATTTTATCCAATGAATCCATACGCCTCAACTTCTTATTGTCTTTTCCTTTCACCGAAGCATTTTCACTTTCACTGCATGACCTTTTTCTAGACTTGGAAGTTGAAGGTTCTGGAGGTAAAGGCTCTTTCATTTTTTCCTCTTTTTCTACAATTACTTCTACAGACGGTGAAGTATTATCTATTGTGCGACGCCTGATTCTAGGCTTCTTTTTAGACTTACGTTGCTGCATTTCCAATCGCTTTTCATATTCCTCATTGTCCAAAGGCTCCATCAAGTTTAATGGATCTCGAATATTTGGTGGGATTATCACATCTATTTTCGCTTTGTGTCTGGGTGGTGTTGGCAAAGGTGAAGATTCTGGTGTAACTGCATTCATTGCTCTATTTATATCTTCATCTTGTAGACTATTTAAGTTCAATGGATCCGATATATTGCCACCAAGCAGAAACTTTGTTGGTGGAATGAAAGCTTCCTTTCGTGGTCTTTTGTATGGAAGAAAAAATTTTGAAATTGATGGGAAACTTTGTGCTCTCTTTCTAAATTGTCGAAATTTTGTTCCGGTGTAATGAACCCTTCGTATTGCACTCCTGTCAATGCTGTCCTTTGTCGTCACATGACACTTCTTGCCGTGACGGGATTTCTTCTTTGGTTTCTTCGATACTCCAGGTCCAAGTGCATCTCCATCTTTTGTTAAGCTGATGTCTTCCACTGACGGAGCTACGGTCACAGAACCATATGTTTCATTAGAATCTGCTGCATCAGTATCGGAAATGTCTCCCGCCTCGTTTTCCGTATTATCAACCTCACTTTTTTCACAAACAGATACATTTTTTTCATGGCTATCCATCCTTTTTAATATATTATTAATTTATTTTTCATATTAATTTGTTATTACTCAAAAATCAAATTTGCCGCCACTTCAGATCTCACAAATTGTACAAGGACATCTGCCAATAGTGATAAACAGCGTCTAACAATGTTAATTAGAATGAAACTATAAATATATTACCTATCAATATATCTACAATATAATCTTGTTAATCTGATATTTATGTTACTTCTTTCAAAATATATCAAGAGAACATAATCACTTATTTCCGATCCCGTTTACACCACACCACAAACACACCATGGTGCTGTCTAAGAAAAATGGCAATTTGCAATTGACAATTAATATTTGACAAATGACAATTTAAAATGTTGCCATTTACCCATCGACTTGCCAAATTCAGAGAGATTGTTGTTTCTACAATTCGTCAATTAAGGCTGGCAAAAGTGAATACCATACAGCCTTATCTCATTTGTATTTCTTTTAAGTTCTCCACAATATGCTGATGTGTCACATCGCGATTCTGACGACAGCTTGTAGATGACGATATTTATTTTTACAGCAAGACGATTTTTTAATAAAGAATAAGGGCATACGCATACACAGTCCGCCCACCTGATGTTATGTTAATGATGCGGCCCATAGCCATTAACAAATATTATTTAGACGTGGTAAAACCACGTTGCAGCTATATTATGGTTGTACCATGAATGGGTCGGCTACACAGAATACAAGCGTAAAATAGCCGCTTAATGTTGCTTTGTTTCGTATGGTGAGTATTGAGAATTAGAGAATTTTTTTTATTGGAAATGAAGCGTTCCATCTTCGCCCTTAGGGGTGACAATGCATCTGCATTTGGATTCTTAAATTTTTATATAGAGCAAGGTTGACAAACTCCCACACGAGGATTTTCTTTCGTATCGTGGAGGCAGTTTACATACATTAATTGCGTGTGATGTCCATGTGGCATTCGAACTTTTAACTCTCAGTTCTGCAAATCAATGCTAAGCTAAAGTTACGGAGCCATTAAATTATAATTTTGTAAAATATACACGCAAAGTAATTTTCGAACACTGCAAAATACAAGAAACGGGCGGTTGCCATACCGAGCGTGTAGTTACCGTACCGTGCGCAAATCTGCCCGTGTAATATGCGATGTGTACTATTGGGTTGTTCCGAAAGTAATTTCGTTTTTTTACATATTGTCTACTTTGGTCCAATACTTATCCCTTTTGTTATCGTTCGTGTAGTAGCATGATTCCACGCTCATAAAATGTTTGTTTTTTTTCTGGCAATAAATGTGATCCAGGCGGTTTATGAAAGGTTTTACCAATTAAAAAATTTGTCCAGCTGATGACAGTATACTCAGAATTGATCGCTGTGTTGTCAAGTAGAAGCTCAAAACTAACGATATCTTTGAAATCCCATGAAACAGATTGCATCACCTTTTTATTTTTTGATGAGTATTGGCTTTCAAAGTGCTTTGAGCCGGATTATTTTTTTTAACAATGATCTCTTGCGGTTAATATTGTTGTAGACAATTCATTTCTCATCGTCAGTGATGATGCGCTTCAAAATGGATCATTTACTTGACGTTTGAGAAGCAAATCACGTAAGTAAACGCGATGTCACTAATTTCTTTCCGTAAGAACAGGAACCCCGTGCCGAGATTTGAGATTAAACCCAGGCGTTTCAAATGATCATGAACGGACGAATTTGATAAATGTATTCTTTCAGAAATCTCACGAGTTATTATTCGCCGGTTCGTATTAATTATTGGCTTTATTGTGTCTTCATCAGCTTCAACTGGCCTTCCAGAATGTGGTCTACTTTATGTCAATACATTATCTCCTGTTGAATATTTACTTTTTCGATAATAAAATAGTAAAAAATGTCGATAACGCTGCTTTTCACATATCATATGCGAAAGGGTACTAACGAAAAACTACTGGCTGAAATCAATAGAACTTTTTCACAAGCATGCCTTGATATATGAGCTGTCAAAATATACAATGGTGCATAACCAACGAGTGTGTATTTGGCTGTGAAAAAGAAGTTCTCTGTTGATAAAAAAACGAAATTACTTTCCGAACAACCTAATAGATCGCCACCCCATGGCGGCCCCTCCTCGGGAAAGTACTACGCCTCCCCATCTCATTCTCAGCTAATGCGCAACAGAACACATGGCGCGCCCTCCTCCGTGGCATCCAACTTCACATGACCAAAGAACGCCCCCGTGTCCAATGCTCAAAGGCCATAGGGCCACGAAAAACTAGCACTTAGAAGCACCAGCCTTCCTGGCCCCAGCGGCAGATCTGGTCTATGGTCAACCAAGATTCGGCTGCTGAGGCTAGGAAGAGCGGCGTCTCGCAACACCAATCCTCGTCTCCCCCCGCAGTCCCACCACCACCGAATCAATAAACGGTGCGGCCAGGTCAGAGTCACGGAAGATAGGGCGCGTGGCACATCACCACACCAACACTCCTCTTCCCTAGCGACTCCACCTCGGCTGCAGCGGTAAGGGGAGAGGGCACCCCTCCCGCCGCAGCCCACCGATACACATCCGAAGTGGGCTTGCCAAGCCCACTCAGAGTGGCCACCTCGGGCCAGCCAAGGGGAGCTTTGTTCACCGCTGGTGATCAAGCCATGGCTACTAAGCCCCTAACCCCACCACGACAAAGCGAGAACCCCCAATTTTAATGCCTCTGTGGGTATGAGCGCGTGGGCATTTTCCGCGCGCATGATTCACGCTGTGAGTCTAGGGGATGATTAACCCTTTGGATCGGTCTGCCTTCTTGTAAAACATTTTATAATAGTTTTCTGGTTAACATATATAAAAATAGAGCTTCAGTATGTAAGTAAAATTGAGTAATTTTTTGAGAGCCTTAAAGAGTCTGCAAAGCCATATTGCCGATGGAAAGTGTCTGGGAGTATTGGCGACTGATTTTTAACGATAATATCTAACATATACGTAAAAATCAGCTGGGAAAATAAACGTGAAGCTAGCAGGTAGTCATGCGATCATAGTACATACTAACACTACTCAATCTTACACATTCCGTTTGTCAGAAAATAATTGACGTCTCGTGACCCTGGGATCTTGCTCTATTTCAAATATGTTCAAAATTTGGTTGTGTTCCAAAATAATAATGATAATTAATGAAAAATTAATCTGTTTTCCATTTCTTCTTAATATCATTAAAAAAACAATATAAGACTATGTCTGATGTAAAAAACGTACGATAATATCGTTGTTTTTAATATAAAGACTTAGAGTGATAGTGTCATTCAAAATTCCGCTCAAAATTGAAGCAACAACATAATGTATGTTTGAATAAGCGGCCTATAATTAGGTTTGCCCGCACGCACACAAGCAAATGAGTAACGTTTGCAAGTAAATGAGATTTTCTCCAAAAAGTGGGGAAAGTGCGTAGAGGGAGTATATACAATAGAGTAGTCCTTGCCGTATACCTAAGCGGGATAGCAATAGTTTAAGGTTAGTGTTGCCGATGATTCTCTATTTTCATTTCCTTGATTTTTGGGAAAAGTAAATTCTGTTTACTAATTATAGGATTCAATACAGTCTTTCAAAAATATGTAAGTAGTACATTAACCTCCTGAGATATATCTTATTAGGTTGATAGTAGTTCATTAACTTCCTAAGATATATATTAAAAGGTTAATGTACTAAATTGAAAAATAAAACGATTATTTTTATTATATTTTAAATCGCTTTATTTTGCGTTTTGTCTTTTCCTTGTATAATCAGTATTTTTATATAATGTTTTGCTATGTATAACGTCGTCGAAAGTACTGCGGTTTTTTTTCAACCTCCAGGCTCTCGACCTTAACACTGCAATCATCTTTTTTCTTGTGTCAGCTAAGCAAGTTTTCTCGCACAAAATTTTTCTTGGCTTTCGTTTACGAGGCGTTTCATCCAATTCACTGGAAGGAAGAACGCTAGGTATGTTGTTTTCACCCTGCAATTTTAAAAAATTCACATAAAATTTTGGGAATATATATTAATTATTTATGTTATTAATTCAAACGGCTATTTGTTTTTTAATTTATGGAAGGATTCTCAAATTTCTTAACAACTTCTTTGGGTCCTTTAGTACTATGCAGACTAAATTTTTGTTCAAAAATGGCATTGGAACTGTTTGTGAAATAAATCGCATATAAAAAAATTGCTGCTTTTAAGAACTTATTAAATTGAAATCTTTCAATTTAGAATAGAATAGAATAGAATGATTTTTATTCAATATGGATTATTACATAATACTTATTGAAAGTCATTATTTTATTTACCACTGGTTCGGAAAACACCTCTGTCCTGGGAAGAACCAGCAAGAAACCCAGCGGGACTTTTTTTTTAAACATAATTTCACTTAACAATAATTTTGTTTATACAATTTTAAATGAATTATTCATAGAACCAGCATGGTGGCGATCACCTTATTCCCAGGGGTTATTTTCATTCATGTATTCCTTGATATTATAATAACCCTTTTTGTACAGTTTTTCTTTAAACTTTTAAACTTGTTTATTGACAAACTTTGAACATGTTCTGGGATTCTGTTGTAAAAGCGTATACATTGCCCCATAAATGAATTACTAATTCTGTGGAGTCTTGTAAGTGGCATTACAAGCTTATGTTTGTTCCTAGTGTTTAAGGTATGAACATCCTTATTCTTATTAAAGCTATTTATGTTTTTATGTACATACATTACATTTTCATAAATATATTGCGATGCCAAAGTTAATATGTTTATTTCTTTAAATTTTTCTCTAAGGGACTCTTTACAATTTAGATTATAAATCGCCCGTACGGCTCTCTTTTGCAAAACAAATATAGCTTCAATATCAGTCGCATTACCCCATAGCAAAATTCCATAAGACATTACGCTATGAAAGTTACTAAAATACACTAACCTAGCTGTCTCAACATCTGTGAGACTTCTAATCTTTCTTACAGCATATGCTGCAGAACTAAATCTGCTTGCTAATTTAGATATATGGGGGCCCCATTGAAGTTTCGCGTCAATAGTAATACCGAGAAAAACAGTGGTATCCACAAGACTCAACTCCTCCCCATTTAAGAGCACATTGGTTTTCGAATGTTTTACATTAGGTATTGTAAATTTAATACATTTTGTCTTATTGCCGTTTAAGAGCAAATTGTTGGCGTTAAACCAATGTACTAGTTTCGATAGAGCATTATTTACATCGTCATATTTAATTGACTGCCGTTTCAGTTTGAAAATTAAAGAGGTATCGTCAGCAAATAATACTATATCGTGATTGTCCCCTACAAGATAAGGTAAGTCATTAATATAGATTAAGAACAGGAATGGGCCAAGAATCGAGTCCTGAGGAACGCCCATTGATACTACTGATCCGGAGGAACATTTACCATTAATGACGACTTTTTGAGTTCTGTTACTTAAATATGAAGTAATAAGTTTAAGCGCCAAATTTTTTACACCGTAATGTTGTAGTTTCCTGATTAATGTATCATGATGAACACAATCGAAAGCCTTGGAAAGGTCACAAAAAATACCTAAGGCATCTTGTGAATTCTCCCAGGCATTAAAAATATATTTCATAAGCTCAACACCGGCGTCAGACGTCGAGCGACCCCTTGTAAAACCAAATTGATGAATTAAACTACAAACCTTTGCATCATACCACAATAACACTAGTAGGGTTTATTTTTGATACGATGCATTAAGGTTAATAGTAAAGACAGGCTAATACAAAAAGGTAAGTATAGCAATAAACAGCAATTTTCAACAAAAAATATTTATTGTTTTTGTAACCTCCTGTATAGTTAAAAAATAGTACCTCGTACAAAAATTTATAGAGGGATTCACTAACGCTTACCTCATGCACTGGTTGAGAAAGTTTTACTAGCACTAGGTTGTTCTACAGCGATTTCCTGAAAACAAAATTAGCTTTTAAAAATTTTAAAAAAATATCACATAATATTTTATTTCATAACTAAAAGTGTCCTACTTTTAAGTAAATGATATTTACTATAATATACATGCTATACCAATAGAAACTCATTGGAGGGCAGACATCTTTACAGGTATCTTATTTTTTATTGCACAATATCTAAATATAAATATCGTATTGGATGTATGTACACAGATATCATTTAAATTGTTAAAGATAAATGTTTAAATGTTTCTACATTAACACTAAGTACTTACCTCCAGTCTCCATTCAACATTTTTTAGCATGTTAATAGTACTAAGACGAGGTTGCTCTACTGTACTTTCCTAAAATAAAAGTAAACTCTTAAGTGAGTTTTCCAGAAAATTAATATTGTCCCTACTCAGTTATTCATCAATTACTCTTACATCAGTTACTCGATTTTAGTATAACTATGAGCCTTATAACCAACTAATAAGGAAACCGTGCAGTAATATACAGTTTGGTGTAGAACCCGTCCGGTAATTTCAATTAGGGACCAATAAAAAGAAATATATGTGCTAGTTGCATTGCGGACACAACTTTATTACTCGCAATGGTGTTGAAAAACGTGGTATGACACTCGTACGCTATTAAAAATTACGTATTCGGCTTAAAATTAAGCACTCGCCTGTGGCTCGTGCGGCACGAGCCGAAGGCGAGTGCTTAATGCCCAATGTCAGCCTCATACATAATTTTTAACTAAGCGTACTTGTATCATAATGTATGTACTATTATTTTACCTCAAGTCCTGTTTCGACGATTTTCAGTTGTTTCGTAGTACAAGGTCGCTCATCAATAATATCCTGAAAAAATTAAAATTGAGCATGTAGAAAAAATATCCCTATAAAATTCAAAATTACAACAATAGTTAACAACACAAATTCAAAATCAAAATAGGTTACTCACTGGAATAAATAGTGTTGGAATCGCATACGGCAACAAATATGTCCCCCTGTGCGTTTTACGAAAATAACGCGACTCAAAATGTTTCGAACATATGCAGTCATTCTTCTCAGCTTGCCATTCCTTTCTCCCAGTACAATCCACATATTTATAATGTTTGCTTCTTTAGGAAATCTAAAATAAATAAATTGTAATGGTAATTGTCTGTCAATAATCTTATATAGTACATTAGTTAATATATTTAACTTTATAATGTCCATGTGAATATTCTTATTATTTGTAATTATTATTCTATATAATATAATACTCCAGGGTACAAAGGTATCATATATAGGGAAGTGAAAGAAATGGAGGAGGCAAATGCCTACGTCCATTTCTTGCAGTTTTTCCAATCCAGCGCCACACACAATTAACAAGTGAATAGTTGTCATATTATAATCATTTAAACTGTCAGATATTCATTAGGCTGTGGCCCGCGGCTTCACCTGCGTAAATCGGGATAAAAGCATACACTGATCTCGATTCTTGCAATTCTAAGAATCTACATGTTATATTTAATTTAAATCGGTTTCGACGAAAAGGTTACAACATACAACTTCCACAGAAGATATACTCGTATATTAGAAGGAATTTAAAGTGCGTTCAGTTTCAAGTGAATATTATTATTACTTTATTGGATATTATGTTTTGCATGAAAACGAAATAAGATTCAAAAATATTTATTAAATAATATAAAATAAAATATATCCAAGTACTTAAACTAACTAAATTTCACCTGGTAGAGCCATGCTGCAGCTATATTATGATTGTAGCACGAATGGGTCGGCTCGACCGGGGAAGGACCACGCTCTCACAGAATACCAGCGTAAAATAGCAGCTTAACGCTGCTGTGTTTCGTATGGTGAGTGTAGAGAACCGGAGACCCTTTTTACTGGAAACGAGGCATTCCATCTTAGTCCTCACGGGTGACAACGCATCTGCATTTTGATTCTTAATTGAAGATGATGTAGATGTCTATGGGCCACAGCAACCACTTACCATCAGGTGGACTGTGTGCTCGTTTGTCACCCTTATCCTATAAAAAAAAATAAGCATCTCTTACTTAATGACTCTGAAAATGCAACTGTTTTTTAAACAACTGCGGCTTTGATGACACTGTCCGCGAAATATTATCTTTTTTGGATTCATAAAAGAATATAACTCTTAGATAACATTCCATATAGCCGCGCCAGATTTGTGTCTTGATGTTGTGTATTGATGTGCTCTACTATTGGAAATAGAGTATGACCAATGAGTGTGGCCATAATTTTGATAGATAGCTCTTTTAATGCGAATTGGGATTATTGGCAGTATGTATGTTTTTTTTTTCAGTATGCATTTTTTCTTATAATTATTATAATAAGAAAAAAATGGGAAAAAATATTTTACTATGCCTAGCAACATTTTCATTAAATTAGCGTCTGCCAAATTTACGATTTATTATTTAGTTTCGATGAATGTTTTTTACAAAAATATAAGATGCTAAGCAGTAATTTACCCGTGAATTTTTTTTTAATGATTATGTGATGAGTTGTGACGCCCTATAGCATAGTACGTTATTATTTTTTTTTTGAAAAAATGTGATAAGTTGAAGTCTTGGAATTAATTCTAGTGTCAATATTTTACAACACAATTCAACAGTATAATGTATCACTACAATTGTGGTGGCAATACCACATCTATAATGACTATATTATTTTTAGTGTAGGACTTTTTGAGTACACTACAGTAAAGAAGCATCATACGTATTCCTTAATAGGCACAGATCAGTATTAGCACTTGTGTTAGGAAATAATATCGGATCGGATGATCGCGCAAAGCGATTCCTGAAAGGCGCATTGAAGTTGAATCCTTCCTTCCAAAAATATTATACTACATGGGATCCTCAAGTGCTACTCAATAATATCTATACAAATAAATAAAATTGGAGTGTCTGTTTGTAATGTTAAAATAACAGCTTTTTACTAAACGCATATGAATTATATACGGTATTAATAACAAAATAACAATTTTTAAAATTTTTGTCTGTCTGTCTGTTTGTTCCGGCTAATCTCCGAAACGGTTAGACCGATTTTAACGGGACTTTCACTGGCAGACAGCTGATGTTATAAGGAGTAACTTAAGATACTTTTATTTTAGAAAAAGAATTAGGGTTCCGCGTAAAAGCAAACCCGTGAAATCGTAGTAAATTCCACGCGGGCGAAGTCGCAAAGGACAGCTAGTATGAAATGAGTATCCCAACATGCAGCTTAGTAGAGAAAAATTAATAAAAAAGTTGGTTATTTTACTCGCCTGTAAACCAGGTCTGTAAATCTGTAAAACAGGTTCAAATCCTCTCATTAATAACTCTTAAAAATTAATCTATTAATTCAAACGGAATAAATTTGGCAATTAAAGATATTATAAAAACATCTGCAGCTGTTCGGGACCAAACCGTGCTAATTCTGCCGTACTTTCAAGAAAATCTAAGAATTTACTCAACTAACACTCTCGACGATTATCTTCACGTAACAAACGAAGATCGAGCTGCAAACATATCCAATTTCTTAATAACTGTAAAAACTCCTGAAATTTTTTTACAAATTGGTAAAATGTTGAAAAACAAATAAATAAACGGCGAAAATATTGTCGACATATCATGAAAATCGAAAATGATTTCATAAATCAAGATAGATTAATTGAATTGCAGGAGGAACGATTTATTCAAACCTGGTTGTATTCAACTTCATCCTCTACATCAGATAAAGAACGAAATATTATGCAGGTTGCATAAATAGAAAAAAAAGCTAGTTCTAAATTAAGTTATTTTTATCATCATCATATTTACAGCCTTTCATAAGTCCACTGCTGAACATAGGCCTCCCCCAAGGAATGCCACAAAGCACGGTCCTGAGCCACCTGCATCCATCGACTTCCTGCATGTCTTACCAGGTCGCCACTCCATCTCGTGGGGGTCGCTCTACACTTCGCCCACCGGTACGAGGCTGCCACTCGAGAACCTTTCTTCCCCATCGGTTGTCGGTTCTTCGAGCTATGTGGCCGGCCCACTGCCACTTTAGCTTACTAATCCGTTGGGCTATGTCGGTTACTCTGGTTCTACTGCGGATATACTCATTTCTAAGTTTATCACGCAGAGAAACCCCGAACATAGCCCTCTCCATAGCTCGCTGAGCGACCTTGAGCTTCCTCATGCGGCCAGCAGTGAAGGACCACGTCTCAGATCCGTAAGTCATCACTGGCAACACGCACTGGGTGTACAATTTCGTTTTAAGGTTTTGAGGTATGACTGACAAGAAGATGTGTCTTAGTTTCCCGAACGCTGCCCAGCCGAGTTGAATCCGTCGATTGACCTCTCGGTCGAAGTTGGACTTACCTAGTCGGACTATTTGTCCCAGGTAAACATACTCGTCAACAACTTCGAGCTTAGTGCTCCCAACAACTACCTGCATATTTAGGTGTGACATTGACATTAAACATGATCTTTGTCCATGTTCATCCTAAGACCTATTCGTTGGGAGATACTATTGAGGTCATTCTGCATGGTGCTTAGGTCCTCCAGCGATTCTGCCATTTGTTTATTTATTTATAAGGGTCACCGACAGATGATACACAAATACTAAAAACAAGAACCAAGCATTGTGAGAAACATGCAATGTGCTCACCCAGTTATAAGTAACAACAGCTAACACAGAGTAATGTTGCGAAAAGTTAATTATCGTAAAATTTAATAGTACAGTAGCAAAATTGCGTATTTGTGAGAAATTAAAAAGGGTTTACATTTATCATCTAAAACTTAGATTCTAAATAAAGTAACATTTTTCTTCTGAAATTATTTAAATTTTCATTGATAATATCTAAATCAGATGGCCTAGATATATCATTATACAGACATTCTACATAATGCTGAATTAAGACCGAGGTTAGTCCTGTGAGGTGGGACCATAAACAGCTTGTAGACATTAAATCGTGGTAATCTGCTTGGAGCATTAATGTTAACCATTTCCAGTAATTGAGGACAGTCCATGCCATTATTACATAGTTTGTAGAGGAAGCTCAAATCCAAAAGTTTGCGCCTGTTATATAAGGAAGATATACGGAATTGCTTTAGCCGTTCATCATACGAAGTTAAGGAGCGGTGTCGGTTAAATTTCAATGCTAGCATACTAAGGAACCTCCGCTGTACTCGTTTAATTCCACTCTTATGAACCTCATAGAAAGGAGACCAAACTTGAGAACAATATTCAAGGTTGCTCCGAACTAAGCTGTGAACGAGTAGTAATAATGTTTGAGTATGTCTGAACTGGTGTTTCTACCTAAAAATCCGCACATTTTGGACGCCTTCGTTATAATACTGTTTATATGTGGTACAAAAGACAGTTTACTATCCAACAAAACGCCCAGGTCTCGTATACACTCTACTTGATTGAGTACTGTGTTGCCAATTTTGTATGTAGTTTGGATAGGAGTATGTTTGCGTGTGAACGACATATGATAACACTGTTTAGCATTCAGAATCATATTGTTTTGAGAACACCACTCGATCAATCTATCCAGATCGGCTTGAATAAGCTTGGAGTGTGTTGATGATCTAACAGGTCTAACGAATTTCAAATCGTCAGCAAACCTCTGTGTTCAAAAAACATTCTGTCACTGAGTTGATCAAAATTAGAAACAAAAGGGGCCCTAAATGTGACCCTTTAGGAACACCCGAGGTTACCTTAAACGGTTCAGACTGGCTCCCATTAACAACTACATAACACTAATCCATAACCATAACGACTATATCGTCGGCAAATCGAAGGTGAGTGATGTACTCGCCATTGATGTTATGATTTATTTTTATGATTTTAAACAATTTAACTATATTTATAATAATGAAATTGTGTGCATACTTATAACTTTGAATAAAGTAATATCCGGTAGACTTATTTTTTTATGTTTAATTTATAAATTAGTAAACAGATGCAATATCTCTTTTAATTTTTTATGTTGAATTACATATATTATAACATTATTTACATAATATGATTGATGGATAAAAAAATAAAAGTATCAAGTTTTAATCCGACTACCCGAGTGTTGCTTACTACAAAATTTCATTTCCCTATATGTTTTCAGACTCTGGTCTGCCAATATTGGTTTTATAATTAAGCTAAGCTTGAAATTAGTATACACACTTTATCATAATTTTTTTTTCACATTAAATGCAAGATGAAAAAGTTTACCGACGCACAAATAATTGAATTTTTTGAGTTTTTAACCTATGTTTCAATTCACGTTTTTGTATAAGGCAGCCCCACAGAAGCGTAAATAATATTTAAATTTGATTTGAAAAATGGCCGTTTGATTTGACAAACGTTGTGATTGTTAGTGTTTTGTGTAAATGTTGTGTCTTGTTGAAATTTAAGGTAATTGTCTTAAATTTTCTTAATATTACTAATCTAAGTCACAAAATTACATTAATAATGCAAACGAGTAATTATAATTACGTATTAACTTAATTACTCTAAGTAATGCTCACGCTAGATATTTTGTTTAAAAATAAAGTATTTTGTTACAAAAGCGTAAAAATACTGCTGGGTATCTTTTATACCAAATTTGGTACTACAGCTGTTATTGAATATTTAAAATATTGCAATCCTGTACCTAAACTATTTTTTTCAATAATTTCCCATTCAAACAATTTCCTAAACATTATCACGCGTCCTTTCAGATGTCAAGAATTCCTAAATTACCTACCGCTACAAAAGAAAATAGGCCTGGTCCTTTAAATAGTAGACCTTTTTCTAGGACATTAGCTAATGGACTTAGTGATGCTGACAAAAAGAGTCTTCTTTTAAATCACACAAGGCCCCTGCGAAGTGGGGCAGTCACAACAGTACCCGCACCACGTTTAAAAAGAGCTGCCACAGCTCCTTCAGCCACAATAGTGCCTGAAAAATCTGCTAAAATCGATAAAAAGCCTGGGAGTGTAGCTCCAAAGATTCCACCTTATGACTACAAAGCAAGATTTAATGACTTACTTGAAAAACATAAAGCAATTAAATCAGAATTTAATGATTTGAAAGACAGACATGTTGAAATATCTGATGACTATGAAAAAATCAAAGAAACGGTCCAGACTAGTGCTACCGAGAAAGACATTTTAAAGGAAAAATTACTAAATGTTCATAAAGATTTGAAAGAGAAGACTTCAGAACTTCAAAGTCTGAAAATAGATTTTGAATTAACAAAGCATGAAAATGAAGAACTTCAACGTAAAACCAAAGTATTAGACGAGGTTACGAGTAGCCTGAAGCAAAAGTCATTGGATTTGGACAAGATCCAGTCTGAGTTTGATGATTTGTCTAGGCGTCATAAAAGCCTGCAAGAAGAGGCAGAAGCCCTAAGGGTGCTTTCAGAACATTTGAAAAAAGTGTCAATTGAATATGATAAACTACGGCTTGACTACAAAGAAGCACAAGAAGGTATAACTAAATATAAAAGTGAGTATGAGGCATTACAAAATATATTGGCTGGTATGTATAAAGACCAAAGGGACTTGAGGAATACAGTTCAGGATTTGAAAGGGAATATACGAGTTTACTGTAGGGTTAGGCCTCCGCTTGAGTCAGAGGCATCAAAGCCTTTGTTCAACTTAAACGTGTTAGATGCGTGTTCCATAGAGGTTGAAAAGATTGAATTGTTGAGTTCTGCCAGAAAAGGCAAATCACAACATTCTTTCACATTTGATGGCATTTTTACACCACATTCTTCACAAGAAGATGTTTTTGCCGAAGTGTCATCTATGGTACAGTCAGCTTTAGATGGGTATAATGTTTGTATCTTTGCATATGGTCAAACAGGTTCTGGTAAAACATATACAATGGAAGGAGGTTGTGGTAAAGAGAATTATGGTATTGTACCACGTTCAATTGACATGATATTTAACTGTATGGAAGACTTGAAAAGAATGGGCTGGGAATTAACTATAAAAGCAACATTTTTAGAAATTTACAATGAAGTCATATATGATTTGCTGGACTCAAACAAAGATCAAGAAAGTCATGATATAAAAATGGTGAATTCAAAAGGAAATGATGTTTATGTGTCAAATTTAAGAGAAGAAGAAGTGAAAAGCTCTCATGACTTCATCAGGTTATTGATATTTGCCCAACGTAATAGACAAACTGCCGCAACATTAAACAATGAACGAAGCTCCAGGTCTCATTCTGTGGCACAAATTAAGATAGCAGCAATTAACGAGAAGCGCAAGGAAAAGTTCACCAGTAATTTAAACTTGGTGGATTTAGCAGGATCAGAGAGTGGTAAAACAACACAAAGAATGGATGAAACTAAACATATTAATAGATCTTTATCTGAACTCTCCAAAGTTATCCTTTCACTGCAGACAAATCAATCTCACATACCATATAGAAATTCTAAATTAACCCACCTGTTGATGCCTAGTCTTGGCGGCAATTCTAAAACTCTTATGTTGGTCAATATCAACCAATTTGATGAGTGTTTCAATGAGACTTTAAACTCTTTAAGATTTGCCACTAAAGTAAACAGTTGTCGTACGACAAAAGCTAAGAAAAATCTTACTATGGTAGATACATTCTAGTTTTCAATTACTTAATAATTCTTGAAAAATATAGAGTATTCCTTTTAGCATTGATAAAACATAGTCATTGCAAGCTAATACATAGGCATGATTATTAACTACTTAGTGATAGACATGAGTTAGAATTAATATAAAGAAGATAAGTTTATTTTTATAGTCTGAGAATTTAGTTCTTTTTCTAAGAATTCTTTATTGCCAAATTATGACATACTGTTTAAAGTGGAATGAATTATTTCTGCTTATAATGCTTAACTACATTTAATTATTACTAAGTTAGTGCTAAGGTTAAACACCTTTCGTACCATCATAATCATTTCAGTCTAAACAAGATAAGTATAAACTGGTTTCTTGTGTTCAAACATGTTTTATATTGTACAATTTTTATTTGACTACAAATCTGACTGTTTTGTGGATAAAAAGTGGCAAGTAAAATAAAAACAATAATAAAATGAAAGGAATTTATAAATAGTACAATTACTATGACAACAATTCACTTTGTACTTTTGAATTCTACTAACTGCTGGACAGATGCACTAATGAAGGGATTAATTTTTTATTGAATGCAGCATAATAATGTTTGATTCAATATCCTTTGGTTAATGTTTGAGAAAATAAATATTTTTTCAAGTTTGAATCCAAAATGCCTTCAGTTTTTGATATCATTTTAACTTATATTTTTTTAAATCACTATCTATATCTATACATATAATAAATAACTTCTCACTTTATAGTTTTTGGTATGTATAAAACATTGTATTATGTAACATTAGAGTTTGTATTAAATTAAGAACTGGAAGGATAAATTATGATTTTTTCATATTTCATTAAACTGTTCATTAATCCATCTGAAATCCTAACACCAAAATTGTAGAATATATGGTTAATCCTAAAAAATATGGTTATTATTTTAAGCACCTTGTTAAATACATTTTGATTATATAATGTTATGACTGTCAAACACACGAAAGGACACTTAATGTTATTTTTGTATGTATTGCGTAATCTAAATGTTATTTTATTAATGATTTACAATAAATTTGTACCTACTCTAAATGAAAAGTATTCTTAAGCTTTTAATTTTAAAAATGTATTAAACCAACTTCTTATTCTACTGTTATGACTACTTGTACTCAGCGTTTTTTAACTGAACTGAAACAAAATAGCATAGCATTACTACGAACCAGTTAACAAAGACCTGTAATGTTTATCTTTATTATACCACCACCACCAGCCTAATTATTAATAAATTGTGGAACATACAATTTATTAATAATTAGGCTGGTGGTGGTGTGAGGGAATCCATGATACCTTACGTCTTGTGGAGTTGTGGATGTAGGTAAGATACAGCTTGGGTAATACCCGAAGGACCTCACTGCCTCCAATAGATGACGGTATGCCACTTCTTATATGCCATGTCTAAAATACCTAGACCAGCGACGGGTACAGCCATTTAAGAGCCAATCTGCCTGCCAAACATGGCAATTATGGCAAATCACAAAAATAAAAATAGTGATTTACGTTCTGGAAATACTACAAACAAACAAAGCTTGTAATACCAGTTAACTCAACTCCTGGCCTGGCCTACCTATCAAAAAGGTTTTTTTTTATTTAACAGACTGTTTAAAATAAGTTATAATATTAAAGTATACATGATTGATAATAACCTCTGTGAATTATATTATGATCATAAATAAATAATAATTCTGTTTCTAATTCAATTGAACTACATTGCAGATTATTTTATTTATTTAAAAAAAAGTTCTGTTGGGTTATTTGCTGGTTCTTAGAGCAGTGGTTATTTCAAACCATTAGTTATAATCTATGTTGAATAAAAATTACACTATGCTATTCTATTCCAAAACCTTAGTTTAATAAAGGTTAATAAACAAGAACAATAATTATTATGTATGTACAGAAATTACAATTTAAAAACATCTTGTAAAATTACGTGTTATATTTAATTATTCACAAGTTTTTATATTCATTAAAATATCGATTACCAAAAATCTTTGTTAGGTTACCACATTTTCAAGATTATGAAGGATATAAATTAAACCATAGCAAGTTTAATACGTCGGTACGTAATTATAATCTTGCTTTTTTAATTTCTAGGTTAGTATTCTATATTTTTATTAAATTAGTTCTAAATAATATCAAAAGATGGCGCTACATGTCGTTAAAAACTGAACAAGTAGGTACATTAATCTTTATTATGCGCATAGATAAGTGTATGTACGGGAAAATAAGCGTGAGCAGTGAGGATTTAGTACCTAGTAGACTTGTACAATTGTACTTAGTCGGGTCATAAGCTCTGTCAAAACTATTATTTAAAATTTTTGGATACTGGCTAGATGAACTTCACCAATTTTAAAAATATAAGGTTTGCGCTTGCCGAAAATAAAAAAGACATTAATTTTCATTCATTTTCAAATATGGAGTGGTCGAAGAAAGAAGATAAGTAGCGGTTATCGCGTTGCACCGCTGTGGTTACGCGCCAAAAGAGATTTTCAATATTCTACAAAAATTGAAAATAACCCTACGATTTGTTTATCGCACTATCAAACGATTCACTGAAGATTCAAGCTTCGAAGATCGTAAGAGGAGTGGCCGGCCTTCTACAGTTAGGACACCCACGATCATCAAAGCAGTGAAGGCGCTAATCCAACGAAATCCTGTTCGTAAAGAAAAAATCTCAGCTCTTCAGATGGGTCTATGCAGAACCACGGTCAAAAGAGTGATCAATATAGACCTAGGACATCGAGCTTATCGTAAGAAGACCAGACATTTTTGAACGAGCGTTTGAAAAAAAAATAGGCTGGATAGATATCGCCCTTTGTTACGGCGGTACGCGGGAAAAAAATGTTGTGAAATTTTGTTTTCGGATGATTTTTTTTAACATCGAAGAAAGTTATAATAAACAAAATGATAAGGTGTATGCCCACAGCAGTGAAGAAGCCAGCACGCGAATTCCGAGGGTTCAACGAGGACATTATCCTACGTCACTCATGGTTTGGCTAGGAGTCTCATATTCAGGCTTAACTGAGGTGTTTTTCTGTGAAAAAGGTGTAAAAACCAGTGCTGAGGTATACCAAAATACAATCCTAACAAACATAGTGGAACCTCTTTCTCAAACACTGTTCAAAAACAGACATCGGATATTCTAACTGGACTGCACCAGCTATAGGGCACGAAGCACGCAAAACTGGTTGACTGACCGTGGAATTGACTATAGGACATGAAGACTCGCCCTCTTCTAGTCCAGATTTAAACCCACTGGATTACAAGATTTGGAGGAGAAAGTCTGCGCTAAACCTCATCAGAATTTGGAATATCTCCGAGCATCTTTGGCTAAAGCAGCGGCAGAAATAGATATGAATGTGTTGCGTGCTGCGAATGATGATTGGCCGCGTCGATTAAGGGCGTGTATTCAAAATAGGGGATTTTTGAATAATGTAAATAAAATTGTATTCTAAATTAAATTACCTTTCATTTCATATATAATTATCAAAAAGTGTATCATTAATTTTATGAAAATTTTTTTGACAGAACTTATGATCTGACTAAGTATAACAAAACCAGAAATTTGTTTGTTACAAAACATATAAGAATTACAGACCTTAAAGTTGTGTCCCTCAGTTTTCACGGATTGTTGGCCAAATTTCGTAAATGATATAAAAATGTGGTTAAAGTTGCTACAGACATAAAACGAATTGGTAAAACTTATGAACCATATAAAAGGTCACAGTGTAAAGTGTGAAAGATAAAAAAAACAAGAAATGTGTCTTGTGGTCCCTCAGTTCTCACTAAAAAATAATATATTAAAGGTAAAATAATTCAACTATATCAAAGATTTATAAAAAAAGGAATTGAGTAAAAATATGAGCGTGTTTTCAAAATAGCGGTTGTTAACTGGTCCTTCATTCCACGTCTCTTGGCGAGGATTCCTCCCTTCTTAGCATGCATAACTTTTGTCCAGCACAAATTAAGCCTACCACGTTCGCTAGTCAAAAAGTATGAAAGAAAGTAAAGGAGTAAAAGTTAACTTTATAAGAAACGTTTTTACTCGGAAAATAAAGTATCTAAATAATAAAATAGTAACCGATGAGGAATCTTCATTTTATAATTTCTCTAAATAGAAGTCAGAAGAAGAATGTCAAGAATGAAGAAATATTTTTCCTTTTTTCTTGGTTATCGCTTAAAAAAAACGAACGTAATTTTTAATCTGGCAATTAAATTATAATTTCTTATCTCGATCAATATAAAGTATTATGAAAATCGATTCGAATAAAATTTTTATTGAGAATTTCATTAAAAAAATCGTGTCTAAAAATATATTTTGTCCCACACAGCCCTTCACAAGTCCACTGCTGAACATAAGCCTCGTCTAAGGAATGCCACAAACCACGGTCCTGAGCCACCTGCATCCATCGACTTCCTGCATGTCTTACCAGGTCGTCACTCCATCTAGTGCTTTTTAATTAAATGATAAATTCTAAATCTGATGTAGTTTTTTTTATAATCTATTGGAAGCACTCACTTGGCTTAACAAATATACAATTTTGAACGCGGTTTTTGTTTACGAGATCAAAATATCTCGAAACGTTTGCTCAAGCAATTCATAGATTCATTTCAGATTGGCACTCGGACAAGCACGGTCATTTGTCGGCAAGTTGAGTGTTGGTAAAGCATTTTCAAATAATTATATTAGGTACTTATATTTATCTATACATATAATAAAAATGTAAATAGCAGATGTCTGTACATTTTATATTTTTGTAATAGAAGTGATTGATAGGTACTAAAAATAAGTAAATAAATACATTTCTACCATTTTTAGATTTTTCTGTCTGTCTGTCTGTTTGTTTGTTAACGTATCACGTATAAAGTACTAATTTATATCATAAGAATAGTTAAGGAAATTATTAAGTGTATATTCAGGTTACATTTAGTCTTTATTTCATTAAAATTGGTTAATTCCATCAAAAGTTATGACAAATATTCTGAAGTATGGGTACTAAGTATAGGTACGAATTTGTTCAATAGTGGCGTTGGATGAGTCATCAAGTACATTTTAAAATTAATATCATATTATAATTCATAATTAAATGATATAAAATAATGTTCTATAATGATATAATTATATCTAAAACGCAGTAAACAAAAGTATTACATAAAGAACGTTATAAATATATACAAAATATATTAACCTTATTATCTAAACTAAATTAAAGTACAATAGTTAACCAATTTCATCGATAGATGGTGGTGTGGCAAAAATGTGATACAAAAGGCAGGTTAAAATTTTTGAAATCAAGTTCATTTAATCTTTGTTTTATTGAAATTGGTTAATTCTATCGAAAGTTATGATTATTATTTTGAAATGTAGGTTCGAATTTGTTTAATGGCGCCACAAAATCTCAGAAATAGTAATAAAAAGATTCGTGTGTAAAAAAAAAACGTTCTATTATAATATATTTCGTATCGTTCTATTATAGTACTTAAAACACAGTAAAAAATATGTATTCCTTAAATTAAAAAATAATGTTTTCTCACAAAGAACGTAATAGATGGCGTTGTACAAATTACAACCTTTTCTGAATTGCGGTGTTAAGATTTTTCACAGGTGAATCGTATTGAGACTCACTGAAAGTCTGACGAAGGGTGTAGGTTAGACAACACATCGCAAAAATCATCAGAAACAAAAACCAGAAAAAAGAGATATTGAAATATTCAATTCGACTAAAAGTAGCTAAATTGCAATAAATGTCGTGATATACCCAGAATCCCTCTAATACCAAATAACTTTCCTTTCAGTTTTAAGTAAAGTAAAGTAGAGTTGCAGCCTATTTACGTCCCACAGCTGGGCACAGGCCTCCTCTCATTTCTTGAGAGGGTTTTAGGGCAAGGAAATGTCCACCGCGCTGTCCCAATACGTGTTGGCGAACTTCACATGTCATCGAAATATTTTTTTTATTTCTCAAACATGGAGGTTTCCTTACGATGTTTTCCTTCACCGCCGAGCACGTGGTAAATGAGCACTTAAAATTGCAATTAACAATTTAATTGGTGCCGGCGGGGATCGAACCCGAGTTGCTCGAGTACTGTAAAGCTTAGAGCGAGCGCTAACCATCTGAGCTACCACGGCTCAGGCTTCAGTTTCAAGATAGGGATAATAACATCGATGATGACATCGATGTTCGATGTTTAGGCTACTCAAAACATCGATGTTGACCATTATCGATGGTTTTTGTATATGTGTAGATACTTACACATTGTTTCAAAATTATAAGGGTATACACAGCAAGGGAAAAGTAACAATTAACTTGAATATCAATTTACGTAGAATAGTTATTATGCGACAACCGACAACGACACTACAAAATAAAGCGAAAGCAGTGACCATTGTGACATTACAGGAGACACTTGACAATTAAGTTTGACTCACCATACTGACATTTTTTTAGGTTAACGATGCGTTCAGAAATTCTGAATTATACAAAATTTTTAATCTTCAGAGCAGATGCAATATTTAGTTATATTGATTTCGCGAGTTCTCATTGTTTGCAAGTTCCCAATTATCGATTATGGGTTCATTGACGTCGATGTTTCAATGTTTGACATATGTCAACATCGATGTTAAAACATCGAAGTTTTAATTTTTAACATCAATGATCATCTAACAAGTTTTAAGTGTGTTTCCCACTCGGCGTGTGTTATACGACGATCGTAAATAAAGCGCAAGGTCAAACTTTACGCGTTGCAGGAGTGAACCTCAGTACTGATTGTTTTGCACATGGCCAACTCTATGTTTGTTTTTCCCGCGTTAGTAGTCCCCGTAATCTTTTTCTGTACGCCCCGGCTAAGTCTACTTCTATCGTCGTTTACACAGAAGCTCTATCATAAACGACTTAGAACTTTGAGCATATCGATTTATTTTGTTACCACTTATTCATACAGTAATGATATAAATCGTTTAATATTCTCTTACCCTAAACGTCAAATTCTTTAAGTAAACCTATATTCGCGAGCTACGCCGCGGGCACAGCTAGTATATAATAAATTAAGCCTGATATTGACTCCTGGATAAATTATATTTTCATACGTACTATGTTTAGTATTCTTAAAACAAAGTGAAAAATATGATTGTAATTTGCGACGGGCAACGGTATCATCGTGTTGTGGCGGTGCGGTAAGAATATCCACTATCCCATATTCCGTGAGTGTCGTAAGAGGCGACAGAGGGAAACACGAGGAGATGGAGAGCAGCGAATTCCTAATAACGACTAAAAATAAAAAATACTGCGGTTACCAACCCGCTTGCCATGCGTGGCAACTATGGCAAATGCCTATTAGGTAATCTATAGGGGAGGTCTATGTTCAGCAGTGTACTTTAGTAGCAGTAGTAGTAGTAACAGTAACTTTAACAGCGTTAAAAGTGCAAGAAGTCTAACACTGCGATCGTCAATCTGTTAAGCGCGATGAATCCGCCTACAAGAAGAGAGGCACATGTTTTTTTTTTATAGGAGAGGGGGCAAACGAGCATGCGGCTCACCTGATGGTAAATGACTACCGCCGCCCATGAACAGCTGCAACACCAGGAAGGGAATCGCAGATGCGTTGCCGGCCTTTTAAAAAGGAGTACGCTCTTTTCTTGAAGGTCCCTAAGTCGTATCGGTCCGGAAAAATCGCTGATGGTAATCGATTCCACAAAGAAGTCGTGCGAGGAAGAAAACATCTTCTAAATCGCACAGTGATGGACCGCCAATCATCCAGATGATGTGGATGGTATCGGGAGTTCTGCCGCGATGTGCGTTCGTGAAATTTGGCGGCTGGGATTAATCTGAACAATTCCTTAGACCGCTCCCCGTGGTAGATGCGAAAGAAAATGCAAAGGGATGCAACATATCTTCGCAGTGCCAATGAATCGAGCCGATCGGAAAGGACTTGGTCGTCGACGATTCGAGCCGCTCTGCACTGGATGCGGTCAAGTGGAAGGAGCTGGCACTGGGGAGCCCCAGCCCAGAGATGGGAACAGTATTCCATATGAGGCCGAACCTGCGCCTTGTAAAGTTGCAGGCGATGTGCCGACATGAAATACTGTCCCGCTCTGCTGAGCACGCCAAGCTTTTTAGAGACCAATTTGGCCTTCTCTTCCAAGTGACCACGAAACTGCACGCTATTCGATATGTCGACGCCAAGGATTCCGATACTGGCTGAGGCAGCAAGGGGAATGCCTTGAAACTGAGGAGATACGACAAAGGGGTTCTTTTTAGCGGTAAACGTGCAAACTTGTGTCTTCTGAGGATTAAACTGGACTAGATAGTCGCCCCCAATCCGAGACTTTGTTCAGCAAAGACTCGACTTCAGACACAAGTTTGTTCCGGTACTCGGCGACGTTTTCCCGAGAAATATTGGTACGACCGGTGTATAGAGCATCACCAGTGCTGTCATCCGCATAGTAATAAATGTTACCAGTTAGCAACATATCACTGATATGCAGAAGAAACAGCGTTGGTGCTAGCACACAGCATTATGGAACATCAGCGTTAATAGGCTTGTAGTCGGAGCATGCACCGTCTACAACGACCTTTATGCTCCGATCTGCAAGGAAGCTGGTGATCCAATCGCACAATTTCTCGGGAAGTCCATAGGAAGGGAGCTTCGAAAGAAGCGCTTTGTGCCAAACCCGATCGAAGGCCTTCGCAATGTCCAAACTAACGGCCAACGCCTCCCCCTTGGACTCTACTGCCTCTGCCCATCTATGGGTTAGGTAGACCAGAAGATCACCAGCTGATCGACCTCGACGAAAACCGTATTGGCGGTCACTAATCAGCTGGTGATCCTCAAGGTAGATACCGCATGAGCTGGCAGTTAATAATTGATTCCATTATTTTGGAGAACAAGGAGGTGATCGCGATAGGCCTATAGTTGGACGGGTCTGAGCGGTCGCCTTTTTTAGTGATCGGGTGGACAAAAGCTGTCTTCCATGAATTCGGGACTACGCCTTGGGAGTAGGAGTACCGGAAAAAACGCGTTAGGACCGGTGCCAACTCCGGAGCACACGTCCTCAGCACAATTGGGGGGATTCCGTCAGGCCCACTCGACTTCTGGATGTCCAGGGAGAGGAGTGCTTTGCGAACCGAGCGCTGTGAGAACAGCACATCCGGCATGGAGCACCGCGGGATGGTCGGCGGTGTTTTCCTCCCGTCATCAAGAGTCGAGTTGGACGCAAAAAGGGAGCCTAAAAGGTCGGCTTTGTCTTTTGCGTCTTGGGCCAGTGAGTCGTACTCCCTGTGCAGAGATGGTAGTGATGGCTTACAGAAATTCCCTTGGACAGCCTTGGCGAGAGACCAGAATGCACGGGTTCCCGAAAGAAGGCGAACTAGTTTCTCGCCAATTATGCTTATATGCTCTGACTTTGCCTTGGCAATAACTCTTTTGAAGGACCTGGAGGCGAAATTATACTTCTTTTTAAGTGTGCTGGTGTTTACATCCCGAGTCGCCGAAGCCGCAGCCCAGGCTTGATAACAATCCTGCTTACTGCGTAATGCAGTCTTACAGGAGCGACCAAACCAAGGCTGAGATCTGCCTCCGATATCCAGCGGTGAACTTTCTACCGACTTCAAAAAGGAGCCGGTACTCAATTCGACTGTATGTTTTTTTATGTGTGTTACCTCATAACTTTTTACTGGGTGAACCGATTTCGATGATTCTTTTTTATTTGATAGCTGATGCTTCACATGTGGTTCCATATAAATTTGATCAAGGTCTGACCAATAGTTTTTGAGTTATTCTTAATAATTTATATTGAAGTCGGTTGTACAAAATTTTTAATTACCTATAAAGGCTGAAGATGAAGAAAGTGTGAGTAATTTGCCTCTTCGTCACGTTCTGTATTTTTTTCTCTTTTTAATAGACATGCATACTCAATGGATGACACATTGTGTCATTATACCTAGTCGAACAAACTTAAGCTTTCTGCTGGGGGTTGGGGCTAGCAGTGAAGGACTACGACTTAAAATAAAATATAGGGGCGATATCGCTTCTGTGGTTTTCTTTCATTATTTGAAACTTTGAAATTGATTTACAGGTGTGCATGATCTGCAGTAGACAATAATCATCATGTAGTCCATAAGCTTGTTCCTCGATATTTAAAAAAAATTGGTAAATTGAAAGTTAGTTACGGCGTACCTACTCCGAAATGGACTTTGTTTCGAACTTTTTCATCGTTTGTTTATTTATTATTAAATATTTTTATTAGAATAAAAATTTGACAAACTTTTCAAGAAATAAATTAGTCGCTTGATCCGCTTAGAACTTAGATGGTGCTTACTACAATCACTATCTAGTGGCGGATAGCTGAAGAAATCCATTCTGAGCATTCCAAGTGAACCACCACGAAGCGATGAACCACCATTTGAGTATGCGCTAAACTTCGTTTGTGGAGTACGAATTACCTTATATTTATTTTTTTATAGGATTAGGATGACAAACGAGCACACAGTCCACCTGATGGTGAGTGGTTGCTGCGGCCCATAGACATATACATCTATCCTCGTTTGCGAATCAAAATGCAGATGCGTTGTCACCCGTGAGGACTAAGATGGAATGCCTCATTTCCAGTAAAAAGGGCCTCCGGCCACCTGCACTCACCAAGCGAAACACGAGGTAAATCTCTACTTCACGCTGGTATTCTGTGAGGTCGTGGTACCACCCCGGTTCGAGCCGGCCCATCCATGCGACAGCAAAAGCTGCCGCGTGGCTCTACCACTGTTAAAATATGAAGTCATCCACGACTTTTTCTGACACCAAAGCGGCGCCGCTTAAAAATGAGGTGTAATATTTGACAGATTTGATCAGATTTGATTACATAGTGGAGCAGCTAATTTATTCAAAAAATGTAAAGGTTAATCTTTCTTTCCGTTGTTATATTTTATATTAATTAGATTAAAAATAAATAAACCAAACCACAGTATATTCATTAAAACAGAAAAATTAAAAAGTTAAAACTGTGCAAAAAATTAAAGCGAAAACCACTGGGGCATTGTTTTTTGTGCTAGTATAATATTGTAGAAACTGATGTTTTTTTTTATTTATAACGAATTTTTCAATTAAATCAGATTGTGTAACAAAAAACTTCACACGGTAGTATCAACTAGCGACATCTGATGAGCGGAAGATTATTAGCCCTCATTCGAATACATCCACCTGTTTCAGAAATTAAGACATCTACGACTTTTTCTGCCACCAGGGCGGCGCCACTAGAAAGTGAGGTATAATATTTGACAGATTTCATAGCGGGGAAGTTAATTTGTTCGGAAAATGTAAAAGCTATTGTTTCTTTTTGTACTATTAGCTATATTTTATATTAATAACATTAAAAATAAATAAACCAAACCACAGATATTTATAAAAGTAAGAAATTAAAACAAAAGTTAAAAATGTGCAAAAAAATTAAAGAGCAAACCACAAATTAACACATTGTTTTGTGTATTAATTGAATACTCTAGAAACTGATAAAATATTATTATAAGCAAACTTCTGAATTAAATTACACTTTGTAACAAAAAACTTTACCTCAGTTTCAACTAGCGACATCTGGTGAGCAGAAAATTATTAGCCCTCATTGATACTGTTGCGAGTAGAGCTGCTCTGATTTTGAAAGCTTATTCCCGAACCAATTTGAATTGTGAAACAAAATCGAGTTACAAGCGTTATCAGCATCGACAGATACGTGCGTATATTTTTATCCGGAAATTATTTTTAAATAAATGCATTAAAAATTTACTTCTTAAATATTTTTGTTGTGGAACAAACCTATCTTATCAAGAGAAAGTATGTAACTACTTGTTACTACGACCGTCATCTAGCGGCGGATAGCTAAAGAATTATAAAATTTCCAATTTGTAACTACGATGTCATTCACTAAGGCTCCTGGAAAAGGGTTATTCCGTTTATTCACCCTAGAACAGCCAGCCTAAGGTAAAATGAGTTAAATATAATCTTTATTATTAGTGCAATAACCATACATAATAATACGTAGTATATATCTCAGGGTGGATAAACAGAAATAACCCCTGGAAAACGAATTACCTACCTTGACTTCGAATAAATTCGATGGATTCAGAACTTGATTCCGTCGGGTGTTAGCCTGGTGCTTACTTTGTAAAAAAAACATATTCATATAATTTTTATTTACAAAAGTAAACAAATGGTAAATAATCTGTCGATGTTATCGAATAATTCCTTCATAATATTAATTACTTACATTATTCCTAAGAAAGGAAGATCTAATTAAATAATTATTATTTATGAAATTGCAAAATATCACCTGGATATATGAACAAATCTTCTCCGGTGTATTATTTAAAAATATGTTCATGAGGCTCTTATTGGTTTTAAGAGATAATATTCATTTATTTGAAATAGCTCAATTTAGGTTAGTCTACCTGCATACATAGCGGTAGACTTTAGAGCGAGCCGTAAGTGGTGCAGTATAATTATATCCTGCTGAGTTCTAGTTGCTAAAATAGAAGTTGTAGTAGTCTTTAAAGTCTCATAGAAAAATATTGTCTTTAATATTCAAAAGTAGTTCTTTTAATTTTATAACATTATTGAAAGAATATCTGCTGGTTTAAAAGCATTTAATAATTTTGATTGATAAGTTTTTAACATATTAATACAACTGAAATTAATTTCGTGTGTTATAAAGTAATTCGGTGTGTTAAATAAAACTTTCACAATACTAAAAATGTTATTTTATTATCATTAAATTATTTAGGACTAGATCAATTTTATTGGGCGGTTAATCGCATTCTCTTTCATATGCACAAACACAAACAGTATATTCTGTACATCTCCATGCCTTTACTCAGGCACTTGAGAAGGGCAGGGGCGCATGGGCCAAGCGAATGGTTCAGCGACCGCAAAGCGAGTCCAGAAGTCTCTCGATACACGTTCAACGTGTTACATCAGGTTCTTCTGTCGCTTCGTCGCCTATTTTTGACAGATTTGCAGTTTCTATTATATTAATCAGTCTATCTAATCCATATAGGAATCCCTCTTCGTGGTTCCCTTGTTTCCATAGAGCGCGATGGTTAACCACAATGTTTTCAGGCACACGTCGAGTCTTTGCAAAATCAATTAGCCAAGCGCCGACTCGTTCATCGTCGTAAATAATGAAAATGCTGCTACCGACGATCTCGTGTGTGCGGAAGAATTCGGAGCGCTCAAAGAGATCCCTGATCTCGCGTAGACGTGACACTATGGCTCGGCGGGCGCGCTCATCATTCCCCAAGAAGCGCGCTATCGTGGCAGCGAGTTGATGAGGCTCTCTCACTTTTTGCAGGTCGGTGAGAGGTGGCTGTCCAGGCAGCTTTACGGCTTCTATCCTGAATCCTTGCTCAGCGGACGAGGATCGCTGCTCTCTGAATTGCATGTAGCGTAGTTTTGTGACGGCGCGCGCAGCGTGTTCGCTTTCGGTTGGGGCATTGGGGTCCAATCGCACCATTTTGTCGTACAAGTCAGGCCGAGCTCGAGCGTTGCAGACTTCGTCTTCAAGGAAGGTACGGGTTCCCATCTTGATATCCATGACATGGGGATCACGAAAACCATGCAGGAGATCCTGTAGCTCGATGAAGTGCTCCCCACCGTACTCCAGTTCGCGATAGTAGCGTGGAATTGCGGAGCGCATGTGGGGGCAGGCAGCAAGAGCTTCATAGGCGTCGCGCTCTGGGTTGTGCGCGGGATGATCACCAGGTGCACGTCTTTTCCAGACGGTACCCGGACCGGCGGGTGCTAAAGAACCAGGATGTCCCGACAACTGGAACCATTCCGATGATCTAGATTTCAAAAGTGCATCGGAAGCTGGTGCCGATAGCTCCAATGCATTCTGTAACAATAAAAAAATATTTATTAGCTCGCATTGTAAGTCAAGTTATTAGACTGTAGTGATTAGTCGATCGAGGTCAAAACAACTATTCCTTTTTCTATTATTTTTTAACATTTTAACTTTTATTCGTTCATATTTATATAGGTATTTAAAAATTATCTAAATTAAAGTACCTATGAACAATATTTCCAAATTATTTTATCAAATGATATTGACGTAAAATCTATTTCTTTTTATTTTATGTACTTTGAGTTTTGTAATAGATTATTTTTTTATGCGTCAATTTTCAATGGGTCATTGTTAATTATTTGTTTTAAATAAAAAAAAAATGTTTACTTACAATGGCTAAAAATTTAAGTAAATCCGAAGATGGCGGTGTGGCAGGTGCAGGCACGGCTGGCGCAGACTGCACAGACGAGGGTGTTCGTCTCCAACGCTTGAAAAGAGCACCTTCATCTTTGCCGCGCCAACGTTCGTCCTCCTTGCCAGAAGCAACCTGGGGACAAGGAAAGGCACACGTTGAAACACCATGTCACAAAAACACATTTATGAAACTGTCTTCACTATAACAAAGACCAAAAGCACTGCACAATTCGATAACGTACCGCTATAATTTTATTTGCGGCATAGAGTAGCCCACCAGGACCGAGACGGCTCAGTACTGATTGGCGGGAAACACTGTTCATCTTGCTGGTGACTGTCATTGTTAACGTGGGTGTACGGTGAATGCGAGGAAACAAGTGAGCGTAGTAATAAGAAAACGCGCAAGAAGCGATTGACGCGCAACTAACATGTACAGCTAGCCTGCGAGTGGTGCCAGTGGGAGGGTCGCGGGTGTTTATATAGAGGCCTCGGCTTTCTCGTGACGTCTACGCTACGCCCGCACTCCGCATGCCGCCCGCGACTTCAATACCACAGTATTCCTAGCGTCCGTTTTTCTTACAAACGCTAAAAGCTGCCTTGACGGACGAAATGATGGTTCGATCGCTGTACAAGTCATATCTCACGTCAATTTTTTGTCAATAGACGAAATAAAAAGGTTTGTAAGTGACTGTTGTTTTAAAATTTTATCGCACATATTTTAAAACAATTAGGGAATCAAAAACATTTATATTATACAGATTTAGTTCAATCTGTTCAATTGAAATTCGCGAATATTTTATTTAAAATCACTAGATATATTGAAGATAAAATTTGTTTAAAATTGAGTACCTATTATACAAATTTTCTTGTAATAATCTAAACACAAAATAGGTTGTGCAAGTTTCTCAAATCTTATTATTATATATACAGACTTTTCTAATATTCCAAAGAGAGGAAAAATTAAGTTACAATTATCCATAACCCGTTTGACTCGTCTAAGAAAATCCTCATGGTAGTGACGAAATGTTTCTTTAAAGAGTCGGTAATTCCTGTATACATATTATACTCTTTGGTCGGTAAAGTTCAGCTTTAGTAAAAATTTTAATTTTTTGTCAATAACTCGTGTTTTGTTAAATCAATTTAAAAAAAAAAACAAAACATAAAGTAAATCTTGTTATTTTTGCGGACGAGTAAGAAGAATTGATTTACACATAAAAGAGTTAGGGGAAAACTTGACAAACAGACTGGGTACCTACATTGAAGTGAAGACATTTGCAGCGACTTATTTCACTATTGTTTTTTTAGAATGTATATGTATTTTAATGTTGTTTTAAAATGTCACTGAAGTGCTTAAAAATTTAAAAATAAGTTACAGTATTTAGTTTTATTATAATAACCAAAAATACCGGTGCTGACTTTACTTTAATGTCACGGTTTCCTATGAATATTATTAAAAAATGAATGAACTTCGATCTCGTGCTTGTAGAGTTCCCAGAACGTAGAGTTGACAAATTCGGTCATTAAATAAATCCAAAAGTTATTAAGACTTGTTGGCGTTAGCAATAGGTTTAAAATACTAAATACCACGATAACATTTACCAATACATAGTAACTTAATTTATCTTTGCTACTTCTAATGGCTTGATGAATAGACGGTAATATTGTCGGAATGCCTGACGTTTTGTGAGCGAGAAAAAAATAATATGTTATCTTTAACTAATTTAATTGGTAAAATTAAAGTTAAATAAAACAAATGACGTATTCACACAAGGTGTGAAACAATATCTAGGATATGTAGACATAGAAATCCGAGCAACAAATAAACAATCTACAATACTATCAAAACATCGAAGCACGTAACAAACGTGCGGCTGAAATTACAAAAGAAGGAAGCGCGACTCGATGACGTTAGCTGTGTGTCCTTCTTGGAGTAATAGTGTTCTGTGCCTTCTTGTGTGACGCAGGGGGACGACACGGTCCAAATACTATGACCGGTATGACGCCCGACTCCCGAGCCATGATGATAACTCACGAGTATGGCTACCTCCGATTTATCTTTCAATCAATTCAATAGTAAGTTTAAGATGTGATTAACTACAAATAAATTAATGAATGTAATATATATTTATATGTGTGCGTGTGTGTGTGTGAAAGTTACGTGATTAAAAATGTAATTACTTAAAATGGACGTAAGCGTCATTAAGATAATTTTAATGACGTCACCTACTACGGTATATCTTCATTATAATCGCCCGTAACAGTCCACTGCTGGGCGTAACCCTTCCTCGTTGTCAAAAGAAAAGCCGGCAATCTCAATAATTTGCCGGTGGATTGACGATCGCGGTATCACAGGCCTCGCAACTTTGATTCTACTCCCCGTGGTCAGTCTGGAACTCTATACGAGACGGTATGTTGTTAACTATTGAAGGCGACAAGGCTTTGCCTTTTCCATTGTCATCTATTACGACACACACGGAACGAAAAATCGAAATATATACTCAGTACAATGTACTCATTGTGTATTGAGCGACAGATTGAAACTGAAACAGTGAATACGTAACGGCATCTACCTGATAACAGTTGTAAAAAATATAATTTAAAATTAAAAATTTTGTACAGCCGACTTTAATATGAGTTATTAAGAATAACTCAAAAACTATTGGTCTGACCTTGATCAAATTCATATGGGACCACACGAAAAGTACGAGCTTTCAAATAAAAAAAGAATCATCCAAATCTGTTCACCCAGTAAAAAGTTATGAGGTAACACACATAAAAAAACATACAGTCGAATTGAGTACCGTCTCCTTTTTGGAAGTCGGCAGAAAAATAAACTGCAGTCACCAACCCGCCAGCCAAGCGTGGTCACTATGGCAAATATCCCCCCTCTATAAGGCAATCTATGAGTAGGCCTATGTTTAGCTGCGGTTTTTTGATAGGCTGCAATGAATTAATGAAAATCATTAAAATGTTCTTCGTGCTGAATGAGAGGTGTTTCTGGCCTTTCTCACAATGGCCTCTTACGACAGCCACGGGACGACATAGGCTGATAGACACATTACACCACATGGTGCAATGTACTCATTGTATTCTAATAAAAAAAAATCTATCCCTCTGTCGCCTGTTACGACATCTACGGGACGACATTTGCTATAGGATATTCTTACATCGCCACTACACCATAGTAAGCTTTATTTTCTGCCGACTTCCAAAAAGGAGACGGTACCCAATTCGACTGTATGTTTTTTTTTATGTGTTAACACACATAACTTTTTACTGGATGAACTGATTTCGATGATCCTTTTTTTTATTTGAAAGCAGGTACTTCTGGTGTGGTCCCACATGAATTTGATCAAGGTCGGACCAATAGTTTTTGAGTTATTCTTAATAACTTATATTGAAGTCGGCTGAACAAAATTTTAATTTTAAATTATTATTCATTTAATTTTTTTTAATTTATCCTTAAGGGGATTTTCTCATATATCGTGGAGGCGTTATTGAGCTAGTGTGGTGGTATATAGAGGTCTCATTCTAGCAGTGGACCAAAAACAGCAGTTGATGATGATGATTATGCCTTCGCGTGGGTGAAATGGCATACTATTTACGAATGCTTTGTTCAATTTATAAAATCGTTATAATATTGGGTTAAATTATTAAATACAATTAGAAAACACATATGAGTCAGTTAAAAATCTCAAAATACCAAAAAAATACTAATTTGATGAGATTGCAATGAGCCATACAGCTCGAAGAACCGACAACCAATGGTGAAGAAAAGTTCTTGAGTGATCCCTATTAGATAGACTGACGACCATGCATTCGATGGATCCAGGTGGCTCAGGAACGCTACCGCTGTAGTTCAGCTTGGCTCTTGTATTTGCTTAAGTTAAAATGCTTTATACAGTGTTTTTGTTTAGTTGCAATAAGATCTATTTTTATTTTTTACAGTTGCTGGTTGTATTGTTCAGTGGGGAAATTACTTAGCATGATGTGATACATTAGGAGAGCTCGACAAAAATAAATTATATAGGGAGCTTGCATGACAGCGGAACCTTGAAAGTGAAGGTAAATATTATTTAAAGCAGTAAAGATATGTTATTGTTCATGTGATGTTTGTAAGATTTAAAATAAATTGCAGCTAAGCTGTGTATTATGCACAGACTGTGCGTGTCTTTAATACCCGTCTGGAGGCCACAGACACTGCACTTGCATTTGCATTCAGTGTCGATATACGAGTATTTGTTTTGCGGTCAATGGGTGAAATAAGGTCAGCTATAGACCTGTTAAATTTGCTAAACCCAGTCATCGAATCTTATCTTTTATGCAAGTTATAAATTTTGCATGGAGGAAGGTTAGTTATCCATTCATTCATGAATTTAAAGGAATATATGTGATGCTTGGAATTAATAAGAATTTAAATGGGATTAACGACCAATATAACCAATTAATAGAATCAGGCATACTTACCTTTGCGGAAATCCATTATATTAAAGTTAGTAAAAATTACTTTGCATATATTTTTTTATAGAATGGGGTGACAAACGAGCACACAGTCCACCTAATGGTAAGCGCATGTTGTAGCCAATAGACATCTACATTTATCTTCGACTAAGAATCAAAATGCAGATGCGTTCGCACCCTTTAGGGCTAAGATGGAATGCCTCGTTTCTAGTAAAAAGGGTCTCCGGTTCTCTACACTCACCATACGAAACACAGCAGTGTTAAACTGCTATTTTACGCTGGTATTCTGCGAGAGTGTGGTCCTTCCCCGATCGAGCCGACCCGTTCGTGCTACAACCAAAATATAGCTGCAGCGTGGCGCTACCACGTCCAAACCGCTATATCCGCTTAATGAAATAAAATGATGTGTCTTGCCTAGTTTGAAGAGCACCTCCTGCATTCCCTCAATTGCGTGCACTATCCCTCACTAATCTCAGCACCATTATTCCCAACACCACTGAACTAGGTAAGACACACCACCGTCGATAACATGACACGTGTTTCGCCTTTACACGAGGCATCCCCAGGTGAAGTAGACTCTGCGGTGGTTGACCGCTAAATCTTAGTCTACAGCTACGGTGGTGCGTCTTTCCTAGTGTAGTGGTGTTGGGAGTAGTGGTGACGGGGATAGTGCACGCAATTGAGGGAAGGCGGGAGCTGCTCTACACATCGACAACTGTTGAAGCGGGCTATCGCCGGACTAACCAGAGTGAAACATAATTTCTATAAAAACTTCAAAAACACCGTCATAAGGTCTAAAATTGCATAGCGCCCGTAACGATTACGGCCGCTTAGAAATCGCTTAGAATCTTAAAATATTTTCAAAAAAATTATTGATTTTAGTAATCAAAATAATGAGCAAGTAAATTACGAATATTGATATTATGAATGTATTTGAGTGTTTCCCAAGCATAGATTAAGTAATTTCGTTGTAATTTCAACTATAGTGATTTTTTAGAGGTATTTTCGTAAATAATTATGATCGAGTCAAAATTTTACAATCGTGTTTTTGAACAAGCAAATTCAAGATAAAGACATGAATTTACCTATATCAAAATTCCAGTTTCGTTAGTCGTGTCATACTCCTATACTATTCGATGAAAGGAGGTGCATTTTTTCTCGGTGTCGTCATAAGCGGATATAAGCAAAGTAATTTTTACCAGCTTTCATATAAACAATGTTAACTTATTTGAATACTAGATGGTAGGACTACTTTGTGCCTAGGGGTCCGTTTGTTAAGGTCAAGCAGCAGTGTGTACACTGCTGTGTTCCGGTCAAAGGCGGAGCCAGTATGATTATAGTTCGATCTTAGTCCTAAGCTCTGAGAGGTAACGCATCTATAATAATATATTTATTCGTTTGAAGTTGACTGCGCGTGGCTATGGACTGCGGTAACCACTTACCATCAGCTAGGTTGTAAGTCCATTAGTCACTTCAATTTTGTATAAAAATGACAAGTTTGATACATGAAAAGAAATTTCTATGGATTAACGTAAAAGTTACAAATTTTAAATGCTCAGTCTATACTGAGACGAGAGATAATAAAATTGGAATTAATTAAATGCAGACAAAAGTGTTCATATTAAACTTATTTGCACATAATATATTAGATAAATCTTTTTCTTGGGCACAGGCCGTCTCTCATAGTTGGGAGGGCCGCCGCGTCAAGGAAAACCACTGCGCTGGCCCATTTTATTTATGACATTTATTTGCTTTAAACATGGACAGACGTTGCGCGTTTACATACTTGTGTCTGGAAATGTTTTGATTTATAACATATGTAGTTTCCTCACGATATTAAACGTCTCCGACGAGCACGTGGTGAATAAGTATTTAAAATTTTACTTATCAATTTGTGAAAAATATCATTTTCATAATTTTTTCTTTAAATGGACGGGAATATTTTGATTATAACAAAGTTGTAGCCGAAATTTTGATTGGTAAAACGCTAAATCCATAGTAGTGGCGGTGTAAGAATATCCATTACCTCATATCGTCCCGTAGGTTTCGTGAGAGACGACAGAGGAAACAAATCAGAAGATGGGTAGAAGCGTTTTCCTAATAACAACTACAAATTAAAAAAAAAACACTTCGGTTGCCAGCCCGCCTCCGCCGCGTGGCAATCTATGGGGGAGGCCTAAGCAAGTAGACATATGATATGCAGTAATGGTAAATGCTTATTATCTTTTTATGAGATTAATGTAGATAATAAATCATTCATTTATCCCAGTGGTTCTTAACCGGCGGTCCGTGGACCTGGTGGTCAAGTGCGTGTCGGACTCGCGCGTGAAGGGTTCCGTACTATCGTAAAACACGTTTCTAGTTGGGGAGCTCCCTATAAGTTTTAATCATGAGATACAACCTGCTGAGAGACAGACGGACGGACGGACGGACAGCGGAGGCTTATTAATAGGGCCCCGTTGGTTACCCTTTAGGTACGGAACCCTAAAAATGGTATAATAATTTTTGGGAGATGAAGGTATTGATTTCACATTAAAATAACGCGCGCACAATGATGTCACACATTAATTTTGGTGTTTTGTTTAAGGTTGACTTTTAAGTTTGTTCTATAATGTAATTTATATTATGTGTAAAGGTAGTCCCTCATAACTAAACCGCTGATTTATCGGAATCGTAACCATTCGTGTCACTTGAAAATAAATCTTAATCTCAGCTCATGAATTATTAGAAAAAAAATTTAATGAAAAAATAAATTTTTACTTACACACAGTTTTCAGTGTTTTTGCTAAGTTACAGTATAACCTTTCATACATATCTTTGTTAACAAATAACAAACAATTATTTCATCATGCAACGATAAAAAATCACTCTTGATTAATGATAATTTCGATTCAGCAGCGAACTATGTCATATATGTTACGGTTTAAGGTGGCGTAAACATAAAATAATTCATTAAATATGTTAAAAATTAATTGTAGTTAAGATCCGTGTAAAAATATAAATTAATGTGATTGAAGAGCACCTCGCGCCCGCCCTCAATTGGCAGCACTGGCAGCTAGATTCTTCTTCATATTGAACTAGATTTTTATTTTTTACGCGGATCTTCATTATTTAATTTTTAAAAAATAACGGCTGATTCTATTAATGAAAGCATTTGTTACTTTCTTGTTAGTGGAGGACCTTACGCAAAACCATAAGAGAAAAATGATTTATATTATTTAAAATAATATGTCTGTTTGGATAGGCATCCAGGAAGGCTATAAGAAGGAAGGATATAACTCGAAATACATAACACTGTAAGCTAGGATAAATTCCAGTGAACGATGACATACAAATGGGGCGGGGAACAAAGGAAAAGCGACCGCACTGTGAGCTATTATTTACGTATAAATATTCCGTACTTTTCCGATGTTTGCGGTGCTGCCACAGTCGTGTTCATATATATGTCCAAATCAAATATGTTTAACACTAGCTAATAGATTACACTCAGTTTGCTCTGGCGCTTGGATACTCGTGAACTATTTTGTATCGAAAATTGGTATTATTGCTTATCTATGTTCTTGCAGTAATATTTGGTTATACATGTTTATTTATAATGGAGCATATACAAAATATTATAAATATTTTGACGTAATTCCGTGTCGCCCGTTGCTCTGGGACTAATAGGTTGTAACTAGCCTAGCATGTGACTAATGGGATATTGGAATTATGATTGCGTAGCCGATGGACTAGCCATTCATTACTCCTTTCACCATTTTTTATTTATACCCATATTTTTTGACTGAATTCTCTGTCCACCCTCTCGGGGCTTACGAGTATGAAAAATAATTAGCTAAAAATTTTTATATTAAAAATAAAACTCTGCTATGAATTTACTATTTGGAGAGTATTATTGATTTAGGGTATACATACGTAAGTGGTGGTGTATCATCCCTGGGTGTCGTAAGAGGTGACAGAGGAATCGAAACAGGAGATGGACAGTATCACCTTCCTGAAACAACAACAATAAAAAAACTGCGGTTGCGAACCCGCTTGCCATAATATGTGACAACTATTTTGTATGTGGTAGAGCCATGCTGCAGCTATATTAGTAGTATAGTTGTAGCACGAATGGGTCGGCTCGACCGGGGACGGACCACGCTCTCACAGAATACCAGCGTAAAATAGCAGCTTAACGCTGCTGTGTTTCGTATGGTGAGTGTAGTGAACCGGAGACCCATTTTACTGGGAAAGATCGCATCTTGGTCCTCACGGGTGGCGACGTATCTGCATTTTGATTCTTTATTTAGGATAAATGTAGGTGTCTATGGGTCACAGCAACCAATTACCATCAGGTGGACTGTGTGCTCGTTGGTCACCCTATCCTATAAAAAAAATATTCTCCCTATGAGGCAAGGTGTTCTTAGTCTGAAGCACAGAGGCGTGAGGTGGCCTGTCTCTCGGTATTCTTATGGATTACATTTTGGAGAGTGTGTGTAAGAATTATATTATTTAGTACTGTAACCTTTCCGTTATTAGAGAGGGACAACAGCGGCTTTGACGAAAGCATTCGGACGAAGCGGTGTTTGGTCGTTTCATCTCCGGACAGAGAAACCTCAGTCCAAAACGGTAGTAAATTATAAAACATGTTAACGTTTTTCCAACGAACTTTTAATTTCTCACATCGAACAATTTCAATATTGTTTATTATTTTTGTTCAAATTTAAAGTACTGAATGTTTTTAATAAAAATGTTTTCGTAAGGTATAGTGTTAAGCGTAGTGATTCATTGCAAATGAACTAATGGATCGGGGCATTAAAACAAATGTTTAAATTATGACGTCAGTATTTTAAATTCTTATGACAACCTACTAATAAGTGTAATTAGTTTATTAATGCAATGAACGAAAGACATTATAGCATTTTAAATATTAGAATATTCGACAGTGAGTACAATCGCTTTGTATCAAGGACAAACTCAACCTCTTAACACTGGCGTAGCAAAGACTGCAGGAGCGCTCCGGTGGCAGATAATGTTGTTATTTATTAAGTTTTAAATATATGTTTTTTTTTATTACAAAACTAAAGTGACAAAAGAACTTCCAGTACACTTGATAGCAAGTGGTTTCTACAGTCCATAGACACCTGCAGTCAACTATAAACAAAGAAGGCAACAGGTGCATTGTCACCTATGTGACCTGAGATGGAATGCCTTATAGCCTATTATTTGGGTCTCTTTCCCTTCATACCGGAGAACAGCTGTGCAGATACTGATACTGGTTGACAGAAATAGGTACAAGCGGTGGGTAGGTAGTACGTATTTTTATGTGGTAGAGCCATGCTGCAGCTACATATATTGTGGTTGCAGTATGATTGGGTCGGCTCGACCGGGGTAGGGCCACGCTCTCACAGAATACCAGCGTAAAATAGCAGCTTAACTCTGCTGTGTTTCGTATGGTGAGTGTAGAGAACCGGAGACCCTTTTTACTGGAAATGAGGCATTCCATCTTAGTCCTCACGGCTGACAACGCATCAACAACGCACCACTTATAAATTTACTACTACACTATCTTACATATTTACTACTTTATTCGCTACTTATAAGCATTATTTTATATATTATTTGCATTAAAGCATTTAAAACAGAGTTGCACTTAGGTAATTTCATTCAATCGCTTAAAACACATGCGTCAGTTTCGCTTTGTATTTGCATAAGTGTCGGTGAATAAATAGTTCACCTTAATGAATGTAATATTATTCAATGGTGTCAAAATTTTGTCGAATGACGCAGATACCGAGACAAAACACACAGGTGGTGGCTGTTGACACAGTCGCTGCAAACGCCTTCGCAATATATTATACCTAAATTACAAATATTTTTAAACAGGAAATGACTCATCCGCATACAACTAAAACAATAGCGTACCATTTAAGATTAGTACTAGTCATGTTGTAATTACTTTGTAATTATGATAACCAAAATTAATATATTAAGAGTTTAGTGTTGTTAATTTTTACCCCTTTGTTTGTCTTATCTCTCAATTTAATAAAATATAACTGTTTCTGAAAACTCGTGAAGGTCTATACAAAGTCAATAAATAACAATAATGAAATGCGAAAAAGTTTGCATATATGTTATGTATTTTATGGATGTAAAGGCGGCGAGAGAGCGTCAGTATCGTGCCAAATGAAAGACAGCAGTATCTGCTGTAGATAATACTAGGCCTTGCAAATATTCGAAAATTTATGGTATTCGAATATTCGACTTTTTTCGACTTAAAAACAAACAAAAGTTGTTATAATAATCATGTTTTTAATAGCCAATTTCTTAGAGTCTAATTTCTCTCAATCAAAACAAAATCTTAGTTAAAAATTAAAGAACTGTTTGGAATTTCACTGTTAAGGAACTAATGCAGTTAAAAGTTGGTGCTTAACAATACAACCACAATAGTCTTATAAATCGAGATCTGGGTATTGTAATAATAATTATATAATAATAAAAACAAATAGTCAACTACAAATACAACATGCTTAAAATCTTTTATGTAACTAGAAATAAAGTACATAGTACAAGTACTGTCGCACATGATGCACATAACAAACTTATACATTGCTTACTTACAAAACTTAAAACTTTTAAAAGAAAGATTTTCAACTGTGATAGAATACAAATAATTAATCAGTATTAGAATTTATGAGATCAGAATCAGATCAACGCTACATTGTACGAAAATAAAATACGTTTTAATCTTATCATCTTACTTTGGCTTATTCTTACACTTACTACACGTACAACTCAAGTACCTTCAAAGCAAGAGTGAATAGGTATCTTCTACGCAAGCACATTCCAACCTAGACCTCATCACTGCTTTCTTCTAAGCATGATTGTCGTCAATTGCAAGCTTATCCTACCATAAAAATAAATCTTCAAACTTTTCCTTGGAAGTGGGACCTAAGGCAACTTAGTGCGTCTAGGGAATCATCTTTTAAAGAACATCTTAAATGGTTGCAAAAATGTATTTTGCTGATGAAAACACCCTTTCACACCCTACACTTGTAGGTGGTATACACATGAGGAAGTCATACGCTCGGCTCAAACGGACTTGTCTAGGACCTTCTCTGTCAAATAGCGCCATCTGCATTCGTACTGACCTTTCTAACTCTTCTCTATCTGATAAATTTGCTGTAGACGTCGAAGGAGTGGCGGAATTAGTGTCATTTATCATTTTTTGTGACTTTTAAGGTCATTTCAGATGTTTCCTGGTGCGAGTCGTTATGTTGCTGATGTTGGCGTTGCCGTTGCTGAAGTTGAATTAAGGTTATGTCATCTTCGTCATTATCTGAGTACTGTCATTTAGAAAAGTATCTCTCGTTAATCTCAGTTACTACTTCTGTAATAATGTTATTACCTGGTGGAAAGGTAGGTGAAGGTGGCTCTGCGTAATATTTACTGGGATTGTGATGATATTTTAATGTGCAGATTAAATTTGGTAGGCGTCTCTGCAATTCCATTCTGCAATTCTATTCTTCAGCGCTTCAAGTAGCCTGTCACTGATAAAACTATTTGTCTTTTCAAGTTTCACAACCATAAATTGAAGGGCTGTTTCCGCAGTAAGCAGATTTGCATTTTCTTGGCACAGCGCCTCTACTGTTGCCTTTACAATATTTAAAGAAGTGGACAATTCCTACAGTAAAGCCAGCTCACCTGAACTAAACGTGGTATCGTACTTTAAATTAATAAGAGTCTTCAATATAGGGTCTTTTAATCCCAAAAATATTGTGATCATATCGGCTAAACTGCTCCACCTAGTTTTACAGTCTAGGATCAAACCCATTTTATTTTGTTCTTCTTGAAAATAGTTATCGAGGATCTCTTTTCTGGTGGGTGACTTCCTAAAAAAATTAACTCACAAAACTCACTCAAAAAGATTAAAACCTCGATAACAAACAACAAAAAATTATAACCACGCTCCGCCATCCGCACTACCCGCGCGCAATATGCAAATCACAGAGTACATTATATATAGGGGAGTGCAAATGGACGAACAAAGGCGCCAAACTATCAACACCACCCCACTATTTCTTGAGTTTTCGATCGCTTCCGAGCTTTGACGAACCCTGTCGTGTCGGGCGAAACACTGGCGAGGCGCGCCCTAAGGCTGGATTTAGTGCTCGACCGACGGTCAGCACTAAATCGTCAGCAAAATTTAAGTAAATTTTAGAGTTTTTTTAAATTTTAGTAAATAATTTCACAAAGAGTTCTCCTTCTGCAGCCTAAAAAACAATATTTTGTTATGTATATAAGTGGAAATATAGCTAATGTAATGATATTTTAAAAACGAAATGATCTTCATATAAAGTTGTTTTAAAACAAACACATCTTTTTTTACTTTATTGTACGTAATATCTACGTTTACCTTATTGTGTTTATGAAAATTGTAAACATTTCTAATTTTGAACGTCTAATGTAAACAGTTGACAAAAAGTTTAACAATAGGCCGTTAGTTGACAGGAAACAGCCGTGTTGGAATGCTGTTCCATATAAACTAAACACATTGGAAATCTAGCCGGGTGGCCAAAAGTGATACCTGACGTTTGAAGGTTGAATTCCAATGGAGCTTAAGAGTTAAACGGCAAAACAACATTTTAATACTTCTTAAACAATGGAATGCGAGATAACGTGGTGAATCTAAATCAATACCTAACATTATCATCGACAATGAAGAGTTATTGCTTCGAGTTGGAGGATAATCACAAAACGTGCTTTAAAACCTCGTCGGGAAATTCGGGGTCAAATGTTAATAATATCAGCAAGCGGAAACCGACACTGTCGAATACAAAACATATCGGCGTACTGTGGATCAAACTGATCAAAGCGGAACTTACGTAGTTCACACTATGGCTAGAGGACATTCACGACCAAAGAAGCAACGAACCAAGTCAAGGTGCTTATTAGATGCCAGGAGACAATGTTATTTGCATTATTTAAACATACACTTTGTTATTATCTAAGAAAATTAAATGATTAGATAAGTAATAAAATAGCGTATGCGGCTGCAGTACGATGTGTACGATGGATCGACTTGACAGAGTGCATATAGTCGCAGCTTGCTTGCTATACTTGACCCTCAAAGGACCAGTGCAATCGAGGTTAGATGTGATTATGGACCATAGCGATCATTTATGATCAGGTGGATTGTATGCCTGTTTGTCGCCATTACTTCTATACAATATATATTTTTATATTAAGTTGTATAAGAAATATTTTTTTTAAATTTAATTGCATATTTTTAATATTTTTGATTACGTATTGTTTAAAATTAAAACTAGATGCTCAGAACCACACAATAAAAAAAACTTCTATTTATTATTTGAGACCAAACACATGTGACGATGTTACTTTGACGACATGCCAAAATTCAAATTTGTTAATCTGTTCGGCATTTTAATCGTGTTTTCAAGGAAATTAGTAAATTATTTAAAATAACTGCGAAACAACATTCATACATCATAATGGTCGTTATTAATATGTTAAGAAAGTTAACATTAGAAAATCGTACGAAAATGAAATATGGTTTTGTAAAATAATATAATATTATGCTACTTACTAGGAGCTCTTAATTTTTACCATATTTCGTGTTATTTAATTATAAAATGGTGAGCTAGCATTTTATTGATTTCTTAATAATAAAAGGCTCATTGTTTACCACTTTTGCATTGTTTCTGCATTTTCTTAAATTTTCCTCATTCTCATTGTCTTGCTAATATCATACAGCTGGAAGGTGGTTTCCATTATAATCGGTGATAATCGCATTTTATGACTGTATGTTGTTATGTTATATATGTTAAAGCATACATTATGATACAAATAAAGAATCTTCCCAAACGTGTGGTATGCAAAAAATTTAGCCAACTACAAACGAAAGCAAACATTTAATGTAATGTTTGAGCACCATGTTAGTACATTACTCCGAAGGTGTTGTTCTTTCAGCTCTTACTTGCGCCGAAGCTTAAGCTCTAATGAGAAGATAAGATAAGGAAAATTGTTTTTTATTTCTTTTAGAGAGTTCAACACAGTTAAGTATGGTCATTGCATTAAAAAACATATTTCCCGACGAGGTTAACTAGAATGGTTATTATATGTTGATAATAATATGACTGTTTGCACTGTAATTTGTGTCGACTATCTGTATCTAAGTTATGGACAACACGAAACCCATTTCCTTTACGGTTATTACGTAATCCGTGAATAGGACATTTGTCGTTTGCGTTAAGCTGTGTATATACGTCGTGCAAGTGTCTTGAATTGAATTGAACGATAAAGAATGACCTATATTTAAAACACGTTTATTTAATTCGGTTGCAATGGTTGTCTCACCTAACCATACGAAACACAATATATATTAGCACGGAATTCAGAAGAATGCGAGCGTGGTATTACAATATAAAGGGTAATTCATAATACTGATAATACGCTGTAGAATTCTTATAAGCTTAATCTTGATTGGCAAGTCCAATAACGTTATTTAGCTAAAGTAAAAGTATTTTTGACATTTTCGTACTGAAGTTTGTTTCGCGACATATCTATGTTTAATTCAAATTTTAACCAGTAATTTTCCTTATTAAAGTTCAAGAAAAAAATTATTTCCATAACAAAAATCAAAGATCAAAACTTCCATTGACGCTTTAAAGAACCTAGAATTTACAACAATCGCATGTCAACTTTAGGATGATTGGATAATCATGTAATCAATATTAATATTTTACATACTGTTGTCGTAATAATTTTATTATTCACGAACGTACGTATGTCTCTAATAAATTAATAAAAGTGTAGTGCAGTTTCTAAAGGAACTGTATCCGCAACTGGTCATCAGCTAGCCTATACCTGCCCGGCTAGCATAGGCGGGGGACAATTTTATCCCCGGGGAAAGGAGAAAATGTTTATCTCCTCGCTTAGTTTTATGCACCCTTAGAGCATGGGCACACCGGTGGATATAATATCCACAGTAGATAAATTGGGAGATAAACTTAGACTTAGATAGTCCAATAAATTAGGATAAAATTGTCCCTTTCAAATGTCAAAAAAGCATAATTTTTTTGTCTTTCATTTGGCTCCATGCTACGGACGGGGGATATATGTCGTCTACTCGTTATGTTTTATCTCTTGTCAGTGGATATAATCGGAGATAAAATTTTTGTCCCCCGCCCATGCTAGCCGGGCAGATAGGCTATTCAGCGAGGAAACACAACCATCATTTTTTAACACTACCGCGGGGAGTAGGATTATAAAAATTTTATATTATTACAAATGTTGTACATTACTATGTTATTTAAACTTATTTAATACTGACGCTTTATGCATGTGTGTGTGTAAACGCACCAAGAATATACAAGAAATCTATTTAAGAACTTTTTCTATTCATTGTTATATTTGGGTATAAATTGGAATGGGATTAACATGACACCCTTCTAATCATCAGTGACATTTATCGTACAACCTACATTCTATATACGTATATGCTAGTTCAAGTTTTTAATTACGTAAAATCCTAGGAAGGCGACTGTCGTAGTGCGAAAAAGACGGACTAATGGTATTAGTTTCATCATTTCCTTAGATACATTTTTTTTAAAATACCAATAATATTTTTTACGTCGCCAACATTAACACATAGAAACTAAATATATAATTTAATCCGCATACAAATGAACATAATCACCATTAAGTAAATCAGGTGAGACAGGTAAACCTTAAACGAAATCCTTCGTCGGTTTCATTTACCGTCTGTTAATATGGACGTTCTAACATAGTATTTCTGTTCGACTTTCCTCATAATATAGGAATAAGACTATCAAAGGCTCACAAATACTCGTACATAGGGCGCATCGCAGCAAGGCTACAATGTGCGTCACATTTCACATTATTCAAAAAGTGTTGCGACATTTTCAGGTTTAAATTTATTGATTCCTGGGCTGATTCCGTGCTATTAATATTAATATGTCTTTTTTTCCCTAAACAAGTTTTATCTAAGCTATGTATATTGCGTATTCTTACGATTATATGGAAATAGCGTGTTATATGTGTGTGTGTGTGTGTGTGTGTGTGTGTGTGTGTGTGTGTGTGTGTGTGTGTGTGTGTGTGTGTGTGTGTGTGTGTGCGCGCGTGCGCGTTTGTGTGTGTGTGTGTGTCCTAAAGGCCAATCAATCGTACGTTTTATACGTGGTAGAGCCATGCTGCAGCTATTATTACTGGTATAGTTGTAGCACGAATGGGTCGGCTCGACCGGGGAATGACCACGCTCTCACAGAATAACAGTGTAAAATAGCAGCTTAACGCTGCTGTGTTTCATATGGTGAGTGTAGAGAACCGGAGACCCTTTTTACTGGAAACGAGGCATTCCATCTTAGCCCTCACGGGTGACAACGCTTCTGCATTTTAATTCGTAATGGAGGATAGTGATGTAGATGTCAATGGGCCACAGTAACCACTTACCATCAGGTGGACTGTGTGCTCGTTTGTCACCATAATCTATAAAAAAAATCAAGGTTGAGTGAGTTGAAGTAATATGTACTAAGTTCATTATACTTCAATGGTTGAGTGTTAGCTTCTCCAACATAATTACAATCATATAGAAACAAATGAATAACTGATTTTGAAAAACGAATAACATGCCTTGAAATAAAATTTATTTGAATTTAGAATTCCAAGTTCAACCATGGCTATTACAAAGCTATTAAAAAGTGACCACCTCTCTGTTCTGCGGTGAACACACACAGTAATACAGTTCAACAAAACGTCAATTTCATAGGTAACGACCTAATATTTCAAAACTTCAGAGTATAATTATTGGAGAATTACTTTCCTTATTATAGAATCAGATAATATGTAAGTTTGCTATAAATTATACCTTTTACAGTTTTTTTCATAAGCCACAAGGTGTTTCAATACTTCTGAATCTCGTACTACTACTACATCTATTAAAATTGGTGTAAAAAAATTTGGGTGATGATTCTTGTGGTGTGGTGTATAAATGTAATTAAGAAAAGTGTGCTATTATTGCTGCCATTCCTAAAAATAAAAAAGGCGACTATTATATTTAGACGGCCACAAAAATCTTAATAATTTATTTTATTCTGGCTTACATGATCGCTCCACGCTGCATGCGTACGAATTTTATTTGTTAGTTATGTATTAGTTTTTTTTTCTTTCATAAACCGTTAAATAACTTACGACCCACCTGATGGTAAGTGGCTACTGCAGTCCATGGACACCTGCTCTCGTTTTATATTGTATAATTTCTGTATTACTATTACCCTTTGGACCGGAATACATAATAATAAAATCAATTTAATAAATAATAATAATAGTTTATTGCCTCTAAAACACACACAGTCATACAGGTTTAAACGAAAGAAGATTATAATTATTGGAGACAAAAGGAGACGGCTCAGCCTTGTCTGTAACTAGATACAGATCTCGTACAGAGCTGTTTTTCAGCCGCTCCCTCTAGATTAGATAAGTTCAGCAGTGCACTCACATCTATATGATGGTCCTACCATCCAGTAAAAGTTAGTTAAAAGGTTTCTTTTTTTTAAAAAAACGTTACCCCCACACTAGGATTTTCTCCTGTGTCGTGGAGGCAGTTTACAACTATAAATTGCACAAGGACAAACATCCAGACCCGGAACAATTATTTGTAGGCCATACAAATACTTGTTCCGTGCGGGATTCAAGCCCGCGGCCCCCAGCGCAACAACTGATTGCTAAGCCACTGCGCCACGGAGCCGGTATTGCATTATTGATTTGGTATTTCATTGACAAAAACCTAAGAAAAGATTCACAGAGCGGATTCGTAAATTTTTGCCCCCGCTACCGTACAAAATTCAAACATATCTGACTAAAGCTAGAAACTGCTTACGAAAAAAATTGAACTATAACAGGCCAATGCAAAACGCTTCCAAAGAATTTCCGGTGCTATGATTTCTGTAGTGAAGGCATCATGTGCTTTCATTATTAAGTGGCGAAGCTTGCGAAGTCACTTATTGATTTCACGATGTCTGTCCGTCTGTCCGTCTGTCCGCCTGTCCCACGATTATCTCGAGAACGGTTTTGAATTTTCAAATTCTGTTTTCATCAATCGATTACTGATCACCCAGGCATCTGAACCTCCTATTTTGAAACTGATTGCTCAACGGCAACCGTTAGAAACCGCTACAAAGCTGATTGCTTCGCCACTTTGCTATGCTGTTAGCTTGCTAGGTTTTCTATAATAGAAAATGTGCATCGATAATACCATTCCATACTACTGACATGGCTTTATACCAAATAATATACAATTTTAACGAATAACCAATTACTATTATTTGATCGTATCGAAAACTGCCTGAATAAAAAATATGTTGGATGAATCTTCGTGTAAAAATTTTCCTACTTTTTGTAACTACATCGTTCATTATCATTCGTTTATAGTATCATTATCTAAAACTGTCAAAAGATAAAAAAAAACGTGTCGTATAAAACATTGCTTGTTATTCCTCAAAAATATCTCCCGAAATTCAACTGAGCAGACGTTCCCATAATGTATAAGTAATCATATTTTGATTGTATAACACGTGCACTTGTCGCGTCCTTCAAAAGCGATTGCGTAATCTATGGGAGGCGACATTACAGCAACCACGATACTCAGTTTATTATGCATTTCGCTGGCTTATTACACTGTACGGTTGCATGGCCAAAATAATTACGCCGTCACCATGTGCTATATGTGTAGATAACCCGTCAATTTTTCCATACCATATTATTAGAAAAGTTGGGACCGCATTAGAATACTCTAGACCAGGGTTTTACCAACCCTTTTTTTTACCAGATACCACTTTGTTTTCGTTGTTGTTAACAGGAACCACAAGGTGAAAAAAAAACTATGTTTATCTAACAATCAGTTTTGATCACAACTTTTTACATAATTAATCTCTCGCGGACCATATTTAAGCTCTTGCGGACCACTGGTTGGGAATCACTACTCTAGGCTCTAGAAGAATGTATGATGCATTTATCTAAAAGTGACAACTTCTTTTGAAAAGTAGTTTTTTTCTGATAGCGTATGCTGTTGGCCCTGCGGTCTTTACAGTTTCATCGAAATAGGCTCATAAGTGAGGACTTACGAGATATTGAGTGCAACGATTCTGCCGGCGGCGAGGCGACTTTCGGAGTGAGGTTCCTCTTGCTAGGGGGTTGCTCGATGTGATTCGAGGGCCCTTCAGAAGAAGGTACGAACCTCGGCTTGAATCACTATCGCAATGTGGGAGACGGGTCGCAAAACTAAAAACACCCCATATCACGGGTAACCTCGTGTACGGGGTGCGTCTTTGACCTCTCGTTCGCCGGCGAACGCGGTGTGCCCCAGTGTTCTGTACTAGTGTAGTGTCTAAATGTGTGTGTGATAGCGTTAGATATACGGAGTCCCTCTCCTGTGGAGGGGGTGGACGGGATCGACCTATTTACGGAAGTGATCTCGTCGTCGGGATCAAGAAAAAGGTTCTTGGGACGTACGTTTCGGGCAACGTTCGAGTCCTTTCCGAGTGTTTCCTTAAAATGTTTACGTACGACAAAAAGTGACGTCACGGTAATGATAATAAATACAGAGCAGGCTAACAAATTGGTTTTCGTTTAACTTTACGACACGACTATGACGTTGGTAAATAAAAGGAAGCTGATAATTTACCAATAAACCTTGAAAATTATTTCGCAAAAAAAAATGTAGCGGTGCTTTCCTAGTAATTAATCCTATCATAGGAATTAACTATAATATATTTAAAAGCTTTTTTCTAAATATTAAATAATCTAATTATACTTGGTATTGGTATTTTAGGCAGTTGGCCAACAAGTGTATAATTAAAAAGAAAGTATCCCAACGAGCAAATATGTGTGTCCACAATGAGTTTATCAGGTTTGTTCGCCCTCGTCACTCTATGTGTATAAACTACGCACAAAGGTATAATATTTACCCAACACCATCGATAAGGAATTGATAAATACTCACGAGCCCATGCGCTTATTGGGAAACAATATCGGTACTGCCATTTCTAGAGCCAATGACGCAGAATAACTAAACGGCTTTGGACCAACTTAGAACTTACTAAATATAATGACCGCCCATGACGATAGTTGCTTTGTGTATTTGGGATTAGATATAACATGCTCATTTTCTTCGGGTTATTTTTTATTATACACAATATAACCTACTACTTCTCACGGTATAGTGTCAAAACGTTGCTTGCGTTTTATTACTGAATGGATATACTTATACTTCGGGCAATTTTTTATAATGTACATAAAATTTTTGAAATTATTATGTACACATTTTTTTAAAAATTGCTAGGTCGCTAGCGCAGTGGCTGTCTGATAGCGGCGCTAGCGGGACCGTGGGTTCGGATTCCACACGGGACAAGGTCATATGGCTTATAAATAGTTGTTCCGGGCCTGGGTGTAAGTTTTGGGTGCAATTTATGTATGTAAATTGCATCCACGATGCAAAAAAACATCTATTGTGGCAAAAATATTTTTATCGTTTTAAAAATATACATGTAAAGCGATCTCATTAAATCTGTTTAAAAAATCATTGGAACCACTTTGAAAGAATACGTTATCGGGAGATACGTATGCAAAATAAACTAACTCGTACATGTGGTTCATGTCATCAATCTTGGATATTATATCGATAATATATCAAGATATATCGTGTATATATAACACGATATATCTTGGATATATCGTGTTATATATACACTAAAAATACTGTCAAGTACACATAGGCTTTATTAAATTGGTTAAAATTGGAAGTGTTTAAAGAGAGAATCATTTATGTGGACGATCTCTGGTATTTTAATTTCTCGTATGATCTGCAAAAACTTATAGCATACCTTCGCCTCGTAATCGTTTCATTAATTTTTTTTATAAAAAGTGAAAATTCATAAAATTAATCCAAACTAAAAGTTATTGAAGTCGGTACTGTGATATAGTGTGTCGAAGAATTAAAAATCCCTAACTTAGAAACTATTACATGGTAATTAATTTATTATTTTTAAATAGGTTAGAAAGTAGCAGTATATTAAACAATATCACGAGCTCAATTCAATAACTAGTATGTCGTGTAACTCTTTATACAAACAAGTGGTAAAATTAAAAATGTTGTATAACCGTAAATATACCGTAAAATCGGCGTATATATAAATTAAATGAGAACATCATCAATGTAGTAGAAGTCAATTAAATACACATTATTAAGGATAACTCAAAAACCACTGGTCGGATCTTGATCAAATTTATATGGGACCACGTGAAAAGTTCAAAAAAAAAATATCAAGATCGGTTCAACTAAAAAAAGTTCTCATGTAACACACATATAAAATTAATAAAAGAATACAGTCGAACTGAGAACCTTCTTCTTTTTTTGAAGGCGGTTGAAAAATTCAACCACTTTTTTCATTGTATGTGGTTATATCACTGCATTACACGGTTATATTTTTAAATGTGTGATTATGAACACCATATATAAATTCAGAGCAAAGTTGTTTGCAAATAACAACTTTGCTCTGAATTTATATATGGTACTTGTTTGTCCTCAATTGCCCGTTTATTGCGTTGTCCGCTGTAAAATTAGAACCCATGTCATTTGTTTATTATCTCACATCAGCTCCATTACATGTTTAAAGAATTCATGCGCACATAAGTTTGTGGAGGTAGACGGTATATCTGCATAGTCTGAAGAAATATGACACATCTACATCTAATCTTCATCATATAAGAGACAGAGACAAAAGACTTCAACGTTTTAATTTTTTAACATCGATCACTAACAAATTTTTAACCACTCTGCAGCTATGTTATGGTTGCAGCACGAATGGCTCGGCTTGGCAGGGGAAGGAGTAGTCCTAATAGAGGAAGGACTGTAGACTCTCGGAGAATACCAGCGTAAAATATCAGCTTAATGCTGCTGTGTTTTGTGTAATGAGTGTAGACAACCGGAGACCCTTTTTACTGGAAAATAGGCATTCAATATTAGTCCTCAGGGTGACTGCATTTACATTTTGATTCTTAATCGAGAGTAGATGTCTATGGATCACAGCCTCCACTTACCATCAGGTGGACTGTGTGCTAATTTATCACCCTTATTCTATAAAAAAAAGTCTTAAACTTTAAGTCTGATATTGTGTCTGCTTATTAAATTTAGTTGGTAAGATAGAGATACGCCATTTACGCAATACTTAATAGCACAGGATAACCTTGATTTAATTTTTTTCATCATTTAGACACACTCCAGAATGTCAGCCAAATTCAGAAAAGAAAAGGGCTATGCATTGGCAGTGACACGAATCATTTCGTGCCACTTTCGGCCCTCCATAACGCAAAAACTATTAGACCTACATACTTGTAATTTTGCTGATAAGAATCCTTATATAAGTACTTATTTAGAGTCTTGAATATTGTGAACAAACATATTGATCAAACATATTGTCCTTATTCATCAAAAACTCTAGCCACTTATTAAAAAACTTGAAACAAAAGAGAAAAATATCTAAAAACTAGAAATTTGATGTCGAAAAAGTTTCGACTAAGTTATGGTGCGTTTAGTTCCAAGTACTGTACTTCTAATCTCACCAATAAAATTGTCGACATTTAATTCTTATAGTTTAAATTAAAAATTAAAACAGTGAAGCATAAACGCAAGAAAAAGTGTTAAGAGGTCAAGTATTAATTTAGATTAATAAAAGGATAAAACTTTTTTAATAAATTAAAAAGACGAATGTTAAAAATGTGTCAAGTCCGGTACGAAGGTAGTTCGGGTTTGTCATATGTTTTCTGCAGACTTCCAAAAAGGAGATGGTACTCAATTCGACTGTATGTTTTTTTTTAATGCGTGTTACCTCATAACTTTTACTGAGTGAACCGATTTCGCTGATTCTTTTTTTATTTGAATTTGCTCAAGACATATGAATTTGATCAAGGTTAGACCAATAGTTTTTGAGTTATTCTTAATAACTTATATTGAAGTCGACTGTACAAAATTTTAAATTTTAAATTACTTATTGATGAATGAGTCGTGATCTGAACGGGTACTAAGCGCCATAGCATTCAAGAACTATAACATAGATTTAAGTAACTGCGATGGAGCTTGGAGGCCGATCAGATATCAACTCTTATCGAAGTCGACCAACTCGAACGTCGGCCAAACTTGTCCTTTTCAAATTTATATTTTTAATGGGATTTTAGTTTTACCAAAAAAGTCAACTTTAAGAATTATGGTAAATAATTTAGTATACTGCATAATGATAGCCATCATTGCAATTATTTTTAAGGAAAAACACTGAGGCGTACGCTTCGAGTTTCAATAATTAGAATGTTTTTATATCTACGTAGGCGGGATGATAAGTAACTAGCCACTGCTATTTAAAAAGTAAAATTAAAAAAAATATATGTCATTTTTAAATTCGTATCTCTGGCCACCTGTGTTCTAAATTTGAATTTGGTGGCGTGAAAATTTTATTGATTTTTTTGTCATTTGAAAATATATTTCGTCAACTTTTTTTTCTTTAAAAAACGTTACCCCCACACTAGGATTTTTTCCTGTGTCGTGGAGGCACTTTACAAACATAAATTGCACAAGGACAAACATCCAGACCCGGAAAAATTATTTGTAGGCCATACAAATACTTGTTCCGTGCGGGATTTGAACCCGCGGCCCCCAGCGCAACAACTGATTGCTAAGCCACTGCGCCACGGAGCCGTCAACTGTTTTCAAAATGGATAAAATTGAACAAAGAGCGGTGATAAAGTTTCTTCATATGAAGGGCATGAAGGGGAAAGATATCTATGACGAGTTAAAGAATGTTTTGGGTGAATGTGCTCCTTCTTATACCACAGTAAAAAACTGGGTGGCTGAGTTTAAACGCGGTCGTACATGTTGCCCAAGATGAAGCCTGCCCCGGACGTCCAAAAAGCGGGTATAGCGGGTACGGGTACATCATATCCTAAGTGAGAAATTAAATATGAAAAAGTTATCGGCCCGTTGGGTGCCGCGATTGCTTACGCACGATCAAAAAAGGATTCGGGTGCAAAATAGGATTCAGGGTAATAAGGCCGATTTTTACGTCGATTTGTAACAACAGATGAAACATGTGTTCATCATTACACGCCAGAATCAAAAAATTCAATCAAAACAGTGGACTCAATCGGGATGCCCGGCTCCAAAAAAGCCATGGCTGTAAAGTCGGCTGGAAAAGTGATGGCTTCCGTCTTTTGGGATGCAGATGGGATCTTGATGATAGATTACCTTCCTAAAGGTCAAACAATTAATGGAGAATACTACGCTAATCTTCCAGATAAGCTTCATCAATGTATTCAGCAAAAACGACCAGGTTTGGCGAAATAAAATCATCTTCCACCAAGACAACGCTAGGGTTCACACATGTGTTAAAGCTATGGCAAAAATCAACGAAAACCCACCCACCTTATTCGCCTGATCTAGCGCCATCAGACTTCCACTTATTCCCTAAGCTCAAAACTTTTTTGGGCGGACAGAAATTTGCCACAAAAGATGAAGTCTGCTGTAGAGGAGTATTTTGCAGGCCTCGAAAGAAATCATTTTATGGAAGGCATTACTGCTTTAGAACGAAGATGAAATAAATTTATTTTATTTAAAGACGGTTCACGGAGACTATGTCGAATAATAAAATTAATTTTATCACGGAAAGTTAAGTTTTTCTTATTAGGCTAGTAACTTATCACCCCGCCCTCTACTTATGATACGCCGATATCTTCGCCGATTATGATTTGCCGAAATAGGCGATGAAATTTCATATCGGAATCCAGTTTAAGTAATTTTATTATTTTCACTTACTTTACGATATTATAATGAAACTTGGCTCATAGATGTGGTTTTGAGATGATTTTACAATTAAATAGATGACCTGGATTACTTGTCACTTGTTGCCTCTAAACGTCGCTGTTTTATTTGGGCAGCCCGTTGCCTAGGCATATTAAGGCCTTAACAGTGGTTGAATTGCCTAAATCTAGGATATTTAAGTAAAAAAATCTCAATAACTGTTCATTTAATCCACAAAGAAAAAATACAGGGTAACAGAAGAAGATTTGGTAAATGTTTTTAATTTAACAAAATTGTATTTTTGACAACCTCTTATTAGAAAAAAAATCCCCAAAGAGTACCTATCTTTGTCATATTTTGCAAAATTTCTCCAAAACGGCATAAGCTTTTTAAATAGTTCTTACACTAAAAAAAAGGTCTTAAAAATATTAATATTTTTAATTGAGAGTTTTATTTTTATTACCCGTTTTATAAGAGAATATATCATTTTTCCCTGAAATTGAATATAATTACGCGAGCGCGCATGCTCCGTCGCCATGTAAGCTCTGTCACAGTCCGTTTTCGGACATCGTCGAGGGTGGACCGCACGTCGGTGTTGGAGCGACTTCGTTCAAATATATATTAGTTTTTTTAAAGTTTATACTCAATTATAAATATTTTTATGACTAGAAATACTTAATTTAGTTAATATCTGTATACTGGTAACTGTAAATATTATTTTCTAAATAAATTAATTTTTAAAGTGCCCAAAGAAGAAGAAATTTTTGCGGCGACGTTGATTAGTGAAATTGAAAAATGCATTTTTATATAATTTAGATGTGGAACGACGAACATGTTCTCGTTACGTAGATTTCGATAGTTTTTAATACCTATGTAATTTTATTGTTGCATATTTTTATTAATTAGTTGATACTGAATTTTATAATTCTGTATTACAATAAAGATACTAATATTTAGGTACACTGTTATCAAATGAAATCAAACAATTTAAATAAATAAAAAATGGTGTTTCCCTAAGTATAAATACCTATATAAAGACATTCTTGGGTTTATGGTTTTTTTTATGTTAGACAAACTATCATCTAAAAAATGTTAAAATTATTAAATGTTAAAAAATGTTAAATGGTAAATATTCTCATACGCTTTTCTTCACACATACACACACACACACACCACACACACACACACACACACACACACACACACACACACACACACACACACACAAATAGGTCGCAAATAATACTTACCTAGTACTATTAGGCAAGAGTGGATAGGTTTTTGTTAAGTCAGTGCAATTCACCATCTTAGGCTACATAACCACTTACCGATGGGATTGTAGTTGCTTTACTACTTGCTGGGTAAAAATAGTAAAAAAAATGTACCCTGTGAAAGTTTGCATTTAGATATAATTTTTCTAACCAACCATAAAAATATGATGAGAATATGTATATAAGTATAAAGGTTGCCTTACACGGGACAGTAATAATATAATATTATATCTTGCATTATCTACGCATGAAAACTTTTGAAATTTCTAAATCCCGAGGTATGTTCATATTAAGAGGCTGAATATAGCCACATTGAAATGCATGGGGATCGTTTTGTAATTTCACGTCATTATCGAAAAAAATTGTTCGTATTTCAGGTGGCGGTTTGCAAAACACGATTCCACAAAAATTAACTGAATAGAAAATAATTGCAAAGTTGCTTCTAAAAATACTTAAATTTTCAACGCCAAGTTTTTTTTCACGTGGTAGAGCCATGCTGCAGCTATATTAGTAGTAGGTATATTTGTAGCACGAATGGGTCGGCTCGACCGGAGAAGGGCCACGCTCTCACGGAATAACATATAAAATAGCAGTTTAACCCTGCTGTGTTTCGTATGGTGAGTGTAGAGACCGGAGAACCTTTTTACTGGAAAAATGCCTCGCATTACATCTTAGTCCTCACTGGTGACAACGCATCTACATTTTGATACGTAATCGAGAATAGATGTAGATGTGTATGGGCAGTAGCAACCACTTACCATCAGGTGGACTGTGTGCTCGTTTGTCACCCTTATTCTATTGAAAAAAAAACTTTCTGAGATTTCAGTAAAATAATGGTACGTATTGTAAGCACTCGTACAATTATGTCTCATGTTAATAAAGCTATTAGGCTATTTTGATTTGTAATAAAGTGATTTTACTTAATAAGTTAAATAATTTATTTACCTTTCTATATCAAGAACCGTTTTTCTGTCTTTCCTATTGAATTTAACAGTGCTTGCTGAAATTTAGCATCTTTAGATGGATCAGAATCGCGCGCTGATCCGACTGTTAGATATTGCAAAAAAATCGAAAATATTTATTTATAATTTCATGCCGAAGACTACCTTGTTTTATTTTATTACGGTCAAATAATATTTATTAGGTTATAAAGCAAGTATTTTTGTAAATGTTTTGTATGTAAATGTAAATGTTTTCATTATTTTGTTATTCTATTGTTCACAGTTATTATCACGTCTTAACTTTACACCAAGAATTACATTAGAAATTCTTGATGGGATGCGATGTAACGCGCATACATTATTTTCATCAAGAACTATAATATATATATTTGTTTTTTTTTTTTACCAGTAGATTTTCAACAAAATCTCAAAAAAGTTCAATGAATTAAAAAAATGCCAATAATTATATAATTTCAAGTCAGTATTTTACATTTAAAGATCAGTTATAAAGAGCCAAAGTTATTATTTTCATTTTGATTAATTTAATTCTAGACTAAAATAAATGTGAAAGGGCTTTTATCTGTAATAATAATTTTCATCAAAAATAACATAGACTTATAAAAGTCATATACATGGTCAATCATACTGAAGATTTTCAATTGTAGATTATAAATAATGATTATAAATAATGACCCGAATATCATCATTAATGTTTGACTGGCACGCTTAAAAGTTTTATCACATGGCTAAATGATTGACTTTTATATTATGATAAGGTCATGCTTTTCTATAAAAAGTTGCAAGAAATTTTAATTCACGGCCCTATTGCTTTGTTTTACTTTTTACTTAATTAGTGAAAAACAAGATCTAAAAGTTTACTTTCTTGTGTAAAAAGCGCTATTTAGAATTTTATGCAAATGATAATTAAAGTTTCTATGTAAATAAGTGTAACATAGCGGGTATTATATTCAATGGTAGCGGCCATCCATATTTGCAAAGCCAGCATCATTTTCTGTACAGAAACCGCCAGTGTTGCTCAAGGCACTATAAACAAAGCAGCTGATAAAATGTTACACTCATAACTGTTAACAAAAACTGTTTTCGCAAATGGTCTTATAGATAATAATAACTATTCCGCCGTGTTAGGTGCAGGAGCTATTATTAGAAGGAGAAGAGGTAAAATTTTGTTTTAGAAATGCACAATCAATATTGTTTTGTCTGCAATTGAGCATAAAATAAAAAAATAACTTCAGCCAAAGAGCATAACTGGCATTATACTCAGGCCCATAAATTGGTATGGAAAAAAATAATTTTACCAGGTTTCAAAAAATCAATCAAAATTAAAAAAAAATATTAAAATCAAAAAATGTATATATGTATGTCTATACATATAATGATTTATGGCCGCTTAGTAACTGACGATGACTCACTATAACATCCTACAGTCACGCCGAAACTAAGAGGAGAGAATCACTGTAGAAAAGGTAATAATTTATTGCGGAAATTTTGTGATAAAATTAAAAAAAATATAAACTTATCCAAGTTAATCTAACTTAATCTAACTTATCCTTATGCGTTACAAAAAAAAACAAATAATAAAATAGTGAGATGGCGTCAGTTTTTAAGAAGATATAACAAAAATAAACAAAAAAATAAATTTCAAAAAAGTTCAGTATTTAATTGATTATATACCGCTGACACTTAATCACGCTTTTCGAAACCACGCCAGTTGTAAACAATACTTGTGTGAAAAGACAAAATCTTCTTTTCAAATTTCCGCCGAGTTGTAAGTAGAAGGCCAAATAGGTCACGTGTCAATTTTAATTAAATATATTTTATATGAAGTGATCTTGACTACGTTTCATCAATTAACCATTGGTAAAAATTAAAACAGGAATTTTACGATTGTGTTTACAAAAAAACATTATTAGTTGAACCTTGCAGCTTGTTCATTATTTTTATTATAAATACTTATAAATGTATATATTATTAATAAATAGTTCCCATAATATATTGGATTATTTTTTATTTTGCCCTATCTGCAATGTTCTACGCTCTATAGTAAATGTGGCGTATGACATGACTGACAATCTTTCGAACATTTTATCTAGGTACAAAGATGTTTTACGTTTTCGTCGCCTCCACATGATATTTTTGTTAACATAAGGTACCCTTCTATATCTGAAACGAATATAAATATTGCTACAAAGTGAAGTAATAGGCTATACAAATCCTTCTACTGGGCACAGGACTCTTTTTTATTTCTGAGAGGGTTTTAGGGCAAGGAAATGCCGTGCTTCCCCAATGCGTGTTGACGAAAATTGCAATTACGAATTTCATTCGTGCTGACGGGGATCAAACCCGGGAAAATTTATAGCGAACGCTTTGACGACATATTTTTAATACGACACAAATAAATACGATTTAACAAATATAATAAAAATTCTTACGTACTTGAAACTTGAACACTTGATAGCTCGTGATGCCTACCGGACAAAACTACAGCACCACACCGTGCAATGTAATTGAAGATGCGTAACCGCCACATAATTCTCAGTGATGCGCAAGCATAACAGGCAGTATGTCACTTATATAATTGTCATCTCTACAGTCTATTAATCTTTGCACTTTTATAAGTAATACAGAACGTAGTTGCTAGACGGTGTTGACATCGGCTAAAATCTCTGCGATCGCCGTTTCGTCAAGGTCATTCAGGCTAGTTAAAGCCTCTATAACACCTATCACTAAAATAGAAAAATAATAATATTTTGAAAAAGTACATAATAACTTCTAAAAACTAAAAATTCGGGGCTTTAATTCTTCTTTTTTTTCACTATTACAAGCCAGTACTTCACTTCTATCAATACCTATATTTTGTCTCAGCACTGACTTGATTATTTTATATAAAAGTGATTTTATTCTTGTAGGTTTTGAAGTCTGTTTAAAGTTTATTTTATGTTATTTGGAACAAATTACAACTGATTAGGTTCTCCGGTTTCCTATAAAAACCAAGGCGGACATTCCGTAAGTTTATGTATGTTATTTCGTCATGAATAAACTATGTAATTCTGAGCAGTGGTTCTTAGATATACGAGTGAAATAAATCAATATTGATGTAAAATAGCGAATTTTATTTCTGTCTACTAGTAACGTAATTGTCTATCTCCAGAGTCTTAGACGTAGCTCCATATCCTTCCTTTCCTAGAATACATTTTTATTTCAATTGACTTCCCGTAAGAAGAATTTGATGTAATCGCTTCTCTGAAGAAACAAATTAAGTAACATTCTCAAATTTCTCGCACGTCTATGATCTTGATGCATTAGGCGTAAATACCATACCTAAAATATAAAGATGATGGTGGTAGTGATGTTTCTTATTATAGTGTCAAGTATAAGAAAAGGATAGAGAGAGAGAGCGAGATGGAGAATCATTATAAATACCCTAAGGTTGTCAAGCTGTTCGTTGACTGATGTTTGGTTCACACTTATATTGTAAAAATTCTGACGTACAACGATATCCTTATAAAATAATTGCAATCGTTTTCTATTTTTAAGCAAGAAAAATACATATTTGATGTCAATTTGCAATAGTAAAATTTAGCTATTATTTAAAATGATGTTTATATATTTTCTGCCGACTTCCAAAAAGGAGACGGTACTCAATTCGACTGTATGTTTTTTATGTGTGTTACCTCATAACTTTGTACTGGGTGAAACGATTTCGATGATTCTTTTTTTATATGAAAGCTGATAGTTCTCCTGTGATCCAATATGAATTTGATCAAGGTCAGTCCAATGGTTATTGAGTTATTCTTAAATAACTTATATTGAAGTCTGCTGTACAAAATTTTTCATTTTTAATTATAACTCATCATAAGATACATCGTGCTTTTAGTATTGGCTTATAAGTGCCAATGAGGAAGTGAATAGATCGACATGACTTACGCTTTTTATCCATTGTGATGTTAAGCTTAGTTATCGTGTGCGGTCGCTTGTCCAGATGTAATATGACATATATATTTTGTTACGACAAGATTGTGTTGTGAGATATGATTTACCCATTCGCCTCGAGTAATTGATACGCATACCTACTAGTTTCTTGGTTTATAAAAGAGATATTAAGTAATAACGTTCAATTCACAATAAATATTGCAATAAAATATCACACCAGAAATAACAGATGTCATGCTATGTTATCTATCTATTCCCTCAGTAATAGACAGAGCAACACGGGCCACCGGCGGATCGGAGGGGAGTAGCAGGCATTTTCGTCTGTCAAAGTATAAGTCCACACAATCCTATGCATACAATAAAACAAGTTGCAGCCGCACTGCTCACTAGACAAAATCTAGCTGCGCGACTGAATCGACATGCTACAAAAATGCCAAATTGTTCAAATTTTCCTGCAAAAAGAGAAGAGGAGTCAACGCAAAAATATGGCGTTACTTTTCATATATAAGTAATTTTTAATCACATTACTGTTATTTATACTTCTTTTTAAACATAAAAATTACAATAATAACGGTCGTGTTGTTTCGTATTTGTTTACCAACACAGGCCGCTCGCCCTCATACAATATGCAGATATGTCGAGTGACTAATCCGAGTCTGTATCCGAGTTTCGCTCTCACTGAGCGATACTATTAAAGGTAATGTACAACTATCTATGAGTTTGTGAAATTGTTAAGTTATTGGTTTAATTGTTATGTGTGAGTTTCTTAGCGACAGACGTTTGTTTTTGTGTGCGCAGATATCCCCCCGCAAAAACTGACAGACAGTTCTGTATCAGGGAAAAACGCTATAGCTACTCCCCTCTGGTCCGCCGGTGGCCCGCGTTACTCTATGGTAATAGAGCATCAAAGGCTCTCACAAAAATTTTATTAAGTTTCCATTTATTTTGGAAATTGCTTTAATGATTTCAATATTTGGAAGTCGTAACTTCAACATAACTCGACGTGTTGAAGTCTTGCTGATCTATTTTTTACGGTTGCGACTTTTGACTAACTTTTTATAATATTATAGGTCTCCGTGATAGCTAAGAGGCTTTAGCGCTCGCCGTCAATTTCGCAGTACGCGAGCAACTCGGTTTCAATCACCGCTGGCGACAATAAAATTGTTAATTGCAATTTTAAATGATAATTTACCACATTTTCAGCGGTAATGGACATCGTGAGGAAACTTTTTTTTGAAGAAGAAAATATTTCGTGGCATGTGAAGCCCATCACCAACTGGAGCAGAACGGTGGACTGATTGCTCCATAACTCTTTCAGAAATTAGAGGAGGCCTGTGTCCAACAGTGGGACATATACATGCTGCTACTTTAATTACTTTATACATACGTATTTGGTCACCAACACCGACATAAAAATAAACCAAAGTAACCAGTAAGCTGAAGTGTTAGTGGACCGGCCATATAGCGCAAATAACCGACAACCGACGGTGAAGAAAGTCTCGAGTGGCAGTCTCATTCTGATAAGTGACAAGAAAAACTGGATTTATGATTTAAATAGAATATTTAGAATTAATTACTTATGAATATAACAGCATCGGGGACACATGCGTGTACTGCACAGCTTGCCTTAATAAATTTTTATCAATTTGTTAAAGCTAAATGTTATCACAGCTATGATTCAATACCAGTTCTTGTTTCGGCGTTGCTTACGTCAACTTACTGCTATCATGTAATAGAGTTATTCAATGTACAGTAAATTTGATAGATAAGTCAGTGGCGTGTTATAATAAAAATGCAATAAAAGTTTATAATCATAACTAGCAAACTTATCACAACGTTTTTAATAAATTAACGCATTTTATACATGGTAGTGTAGTGGCGGTCAAGAATATCCACTACCCCATATCTTCCCGTGGGTGTCGTAAAAGGCGACAAAGGGAAACAGGCAGGAGATGGGCAGCAGAATCTTCCTGATAGTAGCCGAAATTACAATAAAAAAAACTGCGGTTGCCAACCCGCTCGCCAAGCGTGGCAACTATGGCAAATATCCCCCTATTAAGAGAGTAACAAAGAGACGGCCCCTAGTCCCCGGCGGACCCGCTATTCCTGTCTACGGTGGCGACCATGGTAACGGCGAGGCAGGGGGTGCTAAGAATCTCCGGTAGAGGTTCGGTTGCCACCTTAGACGACTAGACCTGGCAACGTACAACGCACGCACCCTGAGGACTGACGAGAAAATCTTGGAGCTGGAAGAACAGATAGACAAGTTACGCTGGCATATTATAGGATTATCCGAAGTCCGAAAAGAGGGGGAGGACACGGTAATCCTTGAATCCGGCAACTTGATTTATCACCGGGAGGGCGACCATCTGTCCCAAGGAGGTGTCAGATTTATCGTCCACAAGTCTCTCGTTAACAACATTGTAAAGATCGAGAGTGTGTCGACGAGGGTTGCGTACCTTATACTAAGAATCACCAAACGGTATTCGCTGAAGGTCATACAGGTTTACGCACCAACCTCGGCACACCCCGATGAGGAGGTGGAGGAAATGTATGAGGATATCTCTAGAGCCATGCATTCCTCCAAAACCCAATATACGGTGTTAATGGGAGACTTCAATGCAAAACTAGGCACAAGAGAGAACGGGTGAGCTGAAGGTAGGGAAATTTGGAATAGGGCAATGGAACCCAAGGGGCCAGCAGCTCGCCGACTTCATGGAGAAAGAGGGACTCTTTATGATGAACTCTTTCTTCCAGAAGCGGCCCCACAGGAAGTGGACCTGGTCGAGCTCCGACGGTTCGACATAGAATGAGATTGACTTCATTATGACGACCAGACGACAACTGTTCAGTGATGTCTCCGTGATCGCGAGGGTGAAAAGTGGTAGCGATCACCGAATGGTTAGAGGCACACTGAACCTAAATGTTAAGTTGGAGAGGTCTCGTCTAATGAAGTCAACGCTCCGTCCCCCTCGTGCTCTGTTCCAAAGTGCTGAAACCTCTCAGCTCGAGTTACAAAACCGTTTTCAGTGCCTAGAAAACTGCAATGAAGTGGACTATATGAATGACAAGCTCGTGGAAACTGTCCATGCCGTCGGAACTAAGTTCTGGAAGACCCGCCGCAGAAGAACACAGAAACTCTCCGATCACACTCTTAATCTCATGGCTGTTAGACGGGAGATGAAGCTACATTCTTCAACAGATTTGACAGCATACAGGCAACTGAACAGACAGATCTCCAAATGCATGCGGCGGTACTTACGCAACTTCAATACAGCTTGTATTGAAGAAGCGATCGAGCGGAACCAAGGCTCCAAAGTCTTTGCCAGAGATCTGTCTGCCAGAAAGAGCCAACTGTCAAGGCTGAAGACCGAACGTGGCAGTATCGTTTCCGGGGCAACTTAGATTTTGAGTGAGATTAAGAGGTTCTATGGACAGCTGTACACGTCATCGTTGGAGCCACACGCAAGTGTGAGTAACGATCCAAGAGCGAGTCTTATGCGACACTATTCCAAGATATCCCGGACGTCAGTCTGAGCGAGATTAGAATGGCTCTCCAGCATCTTAAAAACGGCAAGGCCCCAAGCGAGGATGGAATTACAGCGGAGCTTCTGAAAGCGGGTGGAAAACCGGTACTTGAAGTCCTTCAGAAGCTCTTTAATTCCATCCTCCATGGTGGCACTACGCCGGAGGTGTGGAGCAGAAGTGTGGTGGTCTTGTTCTTCAAGAAAGGTGACAACGCTCTCTTGAAGAACTACAGACCGATTTCCCTTCTGAGCCGCGTCTACGTGCTGTTTTCGAGAGTCATTAAGAATCGTCTCGCGCGCAGACTTCCAGCCTCCCGAACAAGCCGGTTTCTGAAAGGGCTTTAGCACCATAGACCACATACATACCCTTCGGCAAGTTGTACAGAAGTCCGAGGAGTACAATTTCACACTATGCCTGGCGTATGTGGACTATGAGAAAGCCTTTGATTCCGTCGAAATTTGGGCGGTGCTGCAGTCCCTTCAGCGGTGCCAAGTTGACTGTCGGTATATCGAAGTGCTGAAGTGCTTATACAGTAGGACTACGATGGCTATCCGAGTACAGAACCAGAGTACGAAACCTATCCAATTGCAGAGAGGTGTAAGACAGGGTGACGTTATGTCCCCGAAACTCTTCACCGCTGGATTGGGCTGTTTTCAAGCTTCTGGACTGGAAAGGATACGGTATTAACATCAATGGCGAGTACATCACTCACCTTCGATTTGCTGACGATATAGTCCTTATGGCAGAATCGCTGAAGGATCTAAGCACCATGCTCAATGACCTCAATAGTGTCTCCCAACGGATAGGTCTTAAGATAAACATGGACAAAACAAAGATTTTTCTTTTATAGGATAAGGATGACAAACGAGCACACATTCCACCTGATGGTAAGTGGTTGCTGCGGCCCATAGACATCTACAACTATCCTCGTTTGCGAATCAAAATGCAGATGCGTTGTTACCCGTGAGGACTAAGATGGAATGCCTCACTTCCAGTAAAAAGGGCCTCTGGCCACCTGCACTCACCAAGCGAAACGCAGAGGTAAACCTCTACTTCACGCTGGTATTCTGTGAGGTCGTGGTACCACCCCGATTTGAGCCGGCCCATCCGTGCGATAGCAAAAGCTGCCGCGTGGCTCTACCACTGTTAAATCATGTTCAATGTCCATGTCACACCTATGCCGGTAGTTGTTGGGAGCACTAAGCTCGAAGTTGTTGACGAGTATGTTTACCTGGGACAAATAGTCCGACTAGGTAAGTCCAACTTCGACCGAGAGGTCAATCGACGGATTCAACTCGGCTGGGCAGCGTTCGGGAAACTACGACACATCTTCTCGTCAGACATTCCTCAAAACCTTAAAGCGAAATTATACAACCATAGCGTATTGCCAGTGATGACTTACGGATCTGAGACGTGGTCCTTCACTGTTGGCCGTATGAGGAAGCTCAAGGTGGCTCAGCGAGCTATGGAGAGGGCTATGCTCGGAATTTCTCTGCGTGATAAACTTAGAAATGAGGATATCCGCAGTAGAACCAGAGTGACCGACAATGCCCAACGGATTAGTAAGCTGAAGTGGCAGTGGGCTGGCCATATAGCTCGAAGAACCAACAACCGATAGGGAAGAAAGGGTCTTGAGTGGCAGCCTCGTACCGGTAGGCGAAGTGTAGGGCGACCCCCCACGAGCTGGAGTGACGACCTGGTAAGACGTGCAGGAAGTCGATGGATGCAGGTGGCTCAGGACCGTGCTTTGTGGCATTCCTTGGGGGAAGCCTATGTTCAGCAGTGGATTTGTAAAAGGCTGTAATGATGATGATGATGATGATGATACATGGAAGAGCCATGCTGCAACTATATTAATAGTATAGTTGTATCACGAATGCGTCGGCTCGACTGGGGAAGGACTACGCTCTCACAGAATACCAGTGTAAAATAGTAGCTTAATGCTGCTGTGTTTCGTATGGTGAGTGTAGAGAACCGGAGACCCTTTTTACTGGAAAAGAGGCATTCCATCTTAGTCCTGACGGCTGACAACGCATCTGCATTTTAATTCGCAATGTGTGCTCGTTTGTCACCCTTATTCTATAAAAAAAAAATTATACAGGGCAATGTTATTTTCGTCGACGTAAGAATATTTCAGTGATATGGTGTTAAGGCGTCTAAACTCTATTTAATTCATCCTTTTGGTTTATAAATTGTTTTTAAAATGTTTATTGATTTAATTTTGCACAAACCGAAACACTATCTCAAGAAATTATAAACTCGAAAAATGTATCGAAATAATAATTAAAACCACTTTTAATAAACCAGTTTCAAATAAATATATTATTAAACTACAAGTAAATAAAACTTGTGTGATCTATTTTATTTTAAATAGGGTTCAGTCCCCTATTTTAACACCTCTCCAATTAGGTATGAGTAACATTTTCTAAGGTGTCGTTTTTAAAAATAATTTTGTTTCATAGTAGTTGTTTATTTTTAATACCTTTTTAATTAATAATGATGACGTCATAAAATAGATTGAAGTATTTGCAATCTTTGTCAAGGATAAAATAGAATAGAATAATCTTTATTCAACTTAAATTACTTACAAAAACAACAAGTAATATATAATTAAAGACATCTATGCTCGGAGTCACTAATGATTCGGAAAAAACCTCAGCCCTGGGAATAACTAGCTAAAACTAAAAAACCCAGCGAGATTTTTTTAAATAAAAATCTTTATATATAAAAATTACGTGTCACGTTGTTTGTCCGCGAAGAACTCTTAAACTACTGAACTGATTTCAATCAAATTTTGCACACTGTGTTGGTCCAACTTGAGAGATAGGATAATTTTTATGCCGATAAGTGACCCTCAATTTTTTATTGCTAATCTCAGGAGGTTTTTTTTTTTAGGAAAGCAAATGGTCGTCGGAAAGGGCAGAACAATGTCTGCCTGGTCAGCTAGTTTACTTATAAAATGACATTGTACATACATGACGTCATGTATATTTAAAACTTCTTTGTACCGTGTAGTGGCGGTGTAAGAATATGCACTAACTCATATCATCCCGTGGCTAAGCGCAAATTTACTAGTTAGTCTGTGGCCACGCGTGGGTGCTGTAATAAGATAATAAACGATTGGCAAAATTAAATTTTTTGTGCAACCGAATTCAATATAAATTATTTAGGATAACTCAAAAACTACTGGTCAGACCTTGATCAAATTTATATGAGACCACATGAGATGCACCAGCTTTCAAATAAAAAAAGAATCATCAATCATCGGTTCACACATAACAAAAACATACGGTCGAATTGAGAACCTCCTCCTTTTTGAAGTCTGTTAAAAACTACGGTTATTACCCTGCTTGCCAAGCGAGGCAACTACGACAAATAAATATTCCCTCTATGAGGTAACCTTTGGGACAGGCAGCAATGGAAACATTTTTTTCCGCGTTATGATTTAACGACGATTTCGATCAAATAGCCTGTGAGTAAGAAGAAAACAGTTAATATAAAATATTTGCAAAAAATTTTTGCACGGTGAAGTAAATAACTTTGTATTAATTAAAGTGGTTACTTCGCACCAACTTTTAAATAATATAAATAAATCGAAGCTGTAGGTAGACAGTCAATGCAAGGTTTCTTTTAGTTTACAATGATAACAAGCGAGCACACAAAATCTCCATAGACATCTACATCTATCCTCGATTAAGAAACCATGAAACACAGCATTGTACTGCTGTTTCACGGTAGGATTCCATCAGAGTGTAGTCCTACCTCGATCGAAGTGAATTTGTGCTGCTACAGAATGGTTTTATCATGTAAAAACAGCTGCCGTATGGCTCTACCACGTAAAATACAGCTACAGAGTGGCTCTACCACGTAAAATATAACTGCAGTATGGCTCTACCATGTAAAATGTATGTTACATTATATTACCGAGTATGGTTATTGTGAGTCAATTAAATTAGAAATAAAGTTTTCAAGTTATTACTAAATTAACCTCAGTTTTCCTGAATTTTGTCGGGTGTCAATATATTGGAATTTGTAGTGACTATAGAGGAAGCATGTGATAGTACACTATTTAAGACTAGGTGGTAGGACTTCTTTTCAACCCAGGAGTCCGTCTTTTGCCACCCTCTTTTCTATTTCAGCCTCCAAATACTCGTAACAGAAAAATATTATAGCAAAACGTTTTAGTTACATTTAAATTATACCGCCGATATTCTAAAATAGCTTACTGCAATCTTCATAAAATTTAACTCTGTATAAAAACGCTGGCATGTTTTTATTGTTTTATTTTTATATATAATTGGGTACTTTACCTTGTACACAATTTATTTTTTATTTTTTATAGAATATGGGTGACAAACGAGCACACAGTCCACTTGATGGTAAGTAGATGCTGTGGCCAGCTACATCTTTCGTGGATTAAGAATCAAAATGCAATTTCGTTGTCACCCCTGATAATTACGATGGAATACTTCGTTTCGAGTAAAAAGGGCTTTCGGTTCTCTACATTCACCATACGAAACACTGGTCTATCTAAAATGGTATTTTGCGCTGGTCTTCGGTACTCAATAATTGTACTTCTATGCATTAATACTATAAAATTAATATTATAGGAAAATTAAAATGAAATTATGACATTAATGTTTTAAAAGTTCAATTCAAGAGACATAAAAATCTATCTATCAACAATAGATCAGTGTATCTTCGTTAGACAGGTTCGTTTTCTTTTTTATTTAAATTCATAATATACTTTTGTCCATTTTCTGTATTAAATATTTCAATATTTGCTCTTTGTCTATGAAACATAAATAAATAAACAAAACACTATTGATTCATACTAGTATGTAAGGTTTTATGGATACCTGTGCATAACCACTTTCTTCATAAGCTCACTACTGAACATAGGCCTCCCCCAAGAAATACACAATATACATGGCCGGCCCATTGACAATTTAGTTTACTGATCTGGTGGGTTATTTTGGTTCTGCTCTGGATGCCATCGCTACGGATTCTATCACCTCTGCATTCAGTCACTTAATAAGTAAATTATATTAACTAAAAATTACGTCAAAAACATAAATTCCAACACAAGTATCTAATTATTTTTTTAATATTTCAATCATTTATAAAAATTCATGTTTAAAGATTTAATATTCACGATTTAAACAATTATTAATTTGCTATGTACGAGTATATCATAGGTTATCGTTTTGTATAAATATGCATTCTAAATAAGAAACACTATTCTATTTTTGTCATTCAAGACTAAATATTATTATCTTCACGAGTCAAATAATCGCATGACATTATCACCGTTACGAAAACATTAACTCTTACAATATTGCTCCATATAGATGATGAAATTACTCTTTTTATTAGCATCATAAAAAGTTTTCTCAATATGACAGCTATAACTACCGAAGTTTCACTAAAACATTGCAAAAGTCTAGCATAGTTTACGAAAATGTGCATCAAATAGTACATGAAAAGATTTTCCCAAAGCTGAGGCAGCAGATTTCACTTCAGTTTAACTGCAGTGACTAACTCGCATGCTTTGTCTAGCAATTATGATAATTAAGAGAAGACACAACCACAAGTTCAGCTGAGAACCTAAAACGAGCTGCAGATGATGATAAACGGTAATTACATTTAAGTAATATTTACATGGCTCATGCCACGCCATTGCTTCCTTGGTCTAGATGTCGTAAGAGCAACTGCTGATCACGTGGACCCGTGTTTGCATCAGTTATAATAATAATGTAAACAAAAAAGGTAATCTGTAAAAAAAATCTCAGTGGCAGCCCGGAATCAGGTAGTTGGCGCTTTTTCACCCTCGTATCTCTCAAAGCACGTATAGCCGTTGGTCCTACATCTGATCTCTTCTCAATCTTGTCAGATTGCCGTTGCATCGGACTATGAGAGAATAGAGAGTGCACCTATGCTTGCGCACACACTCGTGCACTATAATGTTATCCTGGTCAGATAGCTAGTTTCCGTGGAGATTGGCCGCTGTGACCAAAATTCGGTCTAGAAGGCATTATTATTATTATTCCAACTATGTCAAAAGCTATTAATGCTGTTTTTGGGTATAACGTTTTTAATCATCCGAAACTATAGGATTAATTCGTCGTAGTTTAATTAACGGGAGCAGAACGTCTTATTTATGGTGAATTTAAAAGTATAAATTTGCTTGAGCAAATCGTGAACAAAGCAATGTGTATCTGTAATTCCACTGTAAAAACAAATAATCATATTTACGAGCCTGCTGGAGACGGAGAAAGTGGAACGAATGATAATTTTCCTTTGTATTTAAAGACGCTAGCAAAGAATGTATAGTTATACAAACGGATCTGACGGTGAAACGGAACAGATCTTTGTGTGAACATTGACGCAAGCGATTCTTATTATAAAAAACGGTCACATACTGAAGCCGTTTCAATAATATTCATTCTAAATTGCGATGTTTCGATGTCGTATTAATTAACTACTTTAACAATATTATGAATCAATATTTTTAAATAATGCTGATTAAAAAACTGTCGCATGATATCTAAAAATATTATTATTATTACACTTGTTTTTCATTTCCATTTTTGGATAATTTATTACATAAATTTGTTTTAACACATACGTCTTTTGAAACACAACATTGTTGTCTTCTTCATTTCAGATAAATTTCAATACAAACTGGTTAAACATAAAAGGTTACAAATTTTTTCATCGTAAAAATTATGCTACATATCAAGCTTTAACCCTTGGCATTGAGTCCAGTTCAAGCATTAACCTGTTTTACCGCTGAATTCTCTTGATGGCCTCGTCATTTACATACGTACAAGCTGTGCATCGAGCGGTATATTCAATGTATAAGGTACCTGTGGGTAATAATCTAAGGGAAGGGAGTCTAAAGATTTTAATAAAAATCATTAGTTTAGTACAGTTTCTACAAAGTATGAACGAATAATTGTAACATTTGCCATAAAGAAAAACAAAATTAAACATTCCACAACACAGTCCACCTGATGGTAAGTGGTTGATGTGATCCATAGACATCTACATCTATCCCCGATAAAGAATCAAAATGCAGATGCGTTGTCACCCGTGAGGACTAAGATGGAATGCCTCTTTTCCAATAAAAAGGGTCTCCGGTTCTATACACTCACCATACGCATCGCACCAGTGTTATGGTATTTTACGCTGGTATTCTGTGAGAGCGTGGTCCTTCCCCGGTCGAGTCGACCGATTCGTGCTACGACTATACTACTAATATAGCTGCAACATGGCTCTACCACGTATCGAGAGCGCTACTCCCGAGCGCCCCCAGCCCACGCACACTAATACAATGTGTATGTGCACGGCTAACGACAACCAAAGTCAAAACTTCATCATGAATACAATAACTATAAACAAAAATTTTCTTTCCCCACTGTGTCCCATCGGTGTCGTAAAAGGCGACAGAGGAAACTTAAAACAGGAAATGGGACTCGGCATCTTTAAATTCAAATTTATTAAAAAACTACATTTACTACTCCGCCTGGTAGGCGCATGCAAGTTTGCCAAATATCCCAACTATGAAGTACATTATGGCCTGTGTTCGATAATGGACTTTTGAAAGGCCTCAAATTTATAATTGCTTAAAAAAATGAGTAAATGGATTAATATTCATTTAATGAAAACAAATTAAATGTGTTATGTACTAGCACAGTTTAAGAAGCTCTTTAAACTGTTGTACTAGTCAAAATTTATGCTCATTATTGTTAAGTTAATAATATTTAAGCACTCTATGTAAATGCGTACGATGAATCGGAAAAACCACGCATCTAGTTAAAGTACGCTTTAAAGAAGTAAAATAAAGGATTTTTAATGTCTATGTTTGCGGCAATAGATAATCCGCCGCCTTATGTTTACATGTAAATTTCGGAAGCGGAATAGAATAGAATAGAATAGAATAATTTTTATTCAATATACATAATACATGTAATTCTTATTGAAAGTCATTTTTTACTTTTACGTCGGTCAGCGAACTATGGAGAGGGCTATGCTAGTGTTTTCTTTGTGTGATAAATTTATAAATGAGGATATCCGCAGTAGTACCAGAGTGACCGACAAAGCCCAACGGATTAGTCAGCTGAAGTGGCAATGGGCCAGCCAGCCATATAGCTCGAAGAACAGACAACCGATGGAAAAAAAAGGTTCTCGAGTGGCAGCCTCGTACCGGTAGGCAAAGTGTAGTGTTAGTGTGACCCTCCATTAGATGGAGTGACGACCTGGTAAGACATGCAGAAGTCGATGGGTGCAGGTGGCTCAGGACCGTGCTTTTTGGCATTCCTTGTGGGAGGCCTATGTTCAGCAGTGGACTTGTGAAGGGCTGTAATGATGATGATTAAGTTACTGTTCTTTGTTTCAGATGTGTAGTGCTCTATTTCAGGAATAATTGATTTTATAATTTTAGTTTTATTAAAGCTTACAATAGGTTGCCACACCCACAGATTATTCTAGAATTCTAGATTCAATTATACGAGTACGATGTGGTCTTCGTTTGTTTGTAAGCGTGAGGCGATAACAGTAAGTATGGTGCGGGCGACGGAAGTATAAAATGCGGAAGCACACGTGCCTATTTATAGATATTTGGAAATCAATGTGACCTAACAGATATTATAGTTCAAAGCACACATTTTTACAATCATACTTAATCAGGTCATTAGTTCTGTCAAAAACTTTTATTAAAATTAATGATACACTTTTTGATAATTATATAGAAATTATATATAAAATGAAAGGTAATTTAATTTAGAATACAATTTTATTTACATTATTCAAAATGCCCTCCCCTATTTCGAATACATGCCCTTAATCGACGCGGCCAATCATCAATCGCACCACCCACAACATTCGTATCTATTTCTGCCGCTGCTTTAGCCAAAGATGCTCAAAGAGATTCCAAATTCCGATGAGGTTTAGCGCAAACTTTCTTTTCCAAATCTTGTAATCCAGTGGGTTTAAATCTCGACTAGAAGAGGGCCAGTCTTCATGTCCAATAAAGTCAATTCCACGGACGGTCAACCAGCTCATAGAGCGTGCTTCATGCTCTATGAGCTGGTGCAGAGTCCTATTGGAATATCCAATGTTTTTGAACCTTGTTTGAAAAAGAGGTTCCACTATGTTTGTTGCGAAGGTGTTTTGGTTCACCTTGGCACTGGTTTTTACACCATTTTCACGGAAAAACGCCTCAGTTAAGCCTGAATATAAGACTCCAAGCCAAATGTGGGCATACATCTTATCATTTTGTTTATTATAACTTTCTTCGATGTTAAAATTTTTTTCATCCGAAAACATAATTTCGCGGCATTTTTTCCCGCGTACCGCCGCAACAAAGCGCGGGATCTATCCAGCCTATTTTTTTTCAAACGCTTGTTCAAAAAATGACCTGTCTTTTTACGATAAGCTCGTAGTCCTAGGTCTTCATTGATCACTCTTTTGACAGTGGTTCTGCTTAGGCCCATCTAAAGAGCTAAGATTTTTTGTTTACGAACAGGATTTCGTTGGATTAGCGCCTTCACTGCTTTGATGATCGCGGGTGTCCTAACTGTACGAGGCCGGCCGGTCCTCTTACGATCTTCGAAGCTTGAATCTTCAGTAAATCGCTTGATAGTGCGATAAACAAATCGTAGGGTTATTTTCAATTTTTGTAGAATATTGAAAATCCCCTTTGGCGCGTAACTACAGCGGTGCAACACGATAACCACTACTCTATCTTCTTTCTTCGACCACTCCATATTTGAAAATGAATGAAAATTAATGTCGTTTTTATTTTCGACAAGTGCAAACGTTATATTTTTAAAATTGGTGAAGTTCACCTAGCCAGTATTCAAAAATTTTACAAAGGTTTTGACAGAACTTATGACAAGACTAAGAATATTTTTTCTATACTCTATACAAATAAATAAAATTGAAGTGTCTATTTGTAATATCAAAATAACAGCTTTTTACAAAATATATATGAAAGTGTATACGGTACTTATAACAAAAAACAAATATTTAAAAATTTTGTCTGTCTGTTTGTTCCGGTTAACCTCCGAAATGGCTGGACCGATTTTGACGGGACTTTCAATGGCAGATAGCTGGTGTTATAAAAAGTAATTTAAGCTACTTTTATTTTAGAAAAAAGATTAGGGTTCCGCGCAAAAAAATTAAAACCCTAAATTGAACGCAAGCGAAGTCGCTAGTTATTTAATGAAAAAAAAAATGGAATGATGTTTAACTTGTTACACATTTAACTGATTACGATTCGTTTTGATTTACCTTTATCCGACACGTAAGGTCAAATCGACCACTTGTCTATGTTACCAATATCATCCATTGACGTAGTGTATTAATAGCTAGAGCAAATTTAGTATTTATAAATTATCTTCTTATCTCGGGTAGCTCGGGCTTTGACTGGCCTTGCTTGATGTAATCAACCCATCATGACATGAAAGTGCCGTTCGCTGCGTGAATGAGAGCTATAGAGAGATAACCCGCGTGTTTTGGAGCCGTTGCAATGGCCTTGAACAGACATTCGTCACAGAGAATGGAGAGCCGTTTATTGTTAAATAAGTTCCGTTGTACGTTATAATTATTGCTGTTAACAGTTAGTTATGTTTATGAAAATTATATTATAATAACAATAGAACATGTTTAATTCGTTTTATTTTATTAAATAAAACTTTATTGCTGTTAAGATTTGTAAGCGTCTCGTTTTTTTAAATGTGATTCAAAAGCAAAATTTTCTACGCGTCATTGACTTGTGGTATAATTGCAAATAATTTATCATAATAGGTGTAAATGTTATACGATTATGCGCATGCACATCAATTGAATAAAGATTGTGTTAATGATCTCATTAATGAAACAACAATAAGTGGATAATCATAACAAATCATAGAATAATGATTTCTTATATTTACGCGAACACTACACATTTAATACCTACCTTCAGTTTTTGAATATTTATTTTTAGTTCTATCTACGCAGAATGAGTTTTTGTTTGTCCTATGTAAGAGAGATTTATTAAAACCCGCGTGAAAGAACATATAGGAAACTTGAAACACCGACGCTCTGGGAAGTCTGCAGCCTGTGAACATATTCAAAAGATGGTCCTCGGTATTACATCAGATTTGATAGACCATAAATCCTCACAAAAGAACACCGGTTCTTACCAAGGATGATACGCGAGGCTATTGAAATTTAAAAAAAAACATCCTAATTTCAATAGAGAAGATGGATGGGTGCTGCCATCCGCTTGGGATCGTATATTTAACAAAATTATATCCAAACCCAAGCATACCACTGCAAGACTTCAAGATACTGTAAGCTATTACGATAAAATAAGTAAATTAAACACGATAGAATCCGTAAACTTACTTTTTTTTTTCAAAATCATAGAATAAAACACGAACAGAATTCATTACTATTTCATTTAACTTACAATCTTTAAAAAAATTCTCCAATCAATTAAGAGACATACGAGTACATAACTGCCTATATTTCAGTAGTATTATTTATGAGTAGACCTGACCAGTTTCGTAACCTCGTCCCTCTCTCGGCATCAATTTAAGAGTAAAAATTACAAATCTATAAATATTTTTTACGAATTAAACCAGGCATACATTTTTTTAAAAAAGTAATGTGCATCTATGGACTTTAAAAAAGCTGAAGCAGAACAAGCAATATTTCTTTTTATAATAACATGTATCGTATAGGTAGTGTGGTGTTCATTTTAATTTTTAACAAGCTAGTGAAAAGCGCCTTCCGATGTGGGGAGTTAAGTGCCGGATGTAGAAGCAAAAAAAAAAACATTTTATACTAGTAACATAAGCGACTAGCAATTTTACGATTATATGCTGCATCGCATTTTAACGATATGATCCGCATCGATTTCTGGATCAATCGCTCGTTTTTGGCACTATGTCGATGCTGCATTTCGTTTAACGACTCCGTGTCACACAGTCCACCTGATCGTAAATGGATGCTTTGAATCATAGATATCTACATTTATCCTCAATTTAGAATCAAAATGCAGATGCGTTGTCACCCCTGAGGCCCTGAGGAATGAGAAGGAATGCCTCGTTTCCAGTAAAAAGGATATCCGGTTCTCTACGCTCACCATATGAAGTACATTACGCTGTACAGTATTTTATACAGTATTTTACGCTGGTATTCTGTGAGAGCGTGGTCCTTCCCGGTCAAGCCGACCCATTCGTGTTACAACCGCAATATAGCTGCAGAATGGCTCTAATACGTAAGCCAATGAACACGATTATGTCAGTGAACGCAAATAAACTGCATTGGATTTATTGACAACGGAATCAGTGGCAGTATGTTAGCAGTATTTTTATTTTTCGAACCTTTTTCTTAACATCCGATTTTAAATCAATGGCCATTAAATTAAGATATTGTTAGAAATTACTCTCAAATTTTTAGATGAAGAATGCTAACCAACAGCAGCACTGACTGTCACCTATCACGGTGTAGCACAGGGCAGTCACTTCGAAACATAACCGTCTCTACCTTGTACTAATAATAGAATTACCACACTGAACAGAATCATATCACTAAATACTACTCGTATAATTACTGCTCCAATCTAGTTTCGTATTATACCTTCAATTCATTGCATTTCCTTTTATTTCTACCCTCATTTAACACCTTATGTAATTTATAACCTCATTTGAAACAGTATAATTAAAAATCAACACCGCGAAAACTTACAATAGTTTCGCAATTAATTGCGAAAAGGTGATTGGAAGTTTTTAAGTGCATTGTTGGGTTTCGGCTTCGGATATCGATGCAAGTGTCGTAGATTCATAATGTTATCGACTTTGTGAGGAGGCTACCCTCCTTCCGTTCTAATATATATATTATAACCCTCCGTTAAGTTCAAAATAATATTAAATTACGAGCAAATATACAAAGTTAAGTTAAGTATAAAAGTTCAGTCACAACTACAGTTCCGAAAAGTAATCAAATCCGATGTTAAAGCTATCGAGCCTTACCTTAATGACCCTGACCCTATAGTATAAATATAAGTATGCAATAATGTAGTCATTGGTATTATATTACCATACTTATATAATCAGTGCGTGAATGATTAAGTTCTCATTAAAAACATATATTCAAGATAAATATTCTTGACTATTTTACTGCCATTTGTATGCCATTATATTGCTCTATATGTCGCATTCCTAGTGGTGACGTATGAGAATCCACCCTCCTCTTGAATGAGAATCTACCACTTAATAATTGGTATTATATCACCATACTGGTAGATAGGTGGTACTTTTTTACGTGGTAGAGCCATGCTGCGCTATATTAGTAGTATAGTTGTAGCACGAATGGGTCGGCTCGACCGGGGAAGGACCACACTCTCACAGAAAACCAGTGTAAAGTAGCAGCTTAACGCTGCTGTGTTTCGTATGGTGAGTGTAGAGAACCGGAGACCCTTTTTACTGACAAGAAGGCATTCCATCTTAGTTCTCACGGGTGACAACGCATCTGCATCTTGAGTCTTTATTGAGGATAGATGTAGATGTCTATGGGTCACAGTAACCACTTACCATCAGGTGGACTGTGTGCTCGTTTATCACCCTATCCTATAAAAAAAAAAACTTATATAATTAGTGCTTATATGATTAAGTTCTCATTAAAAACACATATTCAAGAAAAATATTCACTTGACTGTTTTATTGATATTTGTATGCCATTCTATTGCTCTATACATATATCGCGTACCTAGTGGCGACGTATGACAATCCACCATCCTTTTGAATCTACCACTTAATAAGCAGGAGAGGTGCAGTAAAATCTTCCTGTAACTAGCTCAAAATAATACAAAAATGCGGTTCCTAACCCGCCTGCAGTAACTATGGCAAATGAGGCAATCTATAGGGGATCCCTATGTTGACTTTTGTAGGCTGCAATTAATGATAAATGAATGATAATTCTATTAAGTGTCCTAACAACCTATAGAATGTTCATACAATTTAATCGTAGTTAATAATTAAATGCTTTAGTCGTGTTTCATATTCATGCAATTATATTTATATTGATGAAGACCGTGTGGCCTATCACCGGCCTAAGGTCGAATATGTGGTGGTTCGATCTCAGCTCAAGCCAATATTTGTGCCAAAAAAACTATTTGATTTCAGATCTGCAATGCGATTGTTAACTTTTTTTATAGAATGGTGTGACAAACGAGCACACAGTCCACCTGATGGTAAGTGGATAACGTGGCCCATAGACATCTATCCTCGATTAAGAATTAAAATGCAGATGCGTTGCCATCCCTCAGGACAAAGATGGAATGCTTCGTTTCCACTAAAAAAGTTTTCGATTCTCTATATTCACCATACAAAATACAGCATCATTGAGCTGCTATTTTCCGCTGGTATTCTGTGAGAGCGTGATCCTTCTCCGGTCAAGCCGACCCATTCATGTTGCAACCATAATATAGCTGCAGCATGGCTCTACCACGCTCTTGTGGGAATTGTTGTCGGTCTGCTTCACTTCGTTTTTTTTCATTATCATATTTCATATCACCTCACCTAGCGACCTTTGACAAGATATGAAAATAAAAAGTATGGCTTATACTGATACAACTACACAATAAAAAGATACCATGGTTTAAGTGGCAGGACTGTTTTTCCGTCTAGAAGACCGTCTGTGTGTACCTTCTTATTTTTGCCGCCAAACAGTAGTAGGTACATACATTGTTGTGTTTTGATCTCAAGGCTGTAGTGAGACCCTTAGCCCTCACCAAGACATTCCATCTTAGTCCGTAGGGATAACAACGCCTCTGTAGTCTCCATTTTAAATGAAGCTTGTTGCAGGTGTCCATGGGTAGCAGTAGCCAATTACCATCAAGATGACTTAATTTGTCACCTCAGTTTATAAAATAAACAGACGTTAAATGTCTAAACTAATCCAGGCACGATTTTCACCAGACTTACACAATCTCACTGTTGGTAGCACTGTCCTTGTATTACTGACACTGCACCCCTGCCTACAACAAAATCAACGTATTCATTACGCCGGACAAGGGTAACTGTCTCTGAGCTAGCTGATACAGTTGTGGCAATGTACATAATAACACCTGCGCCGTTTATAGCTTCCTACAGTATTCAGAAGCTGTCACGGTATCCGAAATTGATCATTATGTACATACATCATTTATTATGATTTACATTGAGATATTTTCAATCATTTGAAGCCAAATTTTCTTTACGATTGAAATGTGATCACTTGGTACCTACACGCTATGAAAATTTTCCCCGCCCTACTTATGAATGACCTATTTTCTGACTTATCAATATTACGATATGTAGTTTTTGCGCGGTTCCATACCCACACTTTCTGTAAAGCAATCACTGCAATTCTGTTTTCTTTAACGCCCCTCTCCATATTGTAATTTGCCTATTCCAGAAAAAATTCTATGTCAAAAGGCGACAAAGTGATCAAAAGTTTCTTATGTTAGACGCATTCCAAATTTGAATTTAGAAAAAAAAATATGAAAAAAGAATATTTTAAATTGCAACAATATTTATAGCCAGACGCGTTATTATGCATTAATTAATAGCTTAATTAGTTTTGTATTAAATAATACGTTGTTACATGAATTTTTAAATAAACAGTTACCGTAAAATATGACTGCATTTAAGCTTCTTGCACTTACTTTTTCTTTGAAAGCGAAATGCTTAAGATTGAGCAGCTTCTGGTATTGTCGCAATGCCCGCATGTAGATTCTGACAGGCATTTCGGCGGGAAGAGAAACGGGCTCCGTGCTTCGGGACGCAACTCCCGTGCCGCTCATTGTCAATGCAACACACACATACACTATTTATTCATAAGCACGTCTGACGAGGCCGTCACGAACAAAAACGCCAGCCGCGCGTCCGAAGTGAGCGTTGGCTCTACGCAACACTGACGTACCGTGCGCCCCACGCATGCGCAAGTCGATACTCCGCGTTTGCAAAAAAGAAACTATACGCCCAGCTCAGCACGCTTGAGCGACTTTCCCTGCAGCGACTACAGGCCACCGACCTGACCTGCTTTTACTACAAATAAATGTCATATTTTAATATAGCCACGGGTCACGCTATGAGAGAGTAAGAGCTTTTGAGGTTGCTTTTGTACCAAACGGACAAAACTTGCTTGGAACAATAGCTATTTTTAATGACTATGAGCCTACTTACAAATCTTTTTTCATTATTATTTACCGCAATTCGCGACATTAATGTTTATCAATATCGCAATAACCATTCCATAATTGAAAGGACGTCTGTGTCCAGTATTAATAGCAATACAGAGTTATGTTCGGGGATAGTTGCCTCGTAATACCAGTGGCAATAATAACTTCAGGAAAGGAAGAGTTACTTATATACAAACAGTTCTATTGTACGAAAAGTGTTTATTGAGAAAACTTAACTAATATAGGTCGACCAACAACCGACTGGAATGAATTTTCAAGTGGTAACATAACACAGCGGCAAGAACAGTGTAAGGCAAGTCCCTACTATTAATGATAAGATAATCAGACAGTTGATCGAATATCACAGACTTCGTAGATTTTTTTATAGAAGTAAGTAAAGAACACACAATTCACCTGATAGTAAGTGGATGCAATGGTTCATAGACATCTATCGATTAAGAATAACAATGCAGATGCGTTGTCACCTCTTAGACCTAAGATGGAATGCATTGTTTTCAGTAATATGGGTCTTCAGTTCTTTACACTTAGCATAAGGAACACAACAGTTTTATGCTGGAATTTTACGCAGGTAATCTGAGAAAGCGTGAAACTTTCTTTTTCGGGCCGACCTATTCGTGCTGCAACCATACTAAAGCAGCGTGACTCTACCACATAAATACATTTATTACGTAACTCTAGTTGGAATTTGTTCTATGTGTTGTTAAAAACTCATTTCCACCTAGAAGTTAGTCTGGATTAGTCTGCCACCAAACTACAGTGCACACAGTACTGTGTTCCGATCTGAAGGATAAGGCATCTGGCATCTGTAATATTTTCGAAGTAAAAAAATGTTTAGGGGCGACTTGAGGATAGCTCAAATCTTTTTTCGAACGAAAGTAACGATCAGTAAAATTTACTCCGAATGCAGTTTCCGTTACATTAATAAAGGCAGCGACCGACTATAGTATTTCGTGAATTATATGTTACATATGTGTTACAACGTGTTACATATACACAATATTATACAATTTAAAAAATTATACTTACATTATCCTGAAATTTATTTATATTGTATTAATTTCATTAATTATATACAAAGTTTCACTATTCAATATATATACATAGCCAGTAATGTATATATATATACATATATATACATATAAGTACATATATAATATTGACTAATATAAGGGGGTAGGCAGAGAGCCAACGAGCAGTCAAAAAATATAGGTTTCGATGGAAAATTGTTAAAGAAGTAAAAGATAGCTAGCTAATCGCCTACACAATAACAAACCCAATATCCCATTAGTTGCTTTTTTATGCTAGACAAGTAATATAGTTAGCACATTTTTTTTTGTTATAAGTCCCACATAAATATGGGGATCTGTGTGTCCCAGACTAATATGAGACATCCTTCATTATTTAATTGAAAAAATATTTTATAAATAAGTATTAAATCAAGAGCTATAAATAAATTATAACAATCAAAGTAAATATAAACAGAAATGAATATGAATGTGTATTTTACTTTCACCGCGCCTAAAGGTTGTTTGTTACACGTAATAATTTCTTTAGCTTTCGGGTAGTTTTTAGTTCGTAGTTTTGTGTTTTATAGAAATATTAAACATCTTTGATAAACATCTTTGAAGATGTGAGAAGATTAAGATTTTGTCTAATTTATAATCTCGGATCTCGACAACAGCGCCACCTACCTGGTAACCACACACAAAAAATTTCATTACAATCAGTCGAGTCGTTTTTGAGTTTTCACGAGACTAACGGACAGAAATTGATTTTTATTTATTGGTAACTATAGAGAAGATATAGGCACATACCTTTACACTTGTTTAAACCGAATATACTATATATTTAGCAAAAATTAAGATTAATATTAAAAATAGTATAGTGTAAACACATAAAAGCTTAGTCATATCTTGCAATGTCTTTATTAGATTCAAGCTAAGTATTAGCTTCCAGCAAGTCTGATTATCCCGCAATCGATTTTACGCTCGTACCTTATGTTGGTAGTCTATATTCTCCCTAAGCATTGTCTCCAAGTTATAAAATCTAACCGCGCCATGATTTTTTTTCCATAAAAAATTAATAACTTATGTAATTTATTTTATTTAAATATATTATTTATGTAACAACACTAAATTCATATTCATTAATTATTGTGAATGCTTTAAAACAAAATATTTCTTAAAATATTCTGTGTGTGCCTTAGATTAAGATTAAATGAAAGACTATTTATTAAAAGTTCACATTTGTCACATTAGATAAGAGAGTCATTTTTTAAATTTAACTCAACATGTTAAATACATTTAAATCGGGACATAGTAATTTAATTAAACTTATAATGGCTCTAATTATTTGACATTAATAAAACATATGCATAAATTGACAATCATATTATGTATATATTACAATAATTACAACGTAAATGAATTCAGCATAATGTACTATGTAGTAAAGTAGGATATGTATGTATAATAATTAATAAGTTCATGTCAAAGTAATAAAATTGACTATGTACAACTTTTAATTAATTATTATTTAACACTTACTTGAGTTAAAAGCTCCTTTGTCAACATAGAGGTTATGTTTATTGGTTATCACAGCTAAATAAATATTATAGTTTCGTTAAGGAATTATCCATGTATATGCATTAGTGATCTAATAACAACAACACTGCCACTGATTAGATTGAGTATGTAACGGTTCTAAATTCCACAAAAATTTCAACCATGTTGACTAAACTTCGCGTTGTATAGTAGAACCCGTTTGATATAACTCCTCTCCCCGCTACTCTACTCGGAGCGTCCCGTTTTCTATACAAACCATTCTTAATGTAGATATGTATGTTACGGTTTGCTGATCTGATTCAAGATTTTAAAAACTGCTTTACGTCTTTAGTAATAGAGCTCATTATCGACTTAAGAACAAACGACCGTGGTTATTTTGAGTTAGCACTTATTAATGGATGAAACGTCTTAATAAACTATAACGAATATCTGAGTGTAAATTATGCAAATATAAATGAGATAAAACAAAAAACACCGCATCTTTCGTAATACAGAATTGGTGTAGATAGGTCATGGTCGACGTAACCGTCATTTGGAGAGAGTGTTATGCAATTAAGATAAAATTTCTAAATGAAGCTAAGTGAAGTGAATGAACCGAGCGTCCATTCAATTAAAAAATGTTAAACAAAATACTTAAATAAAACGAACTTGATGTGCTGCATTAGTGAATACAGCATTAATGAAAGAATTATTTATAATTTAATTCAAAATGTAAGTAATCGTTTAGTTTAACTCACGTGCTTATAATTTAAGATAAGCTCAATGAATCGACCTAACACCGTATAGTATATATATATGGCGTAGGAATTCCATCTACTAAACCAAAATCCCGTGACGGTTGTAAGAGTCAACAGAGGAACCGGAGGAACAGGAGATGGGCAGCAGCATTTTCCCGTTAAGAATCGCCCCGCCTGCCAAACGTCGAAACTACAGTGAAATCCCACCTATAGTGCATACTATCTTTACATAAAATCATTCCTTTATCGGAAACGTTGTCATTTCTGTCACTTGAAAATAAATCGTACTCATGTATGTATATAACATGGTACAGGTAATACTATTTCACGATGAAGTTTTGACTTTGGTTGTCATTAGCCGTGCACATACACATTGTGTTAGTGTGCGTAGGCCTCGGGAGCACCGGAGGCCTACGCACACTAACTATACATAAACACATTTTGCATTTTATAATAGATCAAGGTCTTTAAAAAATACAATCCTCTTTATTAAAATTTACTTCTAGAGAAAGAAAAAACACAATCCTACCTTTTTAATTTTTTTTATAGAATAAGGGTGACAAACGAGAACACAGTCCACCTAATGGTAAATGGTTGTTGTGGCCCACAGACATCTACATCTATCTTCGTTTGCGAATTAAAAAGGCAGATACGTTGTCATTGTCAGCCGTGAGGACTAAGATAAAATGCCTCTTTTCCAGTAAAGTGGGTCTCCGGTTCTCTACACTCACCATACGAAACACAGCAGTGTCAAGCTGCTATTTTACACTGGTATTCTGTGAGAGCACGGTCCTTCCCCGGTCGAGCCGACCCATTCGTGCTACAACTATACTATTAATATAGCTGCAGCATGGCTCTACCACTTAAAAAGATGATGTTTCGTAATCGGTCTATTAATGTTGACCAGAGTCAGTAACTACCTAAATACCAAATTTTTTTGAAATAAGTCTCCGTCAGTCAGACAAAAATTCTAGAAACCACTAATTTGGCTTCTAAAAATATCTTCAAAGACTGAATACCCAAAGTTCTATCGCAAAGACAAAAATCTCTCGAAATGGCATAATGTATAAATAATGAGAGGTAAATGCTTCGTTAAAGTAGAAATGATTTTTCTTAGTCAAAAAGGTGTGTTTGAATTTTTCAAATTTCAATATGAAACGGTAATTTTCAATTTCATTACCACTACTATTAGAATTACAGACACATATTCTATTCTTAATTAAAATGTAACATTCGGTTGACGGTGATACAACCCACTGTTTATCGCTCACATGTTCATTCCACCGCATTTGCGACGGTCAATTTGCAACACCGCACCTCTCGAAATAAAATGCTTCTTTAACTTAAATTTATAGTGTGGCTGAACGTAGCGGCATTATATAAACATAACACTATAACTCCTAAATACAAATTTTGTGTAATAGGACATACGTTTCAAGCGGTCGCCACTTACTGATTCTTGTCGGGTTGAAGGGTTATAGAAAAACTATAGTATGATGATGGGGTTGGAATATCTGATTGGAATAAGGATAGGGATCCAAGCTCCATTCAAGGAAGATTAATGTGTATCATTAATCTTCATTGAATGAACATTTCCTTTCCCAAAATGTATGAAAAAAGAAATTGCGCAAACAAAAAAGTGGAGTGGATCGATATTGACCGTGACGTCAGGGACGTTACAAGGCTAGATGTAATAGGACTCTACATAAGACATTGTTTACAACTTCCCTATATAACATTGTAATCTTTGCTTACAACAGAACTAGAGCTTAATGAGGGCAATAATGTTCCACTCACCAGATGTCGCTAGTTGACACTGAGGTAAAGTTTTTAGTTACACAATGTAATTTTGTTAAGAAGTTAGTTTTAAATAAAAACTTATCAGTTTCTATAGTATTATATTAATACAAAAAACAATGTCTCAGTGGTTTGCTCTTTGATTTTTTTACACAATTTATTTATTATTATATATATTATAATTATTATTTTGCTTTTTTAATTTTTCTGCTTATATGAATATCTTTGTTTATGTTTATTTATTTTTAATCTAATTGATATAAAATATAACTAATAGTAAATAAAGAAAAATTAACTTTCTGAACCAATTAGTTTCCTCTCTATGAAACCTGTCAAATATTACACCTCATTTTTAAGTGCCACCGCCCTGGTGGCAGAAAAAGTCGTGGACGCCATCATTCAGAGACGCATCGCATATTTTGTACTCGAGACTCGGTTACTGATAATAAGATAATAGACTGCTGTAGTTCTCACGGGGGAAACAATTGTTACGGCACCCACTGGGACGATATGGGGTATATGTAGTGGATATTCTTACACTGCCCCTACACGATTAACTGAAATACGAGATGCGCCACAGCATCTTCCTGATAACAATTCAATTTCTTGCCTGCCAAGCGTGATAACTATAGCAAAATCTCCCCTATGATGCAATTTATGGGGGAGACCTATGTTCAGCAGTGGACTTTTATAGGCTTTAATCAATAGATTATCTACACAAATAAATAAAATTGAAGTGTCTGTTTGTAATGTAAAAATTACAGTTTTCTACTGAATACATATGACATTAAATACGGTAGCTATAACTAAAATACAATTTTTAAAATTTTTGTCTGTCTGTCTGTCTATATGTTTGGTCCGGGTAATCTCCGAAACGACTGGACCAATTTTGACGAGACTTTCACTGGCAGATAGCTGATTTCATAGGGAGTAACTTAGGCTACTATTATTTTGGAAAAATAATTAGGGTGCCGCACAAAAACATAAAAACCCTAACATGCGAACGAAGTCGCGGGGAACAGCTAGTTTACTATATAATGAACAATAATGGGTCTGGCCACCCAATTTTGTTAAGGGTATCAAAAATTGTAAAAAAATTACGAATTCAACGGTATTCTTATTTTTTTCTACCTTTAAAAATGACTGAAATATTGATGAGTAAAGTGTTGTTTTACGGTAAGGGCGAGCGCTTTGCTCCGCATCGCGATGTGACGTCACAAACCGACACGTCGAAGCCACCACAGTCTTTATTGTTATATTTTTCTTATTCTCTCCATATTTATTAGTCAATGTTTTTCTTGTCATGTTATTTATTTATCAGTAACCTTTATTTTCTGTTTTTTTTTTTTTAATTTCTGTTATATCACGCTCCTTGGGAATAAAAGTCCGATATGAGATGATAAAATCCTGTAGATCACGTTATACCTTAATACAAAATTTCATCAAAATCAGTTTAGTATTACACGCATTGAATGTTTGCGACCATTGCATTTTCAAAACAGTATAGGTACCAACTACCAACATAAAACCGCAATCAATTTATTCAAAAGTAAGTCAAAGTAAAACTAGGACCATATGTTTGCAACCACTGACGAAATACGTAACCAACAAAATTTCTTCACGTGTCACTAGGTACTAAATAACAGTACGAGTTGATTAATACTCACTGTATTAGTAAGTTTTTTCATTTTATGTCGTTGTAAATCATGTACAACTTCATGGTTCGGTCAGATAATACCTACCTATGTATTACTGCCTAATTACTAATCAATGGGAAAGGTGTATACTTTTCGTAATCTTTTATTAGTAACTTACCTTTAGAGCTTTATTCTATGCATTTCTGATGAAAAAATATCATGATTTTGTGAAAAACACTGGGCAACCATAAAAATATCCACTTTTGGCATATTAGCTGACTGTCTTTTTTCAAAGCCCGCTTCCATTTTCTTTTTTATACAGCACTACACACCGTGACTATACATATAAATATAATCATATAAAAGCTAAATGTTCAATACTTTAGCTTATAAATCAAATCAAATAGTTCATTTTTTTTTTTATAGAATTAGGGTGACAAACGAGCACACAGTCCACCTGATGGTAAGTGGTTGCTGTGGCCCATAGACATCTACAAATTAAAATTAATTTGTAGATGTCTATGGGCCATTAAACTGCAAATTAAAATGCAGATGCGTTGTCAGCCGTGAGGACTAAGATAGAATGCCTCTTTTCCAGTAAAATAGATCTCCGGTTCTCTACACTCATCATACGAAACACAGCAGCATTAAGTTGCTATTTTATGCTGGTATTCTGTGAGAACGTGGTCCTTCCCCGGTCGAGCCGACCCATTCGTGCTGCAACTATACTATTAATATAGCTGCAGCATGGCTCTACCACGTATTATTATTTATTTGTAATTCACAGTTTACAAAAGGGTCTTATTTAAACACAAATAAAGTTCAGTATGTGATCAGCCTCATGGGCATATAAATGTCAAATATTATTAATAGTTAATTGTTTACCTTATTCATAATAATAGATTAGATTATTAGATTAAATTATTCATCTTAAATGATATTGATTACATTGGATTAGATTATTCATATTAGATTAGATCATTCATATTAGATTAGATTATTCATAAATTATTAGTTCAATATATTATACAGTCGTTGGGTTTATTATATCATCTAATACAGTCAACCGGATATTAACTATGACATTCGATATAATATGTAGGTAAACGACCGTATACTTCCGCTCTGTCGGATTGTGACGTCACGTCACAGAGAACGAGCGGGTAAAAATTAAAAAAAATTGCGAAACTTCAGAAAATAAAAAAATAGGTTTTATTGTCAAATTAGAACATGTTGGTGTGACCCATTGACATAAGGCACATCTTCTATACAAAAATTGAAATGTCTGTTTGTAATGTCAAAATACCAGCTTTTTACTAAATCCATATGAAAGTATATACGGTACTTAATACAAAAACATATTTTTTTTAATTTTTGCCTGTCTGTCCGTCTGTCTGTCTGTCTGTCTGTTTGTTCCGGCTAATCTCCGAAATGGCTGGACCGATTTCGACGGGACTTTCACTGGCAGATAGCTGATATTATAAGGAGCAACTTAGGCTACTTATATTTTAGAAAAAGAATTAGGGTTCCGTGTAACATAATTAAAACCCTAAATTAAACGCGGGCGAAGTCGCGGGGAAGAGCTAGTTTGTAATAAGTTTGACTTTGACTGATCTTTGTATTGATCTCAGAAATAATAATTTTATATTGCTTACGCACGAAGCTTATCTGACAGAGAGGTTAGTTAGTAGTACAAGATTTTCGTGACTTTTGTTTAGAATACACAAGGACAGATAGACAGAATGCTTATTCATATCTTAATGACATGCAAATAATCCCCAGAGCTCGATAAAAGTCAATTTCGATATTACAGACATACCCTTCAATTATATTTAAAAAAAAAGTTACCCCCACACAAGGATTTTCTCCTGTATCGTGAAGGCAGTTTATAAACACAAATTGCACAAGGACAAACATCCAGACCCAGAACAATTATTTGTAGGCCATACAAATACTTGTTCCGTGCGGGATTCGAACCCGCGGCCCCCAGCGCAGCAACTCATTGCTAAGCCACTGCGCCACGGAGCCTTCAAAAATAAATTTATATGTATATATAGATTTACATGAATATTTTCAACATCTCTTACAAAAACAATCCCCCTAGATATTGGGTTTAGGCTTTCAGCTGATCTTTCTAGGTAAAGTAGTAAATTAAAAATTACTTTTTATAATTGTTAATAATTTTCGCATTTCTATCGCATTTCTATATACAAATAAAAAAAAATCGACTTTTTCGAATACGTATTAGGAAGCAAGTATTCGTATTCCAGTTAACGCAAAAAATAACGCGCAATATGGTTTTGTTTCAACACTGTATTATCTTTATGTTATCCTCAAGTTCAAAGTTCAAACTATTCACATTTAGGAAATACCTGAAAAACAACTGAAAAGAATTCAAGGAAACAGTCAGTTTCAACAGAATTTGAATCGCACACGTCACTATCCTGTTGTAATTTATACGAGTATGTATACTTGCATAAAAATGCAGGCATCTGTTTTAAGTCTTTGAAAATGTGTATATTTATTAATGAGAATTATATATTGGTGTTTTTTCAGAGTTCACTAAAAACTTTTTTTTTTGATGAACTTATTTTATAAACACTTTAGTAAAACCAAAAACTAACAATATTTTTTCATTTTTATAAAATAAAAAACTTTGATTTCGGATTACCGTAATTATTTTGTATTGGCAAATCTGTTACGTTAAGATCAGTTAAGATAAACAATACAAATCCGTTTTTTGCCTGAGTTTTAGTCGTAGTGACATCTCTTTACATAGAAATCTAATTTCTCTGGTGTTGCGGTTATTCATGGGCGGTGGTAGTCACTTGCCATCAGGTGAACCGCATACTCGTTTGTTCCCTCTCCTATAAAAAAAAGAAAGGTTTTGGAACACAAAATAAATTAAAATCAAATCAGACTTGGTAATAGTGTATTATGGAATTTTTAGAAAAGTTACTGTATTATGACCATGGACGCTATCTGCGTAGACATTATCAAAATGCCTGATATAATGTCTACTAGTCGCTGGCCTCATTACAAGAGTGTCTCGATGACAGAACGGCAGCAGCAGCAGCTAAATTGTGTAAGTAACTTACAATTTATATACGTGCCACAGTTGACAGGCTTCTTTTTATATCTGAGTGGGTTTTGGAGAAATTATTTATTTCATTACATGTCCTCGAAATATTTCATTCCCACGTTCTCATCACTGCCGACCATATTTTACGTGGTAGAGCCATGCTTCAGCTATATCATAGTTGTAGCACGAATGGGTCAGCTCGGCGGGGTAGTACCACGCTCTCACAAAATACCAGCGTAAAATAGCAGCTTAATGCTATTTTACGCTGAGTGTAATTTAATGAGTGTAGATAACCGGAGACCCTTTTTAGTGGAAAAGAGGCATTCTATCTTAGTCATCACGGCTGACAACGCATCTGCATTTTAATTCGCAAACTAAGATAGATGTAGATGTCTATGGGCCACAGCAACCACTTACCATCAAGTGGACTGTGTGCACGTTTGTCACCCTCATTCTATAAAAAAAAAATTATGAGTGCGAAAGGAACGAACCAGAAAGAGAGGTAAACGGCCGATGCCAACGTGGTCGTGTTGACACAAAGCGCGAGGAGGAGGCGGAAGCGAGCGCGGGAGCGGGTTGGAAAGCGGAGCATACTATTAGCATTAGCAAAGCGCCACCATTAACGTCCAACCAAGGGGCCGTTGACGTCAATTGGCCACTTCGCATACATATTTATCAAAACGCACTTAATTATTCATTTCGGCATACTAAACAAATGCCGTAGAATTTTACGAGAGGCAGGTATATTTACATAATATTCAAGTTGTATGAACTATTTTATATACGTATTTTATGTACGTCTGATGAATAATAATTGGTAAGTTTCCATAAGTTATGCTTTTTTTTCGTTACTGCCATTATTAAAAACAGTATGAAATTATATATTATAATCTTTATACATAAAAATTACGTGTCACGTTGTTTGTCCGCGATGGACTCCTAAACTACTGAACTGATTTCTATGAAATTTTGCTCACTGTGTGCATTTTGATCCAACTTGAGAGATAGGGTAGTTTTTATCTCGGTAAATGACCCTCAAAATGTTTAATTGCGAATTTAAGGATTTTTATAGGAAGGGTCGTTGGAAAGGGCCGAACAAGGTCTGCCTGGCGAGCTAGTTATATTATAATTGTTATGATAATTTGCCTTGGCATTCTGCCTTTCTTTAATATTACTAATAGAAATCCGCCCGGCTTCGCACGGGTGATTTCTGGATCTTACAACAGCATCACCTATCGGGTCCAATTGTGAATCTAAACCATTTAAATCAACTTGATCACACGCAAAATCTCATCAAAATCGACCCAGCCGTTTAGGACGAGTTCAGTCATATACACACGGACAGAAGAATTATACATATAAGATGATTAAGATCTAAGCGTTGTTTTTTTTATAGAATAAGGGTTACAAGCGAGCACGCAGTCCACTTGATAGTAAGTGGATGCTGAGGTTCATAGACAGACATCTACATCTATCCTTGATTAAGAATAAAAATGCAGATGAGTTGTTAGTTGTCGCCCCTGAGGACTAAGATCCAATGCCTCGTTGTCATTAAAAAGGGTCTCCAGTTCTCTACACTCACCATACGAAACACCGCACCATTGAGCTGTTATTTTACGTTGGTATTCTGTGTTGACGAGGTCGTGCCCCGGTCGAGCCGACCCATTGGTGATACAACCATAATATAGCTGCAGCATGGTTCTACCACGTGAAAAACACTACTGAGTGACACTATTGCGGCTAGTGACCATACTGCTGCGGTCCTCATGCGATTTTGCAGTAATGACTATATCGTCGGCAAATCGAAAGTTAGTGATGAGCTCGCCATTGATACTCTATTCTTTCAGTCTAGCTGCTTGAAAGCGTCTTCCAATGCAACGGTGAAGAGTGTCGGGGATATAACGTCGCCCTGCCTTACACCTCCTGCAGTTGGAAAGGTTTCGTACTCTGGTACAGTACAGATACTTGGATAGCCTTCGTAGCCCTACTGTACAAATACATCAGCACTTCGATGTACCGACCGTCAACTTGGTATCGTCGAAATTACTGTAGCACCACCCAAATTGCGATGGAATTAGTGACTTCCACATAATCCATATATTCAAGACAAAATAGCAGATTGTACTCTTGGGTCTTTAGTACTATTTTCCGAAGGATGTGTATGTAGTCTCGTGTAGATATTAAAGTCTTTTTGGAAACCGGCTGTTCGGGAGATCATTAAATTTAATTAAATTTAAGGATGAGTGCTCAAATCCACAAAAAAATCTTACAGAACTATTACAATATTACAGAGAAGACTATCAAATAAGCGTAGTGACATGTTCTTCAAGATTTATTTAAAATGCTTTCAAAAATTTCGTCCATTTATGTTACACAATTTAAGTGTTTATCCGCAAACTTTAACAAAAATTTAACCATTGTTTACAAATTTCAGGAGCTCCTAGTACTGGTATGACTCATCATTACAGATTATAATCGTTGTACTCGATGTCATTAGCAGCATGTAAACAGTTCAACGCTGAACCACAGAATAAATAATAGTACTAAGCTGAACGTCGACCTCTCGCGCGTTTAGTTTTCCATAAATAGCAATTAGGTACGTTTGAACAAAGGAATAACCGGAATCTAAAAGGTAGGACACATTAAAGTGTAAGGTAGCCAGCAGATAAGCAGCATTTAGTAGATTAATCATCATAAATACGCTAGCAATCCCTTTAAATTGGTTGAATTAAATATTGGGTATTAAGTACATAAAATTATACCATCTATATAAATAAAACGATAAAGGAAAAACTACTGGATAGATGTCAATTAGGTTTTCTGAGTTTTATTTGTTAGACACTCTAAAAAAGAATATTGCGACATCTTCATTTAATATAAAGTTATAAAAGTTTTAAGAAACAACGATTTTTATAAGCACTATGTCTTTAGTAATGGGTGTAAGCAACGCGGACGAAGCCGCGGGTATCATTTGGTCAAAAATAAAATGAAAATGCTATATTGATCATGTGAATTTAAAAATGCAGCACCACTCCATAAAATAAGAAGTTTAATCATCACTAATTATAGATTATAAAAGTTTACGACGTCTTTAAAAATGTAGCCAACATAATAAAGGTTTTTTTATTTAATGTAATTATTTCATTTGATTGGTCCAGTTGTCATAAGTTTTTAACTGTAAGCAAAGCATTTTAAAATACTACATTGAGTCTTAGAGTATGCAAAAGCAAGCTAACTTGCTTTTGTATACTTTAAATTTGCCATTTATTAAACGAGTATAGTGACGTTATTTCTTCATACTACATAAACTTTTAATTGCTAATTAATTATCATCTATTTTAAAAACAATAATGAACCTGATAATTAATGTCGTCATTATGTTAAAAAAAGAAACTGAAGATAATATTCAAATAAATATTATATCTATAACATGCGCCCAAGATAATTTTGAAATAGGTGACTGGGTCGTATGGCAGCATAGATATAGTATAGTATCAGTTTATAATAAATCTGTGTATGGCAGCGTCTGGTATTGCAGATAAGAGATAAGAGGTCGCGTTCCGCTCCGTCTAGGGAATGTCTAAGCGCCTAATTTTAAGCTCTAGAAGTACTATCGCAAAGATTCATAGTACCTCACATATAACACACAATCTATAAAGGGCATATCCCTTAAGGCTTTTTACCATGATCAATGCATGTTTATGTTATGTCTATACTTATATAATAATTTAAAAATAAAAATTTTGTACAACTGACTTCATTATAAGTTATTAAGACTAACTCACTATTGGTCAGACCTTGATCAAATTTATATGGGACCACATGTGAAACACCAGCTTTCAAATAAAAAAAGTATCATCGAAATCGGTCCACCCAATAAAAAGTTATGAGGTAACACACATAAAAAAACATATAATCGAATTGAGTATATGTACCGGCTCTTTTTTGAAGTCGGTAGAAAAATCAATTACTGCCCGTTAGACTCGCTAAAAATCGAAAACGGCTCGAACGATATTGATGAAATTTCGCGTTCGAGTGAGAGAGAGTTTAGATTGACAATTGGACTCGGTAGGACGCTGCTGTCGAGATCCAGAAATCACCCGTGCGAAGCCGGGGCGGATTGCTAGATATTAATATCGCAAGCTTCTGTATACACTACCGGCGAGAACTCTCCATTTGTCTCCACTAGTTTATCGCAGCGAGCTCTACTATCAAAGATAAAACTTGTTTAGCGATCCACGCTTGGACGTCAGAACCCAGAACTCACGCCGAGAGTTCAACCAGCGTATATTTTACTCTACAGTGCGGAGCTGAGTGCACTCGCTTATAGCCCAGCGACAAAACTATCGGAACTACACACTCGCTTCTCGCTGCTCCCAACTCTTATCTAGTTTCTAGCTCCCTTATTCGTATTCGACGCGCCCGCTGCGTCCCATCCGTCGCTTCTGTGACACTAGGTGTGTAGGTGTGTGCGTCTGTGCGTGTGCGTGTGTGCGTGTGCGTGTGCGTGTGCGTGTGCGCGTGTGCGTGTGCGTGTGCGTGTACGTGTGCGTGTGCGTGTGCGTGTGCGTGTGCGTGTGTGCGTGTGCGTGTGCGTGTGCGTGTGCGTGTGCGTGTACGTGTGCGTGTGCGTGTGCGTGTGCGTGTGCGTGTGCGTGTGCGTGTGCGTGTGCGTGTGCGTGTGCGTGTGCGTGTGCGTGTGCGTGTGCGTGTGCGTGTGCGTGTGCGTGTGCGTGTGCGTGGGCGTGTACGTGTGCGTGTGCGTGTGCGTGTGCGTGTGCGTGGGCGTGTGCGTGTGCGTGTGCGTGTGTGTGTGTGTGTGTAGTCTTTGTTCGTGACGGGCCAGCCACATTTGATTTGTCTGAATCTAGCGGAACGGGGGTTCTATAAAAACTTTACGTGGTCTCCGGAGACGGGACGTGAAGTTTGGTGTCGGAGCGTAAGTGGCTGCTTTTACTACTAGTACAAAGTACAGTACAGTACAAAGTATATTTTTATTAAATAGTATTCTTGAATGTGTACGTACCTACATATAAATTTCAGATAAAACTTATAATATGTAATCTGTAATTTTAGTCTGTTTGGAACACTTCTGTCATGCGTACAAATTTTGTAGTTCACGTTGGATTTTAATTAGTATATCGTCATAATTTCCCTAAACCATGATATTTAGTCTCGTCTTAGATATTTTTCCCACCAGAAGCAAAACAATTCTTTTCTTTGAACTTTAAAGTCTGGTGTCATCTTATAAAAAAAGTTCGGTTCGTCTGCGTTAAAAATGTCATCTGGTCCGTAGCCTTTGTATAACGTAGGCCACCTTTGCGATAGCCATTCTTGTACAACAGCATTATTAACACTGGGAGCTTTATCACTCATTTTCCTGCCAACGATACCGTGCCAAGTTCAGTAACGTTAAATCCAAAAGTTTTCATTAAAAAGAGCAATATATATGTAATAGCAGCATTGAGACCATCATTCAAAGTCAGCACTGTAAATGTTCTTGAGTATCTTCCAGTTCCTCGTCATTTTCTTCTTGAACTTCTTGTATAAATATCATCTTCCGTAGCTAGTGCACAAATTGCAATAGAGTTATCTACACCAATAAACTCCTCTGATTCAGTAGTAGATGAACCAGGTCGTAAATTTTGGGCTAATTGAGCTAAAGAAATATTGGTTTTTTTATAGGACAAGGGTGACAAACGAGCATACAGTCCACCTGATGGTAAGTGATTGTTGCGGCCCATAGACATCTACATGTATAATATAATAGAATCAAAATGTAGATGCGTTGTCACCCGTGAGGACTAAGATGGTATGCCTCATTTCCAGTAAAAAGGGTCCCCGGTTCTCTACACTCACTATACGAAACACAGCAGCGTTAAGCTGCTATTTTACGTTGGTATTCTGTGAGAGCGTCGTCCTTCCCCGATCGAGTCGAACCATTCGTGCTACAACTAAACTATTAATGTAGCTGCAGTATGGCTCTACCACGTAAAAAAATTGTCCTCTTCATCATCATCAGTCCCATCATCTGAGGATATTGTTAAGAAGTCTTTAAAAGCTGCATGTCTAAAACAAACTATAGTTTTTCGTGAAACTTTTTCCCATGCTTCTGATATCATCAAGATGGCATCAAGAACCGTAAAGCTTTTCATGTGTCATTACTATCAAGGTTTTGATTAACTTTAACACTTGCAGTCTTCTATAATGGGATTTTAAGCATCTTATTACACCTTGGTCAATAGGTTGCAATACAGATGTAACATTTGGTGGTAAGAACACAAGTTTATTGCACTTCAGATTAGTAACAGCCGGATGAGCAGGACTATTATCTACTAAAAGTAGATTTTTCTTATTGTTTGCTTTTAATTCAGCGTTCCAGTTTCGTAACCATCTTTCAAAAATATCCGATGTCATCCATGACTTCACATTGTTTTCATACCTTACCAGCAGTGAGCATATTATGTTTTTAAAGCATTTTGGTGTCTTAGATTTGCCGATAACTAAAAGCTTCCTTTCACAGGATCTTGTCATATTTGCTGCAACCATGATCTTTAGTCTCGTCTTAGATATTTTCCCACCAGAAGCAGAACAATTCTCTTCTTTGAACTTTAAAGTCATGTCTGATGTCATATTATAACAAAACTTCGGTTCGTCTGCGTTAAAAATGTCATCTGGTCCGTAGCCTTTGTATAACGTAGGCCACTTTTACGATATCCATTCTTGTACAACAGCATTATTAACACTGGGAGCTTTGCCACTCATTTTCCTGCCGACGATACCGTGCCAAGCCCAGTAACGTTAAATCCAATTAGAAAGTGTTCATTAAAAAGAGCAATATTCAAAGTCAGCACTGTAAATGTTCTTCAGTATCTTCCAGTTCCTCGTCATTTTCTTCTTGAACTTCTTGTACAAATATCATCTTCCGTAGCTAGTGCACAAATTGCAATAGAGTTATCTACATCAATAAACTCCTCTGATTCAGTAGTAGATGAACCAGGTCGTAAATTTTGGGCTAATTGAGCCAAAGAAATATTGTTTTTTTTTTTTATAGGATAAGGGTGACAAACGAGCATACAGTCCACCTGATGGTAAGTGATTGTTGCGGCCCATAGACATCTACATCTATCTTCGTTTGTGAATCAAAATGCAGATGCGTTGTCACCCGTGAGGACTAAGATGGAATGCCTCATTTCTAGTAAAAAGGGTCTCCGGTTCTCTACACTCACTATACGAAACACAGCAGCGTTAAGCTGCTATTTTACGTTGGTATTCTGTGAGAGTGTGGTCCTTCCCCGATCGAGTCGAACCATTCGTGCTACAACTAAACTATTAATGTAGCTGCAGCATGGCTCTACCACGTAAAAAAATTGTCCTCTTCATCATCATCAGTCCCATTATCTGAGGATATTGTTAAGAAGTCTTTAAAACCTGCATGTCTAAAACAAACTATAGTTTTTCGTGAAACTTTTTCCCATGCTTCTGATATCATCAAGATGGCATCAAGAACCGTAAAGCTTTTCATGTGTCATTGCTATCAAGGTTTTGATTAACTTTAACACTTGCAGTCTTCTATAATGGGATTTTAAGCATTTTATTACACCTTGGTCAATAGGTTGCAATACAGATGTAACATTTGGTGGTAAGAACACAAGTTTAATGCACTTCAGATTAGTAACAGCCGGATGAGCAGGACTATTATCTACTAAAAGTAGATTTTTCTTATTGTTTGCTTTTAATTCAGCGTTCCAATTTCGTAAGCATCTTTCAAAAATATCCGATGTCATCCATGACTTCACATTGTTTTCATACCTTACCAGCAGTGAGCATATTATGTTTTTAAAGCATTTTGGTGTCTTAGATTTGCGAAAACTAAAAGCTTCCTTTCACAGGATCTTGTCATATTTGCTGCAACCATGATCTTTAGTCTCGTCTTAGATATTTTCCCACTAGAAGCAAAACAATTCTCTTCTTTGAACTTTAAAGTCTGGTGTCATTTTATAAAAAAAGTTCAGTTCGTCTGCGTTAAAAATGTCATCTGGTCCGTAGCCTTTGTATAACGTAGGCCACTTTTGCGATAGCCATTCTTGTACAAGAGCATTATTAACACTGGGAGCTTTGCCACTCATTTTCCTGCCGACGATACCGTGCCAAGCCCGGTAACGTTAAATCCAATTAGAACTAGACGAACAAATGAAATCTTCACCAAAACGCTGAGCAAAATTATTTACTTTTTGTTGAAGAATTGGTCCATTTATTGCCACATTATTTGTTCTTTGATATTTAAACCACTTTAACAAAGCTGCCTCCATCTTCGTATGCTTCGTTGTTCTTGCTCGTTTCATTTTCAAAAAAATGCATTCAATGTTTGAATGTTTTCTGTCTCTTTCCAAATGATTGAAATTATTGAATGTGAGCATATTCCTTTGCCACGTCTTTGTTTGGAATTCCGCTCTCTAGCTTTGATATACTTAATATGCGATTTTTTTTCGATATTGATTTGTTTTCTTTTTTTTGCGACATGTTAAAAGTTTCACAATTCTTTCAACATTATGCTTGTGTACAGATAAGTAACAAACTGACAAATTAGGTATGAGAATGCAGGCTTTGATTATATTGCTTGCATGTGTATTTTGTTTCGAAGAACTACAAAAGCCCCTAAACTCGACACGTTTTTGTTTACTTTTGCGATCTTAATCGCCACTGAACAATATACTGTGCCACATGTGGATACTGTTACCTATTCAAATTATTTACAATGAAGCTGATCGTTCTAACAGATACAATGCTCCGAAAATATTAGTTAAATAAAGACGCTGAATGAGGTGAGTCGTAATAAGCAATGTCGCAAAAAGCAGTGTTTTTAGAAGATATAGCATTCAGCCGGGATCTATGATTTTGGTCAATATAACCGGTATGTTGTTCTAAACGACGTCGCAGTAAACAGTTTAGACTGTATATCGTTTGCCCACTCTTCTAAAAGACTGTTTTATTATGTCAAAGCGAAAATATTGACCTTAATCCTTTAAAAGGCCGGGTACCCTAAATCGTAGAGCATGTATGAAGGGAATAATGAAATTGGACGAAGCAAAACAAGTATGTAAGGATCGTAGCAAGTGAAAAGAAGTGGTCTTTACCTACCCCTACGGGAAAGAGGCGTATGTATGTAATCCTTTCCTAGACCTTGACCTGATTCCTTAGTAGTTATATTAACCTTCATCCTTTACCATGTCAAACTTTTATTTTTGATTACAACAATTTGGTACGGTTCACCTTGAAAAGGCAGAAATATATATTATATATTTTCCATAACAAAAGGTTACAAAATTTAAATAATATAATGTTTTGTCGTTGCTACCTCTAACATCGCAATTATTTTAGAATTAATATACGTTGATTAGCAACAGCAGACGTAATAAATTAGCGGTCATATTATTGGAGTTTTTTTTTTATAACTTTAGTTGATATCTTTATTATTCTACTAGCTGTGCCCCGCGACTGCGCCCGCGTGGAATTTACTACGATTTCATGGATATCATTTTTTTTTACGCGGAACCCTAATTTTGTTTTTGAGTAATGTTAGATACCATCCTATAAATATTGACAAATATTGACATTAATATTTATACGATACTAACGTCACTCAATTGTTTTGCCTTCCCGGAACCCCTCCACTAACACTTAAACTTTATGGTATAGTATTAAAGTTCAAATTGACTTTAAAGTATTATTACGGATCTCTTGTATGGGAATATAGAAAAGTGTTTTCTTTTTAGACTTTTTCAGGCAATTTTTTAAAAATTTCTCGCCGTAAGAACCGTCTTCGTACTTCAAGGAATATTATAAAAAAGAATTAGCGAAATCGGTTCAGCTGCTCTCGAGATTTGCGCTTAGCAACACATTCAGCGATTTATTTTTATATTATAAGATATTAATTATATTTTATTATATTCTATATCATTATATTAAGCTATTAAGTGTATATTTTATTGCTCCGTTAAATGATAAACTAATTATTAGTGTCTTAATTATGTAGGAGCCACAGATTATACCTACAGCATAAATACGAAAGATGGAACTACTCTGTAGGACATTTCTCACGGTGCGAGTGCATTGTCTTCACGGATTGTCATGCGTAAGTGTTTACTATTTACGTATACGAGACATGTTTGAGCGGAAGGCTATCGTCGTCGTACCGTGCGAACATTTATTGTTGACAATGTTGACAGCATTGACAGTTGAACTGTACTCTTTCTTACATCAATATTTTTGTGCAATTTACATAAGACCTATCCATGTGAATTAAACCAACTAAATGATGATGGTAAACAGTATTTTGGACTCGCTTTAGTTTCCTACGGCAATGCTCTTACGTCCATGCCCTAGCGACTTCTTACGCGAAAATATGTAATTTTAGAAATAATTTTTAAAGCCTGCTGATTAGTCGGAGTTAAGGGATTGATTTATACATCGCTAATCGATACTTGATAAATCGATACGAACTTTGTCGGCCCCCTATCCATTATTTTTGAAGATAAAAATATATTTCTACACAATCACCTCTAGACGATGATACCCTATAATTTGCTAAGGGTAAATAAGACATGAGAAAAAAAAGTATTCACATAATATGCCGAACGCCCCTGCTACACGCTTGTCACTCAGCTTCCACACTCTCCACGTAGGTATGCATCAACTTTTTTGGAGTAACCCAAACTCACCACGTGGAGCTGGTGGGGTTGGTGAACGCGTTTCGTTACCCTCGCACTAGTTACCCCTAAAGAAATATTTCATTAGTTGGCATGTGTCATTATTTTTACATCACCAGAAATAATTCAGCACTAAATATTTTGAGCCAATCATAATACGTTCAGAACCGTAAATCAATAACAAGGCCAGCACACTATTTACTTTACGTGAAGCGTAAAGATCTATATTACTCGTGATTACAAAACCTCGGTGAGATGATCAATGTAGGTAATTAATGTATTTTTTTTTGTAATGATTTATTTAATGCTTTAGCAATAAATGATTTCCTAGGCATAATAATAATAAATAAATCATGTTAGAGATACTCTGATATATTTTATTACCTAATGCGACTTAATTCTTTATTGTTTCCGATAAATACAACGCATATTTTCCCTTATCTATCACTCAATAAAGATGTGACACTAGCTTTGCAAGAACCTTATTCTTTTATATCAACCGTATCATAATTGACGTAAAGAAAACACAATCTTATAAATAACTAGCTGTTCCCCGCGATTTGGTCAGCCTAGAATTTATCACGAATGGATTTCCTGGGTTTTATTTTTCTTGCGCGGATCAATAATATTTTTTTTCTAAAATAAAAGTAAAAAAATAAAAGTAACTAACTTTAAGTTACTCTTTATAACATCAGCTATCTATCAATGAAAGTCCCGTCAAAATTGGTCCAGCCATTCCGGAGATTAGCTGGAACAAACAGACCGACAAAAATTTTAAAAACTTTTTTTGTTATAAGTACCGTATATATACTTTCATATGCATTTACTAAAAAAGCTGTTATTTTGAAATTACAAACAAACACTTCAATTTATACCAACAAAAAACGGTGGGATATTTCGTTGGTACGGAGTGTGGGGAAATATTATTTTCATAGTGACCAAGATCGGGCTCGCCTTCTAGCTGTTTCGACTAAGGAATCTGGTTATACGCTTTACCATCAACTTATCATGGCACATTACTTGATGGGGAAAGCTAGCACTTCGAAGAAGGAATCCCACTAAGAGCGGCGATCTGTCAACTTCATCAATGTCCCTGTGGTAACAGCGTCGACGAGTTTGTGCTCCACGGACTTTCATGTAAGAAAAGTGCTGGTAGGTTCTCACGGCACAGTTCTTTGAACGATGTCTGAAGAGCTCTTGTCTCTATAAATGTTCACTCGGTTTTAGAGCCTTGTGGAATATTTAGAGATGATGGCAAGACATCCGACGGTATGATATTGGTCCCTTGGTAGAGAGATAAAGCCCTAGTGTGGGAATGCTACTTGCGTGCGGCAGCCTCTCATCTCAGGTACAGCGTTTAGAGACGGGGCGGCATCAGAGGCAGCTGAACTAAGTAAGTGGCGCAAATATGAGTTTCTGAGTGATAACTGAGACTATCTGTCCGTGGGGTCCGCGCGCGGTGAAGTTCCTAAAGGAACTCTATCCGCGACTGGTTGTCGCTATTGGTGATAAGAGAACTGGTTCTTTTCTCGTTTAACGACTAAGTATTCAGCGAGGAAACGCTGCCAGTTCTTGGCACGATACCGCCGGGAGTAGGATTATGCATATGCTATACACTAGGTATATGCTTCAATTTTATTTATTTGTATAGATTTACATATTTTTATAAAAGTAAGAGTGACAAACAAGTCCAAAAAGGCGCACAAAATGGTACGACAATGTACATTTTTCATTGATTAATCAAAATGCAGATGCTTTGTCAAGCCCGAGGACTGAAAAGATCTTGTCGTATGTACATATATGCATAACAAACTAAAAACAAAATTACTAAACGATGCAAAAATAATAGGCAAAAATGTCTTTATTTTACATTACTGCAAAATACATTTTATTAGAAAAAAACCTTCGTCTAACAAATAAAAATGGCGCGTTTTGCCGGCGTAAGATTATCAATCATCCGAGTATAGTTCATTTCAAATAGGATGGCAGGATTCCACTTGAGACTTAGCAATTACAGCTGTAATGTTAATCTATTGTTGTGTGATTATTTTATTGCTTTAACACTTGAAGTTAAGCATCTGTTGATAATACTGAACCAGTATAGCTGGAATGACGAATTTTGGTACTTGAACATTAAAACAAATTAAATTGTAGTCCTTTGGATTCTTTATTGGGGATAAATGTAGATGTCTATGGGTCACAGCAACTACTTACCATGATATGGACTGTGTGCTCGTTTGTCAACCTATCCTATAAAAAAATAGATATGTCACCATCTATATGTAACCACATTTAGGCAAGACGTGAAATGTCCAAACCGGCGAAAGGGGAGGAACATCAGACGTCTCGTCTGGTGCTCCAATCGTTAATCCGTCTGCGAAGGGTGATGATAATGACAAATCCTTCCTCCAAGGAGAAAGACCCATGTCCTACTGTGGAATTGCACGGGCTGATAGAAAAGGACAATAAATAAAAATATCATAAAACTGGCACCCACACTCATTTATTCCCTAACTAGCTGTCCCCTGCGAATTCGCCCGCGTGGAATTTACTACGATTTCATGGGTTTTAATTGTTTGCGCGGAACCCTAATTATATTTCTAAAATAAAAGTATTCTAAGTTACTCCTTATAACATTAGCTATCTGCTAGTGAAAGCTCCGTCAAAATCGGTGCAGCCGTTTCGGAGACAAGCCAGAACAAACAGACAGGCTCAAAATTTCAAAAATTGTTTTTTTTTGTTATTAAAACTCTGTTATTTTAACATTACAGACAGACACTCCAATTTTATTTATTTGTATAGATATTATGTTTGCCTTAGTTGCAACGACGATCTAGCAATCAAATTATAACATAAAATTTATCAAAATTTTCGTAAATTAATCCCACAGATGCTTTTAAGCTTTGCACTTAGCCCAGCGTGGGCAAATTTCACAGTAAATATGTTATTTGGCATATTGAAAGCGCCAATACATTAGCTTAATCATAATGCGAATAAGGAAGAATAGTTGTAAGATTATTCGATCCTATCTTTGCGAAGAATAATTTAATTGTAGAAATTTCGCTGTAATTACAGGATACAGATAATATAATTGTCTACGTAGTGGAAACAACCGACAGCATAGTGATAACCCGTACTTGAGCTCGCCGGTCTCGGCCGGTTTTATACTTCGATACCTCCATGATAATTGCACGGCTAACAATATAAATGTATACATATTTACAAAAAATGCGATATTCAATAATATATTGAATAGGTCGATATCTTCTATATCTTAATATATAAAATTCTCGTGTCGCGGTGTTTGTTACCAAACTCCTCCGAAACGGCTGAACCGATTTGTATGAAATTTTGTTTGCATATCGGGTAGGTCCGAGAATCGGCCAACATCTATTTTTCAAACCCCTAAATGATAAGGGTGACCCACCCCTAAATTTTTTTTTATTTTTGACAACATTTTTTTTATTTAATTATGATTTAGCATTGAAAAATACATAAAACTACAAATTTTCACCCTTCTACTATCAGCCCCTGTTTTTTAATCGCAATTTTTAAAACTAAAAAATATTTCCTAGAAATAATGTCTAAGGTAAAACAACGTTTGCCGGCTCAGCTAGTAGCTCGCAAAAACTCGAAAACAGCTCAACCGATTTTGATGATATATTTTGTATGTCTTTGAGTTTAGATTCACGACCCTGGCATCCCTGGATGGTTTACATTCACAATTGGACCCGGTAGATGGCGCTGTTGTCGATCCTGAAATCACCCGTGCGAAGCCGGGGCGGATCGCCGGTTTGATATAAAAATAGATTTTAATGTAGGGCATCATTTCAAAACGATAAAATAAAATCCTATGTTGTATTAAATTAGTGTGTTATATTTAATTTTATGCATATAACAGCCGGATACGTAAAACATGTAATCATTTCTGTAACCTAGCACGCTGTTAATAAGACATTATTAGGGCCGTCTTAGACCATTCAGAAGCCCCTGGATATCTAAATTGTAAAGGTCGGCTTTGCGTAAACCCAATTTAAAATCCATGCCTGTTAAGAAAAGGCACAAAACAAAATGTAGGTATTTATATTTAATACTTGTATATTAAAATAAATACTTGTATATTTAAACCCATAGATATACGCGGTAGAGAAATGCTACCGCTATATAAGTAGTATAGTTGTAGCACGAATGGGTCCGCTGGACAGGCAAAGGACCACGCTCTCACAGAATACCAGCGAAAACTAGCAGCTTAACACTGCTGTGTTTCGTATGGTGAGTGTAGAAGAACCGGGGGCCCTTTTTACTTGAAAAGAGGCATTCCATCTTAGTCCTCACGGGTGACAACGCATCTGCATTTTGATTCTTTGTTAAGGAAAGATTTAGATGTCTATGGGTCACAGCAACCACTTACCATCAGGTGGACTGTGTGCTCGTTTGTCGCCCTATCCTATAAAAAAAGCCACTGAACAGAACTGTTCCTATTCCTGTGGATTAAAATAAAATGCCTCACAAACTGGTTATCACACAGTATGTGAATGTCATATATTATCAAGAAAACAATGGATTTGTTAATTTATTGCGTGTAAATACGGTTTACCGTTAAATAAAACGCAGATCAGGCAGTCAGTATGAAAAACAAGAAATTTTTATTTTTAAATATGTAAGAAAATTTGCTGACAAAACGTATTAATTTAATGTAATGGAATATGACCCCGTGATGATGCGTGAATTATCTTATACAGTTAACAAGAAACAATAAGTTACAAAACAGATGTAACAATTGACAACCTCAGAGAAAGAAAAAATACGGTCGCAGCCATTGAGTTATAGGTACTACGTACTAGAGAAACCATTCCGAACATAGACTATGTTCAACTGAACTGTAGTGCAATCCGTACAAACGAAATATTGCGTAAATTGAAGATTTGTGAATTCCATTAAATAATTATTATTACATTTTATTTAGAAATATAATATGTTTGTTTAGATTAAATTAAGATATTTTATATTAAATTCTTATATTTATTTTATATAAATATCTTATTTTATATCCAATTAAAGTCTTCGCGGATGCGCGACTTCTACTCCCGCGCATGCGGACAGAGACATAGAGTAGGACACAATTTTTGTTTGGAATGGCTTCTCTAGTACGTAGTACATATAACTCAATGGCCGCAGCAGTCTTAATCATTAAGGGGGAAAAGCAAATTGAATTTTTCATGTGTTAGTATTACGAGTCATATGTAATACCATCAAGTGCAATGTGCTGTATTGCGAAAATGGCGAAACATTTCTTATTTTGGAATAATCAAATTTATTATATGAGTCCGTAACGTATTATTAAGCATTGTCCTGAACCTTTTCTTTTTAATGCAGAAAATGTTATTATCATATTTGTGTTAAGTAGGATTAATACAAGAGTCTGCTTATGTGCAATAAAAATTAAATCAGTGTGTCTGTGATTTAAATTATATCAGAAATTATATGATATTAGGGATTTTTAATAACTAAGATTAGACGTAACATATTTATAGAATTAAAATCTCAAATTAAAGCTCATAATATATAATATATAATAAAGTTCAAAATGTCAAAATTTGTGTATTATTTGCGTTCATTTGTGTAACATAATAATATTAACATAAATTTTTGGTATTGAGGATTGAGTTTTAACTCTAGATTATTTCTGAATTTAAAGTCTAAATATGCATTTTGAGGGGACCTTGAAGCAATTCTTAGCAAATAAATGATTTTCAATGCAAAAGCTGTGATATTTATAGACTCATCCCATATCTGTCGGGTAGTAATGACCGTCGATATTGTTTTATACAATTTGGAGGTTTCAACTTTTGCTATCATCTCAATATCAGTTTTATTATTATATTTAAAAAATTATCGAGAAAATTAATATCTTAATGACTATAGAATATTAACTTATTTAAATACAAAAATAGTGTATTTTATTGATTTTGATTGAACTTTTATACGTGGTAGAGCCAAGTTGCAACTATATTATACTATTTATAATATGTTACAATAATTAAAATGTTTACTGTTTTTCCTAGCGCAGTGTTTCCCAAACATTGTTCTGCCATGGCCCGGTAATTTTCACACTGTACCTTCGTGACCCACTTAATACTTTTAAACCCAAGCTGGTTCCATTAAGTAAAATAATACACATTTATTAATAGTAAAAATGTTTTAAAAATGAATGTTAACGATGCGTCGAACGATAGTAGGTATTATTTCTAAAATAAGGCGGGAAAGTTGCGAACCGGTATTTTATTTTAATGGCCCGGTACCGGGTCGCGACCCGGCAAATGGGAAACGGTGCCCTAGCGTATTAGGTCATTAGATCCTGTAATGTTAGTGACAAGTTTGGCTGAATAAATAAATATTATGGTTGTAGCACGAATGGCTCGCCTCGGCCATGGCAGGACCACGCTCTCACAGAATACCAGCGTAAAATAGCAGCTTAATGCTGCTGTGTTTCGTATGGTTAGTGTTAAAATCGTAGACCGTTTGTACTGGAAACGAGGCATTCCATCTTAGTCCTCAGAGGTGACGCATCTGCATTATGATTCTTAATCGGGGATAAATGTAAATGTCTATGGGCCATAGCATCAACTTACCATCTGGTGGACTGTGTGATCTTTTGTCCTTATTGTACTAAAAAAAAAACTTAGACAGCCATGGCAGCTCAGTGGTTGCAAGCCCTCGACATAAATTTCATAGTGTTATAACAGTTTTAAGTGCTGATTTATCACTTCATCGGCAGCGTGCAAATCTAAGCATGTCTTTTGATCACATTGTGCAGGCTATCATAACCTTTTTAGAAAATCTTTATATTTCTGCTTCATAAGGATATTATAATGGTAGCCGAAAATAAAATATGGTGAACGAGATATAGCTAAAACGGTAAAAAAACGGTAAAAAAAAGTATCATTGAGTACATTTTAAATAAATGACTGCACTTGGTTTTTTTTTATTTTTCACACCGTCATTAATGAAATCCAAAAAAAAAATAATAAAATTTAAATTCGATATCATATTTTATACAATGCAGAACATATGAAATTATTATATAAGAAAACATTATGGTATCTCCGGCGATGTTTGTAGTTGTTTCGAATAATTAATAACGAATGCTGAACGCGCCCTGATGCACCCACGTCATTAGTAGAGGCTTTACGCAGGTGTCTGCACGCCGCGGCCATCATTACTTCATCAACGCTTACTTCTGTCGGAACAAGCAAGAAGATCAACGTGACCGGCCTGCTAGTTAAGCTTTTGCGTAGGCTTTTGTATTACGCAATAGTGTGTATAAATTATTAACGCGTTACTTTGCCAAGAAGGAAGAACCTTTTGTAACTGTAGGTCGAACATTTTCATATTTCATTAGCCAATGTTTTATATGTTGGCTCCTATCGCCCCAAACTAAATAATAATGTTATAAGTTAGTACTATTCTTTATTCTGTTAAAGATCTGAGATAAAGAAAATATTAATTTAAAATTAATAGCGAATAATTAATATTTACTAACTATATAATTATAAAAACTCACAACACATCATAAATAAAATTCGATTTAGAGCTTAGTCTCTTAGTGTCCTTCTGGCCGATCACCATACGACGAAAGCAAAATATAAATTAAATGTATAGTTTTAAAGTTTGAAATTGTTTCAAATGCCTTCTACGTACCGGATCGTTCAAAGTTGGTCGTTAGAAAAAATTATTTTACAAGGTCAGTCAGTTTTACGTGCTCACGTATCTTTGTTTTTGTAACAAATATCTTCTACTCTGACGTCAAAAAAAAAAACATTAAAGTAAACACAATTACCAGGCGCCGTTTCAAAGGTAGAAATTGCTATGCTGACAACGAAGCTGCTATGCTTGGTATTACGAAAGGTGACACCTATTGACGTCAATTAGTGTCCACTCCTCATTCATAAAACGCTTTCTCCACAAACCTGATTCACATCGTGGTCTTAGTTTCGTTTTGCGTATAGTTGTTTCCGATAATAATCTAACTGGTTTTGTTTAATATCGCTACAAAATCATTTCTATGCTTCACATAGCGATTAATTTAATCCCTTTTTGATAATCCAAAATGCCTTTTAGGTAGTTTTTATATGTAGGTAGAGCCATGCTGCAGTTATAATTTGATTATAGTACGAATGGATCGGTTCGACCGGGGAAGAACCACGCTCTTATATAATACAACCGTTAAATAGCAGCTTAATGCTGCTGTGTTTTGTAGAGAGGAGAGAACCGGAGACCCTTTTTGAATCTCGGGCCCCTAGGCACGTGCTAGTTTGCTTTAAGGATAATCCACCACTGGAACCGAGGCATTCCCTCTTAGTCCTCAGGGGTGACAACGCATTCTGCATTTTGGTATATACAGGTTGGGGCGTAATGAATGGATAATATGGTACCTGCGGGTAGAGGACGTTGTGGCGGTTCAGAAAAATGTGTTTTATATTTTGTAAAAGTTCCTCGGTTTTCGAAATAATTCAACATTTTCGAAAATTAAAAAAAATTACAACCTTTGCCACTCTTTTTGGTGGCAAAAATAACAATTTTATAACGTCTTATTAAATTAAATTTTACAAAATGTGTCCAAAGTGGCCACGATGAGCACTAATACATGCTCTACACCTTCTAATGAATTATCGCTTTCTGCTCGCATGTCTCATTTCAGTATTTTTTTGTGTGAAACACACGCTCCCGTAGCTGATCCACTGAGCTAATGGGATCTTTGTAGACCTTCTCTTTGAGGTATCCCCAGTAAAGAAAGTCGAGTGGGTTAAGGTACGGTGATCGTGAGGCCACAAAATTATTACTAATCGCCCGAGCCATCTTCTGGGATACATTTCGTCGAGATACTACGGCTACGTGTGTAGTGAGCGAGGGAACCATCGTGCTGCAACCACATTCTTCTTCTCTCTTCCAACGAAACGTTTTCCAATAAAGACAGCAGATCGTGTCTTAAAAAATTGTTGATATTTTAAGACACGATCTGACACCCCAAAGTTATTCGCATCACCAAAGGACTTTTGAACTTCTTCGGGTAGAATTCATGGCTTGAATAATCATAATGTTCCTGCCCACACGCAAAATACGTGCTTAGTCGTAGACGACGATGTTAGACGTAGTTGCGGAAAATAGCCCGTCGTAAACTAAGCTGTGGTCCGCCATTCATCACTGGTCGATACCTGTTGCATATAAAAACGTACAGAACCTGGCAATTTAAGTTATAAAACTAAATATCTTTTAGCAATTACCTACGCACGCACAGTTAGTCAGTTGTATTAGAATTCGTAACCCGTATTTTGTACCGCCCGTAGTGATTTATTTTCGATGAGTCAATATGAATTTCTACTCAAACTACTTTAACAAGAGATCTTTTTACTGAGCCCTTTAATAATACAGATTGCATTATTAATATATTTTGAAGGGATGATAACAAAAAAACTATAAAAAATAGCCTATGTCATATTCTAGTTTGTTATCTATTGCCAAGTTTAATCTAAATCCTTCAGTAGTTTTTACGTGATCGAGCCACAAATATACAAACACCCAAACGCATTTTCTCATTTATATTATATTTATATTAGTAGAATATTCATATAAATCAGTCTTGCATATCAATTGCTTCAACCTTCTCAGAAATGTGCTTTTATGTTAATTTTATCAAAAATATGAATGAACATATCAAGTATACTATCAGCAAAGGTAGATTAGGGGTGGCTGCTGGGTTGGAAAAATCTCAGAAATTAGTATAACTCATAAATAATGTATATCATACTCTACTGTCAATGATCTTGTATTAGATAATATATTATGGATTCATATTTTCGACAAAATTAAAAAAAATCAGTAAGTTTCAGTAACAGAATATCAGTGTAGTGGTACACTGCAGCATAATGCTGCATCGGATACCTATTTGTTGCTACATTAATGATGATGTTTCATATATTAAGAACATATACGAAGGGCACATTGAAATGATCGGGAATAAGAAAAACCACATGCACGGTATAGCTAAATTGTATTTTATTGTTTTTCGAAGTATTCTCCGTTCAACTTAATGCACTTTTCCATTCGTGCAAGCCAATCATTAAAACAGTAATTCCAGTCTGAAGTTGATGTAGACAAAATGGCTGATTTGTACGCTTCCACAGCTGCTTCGGGGTCTCCAAACCGTTGACCGCGTAATAAAACTTTCATTCTAGGGAATGTAAAGAAATCGTTTGGGTTCAGGTCAGGACTGTACAGAGGATGGCATATCAGCTCAATGTTTTCCTGCTTCAAAAAATCATTTGTCTTCCGAGCCGTATGGGAGCTCGTATTATCGTGATCTAAGATGATGTGACGTTTCGGGTTATTTTTTCGGAGTTCGGCTATCATTTCTAGCAAATAAACCGTGATATTACTCAGCGGTAGCCGTTCTGCGTTCCTGTAAAGGAATTGTAGCAACATGGCCCTTTTACGAGACAAACGTAGCGACCATTTTCTTTGATACGCTGCGGGAGCGAACCACTTTCGTTGGTTTGACCTCGTCTTCGAAGACCCAAACTGCTGACTGATGTTTTCTTTCAGGTTCGTATGAATAAACCCATGATTCGTCACCTGAGATGATATTACAAACGGCATTTGACTTCCCTCCGTTAAAGCGTTGCAGAGTATTCCGGCACCAATCTACACGAGCCGCCTTTTGCTCTTCAGACAATTGGATCTCACTCCATCCTAAAACTTGCCTCAGGCCGGCCCTGTATGTAATATGTATGTTCAATTACAAAGAAGGTAAAAATACATTTGGTTGTTTTCACAGCATAATAATAAATTACTTATTTGTAAAAACGCGTACATATTTAATACCTGTTTGAGGTAAATATATTGTAATTTAAAAAATAATGAGCAAATTACGTTGATGTAATTTTTTTACCGTGGTCCAAAGAACTGAAAAAGATTAAATCTATATTGTGTATAATGTAAAAAACATCTTAACATTTTTGACTAAGTTATTCGGGGCCGACGCTCGCTCCAAAATTTCGAATAATGACTTTTATTGGTGTGAGTATTCAATTTAAATAATAAAAAACGATTAAAAATTATACTTTTAAATAATATTTTTATGAAATGGACAAAACTTTGATAATTACCTCGATAAAATTAAAAATATCACGAGAACACTTAGGAATTTAAAAATATGTCGTGGCAATGTTTTTCTTGTTTCATAAGAACCTTAACTTACTACTTAGTAGTAAGTTAGTAGTAGTAGTAGTAGTAACTATACTATAATAGGAGGACCATGATCTGCTGTGCAACCATTAAAGGCTGTCCTTCTAACTTAAAGAAGTCTCTTCCGAAGTCTTCGCAAAGACATCTGCTATCAATTTCCATACTATACATTAAAGTTCGCATATTTCCGCGGAACTTCTTTCGTGAAACAGATTCTTGTAAAAACTTGAAACTAATTATTTTAGAGTATACATATGTATACTTCAAGGTTCTTTTAAAACTTAATTATGTATGTAGACAGTTTATCACGCAAATTATAACTAAGGTAAAGCTGAAACAACGCTTTTCCTATGGTAGCTAACTGTGATGGATGATGGTGAGATTCACCATTTAAATATCGGTTAGTATGGGTCTTTTTCCTATACACAGTGTGACCAATAGTGTTATCTGGATTTTAGATGACTAACCTACCAATATTTACATGTGCTTATTAATTATTATTAATAGCAATTCCTACGTATTATCTGCTAATAAAAACGAGTACTTTATCATAATAATTTCATCGTAATATTAATACATAAATTAGAGAACACAAGCGTGTATATATAATAGGCGCCTATATAAAGAGCGTGATTTTTAAAGTCTAGTTCCGATATGGGATTCAGATAAGCAATGCGATATGTAACCAAAGTAGTACTTACATCATGTACGTGTGAAAGCATTTGCATTGCATGTCGAACAAGAAAATTCATTCATCAAGTTAATCAATACTTTTTATTTAATATAGATTATAAATAATACTTATTATTCTTAATAATACTTATTATACTTATTACTCTTAGCCATATCCATATTGATATGGAAAAACCCTAATAATGTTCAAAAAATTATTTTTATCTCGTTTCTTTATTTGAATCAACAGCGAAGAAAAATAATAGGTACTAGATGAAGTCCAAAAATCCTATTTATTCGGACCCGACAGTGGACATTTATTTCTGGACTCTTGAATCTCGAGGAAGCTTTTGTAAGGCAATTTGATTTCTGACTGAATTATAATCCTTGTGAATCCGCTATAAAAAATAGGCCTACGAGTTTGTGGCAAATTATTCCAATAAATGCGTAGGCCTATTCCCTTAGCGGATTAAATTATTTTAATTTTCGTAGACTCAATTTCCGCATGGACCATGTAAGAATTTGAATACAACTACAAGTAATAGGTTCAAATAATTAATTAAATTAGTAAATGCTTTGATTTAACAGTAGATATCACTTCTGAAAGGCAATTGTATAGCTGTGATGGGAATCGTAGTAATTATATTGGGTTAAAATTTTTACCATAAGGAAAAAATGAGTTGAAGTAAAACTTATTACCATGATATTAACAAATAATTACGCTTATTTATGTTATGTATATAATAAAATGTTATTATTTTAAAATTCATAAAATTAATAAATTGTTATTAATTCAAAACATAACGCCATTGAACAGAAATTCCCACCGGCAAATGATTCTCACTAAAGCTACCTATAACTTCTTGTACTAATATTTATTTTATTGTATAACTTAAATTAAAAAAATTAAAAACCTCCGAAACAAAAAGAGCTGGTGATCTTCAAACGTCTGAACAGATTTACTTGAAACGTAGCTAAGAACAATCTCGATTAAGACAATTTTCAAACGAAAAAAAACTGAACCAAAGTCGGTAATCGGTTCATCCGTTCAGGAGCTATAATGCCACAGACAGACACACTAATACACAGATACACACTACAAACATATGTATAACACCTCTCTGTTTTCGTTGGGGGTTAAAAACGCACTGCAGATAGGTACCTATATTACCCACATTACCCACAACTAACCTTCTTTCATTAAAGATCTTTCTAGAATGCGCCAGTAGTGAAGCTTGTACTCACACCTCCGAGCAAGTAGGTTGTTAAGCACAGTGCCGCCACCCTGTAAATACCACTCTCCATCACCAGTTTGAAAAACTTCGGTTCTGCTGTTTTGAATAGAATACCCTACATCGATCGGTCACCGCAAATTCGTTCTCATCATTTCTTCTTAATATTATTAGTAGACATAATATCTATGAACCGTGATAACTTAGTAAACGCCGCCACTGGCACCAATATTGTCAATTCTAATTAATTCCAAAAAGGTCTGACTTGCTACGTCTACGGCGGTAAGAGAAAACCTGCATATCTGAGAAATTAAATATTTGGAGGACTTGTGAAGTCTGCCTATACCTACGTATTGAAGCAGCGCAGCGACTAATTACTCCATTATCAACTCAGAAATAAGAGAAGGCTTACTTATGTTTAGCGGTGAAATATATAAAAGCTTTACAAAGCCGGCAACGCGTCTACTATTACCCTGTTCCTGTTCCTGTGAATGAATTGAATTCTTGATATTGCAGTTGTTCATGGGAGGTGGTAGTCACCTACCATCAGGTGAGCTGCATGCTCGTAACATAGTATGTGTAGATGAGTCCGAAATGGCGCTGGATTTGGTCGAAAAATGATTTAATGAAGTATTTTTAAAGAAAATCATTGTTTTATCGATTTAAAATAAAATCTATTTAATACATTTTTTGAATAATCAAATTCAAAATTAAAAATATATGTGTAACTGGTTTCTCGGAAACGGCTTTTAAAATTTTAATGAAATTGTGTACATAGATAATGTTTTACTTTACAAGTTTTTCTAGATAGGTATTTTAACTGAGAAAATACCTAATATTTTTAGCGCCAAGCAAAACCATAGATATCAGAGATTAAAGACAGCTACTTAGTATATTATACACTCGTATTATAACAATTTAGTCTTGCGGCAATAAATCCATAACGTATTTGTTCATAATATTTAAAAAGCTAAGTATATCAGATAACAGATATGACTATGATAATATTTACACAGCGATAAATAAACCTTATCTTTCATATTTTGCTTCCGTTATGTCAACGAACTGATATAATATCACGATAGCGGCATAACATTCATAATATTTCCACCCTTGTCTGCATTATTTATGAACAATATGAATTAATCGTTCCTCGTACACAAAGGTGTTTATTTATAAATATAAATTTAGACAGAGGTTATTTACGTCAATAATATAATATATGTGACACTTGAATATCGTAATCATTATTATGGAATATAACGCGGTTGTTACTATAACGATCGCTGTACAAAAATTCTAAAATCTTTGAAACTACACCCCGTCTGGAACTTAACGTCTGGTGACTCTGGTGTACACAAAATCAAAGATCAGATTCATATCGCCATCTACCGGAAGCCGTTAGATCTTTCTGGCATTATACATCGTCTCCTTTACTAAACTTACGATACGGGAAGAAATAAGGTGATGGATTATTATACACTGCCAACCACACGCCTTAACCGGGAACTATCAATTGAAAACATGTCTTTCATTGTGTTCATAATCAATCAAAGCATTTTTTACGTGGTACAGCCATGCTGCAGCTATATTAATAGTATAGTTGTAGCACGAATGGGTCAGCTCGGCCAGGGAAGGATCACGCTCTCACAGAATACCAATGTAAAATAGCAGCTTAATGCTGTTGTGTTTCGTATGGTGAGTGCGGAGAACCGGAGACCCATTTTACTGGAATAGGGGCATTCTATCTTAGGCCTCACGGCTGACAACGCATCTGCATTTTCATTCACAAACGAAGATAGATGTAGATGTCTATAGGCCACAGTAACCACTTACCATCAGGTGGACTGTGTGCTCGTTTGTCACCCTTATTCAATAAAAAAAGCAGTTTTTTGGCACACTGTTAGTATATGTACATGTACGAGTAACTCATCTCTATATATAAAAATGTAAAAATTTTGATGATTTTTTTGTGTCCGTTTGGGTGGGTCACTGGATCATTTAGATTCACAATTAGTACCGGTAGTTGGAGCTGTTGTCGAAATCCAGAAATCATCCGCGCGAACCCGGGGCGGGTCGCTAGTTTCTAAATAAAATAAGAAATGAAAGGTGTGAAAATAGCGTTAGGTTAGAAGAATAAATAATATTACGTAACACACACACAGAATAAATAATATTACGTAGTAATATTATTTATTCTGTGGTTAGGTATAAAAACTCGTCGCAAAAGTATATTGTAAAGCCTATGTGGGTTACCAAATATTACGTTAAAGCCTATCAAAAGTCCACTGCTGAACATAGGACCCCCCATAAATTACCTCATAGGGGGTATATTTGCTATATTTGCTCGCATGGCATTATGGTTGCCGGCCGCAGTTTCTTGGTTGTTATTAGGAAGACGCCGCTGCTCATCTCCTGATTTGTTTCCCTCTATCACCTCTTATGACACACACGGGACGATATGAGATAGTGGATATTCTTACACTGCCAGTACGCGGTCAAGTACTAGCGGTGGGTGGGATAGCACATATAACTTCTTAGTAGTAATTGATGATTATATACAGTAAAGCAATCAGTATGCGAAAATTGACCGTGATTAAAAGTATTTATAGCGAATTATTATTATTCTATCTGAAGCTAAGACTTTGATAAAGTCAATTTAATATATTAAAACTAATTTGACGGATATTTCTTAGTTAATTTTAACTCAACTAAACGTGGTGGGTACCGCCAAGAAATGGCATTATTTACAAGCGTCTAGCTTTCCATTCGGTTACAAAGTGTTTTTCAAGGCAAGAGGCCTTTGTCTAACCAAGTCAGTGTGCCATCTTCGGTTACATCATCACTTATCATCAGGTGCGATAGTAGTAAAGTACGAGGTTATAAGAGAAAAAACATATTTTGTACCATGCACGTTTAAGAGGTGACAGAGAAAATATCATAGTCAACCCGGGCTAACTTTCAGTTTTAATTTATTTATTATTACCTATGTGAAAGCAGATTAAATTTACTATTCGTTTTGACTATTTAGTATCGTTAAGAACGACTCCCAAAGTCAAAAAGTACATACAATAAATTTGTAAAAAATTGGTGTATATTTCTAATATTTCATGAAAAAAAAAATCTCTTTATAAAGTTGTGTTGTGGAGAAACATTCAAATGTAAGCTAAATTTGAATAGTTCTCCATAACATAAAAACGTCAAAGCACCGAGTGAGGTTAAATTACAGAAGAACTTTTGAAAGCGGTTGGAAAACCTGTAGGTACTTAAAGTACATCAAAAACTATGTAATGCTATCCTTCACGGAATGTTCACGGTAGTGCTACGCCGGAGGAATGGAGCAGAAGTATTATCGATTATATTATGAATAATACCTTCTGTATATTTTTAATACATACCCTACCACTACCTTATATCACCCCGTGGGTATCGTGAAAGTCGCCAGGTGAAAATATAACAGAAAAATTGGCAGCTGCATTTTCGGATAACATGAAAGACATGTAATTAAATCACATTTTTAATGAGCTACATTTTTTTTAGATTCTATATTTCCTTAAAAGAAACTGACATTTCAAATGAAGTAACTTTTTGAGAACCTAATGTCGCATGGTTACTTTGTGCTGCACAAATATGCATGCAGCAGAGAAGGAAGCGGTAAAAGCCTTTTAACGTAGGAAATCATCGCCTTAAAACACGTTTAAGTGAATATTTTTTGTTCATTCAAATCGGTCGGAAACTTCGATAGCGTGAATTAGGATTCTGTTGTTCGGTCGGATGAGTAATTGTGGCACAAAGCTGTAACATTATAACCCATGCCTTGGCTGAAACTAGATGTTGCAGTACATTTGCTGGACACGTATATATATATATAGCTCCAGTCTCAACGAAGCGATTGTGGCTGATTAGCGAAACAGGGCCGATATGATCTTATATGGTCTATATGGTCCGATTGAGATGGACGACCGTGCCTTTCATGGATCAAAATTTGCGGCCAAAATTATTTTACTGTTTTAATCGTAAGTTATAGTAAATTATAGTAAATTTTAAACATTTTAGTGACAGCACATAGTTTTTAACAGTGGTAGAGCCACGCGGCAGCTTTTGCTGTCGCACGGATGGGCCGGCTCGAACCGGGGTGGTACCACGACCTCACAGAATACCAGCGTGAAGTAGAGGTTTACCTCTGCGTTTCGCTTGGTGAGTGCAGGTGGCCGGAGGCCCTTTTTACTGGGAATGAGGCATTCCATCTTAGTCCTCACGGGTGACAACGCATCTGCATTTTGATTCGCAAACGAGGATAGATTATGTAAAATTCCACCACAGTTCTCTTCATTATTATGCAGGCTGTCCTTAAATGCGATAAAATGATTGATACATAATATACTAAGAATGAAGGTCTGTCATACCGCATGTTAATGCCACGTAACGCATGTCATGCTGCATTACCGTCTACGGTCTACTTTAGAATGATAATTAATTATCCTTCAATAAGTTTGTTTTTAGTTTTGAACTTGATTTACTTACCGTTCCTTTACAACCTATTAAAGTTCATTTCTGAACATAGTTATATATATAAATATATAAATATTTGCCATAGTTGACATGCTTGGCAAGCGGGCTGGCTATTTTTTTTATTTTTAGTCGTTATTGGGAAGAAACTGCTCTTTTTGATTTGTTTCCCTCTGTCACCTTTTACGACACCCACGAAATGATATTATTGGGTAGTGGATATTCTTACACCGCCACTACAAGGTGCTCAGAGATCCGTAATTTACTTTAGAAAAATTAAATTCTACTTTTAGTGACATGCCAGTGCGTCCGTAATGGCTTTGCAACGCATTTGCAAGTGCCATAATCTTTGCCTTAGTAATATGCGATGTGTCGGGATGAAAATAAGTCGTAGACTGGCTATATTTACGTGTGAGCTTAGAGAAGGTTCCTAACAACAATGAAGAAAAGTTTAATTCCCGACAGCATCAATGAAATTGTTTATTACAATTTAAGCGCTGATTTACAATCTACGTGCTCCGCGATGAAAACAGACATCGTGACGAAACCTGTATATGTATAAGAAGTTAAAAATAAAACATGTCGTGGAAATGTGGAGCCAATCAAGCTTAAGTTCATTTTGTTGGAAGGTTATATTAACATGAAATCCAAACTAGATAATTTCGTTCGGAAACTGTGGAGATTCTAGAACTCTATAAATCCACTAGCTGTTCCCCGCGACTTCGTCCGCGTATTACGATAGAATTTCATGGGTTTTAATTTTTTTGCGCGGAACCATAATTCTTTTTCTAAAATAAACTCAAGTTGTTCATTATAACATTAGCTATCTGACAGTGAAAGTTCCGTCAAAATCAGAGCGAACAAACAGACAGATAAAAATTTAAAAAATATGATTTTGTTACAAGTACCGTATATATAATTTTATATACATTTAGGAAAAAGCTGTTATTTTGATAATACAAACAGATCTAAAAATATTATACGTGGTAGAGCCATGCTGCAGCTATATTAAGAGTATAGTTGTATAGCACGAATGGGTCAGCTCGGCCAGGGAAGGACCACGCTCTCACAGACTACCAGCGTAAAAGAGCAGCTTAATGCTGTTGTGTTTCGTATGGTGAGTGTAGAGAACCGGAGACCCTTTTTACTGGAAAAGAGGCATCGTATCTTAGTCCTCACGGCTGACAACGCATCTGCGTTTTAATTCGCATACGAAGATAGATGTAGATGTCTATGGGCCTCAGCAACCACTTACCATCAGGTCACTCATATCCTATAAAAAAAAGAACAATATCTATGGGTCGGTAGCAATGAACGATTTTATCCTTCTCTTGATATTTACCGTATCCAAGCTATTAAATCAATGTCGAATGTAAGGAATTTCAATATTTTTTTATGTATTTTATATACGGGTAATACGTAGGCGGTGTTTGATAATGAATGTCGGGACGGCGAAGTGCGCATAGATGCCGGGAGGATTCGTTGAACCCGCCATGTGGCCATGGCGTTGCTCGGCAATAAGGACTACACGACGTAGAGCTATAAAATTCTAAGACAAGTCATGAGAACAACATATTTTATTGTAATAATTCAAAGCTTTATCAATAAATACCTATAACCGCAACGGAATATAAAAGGGCATTTAAATTACATGTAACGTGCACAATAATGTATTAGAGGTACTCGTATCTATGAAAAAGACGTCAAGATGTAATATATTGATAACGAAATATCGAGCAAGGCACATTTTTACTTTCTTAATTCAGGTTGAGAAACTAAATTCAACAATACCATAGATAGTACACGTATTAATAATATATTTTAAAACGAATCAGTATTACTTAAACGTGAAAGAAAATGTGTTTGGTGTATAAATTGTATGTGCGTTTAATTATTTTGTAATAATTGATAAACAAAATCTGTTTATACAACAAAGTAACGACAATACGACATAATTTGTTACATGACTTTAAGATATTTTTTAAATATCTTAAGAGACGTGTAAGCTTTAATGATTTGAAACAAATTAAAAGATAGAAACTATTAAAACCTATACCCTGCGGTAGAACACATATAGGCTGCAATTTTAATTAAAATTATTATGTCTTACAAAGTCATGACCATAAAAATATAATGACTATACAAAAGAAAAGCGCTACAATATAAAATACAAAAGGAATACCCTACATAAGCGTGCCGTAATAAATAAGAAAATCTCCAAAATTGGGCTATACCACATATTAAATAATGTTACGCTATACCTATGGGTACGTAGTACTATTATTTACTATGGCTATGAGCTGTGCGCACTTCATTTATTTTAATTTTATTTTTATTTATTTATTTGGTCCACCAACAAATATTACACTAATACATAATATGTTTCGTTCTAAGACAGTTATATAAACTATAAGTGCACATTCAATAATCGGTAAACACCGCATGCTTAGTGCTCGCAGCATTTCCTACAAGCTGTTACAAAATAGTTAAAATATACAATACAAAATTTAAAAAAAAATTAAATTAATAAAAAAAAATCACTACAAAGGAATATTAATATTTTGATAAATTTTGTGCCGAAAAACGTTAAAAGAGTCGTGGTGAATATCTACTACATTATTATAAGTATTTAAAAGTCTGCAAAGTATGGGTATAGTGCCACCAACTTATCTGTTTAGTTGACAGCGTCGCTAGTGGAGCGCTTACTGTTGCCATTTAAGAAATTCACCGAGGAAATAGGTGACTACATATTCATTATACATAATATAAAATAAAACAAATTTCTTGTTAATATATTAAAATTAGTGAGAAATAGGGTTATTATATATATTATTTATATTTAATAAAAATAATTGTGGTCGTGACCTCGGTGTTCAAGCGGCTGAACTCCAGGAATTTGTGTTTTGAAAGATGTACCCGCGCTAGCTACTGGTTCCAATAATTCATCTTCTGAGTCACTGGAGTCGCTTTCGATATCGCTCTGACACGCTATAATAAAGGGTTCATCTAAATACGCGTATTTTAGTCTGTATTCATTTTCAAGTTTTTTATATGATTACAAATGTTTTTCCATTACACCGGTGTAATTTTACTGAATGCATCTTCAATTAATTGGGGAGTTGGAACATAAGATTTACCAACAGTTTTACAGTAGATTGAAATAATTTTTTTACTATGTTTCACAAGTACATTATTTGGTGATTTTAATTTTCCATATCTGGCAATACAAACTTGTCGCGGCAGCAACGCGTTCATACAGCTTTTCAAATGGTATAGTTGGGGCTTGTACATGTTTCTCGCCTTTCACAAAAGATAAAACTTTCAGGATAATCTGTCGCGCATCACTTTTAAAATCTTTAGGCATTTTATTTACACTTTTTAAAACACTCACCTGATAGCTCAGAATAAATAATAGTTGACAGCGAAATGTCATTTACAAAATGGCGGCTTTAGTTCCAATTTTGTCCACCTGAACAGATAAGTTGGTGGCACTATAAATAATAACTGACAGCGAAATGTCATTTACAAAATGGCGGCTTTAGTTCCAATTTTGTCCACCTGAACAGATAAGTTGGTGGCACTATATAGGGAAATTAAATCCTAGTACAGTCCTACGAAAGGGCGTCGAAAGAGGAGTAACGAATTTACGAGGACATCTACTTGGGATACGAAAATTAAATTTACGTACTAAGAAAGGGCAATCTAAGTTATTTATGAATTCTGAAACGTTATATTAACTAATTCCTTATTTTTATGATACACGAGTTCTAAGAAATATTATGTAATAAAAACAATAAAATTTCAATTGAAGGAAATATCTATCCCAAGGTTGTTGTTTTTAAATAGTTTCTTTTTTGTGATTATTTACTTTAAAAATAATTATTTTCGTTAAAATAAAATAACACTGCCTTTTAAAATGTCGTATAGCAACTATCGATTGTAAGCCGGAGCGTTCCGACGAGGTTCTGACGACGTGACGGCAACACGGATCCCATCGTATGTGAATCGCCGAATGACCGGTCCATGGCCGAGGTCGCGTTGAATATGCAGCAACGAGCGCTTAAATATTAATAGGAAGCTCCTTAAAAAAACTCCCAGGGGACAATCACAGCGATAATGAAATGTAGATGATTACTGCGGGGCGGTTGACCTGCCCGTCTTGCGATCGTGGAGTGCATCAAGGGTCGACCGTTCGAATACGTGACGTATCCTAAGGTTATTTTGGGATGGGGTACACTTTTAAAGATGAAACAACCTTTAAGCAGATACGTAGGGACTTCTTGTAGAACTCAATGTAGGGACTAGCCGTACATATAATAGTGTTTGAAATTATATTCGAATCAAATTTCAAATGAGCAAATTTACATAATGCAAATGTCAGCATCTCACGCCGAGATACAACTTCTTTTAACTATTATTTATTCTGTGATACAACGGAGACGCCTTATAACAAATTATACAGGATCCCACCGCATTACTCATGTTAAATTGGGATACAATTTTAAATAAATACTTATAAGATGATAAAATTCTATAATATAAGAAATATTGTTGATTTCAAATAGTCTAACTTTTTGTTAAATTATATTTTAATATAAAAAATATATCTATCTATAGAATGTAAGGGTAATAAGGTATGGTCACTTTCTTATATCTCAAAAACGACCTTCTTGTTTGCATGGATGGCTCTGCGATACGATAACTCTTAATCAGCCAATATTTATGGTCAAAAGGCTGATTTATCGACGCCATCTTGACAGGTGACATTATAGTAAATATTTTAGTCGATTTTAGTATTGTGCAGTGTATTTAATTTTTTTCGTTGTTGATTTGAAGTTGATTTTTCGAAGTATTTCTAATTATTTCTAAAGCTATTATATATTGCTATTTTTTTTAATATATTAGTTATAGTAGGTATACGACTTTGTGTTTATGTCTCTGTCCTCCTCCTAGTTTTGGTTTTATAGGGCGGCATAACTTAAGGTGACCATATTACCCTCACAACACTAACTATTTGAGTTTCAAAAGTTTATAATTTAATGAAACTAAGTTTTATGGATTTTATCGTGTTTAGCCATGGACGTATAAATAATTATATATACGTCCATGTGTTTAGCTGACTTTTATATTCCTATTTGAGGATGTACTTATTTACTTTTCTTTCAAAGAGTAGAACTCATTTAATTTTAAAAAGTCGTTTGTGAGAGTCGATAACTGAATCTACATGAATGTAAAAAAATACGAGCCTGAATTTTGTGGTGCCAATTAATAAAGCCAATGAATGAAATAGATCAAATATCGCCGATAAACAGTGTGTTGTATATAAAAGGTAGACCACGAAATCCCACGTTATTTTGTATAAATAACTAAATAAAAAAGTAAAAATGGTTAATAATATAACTCTGATCATTCTTAGAGTCCGTAGGTTTTCCACTATATTTGAACTAAATGATCATTTTCAGCTTTTTTTTTTGTTTTCAGCCTTAATTTCGGCGGGCGCAGAAAATAAAACTACCAACCATTTTCTTATAATAATTATTTAGTTCTGTGACGACTACCTTCATCTTAAATTATTTACTTTTGTTCCGTTTTACAAGCAAGTATAGATGGTGTGGCAATGTACTCGCCGATATATTCATGGAGGACTTGAGGGAGAAAGCCCTGCTTACTTCTCCTGTAAATCCAAGATTCTACAAGTGGTACGACACGATACTCTCACTAAATTGTACCATCAGATAAAGTAACCGCATTTTTACACCATCTACAAGATGCAGGAGTGTACAAGTTTGATTGTGAATTTGGTTTCTCTTAAATAGGACAAACTATACGATCAATAAAAACAAAATTAATAAAAAAGTTTCTTATAGCGTTAAACGCCTCAAGTTCCTCAGTGCTCCGTTCTTCGCAATTCTCTTCCTGCAGCATATTATTGATCTGCTTATGCCCAATATGTATGGGAATGCAGATGACAGCACAGTTGTGAAGAGGTACCAGCAGAACGCTCGGGCCAATCAAGACCCAATCCAGTCCGAATGAGAAGCCAGGCATGAGAATATTGTAAGATTGAACGCCACCAAATAACAATCTCTTCGCCGCTAAAAGGAGTCCGATCAACCTGTTCCCTATTTTCCGGGTTATTTCTTTGGAGTAGACTGACCGCCTCCAGTTGTTAGGAGTTGAGATTACTCAGAACCTCAACTATAGGAATTGAGTCCAGCGACAAAACAGCCGTAAGCTTACTAGGTGTCCAAGCAAGGTTGCAGTGGTAATTCACGCCAAGGCAGGTACTATAAACGCCTTTTAAAAAAATCGTCTAAAGTCCGGTCGTTCATGGGCTACTGCTGTCACATAAGGGCTGGTGCTGCAAAATACCACCTAGCAGCGTTAGATTCAGTTGAGAGACGTACTAAAAGGTTTATAGGCACTTGATTTGGTTAAAGCCAACCTTGTCGGAGTAGCCAGTCTCTCGATATTCTATAGGATATATTTCGGAGAGGGTGCGCCAAAATCACATGTCCTAATTCTTTCCCCTCTTTCTACCTTCTGACAATCAGGCGGTCAGCGAGACTTCACCTTTTTGTTGCATATATTGCACGCTTTCGAACCAAAAGCTTTGCTTCGTCTTTCGTAAGGCGTAGAGGACACTTGAAAAAATCTGCCCGCGTCTGTCTTTTCGTCCGATTTTAATGTAAGCGTCATCAAGACAAGAGCGAATTTGCTTTTGATACACTAAGACAGTGTAATTAAACATCTAGGGCCATCGCCATTTACCACCAGGTGGGAGTGAAGCACTGACTTATAATAAGTTTAAAAAAATCTCACGTAAAAGAAAATACAGCTGACTTGAAGAATCGACGATTTGGGAAGTCTGCAGTCTGTGAACATGTGCAGACCACAAATCGCTCGCAAAAGGACACTGATTCCTACCAAGTATGATTCGCGAGGCTATAGAAATAAAAAAAAAACATTCTAATACATTATTGAAAATAAAGCTGGGTATTTCCTTCTGCTTGGAATCTTATAATTATTAAAATAAAATCCTAACTAAATAATTTTAAGTGTAATTGGCTTAATTTTGTATCTACAACTAGAAAACTTTTGAAGCTAAGATGTGGTTAACCCAAATAAATAAGCTGAACTATGTCCTTGGGACGGTGAACACCTGAGTTCCCTTGTGACCATGGGTGCAGCAAAATACTCGAAACGTCGGAAGTATAAAAATTAGCTAATAAACCGCAATAAAATCCTTAAAAGCCAGATTCATTTTACCAAAGACGTTATTAAAAGATTTCCAACATACACCAGTTAGTTCACCAAAAACGAATTCATATATTTAGGTATAGGTATTTTATATTTGATCATTTACAACATATTACGTTGAATGAATTTTGTGACAAAAGTGACGCGTGGGCGATTTGTCATTCGTCTACGGCACACGATTACCATTACCGAGATTGACCGTGGCAATGAACGCCCACTACAACTACTAGATAATACTAAATTTGTAAGTGAGCCACACATTTATAAGTCTCGTCTAGGATGAATGAATGCAATCATAAGAGTGTTGCGTGGGACGGTATGCGCGAAGACACTTTGACCGCCATTAATCTCAACAGTAGCTCAATTTACTCCAAGGTCCTTAGTACAGAGCGCTTGGCAGGGCGTGTTTTGACGCTGCTTTCTGTTGCCGGTCTGAGAAATTTACGCCTGGCGTAAATGAGATGGATATATCGCTATCTATCGTAACCCATAGATCTCGTTGCCACATTTTTACGACATCCGCGGGACAAAGTGGGGTGATGAATTCTATAACGCAGCGATCACATGGCGCTATATATTTTAATTATAAGCATCCTTAATCAGCGTCATTAGGTCTTATAAATTAATAGTTATGTTGCTCTTTTCCTATATTAAAAAAAAATACAATGACATGTCGGCAAGTCTACCGAACACGCACTAACATCGTGTCGTCGGACGCGTATCATTTCATATTTAAACTGACTGCTTGTCATATCCAATTATGACTTAACCTATGTTTAACCTCAATCACTTAACAATCACTCGTTTTAGCTTGGCATATTCTCATGGCCGTTAACCAACCAGGTCATATTTATTTTATCCTGGCTCGGTCCAGAATCAGTTATTGGGATTTTCTGTAAAGAAATTAATAGTAAGCCGGAGTCAGAAAATTGTCTTGGCTTCACCAAAGTGCCTCAGTAAGCACGTAAAGCCGATGGTCCTGCGTCTGATCTCATTATGGTCGCGTCGGATTGCCGTCCTATCGGACCGTGAAAGTATAGAAATAGAGAATGCATTTGTGCTTACGAGTACGCACACGTTCGTATAATCTAATCCTGTACTAAGCAGACTAAGCAGAATTTCAGCCGTGACTGAAATTCGGTATGGAGTATATCATAATTAGTAGTGATAATAGTTATAATTGATGATGTTCAACCGACTTCAACAAAAGGGGAGGTACTCAATTCGACTGTTTTTTAATGTTTTTTAAGTGTATTACATCAGAACTTTTTTCTAGGTGAATCGATTTTGGTGAAATTTTTTTTTTATTTGAAATGCTTCTCATGTGGTCCCATATAAATTTGATCAAGATATAAACAGTAGTTTTAGTTATCCTTAATAATGCTCATATAATTGACTTCGACCATATTCCTCATTTTATTTATGTTGAAGTCGGTTATACAAAATTTTTAATTTTACCACTTCTTTCAAATTTTCAGTTACGATGACAGAAATTTTTAAGTATCACCCAAAATATTTAAAAATTAACACATATCTTATAATTTTCCTTTTTTTCATATCTTCCTCAATGGTTCTTTTGAACGTAGAGTGAAAAATATGCTATACTATGCATTTCCCGGAGGCGAGCACATCCTAGACAAGACAAGAATAAATTTAGTGCTGGAACCCGAGTGAGTTACTTATTAGACCGTAAGCCTTCGTCATGAACTGCCTTTGGAGACCAGGTTAGTGCCAGCCTGAATGGAGAATCCCAAGCGCATCCTCTCGTTACAAGTGACAGCTTTCAAATCAAAATTTTACTGTACACTTGTCGGCCGACAAACACCCTCGATTTATGCTGATGCGCATACACACACAGTAAGATAATGTATCAAAAATGTAATTATATAAAAAAGGCACACAATTCCGCACGGATGACGGATTCACCTTCTTATTTTTCACAGACCTAAACAATCAAAATAGGCAGTATGACAGCTCGTTGTTGTTGCTGATCTCAATAAATCCTCCATGTAGTATGAGTAACCGAGGGTGATATTTTTGCACATAAAACGTCCCTATATCAAACGGCATAATTGGTTGCTACAAAGACATCACTGCAATTAAAGGGAAATTCTCATTTTTTGTAATAATACAATTGTGACCAATAACAAGATAATTTACTACGAATTATATTGTTGAGTACAAAATATTCCTCCGCCAGATCATATGCTTAGATATAAGGTAAGGACAGAAAGGAAACAGAAAAAATCTCTTGCGTTGGTCAACAGTTTAGTTCAGTATACTTTAGATAATAATTGGTTATATTATTAAGGTTTGTTTGTAAAATTCTTTTGTTTTTTAATTTACATACAGTATGTAATGCCACTTTTTAAAATTATTAATTTATATTTCAATGTTTTAAAAACATGAAGGAAACATTCAAGAGAGATCAACATTAATGTAACTACCTAAACATTTTCCTTATACCTATCGATTGCGTCAATATATTTTTAGTTTTTCCTTATAAAATTTCAGTCCAGATTTTATTCGATGAGGGATTCGCAAAAGGGACTGATGTAAACAGATGGACGCAAACGTAGGCAGCTCATCAGGGGTCAATGATGCACCTTCTGAATTATACATCGCCTAAGCACAGTGCGTTTACCCCGAACGTCTGCATTCTTAACGTGATCTCGGACGACTGATCGTTGCCCTTTGCCCTACACTGGGTTCAGGCAGGGCAACGTGTGGGAGCTGACAACGTTATGGCATACTATTTCGCGAACTATTGTCGTAACTGTCGTATTAACCAGGGATTATATCAAATTAAAACCAATCTGTGAAAGCAACATGGCATTTTACTAAACCGTCTTTACTTGGATTAGAGAATAAACAAAGAACAAATTTCTTAAGGAATAAAACAAATATGGAGAACAAAGGAAAATTTTGTATTTTATTACGCTCGCAGACAGCAGCTGCGGTTTAAATTTTTCTGAAACGTTTAATTTTTTTTTTTATAAAATGTAACAGTGAAGTTACAGCCTATAGACGTCATTCGGCTGTGCCCTCTCAGAAATAAGAGAGGACTTCTCTTATTTATTTATATTGGGTTATGGAACAGCCAGTCCGCTGCGCTGCTCTTGTGCATGTTGACGGACATCACATGTCTTCGAAATATTTTATTTCTCAGACATGCAGTAAAAAGTTTGTGCATTTTTAGTGTTATAAAAGGCCTGTGATAGAATGGACAGGGTTGCTTTGTGGCAGGAGCTGGTTGACGGGCTTGTATTGAGCACCGGGCTAAAACATGCATTCAATTTATTTATATCGATTCCCGTGCTTGTCAACCACTCAAATAAGCAAATAAAGGTGCCAGACGGGGTTTCGTGGCTTACCCGTGGCTGTTCGATCTGTATATGACCAGATATTGTGAATTTTAGAAAGTCGAGCTAACTGGGTGAGATAACTTTTTTAACCCATATAGTTAAGAAACCTATCTCACCCAGTTTAGCCGTCAAATGCCTCTTTTACACTGACGATCATGTTATATTTGCATTGTCGGTAGTAGCAAATGATAGTTACATTAATGAACGTAGCATTAAAAGAAAGGGGAAGAAAGTGAACGTAAGCAAGATGAAAGTCATAGTTTTTGAAAGAATAGGAGGGGAATTGGTTCAGCAAGTAGACGAATTTATGTATTTAGGATGCTTGTCTAGCGGAGATGGTAGACATGACGTAGATATTAAACGAAGAGTGAATGCAGAACACAGAGTGAATCGGGAACAAAAATTCAAAATTCAAAATTAAGGAAGTCAGAATATGTCAAAAAAGGTACGTATGGCAATACAAAAAGCTATAATAGTCCCTACCTCAATGTATTGTAGTGAAATTTAGATGTGGCAGAAGAGGCATGAGATTGAAATGAATGCTGTAGAAATAAGATTATCTATAATAGATATATATATAGCCAAATTAAGTACACCTTTAAACGACGAGCACGTTTCTTTTAATAGGATAGGGTGATAAATGAGCACACAGTCCACCTGATGGTAAGTGATAACTGGTACCCATAGACATCTACATCTATCCTCAATAAAGAATCAAAATGCAGATGCGTCGTCACCCGTGAGGACTAAAATGGAATGCTTCTTTTCCAGTAAAATGGGTCTCCGGTTCTCTACACTCACCATACGAAACACAGCAGTGTCAAGCTGCCATTTTACGCTGGTATTCTGTGAGAGCGTGGTCCTTCCGGTCGAGCCGACCTATTCGTGCTACAACTATACTACTAATATAGCTGCAGCATGGCTCTAGCACCAATGCGTAAGTAGTAGATATAATAATGTGAAAGAAGCGAGAGAGGTGTGTCAGGATCATGCCAAATGGAGTTCTGTAGTTCCTACCTATCTGTCTAGTTGACGGATATGAGAGTTTATAATATGATATGATATTACATGACATGCAGATTTTCGCACGATTTTTTTTGTTCATCGCTGAATCGTAATTAATAATTTTACTGCTGACCACGGGATTTGAAATCCGGATGCTCGGGTTCTCCGAATATAATGTTGCATGAATATACGAAAAACATTATAAATGTAGATAAATAAGGTTCCTTAAGAATACGGCCACTGATATTCAACCTTAAAAGATAGGTCAACTTCAATTCATAACACAAACAGATAGATGCAGGTGGAGCCAATATCCGCGCGATGGTAAATCTGCTTCCTATCAAACGGCAAATAACATATTCTATTCCAAACCTTCCACAATCTGTTTTGAGTAATGATATTCGAATTTCTAACCATTATTCAGTAGAAATAACAAGTGACCCAACATTGTTGAAAACAACAAAAACTTTAGGGGTAAGAACTCACGAAGCGATATTTATCCGCATCCGCAGCGTTAGTAGCACTGTTATTTTTATATCAAATTTTTTTACGATAGCGCAGTTTCGTGTGGATTCATGCCCGCCGTGGAGGCAATAACGCCCGCAAACTTGAGGGCAGGAGATCGCAAAGCATGTCATTTGCGATAGATTAATTGCCAGTAAAGTCCCCAGGTTGCCAAGTGCCCCCACGATTCTAATAGTTGACCGCCGATACAACAGCAGCCGCAAACAACCGAACGCGCCATGCCACGAGCTTAAATCACGTCGTGAAATCTGCTCTAACCCACCCACACTTCTTTATATCTCTATACTCACATTTGTCATATACTACGCGTGAGAGCAGGTATGCAGCACTTGGAAGCTTGGCGAGTAGCTTTGAAATTTGAGTATGTAAAGCCCTTTTATTTTGATTTTCTGCTAACAATCGGTCGTCTCTCTGTTAATTAGCAGATTGATGCATTTTAGAATTTTTCAAACAAACCCGTACGGGGAGATGTTACAGGGACAATATTTTTCATTCAAACTTTCCACCCACGTGTTAAGGGTCAATTTTGCCTTAAGGGTAAATTTTTGAAAAATAAATATGATTACTTGGATTAAAATAACGAAGTATGGTAGGAATTTCTTAATTTTTCGAAAATATACCATAAATTGTTAAAAAAGTAAGTTTGCACAACAAAACAAAGTTTGCGCGGGAAAAAATGTTTTTTTTAATAAATAATAAATAATGTGCAAGGTTATGAGGCCATACTCATAAAACGAAATTAGGATAATTATGGACAGAACATACTTTATAACTACAAAATGTTTGAATTTTAAAGTATAACCTTTGAAGTATACCATTTAAAAGTTAGATTGTTAAAATTGGTATTTGATATTAGGTTAACCTGTTTTTATAGGGGGTGAAAAGACGTAATTTTTTCATCATCATCATCATCATCATTACAGCCTTTCATTAGTCCACTGCTGAACACAGGTCTCCCCCAAGGAATGCAACAAAGCACGGTCCTGAGCCACCTGCATCCATCGACTTCCTGCATGTCTTACCAGGTTGTCACTCCATCTCGTGGGGGGTCGCCCTACATTTCGCCTACCGGTACGAGGCTGCCACTCGAGAACCTTTCTTCCCCATCGGTTGTCGGTTCTACGAGCTATATGGCCGGCCCACTGCCACTTCAGCTTACTAATCCGTTGGGCTATGTCGGTTACTCTCGTAGAACCAGAGTTCTACTGCGGATATCCTCATTTCTAAGTTTATCACGCAGAGAAACCCCGAGCATAACTCTCTCCATAGCTCGCTAAGCGACCTTGAGCTTCCTCATACGGCCAGCAGTGAAGGACCACGTCTCAGATCCGTAAGTGATCACTGGCAACGCGCACTTTTTAAACACACAATTTTTTAATTAAACACGTAATTTTTTAAGTAAAGTAAATATAAGCTTCTAAATGTGGATTAAAAACTAAAACAGATTTAGATTAATAACTAAGTGTGATGGGACTTATTATAATTCCAAATAATGAGTTTTGAGTAGTTTTTTGAAGGAAAAAAGGGATTGAGCACGGCGAATCGACCACTACATGGCAACGCTTGTGAGACTACAAGCGTACAGCCTTAACAGAAAATTATTTATTGAAGAAAGAGTATGAATGTACTGGAGGACAAAGAGAAGATTGTTATAGCGGTTGTACTATTCGAAAGGCCTTAGTCTAACTTAAAATCTGCGATCATTATTATTACGAAATATAAGAAAGTTACTATGCTTGAGCTCTACGTATTTTGCGAGCTCATAATAAAGGTGGCACCATTGAAATTGTAACTGCTGATTTACCACGTGCTCTGTGGTGAAGGAAAACATCGTGAGGAAACCTGCATGTCTCAGAAATAAGAAAAAAATACGAAGAGGAAGGCATGTGAAGTTCGCCAATACGCATTCGGGCAACCTGGCGATCATTTCCTTGACCTAAAACCCTCTCAGAAATGAGAGGAGGCCTGTGCCCAGCAGTGGGGCGTATATATCGGCTGCAACTTTAATACGCGTGTGTCTTGACTGTGTGGACGTCACAACTTGTATCCGGGTAACACTGCGGAGCGAAAAGTTAGTTTTTAATAATTTATTTCAAACACAAAGTTACGTGTTATAATCAATTCTTGGTTAGGATTCTTTTTATTGTTGTATGCAATGACTTAAATCCAACCTGATAACCTACTAAACATTACATTTAAAATGTTATAATGGCATACCCTTCCTCTCCTCACGTGACCACTCAAACCGCCTACTGTTGCACAGTACGAGATGAGGAAAACGTTGCATTAATTTTTAAAGTAATTAATAAGAAATCATTAAAAAGCTGATTGCCACCCCGAACATAATTACATGACACACTTCGATTTTGTCACGTACGCTTCAAATCACTTAAATATGTGCCACTATCATTCAATACTATTAATGAGCGCATCAATCATAAGAATTACATTGGCCCTAATATCATTCTGCTGTAACTATATTAGAATTGTATTTATAACAACCGATTTAATCGCTTTTTAATTTGTCTATGACGTTTTTGTAGCGCGAAGGGCGTTATGTAATATATTATGTCTTATTTTAAATTTTTCATCTAAGATAACTGCAGAAAATGCATTCAAAAAATTAAAAAAAATACTTTTTTATAAAGACAATGATTAAAGGTGGCAAGCGGTCTCAATTTCCACCTGAGGGTAAGTGGTAAGTAGGTGTCTACATCTTCTTAAATAGAATGTAACGTTAGCTCATTACCAGTATAAAAGGGCTCTGGTCCTCGTCATTTAATATTCATGCTCTTTTGCGTTGATCCATATGATATATGACCGTGATCCTTCCCTGAACGCCTGATACAGTTGCAGTGTCTTGTTTCGTTAAAAATCTGGATTAAATTTTATTCGACGTGGACTTCACAACTGAAATTGGTTCAAACCGTGAGAAATCAGCGATTTTTAAGAAATAATATAACTTATATATTTTAGTCAAACTTTAGGTGGACTAAAATATATAACTTCTGTATATCGATAGTGGTCAATGCAAACTTATTGTGATAATCATTAAATTAATAAGTTAACATAGAAAAATTTGGTAGTACATAGTATAAATATACCTTTGTTAGTTCAATATATTAAATATCAAATATTCATATTTTAGGAATTTAAAAAAGGAGAAAAATTAAATTAATATCATTCGAAAGGTACTGTGCCATAGATGCACACAACAGAAAATCGCATTTATAATAATATGTTGCCGTTAAGAAAGATTAGTAGAATATCGACGGCGGCCATGGCTCCGGGCGGCAGATTTTAGGGGGCGGCATTTTGGGAAAGCAAATCATCTCCAGATTTAATTTTTGAATAAAAATTTTAAGAAATTAAAAATTTGTACTTAATGAAAACTTTTGATAAAAATATAACAAAAACTATAGCTTTGAACGTTATGAAAATAGAATTAAATTGTATGGAGCCGAGCACGGGGCTTCAAAAGAGATGTATGAAATAAGATTACATTTGGCTGAAATGCAAATGTTAAATTTAAGATGGATGTGTGGGGTGACGTAATTGGATAAAATAAGAAATGAATTTAACAGAGACAATTTGAAAGTAGCCCCAGCCACGAAAAAGTGGAGAAGTGGTAAGCTAGCGTAGTATGGGCATATTAAGCAAAGGGAAGAAAATCATGTAACAGGTAGAATGTTGGATATGAAAGTGGATGTATATGGGAGTACAGGGAGACCTAACAAAAGATGGACGGATGGACTGTATTAGGGACGATATGTGTAAGAAAGGAAGAAATGAGGAGATGACGGCTGATTAAGGAGGAAGAAGAGGAAGACATATTACTCCAAACACAAATAACTTGGGATGAGGGCAGAAAGAAGATAAAGAAAATATTAATGCAACTTTCTATAACTGCAATTGAAGACATATGCATAAACTTTAACAATATATTTGTTGGTACTGGATACTAGACAAAACTTTTGTGTGGAGATAATGCGCAAAAGAAAGAAATATTTTAATAAATTTTCAAGTCTCCGATGGAAATTTTGACAAAGTGCATTGTGTATATTTAATTTTATAATTAAAATGAAGGCAATGAATAATACAATATAAGTTAAAATATAAATCGTAATAGAAAATATGACGTTAATATAAATACTATGTTACTCGGAATATCACCCTATTGTTTGACAAAAAACTTCCGGAGGAAATGGAATGAGTATAGCTAGTATAAAACCTACTTATGTGATTAAGAAAAGGCACGTGCCACGTAAATGCTTCGAAGCCTACGTGACTATTGACAGGCAACACTAATAGAATTATTAATCGATATTTATAAAGAAATAAACATAATTAATAGTGGTAGAGGCCACGCTCGAACGAGACGTGGCGAGGCGAGGTTCGAAATCGAAACACGACCTCACAGAGTACTAACGTAATAACGTAACGTAAAGCTTTGCTTCTGCGTTTCGCTTAGTTAGTGCAGGTGGCCGGAGCCCCTCCCCCCCCCCCCTCATAATATGGTAGCGGAATTAAAAAAGAAAGGGCACCCCAGTAGGGTACCTGCACCCCTGGTAATTAGAGAATCCCACACTGAGCAACCACGGTCAAGCTACCCTCTTCTTCCTGAACGTGGGTACTCAGGTTGCCCCGCGTATTCTGGGGGTGGGGGGCAAAATCCTGCTTTATACTAACACTGCACGAGGCAATCAAAGCGATAAATCGATGGCGACCCCTGCCACGCTATCTGTGGACTTCTGCAACATGGGGTCTTCACTCGAACGTCAATGCCGTCCACTACCATCCAGAAGAAAGAAAAGCCGGCCTTGCTCTTTTTGACCGACACGCAGGTGTCCTCTCCGACTGATACTTCATACCTGTCCTACCCGGGGTAGAAATTAGAACACTTTTTTGTGCCCCGGGCCGGAGTTTGCGTATACGTCAGAGAGGATATCTGTTTTTGACGCCTCGGCAGTCTTTAAGGTACGGTTGCGCGCTACGATTAATACATGGTACATGGCGATTGGCGACACTAGTTACCACTAACGCCCTCTATTATAGAGTGGCAGAACTAGGAGAGTCAAAAACATTCTAGAAATGTCTATAGTAGAAGGTTCTGGAAACTACCTGAGGCCCTATATAAGGCCGGTATAGACCCCTAGTTTTCTGTTATTAAAGTATCAATTTTGGTAATTCACTCGGCAGTTTTGAATTGTCTCGAACCCCAAGCTCGTAACAGTACTGACCTGTCCATTCTTTGGCTGCGCATAGACAGTGACGACCATCCCCGCATCTACGGGTGCCTGTATAGGTCCCGTAGCGGTAATGCCGACACAGACCGACTCATCGACCACGTCCAAATGGCTACAGATACTTTTTTAAAGGAGAGGGGGCAAACGAGCATGCGGCTCACCTGATGGTAAGTGACTACCGCCGCCCATGAACAGCTGCAACACCAGGGAGGGAATCGCAGATGCGTTGCCGGCCTTTTAAAAAGGAGTACGCTCTTTTCTTGAAGGTCCCTAAGTCGTATCGGTCCGGAAAAATCGCTGATGGTAATCGATTCCACAAGGAAGTCGTGCGAGGAAGAAAACATCTTCTAAATCGCACAGTGGTGGACCGCCAATCATCCAGATGGTGTGGATGGTATCGGGAGTTCTGCCGCGATGTGCGTTCGTGAAATTTGGCGGCTGGGATTAATCCGAACAATTCCTCAGAGCACTCCCCGTGGTAGATGCGAAAGAAAATGCAAAGGGATGCAACATCTCTTCGCAGTGCCAATGAATCGAGCCGATCGGAAAGGACTCGGTCGACAATGATTCGAGCCGCTCTGCGCTGGATGCGGTCAAGTGGAAGGAGCTGGCACTGAGGAGCCCCTGCCCAGAGATGGGAACAGTATTCCATGTGAGGCCGAACCTGCGCCTTGTAAAGTTGCAGGCGGTGTGCCGGCATGAAATAATGTCCCGCTCTGCTGTGCACGCCAAGCTTTTTAGAGGCCAATTTGGCCTTCTCTTCCAAGTGACCACGAAACTGCACGTCATTCGATATGTCAACTCCGAGGATTCCGATACTAGCTGAGGCAAGAAGGAGAAACTAAGGAGATACGACAAAGGGGTTCTTTTTAGCGGTAAATGGGCAAACTTGTGTCTTCTGAGGATTAAACTGGACTAGATTTAGTCGCCCCCAATTCGAGACTTTGTTCAGCAAAGACTCGACTTCAGACACAAGTTTGTTCCGGTACTCGGCGACGTTTTCCCGAGAAATATTGGCACGGCCGGTGTATAGAGCATCACCAGTGCTGTCATCCGCATAGCAATGAATGTTACCAGTTAGCAACTGATAATATCTATCTGACTAATATCATTGATATGCAGAATAAACAGCGTTGGTGATAGCACACAGCCTTGTGGAACACCAGCGTTAATAGGCTTGTAGTCGGAGCATGCACCTTCTACAACGACCTTGATGCTCTGATCTGCAAGGAAGCTGGTAATCCAATCGCACAATTTCTTGGGAAGCCGAAAGGAGCTTCGAAAGAAGCGCTTTGTGCCAAACCCGATCAAAGGCCTTCGCAATGTCCAAACTAACGGCCAACGCCTCCCCCTTGGACTCTACTGCCTCTGCCCATCTATGGGTCAGGTAGACCAGAAGATCACCAGCCCCGACCCCGACGAAAACCGTATTGGCGGTCACTAATCAGCTGGTGATCCTCAAGGTAACGCATGAGCTGGCAGTTAATAATTGATTCCATTATGTTGGAGAACAAGGAGGTGATCGCGATAGCCCTATAGTTGGACGGGTCTGAGCGGTCGCCTTTTTAAGGGATCGGGTGGACAAAAGCTGTCTTCCATGAATTCGGGACTACGCCTTGAGAGTAGGAGTACCGGAAAAGACGCGTTAGGACCGGTGCCAAGTCCGGAGCACACGTCCTCAGCACAATTGGGGGGATTCCGTCAGGCCCACTCGATTTCTGGATGTCCAGGGAGAGGAGTGCTTTACGAACCGAGCGCTGTGAGAACAGCACTTCCGGCATGGAGCACTCACATCGCGGGATGGTCGGCGGTGTTTTCCCCCCGTCATCAAAAGTCGAGTTGGACGCAAAAAGGGAGCCTAAAAGGTCGGCTTTGTCTTTTGCGTCATGGGCCAGTGAGTCGTCCTCCCTGTGCAGAGATGGTAGTGATGGCTTACAGAAATTCCCTTGGACAGCCTTGGCGAGAGACCAGAATGCACGGGTTCCCGAAGGAAGGCGAACTAGTTTCTCGCCAATTCTGCCTATGTGCTCTGACTTTGCCTTGGCAATAACTCTTTTGAAGGACCTGGAGGCGAATTTATACTTCTTTTTAAGGGTGCTGGTGTTTACATCCCGAGTCGCCGAAGCCGCAGCCCAGGTTTGATAACACTCCTGCTTACTTTGTAATGCAGTCTTACAGGAGCGACCAAACCAAGGCTGAGATCTGCCTCCAATGGGTACCACAGATGATGGAATAAATAGTTCCATTCCCTGTAGCACCACATCAGTGACAGAGTCAGCAATAGCACTGGGATCGTCCGGCGAGAAGCAAACCCGCCCCCATGGGTAGGATGCAAAGAAAGACCGCATTCCGTCCCAATCCGCCGACCTGTAATGCCAAACACGGCGGCAACCTGCAGAACGCAACCGCGAGGGGAGCGTGAGTGGCACCACACTCCGGATCAGATAATGGTCCGAAGAGCCGAGAGGGGCATCGACGGAAACTTGATATCCGCCGGGATGAGAGGTCAGCAGAAGGTCCAACAGGGAAGGTGTATGATCCTCCACATCTGAAATCCACGTAGGCGAAGTAACCAGTTGTGTCAGACCATATGCCAAGGCAAAGTCATAAACAGATCTCCCCGCATGATCGGTTAAACGTGAACCGAGCCATTAGGCGTGGTGGGCGTTAAAATCGCCAAGGATCACGATCTCTGCGGATGGGACCTGTTGTAGCAAAGAATGTGTAGCCATTTAGACGTGGTCAATGAGTCGTGGTCTGTTTCGGCATTATCGCTATGGGACCTATAGAGGCACCCGTAGACGCGCGGATGGTCGTCGCTGTCTACGCGTAGCCATAGAGTGGACAGGTCCGAACCTTTAAGACTGCCGAGGCGTCGAGAACAAATGTCCTCTCTGACATACACGCAAATTCCAGCCCGAGGCACAAAGGAGTGCTCCAATTTGTACCCCGGGTAGGAGAGATACGAAATATCAGCCGGAGAGGAAACCTGCGTCTCGGTCAGAAAGAGCAAGGCCGGCTTCGCCGTCTCGAGATGGTAGTGGACGGCGTTTAGGTTCGAGTGAAGCGAGTGAAGTCCCCTGATGTTGCAGAAATTCACGGATAGCGTGGCAGGGGTCGCCTTGGTCTTGTTGCTCAGTTTGCCCCGAGCAGTTATTTTAGTCTAACGTGTAATTCCGCTACCATGTTGATGGGGGGGGGGGGGGGGGAATTGGGCCTCCGGCCACCTGCACTCACCAGACGAAACACAGAAGCAGAGCTTCTACTTCACGCCGGTATTCTGTGAGGTCGTGGTACCAACCCGGCTCGAGCCAGCCCATACGTGCAACAGCAAAAACTGCTGCGTGGCTCTACCACCGATTTCTTGCTACAACAAATCCCATCCGTATAGATCGTGATAGTTTGCGATTTTAACGCCCGGCGCGCCGAATGGCTCGGTTCATGTTTAACCGATCATGCGGGGAGATCTGGACCTTCTGCTGACCTCTCATCCGGACGAATATCAGGTTTCCGTCGATACCCCTCTTGGCTCATCGGATCATTGTCTGATCCGAAGTGTGGTGCCACTCATGGTCCCCTCGCGGTTGCGTTCTGCAGGCTGCCGCCGTATTTGGCATTACAGTACGGCGGATTGGGACGAAATGCGGTCTTTCTTTGCATCCTACCCATGGGTTTGCTTTTTGCCGGATGATCCCAGCGCTGTTGCTGACTCTGTCACTGATATGATGCTACAGGGAATGGAACTATTTATTCCATCATCTGTGGCACCCATCGAAGGCAGATCTCAGCCTTGGTTTGATCGGTCCCGTAAGACTGCATTACGCAGTAAGCAGAAGTGTTATCAGGCCTGGGCTGTGGCTTCGGCGGCTCGGGATATAAACACCAGCATGCTTAAAAAGAAGTATAACTTCGCCTCCAAATTCTTCAAAAGAGTTATTGCCAAGGCAAAGTATGAGCACATTGGCAGAATTGGCGAGAAATTAGTTCGCCTTCCATCGGGAGCCCGTGCCAGACTAGAATAGTCTCTCGCCAAGGCTGTTCAGGGGAATTTCTGTAAGCCATCACCACCATCGTACCGTCATCGACCGAGTCCTTTCCGATCGGCTCAATTCACTGGCGCTGTGAAGAGATGTTGCATATCTTTGCGTATTTTATCGCATCTACCACGGGGAGTGCTCTGAGGAAGTGTTCGGACTAATTCCAGCCGCTCAATTTCACCATCGCACATCGTGACAAAACTCGCGATACCATCCATACCGTCTGTATGATTGGCGGTACATCACTGTGCAATTGAGAAGATGTTTTCTCCCTCGCACAACTTCCTTGTGTAATCGATTACCACCAGTGATTTTTCCGGACTGATTCGACTTAGTGACCTTCAAAAAAAGAGCTTACTCCTTTTTAAAAGGCCAGCAACGTATCTGCAATTTCCCTGGTTCCCCATGTGATCTATGATAGACGAATATTCCTATTTATAGTCCTAGTTAATGAAATAACAATTAACAAATGCCTTATGAAATTTACAATTTTATTGTTGCCTACGGGGTAGGGACAGAACCCAAGCGTAAGCAACAATGAAAATAAAAAAGCCATATTTCAAAGTATTCTGCATTTAGCATGCTTATTACGCAAATTTGAAATAGCTTTAGAACAAAGTTTTGCAGAAGATGGTAAGTATTTTTCAACCGACCATAATAGAGGGAAAGATTATAAATTGTAGTTTAAAGTTAGTTAACCTTGAATTGATTTTTTGACTTCCACAGTAGTCACATACAAATTTCAACCAGATCCGATGACACAATTGTTCATTACCTTTTTCCTTTATAACAGTAAACTGGACTTTACACCTAAATATTTATGCCATCCTCATATTATACCTACAGCTACAAAGTTACAAACCATACTGTCCTTAAATCTGAAGATTGCTACTTAACAAACTAAAATAAAATTATCAGTAATTTGTTATTTTTCTGTAAAAATCTAATAAAAGGAAAAAAAAACATAAATTATATTTCTAATATATGTGTTGTATAATGTAAGATACCTCAAATTTAAGGATTACAATAGGCGAACTTAAAGTGTAATAAATACATAGCGGAGCAACTGCTTGCGAACTTGTGATTGTATACAAACTTGAAATGAAGGCGTTACGATTAAAATATTACGGTTACGTAATGATTACGACTAAAACTCGAAAAACTTTTATTACGTAACAGAGCCCCGCTGCAACTACTGGTATATAATGGCTGCAGCACGATTGGATCGGCTCGACCACGCTCTCATAGAATAGCAGCTTAAAACAGGAGAATAGTGCTGATGTGAGATACTGGGACCCTTTTTATTTGTAACGTCCTCAGCGGTGATAACGCGTCTGCTTTTTTAAATCTGAATCGAGAATAGATGTAGGTGTCTACAAGCCTCAGCATTCATTACCATTAGGCGGACTGTGCTTGCTTGTCACCTTTATTCTTTAAAATAATACGTACGTACACATATGGCGATGACGCATTTGCGATGATTTCAGCACGCAGTGTTATTGTATCATAGCCGCGAGGGAAAAAAAATCTAAAAAATCGTTTAATATAGGTATAGATCGGAACTACACGTGATGGTGACGCATTTCCGATTATTTTAGCACGCAAGGCGGTGAAAAAAAATTGTTTCTATCGAAAAGAATTCAAACAAGTTATATCTGTCAAAACTATATTATATTGTAAACCTCTATATAAGGCAAACAGCCCACAAGCGATATACAAGAGAAAATATGTTGACTTAAATATAAACAATGAATAATTGTTATTTAAATATTTTATTAAATAAACTTTACATTTCGGTTAATATACGTCAGCAGAATATTTGTAGATGATTCTCGGCCTTCGTATTGGCTATCATGGCTCCGTCCACAAATTTGCATAATATAACCTTTATATTATAGATATGGCTATTGTATGCCATGAAGTGAGACGAAATATATGTATCTAAATGTATATAAAAGCATGCAATTAAATGTATTATAAAAAACAAATCAATCTCGGCGCCTGATGATTAAGTTGCATAGTGAATATGAAATAATAACGAACGTGAAATTTGCCTTCGAAAAATACGCAGTAATATAAAGATAAAAAATTCTAAAAATAAATAGAATTATACGACTTACGGGAGCGTATAAATTATTATTATCACATCACCATCATTACAGCCCTTTCACTAGTCCACTGCTGAACATAGACTTACCCAAGGAAAGTCACAAAGCATAGTCCTGAGTCTCCTGAGCCACCTATATCCAAAGACTTCCTGCATGTTGTCATACCAGTCGACACTACATCTAGTAAGGGGTCGCCTCGCACTTCACTTACCGATACGAGCCTGCCACACCGACAACCTTTCTTCCCCATCGGTTGTCGGTTCTTCTATTTCGAGCTATATAGACAGACTCTTGCCATATCAGTTTACTAAATAGTTGGGCTATGTCGGTTACTCTGGTTCTACTTTCAAATTATTATACGATGTAAAAAATTTGACCTTTACAAACAATAAGTTTAGCCTAAGAATACCACTTCATAATTGTTTGTACAATTATACTCGTATAACATTAATACATTTTATTAAGGTACCTACGTATTGATATATCGATATAGAGAAAATTCTTCATAATTTCTTAAATATAAACTGTGATTTGTACATGATCAGATCTTTTTCAAAATAACGGTTTTTGATAACAAAACCTGTTATAATGGAAGTATTAATACTTTTAGCGACAATTTGTATTAGTAACTACATTAAGCAAATATTTATGGAATATGCCGATTTATATATTTTTAAAATTAAATAATTTACTAACTTCAATTATTTTTATTACAGCTTTTTCGAAAGAAGCTTACTAGCAAAAGCCCACGATTAAACTGAAGGAATAGGTACCAATCATACTTACATGAATTCAAAGCAAATGAATCAAGAATCAAGTAGAAAACCTTTCAATAAAATAAAAAGTAATTTTTAATTTACCACTTTACCTAGAAAAATCAGCAGAAAGCCCAAATCCAATCTCTAGGGGGATTTTGTAAGAGATGATGAAAATATTCATGTAAATCTATATATACATATAAATTTAATTTTGACGGCTCTGTAACGCAGTGGCTTAGCAATGAGTTACAACGCTGGGGGCCGCGGGTTCGAATCCCGCACGGAACAAGTATTTGTATGGTCTACGAATAATTGTTCCGGGTCTGGATGTTTGTCCTTGTGCAATTTATGTTTGTAAACTGCCTCTACGATACAGGAGAAAATATTTATATTTAATATATATATAAAAATAAAAAGTAAAAAAAAATTATTCATCCATTAAGTTTTCTTAATCAAATTAAAAAAATATATAAGTGACAAAATTTGTGGAAAATTAAGACATATAACAGTACTGAAATAATCGTTTTATCATTATTTAATTTATTCTACTTGGACGGCTTTTGACTGTTTATGAAGCCATGGTGTACTCTCAAATCAATTCCAGCAACTACGTGACAAAAAAAAACATTAAAATATGCTGATAATCAGTCAAAATGTACTCAAAGTAGATAATAAAAAATATAAAAAGTGCTTACGCATATGCTCGTTAAAAACTGCTTCAGAACTGGTTTTGTTTTTAAAATTATGACGTACCGTGACAAAATGTTAAGTAAAAATAATTAAGTTTGCAATGTCATTACATGTAATCTACCATTATTATAACCAACTAAACAAAATAAGACTAGTTTTGCTAGTTACGTAATCAACATTCAACGTGTGAATGTGATACTAGTGTAAGAGAATCCATCAGCCCATTACAACTACATATATACATTTATCTTCACCTTAATTAAGAATCAAAATGCAGATGCGTTGTCACCTCTGAGGTCTAAGATGGAATGCCACGCATTCAGTAAAAAAGATCTCCGGTTTCAGTAGCGGATCTATGATTTTTTTGAACCGGGGCAAAAACTTGATAGTGGAGCCTCCTCTCTACAGCGTTTGAGATAACTTGTTAAACAACTTGCACTCTTTATTACCTATTTAACTATTTCATTTGTGTATATCTAGAAAACATATAACCAGGAAATACAATAGACAATAAAGATATTTAGGAACTTTAGGTCTCAGCATTATTTTTCTCTAATCTTGCTATAGCTTTACACGGCGTGCTTTCTTTTCTGCGAAAGAATCTATTTGCTCATCAAAGTCTGTCTCAAAGGCAGTTTTATTTACAATGGCTGGAATCACAGGCCAGATAGACGTTCCTGGCTCATTGTTGTACAAAGAGGTTTTAATTATTTTCAGTTTGTTGAAGCTTCGCTCACAGCTTATAGAACGTCGTCGGTAATGTGCAATATATTCTTAAACTAGCTGTTCCCCGCGACTTCGCTCACGTGTCAGGTTTTTTATGTTTTTGCGCGGAACTCTAATTATTTTTCCAAAACAAAAGTAGCCTAAGTTACTCCTTATGAAATCAGCTACCTGCCAGTGAAAGTCCCGTCAAAATCAGTCTAGCCGTTTCGGAAATTAGCCAGAACAAATAGACAGACAGACAGACGGACTGACAGATAAAAATTATAAAAATTGTTTTTTTGTTATTAGTACCGTATACTTTCATATGCATGTAGTAAAAAGCTGTTATTTTGACGTTACAAACAGACACTTCAATTTTATTTACTTGTATAGATTATATAGGACAGAGTTACATGGCGATATTTATGCTTAGGTTGTAACCATGTGAACTTTAATTTAAGCGCCCTTATGAATCTGTAAAAGCTTTATTACATTACTAGCTGTTCCCCGCAACTTCGCCCGCGTGTAATTTAGGGTTTTAATTTTGTTGCGCGGAACCCCAATTATTTTTATATAATATAAGTAGCCTAAGTTACTCCTTATAACATAAGCTATCTACCAGCGAAAGTCCCATCAAAATCGGCCCTGCCGTTTCGGAGATTACCCGGAACAAACAGACAGACAGACAGACAAAAATTTTAAAAATTGTGTTTTTGTTATTAGTACCGTATATACTTTCATATGCAATTAGTAAAAAGCTGTTATTTTGACATTACAAACAGACACATAAATTTTATTTATTTGTATAGATAATTCATGCATTTTATGATGAACTAAATAAATTTCCCCGCCATTAGATGGTGCCCCGGTTTGCCCCCCCCCCCCCCCCCATTACTAGATTAGGGGCTGTCCGGTTTTCAACACTCACCATACGAAACACTTCAGCATCAAGCTGCGAACGTGGTCCTACCCCGGTCGAGCCGACCCATTCGTGCTACAACCATAATATAGCTGCATCGTAGCTCTACCACGTATAAAATAACCTATGAGGCGACCATGGCAAACGCCAGAAAAAATCTTATGGCATCCGACATATGGCCGTATATCTATATTTTTTTTATAGGATAAGGGCGACAAACGAGCACACAGTCCACCTGATGGTAAGTGGTTGCTGTGGCCCGTAGACATCTGCATCTATCCTTAATTACGAATCAAAATGCAGATGCGTTGTCACACGTGAGGACTAAGATGGTAGGCCTCTTTTCCAGTAAAAAGGGTCTCCGGTTCTCTACACTCACCATACGAAACACAGCAGCATTAAGCTGCTATTTTACGCTGGTATTCTGTGAGAACGTGGTCACAGAATACCAGCGTAAAACTGGACAGTATAACTGGTTAAAGATAAAAAAAGTCTGTTAAAAAAACCTTGCAAAATGTTGTGAACACCTGTTGTACCAACTTGATAAGTGTGTACAACAGGTGTGTAAGAGTGTATGTAAAAACAATAAATTTAAACTGAATGGTTCATAATATAATAATATTATTATTCCGAACTATTTTGGATTCTGGAAGTATATTGAGACCGAGCGCGCTAGCGGCGTGTGGCGTGCGAGTCGGATGCGCATTGCGAGGTAGCTCGGCATGCGCGCCAGTGCCCGCGCTCGATAGGTACGACGACAGCCAGTCACGTGACTCCATTGACGTCAATACTGACCTCTGGCTGCGACGGCATGGCGGCACCGGCCTGCCTTCGGCCTGCTTATCACAGCCAAAATGTCCTACACATAAAGCGAGGCGTTAGCTTCCCCGCTGCTCGCTGCCGCCGCGCACTTGAATTACAACATTAACCGATGAACAAGCACAAGGTCTTCACTACGAATATTTTTATATTACGTCAGGAAGATATAGAATGTTTAAAATAATTTGAGTTAGCATATTATTAATATGACGTCTCTATCTAGTAAAGCTTCAAAAACTCGTTTTTGTGAACCCAAGAGCAAGTACCCACGAGTGAAAAAACTTGAAGTAAAAAAATCTACATATACGTGGGCCACTTTTTTACGAAACTAAAAAAAGTGCTATGGTAAATGTTTTTATTTTAGTTTTAAGCGTCTGAATACGGAAATGAAGAAAACTGTACCTGTCTCTTTCAGCTGAATTTTTTATTTTAGAAATAAAAAGAAGTTACACGGGAGGGTTGATGTGGGAGAGTAATGCAGAGCCCTGTGTTTTGTCGATTGTTGCTCACAGTAAAATTCGTCATTATTTTTCTTAAACTTCGTAAAGAAGTTGACCAGCGCTTCTCAATCGCTTCACTTTGGTAGGCATTGGTTCATTTTGAAACAGCCAAACCGTCGTCAGGCGCTTCGTTTCAGGATCGTGTTGATAAATTCAAGTATCATTGTAATAATGTCGTAAACACACCGAAACGAGCCTGTTTCAAATTTAGCAATCATGTTACGAAACCATTTCACGTGGGCTTTCTTAGCATTAGTAGCTTCGATCAATAATAGCACAATTGATCGAAGATTAGTAGGGTTGTTACGGCACCCTAATGAGAACCTATCCTCCTCACGCTAGGGTGTTGGAGTGAATAAAAAATTTGGTGATCGCTTCCCGATTCAATCAGCAATATGTTTCAATATCTTCATATGTAATTCGTCTATTCTCTAAAATTAAATTTTTCCCTACTAGCACGCTTTCTTTCGTGACAGCCGTATAACGACGACCACTTCTTTCTCCATATCTTAAATTTAGTCGAGCGTGCTGAAACTTGTTATACCAGCGGTACACGGTTACTTTAGACGGGTTTTTATCCTTAAATACCATTTGAAGTCATCAAATCAAACTTATTTGTCCGGTTTTAAAAAAAATTACAATGAAACACAATATTTCAATTTAGCTCGTAAAAAATGTGGTGGGAATTTGAAATTAGAACAATTGCATATATTATTACCAGTAAATAATTGTATTTTCAATACCTATTTTTTTGTGAAAAAAATAATTGTATTTACAAAAATACAAAAAACTTTTTTACAGAACTTTCTGCGTGGCCTGTCGTAAATGGTCAACTACTGGGTGTCTTCATTTCTTAGAGGTAGATGCGGAGCAGAAAACTTCAGTTACTCCAGTCCGCATTGGCTTTAATTATTTTATTACTTTTATAACTTACTATATTCGTGCATTCCTTCCCCCACGTGTAGTTAGTTAAGTAATTCTACATTTAAATTGCGATTGAAATAGAGAATCGAGATAAAAGTTCAATAGAGTTGGCGAGGATCAAAATCAAATTGCTCGCTATGGAGTCAAAGTTATATAAATATTGATTGGATATTTAAGATATTATCTCTAATACGTCGTAAGTTGGTCCACAGATACACGCAGTGATTATATTCTCATTGGCCGATGCGATAAGTTTGAAGTGCGATGTTAAATGCGTGAGGCAGTCATCGTGACCAAAACATCTTAAACATATTCATAGATAACATAATCCCATCCAATCCAATCCAATATGGGCCGCAGCATCCACTTACTTTTTAAATATATTATAAACGATTCCTGTGCCATGGTAATGGGGGGGGGGGGGAGGTGTTTAAAGGCGTTCAATGTCCTAATTTGATGTCATAGTTAACCCCGACTATCAGGAAGCACCCATCATCTTATAGAAATCGGAGTGCGGTTGTGCGGATGTGTTATCTATGTTATTAAATATAATGACTGGGATGATCCTGAACATATTCACTGACTGCAAAAACGAAACGGATTACGAAAATCCGAAAAATTGACTAGTTACTACCTACTCATTGGCTCTTCAGCTTATTGTCTCACTACAATTACAGTAGATTGACAATGGAGTAGCAAATTCAGTTCAAGTCCATTTTCATATAGTTTATTGTGATATTATTTATTTATTTTTACCGCCAGATGTAGGAGACATTTAGTTAGGGTTTACGTTAAATGACTCTTACCACACGCGTACGGTACCCACAATACTCTTAGCCAGTCATACATTAAATACTTTTACTTCATTTTGTCATGTTTACCATTAATTATTAAGTAACCGAAAGTACATGTTGTGTTACTATGATCAATAAATATTTAACATTTATTATAAAAAGTATTTTTGTGTTGCTTCAATTTACAAATATTTAAATAATATATACATAATTTCTATAAAACAGTTATTTTATCGACACGAGTTAAAAATAATCAAATTCTGTGATAGAACGATACGTTGGTCATGATCAGTGACATAATGCGCTTATGTAAGTATTATCTTATGTTTACCATTTCCTTCATGTGTTCTGGTTTTCTTACATAAATTATTATTTAAAGATATTATTTGCGAAGTTCGAGAAAATCGCAAATAGAAACGTGGAATGGAGAATTCTTTAAATATTATTTAATTATTTAAAATCTAAATATAATTTTATTCTGGCGTGTCAAGGTATTATAAATGTTCTGTAAGAAATATGAATAATACCAGAAACAAGTATAAATTTATATTTTTAATTTTCTTTTTAACAATAAAGTGGCAAATGAGTAAGTAGCTACTGCTTGACTACAGAAGCATTGTCCCCTATAAAGATTAAGAATTAAGATGAAAAATGCCACACAAACTGTAATTAATAATTCTACTGGTTCTTTATCTTTCAAGCCGGAACAAATTCTAAAAATTTATAAAATCATTCTAAAACCCATCAAAAACTTTTCATATAAGAAATTTATTTCATTCTCGTGGCTGGAAAAAGTTTGCCATATTTTCCAAGCTTGGCCGGCGAGTTGGCAATCGCTGTTTTTTTTTTTATTATTTTGAGTTGTTTTCAGTAAGATGCCTATCTTTTCTGCCGACTTCCAAAAAGGACACGGTACTCAATTCGACTGTATGATTTTTTTTATGTGTGCTACCTCATAACTTTTTACTAGGTGAAACGATTTTCTTTTTTTATTTGAAAGCTGATACTTCTCGTGTGGTCCCATGTGAATTTGATCGAGGTCAAACCAATAGTTATTGAGTTATTCTTAATAACTTATATTGAAGTCGACTGAACAAAATTTATAATATTAATTTATAATTCATTTCTCTCTGTCGCCTGTTACGATTACGACACCCACATGACTATAATATGGAGTAGTGGATTTTCTTACAACGCCATCACACGACATAACACAGGCTATTTTATCAGAATATAAGCGTGCATTGGTAGCTGCTGTGTTTCATGTGTTGGGTACAGAGAAACGAACCCTTTTTCTACCTACTTCAAAAAAGGAGACGGTACTCAATTCGACTGTATGTTTTTTTTATGTGTGTTACCTCATAACTTTTTACTGGTTGAACCAATTTCAATGATTCTTTTTTTATTTGAAAGCTGGTGCTTCACATGTAGTCCCATATAAATTTGATCAAGGTCTCACCAATACTTTTTGAGTTATACTTAATCATTTATATTGAAGTCGGTTGTACAAAATTTTTAATTTTAAATTATTACTTTTAACGAGACATTCCATCTTAATCCTGAAATTGACAACGGGTCTACGATTCCTGTTCGTTGATAGATCTAGATGTCTAAACAACTTTGCGTAGACCGAAGAAAAAACACAACTAAAAGTTGTATTTTAGTTATTTATCTACCCGTTTTTCGATAGTTGAACTACTTGCCCAAAGACCACTGTTATACTCGTAGATCTGCAAATTTTTTATTTTAGTTCTACGCGGATGAAGTCGCCTTTAAAAGTCTACTGCTGGAAATAGGCTCTCTCACAGAGAAAATATTTAGCGTAGTTTTATATCCTCTTTCAGTTTCTACCGCAGTTTTATCTCCTCTTTCAGATTACCTCCGTCGCCTCTTACGATACTTACGGAATGATATGGGGTAGTGGGTTCTCTAACGCCACCATAGCACGGCTCCTAAAATAATACTTACCTATACTGAAAGGAAATATGTCTTTTATAGCGACACACTTATAAACTTATAGGTTGCAGCTTAATTGAATTAGTATATAGTTAGAGTAGATGATAGCTACCGGCTTCAGAACAATGTTATCAAGAAAAAGTAATCTCGTTAAGTCACGTGGCTTTTATATATCAACACGCTGCAGCTATATTAGTAGTATAGTTGTAGCACGAATGGGTCGGCTCGACCGGGGAAGGACCACGCTCTCACAGAAAACTAGCGTAAAATAGCAGCTTAACGCTGCTGTGTTTCGTATGGTGAGTGTAGAGAACCGGAGACCCTTTTTACTGGCAAAGAGGCATTCCATCTTAGTCCTCACGGGTGACAACGCATGTGCATCTTGAGTCTTTATTGAGGATAGATGTAGATGTCTATGGGTCACAGTAACCACTTACCATCAGGTGGACTGTGTGCACGTTTGTCACCCTATCCTATAAAAAAAAAACATATGCAAAATAACTATAAAACAAACAATCACTATTTGAAGAAGTAGAACCTTTTAACCGGCCGCGACTTTTGTACTACTGGTTGTAGCTTGACGACTCGCTACACGTAGGTATTTAGATGCAATACATAAAGGCCACAATTTTATCATGGGAGAAACCAAAGGAAAGACTGTGGTCATATCACTCATTTTATTATATCAAGCGACCTACCGTTTAATTTTAATGATATTGCATTACAGCGTTCTGAAACTTTATTAAATTAAGCAAAAATAATTTTAGTAAAAAGAAATTGTCGGCTTTTAAACTCACGCGATCGGAGCCGCGGAGCGGGTAGGCAAGGCTAGATAATAATAAACAAAAAGCTTAGCAATCTAAATTAATCTAGTTTAATTGACTATTAATAGATTATCCATCAATTCGGCAAATTATGTCATAATGCTTTCATTCTCATCAGGCCTTAAAGTTATAGACACTGCCCGATAGTATAAAGAAATTGCCGAAATACCACGCTTGGCAGTCAAATGAAAAATTATTTAAATATGACCTTATATTAATCTTTTCTAGCTCTTCCCCGCTAGTAGATCAATATAATTTTCGTTGTGAGTTTTAATTTTTTTGCGCTGAATCCTAATTATTTTTCTAAAATAAAAGTAGCTAAAGTTACTTCTTATAACATCAGCTATCTGCCAGTGAAAGATCTGTTAAAATCGGTCCAGCCATTTTGGAGATTAACCGGAACAAACAGATAGACGGACAGAGAAATTTTGCTTTGCTGAAAAAGCTTGCGAAGTCACTTATTAAGTGGCGAAGCTTGCGAAGTCACTTATTAAGTGGCGAAGCTTGCGAAGTCACTTATTGATTTCACGATGTCTGTCCGTCTGTCCGTCTGTCCCACGATTATCTCGAGAACGGTTTTGAATTTTCAAATTCTGTTTTCAGCAATCGATTACTGATCACCCAGGCATCTGAACCTCCTATTTTGAAACTGATTGCTCAACGGCAACCGTTAGAAACCGCTACAAAGCTGATTGCTTCGCCACTTTGCTATGCTGTTAGCTTGCTAGGTTTATTATTACCGTATATACTTTCTTAAGCATTCAGTAATAAGGTATTATTTTGAAATTACAAACAGACACTTCAATTTTATTATTTGTATAGAGTTTCCAAAAATATCAATACCTGATATTTTGACTACAAGAGTGTTTCTCCGATACTGAATAACAGGAACTATTGAACGGTATTATTGTATTTACTCATATGTTTCGGAATCCCCATGGATAAAAAAAAACTGGAAAACAAGACAATGGTACTGTCATTATAGTAAATATTTAAAAAAAAAAGTATTCTTCACCTGTGACATTATTTAACCCTCTTCCACGGCAGCTTAAAAACACAACACGCAAATAAAAGTTATAAAATAAGAATATTGTTTTAAATATATAGTAATAAATAATTGAGAAACAATTATTTCAAACATTGGTTGAGTTTTTTTTATAGAAGTAAGATTGACAAATGATCCTATAGTGTACGTAATGGAAAAAGGATGTTGTAGTCCATAGACAAGTACGAAATATATCCTGGACTAAAAATCAAAATTCAGATGTTTCATCGCCCCAGAATACTATTATAGATTGCCTCGTTACCAGCAAAAAGATCTTTTGTATGTTCTCTTCACTCACGATACGAAGCACAGCAGCATTGTGCTGCTATTTTACGCTGGTATTCTGTGCAAGTGTAATCTCCGGGCATACTGATGCGGACTTCTAATTCTTTTTCTAAAATAAAAGTGCCTAGGTTACTCCCTATAACATCAGCTATCTTCCAGTTAAAGTCTCGTCAGAATCGGTCCAGCCGTTGAGGAGATTAGCCGGAACAAACAGAATGTCAGACAAACAGACAAAAGTTTAAAAAATGTTTGTTTGCTATAAGTACCGTATACTTTCATATGCATTTAGAAAAAAGCTGTTATTTTGACATTACAAACAGGCACTACATTTTTATTTATTTGAATAGATATATTGCTATTACGCTGTGGCGATGCTCTACCAATCAATTACGTACCACCTGACTTCTACAAATATGATTTTTAAATAATAAATTGATTAAAGCTTCCTCAATGACGACATTCATGACTTTTTCTGCCACCAGGGCGGCGCCACTAGGAAGTGAGGTATAATATTTGACAGATTTCATAACGGGGAAGTTAATTTGTTCGGAAAATGTAAACGTTATTGTTTTTTTCTGTACTATTAGCTATATATTATATTAATAATATTAAAAATAAATAAACCAAACTACAGATATTCATAAAAGTACAAAAATGAAAGAAGAAGTTAAAAATGTGCTTAAAAATAAAGAGCAAGCCACTGACGCATTGTTTTGTGTATTAATATAATACTCCAAAAAAGCGTTTATTAAAAACAACTTCTCAATTAAATTACATTGTGTAACAAAAAATTTACTTCAGTGTCAACTAGCGACATCTGGTGAGCAGAAAATTATTAGCCCTCACTGACAATTTGCACACTTACAGTTTCTCAGTTGCGCAATTTTAAACATTAATATTAAAAACACGTCAGTGAGTCGTTTTAATATATTTCTGAAAAACATTGTGAACTATCGGAGTCATTTGTCTACGTGAAAATTTAATTCCGTTTCAGAGTTCGATTCATATTGAAAATTGACGTTTAGCGTTCCCTGTGAGTTTTCTTTAATTCTCTTTTTATGCAAGTAAGGTATACAATCACACAGATTCACCTGAAGTTAAACGGGGCTGTCCCATTTCATAACCCAGTACGTAACTTAAAAAAAATGGTTTATTCGTAATCTTACTTAGACAATAATTCTTTAGAGTACAGCAAGTATTATTGTCAAATAATATACTTATATAAAGTCCTATTTTTTATACGATGATGATAAAATAATAATTACACTAAATCCAGTTTAAAAAAAGCTTACCTTATTTTTGGCTGCGCGTTTTTCTTTTTGTAGAACATTAATGCCGTTTCGAAACTGTAACAAAAAAGTCATAAAATAAATATCTCTTGAACATTTCCAACGTGAAATTTGTTTACAGCGAGTGAACAATCATTACGCAGTTAAGTTTTTGTGGCGATGTTTAAGCATGTGAATTATTGAACATTTATCTCTAAGTATTTAAAATATGTTAACAAACAAATTGAAATATTTCTGTGATTGACAGTAGGTAATGTTTTCAAGAAAGGATTCATTCATCATTTGCATTATAATCATTTTTCACCTTTACAAGTTCACCGATGAACATAGTCTTCCCCCAAGAAATATCACAAAACAAGGCACGTACGTAGTAGAGCCAAGCTGCAGCTATTATGATTGCAGCATAAATGGGTCGGCTCTGAGGAAGGACCAAGTGCTCACAGAATACCAGCGTGAGATATCAGCTTAATACTGCCTGTGTGTCGTATAGTGAGACCCTTTTTACTAGTAACATTCATCTTAATCTTCAGGGGTAACAACACATCTACATTTTAGGGAAGCGATGTTGGTGTCTAAAAGCCACATCATCCTCTTACCATCATGTATGTGTTCATTTGTCACCCTTATTCTATAAAAAAACGAAACCAGGTTTTTTTATAGGATTCCGGTCCTCTACACTTACCATACGAAACACAGCATCATAAAGCTGCTATTTTACGCTGGTATTCTGTGAGAGCGTGGTTCTTCCCCGGTCAAGCCGACCCATTCGTGCTACAACTATACCTACTATTAATATAGCTGCAGCATGGCTCTACAGTGTAAAGTCGTCACTGCAACTAGTGGGAGGCCGCCCTGCACTTCGCTTACCAGTACGAGGCTGCCCCTCTAGAACCTTCAGTTGCAGGTTCTTCGTTCTATGACCGGCCCATTGCTACTTTAACTTACTGATCCGTTACATGTGCCATATATAACATAATTACACCGCCATCAATGTGAATCCTTGAGATTTTTCTAGTAGTTCCCTTTTTTATAGCATAAAACGTCTCCCACACACAAGCGGCTTGCGGTGGCGGCTAACCGCGAGCCGCGGCGCCAGCCGCTGCAACAACACACCACGGCGGTCGCAACGGCGGCCTGAAGCGCCATTCGTTGTGGTGTCTGTGCTACGATTAGACGTCAGTAAACATGACTAACCGTGATGAAGTCTTTTTATATTCAGCAATTTTATCATACATTTTGTTTTTAATCCTAATGATTTTGTAATCACGATGCGAATTTTCATAAAGTACGGGAAAATTTCGCTCTGTTTGTATTACAATCTCTGAATTTAGCACCATTTTTCGCGCGGTACACGCGGCCTATTGCAAGAATTTGCAACTGACCGCGCTGCGGCCACCGACTGGGCGAGTACTCGCTAACACACACGCATTGGCGGAAGGGGCGGAGCATGCGGCCGCGGTCAGTCGCTTGCAGATCGCGACATGGCCGCACGGGTTTGCAGACTCACTTACATTGCAAGCGAATACAACTGGCCGCCACCGCGGCCGCCACCGCAAGCCACTTCTGTGTGGGAAACGCTTTAGGGTGACAAGCGAGCACACAGTCCACCTGATGGTAAGTAGTTGCTCCGGCTCATAGACATCTACATCTATCCTCAACTACGAATCATATGCAGATGCGTTGTCAGCCGTGAGAATTAAGATGGAAACCCCTTTTCCAGTAAAAAGGGTCTCCGGTTCTCTACACTCACCATACACAGCAGCATTAGGCCGCTATTTTACGCTAGTATTCTGCAAGAGCATGGTCCTTCCCCGGTCGAGCCGACCCATTCGTGCTACATCGGTCATATGTGCTTAAAAATTAGAAAAATAAAAATCATATCAGAATCAATATACCAGAAGAGAAATTAATTAATGAAGTAAGTAATAATAACAGTAATAGTAAAATAACGGCGGACCATAAATTTATAAAGATCAACAATCTATCGTTAATCATTACCGCCAAAAGAGGCTAGAACTGTTTGATAATAACAAGATCCGCTAAAGGGCTCGGTAGAACATCTTGGGAAATGCACTCCAGCACTTATCTAGCAGCACATGGAAAAGCAAAAAGTATGATGAGGGGTTTAAATTGAACTAACGTTAACTTACCGCACAATGAAAACAACTGAATAAAGAAGTTGGTGTTGATGGTTCGGATGCCGGAGCGACAGCTTGATTATTTACACCACCGGGTTCGCACCCTGTTGTTGTACAATTCACTACCTGGTGAGCAAAGAAATACTATTAAACCGTAATAAAGATTTGAATCTGAGGATAGCGTCGTCCTGGCCAAAGATGTTGAAACACCTTCTGTTAACTTAAGGAAATTGCCAACATTGCATTGGTATTTTCTTTTAGTACTAGTGCTGTGTTCCAGTTTAAAAGGCAAGAGACCCAGTGTTATTACAGATTGTGGGCCAGCCGGAAGTTGTTCTCAAAAATGACCGCGCCAGGCTCTACTGGGACCGGGCGATCATCACAGACAGGACTATTCTTGCGAATAAGCCTGATATTATGCTGATGGACAGTCAAGGATATTTTTGATCGACATTACCAGTCCGTATGACGAGAATCTCGTGAAAGTCGAAACAGATAAGCGAACAAAATGTCAGTTAATAATAAAATGTGACAGACCTGTAGTGTGGTCTGCCGATTGAATTTATTCCCGTAGTCGTTTCTGCAAACGGGCTAATCCCGATCAGTCTCTAGGGTTTTCTGAGGCGATTGGCATTTCATGACGGACCGCTCAAATGCAGAATCGGTGCTCCTCGATACCATCCGCATTGTCTGCTGGTTTCTTTCTCTTTCCCCTAACCCTCGGGTCTTTCCTACCGAAGACTTCCATCTTTTTTTTCATAATATAAGGCTGATAAACTAGCACACAGTCCAACGGACGGTGAGTGGATGCTGAGGGCCACAGACATCTACATTTATCCTCGATTAAGAATCAAAACGCAGATGCGTTGTCACATCTGAAGACTAAGATGGAAGGCCTTGTTTACAGTAAAAAGGGTGTCCGGTTCTCTACACTCACCATACGGTCCAAAGGTCAGATTGGGTTTATATTGATTTATGAGTTGTTTATTTATTTATTTTACTATATTTAATGTAAGTATATTCACTTTTATATATTTATGCAGCTCGATCAGATGAAAAAACTAATTTTATTCCACATAACTTAAGTAAAACTTAATATATAAATTTCAATCATATAAATAATCTATACAAACAAATAAAATTGAAGTGTCTGTTTGTAATGTCAAAATAACAGCTTTTTACTAAATGCATGTGAAAGTATATACGGTACTTACAACAAAAATTTTTAAATTTTTTAAAATTTAAAATTTTTGTCTGTCTGTTTGTTCCGGCTAATCTCTGAAACGGCTGGACCGACTTCGACGGGACTTTCACGGGCAGATAGATGAAGTTTTAAGGAGTAATTTAGGCTACTTATATTTTAGAAAAAGAATTAGGGTTCCGCGTAACATAGTTAAAACCCTAAATTACACGCGAGCGAAGACGCGGGGAACAGCTAGTAATTTAATAAATATTAATTATAATGAACAAACTCTATGTAGTGCTGCTAACGTGACATTCTCAAGTATAATCGTTGAAAGTGGAAGGAATAAGTTTGTAAAATATGTAATAAAGTAAATAGGTTTACATATATAATTCATAGACTAACAAAAGTGGCAACAAAACAAACCAATTATCTTGCATATTATATTGAATCGGTTATCCGCTTCGGGATTATAATTTGGGGTAACAGTGCAGAGATGCCATTCATGGTGTTGGCACCGATGTGTCGTGCCGACCTCTGTTCAAAACACTGAGGATCTTACTCATGCCTTGTTTCTATATTTTTAAAGTTGTCAAATTTGTAAAACAACACGGGAAGAGGTTTTATAAACTTAATAAAGAAGTGATGTCCATGAACACGCCAACCACGCGTTTACCAAAAAGTAAACGCTTTAGCAAAAGTTGTTACTGCATGGGTCTGTCATCTGGTCTGGTCGGTCATGTGTCTGACCTCCTCCAAATTTTGGTTTTATAGGGCAACAAATCTAAAGATCTCACGTACCTTATACAATTTTACTATAGGTACATTATTTTCATGTAACATCTATTTATACAGCGCACGCCATGGAAGTTCTCAGGAGGCAATATTTTTTTCACATTCCACACAAATGAGCACATTAGGATATTTGCACGTAATATTCATAAATTATAAGTATGAATACCTAAACCGTCCTCGAACTATCGATGAAAACAAAATGAAAATCTCGTTAGTAGTTTCTGGAGATTAGCATGAACATACATACAGCCAAACATTGCGGGGACTTTAATTTATAATACGAGTACGCGGATATGGATAGTTACACTTAAAAACATACCTATTTAAGTTTTATTTCAATCAGTGGAGTACCTAGGTATTTAGATGCTGTTGCAGCTTGAGCGCTCCGAACTATTTATCTATACATATTATAATATAATAAATCTGTAGAAAAGTCGTCTCTGTAATACTTAATTTATTCTTGAAAAAACATGTCCAGGGGACTAATTAAACGGTTCTGAAGCCAAATTAGTGGTTTTTAGAATTTTTGTGTCTGTCTGTCTGTCTGTGTATTCCGGATTCACTCAAAAACTACTGGACCGATTTACATGAAATTTTGTATGTAGGTAGTTAGTAACCCTGGCCAACTTATAGGCTACTTTTTATCCGATTACGGAACTTTAAAAAAGAAGGATAAGTATTTTCCTTCCTTTAGATGTTAATTTTCTATTATATCTCAGTTATAGGCGGGATGACGGGTGTTTTTCAAAGAAATACCATATTTATACATTGAAATATAATGTACTACGATTATATGTCAATGTATTTATAAATAAAGTTTAAAATATAGTTATAACCTTGGTAAAATAATCGGAAACTACATCGATTTAGTTATCAAAACAGCGAAATCTATAATCAATTGGAAAAACTAGTATATTTTGCCTTCAGTTACTAATAAATTAAATAATATAAATAACTTACATGTATATGTTTAAATAATTAGAATTTTAAAATTATTTAAAAAATCTAACGTTTAGTTTTGTCGTATTTTTGTTATTTTATATTAAAAGTATAATAATTTCAATACATAATAGTGACGTCTATCAAAAATATGAAAATTGATAAGGTTTTTATTTCAATTATATTGCACAATTTTAATTATCATTGTAGTGTTATTAATGAGATTTTTATATATGTCGTGGCTAGATCGTAGAATTGAACTGGTGACGTGAAATGGTGTGGTCAGTTCATGATATTTAACACAGTTTGTTGATCAAGTCATGATATAGCTTGACCAAATTCAATGAATAGAAATCTTTAGAAGATATTATTAACTAAATACAACGTTGCTATTTCATGATACGGTCATATTATGATGATATTCATTAAATAGTTTTTCACCATTTTTTAACAGAAACATAACTTTTAACAGAATTGACCTCACTTTATGCCTTATTGATACATATATGTATAATAATAAATAGATGTTCGCTTCTATCGCTGATATTACTAGATAGTATAGTTTTGGCTTTCATTATTTCATCTAATAATAGCGCCATCTACTTACTTCTAAATAAACTAAAATGGTAAGTTACTAATAAAATTAAATAATACAATGTTAGTGAATGTATGTACGTGGTAGAGCCATGCTGCAGCTATATTAATAGTATAGTTGTAGCACGAATGGGTCGGCTCGACCGGGGAAGGACCACGTTCTCACAGAATACCAGCGTAAAATAGCAGCTTAATGCTGCTGTGTTTCGTATGGTGAGTGTAGAGAACCGGAGACCCTTTTTACTGGAAAAGAGGCATTCTACGAGTATCTTAGTCCTCACGGCTGACAACGCATCTGCATTTTAATTCGCAAACGAAACTAGATGCAGATGTCTATGGGCCACAGCAACAACTTACCATCAGGTGGACTGTGTGCTCGTATGTCACCCTAATTCTATAAAAAAAAATATACGACGTAAATAATTGAAAATTCGTTCGTGGCATCGTTTGATGTGATGTAACTACTAGGAAGATGTGGTCCACAATCATGCAAAAGCTTAGTTTCAGTTTTTATAAATTTTATTTAAACAAATACGGGGGCCGTGTAGCTCGCCGTGAGATTTCAAGTCACTAATAAAATTAAATAATACAATGTTAGTGAAAATACGATATAAATAATTGAAAATTAGTACGTGGCATCGTTTGATGTGATGTAATTACTAGGTAGATATGGTCCACAATCATGCAAAAGCTTAGTTTCAGTTTTTATGAATTGTATTTAAACAAATACGAGGGCCGTGTAGCTCGCCGTGAGATTTCATCATAGCACGGGAGAAAACGTGTACGATTCCCTCGAGGATCAATCTGTTATAGAAAATTGTACGTGTCGACTTAACACGTATCCGTTAAAGTGGTGAAGTATAACTTAGTAGAGAAACCTAGATGTCTGCGTAATTAAAATAGTCGCGAAGATGTGAAAACCGTTAATATGATGTATTGAAGCATTTGCAGTATACTCTGTTTTTCCGTCCATAAAACACTATAGCTAATGAGGAGACGTATATTAGCTGCTACTTTACTTTTTTACCTTTAATGAGACTTATAATCAGTTTGTAATTTAAGATAGCTTTCATATTTTCAGACAAATTAAGATATTTGTGACAGTCCTGGTTTCATAGCTTATATGAGTATATGTAAATGAACAGGCTTTTGTGGAAAATTTTACCTAAAAAAAGGTTTATTTTATTTTAATTGTCAAAGTCGGTAATCAAACTGATTAAAACTCAAATTTCATGGTACGTAAGCATTATTATATATTTACGACGTTCTCGGTTCTCGGCGGTGAAGGAAAATCTGCATATCTGAGAAGTTTCCCAGTTTAGGTCATCCCGCGTTAGAATCAGCGCAGCGAACACTTTTTTTGACCAATATTAATATATAATATAATATAATTTAATATAATTTTGTATAATATAATAAAATATAATATAATTTTGGGCAATATATTATGCAGATTTATTTAATTCATATTTTCGGGTATGTTACTTTTTTGTTTTCACTTTACCGTAAATATTAAGGGTTGCAAAGATGAGTAGAACTCATTATTGTCAGCCTATCAAAAGTCCGCTGAAATGCACATAGGCCTGCACCATAAATTGTCAAGTAGCAGGTTATTTGCTATATTTGCCATACCAGGTTGGCAGGGGTTGGCAACCGCAGCTATTATTATTTTGATCTGTTGTCAGGAAGATGATGCTGCCCATCTCTTGATTGTTTTCCTATGTCGCCTCTTACGACGGGACGATATGAGGTGGCGGATCCTCTTTCACCGCCGCAACAAGGCAAACATTTTTCTACTCCCGTTAATGAGTGTAGTGCTTTCCACGGTCACTGTGAATAATATTTATATGGAAAAAACTAATTTTAAGGATTTTATCGATAAAAAATTTCTCAATGACCTTGAAAAACTTTAACTCTTAATAAAAAAAATTCTAACGTTGACCAATTAATAAGACTAACTGACCTTTTATGACCAATTTCGGACCTTTCAGATAGTATAATTGGTCAATCGAAATTCTGCACATGAGGTGTTAAGATCGCGGAGCTTGGTATGCTTGGGTTTGAATTTGATTTTGTTAATTATGGGATCCTTAGCAGATGGTAGCAGTCGGCCGCCATCTTCCCTATTTAAAATTAGGATGTTTTTTAATTTCAATAGCCTCGCGAATCATCTTTGGTAGGAATCGGTGTTTTATTGCAAGGCTTTGTTGTATATTAGATCCGATATAATGGTTGGGACGATACTAAAAATGTTGAAATACTTTAGACTTCCCGGAGCGTCGGTGCTTCACATCAACGATATGTTCTTTTACGCGGGTTTATATGGAACTTTCGTCCAAAGATGCGTAAAAACCCCACGTAAAAAAAGGTAAAATTAAACGTGATAAAATCCGTAACATTAGATTTATTCCATGTTAAGTATACATCATTATATAACTGCATTTATGAAATTGTGAAGTCTACTCGAACGTAAAAAAATATCTACATACATCTATTTTATGGTGCCAATCAATATTAAATACGACCAATGATATGAATAAAATATCTCAAATAAACATTATACCGTTAATTGATAGAAGACCATGAAATTCATGTTTCCATCATGTTCATGTAATTTTGTTAAAACTAAACTAACTTTAATTGTGAATGAATGTAGAGAGTAAAATGTAAATAATAATAATAAATTCTGATTCCAAGACAAGTTACCTTTCTTATGGATACATTGGAAGACACCCAATATAATAAATAGCAGGTATTTCTAGACATATATATGCACGTGTTCCTGCAGTATATTATATCTATTCCAAACACCAATCATCTACGTCTAATAGTCTTTTATAATTTAAAAAAATCTTTGACAGACATAGAGACACAGATACCGAGGTGTCTCTAAAAGTGATCGAATTTTGCTAAATATGGCATGGAACAGCATTTAATGGTGTTCTTAAATTCAAGCTCAAGCGAGCGAAGCGGGAAAAAGCTAGTTCTATATAATCACGGACATGGCTGGAAATACGATAACAGTGGTAGGTACTAACGCATTCTTAACGCTGTCTTTTTTATCTTTATTGATAATAGATGGTTTGATCTAGTAGATTATAAACTCTGTCGTCTTTAATATTGTCTTTTTGACCATCTGAAGGCTGAATACACTTTTCGCTCAACATTTGTAATTAACGTTACTCAGAACAACCAATTTAGTATTCTAAAAACGAGTATATTATGAAACGCCTACATTTCATATTATTATATTATTTTATTTTTACAATTTTTTTTTAATTTAATTCCTGTAGGTTTAAAAAATCTCATCACCCCTTCACATCCCATGAGTGTCATAAAAGGCAACTTAGGGGCATTCCGGGAAAATCTTACCCTGGCATGGTGAGCGAAAAGCAGCATCAAATACGTGAGAATATGCGATCAGTGCGTCACTATTTCCGCAAATCTCCCTACTACGGGAGACCCCCATGTCTAGAAGTGCTCTTACAGTTTTTTCTTGTTTACAGACTGATGATGGGTTGGCCCTATTCCTCACAAGAACACTGGCTGCACTCCTTAACCGAATGGCCACATGTTACCTTTAGGCGAGTTCACAGTGGTAGAGCCACGCGGCAGCTTTTGCTGTCGCACGGTTGGGCCGGCTCGAACCGGGGTGGTACCACGACCTCACAGAAAACCAGCGTGAAGTAGAGGTTTACCTCTGCGTTTCGCTTGGTGAGTGCAGGTGGCCGGAGGCCCTTTTTACTGGAAATGAGGCATTCCATCTTGGTCCTCACGGGTGACAATGCATCTACATTTTGATTTGTGGATTTGTGTTGAATGGAGGATAGATATGATGTCTATGGGCCGCAGCAACCACTTACCATCAAGTGGAATGTGTGCTCGTTTGTCACCCTTATCCTATAAAAAAAAGTGAGAAAGGAACCGGTGTTCTTGTCACAAGCACCCACGAACCAGTCGGGGATGAGAACAAACCAGTCTGGGAAGTTACTTTTTTAAATTATTCTATAAAACTTTAAAAAAAAGTGCATCGACCATGGGCTGTGATGATCCTATTGTGTGTAGGAAGTGCAGACTAGGCCATAGTCATAAAAATATTATATTGTTATCTGCTCTCAATATATTTGTGCAAAATTTCCGATTATTTAAAGGTCCGGAGTTGGGACAATTAAATTATAAAAATTCCAAGTCAAGCAAAGATAAAATGAAACGTGTTAAAAAAACTTCAATGTGGTCAAGAAAACGGTAGTTTCGGGTGGGAGCATAATACAGCTACCGACAGATGTAGTTGCTTTGTACTTTATCGAACGTATCTGAACAAACAACTGTCCACACGTGTCCCGAATTATGTAACCTTCACTGGTTTACATTTCGAGCAGATGACCTTCTGCATATCGCCATTTTAAAATTTAAGTTGAAAATAAGCCTACTATTATAACTTCAACATAATTTGTATCGACATTTGCATATTTAGGGTTATTTTGCAATAACCGACCAAATTTGCAGAGAAGGTTCAGAATAGTAATATAAGCAAATGATGAAGAAAAATTTAAAAAAAATAATCTCAAGCATTCTGTCCTCTTTATCTTTTAAGTTCAAAATGCGCGGTAATGCATTATTTTAATTGATTTTACTGCGTATATTCTTATGTTTTCACATATCTATTAAACAAAATAACTTTGTTATAGGTGCCCTATTTATTTTAGCTACGATTTTTTGAAAACAACTTGTCTTTCAGTATATATAAAGGTACTCTGTGAACTTGTCATTCATTTCATTCATCGCTGCCTATCAAAAGTCCATTGCTGAACTTTGGCCTCCCATAGCCCGCCTCATTGGCAATGCCCTCAATTCGCTTCTTTAGTCAACTTCCAGCAAAAATAAATTACAAATGGTAAAGAAGGTTAAGTGTCTCCTCCACTCCGTGTGTGGGTCTAAAATATAGAAAATAAGTTCAAGTAATAGGTACTCGAGGACAGCATGATACCATCTAGGGCTTAATATTTTAATTTTTTTTTACTTAATTTTTTTTTATTCAAAATATCAAAGATATACATTTAGTCATTTTAAAATAGTTCTTCTGAGATGTTACAGAGGGTATGTGGTGTGAAAGGAAGAATTTACGATCTTTTTCTCCAACTGCCAATCTCATCTGCGTGTGGTGTAACCGCCTGACTGACTGACTGACGGGATTCTGGCAAAACGATTGACAGAGTAGAATCACCAAATAGCTGTGCTTGTCCGGCCTGAAGGGTATACTACCTATAGAGGCACTATAATTACAGGCTGTCAGGCATTACTGGATAGTCCTCAGTAATAACAACGCATCTGTACCAACTGGTGAACTGGCAGTTCACTTGCCACTTAATTTTATTAAAAAAAAAATCTATCAAAAAGTATCAAACCGATATCCTACAGCCTGCTAACGTGCAGCATTGATAATGCGGAGTGAAGCTACTTTGCCTACCTGGTTAGTCCAGAGTTGGAATAGCTTATTGTCATTCAGATATTTAATAAGTGTGATCTAGGTTTTTTCTGTTTCTATTTATAACATTTGTTTGTCTCTGTAGGCAATTTCCAACAAAATATCCGATATTTTTTAGAAGTTATTAAAGTCTTCAAGCAGCCTGCAATGTGTCAATCAATACAATCACATTTTTTTAATTACATAATTAATAACTGAAAATTATCTGTAAAATAACTCGCAATGAATAAGTACTTTAAAATGAAACTTTATCGCAAAATTATCCATTAAAACTAATACTTAGGAAAACACCTATTAGCGAAAATCCGCACCACGGCAGCCTATGTTGACTTGATTTCGCTGTTTGAATGTTTTCTTTCAATAGGTTCTTACATTTATAATAATAATAATAGGTACATACACATAAGTAATCATAACATTTAGAATTCTTGCCTCGTTCTACTTAATATCAAAATAACAGTTTTTTACTAAATGCATATGAAACTATATAGTACGATACTTATAACAAGAAGTCAGTATTTCAATTTTTTGTCTGTCTGTCCGCCTATCTATATGTTTGTCTGCCTGATTGTTCCGACTAATCTCCGAAACGGCTGGACCGATTTTTACGGGACTTTCACTGCCAGATAGGTGATGCTATAAGGAGTAACTTAGGCTAGGAACTATTATTTTAGAAAAATAATCAGGATTCCGCGCAAAAAAATTAAAACCCACGAAATCCAATCGTAATAAATTTCACGCGGGGTAAGTCGCGGGTAACAGCTAGTATTTTACTAAGAATACAGTTCGTTCCTATAGTGTTTACATGACAAAGGCATATTATGCAAGTGGTTTAATAATATGCAAGTGGTTAGCGGTAGACTTCTTGGACCAAATGAACGAATTAAATACCTATATAGGGTGGTAGGGTATTACCAGCCTTTTAGGGCCAAAATTTGTACTATTTTAATAAGAGCACAATCATTTTAAATACTCGTTTAATTCGAAAGGTTATTTTACAATCATATTATTCAGAAACAATTTTAAATACGACGACAAACAAAAAAGGCGCTATGGCTCAAATTTCAACCAACTGTACCGAATGTCGTCCTATTGTGTACCTTATGCCAGCCTGACATCGGCTAGTGACCTTTGATTTTTTGGTAGGTCTTTCTTAAAAAATAATGAAAATATAAGGTGTTTTTAAGACGAGATAATTTAAAATAAGCCTAATTTTATTGGGCACACTCGTCAAAAAAATAAATAAGAAAAAGAGCGTTGTCAGTTGCCAAAGTCTTTTGATTTTAAATTTAGCACTGATAGAGTTATAACTGCGTAGTAATATTTGAAATATACTTTCCTACTAGTAAAGAATGGAGACGAAGAATTTTTTAATTGACAATATCTATAGTTAATGCCACTAGAAACCTTATTTTTGAAATAAAAAGGCGAAAAGGCTGATGCCAGAGGCGCGGATGGTATTATGGACATCCACCCGACTATTTCACTGCAGCGACTTATATGCACCCGCCAAGCAAGCTTTATAACCTCAAACCAATATTTTTTATAAATTGGTTTAAAATCTTTGCGTGTTTTGATCAGGTTTGGATATAATTGGTACCTAAATTCTAATGTCAAGTTTCGTTCGGAAAATGAAATAGTAAATAGTATTTTAAGCTTCAATTAGAAGAAGCTAATAGATTGATGATTGGCAGATGCTATTCCATAAAATGAGTTGAATGCACTAGTGTACACGGCGCGACCTTGTCGCTCCGCACACGCAAGCTGCTCCCCGATAACGTAGTCGCCACTCGCCAATCGTCTCTTACTAGGTACTCACATTCGCACTCGTCACGTCGCTGGAATAAACGGCGGAGTAACTTTCCGGCGGAAAGTTAAAACGCGGCAATGACATTTCCGTATATCACACTGATTTGGTACACTTCGCTAACTAAACGGCAGTAATGCGTTCCTGTGTTGTTTCACATGATGAGTGGCGGGCCGCGGCCGTTACGTTGCATTGTTTCTTATTGCTGTATCACGAATTCGCGAAGATTATGTAGCAGCCGCGTGGGTAGCGGTCTGCGGTGCGCGATCTCACTGACGCGAAGCCCGGCGCTCGCACCACCGCGGATTATCACTCTTTACGGCGGTAATGAGTAACGCAAACTTCCCTGTATGTCGTCGAATTCGTACTGCACGCTATCGACACCGGACCTTATCGGATCCGACTGTGTAACAACTCGATAAGTCAGACGTGTCAGCACAAACGGCTATAGCGCCGACCACCCGCTGCACACTGTGTTTGTTATGATTATTTTATGCTATACCTACATTACTTTCAATAAATAAGCAATTGACGATATACGTAGAGATTGAGCTATCGTCATGAATATATAATTTTATTGCTTGCAAAAACGTTTCATCAAGGAATCGTTAATGTGTCCAATTTTATTCAAATTAATCAATTAGTTACGATGACGATTTTTGCTCCAAGCTCTAACAAAAACTATATATAATATGTATAATGCTATATATAATGCTATAAGAAATAAGTAATACGCCAACGCAAACACTTTTTGCGTTCATTTTGTAACCCCTTATCTAGTTACATTGGTGGGTATTTATGGAATTGAGTGAAAAAAAATCACAAGGATAATTCGGAAAAATGATCTGCTTTTTGGAAAGACAGAAACTCAAAATATCTCTACGTTTTGTTTTTGTCGGTCCTTAAAGTCCGATTCTAATGGTTTAAGGGCTATGTATACACAGACAGCCCTTAAACATGCATGTATGTATGTGTATGTTCTTATAAAAGAAAACGAAAGAGTAAGGCAACATACAACATAAACCGGTGGTCTTTATTTTACGTAAAAGTGTATTTAAGCAGCGAGTTAGGATCACAACTGCTCGGGCGCTGTGGAAGTGCTGCCTGACATAACCCTTGCATAACAAATCGTGGCCACCCGTGCTCGCCTACGCAGCTACGGTTATCTAGTCGACAGTCTCAGCCGCTACACCTTGCATAGTACCTACCACTACGATTCGTTACTGCAGGTAGAAGCTACACTCCCTCCGCGTCTTCAGCTTCTAATAATTTAAAATTTAAAAATTTGTACTGCCGACTTCAATATAAGTTATTAAGATAACTCAAAAACTGTCGGTCTGACCTTGATCAAATTCATATGGAACCACACGAGAAGTACCAGCTTTCAAATAAAAAAAAGAATCATCGAAATCGGTTCACCCAGTAAAAAGTTATGAGGTAACACACATAACAAAAAAACATATAGTCGAAATGAGTACCGTCTCCTTTTTGGAAGTCGGCAGAAAAAAGTGTTAGAGAAAGGTAGAGGCGACATGTTAGCGTCGGGGTTAGCCGAATCTATTCTGTAATTGGTTTTGAACCTAATCTGTCCAATTAGTGCTTGCCAGATTTCATAATGCAACAATTTTAGAATTAACAAAAATTTCACTCGACTTTGTGACGAGCCAATGAAGCAGTTAACGTGTCAACGTGTAAGTTTTTTAAAATTAAATTATTTTAAAAAAGCAAACCCTCCCCCATCGGTAGGATGATTGGTAGGATGTTCAACAAGAAGGTGCACGATCCTCCAGATCTAGAACCCGCGTAGGTGAAGTAACCATTTCTGTCGGACCATATACTAAAGCCAAGTCATAAACAGATAATCCCGCATGATCGATTAAACGAGACCCAAGCCATTCAGTCCAATGCTACACGGTAAGTCGGTTGTGACGGGTGGCCGGTTCTAAGCCCTCGCCATCAGAATATGTCGTCTTCAAGTCGTCATGTATGGGTCTTTTAATTCATAATGAAATGGAATATAAAATAAAACAATTCCCTAAACCTAAAACGAGAGCTTGGTGGCCGTTAAAATCACGAAGGATCATGATCTCTGCAGATAGGACCTGTTGTAGCACGGAGTCTGCAGCTATTTGGACGTGGTCGATGAATTGGTCCTAGAAGACTGCCGAAGCGCCGAGAACAGATATATTCTTTGGCGTAGGTATACGCAAACTCCAGCCTGAGGCACAAAAGTGTTCTAATTTGTACCCCGGATAGGAGAGATATATCGCGACCTGAAGGGACACCTGCGTCTCGGTTACAAAGAACAAGGTCGGCTTCGCCGTCTTCAGAAGGTACCTAGTGGACTTCGTTAACGTTCGAATGAAATCCGCTGATATTGCATAAATTCACGGATAGCGTGGCAGGGGTCACCTTTGTCTTATTATTCTACTTGACACGAGCACTATTAGTCTTGAGCGGAATTTCTCCAATATTATTAATTAATAATGCACGCACCCATACTGCGGTCGTAGTTGTAGAATACCTTCGAGATGTTGAAATCAATTTTATCGGGTGGTCAAAGCCCTCGCCTAACTTAAGTTCCATAGAGCTAGTATGGGATTAGCTAAGAAAACAAATTAAAAATATCCTGTCCCTGCTAATTTGAGAGATGTTAAAAACGCATTACAGGATTAATGAAACGCAATCTCATGATTTTATTGATATTTTGATTAGAAGTATGCCAAGGAGATTAGCAGTCCGAAGACCTAAAGGGGAACACTTAGTACTGATTATAGCCCGTTACCCACGTAGCCATTCCTAAACATTTATGAAAAAAAAATGAATAAAATGTTAATTTTTTTTATATCATATACAATATTATAAACTATAATAATAAGTAAAAGAAAACTAAAACTAGAAACTTAATTATCATATAGTTCTACTCCCCGCGGTATCGTGCCAAGAACGCTGGCTGCGTTTCCCCGCTGAATGGCTATACTTAGCATTTGAGCGGGAAAAGAACCAGCCCTCTTATCACCAGCAGCAACGACCAGCCGCGGATGGAGTTCCTTTAGGAACTTCACCCCACGGACCGATAGACACAAATATGTAGTCATCTCTCAGAGACTCATATTTGCGCCACTTACTCAGTTCAACTGCTTCTGATGCCGCACCGGCTCCAAACGAGGTACCCCTGAGATAAGAGGCCGCCAGAATGTCTACGCAAATAGCATCCCACACTATGGCTTTACCTCTCTCCCAAGGGACCATTGTCATACCGTCGGGTCTCCTGCCATCGTCTCTAAATATTCCACAAGGCTCTAAAATCGAGGGAACATTTATAGAGACAAGAGCCCTTCGGATGACATCGTTCAAAGAACTGTGTCGTGAAAACCTACCAGCTCTTTTCTTACATGAAAGTCCGTGGAGCCCAAACTTGTCGACGCTGCTACCACAGGGGCACTGATGGGGTTAAAAGCTTTTAAAAAATTTACTTCGTAAACATCCGCGCTATATAATAAAATGATGTGTCTTACCTAGTATGAAGAACACCTCCCGCCCTCCCTCAACTGACCTGGTGAGGTGATGTAGACGTCAGTGACGGTCAGCCACCTGAGGCGTGTAGAGGCGAAACACGTGTCGTATTGTCGTCAGTGGTGTGTCTTGCCTAGTGTAGTGGTGTTGGGAGTAGCGGTGCTCGGATTAGTGGTGACGGGGATATCACACGCAATTGAGGGAGGGCGGGAGGTGATCTTCATACTAGGTAAGACACATCATTTTATTTTATAGCGCGGATATTTGCGAAGTAAATTTTTTAAAAGCTTTTATATAATGGATTTCCGCAAAGTAACGCCTGATTCTATTAATTACTGATGGGGTTGACAAATCGACGCTCCTAGTCGGATTCCTACGGCAATGCGCAAGCTTTCCCCATCAAGTAACGTGCCGAGATTACTTCATGGTAAATCGTGTAACCATTGACTAGATTCCTTAGTCGAAACAGCTAGAAGGCCTGCCTTATCTTGGTCACTATGGAAATTATGAAACAAATCCCTGTACCAATGGAATATCCCACTGTTTTGTTGGTTAACTTCCAGTGGAACATTTTCACCAGGACAGAGAGTTTGCCATGTCTGCCCTCCCTCCGTAGCAAAGCATAGGTCTACTTTATTATTTAAAATTATGTTACATAAGTCACTGACACATTACACAGAAGCTAGGAAAGTAGGCAATGCAATGCTAGAAAGATTTCTTACACCAATGCCACCAAATTTTATAGGTAAGGTAGCTTGAGTCCAGGCTGTTGTATTTAAAGTTAAATTTAGAATTTTTTCTATAGCTATTTTAAGATTATTATCAATATCTTTTAAAATATTCGAAGATTTCCAGACTGGACTTGAGTGAAGTAAGTATGTAAACCTAGGTACAAGAAGACAATATTTTAAAATAGTAAGAGCTATGTGGGGGTTTAATTTATACAATTTATCAACGTAGTTTAAAAACTGATCAAACTTTGCTTTTAAAACAGGTTTAATACTATCGAAAAACAACGGGGCACATAGCAGGTATAGTGATTCCGTACTGAAAGCTTTTATTCCTGGACAAGTATGATTGAAATTTTGAATTAAAATGTCTCTATGAGAAGTAGATAAATTATTGGAAAAAAATATTTCATATTTATTGCTATTTGGTTCAAGACCAATATTTTTGAAATTTCGAAAAATATGAATAAGATCACTAAGGACGTCATCTGCTCTACCTCCCAGTGTACCGTCGTCTAGGCTAGGGGTCGGCAATCTGCTACTCGCGAGCCACATGCGGCTCTTTGGATGTGGAGCTGCGGCTCTTTAGTTTCATACCCAAATATTATTCATTTTATAATAAAAAAATCATTTAAAAATCTATCCACACTGAGCCATTTGGAGTTGATACTGGATCTCTAGAAATGCAATTGATCGAATTAAAAAGTAAAGCTTTGTGGAGTTGAAAATTTATAGATTTGAAAAGTAAGTTGAAAGAGTTGGAGGTCCCGAAATGTATGTACGTAACGCAACAAAAATGAACAGCTTAAAAGAAATGCCGCGAGTTGAGGCACTTATATTCGACGCATGGAATAGTCTTCCAGATTGCTACAGTGAAATGAAGAAGTTGGCATTTGGGGTGTTGACTACCTTCCGATTGACATATTCGTGCGAGCAAGCATTCTATTGCATGAATATATATAATTAAAAGTAAAGTAAGAAACCAACTAACAAATGAAAATACAGAGTCGTGTTTGAAACTTAAAACGACAAGTTATGAGCCAAATTTATCCAAAATTTCTAAAACCATGCAAAGCCAACGCTCCCATTGAATTTGTTTGCCTTAATGTATGTTATTATTTTTAAGTAAACAACAAAAATATTTATTGTTTATAAAAACAATGTAACTTTTACTTTTTTTATATAGGACATATAAAAAAAAGTAAAAGTTACATTGTCTAGTAAAGTTTAAATTTTCTACTTGAAAAACCATACCAAAGCTCCCATTGAATTTGTTTTGCTCAATTGTTTGTTATGAAGTACAAGTTCGTGGTGTAAGACTTACAATGTAAATAAATTTTTAATTGTTTTGATTTTTTACTTACATAATAAGTGATTATTAAATAATACCACATATATATTATGTAATAATTAATAATAGAAATTAGATTCTAATTTATTGTGAAAAACACTATTTTTTATATATGAATAAATATATATTTTTCTTATGAATAAATGGATTAGTTAGGATAAGAATTCCATGTATATTCGACAAGACGATATTTAATTTTGAATAATTCTTGCTTATTTAGGATGTCCGTTCATGATACAAAGCATGTGCTCACTTCATGCGTCCGTTCATAACGGAAATGAAGTGGCACTCTGTATATTTCGTATATGGTTTAATTGGTTTACTCAATTAATGCGTTGGCCTTGAGACCGTCCCTATCCCGTATGAAATCATAGCAGTTTTTGTAGTGCAACTGTTTTACTTGACGAGCTGTCATGAGTAAGATTCCTTGCGAAGAAATCTATGTTATTTTTTGTTGAGGAGTGGGCAAACGAACATTCGGCTCACCTGATGATAAGTTTCGACTGCCGCCCGTGAACATCTGCAACAGTAAGGGAATCGCAGGTGCGTTACCGACCTTTTAATAAAAGTCGTATCGGTTCGGAAAAATCGCTGGTGGCAAAAAATTATTCTTGTAAATCGCACAGTGGTGGACCGCCAATCATCCAGAAGGTATGAATGGTATCGCGAGTGTTTTCGCGATATGCGATGATGAATTGAGCGGCTACAATAAGTCGGAACAATTCCTCATAACACTCTCCGTGGTAGATGCGACAAAATAGCCAAAGAGATGCAACATCTCTTCGCAGTGTCAGTGAGTCAAGGCGATCAGAAAGCACTCCGTCACCGCATATTCGATCCACTCTGCGCTGGATACAGTCAAATGAAAGGAGTTGGCATTGGGGAGCACCGGCCCAAAGATGGGAACAGTATTCCATGTGAGGCCGAAAGTGCGCCTTGTAAAATTGCAGGCAGTGTACCGGCATAAAATGCTGTCACCCTCTAATGAGCATGCAAAGCTTTTTGAAGAGAAGAAGAGAGGCCATATTAGCCTTCTCGTCCCTGCACGTCACTCGATATGTCGACACCGAGGATTCCGATACTGGCTGAGGCAACAAGGGGAGTGCCCTGAAAGTGAGGAGATACGACAAAGGGGTTCTTTTTAGCGGTAAACGCGCAAACTTGTGTCTTGTGGGGATTGAACTGGACTAAATTTAGTCACCTCTAATCCGAGACGGTTCAACAAGTCTCAACTTTAGACACAAGTTTGTTCCGGTACTTGACGACGTTTTTCTGATAAATATTGGCACAGTGGGTGTATAAAGCATCACCAGTGCTGTCGTCTACATAGCAATGCATGTTACCGGTTTGCAACATATCATTGATATGCAGAAGTAACGGCGTTGGTGATAGCACGCAGCCTTTTGAAACACCAGCGTTAATAGGCTTGTAATCGGAGCATGCACCGTCTACCTCGATGCTCCAATCTACAAGCTGGTGATCCAATTGTTCAATTTCTCGGAAAGCCCATAGAAAATTAGCTTTTAAAGAAGCCCTGTGTTCCAAACCCGATCGATGACCTTCGCAATGTCCAAACTAACGATCAATGCCTCCCCCTTGGACTCTACTGCCTCCGCCCATCTATGAGTCAGGTAGACCAGAAGATCACCAGCTGAAGCCTCAAGGTACCTCATGAGCTGGCAGTTTATAATGGATTCCATTACTTTGGAGAACAAAGAGATGATAGCGATAGGCCTGTAGTAAGCCTGTAGATTGCATTTTTTTAAGGTCAGGTGGACCAAAGCTATTTTCCATCCATTCGGGTTTACGCCTAGGGAGTAGGAGTAACGGAAAAGACGCGTTAAAACCGGTCTTCAGCACAATAGGAGTGACTCCATCAGGCCTACACGAATTGTTAAGGTCCAGGGAGAGGAGTGCTTTGCGCACCGAGCGCAGTGTAAACAGCACATCCTGCATGGATCACTCACACCGCGGGATGGTCGGCGTCGTGTTCCCCCCGTCATCGAGTCGTGTTGGATGCAAAGAAAGAGCTTAGCAGATCGGCTTTCTCCTTTGCGGCATGGGCCAGTGAGTTGGCTGACAGAAGTTCCCTTGGACAGCCTTGGCGAGAGACCAAAATGCACATGTCCCCAAAGGAAGTCGAACTAGTTTCTCGCCAATTCTGCCGATGCGTTCTGAATTTTCCTTGCAAATGACACTTTTGAAGGAATTGGAGGCGGAATTATACTTCTTTTTAAGAGCGCTGGTGTTTGCATCCCGCGACGTTGATGCATCACCCCAGATCCGGGAGCAGTCCTGCATAAGCAACAAAATTTTACAGGAGTCAACAAGCCATGGCCGAGGTCTGCCTCTGCTAAGCACCACAGCTAATGGAATAAGAAGTTCCATTCCCTGAAGTACCACATCAACGACAGAATCAGCAAAAACGTTGGGATCATCCGGCAAAACAAAACCTTTTTTTTGTTGTAGCACGGAGTTTGCAGCATTCGATGAGTCGGTTTGTATCGGCATTACTTATATGGAACCTATAGAGGCACCCGTAGATGCGGAGATGTTTGTCGTTGTCTCATCATTTCATCATCATCATTACAGCCCTTCACAAGTCCACTGTTGAACATAGGCCTCCCCCAAAGAATGCCACAAAGCACGGTCCTGAGCCACCTGCATCCATCGACTTCCTGCAAATCTTACCAGGTCGTCACTCCATCTAGTGGGGGGACGCCCTACACTTCGCCTGCCGGTACGAGGCTGCCACTCGAGAACCTTTCTTCCCCATCGGTTGTCGGTTCTTCGAGCTATATGGCCGGCCCATTGCCACTTCAGCTTACTAATCCGTTGGGCTATGTCGGTCACTCTGGTTCTACTGCGGATATCCTCATTTCTGAGTTTATCACGCAGAGAAACTCCGAGCATAGCCCTCTCCATAGCTCGCTGAGCGACCTTGAGCTTCCTCATCCGGCCAGCAGTGAAGGACCACGTCTCAGTTCCGTATGTCATCACTGGCAACACGCACTGGGTGTACAGTCTCGTTTTCAAGTTTTGAGGTATACCTGACGAGAAGATGTGCCGTAATTTCCCGAACGCTGCCCAACCGAGTTGAATCCGTCGATTGACCTCTCGGTCGAAGTTGGCTTACCTAGTCGGACTATTTGTCCCAGGTAAACATACTCGTCAACAACTTCGAGCTTAGTGTTCCCAACAACTACCGGCATAGGTGTGACATGGACATTAAACATGATCTTTGTTTTGTCCATGTTCATCTTAAGACCTATCCGTTGGGAAACACTATTGAGGTCATTGAGCATAGTGCTTAGGTCCTCCAGCGATTCTGCCATAAGGACTATATCGTCGGCAAATCGAAGGTGAGTGATGTACTCGCCATTGATGTTGATACCGTATCCTTTCCAGTCCAGAAGCTTGAAAACATCTTCCAATGCAGCGGTGAAGAGTTTCGGGGATATGACGTCACCCTGTCTTACACCTCTCTGCAATTGGATAGGTTTCGTACTCTGGTTCTGTACTCGGATAGCCATCGTAGCCCTACTGTACAAGCACTTCAACACTTCGATATACCGACAGTCAACTTGGCATCGCTGAAGGGACTGCAGCACCGCCCAAATTTCGACGGAATCAAAGGCTTTCTCATAGTCCACATACGCCAGACATAGTGGCAAATTGTACTCCTCGGACTTCTGTACAATTTGCCGAAGGGTATGTATGTGGTCTATGGTGCTAAAGCCCTTTCGGAAACCGGCTTGTTCGGGAGGCTGGAAGTCGTCAAGTCTGCGCGCGAGACGATTCGTAATGACTCTCGAAAACAGCACGTCGTTGTCTAGGCGTAGCCATAAGATGGACATGTCCATACCTTCAAGACTGCCGAGGCGTTGAAAACAGATGTCCCCTCTCAAGTATACGGAATATCCAGCCCGGAGCACAAAGGAGCGTTCTAATTTGTATCCCAAGTAGGAGGGATACGAAGTATCAGCCGGTTAGGACACCTGCGTCTCGGTAAGAAAGAGCAAGGCCAGCTCCCCCCCCCCCCCCCCCCCCCCCCCCCCCCCCGGGACGTAGCTACCGCCGTATCAGCCGTATCAATGATACGGGGCCCCCGGGCTACAGAGGCCCCGAACATGTGTAAGCAAAAATTCTAAGGACTTCTATGGGACAGGATGTTGGTTTGAATTGCTTGGCAAGCTTAGTTCCTAGGAGTATTAATTGTAAGTAATAATCTATTACTTACAATTAATACTCCTAGGAACTAAGTATATAATTTAAATATTATAATAATCAATATATAATTATTTTAACTCATTGCGAGAGTTTTTGTTCCTTTTGTGAAAAATCTTTACCCTTCATTTGGGCCCCCCGACAAATTTTGATACAGGGCCCCACTAAGGCACGCTACTCCACTGCCCCCCCCCCCCTTCCCATACCTCACCCCCAGAATACGCGGGACAGCCTGAGCAACCACGCTCAGGAAGATTAGGGTAGCGTGGGTGTGGATGCTCAGCGGGGGATCTCCGTCACCAAATTTACTGGTACCCTCCTGAGGTAGTGTTTTATTTAACTCCGCTACCATGTTAAGGGGGGTGGGGGGAATCGGGCCTCCGTCCACTTGTACTTACCAGGTGAAACGCAGAAGCAAACTTCAACTTCACGCTGGTATTCTATGAGGTCGTGTACCACCCCAGTTCAAATCGGCCCATCCGTGCGACAGCAAAAGCTGCCGCTTGGCTCTACCACTGTTAAAAACGCTTTTACGCCCCATCCAAACGATCTCTGCACGCCTCCCAGCTCCTAATTTGTGACCTTGGGCCTACCTTGGTTACATACAAGCTATTTCTCTATTACATCAAGATTTTAGGTGGCTTCAATCTGAGGAGGCGCTTGAGGAGTTGCAAGATAAATTTTTTCTAATATTTTTGTTCTTTTAGGAACCTTCTCATGTGTGCCAACGCATTTTGAAAAATAAATAAAATAAAAATAGTATAAATCAAAAATTGTTTTTGTTTAATTTTTCAATAAAATCAGTACAATCAGTGTATCTACAATTCAAATAAATGTTGGGAAAAAACAATACGGTCACAAAATTCTCACTTCACTTTTATGATCATACTAGCTGTGCCCGCGGCGTAACTCGCGTATATAGATTTTACATAAAGAATTTGTCGTTTAGGTAAGAGAATATTAAACGATTTATATCATTACTGTATCAATAAGTGGTATCAAATAAATCATTATCATCAAAGTTCTAAGTAGTTTATGATAGAGCTTCGGTGTAAACGACGTTAGAAGTAGACTTAGACGGGGTGTACACAAAAAGGTTACGGGGGCTACTAACGCGGGAAAAAGCAACATAGAGTTGGCCATGTGCAAAACAATCAGTACTGAGGTCCACTCTTACAACGCGTAAATTTTGACCTTGCGCTTTATTTACGGTCATCGCATAACACACGCTGACTGTAACTGGGAACTGAACGCGCTTAAAACTGAAAGGAAAGTTACTTCTTAATAGAGGGTTTTTTGGCAGTGCTGCCAGATCAAAAAAACTCATTCAGCGCTAGGACAACACAAAAAGCGCTAGATTTCATGAAAACAGCGCTTTAAAAAAGCCCTAGATTTCCCGCTAAATTAACTACAAACAAAGTTTGTGTTTTTTATTATAATTTATAATTCAATAAAATATAATCATAATAAAGAAAACAACATTAAGTTTTTTTCTGGCAATATTTTTTGATGTATCAATACTTCGCAGGACATCGACTTATAATTATGGCAATTGCTTATGCATATGGCTATGCAGTAGTTAGTACTACTCTAAGTAACTTTTAACTTAGCTGTGCTCTAAACAACTGACTAAAACTGAATAAAGCAAAATAAATGCGTAGCCAAAACCATGAACGAAAACTTTAATGAAGGGGATTTCCCCGCTTATAGTCGTCGATAAAAAAAATCAAGTTGATCATCCTAAAGGGGAAGCCGGGAGATCCATAGCACAGGGTATCCTAGTTTGGACTCGTCTCCCATGCTCTTTGTTTTGTGGAAAAAATATGTTTGAAAAAGATAAACTGCAATGTACTATTTGTGGAAAAAAATAATAAAGGTCATTATTATTATTATCGGTAATGTGGACCAACAGTGCTGCTATAAAAGAGTTAATAACCCGCTAGTCGCTACAATTTTGAAATGTGTGCTAAATACACCAAAAAGCGCTGGATTAAGTGCTAGGTGCTAAAATTTCGAAATGCGCGCTATACATTCCAAAAAAGCGCTAAATCTAGTTCCCAAAGCGCTAAAATGACAGTACTGATTTTGCGTATATTATAAATACAATATCACGACATTTCGTTGCAATTTTGTTATTTTTGTTCGGGTTCCGTTGTATGGCTTCGATAGATACAAATTTCTTCAGTAAGTCTCAATACGATTCATCGGCGAAAAATCTCAACACAGCAAATCAGAAAAGTTTGTAATTTGTACAACTCCATCTATTACGTCCTTTGTGTGAGAAAACATCCTTTTTTAAATCTCTTTTTATGTTTTAAGTATAAATATATTAATTATTATGGAACGTTTTTTTTACACACAAATCCTTTCATTACTATTTCAGAGATTTTTATGGCGCCATTGAACAAATTCGAACCTACATTTTAAAATAATAATCATTACTTTCGATAGAATTAACCAATTTTAATAAAACAAAGATTAAATGTAACTTGAAGATACGCTTTATGATTTTCTTAACGATTTCTTTGAAAAAAAAAAGATGTTTACTTTAGACGTGATGCATTCATATAAAAACAGACAAACAGACAGACAGACAATTCTAAAAATTATAAAAATGTACTTATTTAATTATTTTTAGTTCCCCATAATGATTTTAGTCACCAAAATATACTATACAATGTACAGAAAGAGACACAACATGTTATCATCATTTTTATTATATGTATATATTTAATTAAAGAGAGATGGCGCTGCTAACATCAACTTGATGACTCAAACATAGCCACCGTTGAGCAAATTCCCTACCCATACTTCAGAATATTTATCATAACTTTTGATGGAATGAACCGATGAAATAAAGACTAAATGTAACCCGAAGGTACACTTTAGAATTTCCTTAACAATTCTTATGATATAAATTAGTACTTTAAACGTGATACGTTAACAAACAAACAAACAGACAGACAGACAGACAGACAGACAGAAAATTGTAAAAATGGTAGAAATGTATTTAATTACTTATTTTTAGTACCCCTCAATCACTTTTATTACAAAAATATAAAATGTACAGACATCTGCTATTTACAGTTTTATTATATGTATAGATAGCGACCGCTCCAAACGGACTCCAAGTGACCGAACAGCGACCATTAGCTAATAAACAAAAATATTCGTCACGGCGCTTGAGAAGTTGCAAGATAAATTTTTCCGTGCACACCGCTAAGCCGCGTCTGTCAGCCGCGGCTGACGGACACGTCCGATAGTTTGTTCTCAGCTTTACGGAAGCAAGGACGATGTATGACAAGCTCTTTTAAAACCCTTCATTTGGGTATGAAGGGTTTTAAAAGACAGACAATAATTCACGCACACTTTCTAAGAGCCAACAGCGCTGGCTATCCACTAGACACAGCGACGTATCATATTCACACATCTATCCTCCTGCTTTATCAGTGGTGGTCTCCAAACATAATACAGAAAGATAAAGGTGTTAAGTGCTAGCGGATCGCCATACGAAATCTCGTCTCAACCCGCAACTTCACCTAAGCAGTGCACGTGGTACAAGCAGTTGAAGTGATTAATTTCTCAGACATGGAGGTTTCCTCACAATGTTTTGCTTCCGTACCAAACACGTAGTAAATCAGCGCTTAAAATTAGGATTAGGATACCATTTCTGGCGTCCCTGCAGGGATGAAACTCGGGTGTTTTTATTACGTGGAGCGGCAATCGGCTCAATGAATTGGAATTTTGAGTGAAATTCATTTAAACGTTTTATATTGTAAAACAACACTCGAGTCATAACGACCGCACTCTTAGATTGAGAAGGGGCTGTGCCACTTAGAAATAAATAATAAATTAAAATAAGCATTTTATTTTTTTATTAGCGTCTTGATAGGTACTTTTCAAATATAAGATGTGTATATTTTAAAAATTTATTTCAAAATTAAAAAAACAATATACAAAACATCCACATAATATATCCCACATACATACTTGTTGCGTTGTTTTTATTTGTACCTTTGTTCGTCTGTCAATTTTTATAAAAAATTCATTGTTGATATGAAACTTAAATAGAACAATTGAATGAGACCAGATTTTACGTTACAGGAAAGTAAATACGTTTTTGATATATTTACTGTGTTGACAGACAGATTTTACTAAAAAATAATATACAAAAATCTTGAGAAGTGTCATAATAATTCCTAAAAGGTCTGCCATCTTATGTGGACCTAGAATTTTAATAAAATAAATAATCAGGTTCATCATCAGTGATCACTACTGTGCACTGATGAACACGCCCTTAGCTTATGCTATATTACATAGTTCTGGGCTACTAGAATCAAATTATTGACATACATTGTTTATCTAGAGCTGGGTTCAAATAATTAAACTTGAAAAAAAAAACGATTACTATGTACATATTTAGGAATTAAAACCCTGACTTCAAAAGCAATTAAAATAATTATGTGTCAATAATTTTCTAAGTCAGTTCGGGGTTTACTTTTCCTGAAAGTTTAATTATTTGAACTTTTTGAGTGGACTAAGCCATATCACAATTCACAACCTAAAGGTAACAACTAGAACGTTGTCCAAATAGTTATATTATAAATTTATCCCTTATATTTCCACTCTTAGGGGTGGAAATTTTTCTTGAAATACAAAATTGATCACTTGAGTACATATCCTATTTAATAAAAAAAATAGATTCCACATACAGTCGAATTGAGAACCTTTGTAATTTTTTTAGTCGTCTAAAAATAAGAAACTTGCAGCAACGAACAGATGGAAGATGCCTTCAATAATTTTTTCATAGAAAACAATAAGGTTTTATATCTTACTAGAAATGTTCAATAATTTAAATTTTAACCTAGTTAACGAGGTTAGTAACATTTTATTTTTTAAATTTCATTTTACATTTTATTTGTAACAATAATATATCTCAAGTAGGCTAACATAGTATTATTACTTTAAGCATACCGTAGCCATATAGAAATAACAAATATAATATTTTATGTATGTTTACAAAATGATCTTGCTACTAGCGCTACTAATTATTCATTGACATTAAGGACACTTGGCGAATAGTTCGAACTAGAGATTTTTTTTAAATACTGGGTATGCAGTTAAGATTACTTATAGTGAGATACATTGCTTGTGCTGGGAGCGGTTTAAACAACAGTCGAATGGCTTATTTGAACTCACGACTTTGAGCTTCGCAGTTCGTATTCTGATGGTGTTTACATTTGCGAGAAGATTTCATCAATTTAATAATAATACAGTAATACTATTATACCCGCCGTCCTCGTAATAGGAGATAATGAAAAATACAAGAATAATTTGAACAACTTTTAAGAGGCACTTAGAGCTTTTGAAATCTTTCATGTTATATATAAATATTTCATTAGCTGTACCAAATGTTTAAATAACATAACTAGGTAGTCTCACTTTTCTTCGCCGGGCATCCTGGGTATGGGCGTGCCCACTACTGATTCCTCCCGCCCAGCTAGCTATGTTAACGTGTAGTCAGGTGGCGTGCAGCACAGTGTGTGTATAGGTGAGCAGCTCGAGCGCTTGTGAAGAATGCGGTTCTCGACGAACACGTTGCAACGCACTCTGTACAGCGCTCACCATTCCAGCGCTTCGAAGCACTAATTTCGCCTGAGAGATTAGTTTATACATTATTAATGATAGTATATTTCTACTTAGGAGAATCCATCATCGCATTACGTCCTGTGGGTGACGTAAACGGCGATTATTGTGTAAGTCAAAAGGGTCTTCCTCTTCCAATAGGTGATTCTTTACGCTAGGCGTAAAATTCCCAGACCAAAGACGAGGAAACGTGTACAAAAGTGCGAGACGTTTGGTACTGCAATGCGATCCGCATGCGAATCAAAACAAGAAAGAGGAAGAAGTGTGACACCGAGTAACATAAATAAAAAAAAAACATGGTCAGGTTACATGACTAATACAATTATGCATAAAGATTACGAAATATTCTCAGAGTACATATATTTTAGTTAGCGCTAATAATTCAGTTCACAGTTCGACAAAAAATGAGATTGACTTCATTATGACGACCAGACGACAACTGTTCAGTGATGTCTCCGTGATCGCGAGGGTGAAAACTGGTAGCGATCACCGAATGGTTAGAGGCACACTGAACCTAAACGTTAAGTTGGAGAGGTTTCGTCTAATGAAGTCAACGCTCCGTCCCCCTCGTTCCTTGTTCCAAAGTCCTGAAACCTTTCAGCTCGAGTTACAAAACCGTTTTCAGTGCCTAGAAGACTGCAATGAAGTGGACGATATGAATGACAAGCTCGTGGAAACTGTCCATGCGGTCGGAGCTAAGTTCTGCAAGACCCACCGCAGAAAAACTCAAAAACTCTCCGATCACACTCTTAATCCCATGGCTGTTAGACGGGAGATGAAACTATATTCTTCAACAGATTTGACAGCATACAGGAAACTGAACAGACAGATCCCCTAATGCATGCGGCGGGACTTACGCAACTTCAATACAGCTTGTATTGAAGAAGCGATCGAGCGGAACCAAGGCTCCAAAGTCTTTGCCAGAGATCTGTCTGCCAGAAAGAGCCAACTGTCAAAGCTGAAGACCGAGTGTGGCAGCATCGTTTCCGGGGCACCTGAGATTTTGAGTGAGATTGAGAGGTTCTATAGGCAGCTGTACACGTCATCGTTGGAGCCACACGCAAGTGTGAGTAACGATCCAAGAGCGAGTCTTATCCGGCACTATTCCGAAGATATCCCGGACGTCAGTCTGAGCGAGATTAGAATGGCTCTCCAGCATCTTAAAAACGGCAAGGCCCCAGGCGAGGATGGAATTACAGCGGAGCTTCTGAAAGCGGGTGGAAAACCGGTACTGGAAGTCCTTCAGCTCTTTAATTCCGTATTCGAGGAGCAGAAGTGCGGTGGTCTTGTTCTTCAAGAAAGGTGACAATGCTCTCTTGAAGAACTACAGACTGATTTCCCTTCAGAGCCGCGTCTAAGTACTGTTTTCGAGAGTCATTACGAATCGTCTCGCACGCAGACTTGACGACTTTCAGCCTCCCGAACAAGCCGGTTTCCGAAAGGGCTTTAGCACCATAGACCACATATATACCCTTCGGCAAGTTGTACAGAAGTCCGAGGAGTATAATTTGCCACTATGCCTGGCGTATGTGGACTATGAGAAAGCCTTTGATTCCGTCGAAATTTGGGCGGTGCTGCAGTCCCTTCAGCGGTGCCAAGTTGACTGTCGGTATGTCGAAGTGCTGAAGTGCTTGTACAGTAGGGCTACGATGGCTATCCGAGTACAGAACCAGAGTACGAAACCTATCCAATTTCAGAGAGATGTAAGACAGGGTGACGTTATATCCCCGAAACTTCACCGCTGCATTGGAAGACGTTTTGATGCTTCTGGACTGGAAAGGATACGGTATTAACATCAATGGCGAGTACATCACTCACCTTCCATTTGCCGACGATATAGTCCTTATGGCAGAATCGCTGGAGGACCTAAGCATAGTTTTTTTTTTTTTTTATAGGATAAGGGTGACAAACGAGCACACAGTCCACCTGATGGTAAGTGGTTACTGCGGCCCATAGACATCTACATCTATCCTCTATTACAACTTAAAATGTAGATGCGTTGTCAACCGTGAGGACTAAGATGGAATGCCTTATTTCCAGTAAAAAGGGTCTCCGGCCACCTGCACTCACCAAGCGAAACGCAAAGGTAAACCTCTACTTCACGCTGGTTTTCTGTGAGGTCGTGGTACCACCCCGGTTCGAGCCGGCCCATCCGTGCGGCAGCAAAAGCTGCCGCGTGGCTCTACCACTGTTAAAATAGTGAAAATAGTGCTTAGGTCCTCCAGCGATTCAGCTCAATGACCTCAATAGTGTCTCCCAACGGATAGGTCTTAAGATGAACATGGACAAAACAAAGATTATGTTTAATGTCCATGTCACACCTATGCCCATAGTTGTTGGGAGCACCAAGCTCGAAGTTGTTGACGCGTATGTTTACCAGGGACAAATAGTCCGTCTAGGTAAGTCCAACTTCGACCGAGAGGTCAATCGACGGATTCAACTCGGCTGGGCAGCGTTCGGGAAGCTACGACACATCTTCTCGTCAGACATACCTCAAAACCTTAAAACGAAATTGTACAACCAGTGCGTATTGCCAGTGATGACTTACGGATCTGACACGTGGTCCTTCATTGCTGGCCGTATGAGGAAGCTCAAGGTCGCTCAGCGAGCTATGGAGAGGGTTATGCTCGGAGTTTATCTGCGTGATAAACTTAGGAATGAGGATATCCGCAGTAGAACCAGAGTAACCGACATAGCCCAACGGATTAGTAAGCTGAAGTGGCAGTGGGCCGGCCATATAGCTCGAAGAACCGACAACCGATGGGGAGAAACGGTTCTTGAGTGGCAGCCTCGTACCGGTAGGCGAAGTGTAGGGCGACCCCCCACGAGATGGAGTCACGACCTGGTAAGACATGCAGGAAGTCGATGGATGCAGGTGGCTCAGGACCGTGCTTTGTGGCATTCCTTGGGGGAGGCCCATGTTCAGCAGTGGACTTATGAAAGGCTGTAATGATGAATGATGAATGATAATATTTCAGGATTTTTAAATAGGTTATTTAAAAAAGAACGTGCTAAAGCATACATTTTTTTTATAAAACCACATAAATGTAATAAAATGTGGTTTTCTATTCATTAATCCACGATTCATTTATTTACATTACATTCATTATATACAATATTTATTACCATAATTTAAAAAAAAAACTAAAACTAATAACTATCATACAGTCCTACTCCCCGCGGTGTAGTGCCGAGAACGATGGCTGCGTTTCCTCGCTGAACGGCTATACTTATTGAGCGAGAAAAGAACCAGCTCTCTTATCATCCAGTCGTGTATCCCATTAAAAGTTCGAATTTTGAATTGAGTGAGTTTCCCTTCGAAACTTTTCAAAATGTGAATATTATGCAGTTATTTTTTAATTTAATGATATACCCAAAATACACTGTTCTCAGATAGCCATTAACTTGTATCATCATCATCATCATCACCAACTTGTATGTTATAAAATATTGACATCGGCTGCAGAATAATATATTAAGGATTAAAAGTATTGTGTGAATTAATGAGTGAATGGAAATGGCATCGTTCATATAATACCTATCATATTTCACACTAAAAATAAAAAGCATTAGGACTATTCCGATTGTCATGATTTACTAAATATAACTTACTAAAAGAAACAGTATTTAAATATCAAGTTACGGATATTATATAATAATTAAACACACTTGTGCATGCGTTAAATCTATAATTTGATATTCAATATGGAGAAGTGAGAAGAGAGTACGGTTTAATTATGATATCATCGTATAAACTAAAACAGTAACATCTTTACCAAATGATTCTAAACGTAATTAAGAAAGAGGATATCAATTTGTAACATTGCCCCTCGTGTTTGTTTATGCCCGTCGCATTGTGGTCATTTGACGAGTAATAAAATATTAACCACGCAATATTCATGTATAACGAGAAAGCAGGCTATAAGAGGAAAATTAAATGTTTACATACCCTGTGATTGTTAGCAGCCAAGGCCCAAACGGCTCGAGCTGCCAATACCACTTCCGAAATGTTGCCTGTCAGCAGTGCAGCTGATAGAATTTCCAACAGCTCCGCTGAAATTTTATAAACGAATTAACCAATGAAAAAAAATTATTAATATGAATATTAGCTTATATAATATTATAGTAACCTACCTATCTACTATATTATTATAAGTATATAATATAATAACATAATAGTAAAAGGCTTATTACACCTAGTGATATTTAGTGCACGATATTTAGACTGTCTTAAAGACTAAATAACTAATAAGACAGCTCGCTATTACACTGCATTGCATATCGCACTAACTCATTCACAATGCATGGCAACAATTAATGTAATTTAATTGCTTATTACTTATGAACGTTAGATAATTATATTTATCCGTGTGGCCGTGAAAGGAAAAGGGGAGTGTTCGATGTATTTCGCTTGTAGCGCGACGACAGCGCCGCCACATCCGAGTTCAAAAATGAAGGAGGTTCTATGTTCGGTGCATATGTTTTTTATGTATGTTCACCGATTTTTTGGAAACGACAGAACAGATTTTAATTATTCTTTTTTTATTATAAAGTCTATACCTTAAGGATTGTCCCATTTTAATATGAAAAAGAAATTAGGACAAATAAAGATGGAAAAATCGGGGTTGGGTTTTTATTAGTCGTAACTATGGAGACGACATTCTAGTTGTTACATTAAGAGCCATGCTGCAGCTATATTAGTAGTATAGTTGTAGCACGAATGGGTCGGCTCGACTGTGGAGGGACCACACTCTCATAGAATACCAGCGTAAAATGGCAGCTTGACACTGCTGTGTTTCGTATGGTGAGTGTAGAGAACCGGAGACCCATTTTACTGGAAAAGAGGCATTCCATCTTAGTCCTCACGGGTGACAACGCATCTGCATTTTGATTCGTAATTGAAGATAGATGTATATGTCTATAGGCCACAGCAACCACTTACTATCAGGTGGGCTGTGTGGTGTCACAGTCACTTTGATTTAAAATGATAGAGACAGCTCGTGTCATTATGTATATTTTTATTATAGCTGTAGTACGAATGGGTCGGCTCGACCGGGGTAGGACTACACTCTCTCAGAATACCAACTACTACATAAAATGGTGGATTGTGTGTCCGTTTATCACCCTTATTTTATAAAAAATACATATAAAGATGACGTGTAATTGACCGTGCCGGTGTAAGAATATCCACTACCCAATAATATCATTTAGTGGGAGTCGTAAAAGGCGATAGAGGGAAACAAATCAGGAGGTGGGCAGCAGCATCTTCTTAATAAAGATTGAAAATAGCGCCAGTTAATTTGCGCTTACCAAGTTTGGCAATTATGGCAAATATCCCCCTTATGAAGCGATCTACTGGGGAGGTCTATGTTAAGTACGAGTAGTGGACTTTAATAGTCTGTAGAGCGTGTCACACACTACGCAGATATGATAATATACGGAATTATACATTCACTCGGAATCCTTTGAACATACAAGACGTGTTTTTTTTTGGAGCGGATTGTTTATACAGAGTGTACCTACAATGAGTTGGCGTATATTGCTTCTAGATTTGCTGGACAGCTCGTTAGAATAGGATTCAGATTTAAATTTTGATGCACGTGTTGCATTAGCATTCACTAAAAGACGAAGAATTTGCATAAAACGTCATATAAAGTTTAAAAAGAATCGAGGCGAATTTAATCGCATTTTTTCAGCGACAAATCTGTATTAATTTGCAGGTAAATCATATGCCATATTTGTATCTACTATATATGTCGGTGCTTACAGATACTTAGCGATAAAATATAAACTATCTGCGCTGCGTGTTAGTTCGTTGAATTTCATAGAGAGCGATATTGAAAGATATGGGCCCAGATACAGATATGTTATCGTATGTGCATAGTGTGTGACACGGAGTAGGTGTAGGTGTGTGGGTGCGCACTCACGGGATTGCAGGAAGGCGGCGCGGTGGTGGTGCGCGGCGTGCGCCAGCGCGGGCAGCAGGCGCGCGGCGGCCCCGCGCGGCGCCACCAGCGCCAGCAGCGCGCCGCCGCCGTCCGCGTGCCGCGCCAGCGCCTCGCACAGCCGCGCCCACGCGCCCCACCCGCCGCACGCGCCGCCCTCCGCACCCCGCGCGCACCTGCCTCCCCGCGACCACGCCTTGTTCATGCACGACAACACGTCGCTCTGCAATAAGTTAACAAATTCCACTAATGCTAGCCATACCCGCTAGAGTGTGGCTCACAGGTAAACCGGAACGTGTGTGTTGCATAATTGTGCAGGTTTCTACACCTGTACAGGCAACCTATTAAGCTATATTTTAATATATGAATATCGAATTTCTGAATTATAATATTTGCTGTGCCCGTAGGTATACCTGTCAGTTTAACTGTGCAAGCAAATCTGAGGGTGTGTGGCGATGTCCTGCGCAGAGTCAGATGTAGCATGGTAGAATGTTTGAGACTTTCGTTTGTCTCCTTAAGGATTATTCCCTCCCTTTTTTAAAGTATCTTAACGTCACTGTTAGGCTTTCATGAGGCGATATAGCTATTCTCATTACTGTATCCTGCTTTTGAAACAATAGAGCAACCGCTAATAACAGTTTAAGATACATCTTTTCATCAATTCGTAAATAATTGCAATAGTTTTTTCGCTCAAATTTTTATTCTGTCAGTAACCATGCTTTACACCACTTTTCGCAGTATCTACGTTCAAATTTCTATTTCTTCAATAAAATAAACAACAAACCTATTAGCGCGACTGCTTTGAGATCAAGCGTCGCTACTAGGGTTATGATATCAACTGAGAGCTTTTACAGGTTTACCACTACGTGTATATCCTCTACTCAACTCAAACTTACCTGGCGAATATAACTGTACAGGCAAATCTAACAAACATACCCTAGCGTGTATGGCTACCTTAACGCACATCTCGAAAAAACTCAAGACATCCACACCGTCCAAAGACTTCAATGCATACTGCGACTTAAAAAATTAAAATATATTTGAACGAAGTCACTCCAACACCGACGCGCGGTCCACCATCGACGATGTCCGAAAACGGACTGCGACAGAGCTCGCGGGTAATCACAGAGCGACGGAGCAGGCATGCTCACGCGAATATATTCAATTTCGGAGAAAAATTATATTTTCTGGAGTATAACGGGCAATAAAAATAGAACTCTCAATTGAAAATATTGTTACGAGCTTGGGGTTCGAGATAATTAAACACTGCCGAGTGAATTACCAAAATTGACACTTTAATTACGCAACACTAATTACAACTCAAAACCACACTAATAATATAACACAATTGTACTACTGATCACTTTAGTTCGCATTTATATCGCTTAGAAATATTCGCTTGTATCACCAATTCAATACTGCCCGGGTCGCGGTCTTTAGCGGCCGTGTATAGGGCCTCAGATAATTTCCATAACGTTCTACTGTAGAAACATCTAGAATGTTCGAGTACATACCGGTCCCGAACGACTACGTGTTGATAGTTCTAGAAAGTTCTTCCATGGAAAATTCTAGAAGGATCTTGACTCTCCTAGTTCTGCTACTCGATACTAGAGGGCGCTAGTAGTAACTAGTGTTGCCATCTACTAGGTATTAATGGTAGCACTCAACAATATTAATATTTTTAAGATCTTTTTTTTTAGTGTAAAAACTATTTAAAGAGCTTGAGCCGTTTTGGAGAAATTTGGCAAAATATGATAAAGATAGGTTTGGGGATTTTTTTTCTAATAAAGGGTTTACAAAAATACAATTTTATTCAATTAAAAACATTTATTAAATCTAAAAATATTGTGGTTTTTTTTACTTATATATCCAAGAATTTAAGCATTTCACCCGCTCTTAGGATCTTAAGGGACATTTACCGCTTAGCGTATGTCAGTTCCATCATACCCTAACATACATCACTAACTCATATAATGTCAATCACTATACTACGTGGGTCATGGATTCGAACAGAACTTTCACATCGTCGCCACTTAGTTGGGATAAAATATAATGATAAGTACCTACGTCTGTTCAAATTCAAGACCTTTATTAAATTACTTCTAACAGACTCAAATCGAACTCATTCTATCAATAAATGGTGTAGGTCTTCTATAACTCCACAGTCTTCACAATTGGGCGAAGTTGTTTTCTCATCAAATTTCTTACATGGAACGTGTCCAGATCTGAGTCTATGAGCAGTAGTAACAAGACAATTTAGCAACTTCTCCTTCTATATCATCAACCCCCAAAATCTATTGCTAGATACGGGTCCCTGTAGGGAGCATTTACCTTAATCGCTAACGGTCGAAAATACCAGATACTTCGTATCTTTGACGCTGCTTCTCGTCGCAGACCTGGGTATTACGTTACGTCTGACGTTACCGAGATGCATAAACCGCCATCTATCGGTAGTCGTTTGGCATATTCTATAACCGCAGCTTACGACACTAATCAGACGCCCAAATATAAAGGCCTAACCATAAAATAATTACAAACATGAAACATTTTTGTATGTCTTCGTAATCCCTAGGAGTAGTTCCCATCCCATTCAGATCGCACGTGGATTATAACATTTTATACCTCATAGACGTATAACGGTAAAATGTTTAATCATAATATGTGCAGGTTACTTTAAGAATTATAGCCCGGCAATGATGATGCGGGACGCACTGGCGCAGTATCCGCAGAGCTCGCAGCAGCGCCGCGCCGCTGCGGGCCGCCAGCGCGCACAGCTCGCCCACCAGACTGCGCCCGCCCACGCACGCACACATACACGCCCACGCTGCAACACAATGCCGCTGTTAACCCTTTTGTCCATCGAGAGGTTTTCGATAGATTTCAAAATAATCACTTCGTAAATTAGTAATGTGGATTTTCTCTAAATACGCATAACCGGAAAATTGGAAACTATTAACTGCGATGAAGTTATGGCACAGGAAAGGTTACTTAACGTCTCCCTGAAAACTGAGTAGTTGACGTCTCTAATAATAAAATACTTTATCGTGTAATTTAAATTTGTTACTTTAATTAAGGTCTTAAAACTTGGTCGATTTTCACTTTTATCCTTAACATATATACATAAATTAAATGAAAACACGAATAAAGAAAAAAAACTCACCTTTAGGACAATCATTAGTAAAGGTGATTAACAAATGCAAAATAGTATTTCTTAATTGTTCTGTCATCATGCACCAAGGCCACAACTTGTTGAGGCTGCCCGTTATGTTATCAGCAAAACTCTCCTTAGCAGACTTACACTCTAACATTGAGCAGTTTATTGTTGTGAGCAACCAGTACAGAGTATTCAGAACCGGATCCTAAAAATGTTAATATTATTACAAAAAAAAATCACTAACCAACAAAAAATTACTGTAAATACTGCTCAGGTTTTTAAAAATATCTTTGTAGATATAATACATATGATGTAAATAAAATTATTTAGCTATTTATACATACATGATTGGCATTCCTGATGACATCAACCGGTTTCCCCTGTAAGGAGAGTTGATCTCGGACGGATTGCAACGCCGCTAGCAAAACACGCGGGAACTGGCGGTGGACGCCATATAACCGACTACGCAAACTGACCGATAATAGAGATGAGAGACAGGAACAAACTCGGATCCAAAGGTTATCTGAAAAGTAGTATATGCGAATACAATGGGATATCATAATTCAGTTTTCACCCATTTCGGACATCTAAATCATCTGAAAGTATTGACTGTGACCTAGTATTCTCATTAGGATCATCACAGCTCATGATCAATGCATGATGTTTATTATTTTTAACTCTAATGTTATTCATTTTATTGTTTGACAATTTTTGTAAGCATAAACAACTCAGAGGATACAACACAAAGAGTTTGTACAAAGGGCAAAAATGCCATGACCCGGGCGGCAGTTTAACGGGGGCGACATTTTGCGAATAAAAGTCTATTTCAATTATTGCAGTTCCAGTAAATATCTCAAAAATTCTGATGGTTAGCTGTTATTGTATACTTTTGGTTAAAATGTTACGAACATCTATAAAAAAAAATGATACGAACACTTAGCATTGAAAGTTCTGAAAATAGAGAAACTCTGCACAATCACTTGCTTAATGGATAAATTAATAGATAACAAGTGGTAAATTTAAATTTTTCGTACAACCGACCTCAATATTTATAAAATGAGAACATCATCAATGTAGTCGAAGTCAATTATATGCGCATTATTAAGGATAACTCAAAAACTACTGGTCAGATCTTGATCAAATTAATATGGGACCACATGAGGAGCACCAGCTTTCATATAAAAAAGAATCATCAAAATCGGTTCACGTAGAAAAAAGTTCTGAGGTAACACACAAAAAAATACAGTCGAATTGAGAACCTCCTCCTCTTTTTTGAAGTCTGTTGAAAAATACATTACATTGTTCTATTAATTTGCAAAGATAATAGAAGATTTTTCAATTTTTTATCCTTTATATACTTCGAAAAAGGATGTTTGGAAGTGGGGTGGGGGGCATTTTATCTTTAGGGCCTTATTATCAATATTATTCAATTTTCTTTCTTAATTAATTATGATCATCAACGTCTTCAAGTCCACTGCAGGAGAGTCCTGGGCAAGGAGAGGAGAGGCAACACTCTCGCACAGATATTTCAGTTCCGTATCACAAGTTTATAGGATTCAATTTCAACATAAATTATAATTTGCCAGCAAGTCTTTCCATCCGACTATAATGTTTCCAACCGAGTCAAAGTGTGAATATACTTCTGTTAAGCTATGTCAGTGCGCTTCAGTTGCATCACCACTTACCATCTGGTGGAATAGCCGTCAAGCACTAGCTTAGAATGGTAAAAAAAAATGTTCGTCTAATAAGCCAACAATTTAAAATAACTGAAAATTTTAAATTGAAATGCATTAATAGTTTATTATATAACGTACCTTGACTCGCTAGGCTCTTCTTCTTATCGAACATATCTTGAAAGTGGTATATTAACAGCTTACACAGCTCTTCACAAACGTACTCCGGCTGACAGTCGCCGTCCGTTCCCGTGTCACCTGCCCCAGATCTAGCACTAAGTGCTTGTTGGTTGCCGAATTTAAGATCATTTAAGAAGACTTTACACGTTTCATCGTTTGTTTTATCCGCGTGTTTTTTATTTAATGCTGATTTATTTAACTGTGTCAGACAGTACATTGCTGCGTCTTTAAGCTCTGAAATATAAGCAAAATTTATAAAATATCAAACATGTGAAAGTTAATAAGCAAAGATAAACGTGAAAAATAAAATGGTGTATCTTATATAGACTGCAAAACATCTCCCTTCGTATCAAAACGTATCTGCATTAAGCTTTTATTTTACACGGTATTTATGCTTATGTATTTTTATGGCGGGTAGTGGTGTTAGCTTTAGTGGTGACTTGCAATTGTGGGAGGGAGGGAGGTGTTATTCAGACTAGGTAAGATTCACAATCTTATATTCACCCGTATTTAGCTAATTCATTTTCATATCGTTAATATCATTAATTTACACTAAAATATGATTGTTTCTGTGTGCCAGATTCTATTAATTATTTATTACTTGATGTCTTTTTGCAATCAATAATAAGACAGATATATTGTCATGTGGTGTGTATATAGACGTTGTAATAACATTCTCCTTTATCTTCTTCTATTATTTTTCTAATTTTCATATCTTTAATATTATTAATTTCCACCAAAATTTAATTGTTTCTGTATGCGTGATTCTATTAATCTGAGCAAAAAAGCGGCACGGCCGTACCATTCTTTTCTCGAAGCAGTTCAGGCCATTTTCGACCCCCTACACCTTCGTTGTGGATAAAAGTAGAAGCCTGAATTTTCTATGTATTTAAAACATAAAATATTTTTAATATTGATATGGTCACTATAAGATGTTGTTAGGTTAGCTAATTACGTAATAACTTGAGACAGAAGGACACTTAAGTAGGGACTGAATAAATTAACCGACTTGGTATTACATGGGTCTCACAACTTTTTACGGTAGAAGAACCGAATTGCAAGACTTGGTTTTTTTTACAAGTTATGTTTTGATGGCATTATTTATTACTTGATGTCGTTTTGCAATCAATAATAAGACATATATATTGTCATGTGGTGTGTATATAGACGTCGTAACAACTTTCTTAAGCGGAAAGAGACTCAAGGGAATAAATAAAGCAAGGAATCGAAAACTGTTTCGAAAATGTGCTAATGTATCGTATTACTATATTCTATTGATAATAATGATAATTTGACTGCCTCGTTGGTCTAGTGGTTGTAGTAGTGCTGATCATGAGGTCCCGGGTTCGAATCCCGAGTCGGGCCAAAAATATCAGTTATTGAGTTTTTCTATCAAGAAATTCTCAGTAGCTGCCCGGAGTCAGGAAGTTAGTGGTGTCTCACCCCCGTGCCTCGGAAAACATGTTAAGCCGTTGGTCCTGCGCCTGATCTCTCTCCGGTCGTGTCGGTTTACCGTCCCAGCGGACTATGAGAGGGAAGGAATAGAGAGTGCACCTGTGCTTGCGCATACACTTGGGCACTATAATCCTGTCCTACGCAGATGGCTAGTCTCCGTTGAAACTGGCCGCCGTGACCGAAATTCGGTCTGAAGGACATTACTATATTCTAACATCCAAGCTTTGCCGACTGCAATAATAGAGATTTTACGCTCGCTAGGAAAGCTATAGCGCTAATTGTTGTAATGAATAATTTAGTTTCTTCAATGAATGTGTTACAATTCTTAAACAATCTTTCAACAATACTACGCGGTAGTGAAAAACCACATTTTAGTATAGTGTATTAGCCTTGAACCAACCAAAATAAGCCACAACATTATTACACAAACATTACTTAGTTAATATTAATGTATTTTGTTAAAGGTTGCAACAAAGAAAACACATACCATCGTCATCGCTCTGCAAGGACAGTGTCAACAACCGGAAGAACGGCGTTGCTTGTGTTTCACGTAATTCATTCCAAACAGTATTGCTGGCCGATCGCTCGGTTAGCAGTGAAGCAAGTAGCAACAATGTCTGCATACGCGCTGTTAGTTCGTCGCGGTCACCTGAAAAGCATTAGTAAATGGTTAACATTAATGTTAGTAAAAATATATTAATATAAGTATGTTTTAAATTACATTAATATAAATTTTAAATATTCAAATAATAGTATCGGATAGAATAATTTTTATTCAATATTGTTAAGAATGAGGATAAAATAATAAAGGAAAATAAGAAGAATTGAGGGTGGAAGTGTAATCTCCCACTTATTCTAGCAGTATAGAGTAACGCGCAGTTGACTAAGAGGGATCAGTCGGTAATTCTACGAGTCTCATGTCGTTATTACGCCCGTTGGGCTAAAACAATACCTCCACACTGAGATTCTGCCTAAATAAGACAAGTGATGTGGTTCTGTTCGTAAAGTAATTTTCTAGTGTAAGCATGAAGGTAGTGTTGCTGAGAGGCTGCTCTGTGATATATTGAGATGACTTGGGTTGCTGTTACTTTGCATACGTTGGTGTTATCATGTAATTATGTCCTTCGCGGTACGTGGTACATGTTACGGTTGGGTAAACTGTATTTGCCCTATACTGAATGTGTAGTGCTGTACGCTGTCTTATTCCTGATAATGATTAATTGCGTGAGCAAGAGAGCAAGTTGAATATCCGCTCTCACACTTTTATTATTTTTAACAATTAACCTACAAAGTAAATTCTAATACGAGTAACACTCTTTTATTTAAATAATTTTGAGAATAATTTCTACTCTTAGAAGTGGAATAGTTTCTAAAAATATATATTACAAGAATACTTAAGTGTTGCAGTTGTTCATGGGCGGCAGTAGTCACTTACCATCAGTTGAGCCACATCGTACGCTCCTATTATCTCAGAAACGGCTGAACCGATTTTTAAGGGATTTTCACTGGCAGATAGCTGTAGCATCTGCCAGTAGCTGTAGCATGGCTGATAGCTGACGTCACAAGGAGTAACATAGGCTACATTTATTTTAGAAAAATAATTAGGATTCGGCGCAACATAAAATTAAAACTCCAAATAACACGCGGGCGAAGTCGCGAGGAACAGCTAGTATAAAATAAAAATATGCCTAACCTGTTATTTTTGCCTCAATTATTATTTTGTTATTTTACTGCTACCCGTAGCTTGATTTAAGGATATAAGTTGTTTTTGTGCAACAAATTCGATTTTTAGTAACTAACAAGCAATTATTTAGCTACAAGTTTCCCTACAAATTTCAATAATTTCTACTGACTTTACACTGCTAGTTTAATAGAGCTCAGTTTGAATCAAAAGGAAGAAAAAATATCTGGGCCGCTTTTGGCCAGCAACAACTTCCGAATACAATAGTTAGATATAAACTGGAATTTTTACAAGGGAAGAAAGGTTTTCGAGTTGCAGCTTCGCACCGAGAAGCGCAGTGTAGGTAGTTACTTTGACATACGAGTGACAATCTGGAGAAACATCATACATTATCGAAAGATGCAGATGGCTACGAATCGTGGTTTGTGGCTGTTTAAGGGTAAGGTCTATATTTTTTTTAGTAAATTAAAGTGAAATACGGACAAGCAGTCAGCCTGGCCACTACAACCTATGGCGTGGCCAGCAGCTAACTTTAAACGAAGAAAGCTACGATGGAATGGCTCACAGCCTATAAATTACTCTTACATTAATTACATTTTACACTCTTTAATTTATTATTTCATAACAGTACAGTAACAGAACGCAAATAATTGTCATTAATGGTATGAGTTCTTCCGTATCTATAGTATACCTACAAATGGGCGTGCCCCAGGGCGCAATTCTCGGACCCTTTCTGTTTCTTGTATATACTAATGATTTACTTTACATAGTAGGGGATAACCATAATATAGCATTATTTGCTGGTAATTTTCAAATTAAAACGACAATTACTATAAAATAAATAATTAAAAATATCAAAAACCCGACTGCAAAAAGACAATTTAAAAGTAATGCACTAAAAAGACCGAAACAAGATTGAGAATAGAAAACAAAATTAAAATAAACTATATACAAACTACTTCGGTTTGAAAGCCTAAGTTAAATACCCGCATTTATTTTATTTTAGACTTTTTAATGTCCCGGCACACTCTTATGAATTAAATTTCGGTTATTATAATCCTACTCAAATTTAATTTACTAATATTGTACCTAAATAAAGAATAGCAAATAAAAGATTAGTAACAACTAGGCTCCTCAGAATTATATTTGACCTCAAGGTAAAACATATCCTATAAATGCTGTAGCTATTAAAATAATTAAAATAATAATACCTACTATTCAAGTATATTTTAAATTAAATGATTCATAGTAAATTCCTCGTCCAATATGTAAGTAAATACAAATTAAAAAAATGAAGCACCATTAGCATGTAAGGTTCGAATTAATCGACCATAATTAACATTTCGACAAATATAATTTACACTATTAAAAGCTAATTCAATATCAGCATTATAGTATATAGTTAAAAATAATCCTGTTAAAATTTGAATAATTAAACAGTGCTAATAATGATCCAAAATTTCATCATAATGAAATATTAGATGGAAAAGGTAAATAAATCAATTAATGAATTATTAATAATTTTAATTAATGGGTGAGTTTTTCGTAAAGGTAAAATCATTAGTTCGGCTCATATAATTGCGAGGTTGATGGGGCCATGAGAAGTGGAGGGTATCTTACGACATATTATTAAGGTCTCAAGTACCTATTTATATTTTATACACGCACACTCAAGTGTAATCACTGATTCCAACCTACTCTTATCGGATATAACGCTTCATATACGTTAATATCGTAGGTAAGCTCGAATACAGTACCACCTACACGGGAACAACGTATCAAGACCCGATGATCAATATTTTTCTGGGATATGAAACCTAAACTTGAAAGTACTAGCTTCGACTAAACCACACAGCCATTTACATTAACAAAAATATGTACGCAAATTTTGTTACTGCAAAGGACAATGCCAGAAAAATAGTTGACAAAAATAATCGCGTCTAGAAATAAGTTATAAATAAAATGAGTCTTATTATTTTTCTATGATTTTTCAAATAAAAATGTATTTTAATTAAAGGCACAGAAAAAAAAACATTTTTGGGAATATCAAATGACTTAAATCAATTTACTCTATTCAAGTGTTGCCATTTAGTATATTCATACTATTTTCGTATACACTTTGTAAGACTAACAACAGCACAAAAAATATTTTTATATTAACATATTATTAGTAATAACTATACTATCAGTAATAATAAAAATAAAATCGATATGGTTGAGAATAAGTCTCTTGCAAAGAACTTCCTACAATAATATTATGTAACAATTCCATTTAATGTTATGGCAACTCTAGCTAAAACAAAATGTCACTGTTTTTTTTACTGGCTTCACGGCTCTGGTTCTAGCCCTTCTAAGAATGTCACTATGACACAAAGGTCCTGGAGCCATGCCAGAAATATACATTTATATTATGCAAATATATAATAGAGATACAATAATCTAAAAACTCTCAATTACGTATTATGTATTAAGCTAACATCAAACAACCACAGGAAGCATGACTTTTTCAAGTGACATAAGACATAACCTAAAAAGGTTCAAATCTAAATATCTTTTTTTTGCCGCCTTCTCAAGACAAAATTCTTTGACAGAGTTATTATGGGACTGACGCTTAACATTTTAAGATATTTTTGATATATAGACGCTACCATTCCTTCTCAACTAATTTTATGTATGAAAGTCTGCCATTGTTCTTTAATACCTTTAATACATAAAGATTACCTATGAGTCATATAGTTTCGTGGAATAAAAAGCGATAAGACATGTTCGCATCCGTTTAGGTACTAAGCTATCGAAAATATTATGAAATAATTATACTTGTAACGAATAGTTTTCGGACGAATATTAATTATTTCTCAAAAGAATTAAAACATCCACTTACATGAGAAACATACATTGCTATAAATTTTGTACACATTATGCAGTGATCGTAAAACGTAATATGGTATTGTAATTCAACACTTATTATGTCTATAATCTAATACGCAAGGTTTTTTTTCGTAAACTTATTTCATACTTGATATTTATACTAATATAACTTTTGCAATATATATATATATATACTTACGTAAACCGAAAATAAACCTTATGGAATTATTAAGAAGGCGTTTCAACTTGTTTAGACGATTATGTGACAAATCTGGGTAACATACATCTGTATAATCTATAATAGGTAGAATGAGGGAATGACGAAGTGTAAGCTTGGTTTTGCAAGGTAGGAAATTTTTAAGACGATAAAGGGAACGTAAGGTGGCAACAACTTTACGACTTACTTCAGAGATCTGCAATTTTCTAGGTCATAGTTATGTCCATGTACAAGCCAAGATTTTTCATGGAATCATAGTTCCATTATAAATTACAGGAGAGAGATTTCCATAATCAATCTTAGCCAATAATTGTGAACTTCCGAAGATTATAGCTTTGCATTTGGCTGGATTAACCGAAACGCCATATTTATACGACCATTCTCATATGGCTTCCAGGTTATTATTTAGTTTATGTACTACATAGTTAAGGTTATTTAAGTCTGACTACACATAGAGTTGAAGATCATCCGCATACAGATGGTACGAACAATCTAAAACTGAGGAGATAGAGTTTATAAATAAGGAAAACATAATAGGAGAAAGTATTCCTCCTTGCGGCACACCAGTTTCAATTTCAGCCCATACAGAATAACGCTGACCTGAACGAACCGATTGCTGGCGGCCGCGAATATAAAAAAGAACCACTCCAAGGCTGGGGCTGAAAATTTAAGGTGTTTAAGGATAGATAGGATGATACCATGATCTACCGTGTTGAAAGCGTTTGAAAAGTCAATAAGCACTACCACTGTTAATTTCTGCTCACCCAAGCCTTTTCTTATATCGTCTGTGACTTTGATAAGCGAAGTGGTAGTGCTGTGACCAGAGCGAAACCCCGATTGAAATTCATTCAGCAGGTTATGTTTTGCAATGAACACAGATATTTGCTTAAAAACACAGACTTCCAGAACTTTAGAGAGGTATGGGAGAATTAAGATAGGACGAAAATGGTTAAGGAGTACAGGATTAGGTATTTTAGGAAGGGGTCGTACAAAAGCCTTTTTTCATGCAGAAGGGTATTGACCTGAGTCCAGATAATAATTTATAATGTTTGTTATAGCTGGAAGTAGGTACTCAAGTATCATAGATATCATTCGCTTACTAATTGCATCATAACCCACAGCCTTAGATTTAATGGCTAACAGAGCTTTTTTATTTCATCCTGAGTAACAAGGGAGAAATAAAAGTCAGGGTTCCGGAGAGGCTTCATTGATTCTATAGAAGCAATAGTCTGAGAACGGACTTGAGGGTCCAATGAACTAATAGAAACAAAGTGACGATTAATGTCATCCAAATTAAGAGAGGAGCCATATTCCGGGGAATTACATTTATTAATTCCGAGAGATCTAAGGAATTTCCACACATCAGTGGGCGAAGAATTAGTTATTTTGTCATGAATGTAGCGGCGTTTAGCATTTCGTACCACCATTGATTTGATTGCATCTGTTTCTTAGCAATTTGAAGTTACACCAATTTTGTTCAGAGCGATCCTTTTTAAACTTCTGGAAAGCCCGATCTCGTAGCGCCATTGCCACCTGGACCCCTTTAGTCATCCAGGGAGCAGGAGGACGCTTAACTTTTACATTATGTACTGGAGCATGAATATTATACAAATTCAGGATGGTATTATTAAGAAAGGATATTTTATCATCGATGTTAGAAGCTACCACCAAAGGGTCAAAATCAATTGCAGATACGTCCTCTCAATATTTATTCTAGAAAAATAGGCTTCTGTTTTGGAGGTTTGAGTTTATATGAAAAGTAAATCAAGTCATGTCGTGAGAAACAAGGAGCAGAGAGCTGTCCAAACTGAATGACATGATCAGAAGACGAAGTAATGATGAGATCAATCAACGAACCATCAGTGTCAGTATTTCTATGAGTTGCCGCCAGTGGGAGAATGCAGAGTTCGACTGATTCTATGATTGCTCGAAGTTTTTGGGAACGAGAAGTATTTTTTAACAGATCAGTGTTGAATATCAATGATATTCAAACTTATTTCTCTCTCCTCATTTAAATAAAAGAAATATATTTAATGAATGAATGAATATACTTTTATTGTACACCACGAACAAATATTATACAAATGACATAACAAAAATCAGATTATATTATGTACAATTTGGCGGCCTTATCGCTAAATAGCGATCTCTTCCAGGCAACCAAAGGTGTAAAGAAATAAAACAATGAATAGGTAGGTGGTAGTGATAGGTAAGTTATTAAGTTGACTTAAAGTTGAGTGCAGGTTTCGATGGAATGCAGTAGCCATTTACCATACGGCGGATTGTTAGTTCGTTTGTCCATCAAGCTTATAAAAAAAATTATCGAGCAATCGTGTAATTGATTTTGTTAAATTAATTACTCACTTCGTAGCTATGTATGACAATGCAATAACTCAAAATTGTACCTTCTTCCGCCGAGGTAAAGGTAAGCAACAGATTGACGAGGCAATCTTTAGTAGCAGCGAGCGAAGCGCGTACACATTTGTGAGACGCGGCGGCGACGAGAGCGCGGCACGATGCGGCGCGGACGCGATCGCTCTCCGGATTCTTTCCGCGACTCCAAGATGCACATCTGTAGTTTGTTGAAAATTCATTAAAATATCTGGGTTAATTCTTTTATCTACAATTAACGTGACATGGTAGAGCTACGCTGCAGCTATATTATGATTGTACCACGAATGGATCTGCTCGACCGGGGTAGGACCTCGCTCTCACAGAATACCGGCGTAAAATAGCAACTTAATGATGCTGCGTTTCGTGTAGTGAATGTATAGAACCGTGGATCCTTTTTACTGGAAACGAAGCTTTCTATCGTAGTTCTCAGGGCAACGCATTTGCATTTTGATTCTAAAAGTTAAAGTTACAGCCTATATACGTCCCACCGTTGGGCATTTGCTTCCTCTTATTTCTGAGAGGGTTCTAGGGCAAGGAAATGCCCGCCATCCTGCCCCAATGCGTGTTAGTGACCTTCACGTCTTCGAATTATTTTCTATTTCTCAGACATGCAGGTTTCCTAACGATGTTTTCCTTCACCGTCGAGCACATGGTAAAGCACTTTTTTTTATTTAAGCTTTCTTGCACAAAGTACACATGGCGGACTAAGGGTGCAGATTTAGCTGAGCACGAAAAGAAGATACATGGTCGTATTTACGAAGACCATAAATGTATCTGATGCAGTTGTTAAGCAGACGATCCAATGTATTAAGATGATGTTGAAACAGGTCTGAGCAACACACATCGACATAATCAATAATCGGTAGAATAACCGACTGGACAAGTAAAATATTAGTATTGGTGCGAAGATTTTTTTTTATCTATATAGAGATCGCAAAGTTCCAGTAGTTTTGCGACTCACCTCCTGTATACTCATATGCTTGTTCCATGTTAAGCAACCATCAACATACAGAAAAAGGTTCTTTACATGGGGAGAGAATGTTATGATATTATCTTTAAACATAATTGATGGTAGGGTGGGAATATCTAGTTTCGATAATAATCTTGGGCTACCTAAAATTATCGTTTGGCATTTAGATGGGTTCACGTTTATGCCATACACAGTGGACCATTCGGAGATGCATTTCAAGTCATCATTTAATAATGAGATAGCATTATAGATATTTGGGGTTCCACTTGCACATAAAGGGTTTTTCAACAAGAACTTTGTTTTTCAATTGGGGCAACACCAAAAACATGACAGTTTTGACATTTAGTTTTTTGACCTATTCGTAGTAGATGCTTTGGCAATTGCTACAATGAATTCAATTTCGCTCGAAAATCGCATTAAAATAATTAAAATCCACTATGAAAATGGTGGTTCTGTTAAAGTTACGTTTCGTAAAATTCGTGATATTTTCGGACAACATAATCGTCCTTCTGAGACCGCTATTAAGAATTTGGTCGCTAAATTTGAATCGACAGGCTCGGTACAAAATGCGCCAACACCAACGCGTGTTCGACCGGGTCGTTCAACCGAAAACATCGCAGCCGTGAGCCACAGTGTTGAAGAAGATCCAAATTTGTCAATTCCTCGACGTTCTCAACAATTGGGGTTATCCAAAACCACCACATGGCGAATTTTGCGTAAGGATTTGGCTTTGAAGCCTTACAAGGTTCAACCGGTGCAGGAATTGAAGCTGACCGACCATTCACATCGCCGTAGATTCGCTCAATTCATTCAGGAACAGCCCGCTGGTTTTTCTGAAAAAAATATTTTTTTCAGACGAAGCCCATTTTCACTTGTTAGGGTACGTCAACAAGCAAAATTGCCGCATTTGGGCTTCTGAAAATCTTAAAGCGATTATTGAGAAGCCTTTGCATGCTCAACGTGTCATGGTGCGCTATGTGGTCTGGAGGCGTTATTGGGCCGTTTTTTTTCGAAGATGAGGCTGGAAATGCGGTAACGGTCAATGGATCACGCTATCGCGAGATGTTAACATCTCAATTTTGGCCTATTATTGATGACATCGATATAGCACAAACATGTAGTTTCAACAGGACGGTGCCACATGTCACACAGCCAACGAAACGATCAATTTATTGCAAACCAAATTTCCCGATCGCATAATTTCACGAAATTCAGCTGTTAAATGGCCAACCAGATCGTGTGATTTAACACCACTGGATTATTTTTTGTGGGGCTATGTTAAGGACAGAGTCTATACGGAGCCAATCGAATCGATCGCGGCCTTAAAACTCAAAATCCGTGACGTGATTAACGAAATAGACCCGCCATTTTGCCAAAAAGTAATTAAAAACTTTGATTTGAAAGAATCCACATCTGTCAGCGTGGTCGTGGTGGACATTTGCCAGATATCATTTTTCATTCATAATTGCCATATTATGAAGGAGTAAAACATTTATGCTACGTGCTACGAGGGCTAGTAATCTTCCGCTCACCAGATGTCGCTAGTTGACACTGAGGTGAAGTTTTTTGTTACACACTGTCATTTAATTGAGAAATTAATTTTAAATAAAAGTTTATCAGTTTCTTGAGTATTATATTAATACACAAAACAATGCCTCAGTGGGTTGCTCTTTAATTTTATTCACATTTTAAACTCTTTATTGTTTTTTTCTAATTTTATGAATATTTATTTCGGTTTAGTTTATTTATTATTAATTAATCTAATTAATATAAAATATAACTAATAGTACAGAAAGAAACATTAACATTTAAATTTTTCGATCGTTGCCGTTCCAAGTACTTAGTTAATATAGAAATTAATTGCCACAATCTAAGCATAAAGTTAGTTATTTTGAGCGTTATGTTGAATAAACATTAACTGGAATAGGTTTTAAATCAGAGTACAAGTTAAAAGGTAATTTTAATATCGATATTCTGGGTTTATAGTTAATATTCAGACACCTTTATTGATATCAAGTTATTGTCATTAAGTTTTTTTCGGTGGTAATTACATTGGTTACAGTCACGAGCACGCGAGCCTATTAAAATCATATTTATCCTCGTACAGACGGCGAATACGAGTATGATAAATCGCAGTGACAAATGCTCGCTTGTTTATTGTTGTCGCATTTTTTGTACGTACTTTTCATTTTTAAATCACTTCAAAAAAAGGAGGAGGTACCTACATCATTCGACTGTATTTTTTATGTGTGCTATCCCAGAACTTTATTCTAGGTGAACCGATTTTGATTTATTTTTCATTTGATCAAGATTTGGCCAGTAGTTTATGAGTTATCCTTAATAAAGTGTTTTTCAAAATAATAATTGTACATATCGAAATTGTATTTACGAAAAAAGTAACGAAATCGTTGTAATTGTTACTAAATTGTAACTATTAAGCCACGTGTACACTGACAACTGAACTATTCCGAATTACTGATTACCCTACTACGTATAGTAAAAAAGGGTTGTGATAAATACTTCTAGAATTATATGGTCAGTTTGTGGTCAACTGACATTATGTATATGTGTGTGAATTATGACTCTACCAACACATAACTCCTAAATTATCAATAAAACACCATTACTTGATTAATTATACATTTAAATTTATCCAATTTTTCCAATTATTAAAACTAAATCAGATCTTCGTCGCAATATAATACATATTCAACGGGGTTCTCCGATATTTGAAGCATTTTAATGTTTTACAAAAAATCTTTGGGTACCGTGTCCTTATTCCCACGGATTGTTTGACGGAACGTTAATTGGTCTTTTTTACCGATAGTTAAAAAAAAGATATTGTGTATAATGTTTCTGCTACATTGATATGTTCAATTATGCCAACATAATATTTCCAAGAATGTCCTATATAATTTCGTAATAGTACAGTTTCTTCTATATTAAATATTTCATTTCCCGCAGTATCAGAGTATTACCGCTTTGTTCCCTTTCCTTCATTACTCATCTCTGACTCTTTCTGTAAATCATAAATCTGTATTTCTTCCCCTCTATTACCCTTATTTGCTAGTACCTCTTTATCTGTCTCACCAATCTGAATTTCATCCTGCTCTTTATCATTCTCAATCTGTAACTCTTCCTCTATCCCATTAATTTTCATCAACTCAACTTTTACATAGTTGAGTAGACGTTGTGTCTAAGCAAGACGTCTTGTATAGGAGCGACATCGAACGTGCAGGCGACAAAATTACTAAAGTGCGCGTGTCGCATCAGACATAAAAAAAATCTTATAATATGTGTGGTCTCATATAACGCGTCTGGGACAGCTTTCATCTGCTGTGCAATTTGTGCTGGCGGACGGGGGATGTCCCGGATGATTGGCGATCCGCAGTCATTGTGCCTTTATATAAAGGTAAAGGTTCACATTTTGACTGCGGGTGCTATCGGGCGATCAGCTTGACCAGTTTAGCAAGTAAAGTTTACTCGAAGGTTTTGACACGTAGGATGCAAGAGAAATCGGAAAGACTTCTATGGGAGGCACAATGCGGATTTAGACCTGGAAGAGGATGCACGGATCAAATGTTTTCTCTCCGTATGATCACGGAAAAGCTTCTGGCTGTTAACCAGAAGATTTTCTGTGCTTTTGTGGATCTTGAGAAAGCATTTGATAAGGTTGTAAGGAAGAAAATGTGGGAACTGTTGCCGGGGTATGGTGTGGATGGCCGATTGCTAAGGGCTGTGCAGTCTCTTTACTGTGACTGTAAAGCCTGTGTGCGGGTAGGGCATGACCTGTCACCCATGTTTAGCGTCCAAACGGGCGTAAAACAGGGTTGTGTCATGTCTTCCTGGCTGTTCATACTGTATCTCGACAGCTGTTTACAAAAGCTGAAAGATAGCTGTTTGGGTGTGAAATTGGGTGACATAAAAGTAAATTGTCTGCTGTATGCTGATGATGCAGTGCTTATTGCACCATCAGAGGCAGAACTGCAGGCATTAGTCACGTGTATGAAAGAGGAATGTGAAATTAAAGGTCTCCGTTTGAATGCTAATAAAACTAAGGTTCTGGTATTTGAAAGGGACGAAGAGAGAACGAAGTGTGAAATATGGGTAAATCAGGAATGTCTAGAACAGGTAAATGAAATTGTATACTTGGGGAGTGCTTTTAGCCGGGATGGAAGATGTGATTTAGATGTGGACAGGCGTGTCGCTGCCGGGAACAAAGTCAATGGTGCCCTGACTGCGTTAGTCAAAAGGCAAGGCGTAGCGAAGAGTGCACGCCTTGCAATACATAACGCAGTGTTGGTACCGACTTTGTTATATGGCAGCGAAACCTGGGTATGCCAGAAGAAGCATAAAAGTAAGTTGAATGCAGTGGAGATGCGATCTCTTCGTAAAATGTGCGGCGTTACTATGGCCGACCGAAAGCGAAACGAAGAGATTCGCAATATGGCAGGTTTGAAAGATGACCTTATCACAAAAATTGATAGGGGCGTGCTTCGGTGGTTTGGGCACGTTGAGCGAATGAGTGAAGACCGAATGGTGAAGAAAATATATAGCGCGAAAGTTAATATTAAAAGGTGTCGAGGTAGACCGAGACTAACTTTCGAAGACCATGTGAGCAAATTGCTCGAAGAGGGTAGGGTCAAGAGTACTCGGATACCTAGACGTGCATGTATGAAGAAGATAATGAATCTGAAAGAAGCGAAAGAGATATGTAAGGATCGTGACACTTGGCGATCTGTTCTCTCTGGCTACCCCGTCAGGGATTGTGCGTGAAGATAAGTAAGTAAGTCTCATATAACAACCAATGCGACTGAATTTCTTATAAGACATTTCTCATAAGACACAAGAAATTTTCTTCATCATCATCATCATCATCATTACAGCCTTTCATAAGTCCACTGCTGAACATAGGCCTCCCCCAAGGAATGCCACAAAGCACGGTCCTGAGCCACCTGCGTCCATCGACTTCCTGCATGTCTTACCAGGTCGTCACTCCATCTCGTGGGGGGCGCCCTACATTTCACCTACCGGTGCGAGGCTGCCACTCAAGAACCTTTCTACCCCATCGGTTGTCGGTTCTTCGAGCTATATGGCCGGCCCATTGCCACTTCAGCTTACTAATCCGTTGGGCTATGTCGGTTAGTCTGGTTCTACTGCGGATATACTCATTTCTAATTTTATCACGCAGAGAAACCCCGAGCATAGCCCTCTCCATAGCCTCCTGTTTGACCTTTAGGTTCCTCATACGGCCAGCAGTGAAGGACCACGTCTCAGATCCGTAAGTCATCACTGGCAACACGCACTGGTTGTACAATTTCGTTTTAAGGTTTTGAGGTATGTCTGACGAGAAGATGTGTCGTAGTTTCCCGAACGCTGCCCAGCCGAGTTGAGTCCGTCGATTGACCTCTCGATCGAAGTTGGACTTACCTAGTCGGACTATTTGTCCCAGGTAAACATACTCTTCAACAACTTCGAGCTTAGTGCTCCCAACTACTACCGGCATAGATCATTAAACATGATCTTTATTTTGTCCATGTTCATCCTAAGACCTATTCGTTGGGAGACACTATTGAGGTCATTGAGCATGGTGCTTAGGTCCTCCAGCGATTCTGCCATAAGGCGCCATTGATGTTAATACCGTATCCTTTCCAGTCCAGAAGCTTGAAAATGTCTTCCAATGCAGCGGTGAAGAGTTTCGGGGATATAACGTCACCCTGTCTTACACCTCTCTGCAATTGGATAGGTTTTGTACTCTGGTTCTGTACTCGGATAGCCATCGTAGCTCTACTGTACAAACACTTCAGCACTTCGATATACCGACAGTCAACTTGGCACCGCTGAAGGGACTGCAGCACCGCCCAAATTTCGACGGAATCAAAGGCTTTCTCATAGTCCACATACGCCAGACATGGTGGCAAATTGTACTCTTCGGACTTCCGTACAATTTGCCGAAGGGTATGTATGTGGTCTATGGTGCTAAAGCCCTTTCGGAAACCGGCTTGTTCGGGACGCTGGAAGTCGTCAAGTCTGCGCGCGAGAAGATTCGTAATGACTCTCGAAAACAGCACGTAGACGCGGCTCAAAAGGGAAATCGGTCTGTAGTTCTTCAAGAGAGCGTTGTCACCTTTCTTGAAGAACAAGACCACCGCAGTTCTGCTCCACGCCTCCGGTGTAATGCTACCATGGAGGAAGGAATTAAAGAGCTTCTGAAGGACTTCAAGTACCGGTCTTCCACCCGCTTTCAGAAGCTCCGCTGTAATTCCCTTGCCGTTTTAAAGGTGCTGGAGAGCCATTCTAATCCCGCTCAGACTGACATCCGGGATATCTTCGGAATAGTGTCGGATAAGACTCGCTCTTGGATCGTTACTCACACTTGCGTGTGGCTCCAACGATGACGTGTACAGCTGCCCATAGAACCTCTCAATCTCACTCAAAATCTCAGGTGCCCCGTAAACGATGCTGTCACACTCGGTCTTCAGCTTAGACAGTTGGCTCTTTCTGGCAGACAGATCTCTGGCAAAGACTTTGGAGCCTTGGCTCCACTCGATCGCTTTTTCAATACAAGCTGTATTGAAGTGGCGTAAGTCCCGCCGCATGATTTGGAGATATGTCTGTTCAGTTGTCTGTATGCTGTCAAATCTGTTGAAGAATGTAGCTTCATCTCCCGTCTAACAGCCATATGATTGAGAGTGTACTCGGAGAGTTTTTGTGTTCTTCTACGGCGGGTCTTGCAGAACTTAGCCCCGACCGCATGGACAGTTTCCACGAGCTTGTCGTTCATATCGTCCACTTCATTGCAGTCTTCTAGACACTGAAAACGGTTTTGTAACTCGAGCTGAAAGGTTTCGGGACTTTGGAACAGAGCGTTGACTTCATTAGACGAGACCTCTCCAACTTAACGTTTAGGTTCAGTGTGCCTCTAACCATTCTGTGATAGCTACCAGTTTTCACCCTCGCGATCACGGAGACATCACTGAACAGTTGTCATCTGGTCGTCATAATGAAGTCAATCTCATTTTTTGTCGAACCGTCGGGGCTCGACCAGGTCCACTTCCTGTTGGGCCGCTTCTGGAAGAAAGAGTTCATCATAAAGAGTCCTCCTTTCTCCATGAAGTCGGCGAGCTGCTGGTCCCTTGGGTTCCGTTGCCCTATTCCAAATTTCCCTACTTTCAGCTCACCGTTCTCTCTTGTGCCTAGTTTTGCATTGAAGTCTCCCATTAACACCGTATATTGGGTTTTGGGGGAATGCATGGCTCTAGAGATATCCTCATACATTTCCTCCACCTCGTCATCGGGGTGTGCCGAGGTTGGTGCGTAAACCTGTATGACCTTCAGCGAATACCGTTTGGTGATTCTGAGTATAAGGTACGCAACCCTCGTCGACCCACTCTCAATCTTTACAACGTTGTTAACGAGAGACTTGTGGACGATAAATCCGACACCTCCTTGGGACAGATGGTCGCCCTCCCGGTGATAGAGCAAGTTGCCGGATTCGAGGATTACCGTGTCCTCCCCCTCTCTTCGGACTTCGGATAATCCTATAATATGCCAGCGTAACTTGTCTATCTCTTCTTCCAGCTCCACGATCTTCTCGTCAGTCCTCAGGGTGCGTGCGTTGTATGTTGCCAGGTCGAGTCGTCTTAGGTGGCAACCGAACCTCCACTGGACATTCTTAGCACCCCCTGCCCCGCCGTTACCATGGTCGCCACAATAGCGGGGCCGCCGGGGACTGGGGGCCGTGTCTTTGTTGCTCTAATCATTGGGGGGTATTTGCCATAGTTGCCACGCTTGGCGAGCGGGTTGGCAACCGCAGTTTTTATTATTGTACTTTTGCTGTTATCAGGAAGATGCTGCTGTTTCTCTTTGTCGCCTTTAACGACACCCACGGGAAGATATGGGGTAGTGGATGTTCTTAACCGCCACTACACGGCTATTTTCTTATAATGTGCAAAAGGGCTTAATTTACTCACCTACCTAGTAATGCTTATCACTACTACTACACCAGTGTATACGTTACTTAAGGCTATACAATTTCGTATCATAACGAAAAGTTACGAAATTGTTAGTGAAAAGTAACGTTAAATTAGTTTTTACATCAAACCGTCAAGTTTATCATTTAAATGAAGGCATATGTTACGATATATCAGTCTGTTCAACATATGAAGCATTAAATAGATATATTTTTTTAAATACCCATAAGAAAAGTCAACCGTTACTAAATTTTTAGAATATTATTTAAGCACAAGGCGTAAGCTTCAAGTCTTGTTTTATTTTAAATTCAATATGGCAGGTACAGCTAAAAATTGACCAGTCAGAGATGGCCGAGTGTTAGTAGTATATTAAGATCAGAATGCGTTCAGAAAGTGAATACACGATCGAGCAATTAGTGTTACTAAGCTTGTATAACGAAATTGTAAAAAAGTCGTGACATGTTATTATCGCTATTTCTTGTTTATTTTATTACTAAATCTTAAAAAATTATGATTATACCGAATAGATTAGAATTTACTATAAAAAATGAATATTGTAAAAAATAAAACAACGTAAAAGAACTTTATGTAGTGAGGCGGGAATCTTGTGGGGAGTAGCAGTGACATTTCATATTTGTATGAAGGTTAAAAGGCAAGATGTAAGAAAAAAAATGCTAATAAATAATTAAGACGAAGTAGAACATTCTAATATCGTTTTGATAATGAATGAAGTGTTAAGCTATTTTTATTGATAAAAAAAATGGAAGACCACTATCTACACATTTTAAAATAATGTTTAAATGTTAATGACATACTTTATTTTGAACGGGTACAATTATTTTGAAAAATACTCAATAATGCGTATTTATTTTACTTCGACTACATTGATGATGTTCTCATTTTATTTATATTGAAATCAGTTGTACAACATTAAGACTACTGCTATAGTATATTTCTGTTAAAATCAGAACATGAAGTAAAATTAATATACTTAATAATGAAGTAAGAGTACGCATAAATGCAAATAACACCAATATAGTAATACTCATATTTACATTTCTGTATATCTTTTGTCGAACAATTTGTCCTAAATAAAAAATATTCGTCAACAACTCCGACCAACTACAACTACCGGCATAATGACATGGAGGTGACGCATGACTTTTGTTTTGTCCATTTAATTTTAAATCTATCCGTTAAGAGACGTTAATAAGGTTTATATTAGTTTAGATTGGGTGTAGTTCGAATGTTCTCCAGCGATTCTACCATAATTAATATATAGTCGGCAAATCGAAGGTGAGTCACGGTAAGCAAAGTGTAGGACGGCCCCCAGTATATGAAGTGTCGACCTGGTAAGGTAGTAAGACATGCAGGAAGTCGATGGATGTAGGTAGTACAAGACCGTGTTTTGTGTTCCTTGGCGGAGGCCTAGGTTCAGCAGAATGATGTTGATATCTTTTGTAACACTTGCGAGACAATTTTTAGAAAAATGTCTGACATACGGGGACGGTTAATAAAATTATCAGAAAACCAATAATTTGTATGTTACACCCTCAGAACCCACAATTCAAAATGTATACTAATAATACTTATAGGTACCTAACCTTACAAATGTTATTTAAAAAAGTCATGGTACCGTTATAACAATTTTAGCTAGTCACTATTACATTTCAAGTTGCAGATAATTGAATTATTAACGTGTTTTTTTTTTCAAACATTAGGGCGTAATTTAAGGTAGATCGAAAAAAATGTTTAAGTACATTATGTGTTAATATGTGTTATTTTCAAACAGGTAAAACCGTTCCAACGTTATTAAGTTAAATCTTGAAAACAAACGGGGAAAAAATAACAACTATTGATATGTAATGTTTACCTGAACAGTATTCTGTAAATCCCTTGCTCGTTCCACCATTCCACGGGGCAGCCCTTAAAGGCGCTGACATTGTGAAGAACATCTGCTAAGGCAACCACCAGGTCTGCAGTAGGCGACGGCTGAATCACTTCTACAGTCGGAAAAAACCGGACATCGCCATTTTTCTGTGCGCGAACTTCCAACTCTGATCGACGTTCCAATGCCGATAGCGGCACGTTAGGTTCTAAAGAAATATTTTAGATTAATTAAATCTTATATTTATAAATAAAAAAGAATAATTAACCCCTAGCAATCAACGGAATTTTCAGTCATCGATTGGATAATCCTTACCTACTTCGTGATGGCAAATCTCCATCAATACGTTTAATAAATTAGCGTCATAATAAGGTGTATGTCTATTAGCAGAATATTTATATTATTTGGAATGCCAGTATTCAAAAGTAATTATTGCTCATCTTGCTAAATGTTATTTTTTTTCTATAACTTATCTATTATCGTTAGCTAGAGCAGGCTTTTAATAATTTTAATTATTAGAATCCGGCATTACTTTGCGGAAATCCATTAAAATCAGACGTCTATAGATATAAAGAAAGATTTTATAGTAATAAATAAGATGAAATAAATTCATACTTACTGAGATAATTTTGGTATTCCTTCTCGTTACAAAAATCAATAAATAAGTGCAAGGAACTATCCAAAAAATCTGTGTTTTTAATTTGCTGTATTATGTCATTTTCCAATACCTGCAATGATAAATTTTCACGAATATATTATAATGTTCGAGTCGTGTAGCGATGCAAGAGAATCCTTAATCCCTTCGCACGGGTGTCTTTAAAGTCTAATATACAGGCTTATTTTTCAAAGAATAGCCAAATTTTAAACTTAAGTTCAAACATACAAATAATGACATACCGTTATTGAAGTTTTTAAAAATACGAGTAAATAAGGCTTCTACTTTTATTTGAAATTTTTCCAAAATGGGCAACAACGTTTTTGCCTATTTTATAATCAATTTTTCTTCACTGTTTGCCTACATTACTTATTCTGAAAACTTCTCTGCAAATTTGACCGGTTATTCCAAAATAACCCTGTATAATATGCAAAAAAATTCAGAACCTTTGAAAAAAATTATAATCACGAAAGTGATTGAAATGAAAACAGGAATATATGTATAGTGATAAAAGTGTACACTCAAAAATGATGATCATGGCTATGTTCCGATATACGAGCACACTGGTCACCACTGTAAGGTGTGACGTCAAGCCTCATTCAAAGTATTCATACAATCATATAGCCTCATACAGTTTCATTCGTCACACTCTTGGTTTACGCGGGCGACCTGGAGATATTTTAACGCAGTGGTGGATTACGAGAAGGTTCGTTACGGTCATATATGCATATCTCAGGGTTGCACTGCCGGGAATATATAGATAGATAGTCAAATATGATTTTTGTACCTTGGTATGTGAATGATTTGATGTAAATTGTATTATTTTCAAAATAGAATTTTTTTTAAATCTTTTTTGAATACTACATCCTATAAGTGTGATTTGAAAATAAGTCCTTCAGTTACGATCTTCCTATTTGGGCGCATTTTAGTCGTTATAGCCACGAACTCACTCATTATGCTCATTATCAAGAAAGCCCACGTATTGTGACGGGCAACTACGGTACCCTACTTCTACATTATGCGTGGCCCGACATGCACTTGGCCAGTTTTTTTCGACACTGTTAAATTAATATCAATAAACAATAAATCTAAGTAAAATATTTATCATGTTATACGTTTTTTGTGAACCAAGAAAAATTATTATTTGAATGTTATTGCTTTTAAAACTTAATGTCCAAGTTTATTTGAATAACAATATTAATTAATAATAATAATAACAATCATTCGTGGAAGCTGTTAAATCTCTAGGCGGTGTTATGTTTTTTGATCACGTGATCAAAGTACTGAGAGCACCTTACCTCGAAAGCGCCAGTGCTCGTAGTGCAAAAATGGTGGCAATTTATGACGTCATATATTTCCCTAGGATACTGCGGCAGTATACTGGCAGTCCATAACGGAACGAATTTTTTACCAGTGAGAGCACTGAGCAGTGTTTGCAGTATATATCGGAACATACCCCATGATTGCATGAGAATGATTTGGCGACAGCCTTATAATACTATAACAAGCTATTTTATAGTTGTAAATGTGTGCGGGGTAACGTACGGATACTCGATCTTCCAAATTGGTGTCGTGTAGAATCAGGAACAGTAGTGACACTAGCACCAGCTAACCTTTCCGCAATGGATGGGGCTGATGCGATAAGTTTAAAAAAAAAGATGTGATGAAATGTCAGACATAGAAAAATTATAAATATATACAAACACAAAATCCCTTATTTTTTGTGTTGCAACAGTCGAAACCAAACAGAATTCGACATTAGAAGAACTTGGGTGTTAAGTGACGTAATTTGACGGCTTATAATTGGGTGTAATTTGACGGCCCCACGGCGCAATGGTTTAGCAAAGAGTTGCGGCGCTAATGTCCGCGGGTTCGAATCCCGCATGGAACAAGATACAAATCTAAAAGTACAAATTCGTTGGCCATACAAATACTTAGCATTTGTATGGTCTATAAGTAATTGTTACGGGTCTGTATGTTTGTCCTTGTGAAATTTATGTATGTAAACTGCTCTCACGATAGAGGAGAAAATCTTAGTGTGGAGGTTACGTTTTTTCTATATTACAATTGTCATGTGATGTTAACAAAAGAGAATTCAAGACCCTGTTTTGTCCTGTGGCAAAGACAAAGAAATCACCAGAAAAGTTCACCACTCTAGATAGATAGCCATAATCTCATATTTGCCAGATGTAAAATATCCAAAATTTCTGAATTTTTCTCACAGTGGAAGTGACCTATGTTTAGCAGTGGTCTGTTACGGACTGATAAAAAAGTCAACGTAGTCGTTAAACACATGCAAGTAAATCAGACGCATATCGGCCTAAAATACAGCGTATCTAGGCCAATAAACTGAACCGAAATCGAAACTATCGTCGGCTTTTGAACAAACAATATACTTCAATCAAATATGTACAATTGTTTTTATTGAGGCGATAGGTACTTAGTTGCATTCAGTTGGGTAAGGTTTAAGTGCATTCATAACACAGATACCGCACCATTATAAAATATCGAATATAAAATCCTTTTAAATTTTAGTGATCAACGATAACACGTTATAGTTTTTTTATGTTTAACATTGCCTACTATTCTCTATTTTGGACAAATTTTTAACCTGTCATTTCTAACAAAACTGAAAAAAGGCATAAAAGACATTACATTAGGCATTACTTTGAACATCATATTATTGCGAATGGTCGAGGAATTAAATCCTGTGTATCAAACCTTACACCAACAGAATAGCAATTTTGCGTAACTTGCGAAAAGCGATGACGCCTTAACAATGAGAATGGGAGTCATGCATACATTGTCATATTTTAAATTACAAATCACAATCTCACGCCTGTCACCCAGAGAGGTAGACAGAGATTACGGACTTCCATTTGGCGCGATCCTGACACACCTCTCTCGCCTCCTTTACATCCATATATCTACGCATACACACTCGTCGGTTAAGAGTACACGTAATCTGGCCCATTTTCAATGTATTGCCGATTTGGTCGATAAACCTTCGTCTAGGGCGTCCCTTCCCGACCCTGCCGTTCACTTCTGCAACATAAATTTGCTTTGTCACTCTTTCCTCGTTCATTCTTTCTACGTGACCAAACCACCGAAGCATTCCTTTCTTAATCCTGGTCACAACATCACCTTGCAAACCACACTTTTCTCTTATCACACTATTTCTCACCCTGTCATTCAGATTCAGCCCTAGCATACTCCTTAAGGACCGCATTTCTACAGCATTTATTCTACTCTCATGCTTCATCTGCCAGACCCAACTTTCACTACCATATATTAAAGTAGGGACTAGTACAGCATTATGAATTGCCATACTTGCCTTATTTGACACATTCTGACTCCTCATAATAGCTATTATGAGCGTACGTAATAGCTATTATAGCTAGTATGAGTGCGCTATTATAAAAAGTCAAAGAAATCACAATCTATGGTCTATAATACGAATTGTGATTTCCATTGTTCCCAAAGAGAATACATTCTTTGAACATCATATTATTGCGAATGGTCGAGGAATTAAATCCTGTGTAACAAACCTTACACCAACAGAATAGCAATTTTGCGTAACTTGCAAAAAACGATGACGCCTTAACTAAGAGAATGAGAGTCATGCATACATTGTCATATTTTAAATTACAATTCACAATCTATAGTCTATCTATATATGAATAGTGTTTTCCATTGTTCCCGAAGAGAATACACATCATTAGGATAGACATTAGACAACACTATGTACAATTAGCGTAAATTTATGACTGAATAAATAGACTAGATTATCTATTTACTTTGTAGAAATACGTAATATTTTACACCGTAATCCGTAACCATATGCGTGCGCATACTTAAAAATAACCTTGTAAAATAATGAAGCTAAAGTAAAAGTTTTTTATTATTCACAAACTAATGCGATGAACAATCACATGCTTTACTTTATTAGTAAGTAGGTACGAGCGCATGATCAGTTAGCCACAATAATAACTTTATAAAAGCGAATTAAGAGCGTGTTATTGAATTTATTTTACGTGGTAGAGCCACACTGCAGCTATATTATTATATTGTAGGTTGTAGCACGAATGAGTCGGCTCGACCGGGGAAGGACCATGTTCTCATAGAATACCAGCGTGAAATAGCAGCTTACTGCTGTTGTGTTTCGTATGGTGAGTGTAGAGAACCGGAGACCCTTTTTACTGGAAACGAGACATTCCACGCATCTGCATTTTGATAATTGTAGATAGAATGTAGATGAAGATAAAAGTAGATGTCAATGGGCCACAGCATCCACTTACCATTAGATGGACTGTGTGCTCGTTTGTCAATTCCATTTTATACAAAAAATAGTGGGGTCAAACTGCGCTACTACGTATAATAAGCAGACTTCATTCACACACGTACTCACAATTAATAATTTTATTGTTGACAGCGGGTAACGGGAATCAAACTCAGTTCGTCCGCGTTCGTTGTTTTGAGAGTAATTACATAAATAATGTATATGCATAGAGTGAACCTACAATTCTACGTAAATTGAGTCAATATACTTGCAAATAGAGAAAAGTATTGAAAGATGTTGTGCGTGTAATGTATGCGTAGATTTTTAATGGCAAGTGGTCATCTTTGGTCTCTTTATATTATGCCAAATATAAGAGTAAGTACACTTGTATCTTCCGATTTACTAAAAAAAAAATTACATCTATACTGTATTATGTGTGACGTTATTTCACAAGACATGACGTCTTTAAGTGATTTCGTTTTACATTACTTTATCTTAAATCTGAAAATATAAAGAATATTCGTGCTACCCAGCCGAGCCGACCCAATCGAGCTACAACCCTACAATAATAACTAATATACTCGCGTAACTGCAGCATGGCTCTGCCACTTATAAAATAATTACATACATATACACCTACGTATTTTAAGACGAGAATTAATCCCGCGAGCTATCACGACTATTAAATAAAAGAATGGCATTAATCCAAGATATATCTTTATATATAAACTCCTTTTGTCCGTGTGTATGTGACTGAACTCCTCCTAAACAGCTGGACCGATTTTGAAGAGATTTTGTATTTTTTTTATAGTGTAATATGTGTGATGAAGTTGATTGGAGAATATTTTAGATTCACAATTAGACCCGGTAGGTAGCCCTGTTGTCGAGGTTCAGAAATCAGCCGGGGCGGTAGGTTTTTTTTTTATATAGGATCGAGTGACAAACGAGCACACAGTCCACCTGATGGTAAGTGGTTGCTGTGGCCCATAGACATCTACATTTTTCCTCGTTTGCGAATCAAAATGCAGATGCGTTGTCACCCGTGAGGACTAAGATGGAATGCCTCTTTTCCAGTAAAAAGGGTCTCCGGTTCTCTACACTCACCATACGAAACACAACGGCATTAAGCTGCTATTTTACGCTGGTATTCTGTGAGAGCGTGGTCCTTCCCCGGTTGAGCCGACCCACTCGTGCTACAACTTATAACTGCAGCATGGCTCTACCACGTAAGAGGTTAGCTAGTTTTTATATAAAATTAAAACTCAAAGTCAAACCAAAAACTTTAAAACTGCTTAAACTTAATTAATATAATCGGAATGTTTTAAGACTGATAAGGCAGTCAACAAAAGCAGAAGTAGCCAATCAGATAGTTTGGTTAACAATTTTTTTAGTTATTTTAAGCGTAACCTTTCACACAATTAAACGATAAGCCATTCCTAAAACGCGTTTTATCTCCTAGCTCCTAGGTAATTCTGTAAATAAGCTTAACTTAACAGACTAGGTTTGATGTCTAGTTTAGGGACTGGTGTTTAATTTCATATGGCGGCTACGTAAATCGAGCACTTGAACATTTGAAAAGGTGAACGGTAGATTTTGTACCGCATACTTTTTTTGTTGTTCCGTTATAGAATATATACCATATATTAAGGTAATTAAGCCATTTATTTTCATGTTAGTGTACTATTTTTAGAAACTAAACAAAAGTGAAATAACACAAATATCGAAACGATAATTAATTATTTAGAAATAGAAATAACAACACTATATTTATAATTAAACACATATTAAACCTAAGAATGCATAATTGTTGCATAAAATCATAATGTTTAGCGATTTAATGATAACAATGATTTTCGTTATCAATATTTTTTGTTCATATGGTAATTATTTGAAAGGTAAAGTGAATCTGTCTTGTTGTACATTGGTACACTAGTAAATAACCTTAAAAATAAAATTGGTTATAACTTTTATGCCCCAAGTTTTAAAAAATTAAGAATTTAAAAAGGACTTGTCTATCCTACTAACTACCAATTAAAACAAAAAACAAAAAATATCCCAAAACACGAAATTTTATAAGCTGTACGAAATTCCCATACAAGCCTGCTGTTCGCCTTTGTAATGTAGGTACCAGTGATTTACACTTAATGTTATGTAAGCTTAAAAGGAAACTATTGGACAAGCAGATAATAAGATAAAAATGATTTGTTGTTAAGTTTATTATTAACAAATATATTATGTATGGATGGATTAGCGCAATACAGAAACACTTTTTTACGTGGTAGAGTCATGCTGCAGCTATATTAGTAGTATAGTTGTAGCACGAATGGGTCGGCTCGACCGGGGAAGGACCACGCTCTCACAGAATACCAGCGTAAAATAGCAGCTTAATGCTGCTGTCTTTCGTATGGTGAGTGTAGAGAACCGGAGACCCTTTTTACTGGAAATGAGGCATTCCATCTTAGTCCTCACGGCTGACGACGTATCTGCATTTTAATTCGCAAATGAAAATAGATGTAGATGTTTATAGGCCACAGCAACCACTTACCATCAGGTGGACTGCGTGCTCGTTTGTCATGCTTATTCTATATAAAAAAAATATATTAAAAAATGAAACAAAACAATATCAGATTCTTGTGTATTTTACATTTACAGAAATGTAACCAATATTTAAACAGATATTTATAATAAAAAAGAACATTTTAGAACAATAAAAAAACAAATACGACTATCTATAATAGAGCCATCGAATAATAAGAGATAATTATATAATACTGATGACTACAGACATATATCAAGTAACAATAAACAGAAAAGAGGTAAAAATTATAACTAGATTCATTTTTATGTTGTTAGTAATCTTATCTCAAAGAGCACACTTATAAAAGAACCGGATGAAGGTTATTTATAAACATACTGCATAAAAGTTACAAAACATATAAATATTTTATATTTTACATTTCAAACGAATCCTGCGTTCAGAATATCATTAAACTCGCAAACATAGTTATTCGCATAGTTCTTCAACGTAATTCACATTCTTTATGAATTCCGTACAGTTAGTTGAGAAATCACAATTACTCCATACGGAGAAAGCTATTCCATCCCGATCGTCCATATTTCGAAGAATTTGCTTGTTTACTTTTATTTTGGTCACAATGCTTTAAATTTCAACCAGATCCCGCCTTTGTTTTTAAGCATAACACTTCGTGGATCATATTGAATGCGTGGTGTGGTTTTAGAACACGGCTCTACTAAATATCCACTGAGCACAGCAGCAAGACCCGCCGCCACAACCAACTGCGCGAAACGTGCACCTAAACAATACATATAATATTAATGTCAATCCTTTTATATGATTTACATATTAGATAATAATAATTTTTATCGACAATATGGTTATATTGTGTTTGAAAATTTGACATTGAATATGTTAATACCAGCGTTAAAACAACGCATGTACTACGTACAGATGCTGTAATGATAAAGTATAAAGATCTCCTATAAGTTGAATATATGGCGATCAAAATCAAAGCATTTAGGAAGGCAGGTTATATCTATCCAAGGACAATATTTTGTGTAGGCCCTCGTAAATCTAACACTGAACCTAAACCTCGCAAACCTAACAGTTTAACATAAAATACATACTCTCGCAGCATAATAAGTCATTCAAATTAATAAATAAAAAATCTGTCGAAAACATAATTCAACATGTTCTAATCAGGGACTTAAATACCGTTAAAATACAGTAACGTTATCTGCGCAAGTGCAAGATAACGTTATGTTTAAGAGAAACGATATGTCAAAACGATATTATGCAAAGCTTTGCATGTATATAACGTTATAATTACGATACAATAAATTTGTCAAATAAACGTTTCTAAAATATTGTTATCACAAAATCATAATGTTATTATTTATTGTTCTATGCCATCTCTTTTACTCGTATGATCTATCGAACGCAGTGCTCTAAAGTTATAGGCTAAAAAATACGTTTTGTGGTCGTCAGCGCTGCAATTGAATTATCAACTGTAGTAGTACATACAACTCGGAATATAGGTGTTTCAAAATAAATAGCTCATAAACTTTGTATTACATTCATAACATTATATGATGTTCTTAATATCTTACTACATACGTTAAGGATTGTGTAGACAAAATAATTGTATAGAAGTTGAAATATTCTTCTATATATTATTGTTAAACTAGATTATATGTCAGATTGCCCTTGAATTTCATAAGTAATGTAAAGAAAACATGCGTCAGTGTCGTGGAACACTCGGTTGGAACGAAGTACATTTCGTAGTATATTATATTATTATTATTGATAAACGTATTATATTATTGATTAACAAATACAATGAATTACTAGCGTCTATTAAAATTAAGCGTCATTTAAAATAAAATAATATTTCTTTCATGGCAAGATTAGAAAAAGTGCGAGGGAGATGGATATTATTCCATCTCGCTTTTTTATACGTCAAAAAGGGTCGTGATGGAAAATTCTTACATTTTTTTTCGCCTAGCCCCCATCCGCCAAATTCGTACCGTTCGATAAGGAACTTCGTTCCAATAAGTCTGCCTTGTCCATTTAATTTGTTTGAATTCCAGGTTAATCTTCCAAATAGATCATCCACATATCAATACAGAGTTGAACCTCTACTTAGCTTATCTGCTTATACTACACCAATCAGTAGTATTGAAGTGACACCAAGAAAGACGATAATGTTAAAAATATCTAAATTAAAAAGAAGAGTAACAGACAAAGAGTTAGAAAATGTACATGCTCAAAAGAAAGTATATGATAGATCTAAAGGAAAGTCAAGTAAAGTAAAGGTGCAGCCTATTTACGTCCCACTGCTGGGCACAGGCCTCAGGAGACAGACAGGAGAGGGTCTTAGGGCAAGGAAATGTTCGCCGCGCTGCCCCAAATGCGTGTTGGCGAACTTTACATGTCTTCGAAATATTTTTTTTCTTATTTCTCAGACATGCAGGTTTCCTCACGATGTTTTTCTTCACCGCTGAGCACGTGGTAAATCAGCACTTAAAATTGCAATTAACAATTTCATTGGTGCCGGCGGGGATCGAACCCGGGTTGCTCTAGTACTGTAAAGCTTACAGCGAGCGCTAACCATCTGAGCTACCACGACTCTCGATCTAAAGGAATTCAACATATATACTATATAATCTCTGCCACTTCAAAGTATATTAGTATTATGTGATTTTTTTTCCATGCACATAAGAAAAGAACATTGTTTTGCAATATAGTATGTGGATAGAGAGGAAGAGTTTTGCTAAACAAACTTAAGCGTGGAGATTGTATCGCAGTATGACTTCTCAGCATAATGATGTAAAATCGTTAATATATTTATTTATATTTTTATAAAGATAAAAAAGGTTAAATTTATCCATCAAAAGACGTGATTGATGTATACGTGATATTTTGTGAATCAATATTAAGAGTAAAAAGTAAGAATAATAAGGTTTAAAAATCTTAATAAATACAAAAAATTATATATATATGTGTGTGTTTTTAAAAACGTTATCTCCACAAAATTTACTTTTATAATTAGATTTTCTCCTGTATCGCAGGGGACGTTTACATACATAGATTTCACAAGGATAAACATTACCTAGAAACAGACCTAGAACAATTGGACGTGGTGATGCAAAAAGTATCCATCCCTAAAGAAAGCTAATTTGAAGTTATGAAATTTGAAGAATGGATCTGTATGGTTTGTGTGTGTATTTGTAATTTTTCTTCTTGTACAGTCTTATGAATACTGTATTGGTTTAATTAATTAATACATTTATTCCTTGCTAAATTCACTAAGGTGTACAATTAAGGTTGCAATAAATGAAGACACGTGTCGTATTAACGAAGATATATTTGCGACTTTTTCTAACGTGGCGGACGCAGCCGCCACACCTATAACTATTATACATATTACACATACACATAGCTGTAAATAAGTATGGATATGATGTAGGACATTTTTTTTATTTGTATTACTTTTGCTAAAATTGTTGCATCACGTAATAGTATACACCACAAACATTATTTTTCATTTTTGACAAAAATTACATTGGATCCTTTTTGCGTAACTATGTCCAATTATTTGTAGGCCATACAAATACTTATTCCGTTCGGGAATCGAACCCGCGGCCTTTAGCGCTGCAACTCATTATTAAGCCACTGCGCCACGGAGTCGTCAATTAATCGTCACCAGGATCCTACATAATTTTTAGTTATTTTTGGTTTGTTACGCTAAAAAAGTGTAAATTCCTACGTGCGTATAGAAGTACATACACACTTTTTATTACATTAAGCATCTTTCAACTTAAAGAACAGTAGAATTTTCATAAAAATCGCTTCAGTAGTTTTCAAGATATGTTCTGTTAAGCGCAAAGTCGGTTTGAATTTTTAACCGACTTTAAAAAAGGAGGTTATCAATTCGACATGTATGTATGTAATATTATTGGAACTGCAAAATATTCACATATTATCTATTATAGCTTCCAAGCAAATATACAAAATTTTATACGTGCATTCATTAATTCTCATTTCTCCGAAACTAGTCGGATCGTGATCATTCGTTTTTTATTTATTTCATAAAAAACGAATGATCACGATCCGACTTAGGGATTATTTGCTTACATTTATTTCAACTTGGGGAATAATATCGATTTCATCAAAATCGGTTCACTAGTGTTTATGATATTGGCTAAAATAATATTGATAGTTTTATTTAAAATGTCAAATATTTGCGTAAATCTAAAAAAGTATAATGCATTAAGATATGAATAGGTACCTATCTAACAGGTAAATATGACAAGGTATGATGTGGTAAAGCTATGCTGCAGGCTGCAGCTATATTAGTACTATAGTTGTAGTACGAATGGGTCGGCTCGACCGGGGAAGGACCACGCTCTAACAGAAGATAAAGTAGGTTGGTGTCCTGTTTTCTAGGAGACCCTGTACATATATAAATACAATATTTTTCTTAATAAAAACTGACAGAAAAGGCGCATTCTTCTACACGTTATCTTCGATTTTTGCTTAACTTAACTTCAAAACTTTTTCGCATCCAGCAACTAAACATTTTGAAGTCTTACTATTTTCATCAAGATTAAATTTTTTACGATTCATTTTCAATATTTGTAAACAAGTGTAGTTCGAATCAACTTTAAAAAATAAATAAATATAAGTGATATGATATCTAGGTATAATTATTAATACGTCGCAAATCTCAATTCGCAAGCGGTTGATATCATCAAATGTTCATTCACTTTACAACGTTGCCAGTTCGCTTCTAGAGTGCGTGCGGTGCGAGGAATTCCTCGTCCGTCCAAGCTATCTAGTAGACCAATTGGATCCCAGGCCCCACCCATCTCGTAAGTCGCGCAGATTCGCGCGCTTTTGAAAATGAATAGGTTTGGCAACGTCGCGTCTTTATCGTTATAATAACGTTAAATTGCCTGTCACAATTTTGTTCTGTTACTCTTAAAACGTTATACTAAATATTGAAAACGCTATGCTTGCTGAGGTAACGATACCATTATAACGTTATTATAACGTTATACATTCTGTTATTTGTAACGTTTTAAGTCCCTGGTTCTAATATCATTCAGGAAATTATCATAGTTTAAATATTATCAGACTAATATTGTATGTTTATAATATATGGTTTACTATAAACACATCCGACACTAATATTATTCATTTATACGGCAATTGTTACCGGTTTATAATCTTTCGGAATAAAAACTTACTGCTCGTCGTTTACCTACGTATTGTTTTAATAACATGGAATCATGCTTTGTCTTTGAATGAGTATGTTTATGTGCATTCATTAATTTTGCTTTGCAAACAATCAGTTATTGTATAAAGTTACAGCCTGTATACGTCCCACTGCTGGGCACGGGTCTCCTATAATTTCCGAGAGAGTTATTGGGCAATAAGTCCGCTGCGCTACTTCTGTGTGTGTTGGCGAACTTCACATGTTCTCGAAATATTTTATTCCTCAAACACGCAAATTTCCTCACCACGTAAAATTTTCTTTAGCCCCTGAGCTACCAAAGCTATTCGATTACCAAGATTGTATTACTACACCACCAGTTAATGTTTTTGCTATGCTTTTTTGCTGTGTTGATGATTATCCTAAATTATTGGGCATAGATAAAAATCACAGCTAAATCACTACATAAAAAACTTATCAACTTTTTAATTAAGAAAATTTTCATAATATGACGTACCTGGACAACTCCTCGGTCCTTCTCCAAAAGCCAAAAATCCTGGTGGATTAGACTCATCTTTAAAACGATCTGGATCGAATTTATCAGGATTTGAAAAGTACTTCGGATCTTTTTGTATACAATGTAATGGTATTAGTACTGCATCTTTTACTTTCACTTTTAGGTCAGTGCTTGATAAAGTGCAAGGCACAGTGCATAGACGGGTTGTAAGGGGAGTGGGGGGATGGAGCCGTAATGTCTCCAAAGCTGTTTGAACCACCAAACGCATTGCACACACTGCGTCGTAGTTTAATCCACCGTGGCGTTCCATACAATCCAATACTTCTTGCCTCACTTTAGTTTGTAAATCTGGGTCTTTGGCCAACTCGTACAAGCAAAAAGATAATGTAGTCGCTGACGTCTCCAAGCCAGCTAGCATAAATATAAAAGAATTGGACGTTATTAATTCATCAGTCATAGGAAATTCAGTCTCACTTTTCTGCACATTCAACATTAGTTGAATGAAGTCGTTTCTTTGTACTGTCGTAGTTCGTCGCTCTTCGATAACTTGATTGATTATATTAGTGAAAAATGTTTCCACCTCCCAAGAATAAGTTCTGAGATTCAAAAATTTAAAAAGCCTTGGGAAAAAGGTCCGACAGTATCGTTTTAATACCGTTGTTCGATCAGCTTTAAACATTTTTTGCGACATTGCTAAAAAAGGTGAATCGGGGTTTTTTAAAGACCCAGGATCCACACCAAAAGCACAACTACCAATAACATCTGTCGTAAATCGAGACATTAATTTCGGTACATCGACCTCGTCTAGTGATTCCTGAGAAAGGGCTATTTTCAGAGCATTTGCACAGTCTGCAATGAGACAAAACATTGCTTTCATTTTAGCAGAAGAAAAGGTCGGTGTTACTATGTGTCTCATAGCTTTCCACTCAGCTCCACTCATATTTGCCAGATTCCGGAGTAAAGGCTCCCTGCGTGTGTCAGTAGACACTGATATTCGATCGCTAAAGCAAGCAAAGTCTTTTACAAATATATTCTTAACGATGTCCAAATCGATTACCAACAATGTTGGTCTCCTCGCTTGAAAAATACCTACATATTTCTCATCCCGAAATGAATCATAAAAGAACTGAAGCATATTTGTATAACTTTGCCTCATCGTCAGTGTTGCACCAAAGTTACCAAAAATCGGGCACGGCTCTCTATAAGGAACTTTTCTGTGGAGCCAGTATTTTCTTCCATCGGTCGTATAATGAAATATCATTAGTAAAACAAGTAGCAAAAGCACTAGGATTACAAAAATTACACTTAACCACATCGTCACAACTTTAAATCAGGCTTCAAATGTTATTTGTAGAAACACAAGTGCAGTCGGAGTGCGGACGTCCGAGTGTGGAGTAAAGTAAACATAGAGCGCGTGCGCGACGGTGCGGTGGTATGTAGATGGGCGACCGCGGGCACGCGGGCGACGGCCAGCACTTAAATGAACCGTCTCCTAAGCGAGCGAGCGTCAAGATAAGCTCCATGTTCTTACACAGTCAAGGACGCGGACACGCTATGTGGCTGCCGTGATTCGAATACACACGCATAATGTCAATTATGAAGCTTTTCCATACACCTCAAACCAAAGAGGCCGTAAAATTGAGCAAAATAAAAAAATTTTGAAGTGAAAACTTCTTTAGGTACGTTGGGCACTTTTGGAACGGGGAAAAGTACTGAACTCGCGTGACCGTCACAGCAAAGTCAAAGTAATGTTGAAAATCCAATTGATTAAATGTTATAAAATTGAGTTATATTTTTAAATTTGTTTGTATTATATACTTAATAAAAATCTATATAATACAAACAAATTTATTTTTATATTCTTTTACTGTAAAACAGCGCAATAAATGATAATTATATTTACTATATTGATACGTTGATAAAAAATACTTCCTAAAAATATTTTTTAACAATCCAAAAATAATGTTTACAAGTTTCTGCAGATAAGAAGTTTCCACTTCTGAAGTGCAGTCCTACGACTTTTCTTTCTCATGATTGATATCTATCTGACGGACAATAATTTAAAATTAAAATTAAATTAAAATTCTCACTTCAATATAAATGATTAAGAATAACTCAAAAACTATTGGTCAGACCTTGATCAAATTTATATAGGACCCCATGAGAAGCTTTCAAATAAAGAAATCGGTTCACCAAGAAAAAAAATTATGATAACACATAAAAAAACATATAGTCGAATTGAGTACCGTCTCCTTTTGAAATCGGTAGAAAAATACTAGTGCGTAGACATGCACGTTTCAGTTATCTATTACGTGAATCTTGAAAAGTTCGTTGATAAAATATGATTTTTTTTTGATAATAGATATTCTACTCGTTTATGAGAACAAAGAGCTTATCAACAAAAATCTGACTACACAAATCATCTTTAATGGCCTTCATGTCTATTACAGTATTAACATTATTTAACCACATAAAATTTATTCAATAAGCTTTAAGCCGTGAAGAATTCATTTTTCTATTTTTTTATAGGATAGGGTGACAAACGAGCACGCAGTCCACCTGATGGTAAGTGGTTGCTGTGACCCATAGACATCTACATTTATCTATACAAATAAACTATACAAATAAATAAAACAGAAGTGTCTGTTTGTAGTGTCAAAATTACGGCTTTTTACTGAATGCACATGAAAGTATATACGATACTTATAACAAAAATACAATTTCTAAAATTTTTGTCTATCTGTCGGTCTGTCTGTCTGTCTGTTTGTTCCGGCTAATCTCTGAAACGGCTGGACCTATTTTGACGGGACTTTCACTGGCAGATAGCTGATGTCATAAAGAGTAACTTAGGCTACTTTTATTTTAGAAAAAGAATTAGGGTTCCGCGCAAAAAAACTAAAACCCCCAAATAACACGCGGGCGAAGTCGCGAAGAACAGCTAGTCCTCAATAAAGAATCAAAATGCAGATGCGTCGTCACCTGTGAGGACTATGATGGAATGCCTCTTTTCCAGTAAAATGGGTCTCCAGTTCTCTACACTCACCATACGAAATACAGCAATTTCAAGCAGCCATTTTACGCTGGTATTCTGTGAGAGCGTGCTCCTTCCCCGGTTGAGCCGACCCAATCCAGCTGCAACTATACTACTAATATGGTAGGTATTACATACTTAAAGCACTAGTAGTATTAAATAGGAACGGTTTGTGGACTTCATGCTCCACGCAGCCCATTGTATTCCAAAACGAGAAGAAACAAACATACCTTTGTTCAGTACAGTAATGAACACTGGTTTAATAAAATACAACAAGAACAACAAATTACATATGAGAAGATACTAAAGGGTAAAAATAGACAGTACAGATAAAATTTAAAAACTAAAATGTAATAAAGTGTTAAAATAATATTGTCTCATTCTAGAACACACAAAAAACATCCTACAAATGCCAAATGCATCTGCATGCTGCATGCATCTCCACCATCTGCACTCTGACGAGATGGACGAGGCTCTGCCAAGCCAACCGAATGATGACGGAAAACCCCAAACACAAATTTGAAAGGTATACAGATAAAATTTAAAAAATAAAATTTAATAAAGCGTGAAAATAATATTGTCTCATTCTAGAACACGAAACAAATTTTCCTCCAAATGCCCAATGCACCTGCATGCTGCATGCATCTGCACCCTGCCGAGACGGACGAGGCTCTGCCAAGCCAACCGAGTGATGAGGGAAAACCCCAAACACAAATTTGAAAGGTATTTACTCTGCTCTCAACTCGATTGCCTATATTAGTGTGTGGGTAAATCTTTCAACTACACACATTTGCAAAAAAACGGGCGGTTTTAATTTTTTTTCTGCCTGAAAGAACACAACACGAAAAAAATTTTGTTCGTTTGAACATGTCACTGGTCGGTTATAAAAGTGCCGTGATATTTAAAAAAGTACGTTCTAAATTCAAATTTTTGCCTGAGCCTGGTTTTTAAAGAAAACAACTTTTTAATATGTTGTGGCGCGAACTCCCCTAAGTTAATGTTATCGACTTTAAATAATTTATAGTCGATTTTTATTGAATTATCTAATTTCCTTGACATTTTAAAGTATTGTTATTCCTGTTTAGCGTTCTCAAAAATGGTAGAATAAAGTAATAAAAGCCAGCAAAATTATTGTGCTGCTTGAGGAGGGTTGCAGCCAATGCTTCGTGGCTCCAGAGACTAAATGTAAGTCGTTCGATCAAGAGAAGGCCTGGTTCTAGAGGAAAGTGAAAATTAGGCTATAGACGATCAGAAGGAGGCTTCTCGTAACCAATATTTTCTTGTCATCGCCCAGCCTAAATTACTCCGTGATCACCTAGTTCCCAGGCTTAGCTTCGCTCGAAATTGTGTTTCATGGACTCAAGAAGACTGGGAACAATACGCTATGTATTGTTCTTCAATGAAGCCAGGATATCTCTGTACGAAGACTGTGACGACCGACGTTGGTGAGTGCTACGAAAACGAGAAGAACGCTTTGCTGAGGCATGTTTTGAAGAAATCACAATTTATGGTGGGGGCTCTGTCTGTTATGTTTTGAGCAGGAATAAATTCGTGGGATCGTACGGAGTTAGTCTTCATCGAAAACGGCTCAGTAACTGGACACCGATACATAGCGGAAGTTCTAATTCCTCATGCACAACTCGCATTGGCCGCTCTTGGTGAAAACTCAATTTTTATGGACGACAACGCTCACGCCCACTAGTCTGGCGATGTGAAAGCGTATATGCTAGAGATCGGAATTCGTCGCTTGGATTGGCTAGCTCGAAGTCCCGACCTAAATCCCATAGCGTATATCTGAAATCTCAAAAGACGAGTGAGATCAGTGTAGCTGGCTCCGCAGACCATCAAACATCAGAAAGCTAAATAATGTGATCATCGTGGAGTAGCAACGTATTTCGCAAGAAACAATAAGAGATATACTCACTAGCATTCCCAGACGAATCCAAGCTGTGATTTCAGCAAGAGAGGGTCACACCCAATCCTAAACTTTTATCTACTTTCACTTTATTACAGAGAAAATGAATAACGTTTTTCATTGGTACTTAACGCGCAGACTATTAGCGCAATTAATTTTAACATTATTTTTCATTAAGTTATTCAAAATTTTATTATGATAAAACTGACGGAAACTAGTCCTTGCCAATTAATTTACAAAATTCTGAGGCTAAAATTTAATGCTTCAAGGAAACAAAATTATATTAAATCAAGTAATTTATTTAAGTTTTTATTTAATTAATTTTCTTAACAAGCTAGAACGATTTTTCAACAACTGTTTATGATACATTTTCGGTCTTCGTAATTAAAATGAAAAATCTCATTACCGTTAAAGCCTTTAGTGGCTTCCTGTAATTCAAAGGCATTTTTGAAGAATTTTGCTTGATCTCTTTAGCATTATGAACGATCCAACCACTCATTACCTTGTAAATTTCAGTATCTTTCTTCTGCTTATGACAATGATCTTCGTCCCTCATACAATTACGTGTTGATAATTCCAAAACACTTCACCAAATTTAATGGTAAATGTATTCACGGCTTTTACAAGTGATTAAGGCCACACTTTTCTGGAAGTCTTTGTACGAAAACATAAGAAATGCCCCCAAACCAGACACGGCAGAGTCAGCCAAGTTCGGAAAAGAACAAGGCGACGCACTAGCAGTGTGTATATTTACACGAACTATTTCGAGCCACTTTCGAACACCCAAACTTAAAAAAAACCATTAAACCTACACACTTGTAATTTTTGCATACCTAATATACAATGCGTAACAAAAACCCTGTGGTTCCCGTTAAGTACGTTATCAGGAGCATTATTATTCAAACGTATAGAAATAACTTTTTTTTTAAAACTCGAACAATTTTATTTTTTTATTTTATTAAAAAAATAATTCTATGCAAATTGTATGTGGTTTTATTATCTCTGCATTGTCTGGGGAGTAAGAGTATTGTCAAAGACCCCGCTTTACTTAGCTTTAGCATCGGCTAGTGTCAGTAAGAGGTAATAAAAACACATAAAATTAAAAAAAAATACGGTCGAGTTTTAAAAAAATATATTTTATAGGTTTGAATACTGATCCTGATAACGTACTTAACGGGAACCAAAGGGTTTTTGTTACATATTGTATATATATTAGTCTTAAAAGTGCCATGATTATCACTCATCAAAACTTGGGCCATTTCTTCACTCGGTTCGGTTAGTAATTTACTTGAAATGCCACTAAGCTACGATATTTAAATACCATTTATAGTTTAAATTAAAAATGGAAAACAGTGAAACGTAAGCGGTAGAAAAAAATTGATGTCATGTATTTTTTTTTTAGATAATGATAACTTTAACAAAAATTAACAACATCCCGCCAAAAACAAATGAAAAAGGGAGCCAAGTCCGGTACAAAGGACAAATCTGAACGGGCCCCAAGCTGCGGCAGTAGTTCTATGAACGTCGTACATTGCTAAAATTATATATCCTATATGCTATGGAGCTTGGCTAGGTTAATGTCGACCAGTGATTTGTCTTATGTTTATGTTTATATTTTGAATGTATATTTATAAAGGCATACAGAATTATTTTTCAAAGAATAGCCAAATTTTAAACTTAATTTCAAATATATAAATAATGATATACCGTTATTACAGTTTTTGAAAATACGAGTAAATAAGGCTTCTACTATTATTTAAATTATCCCAAATTGAATGTGATTTATGGGCAACAACTACGCGTACGCGCACTCCTCTGTGTGCGATTAAATTCTCAACGTTTTTGCCGACCGATCAATCCTTACGAATGTGTGCGTGCGTAGTTAAATAGTAGGTGTTAGATATTTATGAATGACAATCAGTTAAAATAACGCATTTCCACGCATTTTGAATTTAAAAGATAAAAACCAACCAAGTGCGAATCGGATTCGCATGAAGGGTTCCGTATCATAATACACTTTTCTTGTATGGGAGCCTCCTTTAATTTTTAATTTATTTTTATTTTATATTATTTGTTGTTATAGCGGCAACAGAAATACACATTCTGTTAAAATTTCAACTGTCTACCTATTGATCCTGATCATGAGATCTGTATGCAGACAGACAGACAGACAGACGGACAGACGGACAGACGGACAGACGGACAGACGGACAGACGGACAGACGGACGGACGGACGGACGGACGGACGGACGGACGGATGGATGGACGGACAGCGGAGCCTTAGTAATAGGGTCCCGTTCAAATTAAAAAATTAATAATTAAATTTTTATTAATTTTTTTTTTCATTTTCATTCAATCATTTTTTTATTAAATAGCGGTGGTTACAAAAAATTTAAAGAATAAACCCCACTCCTAAGAACGGAAAAATGGGATGAAGATATTAATGCAGCTACATTTTGGACAGAATTCTAGTGGTTACCTTGAACTTATTATATGTATTCCTTCGTACACACAAAAATGTAAAAAATTATACTTTTAATTGAAAATTATCAAATAAAATAATTTCCATGAAGAAACAAGCTTCTAAAGTCGGGGGCTTTAATTCTTTGATGCACTATGTCTATTGATGATGCAGAGACAACGGACTCTCATTTGGCACGATCATGAAAAACCTCTCTCAGGTTTTTCACGTATATATTAATTTGAGTTTAAATAGATTATTAGTGGTAGAGCCACGATTTAGCATAACATTTAGCACGAATGAGTCGGCTCAAACGAGGAGGGACCACGCTCAATATCACACAATACCAGCATAACATAGCAGCTTAATGCTGCTGTGTTTTGTATGGTGAGTGTACTGGAAACGAGACATTCCATCGTAGTCCTCAGGGGTGACAAAGCATCTGAACTTCAATCTTAATATTTCGTTTCGTCGTTCTACGTGTGTCGTTTGTCCCCGTATTCTATAAAAAACGTTAACTGGGAGAGAATTTATTATTTGTAATTCTTTTTGTTTCGGTTTAAACAGTAAAGTTGATGAATGCAAAAATATATAATAATAAAATAAATTACTTGATTGAAAACGAGATTAATTTGCAGTTTGCACTTTGCACTGACCGCATTCTCCGTAAATCAAGTTTGTGCATATCTTAATAGCATGCTATTGAGTCATGAATAACCATTATTATTTTTCTTTATCTATTAAGAGATATTCGCTAAATATTTTTAATATAATTTAAAATTAAAAATTTTGTACAGCCGACTTCAATATAAGTTATTAAGAATAACTCAAAAAGTATTGGTCTGACCTTGATCAAATTCATATGGGACCACACGAGTAGTGACAGCTTTCAAATAAATAAAAATCGAAATCGGTTCACCCAGTAAAAAGTTATGAGGTAGCACACATAAAAAAAATAAAAAAACATACAGTCGAATTGAGTACGGTCTTCTTTTTGGAAGTCGGCAGATAATAAAAAGGGAACTAGCGACACATAATTCATGTGCGTGCTGCGAGCGTGCGTGCGTGCGTACGTGCGTGCGTGCGTGCGTGCGTGTGTTGTAAGTGACTATCAACACGCGTTTTTAAACAACGCTACACTAACATTATTATAGGTATTATGTTATCCGCATGTGAGAATTCAAACGGAGGAAACATAAATGTAAACAATTTTAAAACATATTTACCTTTAAAAGTTATTTATCTTAAACATCCTCAAAAATTGTAAACTTGAATCAAAACTTTCGCGTCATCCGCGAAAGTTTTGATTCATGTTTATGAATACAGATGCCAAGTTACCAACTCAAATGACAGGGCGTATATCGTTTATTATTATATTCGTTTTTATTAGGTAGATAATAAGAGACTTATTTGCTCTCTTCATTTGGCTATTATTTTACTTTTGCTAATAGGGTAAACAGTATAATGATTGGCACTTTAAGTTGGCATATACTTGTAAGTGGTTAATTCTCGTAAATAAACAAATTTGTTATATTTTTGTTTTGTTGGATTTTAGTTTACATAGCCATAAATAAAATGATGCATTAAGTATAAAAAGAACTCTTTAGTTTATTTTTAAAATCTAATTAAACTTTTTCAAGAGAATGTTACAATCATTGGCACTTTAGCATAGTGAATAGCACTGTAAACTAAGTATAACATTGCCACTATTAAAAGTTAATTAATAGAATCAGGCGTTACTTTGCGGAAGTCCATTATATTAAAGTTGGCAAAAAATTACATTGCGTACATCCGTTCGATAAATAATAAATATCGATAATATATAATATAGTAACCACTTACAAGTATATGCCAACTTACCCAGATCTTTCTAAGCTCCATCTTATTGTTATAAGACTTATTTTTAACAAATCTTCTTCAAATATTTTCCTTACATCTTCATCTGAAAGCGATATCGTTGGTCTACCATGTTTCCTTCTTTCTTTGGATACATTTTTTGATGTGCCTTTTTTAGTAAAACCTTTCGTGTCTTCTTGATAGTTTGTAGATTTTGGTTATTCCTGTTCCATTATGTGTTGATAATCGATTTTCTCTATAAATTCTGCGGTTTTAGTAAATTTTTCTCTGGATATTTTGTAGATAAAAGCTACAGTCTGTTCGTGCTGTTTTGTAGTTGGATGGTTACATAAAGTCACTTTGAATTTTTCTGCTACAGTAATTCTTTCACCTTTTTCTGAATTTGTGATATTGACTGGTTAGATTAATTATTTAGAGAGTATTATAATGTCAAGAGTTTTTGGCTTCGTCCGTCTTGTTTTGTTTGTCAGTTTGTTTATATATTTGATTGATTAATTTAATTCCGCTTTTTTCCCTTTGTGCCCAATTTTTCATTGTTTTTCTAGCACGCTGCTTTCCAATCTTTGATTGTTAGCACAAAATAACGGTGTTGTTTAGGTACCTGCTTTTTGCTTTTTGATAGGTATTGGCAAAAAAATTGACAATGCCAAAAACTATAAATATTTTTAGGGCTTTCTAAAAGATTTTTGTTTGCTCCGACATCCACGATTAACCATTTACATCCAACAAATTCTAAATTTGTTGCCTAGTCGATGAAAAACATAATGGTTATTTTTCTTACTGATACTCAACAATAATGTCTGCAGTTTGTATGAGTTCTGGTACTGCTAAATCATTACTAAGTGAAAGTATACAAGGCAAAATTGATACAGGTATTTCTGATTCAGTCGTTATTAGTCATTATTTTTAAAATATTTGGTAATTCATATGCACGGAACGGATCATCTAAAATGGCATACTGTGATTTCGAGGTAATCAGACACTATGTGTCCACTTTGTCTGGACTAAATGGGTACAACCTACATGTCTCAAAACCATTGCATAACGTGGCTTTATTTCAATTCGGTAAAAGTGTTGTCAATGTAGGCATACATCTGTTTTAGTAACTTTTTTGTCAAATTGTTTGTCCGACATTCTAATACAGCTTTACGCCACATAACTTTGATGGGCCGAAATGCAGTGATATCAGCTGGTTGCAATAGTCGCGTTGCATTCAGGTTAAGGGCTATGAGTATTATACCGAGACTTGGGCAAAGTTGCGCTAGCTCAAGATAGGTGTGGCTCTATGACCATCTACATAAATAAGCACTGAAAAATTACATTCTTTATTGTAGGACTAATGAAAAACGTTTTATTCGTAATAGATAAAAAGTTCTGCCTTTATCCACCTATTTTCTGATAAGTAAATAACGTATTTAAGAGAGTAAATACCCCACTCTCTAGGCACTGACTTTTGAACGTCTGATTAATAGGTTTTACCGTCTACTTAATAGGACCGTGATGCACGACTTCGATTAGGCATGATCCACCTCATAAATTTTATATTCTCCCTCTATAAAACGGTTTGGTGTGGAATTTTTATTCAAAAACCCCACATCATTGAAATTTTTTATGACATCGAAAACTGTGTCAGTAACAGGTCAGATTTTCAGCTTTTCAGTGTTTTCGACTTTACTTATTTAGCGGGAACTGTAAATTCGTGCGTGGAATGTTAGATTCCATACCATTTGCATAGCTTCCAAACAGGGATGCCCGATTTTTTGTTTTGAATCGATCTTCTGGATCGTAGTGGATAGTAACCTCGTTAATCGATTCACCATTTAATCATATTGCATTGAATCGATCTTATTCAATCTCGGAAAATCGTATCGTAACTTTATAAAAATTTAGAAAAGCACAGTATCCATAAAAAATTATTTATTTTAGCAATGACTTTTACGGTATCCAGTGAGTTTTTCCAAATTATTATTTTTGAAAAGTATAAAATAGGTTTTACGTTACAAATTCCAGCTATCTACATTTAAACTCTTCAAAAATAATAATTTTGACAGCCGCACTGGATCTAGCCTATTACGGCTATCTGTAATTGCGGCTACCAGCTAGGGAAAACAGCCGTTCTGAACAGTTGATTTGGTTGGCGGGGCCATATTAAAAAGTATTTTATTAAAATAATAGTTTACGCTCACAGAAAACTAAACTTTTCTGTCGCAATAATAAAAAGAATGAAAGATCATAGAACACTAAAGTAGGTACCCAATAATTAAATAAACAAAATAATATCATACCTACCTTCATATTTCATACATTACCACTTTTGATGTAACTAACCGCCAATACGGTTTTCGTCGGTGTCGATCAGCTGGTGATCTTCTGGTCTACCTGACCCATAGATGGGCGAAGGCAGTAGAGTCCAAGGGGGAGGCGTTGGCCGTTAGTCTGGACATTGCGAAGGCCTTTGATCGGGTTTGGCACAAAGCGCTTCTTTCGAAGCTGCCTTCCTATGGGCTTCCCGAGAAATTGTGCAATTGGATCACCAGCTTTCTTGCAGATCGGAGCATCAAGGTCGTTGTAGACGGTGCATGTTCTGACTACAAGCCTATTAACGCTGGTGTTCCACAAGGCTGTGTGCTATCACCAACGCTGTTTCTTCTGCATATCAATGATATGTTGCTAACTGGTAACATTCATTGCTATGCGGATGACAGCACTGGTGATGCTCTATACACCGGCCGGGCCAATATTTCTCGGGAAAACGTCGCCGAGTACCGGAACAAACTTGTGTCTGAAGTCGAGTCTTTGCTGGACAAAGTCTCGGATTGGGGGCGACTAAATCTAGTCCAGTTTAATCCTCAGAAGACACAAGTTTGCGCGTTTACCGCTAAAAAGAACCCCTTTGTCGTATCTCCTCAGTTTCAAGGCACTCCCCTTCTTGCCTCAGCCAGTATCGGTATCCTCGGAGTCGACATATCGAGTGACGTGCAGTTTCGTGGTCACTTGGAAGAGAAGGCCAAATTGGCCTCTAAAAAGCTTGGCGTGCTCAGCAGAGCGGGACAGTATTTCATGCCGGCACACCGCCTGCAACTTTACAAGGCGCAGGTTCGGCCTCACATGGAATACTGTTCCCATCTCTGGCCAGGGGCTCCCCAGTGCCAGCTCCTTCCACTTGACCGCATCCAGCGCAGAGCGGCTCGAATCGTCGACGACCGAGCCCTTTCCGATCGGCTCGATTCATTGGCACTGCGAAGAGATGTTGCATCTCTTTGCATTTTCTTTCGCATCTACCATGGGGAGTGCTCTGAGGAATTGTTCGGATTAATCCCAGCCGCCAAATTTCACGAACGCACATCGCGGCAGAACTCCCGATACCATCCACACCATCTGGATGATTGGCGGTCCACCACTGTGCGATTTAGAAGATGTTTTCTTCCTCGCACAACTTCCTTGTGGAATAGTTTACCACCAGGGATTTTTCCGGACCGATACGACTTAGGGACCTTCAAGAAAAGAGCCTACTCCTTTTTAAAAGGCCGGCAACGCATCTGCAATTCCCCTGGTGTTGCGGTTGTTCATGGGCGGCGGTAGTCACTTACCATTAGGTGAGCCGCATGCTCGTTTGACCCCTCTCTTATAAAAAAAAAAAAAAAAAACTCGAAGCTACTCTCATTTAATGTGTAGGTAGGTAATCTTACTTTCTGGTTTTAATTATTTTGTCGACTCCCCGACAATACGATAGGTACCTATGCAAAGATAGGTTCGTACGTTACGGTTCGGTTGATGTTTTGGTTTTAATTGATATGATTTTTTCATACGATCTTATAGGCATACGATTCGATCTGGGTGAAGATCGCATTCTCTAGAATCGATTCAGAAATCAGTAGATCGTATGGCCGTAAATCGACCTTCCAGAAAATCGATTCAGATCGGGCATCCCTACTTCAAAAGCGCCCGCTCTTAACTATCGGTATTCTTCATCAAACTAAAATAGGTAATAAGGTAAGTCATAATCATTGGCACTACTCAAAGGATACAGTCATTGGCAGTGTCAAGAATAGATTTTGGACAAAAGAAAGAAAGTATAGTGATCGACATATATGTCAATCATAATGTTGTCAAATAAATTAAAGTATAGTTATTGGCACAATTAAAAAAGCCGATGCTCCTTTTTCTCAACGATAAAATAACGTATAATATGTTTAATGACGTAAACGTAAATTGATAAAAATATATAGAAACTTTCATATAAACTTACCTAAAAATCACTTTTTTTGTCTCAAAATCTAGCCACAAAACCTTAACTTTTTATTAAATTTTAACGCCACAAATTTTTCCACACACATTTTTGAAGCAGCCGTTATAAGAAGATAGTTGACTTATTGACAGTTTAAATATAAATATGTGATGTTGGTATAAGAAATTATATATCCTAAAAATATGTGTTGCTATGATATAGAAAAAACGAAAACATTCCTAATATTCGTATTAAAATAGTAAAGTGGAGGAGTGCCAACATTAGTACTGTTTACCCTGTAACATTTTTCTGTAAAATACTATATTATAGGAATATAATTTTTCCGTAACAAATAGATAGAATTATATTGTACTGACATGTATCATTTTCATCATCATCACAGTCCTTCAAAAGTCTGCTGATAAGCATAGGCCTCCCCCAAGGAATATCACAAAACAGGATCCTAAGCCACCTGCATCCATCGACACCCTGTATCACTATGTCACGTATATGGCCGGCCCATCGCCGCTTCAGCTTACTGATCCGTTGAGCTATGTCTGTACTCTGGTTCTACTACGGTTATCTTCATTACGAATTCCATCACGCAGAGAACCTCCTAACCCTCTCCACAACTGTGGGAACATGGCAGTAATAAAAAATAAACGCAGTATCAACGAAACTTGTTTACTTTAATATAAAAATATTACAAAAACTAAACCACAGTGTTACTAAGAGTTATTGTTCTAGTACAATTACTCTTATTTTAACAATATAATTAACAACTGAAAAGATTGCAGTAGAATTGTTGTTTTTTTTTTTCTCACAAATGTTAACTCAACAGATTTAAAAACCAATGTACTTATAACTTCTGGTTAGAATGGCGGTCAACGTTGGTGGTCTACTCAGGTTTTGATTCAAGTCGCGAATACAAGTGGTTGGAGTAATTTATAGTCAACCACAGTGCCCCTATTAAGGGACGTCGTATCTTCGATAATATAAGTTATGGGTACATTTGTCTGTAGTATGAATACGCAATTGAAGACAAAATACTATACTGTTGATAGTAAGTGCTAAGTGCTCAACTTGTGTGTGGATTTGGTTATGGTTATTTATATTTTGATGTAGGCTTATGGTAGGTAATGTTTTTTTTTATTAATTTTGCACTGTATAATATTCCAAATTATAGTTTCGCATAGAATATAACTTAAATTAAAAATTTTAAAAGCCCCCCAAACCTTTTGACCTTCAAACGGCTGAACAGATTTTCTTGAAACATAGCTAAGCACACTCTCGATTATGACATCTTTCAAACAAAAAAAAAACTGAATCAAAATCGGTTCATCCGTTCAGGAGCTATGATGCCACAGACAAACACACAGATATACGAACAAGAAGCGACTTTAGCTGCCATCAGACTCAAGACCATAAATCTTTGGAGTAAAAATAGTGTCGCTCATACAGTCATAATTGATAGAATTCATTCAAAAATTCCTATCCTACAAGCCAAGTACGATAAGATTCCTAAACAATTTGTTTTCGATAAGAAGTACAAGATACAATTAAATGAAACCAGCCAGCCGGAAGGAGCGACGATCTGTGAAAACTCTAAGCCCAAAAGAGCTTAGAGTTTTCACAGATGGTTCTAAAACAAATGAAGGTGTAGGTTCTGGAACTTTCTCTGAAGACCTCAATATTCACATATGTACACCGCTGGGTACCTATAACACAGTCTTTCAGGCGGAATGTATGGGTATCATTCAAGCGGCCATAGCAATAGATGCTAGGAAGGTTAATGAATTCCCCATCAGAATACTGACCGACAGTAGGGCGGTACTACAAGCTCTGAGTTGCAATGTGGTGAACTCAGGACTAATATATGAATGCCATCAACGATTAAATGAGGTATGTAAAAACAACAATGTGACTCTGCAATGGATAAAGGGACACAGTGGATCCAGAGGCAACGATGCAGCAGACGAACTGGCCAGAAGAGGATCGGCTCTGGCCACTATAGAGCCGGAACCAATCATACCAATCCCCTTTGGTAACGATCGTTCACTGGTACGTAGACACTTCACTAATCAACACGCTCAGCTTTGGAAAAGTTTAGTAGACTGCAGACAAGCTACGGAGGCCCTGCCTGAAATAAACAGTCGCTTAACCAAAGTTTTAATGAGACTGAACAAGCCGCAGATCAGGCTAGTAACAAGTGTTATCACAGGACACGGCACCTTTAACAAACATTTATTTACTATAGGTGTTTTTTGTTTTTGTACAAAGATCAACATCTTTGTGGTAATGGCAATGGTGTTGTATTGCCGTTCTACTATTTGATACAGAATACTATAGGTGTTACAGATAGTCCCCTGTGCAGGGCATGTATGGGGGAGGAAGAAACGGCGGCCCAGGTGCTACTGAAATGTCCGGAGGTCGCTACGTACAGGGCTAAACATCTCAGCACGCCGGGATCACTCCCCGAAGTTGCATGCAACATCAAAGGATTGTTGAGCTTCTTCGGGGAGATCTCATGGCTCGAATAATCCTAGAATAATCACATTATTACTGCCCACACGCAAAATACGCGCATAGACGTGGAGTTACGGAAAACAGCCCATCGTAAACTAAACTCTACAGATACACATACACATAGATACACAGATATACGCTACTAACATATAAGACTCTGTTTTCGTGGGGGGTTAGAAAGGCGTTCAATAATAAAATATGTTAAAGTTAGAAAACTTAAACAACACGCACTGATCAATATCTGTGATGGCACTAATGAGAATACTAGGTAATATCATTACCGTTACAGCTTACAGCCTATCAAAATTCCACAGCTGAACATAGGTCTCACCATAGATTGCCTAATATGTAGGATTGCCATCTCCTAAAATGAAAAAGCCGGACTCGGCGATCCAAAAAGCCGGACTTTTGGCCCTAAAAGCCGGACAGTAATTTTTAGCCAAACATACCTTTCTGAGACCATGCAGCTAAAAAACTCACCAACTCCAACCCCCCGAGAAAAAAAAACTAAAATACTCCGTTACATACGTTAATTGTTTATTAATCAGTCACAGCACAGTTTCAAGTGTATACGTTACTTATTTATTTATTCTGCAAGCGATGCGTAGAACGCGTTACAACTAACAAAAAGCCTAACAAAAGCCGGACAGGCCGGACACATAAAAATTTGGCCGGACACAACCCGAAAAAGCCAAATGTGATGATCATCATGAGATGGCAACCCTACTCATATGGGTTGGCAACCGCAGGTTTTTTATTTTTTAGTTGTTACTAGGAAACACTGCTGACCATCCCGTGGTTTGTTTCCCTCACAGGACGATATGGTCTAGTGGATATTCTTACACCGCGACAATTAGGCCACTACTAGGTCATAGTCATGAAATTTATTTTCTATTGTCAACGGTTTTATTCAGGCATATTGCATTCAGACATTTGTAAGTGGGTGAAAACTGAATTACAAAATTACATTACCCACATTTATACATAAATACAGATACATACAAATTAAGCGTCTAAAACACAAAATATTGCGGAATTTAAACTAAAAGTAAGCTTTGAGCCCGTGTGCGACCACGCTAGAGACGCCTTATTTTTTTATTTAAGCGCAGGTAAGTCTAACCATAATATAGAATATACCTAGTCCCCTATACGCAACTTTAACTTCAATTTTTTTTTATAGTATAGGTATAGGGTGACAAACGAGCACACAGTCCACCTGATGGTAAGTGATTGCTGTGGCCCATAGACATCTACATTTATCCTCGTTTGCGAATCAAAATGCAGATGCGTTGCCACCCGTGAGGACTAACATGGAATGCCTCGTTTCCAGTAAAAAGGGTCTCCAGTTCTCTACACTCTCCATACGAAACACAGCAGTGTTAAACTGCTATTTGACGCTGGTATTCTGTGAGAGCGTGGTCCTTCCGCGGTCGAGTCGACCCATTCGTGCTACAACCATAATTTAGCTGCAGCATGGCTCTACCACGTAAAATGTTTTGTGCTCCCTGTAACTTTGATTTATTTAATTTAAGTTAAATTAAATTACATAAATAAAAAGTTGCATTATATAATGGCAGAGCACTCTACTCTCCCAAAATCTCACGGTCGTATCAAGCCTAAGTGTTTACCGTTTACTCCAGCTGTGTTGCATTGACAAACTAACAATCAACCTACAGCTTTAAGGTATGCGGTATGCGCAAATACTAAGGCCGGCCACATACATACGGAATTCCGTTTCGAGATTCCGTTTCGATATTCCGATTCGGGATTCCGAACGCAGCAAGTCCATATAAAATCTATGAGCCGCCACACACGTACGTTATTTTTCCGTACGGAATTTCTCCGATTCGAGATTCCGTATGATCGTCTGTGCGTTCGGGATCCCGAATGGAAAAAAGCCGCTCCGAACGCACGTCTTCCATAGATTTTATACGAGTCGCAACACACATACGTAAATTCCGTACGGAATGCGCTCAGTGTTCGTCGCACGACCGAAGCGAGTAGGTGTATTTATGGATGTTTTAGATTTAATCTTGTAGGTGTATAGCTTTTCGTAACCTTTCATCTTATTTTATTTAATCTTTCGTCAATAGAATTTACATACATAAATATTTAAAAACTATATCTGAATAGATAGATCTTTTTACATAGTCTTGACTATATTGCAAGCTTAGGGTGATAAGGGGATGCACCTAGTAAGAATGATACAGCAACAATGGAATTTGCAATTAGAAAATCGTCGTCATTATTCGCTGGCAGAATGTCTAGACTCAATGGCTAACGTCTCTCAACTGACCCTTGTTATTCCGAACGGAAAAAAAACGTGTGTGTGTGATGTATTCACGGAATCCCGATTCGGGATTCCGAAACGGAATCACGAAACGGAATTCCGTATGTATATGGCCGGCCTAATACTACTAAACATATGCAACAGGTAATGTATGGACAATTCAAAGATCTCATTATGCTTGGTAGGCTATTTAGTGTTACATGTGTTTTATTTATATCTAGAATGCGTCACACGTTCATTAAAATTCGAAACATGATACCATTATTTATTCGTTTTAGTCGTTACTAGAAGGCAGCAAATTACATTGACCGATTTTATAAAATATTGTCAATAAGCGACTAGCTAAAACATGCGTATAATAATGTTTTGATTGTGCATAAAATCAAAAGATTATAAATATGATCAATTTGCCGTATTACCTTGCGGCGTAATAAATCCAGAGAAAGAAAGAAAAAAATTATATCGATCAACTAAGTAATTTTAACTTTGTAAAGTTACAGCCCATATAGTATATTATATGTCTCACAGCTAGGCACAGGCATCCTTTCGTTTCTGAACGGGTTATGGTGCGAATAGTCCGTCTAGTCACAGAATGCAGCACTTTACAATTTACAACTTATTGCCGGTTTGAACGCTTAGCGGCTCTGATTACTCATTTGATTTGATTGATACTGATTATAATTTAATTACTTGATTGTTGTTTACACCGCGTAAAAGAATCCACTACCTGGGTGTCGTAAAAGACAACAAAGTGAAATATAATTAAAAATTTTGTACAACCGACTTCAATATAAATTATTAATAACTCAAAAACTATTGGTTAAGCCTTCATCAAATTTATATGGGACTACATGTGAAGCACCAGCTTTTAAAAAGAATCGTCGAAATTGGTTCACCCAGTAAAAAGTTATGAGGTAACACACATAAAAAAAACATACAGTCGAATTGAGTACGGTCTTCTTTTTGAAGTCGGTAAAAAACGGGAAATGCATAGCAGCATCTTCCTAATGACAACTAAGAATAATACAAAAAAAACTGCGCTTGCCAACCCACCTGCTAAGCGTGCGATTTATGCAGGCAATTTATGGAGCAGGTCTATGTTCAGCGTAGTGATAATGCAATGATGATGATAATAATTAACTTTGTAATGACATGAAATCACCTATATAATGAGTCTTCAGATATTTTACATTTTCAAAAAATTGAGATTGCAGATATTGCATAAATTCAAGCACATACCAAAGAACAATGGTAGACTTTCATACATAAAATTAGTTGAATTAGTGGAAAGGTAGCGTCTATATATCAAAAATATCTTAAAATGTTAAGCGTCAGTCCCATAATAACTCTGTCAAAGAATTTTGTCCTGAGAAGGCGTCAAAAAAAGATATATAGATTTGAACCTTTGTAGTTTATGTCTTATGTCACTTGGAAAAATTCATGCATCCTGTGGTTGTTTGATTTTAGCTTAATACATTCTCAACATAATGTACCTACCTACATAATTGAGTTTTTAGATTATTGTATCTCTATTATATTTAAATACTATAAATGTATATTTCTGGCATGGCTCCAGGGCCTTTGTGTCATACAGTGACATTCTCAGAAGGGCTAGAACCCAGAGCAGTAAAGCCAGTTAAAAAAAAGTGACATATTGTTTTAGCTAGTGTTGCCATAACATTAAATGAAATTGTTACATAGTACTATGATTGAGATAATGTATTATTGTAGGAAGTTCTTTGTAAGAGACTTATTTTTAACCATATCACTTTTATTTTTATTATTACTGATAGTGTAGTTATTACTAATAATAACTTAATATAAAAATATTTTGTGTTTGTGTGTTGTGTTGGTAGTCTTAGAAAGTGTATACGAAAATAGTATGAATATAGTAAATGGCAACACTTGAATAGAGTAAAATGATTAAAGTCACTTGATATTCCCAAAAATGTTTGTTTTTTTCTGTGGCTTTAATTAAAATACATTTCTATTTGAAAAATCATAGAAAAATAATAAAACTCATTTTATATATAAGTTATTTCTAGACGTAATAATTTTGTCAACTATTTTTCTGCCCTTGTTCTTTTACCTACAGTCAAGTCTGGCAACTTTACCAATGGAAGGTAATTTTGCCAACAGGGGTGTACTGGTACAAAATTACGATTAACACGGAAAAAGTAATGTTTTTCGATATATGCCATATTTTGTATGAAAATACAATAACTAATTAACAGCATTGCTTTCGATATGGCAATATGAGAGTTAATTTTGGCATTTTATTTTAATGCGGAATTGTGCCGGCGAAATAACCTCTTTGTTCAGTACTCCAGAACTTTAGTTTATTTTTGTTTGAAATACTGAATGTAGATATCTATATCTTTGTATTTGTGGTAACGTAATAATTATTATGGTTATTAAATGTAATATATCGTTTTTAACATGTTCGTCTTAATATTTATCTGTAAAAGTAACTTGGCAAAGTTACCATAATAGTAATGCCTCGATGTGACGGTTACTTTGTCATGTTTTGCTACAACCAAGGGTTGTCACTTTCAACCTATAGTATTAACCGATTACAACAATTTAAAGAAACTGTTCTGTACTTGACATTCTATGTATGTGTGTATGTTTGTATCAATATTTCATCGTAGCAGCCCGTTAGAACGATTTTACCAAATGAGTCGTCAATCAATTCATCTTTATCTAAAGTGAAGAAAAAAGAAAAGAGAAATCTATATTATTTTCACTTCAGCTTACTAATCCGTTGGGCTATGTCGGTCACTCTGGTTCTACTCCGGATATCCTCATTTCTAAGTTTATCACGCAGAGAAACTCCGAGCATAGCCCTCTCCATAGCTCGCTGAGCAACCTTGAGCATCCTCATACGGCCAGCAGTGAAGAACCACGTCTCAGTTCCATAGGTCATCTACTGCCAACACGCACTGGTTGTACAGTCTAGTTTTCAAATTGTGAGGTATACCTGACGAGATGTGCCGTAACTTCCCGAACGCTACCCAGCCGAGTTGAATCCGTCGATAGACCTCTCGGTCGAAGTTTTTTTTATTTTTTTTAGTCGGACTATTTGTCCCAGGTAAGCATACTCATCAACAACTTCGAGCTTAGTGCTCCCAACAACGGCAAAGGTGTGACTTGGACATTATACATAATCTCGTTTTGTCCATGTTCATCTTAAGACCTCTCCGTTGGGAGACACTATTGAGGTCATTGAGCAATTTGAAAATTGGAGGACCTAAGCACTATGCTTCGGTCCTCCAATTTTCAAATTGCTTCTGCGATTCTGCTATAAGGACTATATCGTCGGCAAATCGAAAGTGAGTCATGTAGTCTCCGTTGGTGTTAATACCTTATCCTTTCCAGTCCAGTAGCTTTAAAACGTCTTCCAATGCAGCGATGACGACTTTCGGGGATATAACGTCACCCTGTCTTACGCTTATCTGCAGTTGGATAGGTTTCGTACTCTGGTTCTGTACCCAGATAGCCATCGTAGGCCTACTATACAAACAATTTAGAACTTCGATATACCGACAGTCAACTTGGCACCGCTGAAGGGACTGCAACACCGCTCAAATTTCAACGGAATCATAATCCACATACGCCAGATATAGTGGCAAATTGTACTCCTCGGACTTCTGTACAATTTACCGAAAGGTATGTATGTGGTCTATGGTGCTAAAGCCGTTTTTAAGATGCTGGAGAGCCATTCTAATCTCGCTCAGACTGACGTCCGGGATATCTTCAGAATAGTGTCGGATAAGACTCGCTCTTGGATCGTTACTTACACTTGCGTGTGGCTCCAACGATGACGTGTACAGCTGTCCATAGAACCTCTCAATCTCACTCAAAATCTCAGGTGCCCCGGAAACGATGCTGCCACACTCGGTCTTCAGCCTTGACAGTTGGCTCTTTCTGGCAGACAGATCTCTGGCAAAGACTTTGGAGCCTTGGTTCCGCTCGATCGCTTCTTCAATACAAGCTGTATTGAAGTGGCGTAAGTCCCACCGCATGCATTCGGAGATCTGTCTGTTCAGTTGCCTGTATGCTGTCAAATCTACTGAATACTGCAGCTTCATTTCCCCTCTAACAGGTTAAGAGTGTGATCGGAGAGTTTTTGTGTTCTTCTGCGACGGGTCTTGCAAAACTTAGCGCCGACCGCATGAACAGTTTTCACGAGCTTGTCATTCATATCGTCCACTGCACTACTATAATCCTATAATATTCCAGTGCAACTTGTCTATCTCTTCTTCCAGCTCCAGCTCGTAGGTGGCAACCTATCCTCCACCGGAGATTCTTAGCACCCCCTGCCCTGCCGTTACCATGGTCGCCACCGTAGCCAGGAATAGCGGGCCTACCGGGGACTGGGGGCCATCTCTTCGTAATCTTATTCATCGGGGGGTATATTGCCAAAGTTGCCACGCTTGGCGAGCGGGTTGGCAACGCAATTTTTTTATTGTCGTTTTACTGTTATCAGAAAGATGCTGCCGCCCATCTTCTGGCTCAGTTTCCCTCTGTCGCCTCTTACGACATCCACGGGAAGATATGGGGTAGTGAGTATTCTACACGGGGTTACCCTACACATTGGTCAGTTCAAATTACTTGTTAAATTCCAGAGAGCTGCCTAAAGGCATTCATACGAGGCTTTTGAAGAATACATCTTAATGTATATTGGAGCTTCTTTTTTTCTCGGTGATTAGAATTTAATTTTAATCTTTATAAATGGATTGATTATACGTCTGAATTTTTTTGCAAGAAGTTTACGGTAAATAACATACTAAAATTTAAAAAAAAACTTGATTATTGTTTGTAACATATAGTAAATGTATATAATAAGCTATTACATTAAGACTTATTGTGTCTAACTAATTTTAATACATTTAATGAACGCTTACATACTCTTAAATAAAATTTAGATTAGATAAATTAGTTAAAATCTTAAACAAATTAAAATACAGACAAGTAATTGAATTGAGTATTGATAAAAACAACTTAAACAAAAAATATGTAAAGTACTCACATCAGAATGTGGTGAACGGTGGGCAGCAATCGCGGCTAAGAGCGCAGCCGCAGATGCTCGAACAACATTCGCCTCGCCGGATTTCAAGAAGATATCCATTGCATAATTACATAGAGATTCACTTGGAATAGCTGCATAAAAATAAACACTATATTATTTGGTGCATAGCCTGACCAGAAAAATAAAACATTGCAAAGAGTGCTGCTCCCTTTATGGACTATATAAAGGCAAGGAATATCATACTCTTGCCAACATTCTTGATTTAGAACCTTAATGCATATGGAATTAGCTAAATAATAATTAATAGTCTACAAATTTACATACACCTCTGCATCAGATCTTTTCTGAGTGATAGATATTATCGATTACCACTAAAAGTAACGAAAGCTAACAAACCGATATTTCAACAGCATTACTGACCGGCTATTTGTGGTTGAATACCAGCCATTTAGCTATTGGGTATTAGATTTAGATCAATAACTTAAAGCGTAGTTACCGGTTACTTTGTGAAATCTTGCGCTATCTATACATAACTAGTATTATATACCATTAAATGTCTCTCTTACTTATTTACTTATGTGTCAACATAATAGTGAGTAGGGACGATCTAGTAGTATAAATATTCACATATTTTTGCACATATTGATCAAAAGTATCGATGTTATTATAGTTATTTAGCTTTCTTTCAGTGTAACATTCTTTTATAATTTTCTTAACAGAAGACTCCGAGAAAAACATTATATAAACTCTGTCTTAATAGTCATTGATTTTAACATAATAAAATCCAATTCTTCCACGATATTGTATTTAGAATTTCCTTTCATTATTTTAATCTAACCTCTTTAACATTTAATCTCAATGTTTAATCTTTTAATAAATTTAAACACAGACAATTCAATCGACTTTACAACCAACCAAATTTTGACACACTATGCACATTATTATGTTGTTTTTGGGTATTGAAAAAGAAGTTTCAAGTTACTGTTGCCTGATTTTATTTTAATAATTGGACTATTCCTAAGCGTACGGTCACGACGGAACAAAGTTACTACACTTTCACTTTTTATATTAATATTCATAGAAAGGAGTAAATATAATTTATCGCAGTATTATCAAGTACTCCAGAGTAATGACGGGCGACTAAGTTTATACTTTATATCCACAATGTGTAGGCTTCTTTTCCTAAATAATTATACACAATACCCGCGTTTCCTACAATAAAGATACATTAAAGGAAACTAGATACCTCGTGTAAACTACGATGATTATGATGATGATGTACTTTAGCAAGTGAGTCTTGAGTTACATCATCGCATTTGCTTTAAAAAAATTATAGGAAGTAAGGCAAGTTTATACTGGGTGGCGAATAGGTTATCACGTTAAATAGCACAACAGTTAATACAAGTTGATATATGTCTGTTAAAATAATAAAATAAACAATAATAAAAGAAAATAAAAAATGCATTTTTCAAACAAAATAAATAGCGTAAAAAATTGACAAGAAATAAATCAGCCTTGACCTTAAGTGACTTACAAAACGTCGCACGCGCCAGAAAAATAATAATTTCGACACCCGGTCCCATTTCTTGTCACTTCGCGCATAGAGAATTATGCCTTAACTTCATTATTTTAAGTAAATTTTTCGCTTGAATTTGTTTTCGCACACCCGCAGAGCGCGGTCCCTTTGTTTTTAATTTCGCGCATAAAATTATGCCTTAAATTAGCTTTTAGTTAGCCTTAAGTACAGTTTTTGTTTGATTTTTTCTTTATTTGAGTAGTTCGGATTGACAATGTTTAAACTACCTATCTTCGCCTTCAAATGGCATGGGTCTTTGACCTTCTAGAATTCATCAGATGATATCTGTATGCATTTACATGATGTTATTTAATATTAAAATGAAAAAAGTGCTACCGCGACTAATGTATTAATTGTTATATATTTTTTTACTTGTGGATGTTTAAAGAAATTTATGTAGCATACGTCTTTTCATTTTATGTGATAACTTTTTCTTCACTCGGTATACACCATATTATATCATTTCTTTACTTACATTGAACAAGTTGTGGCCTCAACTGCATGTAGTGTGCCAGCGTAGCCATCAAGTGCAAAGCAGCAGCACGTACTTCGGGGCGATCGGCGCCGCCGCAAGCCACGACGGTCTGCATCACATCGCCGCTCCACGCCTCGCTCCACCTCTGCAATACGTTCATTATCAACAACATTTTATCCTATTTTTACTACTAAACGAACCACATTTACATTTAATGCATTTTAATATGATCCTATCTCGGAACTACTTCCATGAGTAAAAATTAAAATACATATTTTCTAACATACTTAAAAAAAATTCATTTATCCAAAAACATAAATAAATAAAAATGACGTAAAAGCAAGTAAGGGGGCTTTCAAGTATTACGTAACGCAATTTTTGAAGATTTTTGACCCTCCCGCCCCCCTATGTAACGCGCCGTAACGTTTATCTGGACCCCCCCCCCTCCCTAATCGTTACGTAACACCCAAGTGACTATTTTTAACTAAAAGTCACAATTATGTTGTGCAAAGTACCGGAAAGTAGCTAAAATAACATTGTTATTGTTTTAATCGCGTTTGCGGTAATAATAAATAAAACAAGAGATAAGAAATCTCTTAAAAATCGTAATAGATGCGTATATTGTTTATTTTATTTATTCATATTGTTATTTAATAAATAATCACACATAATGTAATAAACATTTGCTGAAGTTTTAAATATGTTAAAATGGGCTAAAATTCGTCCTAATAAACTTTTACTGCTAACTTTACATTTAATTACACCGTTTTATTGACTTGGCCCTTTCCTCACATACATTCTTTGCTTAATCCACCAAGGTCTTCTCATGCATTCTCCTGTTTTAGCTTTTTTTTTACTAATAAACTATTAAAATAAAATAACATATTTATTTTAACCTTTGGCAATGTAATGGAAACCTAAACTGAAATAAAACATTTTAGTCAAAATAAAATTGTATTCTTAGCTAAAAATTTAAAATAAAAACAGCCATAATTAAAATACGTAGGTATGTAAACAAAGATCAATTTAATTGGAGTTACTATTCCTCTGTCCACGGGTTTGTCGGCCTCTCAGACTCTTTCATTACTGACATCTGGAGAGCAGACGGAGTGGATTCCGGAATTGTTAAACCACTTGCATCAACTTCGTCTCCGTCAAGCCAATCGGCATACTCAGACGATGTTTCACAGCATCGCACAATGCAGAGAAGCTCATTTGCCCTTCTGGCAGCAGTCGCTGTGGCTGTACTCTATTTTTACGACGGTCTTGGGCACTCTTGCCATGCACGTAACGACTGTGCATTTGCACACTCTTGTGAGATGTGAAATAGATCCCACATGTTGCACATATTCTGTTCTTGAGGTCAGATTGTACTGATGGGCAAAATAAATCGTAAGGCATCTGCTTAAACCCTTCTAGAGGAGGCGACAGATCATCTAACAACCTCACAAGAAGTGGTGAAAACTTGCTTGATCCTTTGTCCAGCTGACCAGGAACCACAAGCTTGCTTGGGGTTTGAAGGATTGGGCAGGGTGGCAGCAGGAAAGTATTTGGAAAGACAGATTTCAATGCACTCCTGCAGCGGGAACAGCAAGATTCATCCGCGCATTTAATCACCTGTAAGAAATATTGCGATTCACGAACGTGAGCCCTATGCCATGCCAGATTAGGTTATGCTTGATTCTGCAAGCTATCTTCCGGCTTTCAATATTCCGCCGAAACATCATAGCTGTGAATTTTTATTTCCCTCCAGATCTTAGCAAGTGTCTCTCCAGCGTGCTGAAAATTGAGTTTTTCATAAGTCCACTGCTGAACATAGGCCTCCCCCAAGGAATGCCATAAAACACGATCCCGAGCCACCTGCATCCATCGACTACCTGCATATCCTACCAGGTCGTCACTCCATCTAGTGGGGGATCGCCCTACACTTCGCCTCAAAGAACTGACGAAGCGACAAGCTTCTGTGCATATCTAAAAAAAATCTGTGTTCAGCAGTCGCATTTTTTTTATAGTTGAGGGGGCAAACGAACATGTGGCTCACCTGATGGTAAGTGACTACCACCGCCCATGAACAACTGCAACACCAGGGGAACCAGGGGAATTGCAGTTGCAGGCTTTTTAAAAAGGAGTAGACTCTTTTCTTGAAGGTCACTAATTCGTATCGGTCTGGAAAAATCGCTGATGGTAATCGATTCCACAAGGAAGTTGTGCGAGGAAGAAAACATCTTCTAAATCGCACAGTGGTGGACCGCCAATCATCCAGATGGTGTGGGTGATATAGGAAGTTCTGCCGCGATGTGCGTTCGTGAAATTGCCACTAAATTTTAAGAGAGGACAGAGCAAGGAACGAAAAAAGCAAAAGGTGCTTGGCTTTGAATTTTAGCCATTGTACACACACCAGACATGTTGCGGCATTATCATACCACGGCAAGAACCCTCTGGGTGATATAGGAAGTTCTGCCGCGATGTGCGTTCGTGAAATTGCCACTAAATTTTAAGAGAGGACAGAGCAAGGAACGAAAAAAGCAAAAGGTGCTTGGCTTTGAATTTTAGCCATTGTACACACACCAGACATGTTGCGGCATTATCATACTACGGCAAGAACCCTCTTCAGACCGTTTTTCCAATAGGTAATTTTCCAAAAAATTGTGCCAGAGAAATATTAGTATGTATTAGAAATTGCACCAGGATTCAACCGAGGCAGCTTTTCTTTTGATTTTGAAGTAAATACATCTATGTGTTTCGAACTCAATGCCAACACGCAGCGTACGCCTTCAACAGTATGATCCTGCTGCGGCTTTTCAGTCAATTCATCAGCATTTCCATAGATATTATATATACTACTACTTCCATAGATATATATACTACATAGGGCAGGCATTTCGATCAAAACACACTTAGCGAACGGTTATGTCACTCGTTACCGCGCCACAACCAAATGCAAATTGTAGGAAAATTTACCGACCAAGTGAAAAATGAAAAAGTTTTAGCCCCAAATTAGCTGCCCTTAAAATCTGCCGCCCTAGGCTCCAGCCTACTCAGCCTGCTGGTAAATCCGCCACTGGTAAAAGTACTTTGTATTCCAGGTGCATTAAAAGAGAACACAGTCGCAATACAGTCGAGGGATTCCCCGTAAAACATAGACAAAAAAGGTTGCCAACTTGGGAGGACATAATAAAAATGACGTACCATACAATCGAGGGATTCCCCGTAAAACGTAAACGAAAGGGGTAGCCAACTTGGGAGATTTTAATTTCCTAGTTTTTATTGAAATAAAAAGAACGTTACGTAACGCGTTATTGGAAAAGCCCCTCCCGCCCCTGTAACGCATGGTAACGTTTTATAAGACCTCCCCTCCCCCCCAAATTGCGTTACGTAATACTTGAACGCCCCCTAATTAATGGTTCGTTATCATATTGTTATCGTGCGATGGCGGGCAATTAATTACCCATTTCGTCAATTCTTGGGCTATACAGACGAAATGCGGTTGTTATAATTATAAAATGGAATAAATTTGCGACTATGGAAAATGCCAGAAAAATGGCTCATGGCTTCCGATAGATGGCGGTATAACCGTAAAAGTATCGATGTGTATTCCCCCTTTATCATAGTATTTATGTGTATGTATGTCCCTTTTATTTTATAAATATGATGTAAATGGATAGAGCCATGTAGTAGCGGTATAAAAGAATTCACTACCCCATATAGCCCGTGGGTGTCGTATAAGGCAACAGAGAGAAATTGGAACAGGAGATGGGCATCAGTATCTTCCTTACAACAACTGAGATTAATAAAAAACTGAGGTTTCCTACCTGTCTGCTAAACGTGGCAGATCTGGGGGATAGTATGCCAAATATCAACACTTATGCTGTTTAGCAGTAAACTTTTGATAGAGAATTAATTAATAATAGGTTGCAGTCCGATCCCTAGAATTATTTGGCAGATCGTAATCTGCCTGCACAGAAATGCTGCAATACTATATACATATGACTTCTGTTAAAATTGTTAAAAATACGTATACCTATCTAGTAATATCATAGACATAGAGAGAATGAACTGTGCGTTCCGTATTCAGTTGTGCAGTGAATACAGACCCAAAAGTGCGGGAGAGACAAAGCGAATGAGCGACTAGTAGTTGTCTCTTTCTAGAATTCTGATTGGTCCACGTCACTGGCTTATCAGACAAAGAGACAGAGGTATTGGCCGCACAGTCGCTTTGTCTCTTTCTAGAGAACTGTTACTTTTGTGAGACTAACGCTCAGTCCATTCTCTATGTCTATGAGGAATATCAACCACAGTAAGTCGAGGTGCAGTTTGTGTTTGGTTTGCCCAAAGGCCGCCCCAGAGTCGCGTATATTTATATTATATATAAATTAGGCAAAGGTGAAATGGGGGATAAATTATCAGCCAAACTATCGCATGGTGGCGCATCATGTAACTCAGCCAGTCACGATCTGCTGTAATTCTACGATCGGACTACGACCGATTTATTAGAAATTATTGACGTTAACGCATTCTAGATTTTTTTATATTTGTATAAAATATACACATATATTATATATACAAGTAATAAATTTATATTATTATGTTTAAAAAAATATATTTATTAATTACAGTACATATGTTTTTTCATATAATATTTTCGCAAATATCAAATTAGGTTTATTCCGAATCATGCTAAAGCTTAAATGATTTTCGGGTAAGTATTCTTAAAATATATGTTGAATAAAAGTGATTCTATTCTATTCATGAATATTTAATTATTGTTTTTTTATTATTTTTTTTGTTAATATAAAACAATAGGCAATACAGAGTAAAATTATTTTTACTCGTTTTTGCTGTCATAAAATACAAAATACAAAACAATCTCAATAAGGTAACATTTTTCATCGTCTGCGAAAACCACGTAATTCACGGCGCATTTACTTTTTATTGAGTTGGCGATAAGATTGTTTTGTTTACAAATGATTCAAGTCAATTACTATGAGAATGGTAAAAGATATTATTTGATATGTGCTGCAAATATTTCAAGATTTGTACAAAATTACATTTGACAAACGACATTTCATTTTCGTACCTACGTCATAGAAATAAATATATAAACAATATTATGTATTTTGTTTCATTTCATTTCATTTATTTTTCATTACCATATCAACACTAATAAAACACTAGTTATTAACCATAAAAATATTTGTCATGAACATATTTATCTTATAAGTTAAAAGATTATAACCAAATTGTACGTATATAATAATCGAAAAGTGTCCGTATTTAGTGAATGGACTGAGGCTCTAAGGTAAATAAGAAGTAAATACTCCAATTATATATAAAGAGAAAATAATAGATTATAAAATAACAATTCAGCATCACATATTGCTTTGATAGAAAATTATAAGAAGAAACAACTTGTAAACGCGTGACAATCAAAGTCTTCTAAAAATAAGCTTAAGTAAAGTGAGAATAAAGAACGAACGAATTACGAGTAAAAAAACAATTCTTGTATAATGTGTATAAATATTTAGATAATTTTTCACTTTCCAAGTTTATTTAGATTGGTGTCATCCCAGAGAAAATAATAAATTGCCCGAGTGCAATTAATGTATTTGAATATAATTATATAGATAATAAAAGAACTTCTAGTGGGGGTAAAGTAAGAAAGCCGAAGGAAAAAAGAAGCTCCTTATAAACTGTGGACTTAGTTATATTCAAGTTAAATTTAATCTAGTTCCTTTTATGTAAATTATTAGCAAATACCTGTACAGGGATGTCTTCAGTGTAAATTTGCCTTAGCAAAGCCAAAAGAGCTAACATGGCATCCAATTTGCAGGCCTGCCCTTTTCGACCGCTGCTCAATCCGCAGCCGCAGAGAGTTCGCGTCAGCACTTTCAAGCCTTCAAGCAGAGTCTCCTCCGATGGTTTACAATAGCGTGAATATAGCGCATATCTTATGCAACGCGTCAACTCGTTAAGATATCCTAAAATAAACCGTAAACATTAAAAACATTATTTTTGTGTTTGGGACATACTGTCCCGTATTATGGCTGCAATGCGAATAGGTCGGGTTAACCGGCAAAATACCACGGACTCTAAATACGAAACCCTTTTTACCGGAAACGAAACCCTCTATCGGAGTCCTGAGGGGTGACAATGATAGATTTAGATGTCTATGGGCCACAACAATCACTAAATATCATAACTATGTGATGATGATGATGATGATTATTCTTATTTACAAACATAAATATATTAAATAAGCAACAGTAGCTTAATAAACTGTTTAAGAAGTAATTGGAAGTAAGGTTTATTAATATATCTGTCTTAATTTTTTAATTTTATGATGAGCAATGAAAAACGGAGACAGCAACCTAATATGTGCTTTATTATTTATTACATAAAATAAAACATTACCAACCTAAATTCACATAAGTAAGAAGGAAGCCAGTATTTTTTATACTCATTTGCATTTGAAGTCGAACTAATCATGACCAAATAAATAAACAAACAAAGAGAATATAATCATTTGTAAACAAACACTATGCAAACCACTCACCTAGCATATGAAAATTCTTCAAATCAATCCTTTCCAAACAAGAAAGCAAAATTTTCAGTAAGCTCTCCATTCGTCTGACGTCATAATCTTCGTGATATTCTAACAGCCTTATACAACGCCATATAATCTTCACGATATGTATGTGTAACTGCGTTACTTCAATATGCTCCTGAGGCGTCTGATTCGGATAAAGACGTTCGCGGCTCAACAGAGAAATTACTGTGACGTCATTACCGATGAAATACGGTTCAATCCAAGTCATTGTATTACCTAATGGGAAATAAAAAAGTAAACTACAATTACACAGAATAAGATCTCAACTTTTAATTTAAAAAAAAAAACAAGTGACATTATCAACATTATTAATACTGGCGTTAAAGTTACTTGAAGTAGAGTTTAAAGATTAGGTGACAGTAGTCGGGACCACTAGACCATTATCGCTCTTATGACTTTCTGTAGGTGACAACACAACTATGTCGAATATCATTGGCAAGGCAAGTCCACCGCCAAACACTCTTACATATCTGTATTGTGTGGCAATCTGATCCGTAGATGGATTTGATTGACAGAAAGCACGGCACTGAACCACCTTCATCTATCGACTCCGTGTAATAAATAAATTCATATAAATATACATTTTTCATTTCGTATAAATGTGCGTATCCTGTGGTGAAAAGCAATGCAAATGTCTAGACATGTTGTGTTAATCGTGGACGATTCGGCCGTTTAACCCGGGTCACGTAAAAGTATTGACTGAAGATTGCAATCATTTTATTTAACAAACCACAATAAACGATAGACAGAAATTTTTAACCTGTGACTATCTAATTAAGATTAAAAGATTACCCATGATATTTAACCTGTCTATGTAATACATTACGTGAACAGGCTTTTTTCTTCGAATTCAAAAAAATGTGATAGTCACTTCGACCATACTTTACTTATTATAAATCTATAACGTTTGTATATGAGCTTGTAATCATGGAAACTACTTGGCAACTATACATAAAATCTTGTTTTTTGTACTACATATATGTGAGATACAAAAGCTTTTCATTTAAGTAGAAATATTATTCAAAATATTAATAGTTTACACATGGATCTCGTAGATCACAGAGTACTTAAACCCGAACTCACTAGAACCCCCAATCCAACTCATGTCTAGCAGCTAACCGTTAACACTCTTTAGCAGATATTGTTGTTTACACGATGATTAATTGAACTAAAATTACGAATGAAAAAATGACGTCATTTGGGGCGCAACACCAAGCACATACGATTAACAGGTACATTGTCCATGTAAGCGATGATGAATTGCAGCAAGGTGATGAGCAGCGCGCAGTCGCGGCTGGAGGCGGGCGGCGCGCACAGGAAGCGGCGCACGCGCTGCCACGCCAGCCCGCCGTACTCCTTCACACTGGCGCACGTCGCCGCCACCAGCCATGTGTAGCTGTTCATCGGGAATATTAAATAATTCATTCATTAATACCATTGAGTTATATGTACTACGTACTAGAGAAGCCATTCTAAACAAAAAATGTGTACTACTCGTCGCGCATGCGCAGTTAATTTAAGCGCGTTGCGCCTACGCGGTCAGATTTTAATTTAAACTTTAATTTGAAATCTTGTACTATTAGCGCCGTTCCACACTTCATGGATATTGAAACCACAGACTAACTAGTAGATTGAAACCATACTAAATACGGTACGGATTGCAGTACAGTTCAGTTGAACATAGTGTATGTTCGGAATGCGAAATCTAGTGCGTAGTACATATATATCGATGATTAATACTAGATAAATTTACCAGACTTTAGATAAGTTTTGTATTTATATTGGACTTGTATCGCTGTATACTTATGTTAGTGTCGAGTAATAGAAAATTATCCTTTTTAACATTTTTTCCCAAACATTCTCCACCATATATTGATGCATTGCGGAGCTCTTGGAAGATTTCGACGATAGCTTAAGCCAGTAGACAAATGACGACTGCATTTCAAGTTATTAAAGCACGTAAGCGGACAAACCAAATTGAGATTTATATCAACATCAGAGTACTTGTATAGTCGTTTCTACTGATAGTAGTTCACATGTGCAGACACTTAATAGACAAAAACTCATCGTTTTTGGGTATCAAAATTCACTTCAAACTATTATCTAAATGAAAAAACAGGAGCAAAAATCCACCGGTGTCCAAATTCCCGCCAAATCTTCTACCTCATTTTATTGGATTTGAAGTAATTGACGGCTCCGTGGCGCAGTAGCTTAGCAATGAGTTGCTGCGCTGGGGGCCGCGGGTTCGAATCCCGCACGGAACAAGTATTTGTATGGCCTACAAATAATTGTTCCGGGTTTGGATGTTTGTCCTTGTGCAATTTGTGTTTGTAAACTGCCTCCACGATACAGGAGAAAATCCTAGTGGAGGTAACGTTTTAAAAAAAAATTCAAGTGCGTGATACATATTGAATGCCTAGATTATTGTGCAAAATAGTATAGCACATGTTGAATAGTTTCAGTGATGTGTTTGCTGTTTGCAGCGTCATAAAACAAAGGAACGAATATGAAAACAATCACTAATGATTATTTTGTGATGAGTAGTATAATCACATAGCATTGCACTAGTTAATTCTAATTTATGTATATTCTAGAAAAATCTCATTGTTTCCTAAAAACAATGTAACGCTTGACAAAAGAAGTCACATACAAAATGGTATAGACCATCGGTGGTCATTTAAACAAATTTCTATACTTTAAATTTGTCTACAATACATGCCGTAAATAGTTCACCTTTCCAATAAAGCTAACGCGTCCATAACTTGGGAGTGTGACGTGGCATTCTCAAGCGCCAGCAAGCATTTAGCGCTGGAGGAGACGACACAAGCGGTACGCATTAGTTCCAAGTCATGAGCGGTAGGCGAAGGCGCAGGGAGGTCGGTCGGCACGTTGTGGATACTGCGAACGCCTCCAGCCCAACTAAACCACCAATGCACTCGAATCGCTCGGCACCATTCGTCGTCGCTCAGAAGCCATTCTAAAATAAACCAACACTGTAATCTACACATATATTATATTACGTGATAGAGTCATGTTGCAGCTACATTATATTTGTAGAACGAATGGGACAGCTCGACATGGGAAGGACCACTCACAGAATACCAGCGTGAAATAGCACCTTAATGCTGCTGTATTTCGTATTTTGAGTGTAGAGAACCGCTTTTTAAGCTACAGCTTCAAAACATAACTAATCAAACCGTAGTCGCTTTAAAATTATAAATTTACTAGTGGTCGTCTAGTGGTCGCAATTCAACCGTAATTCAATAATTTTTTTAAGTTTGTATATTAAGCAAGTTTTGACGACTCCGTGGCGCAGTGGCTTAACAATGAGTTGATGTGCTGGGGGTCGCGGGTTCGAATCCCGCAAGGAACAAGTATTTGTATGGCGTACAAATAATTATTCCGGGTCTGGACGTTTGTCTTCGTGCAATATATGTTTGTAAACTGACTCCACGATACAGGAGAAAATCCTAGTGTGGGGGGTAACGTTTTTATAAAAATAAAAGAACAAAAAGAAAGAAAAAAATAACAGTATTTTGCATTGACCCACACCCCACAGTCTATTGAGTTCACAGCTCATTCAGTCAATCTGTCAGTAATTATTTATCGGAAACAACTATGCCAAATCTGACACACTACCTATATATATACACTTATATACTGGATGATTGTATATAGGGTATTCATTAAAAACTTACCCAAAGGACAATGTTCGGTATTGGGACTAGTGCTCCAATAGCTGTTCACCGCAAAAGGAAGCGAAGTTCGTTCGGTAACGCACAACGGCAACGCTGGAACCTTCTGTCTTGACGAGGTAATCTCTTGCAGGACAAAACCAGACCATGCAATAAGTGCCAAGACCTGAGCTGACATCAATACAGTGGTGTCATTGGAAGGGAACACGAGGATCACTGAAACATAAATTTCATTAGGGCTTTTGTTTGTAATAAAATAATATTTTATAAAAGAATCCATTCTCACCCCGAAGTAACATTAAAGGCAAGTCCGCTATTTTAGCTAAATTATGTCGACTTGCGAAACTCAGGCTATTCAATATGGAAACACAACTAATGGCGCATTCAGGAAACGCTAAATAATCATCTATCATTAGTGATAATCTGAAAAAATACAATATTAAACTTTGTTAATAAATTTCTTTAATAAGAATAATTCTTTTAGATAGATAAATGAATCGAAAAAATAATAAAATGATGAGTTGTTGCTGTATGCACTTTTATTTATTGCTTGCTATAATAATGTCTTTAATTAATGAACAAAAACAATTAATTGCTAATATATTTTAAATTAAGAATTATTTACAATTGTTTTAGGTAATAACAAAAACCATCACTCAGTAGTATCTTCTCACACTGGTGAATATTAAACAAGTCTTTCTCAGTTCCCTGCCAGTAATTATCCCAAGACATCTCTATCCAGGCCTATATCCAGCTTCCTTAAAGAAGTATATAGAGAATATGCTATTTGCCGTACCTGAGTAAGGAAACGGTAAGATTCAATCCATCGTGTTGTAGAAAAGTCTCATGTGAATCTTGTTGCCGTAACACTACGGATAGCTGCTGAAGCGTGCTGCGTCGCAACGACGGCTCCAGCGTCGGCTGAGACGTTTGAGCGATGTATCCTTTACCGTCTTCGTCTAAGATTAAGTCTTGTTTTAATACTTCAACAATCTGGATCAAGCCGGTAGTCTAAAATATAAAATAATACTGAAATATGTGGCTAATAAAAATACATTGAAGAGGCCGGGAAAAGACCACACTCCCACAGAATATCAGCATAAAATAGCAGCTTACTGCTACTATGTTTCGTGTGGTGAGTGTAGAGAACCGGAGACCCTTTTTACTGATGTTTTTGTTTGCGTGTTTATTATTATTTACCTTGTTTATGATCTTTTTGATTTTTTACAATTTTACAATCTTTATCTAGGTGTTTGTATGTACATTTACATATATGAGCGAAAGTATCTACTTACCATCAAGTGGTCTGTGAGCTGGTTTGTCATCCTTATTCTATAAAAAAAATATCCTTATAGTATATTTATATATTTGATTTTACAAACTTTGCAAGTCTTTTTTTTACGTGGTCTACCACGTAAAAAAAAGGCATAGGCGTGGTAGAGCAATGCTGCAACTATGTTATGGTTGTAGCACGAATGGGTCGGCTCGACCAGGGAAGGACCACGCTCTCACAGAATACCAGCGTAAAATAGCAGCTTAATGCTGCTGTGTTTCGTATGGTGAGTGTAGAGAACCGGAGAACCTTTTTACTGAAAACGAGGCATTCCATCTTAGTCCTCACGGGTGACAACGCATATGCATTTGATTCGTAATCGAAGATGGATGTAGATGTCTATGGGCCACAGCAACCAGTTACCATCAGGTGAACTGTGTGCTCGTTTGACACCCTTATCCTATAAAAAAAAGTCTAAGTATTTGCTTAAATGTTATATTAAATTAAATGGTAATATCATTTTAATAAGCTTGTGACTTGCAAAATTCTGTAGTAACGTTGTACCTATTTTTATACAATGTACTTGTATGTATATCATTAGAGTTTTTTTTTTATATTCATATGTATTTATGTAATTTATAAAGACTAATTTTCATTTGTTTATTTATCTTATTTAGTACAGTTATATTTTTCTTATATTTATACATTCAGGCAAACCTTAAATCAATAAATTAAAAAAAAACGCTTTCGACAAGGAACACGTTCAGTTCAGTTTAAAGTAGTTTTACATCGAAAATGCCCGCCAGGCCGCTGCGTGTCGCTACTCTATATTCCATATGACTAAACTAAGCCCTTGTCCTTTTTGCCTTGTTTGTTACAGTTGTCCTGTTATAAGATGTTATGTTATTGTATGCATTTACACACCTGTGAACTTCTTACTATAGATGATGAAGAATCTATATTAAAGTCTTGGGGTTCCAATCTTCTCAGCGTATTCAACAACAAATCAGGACGAAGAGATTCTCTCGGGGGCAAATACCGGTCATCGTCTGAAAAAAAATTGTAATATTAAAAAAAAATAAAAACGACTAAACATTTGCGTTTTTTTTTTGAGTTTATGGCCTGGTATCTAGACCTTTAGGCCAAAACATTTGCGTAAATCACATGAATGTTACCAGAGTGAATGTGAATGAAAATAAAAAAGGAGAAACTGAAGTTAAAACAGCAGATACAGCTACCGAAGTATGTGGTGTAAGTAAGAGAACGATTGAAAGGAAAAATAACACGTTATGGTGGGATGATGAGGTACGGATGGAAGTTGAAGCAAAGAAGAAAGCATGGCTAGATTTACTAGCAACCAAGGCTAGTAATTCTAGCAGTATGAATGATGATATTGAAAGGAAAAAGGCAGTTTTTAGACACCTAAATAAGAGAGTAAAAGAAGTAGTTGAAAGGAAAAAGCAAGAAAGAACGGATAAGAATGATAGAAGAATATCGGATAACTTCCAGGCAAACATTAAAATGTTCTGGAAACTCGTAAGAACTACCAGGGGACATTAACAACAGCCTAGAATGAATGCTATACGAGACCAGAATGGCTGTATTCTGAATGACGAAGTTTTGAGTTTAAGGAGATGGAAGGAATACTTTGAAAGCGTGTTTATGAGTGATGAGACGTTTGAATTAAATGAAATAGAAATTCCGAAAGAAGAGGCAATAGATAGAGATATAAGTATAGATGAAATAATGAAAGCAATGAAAAGTATGAAAGCAGGTAAGGCAGCCGGTTATGATAGAGTATCTCTCGAAATGCTAAGGGCTGGAGAAGGAGTGGTGGCAGACCTGCTGTACACCTTGTTTAATTTATGTTGGAAACTTAAGCGGGTACCGGGAGACTGGTGCAAAGCCGTGATAGTCCCAAAATATAAGGGAAAAGTATCACAGCAGGGCTGTAAAAACTACCGTGGTATCAGCCTTCTTAGCATTGTGGGAAAACTGTATGCTAAGGTACTAATTGAAAGAGTTATGAAAGAAACTGATGGAAAAATTTGGGATGTGCAAGCGGGATTTAGAAAGGGAATGGGATGTACGGATCAGGTCTTTTCCATGCGCATGATCGCGGAGAAGTTTTTGGCCAAAAACCAAAAAGTTTTTTGTGCGTTCATAGACTTGGAGAAGGCTTATGCCAGAGTGGACAGAGATGTGTTATGGCAAACACTGAACTCATTTGGGTTGACCGCTGGTCTGATACAGGCATTGAAGTCTCTATATAGGGACTCTAGTGCTTGTGTCAGGATCAACGCGGCCTACTCGGACTGGTTTGGCATCCATAAAGGTGTCAGACAGGGCTGTGTGGCTTCCCCGTGGTTGTTCAACCTATTTATGGACAGTTGTTTGGAAAATTTGAAAGTAGAAGAATGCGGGTTAAGAATGGGTGAGTTAACCGTCAAATGCCTTTTGTATGCCGATGATCAAGTCATACTTGCATCGTCGGCAGCCGAGTTGCAAAAGATGGTTACATTAATGAACAGGACATTAAAAGAAAAGGGAATGAAAGTGAACGCAAGTAAGACGAAAGTTATGGTTTTTGAAAGAGAAGAAAGTAAAACGATATGTGAAATAAGAATAGAAGGGGAGTTGGTAGAGCAAGTAGATGAGTTTGTATATTTGGGATGTGTGTTTAGCAGGGATGGTAGATATGATAAGGATATAGAACGACGAGTGAATGCAGGAAATAGAGTGAATGGAGCTCTGCACTCTATTGTGAAAAGTCAGAATGTGTCCAAAAAGGCACGTATGGCAATTCACAATGCTGTGTTAGTACCTACTTTAATGTATGGTAGTGAAAGTTGGGTGTGGCAGAAGAAGCATGAGAGTAGAATAAATGCTGTAGAACATATAAACATAAACATAACTTAAACACTCACGCCTGTCACCCAGAGGGGTAGGCAGAGACTACGGACTTCCATTTGGCGCGATCCTGACACACCTCTCTCGCCTCTTTTACATCCATATATCTACGCATACACGCTCGTCGGTTAAGGGTACTCCTAATCTGGCCCATTTTAATGTATCGCCGATTTGGTCGATAAACCTTCGTCTAGGGCGTCCCTTCCCGACCCTGCCGTTCACTTCCGCAACATAAATTTGCTTTGTCACTCTTTGCATGCTGTAGAAATGCGGTCATTAAGGAGTATGTTAGGGATGAAGCTGAATGACAGAGTGAGAATTTGTTTAATAAGAGAAGAGTGTGGTTTGCAAGATGATGTTGTGACCAGGATTAAGAAAGGAATGCTTCGGTGGTTTGGCCATGTAGAAAGAATGAATGAGGAAAGAGTGACAAAGCAAATTTATGTTGCAGAGGTGAACGGCATAGTCGGGAAGGGTCGCCCTAGGCGAAAGTTTATCGACCAAATTGGCGATATATTAAAAATGGGCCAAATCAAGAGTACCTTTAACCGACGAGCGTGTATGCGTAAGTATATGGATGTGGAGGAAGCGAGAGAGGTGTGTCAGGATCGTACCAAATGGAAGTCCATAATCTCTGCCTACCCCTCTGGGTGACAGGCGTAAGTGTTTATGTTATGAAGTTAAAACATGCTTTGCTTACGCTACTTGTATTCAAACGGTTGTGGGTTCGAATCAGCCATTCGACTACTCTTTTTTAATATTAAATATTTTATTTTATTTAACAAATTAACAAAATAAAAATATTTATAAAAGTATAATTACGATTTCATAACTTCCGGCCATCTAGCGTCTATTTTACGTACCACCTTGAGAGACAATCAATTATTGTTTGATAAAATTACTTTACCTATAGAATGAAGTAGATGGCGCAACTACAAAGCAATTTTACTCGAAAGAAAATATTATTTTGATTTATTACATTAAAATTAAGTGTAAAAATAAGGATTGTAACATTTATTTCTAATAAAATTAAACTTTTATTTTATGCCCCACTTGTGATTGAAAATGATCGTCTATATAAATAAAATGATAGGTTTCAGTTGTGCACGCGTCATGGAAAAACTACTGGGTAGATTTCAATTAGGTTTTCTAAGTTTTACTTCATAAACACTTGTTTTTATTATTATTTTTTCAAATGGTAACCATATACATATTTTATGTGTTACTGAACATTGGTTGAAAGATTACAACTCCATATTTAATTTCAGTAATCACCAGGTGGTCAGTTCTTTCAAGAGAGATACTAAATTACGTTGCGACTCCTTAATATTAGCTAATAAATCCATATCATGTAAAGAATGTAAAGATATTGTGAGATAGTTTGGACCTCCGGCCACCTGCACCAACCAAGCAAAACACAAAAGCAAAGCTTCTACTTTACTTTGGTATTCTGTGAGATCGTGGTACTGCCCCGCTTCGAGCCGGCCCATACATGCTACAGCAGAAGCTATAGCCTGGCTGTACCATTGTTAAAACTGGACTTTAATAATTACATTTACCTTATTTTTAAACAGCATTCGTTTCAGTTCATTGTAATTTCAGAATATAAATTGTCAGGCGCTAATGATATATATAAATAAGTAAGTAATGTAAGGAGCATAATAATATAATGATCAGTAACATTGGAAAAAGGGTTCTCTTGTATATGATCTAATAGGTCCTTACACAATATAAGACTAGCACAACCTATTTTTCATAAAATCTAAGTTCTAACCATGTAAACGAGTTATATTTTTTACAAAATTATTTACGACAACGGCAGGACCATAAATTATCAACTATATAAAAAGTTATAAAACTAAATATATCTGATGCAAAGATCTCCATGTTGAAAGAATAGTTAAGATTGTAAATCGAAATGAGAACACAAAATGCCCCTGCATCCTATCGACGTAAAGGTGACAATTAGTGCACCTCAACATCGTGGATGCAATTATCAGAATGTCCGTTGTAATTAGCAGTAAGTCAATAAGTAGGCGTGATCGAGTCCGTATATTAATAAAAGCATAAGTCGTCACCAAAGCAGGAAAAAGTGCAACGGATGAAAGCGGGAATCAGCACAAGCAAAATGTGATATAATCATAATCAATATATTTCACAAGCATAAATTAGTCAATGTGTGAAAATATTCGACATTAATTTGACGTACGTACTTACGGTATTGACACAATAACGTGTGTGTATCATTTTACAAAATGCACGAAAATCAATTATTGTTATTCAGTAATTATCTAATGCAATTCATGATTATTATCGACTTATAACAATAATTGAAAATAAAAATTGATAAGTAACATTTTTATATGACAAAGACTTATAATATATTTTAATAGAAATATGTATTGTTTGATAAAAAAATAAGGTAAATGTAATTATTAAAGTCTAGTTTAAAAAAATCGCAAGTTTTAGAGACTTCAAATTATATAATTTGGATGAAGAAATAAAGTAGAAAAAAAAAATGTTGCATACGGCATTCGTGTAGACCACACTTTTGGATGCGGCAAAGTTCTATAGAGAATCTGGCATTCTCCTTTCTTCTCCGTGACATGCACTTAGAAATCACCCCTCATCATTTTTTAAATCCAGCTTGTGCATCTCAAATGTTTTCCATCAGTTTTTTCATAACACTTTCCATGAACATTTTAACATACAGTTTTTTTAACATACAGTTTCCCGATAATACGCTGATTCGACGGCAGTTTTACAGTCCTGTTGTGCCCCGTTTCCCTTATACAGTGTTATTATAACGGTTTTGCATCAGTCTTTCGGTACTAGATTAAGTTCCCACGATAAATACCTGCTTTCATGCTTTTCCTCGCGTTCATTGTTTCTTCATTTACATTACATTGAGCAGAGGGGTTATTTGCATGTCACTAAGACATGAATAACTTAATTTAAAAAAAATTGTTTATGTCTGTCTGCCTATCTGTCGGTCTCTCCGAGCTAATCTTCGGAATGGCTAAACAGATTGTACAAAAAGTCACGAAAAGATATTTCAAAAAAAAAACTTGAGTGATTATTTTTTCTTGGTCTTTGATTATCTAAAATCTAAATAGACAAATTCTAAATTCGGCGATAGGCGAAGTCAGAGCGGTTCGGGTCAGTATATATTAATATTTGCAAAACAACTATTTATATAAAAAAAAAATATTTACAACTAACCCAGTAGACGACAGAGAGTATGTGCCGCTTCCAATTGCACAGCAGCGCATTTCACAAACAGAAGCCTTGTTAAGCCTGCAACCATTTCGGCAACTGACACGCCCATACATTCCCCTATTTCAAGCTCCAAGGACTTGCAGATGGCTTTTCCTGCACATAACAGACAATAAATATAAGATATATATTAAAACAACATAAACATAAAGACATACAACCTATATTTGAATCTCTGCCAAATAATACGATATTAGTCGAAACTGCATTATGTAAAAGTGAATAATTACCCAATTGCGTGTCATGTGCTGCGTAAACATGAAGGAGAGGTAAAATTGGTAATAGACTGGCTAGAAGACGCCACCAACAACTCTCACTAAGCACTAGCCTCCCTCGTATTAGATATAGCATGATCTCTGATGCGCTTGCATTTACCTTTAAACACATAATTATTATTTTCATTATTGTACTAAAAAGAACTATTAATTTCTGCACTTAACACAATTTACAAGCAAAAAGAGCGGGGCAGCACAATCAATAATTTGTCTCGTATATACACTCTCCTATGCCAAGTAGCAGTTAATTTGGCACTCAAACCATCTATGTACAACAACTAATGTACTTTTGGTCGTTAAATTGAAAAGGGGAGATCTCTCGCTGGCAATGTGTTCTATTCGTGAAGGCCAACAATCCAGGTGGTATTATGGAGATTGTTCTTGATGCAGAGTCGTTCAGAAACATAGATAGTGTGATTTAAGCTTAGGTTCATTTACGATTGTCGCGCGACTACAACACCGCCACATTCTTAATAACATACCAAATTGAATAGTTCAATTTAAAACCACATGAATGCATTTATTACATACAGTCGACTCTCGATAGTTTGAAACTCAAGGGACCAGAGAAAATTTTCAAATTACCAAGAGTTCAGATAACCAAGAGGGACGGAGGGAAAAATCAAATCAACAAGAATTTGATCAAAATTCGTGGTTTATTATTTTAAACATTTGTAAAATTATTCACAAATGTTCAGTTTGAAAAGAAGTCTCTCTCATTTATATAAACAATCGACAGGTCTGTATATGTATGTATGTAAACAAGCTACAGGTTTTTGCATGATAAACGTTTCAAATTATCGAGAGTAGGGAAGCCCAGAGTTCAAATAATTGCATGTTGGTGGGCAAGATACTTACTATTCTTTCAACTTCAAATTACCGAGGGGACCAATTAATTTTGCTTTTATTCAATTTATCGAGTATTTTTCAAGGGACCGGGAAAAAATTTCTAATTATCGAAAGATTCAAATTAACTAGTGTCAAATTATCGAGTCCACTGTAAATATTAATGGGAAACTTGCACACTTGTTTACTCTATCAACACTCATACATACTACATTACCTCATTAAGATCCGAGGACAGTCCATGACAGCAAATTTCGGTCAAAATACCAACATCACAGATCAATATCAAGCATTGCTCGTGTTCAGTTTGATAAGCCTCTTCACCAAACAAAATAGATTTTACCATCTCTGCTAACATCTGATAAAATTTAATTTTCACCCACTCCTTATTATGCGCCATTATTCTCAATACAATACTTCTCACCAATGACCAATCACTTTCATTGAAATGCATATCCTTGGTTTTATACAACAATATGTTCGCGATATCTTTTAAAAAAGCTTCATTATGATGCAACCCGAGAATAGGAAGAGACTTCTTAATTTCTGTGAAAATCTCTTTTGAATTTTTGTCGAATTTTTTATTTTTCATAAATTGGACCGCATAACCCATACTAATAAACAATTTCTTAAGTACTTTATACTTATTTTTGTGCTCTCGGTCCAGTAATGTTTTTGCACCCTGGAAAAGTAATAATAAAAATTATCATTATAGCAGGTAGGTGATTCTTGGGATGAATAATGGATCTTCACATACAGGCCTGAATATATAGCCACAATAATCTATTATTACATATTTTATTTTATTATTTTTATGATATAGTATTATTTGCAGATGACACTTTAATTTTCAAATTAAGTCGACAATTATTAAAATATGACGAAGTAAATAATGCTATATGTAAATTAATAAATTGGTTCAGTGTTAATAATTTGCATTAAAATGGCACTAAAACGAAATGTATGAAATTCATGACTCCAAATGTCAAACAATTAAATACTTATGTAATTTTAAATGGGGAGAAACTGAGACTTGTAGAAACCACCATTTTCCTTGGAATCACACTAGACGCGAAGCTTCAATGGAGCCCCCATATATCAAAACTAGCAAGCAGACTTAGTTCTGCAGCATATGCTGTAAAAAAGATTAGAAGTTTAACCAGTGTTGAAACAGCTAGACTAGTTTACTTCAGCTACTTCCATAGCATAATGTCGTATGGTATTTTGCTATGGGGACACGCAGCTGACACTGAAATTATATTTGTTTTACAGAAGAGAGCCGTAAGAGCAATTTATGATATAAAGCGTAAAGAGTCGCTGCGACAAAAATTTAAAGAAATTAATATATTAACTTTGGCCTCTCAATACATTTATGAAAATGTAACGTACGTACACAAAAATAAAAGTAGTTTTATAAAAATAAGTGATATTGATTCTGTAAATAATAGGAACAGACACAAGTTACTAGTACCAGTTACTCGATTCCATCGAGTCAGTAATTCATTCTTGGGGCGATTTTACAACATAATTCCAGAAAATATACAAAATTTTACCTGCTCAAAGTTTAAAAACTTTATTAAACTAAGTTTGATACTTTAATAAAAAGAGTTATTATAATATTAAAGAATTTATGGATGATAATAACCCCTGGAAATGAGGTGATAGCTATCAAGCTATTTCTAATTTATTGTGTTGTTAATTTGTGTAATATACATGATTGTAAGCTGTTATTTTAAAAAAGTGTACCGCTGGGTTCCTTGCTGGTTCTTCCCAGGACAGAGGTTTTTTTTTTCGAACCAGTGGTAATTACACAAAAGAGTGACTTTCAATAAGTATTATTCATAATCTATATTGAATAAAAAAGTTTGTTTCTGTTTCAAGAATATCCTATATACAATCATCCAGTATATAAGGATATATATATATATATATATATAATATATAATTATATATCCTTATATACATTATATATATATATATACATTATATATATATATATATATATATATATATATATATATATATATATATATATCGGTGGGTGTGAGATTTGGCGTAGTTAAAGTTTCCGATAAATAATTACTGACAGATTGACAGAATGAGTGAACTCAATAGACTGTGGAGTGTGAGTCAAGGCAAAATAACGTTCATTTTTTTTTCTTTTTATTCTTTTTTTTATAAAAACGTCACCCCCACACTAGGATTTTCTCCTGTATCGTGGAGTCAGTTTGCAAACATATATTGCACGAAGACAAACATCCAGACCCGGAATAATTATTTGTACGCCATACAAATACTTGTTCCGTGCGGGATTCGAACCCGCGACCCCCAGCGCAAGAACTCATTGCTAAGCCACTGCGCCACGGAGCTGTCAAAACTTGCTTAATATACAAACTTAAAAAATTATTGAATTACGGTTGAATTTCGACCACTAAGGCGACCACTAGTAAATGTAAAATTTTAAAGCGACTACGGTTTGATCAGTTTTGTTTTGAAGCTGTAGCTTAAAAAGCGGTTCTCTACACAACAAGTATTTTTATAGTCTATATTGAATAAAAAAGATTTCTCTTTCTGTTTCTGTGTCACCCAATCATATAAAATGGGAGTCCTCAGAAATATCAAACTTACAATTATAACTTGCCTGCCGAGTATGACCACTACGACAAAGCTTACCTATATCCCAACAAATATGGGAGTCTTGTGTCGAGTTGTTTACGGACTGATGAGAATGAGACTTACCAAAAGAGAATCGTTAATTTTCTTGCTCAACTCAGGATATAATAACTCCAGCGCTGGGTCCAACTGCGCTACTTGAAGAGCCACAATCAAGGAAGCAGGAGGTAGTGGAGATTTTTTAGCCCAATTCAAAAGCTTTTCGGCGCATGATGTCAATCTGAGCCAAGCTATTCTATGATGTACTCTTTCTGTATTGTCTGTAAAGGATTTTCTGAAATTCATAATAAAACAGTTTTTACCTACGCTGATTGTAATCGGTACAGGTACGTTCATTTCTTGCCACGATAAAGACTCACTTTCGTATAGTCTTTGCGCACCACGTAAACTTTCATTGCTTAAAATGTAAAAAATGTTTAAAGCGGTTCGAATATTTCCGTCATTGGTAACGAAGCGACACTACCTACGAAAATTTAAAAATAGCACCCTCGTACGTAATGAGGTCACAGTCAACACTACGGCCGTCAGCCGGCCGAGCGGACTTCATTACCCAGCGGTATAACGGAAGGAAAGGGCGCGAGAAGACGCGCGACATTTGTAAACCAAGCGACCCTTATGAATGTGTGCGCACGTAGTAAAATAATAGGCGTAAGATATTTATGAATGACAATGAGTTAAAATAATGCATTACCACGCATTCTGAATTTAAAAGATAAAAAGGCCAGAATGTTTGAGGTTCTTTTACACATTACTTACTTACTACATTACTTATTTTGAAGCTTCTCTGCAAATTTGGGTATTACGGTATTGCAAAATAACCCTGTATAGGTGCATTGAAAAGAAGGAGGTCTGCAGCCTGTGAACATTTTCAAGGCCGTCACCGCCATTACATCAAATTTAAAAAACCATAAATCCTCGCAAACGAAAATTGATTCCTACAAAGATGATTCTCAGAAGGCTATTTTAATCAAAAAAACTTCCTAATTTCAATAGAAAAGATGACTGGGTGCTACCATCTGCTTAGGATCCTATAATCAATAAAATTAAATCCAAACCCAAGCATACCACTGCAAGACTTCAAGATAGGTACTATAATATGCTTCGTTAACTATGACATCAGCATGTCAATCACCTCCATCCCTCGTAACAATAATGTAATATAACGAGAACAAGTAATTATGTGTGCTGCAAAGCGCTCGAAATGCCGGGAATTAAAAAAAAAATTAAAGTAAAAACAGGTTTATTCTATTACACTTTTTTTGCGTAATATTAAGGAATCTTTATAGTGTATATTTTTTATTCTTGTGTAATTATTCAAAGAACCTGAAATTATTCAGAGCCTTTATCCTGAAACGCCTAATCTTAAATTGTTAATTTTATTATTAATATTACTTACTTATATTTGATCATAAGATCGCCTAACATTCGCATTGTCATACAGCTTTTATGTGCTATATTCTTATGTGTTTTAGTACTATGTTCTACAACCCAAAATTTTTCAGTAACACAATCCAACAATAACTGTATAAGTGCTTCGATCAGACTTAAACAAGAATTTAATTCTTTCTGTAAAAAGCATAAAAATATGAGATAAACAAAAAACATTGTAATTATCTTCAATCAATCCTAGAAAGTGAAAAATTGTTAATTTTAATAACTAGGACAAAATTAAAAAGAAATACCCGCGCTGGGCCAAAAATGTTCAATACTTAAGTGCGCTTTATATATTCAAAACCAAAATGGATAATTATTTTTCCTTTCGGAACAAGTTGCTGGTGGGAAAAAGGTGCAGTTGATAATCATCATCACCCATCATCATTACGGCCCGTCACAAGACCACTGCTGATCATAGGCCTCTAACAAATAATGCCACAAAGCACTGTCGTGAGCCATCCACATCTATCATCACTCTACGAGTATCTAATGGGGGGCCGTCCTAAGATCACTTGCCGATACGATGCTGCCACCCTAGAAACATTCTTTTTTATTGCCTGTCAGTTCGTCAAGTGATATGGCCGGTCACTACACCTTACTCTGGTTATTCTGGTTCCGCTGCGGGTGCAGTTCGTAATACGAAGCGCAATTGGTACGACTAACTACAGTGATTTGGATAAACACTTGTACTTGTTTCACAATATTTATTTGAAATCATCGGGGTATATATTATGTGTATAACATATAGATGCCGTGAGGCGAAACCAGTCGGTTTTTATAACTAGTAATTTAATAAATTCTAATAAATATTGTGAAACAAGTACAAGTGTTTATCCAAATCACAAAAATGAAACTGGATTTTCATCAAGTGACAACAATCGAAAGTATAAAACATAGTAATTACAGTATACCAACCAATTGGCTAAGTTTCTGCACATTATGTATATGATATATTTTCATATATTACGTACTTACCAAACTAAGTACTTCATTTTCATTGGAATCTAATAGCATTATGCTTCTAGACATTATTGATAAGATTGAATGTGATATATTTAATGCAAATATTGGTGCTGGTATCTGCCGCAATGTTATCAAAGCATCCTCTGTGTGAACTAAGTTTGTATTTCCACCCGTGATTTGTTCTAATTCAGCGTTCACCTGATCGTGTGAATCCCTTAACTCTATTGAAACCTATAAAAAATCTAAAATATAATACGAAGACTGCCAACATGGCCGAAATCGATCGCTTATGTGTTAGTTCACTTTACCTTTTTTGTTTCGTGAACCAAATCTATTGAGAATAATTGGGCACGTCTTTGAATTAAGGTACGTGTAATACATAGCAAAACATATAACGCTTCTTCTGAGTGACCAGGTTGCTGTCCATCTGCTATCATAAGCAAAGTCTGAAAAAATATTAATATATTTAGAAATAATCTTTATACGACATAGGAGTAATAATAAACATGGTGTTACATACATTTATTATTGTAGGTCTATTAAGTAATGTCTCGGGTGGGTAATCACAAATGAACACTTCACGAATGAACCTGCAACATCTTCTTGTTGATTTAACTATTTTCAATGCATCTTCTACCAGAACTATTGTCTTTATATCTGATGGACAAAGGTCAACCCAGGGAAACAGTAGTACCATAATTCCATCCGATGCATGTGGCCTAAAAATAGACAAAATTTCAGCCAGTTAAAAGCAAAGATAATTTTATTTTCCTTTAATTTATGTATCTATTAATTAAACAAAATTCAAATTGATCTATAAATCGATAGTATTGAATTTATTAATGAAATATTGACAAAATATGTATTGCAAGTAATTATTTTTTTATAGGATAAGGGTGACAAACGAGCACACAGTCCACCTAATGGTAAGTGGTTGCTGCGGCCCATAGACATCTACATCTATCCTCTATTACAAATCAAAATGTAGATGCGTTATCACCCGTGAGGATTAAGATGGAATGCCTCATTTCCAGTAAAAAGGGCCTCCGGCCACCTGCACTCACCAAGCGAAACGCAGAGGTAAACCTCTACTTCACGCTGGTTTTCAAATTTGTATAATAGTTTACAGCTCTAGCCAGTTATCTATAAAAATTTACATAAGATCCTTTGCCTTTCATATACCTACCTATACCATCCATCCAATACAGCCTATAAAAGTCCACTGCTGAACATAGGCCTCCCCCATAGATTGCCTCACAGGGGCAATTTTGCCATTGTGACCACGTTTAGCAGGCGGTTTGGCAACTGCAGTTTTTATTATTATTTTAAGTAGTTATCAGGAAGATGCCGCAGCCCATCTCCTGTTTCTGTTTCCCCCTGTCGCCTCTTACGACACCCACTGGATGACATGACGTAGTGGATATTCTTACACGGCCACTACACGGTTATGCATTTCTATTATATAAATATAATTCAAATTAATATATAAGAGTATTTATTGATTTTATTCAAAGTGTAATCACAAGTTAACGCAAAGTAAACATAAGATATCATTAAAATCTAAAGCTATTAATTTTTATATAGTTGATAACATATTTAATTTACTTACAATATCTCATTGTTAACCCCAACATCACATGTTGAGCTATATACATCTTGTGATGAGACATAACACTGATCGGAGTTGCTGGAAGGATGTACACTATTAGACGTTGATTTGTTTTCGGAGCTAAAATGATAAAGCACATTTTAAAACGACATTTTGTCATACATCGAAAGATAAAAAGAAGATTATTTTAATTTAAGCTTTATATAAAAATTAAAAAATGGTTTAGGTCATTTTAGACAGCTAAAAGATATCAACACAGCTGACCAAGTTGAGACCAAAAATAAATCTAATACAGTTGTTTAGCAGGTGTTCCAGCTTGTTAAGAAGTTCTTGGGACAGATCTGGGCAACACACTGTCGGTCTCGGTCTGCATGATCAAAAATGGGTAAAATGAGAGTTTGAACAAGCACAAGCTTAGACTTAATAGGGAGAAAATGTTTTAGACGATAAAGGGGATGGTAAGGTGGCAATGTATTTGTTTCTTAAATCGGTAACCTGCACTTTCCAGTTCAGAGAGCTATCAATATATAGACCAAGTTTTTTAACAGACTTACTAAATGAAATAATAATATTGTGATAATAAATAGGAGGTAATTCCGCTTGATTACCCTAGCCAGCAACCTTTTACTACCCACTAAAATCGCTTGGGATTTCACTGGATTGACACTGATTACATAGCACTAGGACCAATCTTTAATGATGTTTAAATTTTGGTTTAATTTATGAATTGCGTTTTGTAGACTCACGGCACATTGCAAATATAGGTAGCTGCAGATCATCGACATACAGGTGGTACGAGCAATCAATATTATGAATGATCAAAACACTAAGCAAGTGTGAAAAACGACAACATGAGCCCACTCTCAAAAATAAATGAGTTTAGCTGGCAATATTAAGTTTATTCTTTACACTAAAATTAGCCTTAACATAATATAAATAACTGCCAATTTACTTTGAAATTTTTACTTCTAATAACTACACAGAACACATTTACCTTTATTTTATTTCCTATGCGATAGGTGGCATGTTGCATGGTGTAAAATCGCTATTACTAAAAAGTAGTTTGTAATTGAACAGTTTTAAATATTTTTGTTTATCATCAGAAGACCTGGCAAGAAATAGTTTTTTGGAAGACATTCGCAGACGAAGAAGAGCTTTTTGAAAGAGACTCGCCAATAGAAAGTATTTAACTACGTTCAAAGAAATTTGCCAGCGGATGGCCTGAAGCACAGAATAAATAAGTACAGAAGTTACACTCTTTTGATGTCGACTGCTTGCCGACGTTAGTTAGGTAGCCAACATAGTTATTATTAATCAGATAAATCGCGCACGCAAGCTAAATAAAACGTTATCGCTGCGCGCGAATGTTCGTATTACTTTGTATCTTTTCTCCTTACTACGTCACTACGAACTTTCCGTGTTTGCTAAGGGCTGTTAATAGACTAAAAAAATACATTATGTAATAGTAAGTTACTTAGGTAAAATACCTATTCTGACTATAATCGACCATATTATCTACTATGTGAGTTCTGTGATGCCCAACGCATGCAACTTGCAAGGCCGTTCGTCAGGAATCGCGATGCTTGGTTCGTATAGGTAGATAGCGTAAGCAACAAATAAACCCGAAATACGATTCTTAACAGAAATATGATCGTAATATACTTAGTAGAAAATCATGTAAACAAAGTTTTAATTTCAGTATTTTTGCTATTATAACTTAAAATATTTTAACTACAAAGACGAGTATAGGTATGTCAGTAGGTACTTGGTTTTTTTTTTATAGACTAGGGGGCAAACGAGCATGCGGCTCACCTGATGGTGACTACCGCCGCCCATGAACAACCGCAACACCAGGGGTATTGCAGATGCGTTGCCGGTCTTTTAGAAAGGTGTAAGCTCTTTTCTTGAAGATTCCTAAGTCGTATCGGTTCGGAAAATTCGCTGGTGGTAATTGATTCCACAAAGAAGTTGTGCGAGGGAGAAAACTTCTTCTAAATCGCACAGTGGTGGACCGCCAATCATCCAGATGGTATGGATGGTAACGCGAGTTTTGTCGCGATGTACGATAGTGAAATTGAGCGGCTGGAATTAGTCCGAACAATTCCTCAGAGCACTCCCCGTGATAGATGCGATAAAATACGCAAAGAGATGCAACATCGCTACGCAGTGCCAGTGTATCGAGCCGATCGGAAAGAACTCGGTCGTCAACGATTCGAATCGCTCTGCGCTGGATGCGGTCAAGTGGAAGGAGCTGGCACTGGGGTGCCCCGGCCCAGAGATGAGAACAGTATTCCATGTGGGGCCGAACTTGCGCTTTGTAAAGTTGCAAGCGATGTGCCGGCATTAAATACTGTCTCGCTCTGCTGAGCACGCCAAGCTTTTTAGAGGCCAATTTGGCCTTCCCTTCCAAGTGACCACGAAACTGCACGCTATTCGATATGTCGACGCCAAGGATTCCGATACTGGCTGAGGCAGCAAGGGGAGTGCCTTGAAACTGAGAAGATACGACAAAGGGGTTCTTTTTAGCGGTAAACGCGCAAACTTGTGTTTTCTGGGGATTGAACTGGACTAGATTTAGTCGGCCCCAATCCGAGACTTTGTTAAGCAAAGACTCGACTTCAGACACAAGTTTGTCCCGGTACTCGGCGACGTTTTCCCGAGAAATATTGGCACGGCCGGTATATAAGGCATCCCCAGTGCTGTCGTCTGCATAGCAATGAATGCTACCAGTTAGCAACATATCATTGATATGCAGGAGAAACAGCGTTGGTGATACCACGCAGCCTTGTGGAACACCAGCGTTGATAGGCTTGAAATCAGAGCATGCACCGTCTACTACGACCTTGATGCTCCGATCAGCAAGGAAACTGGTGATCTATTTGCACAATTTCTCGGGAAGCCCATAGGAAGGAAGCTTCGAAAGAAGCGCCTTGTGCCAGACCCGATCGAAGGCCTTCGCTATGTCCAAACTAACGGCCAATGCCTCCCCCTTGGACTCTACTGCCTCCGCCCATCTATGAGTTAAGTAAACTAGAAGATCACCTGCTGATCGACCCCGACGAAAACCGTACTGACGGTCACTGATCAGCTGGTGATCCTCAAGGTACCTCATGAGCTGGCAGTTTATAATGGACTCCATTATTTTGGAGAACAAGGAGGTGATGGCGATAGGCCTGTAGTTGGACGGGTCTGAGCGGTCGCCTTTTTTAGGGATCGGGTGGACCAAAGCTGTCAAAGTACCGGAAAAAACGCGTTAAAACCGGTGCCAACTCCGGAGCACACGTCTTCAGCAAAATGGGAGGGACTCCATCGGGCCCACTCGACTTGCTGACGTCTAGGGAGAAGAATGCTTTGCGAACCGAGCGCTGTGTAAATCGCACATCCGGCATGGAGCACTCACATCGCGGGATGGTCGGCGATGTGTTCCCCCCGTCATCTAGAGTCGAGTTAGACGCAAAAAGAGAGCACAACAGATCGGCTTTCTCTTTTGCGGCATGGGCCAGTGAGTCGTCCTCTCTGTGCAGAGATGGAAGGGATGGCTGACAGAAGTTCCCTTGGACAGCCTTGGCGAGAGACCAGAATGCACGGGTTCCCGAAGGAAGGCGAACTAGCTTCTCGCCAATTCTGCCGATGTGCTCAGACCTTGCCTTGGCAATGACGCTTTTGAAGGACCTGGAGGCGGAATTATACTTCTTTTTAAGTGCGCTGGTGTTTAAATTCCGAGACGTTGATGCGTCAGCCCAGGCCCGGTAACACTCCTGCTTATAGCGTGATGCTATTTTACAGGAGCGACCAAACCATGGCTGGGATCTGCCTCCGATCGGCATCACAGAGGATGGAATAAAAAGTTCCATACCCTGAAGTACCACATCAGCAACAGAATCGGCAACAACGCTGGGATCTTCCGGCGAGAAGCAAACCCAAGGGTAGGATGCAAAAAAAGACCGCATCCCGTCCCAATCAGCTGACCTATAGTGCCAAACACGGCGGCAAGCTGCAGATCGCAACTGCGATTGGAGCGTGAGTGGCACCGTGCTCCGGATCAGACAATGGTCCGAAGAGACCAGAGGGGCATCGACGGAGACCTGATATCCGTCCGAATGAGAGGTCAGCAGAAGGTCTAACAGGGAAGGTACATGATCTTCCACATCTGGGATCCGCGTAGGCGAAGTAACCAGTTGTGTTAGACCATATGCCAAAGCGAAGTCGTAGATAGATCTACCCGCATGATCGGTTAAACGAGAACCAAGGCATTCAGCGTGGTGGGCGTTGAAATCACCGAGTATCACGATCTCTGCGGATGGGACCTGTTGGAGCACGGAGTCTGCAGCCATTTGGGCGTGGTCGATGAGTCGGTCTGTGTCGGCATTACCGCTATGGGACCTATAGAGGCACCCGTAGACGCGGGGATGGTCGTCGCTGTCTACGCGCAGCCATAGGATGGACAGGTCCGTACCTTCAAGGCTGCCGAGGCGTCGAAAACAGATGTCCTCTCTGACGTATACACAAACTCCAGTCCGGGGCACAAAGGAGTCTTCCAATTTGTATCCCGGGTAGGAGAGATATGAAGTATCAGCCGGAGAGGACACCTGAGTCTCGGTTAAAAAGAGCAAGGCCGGCTTCGCCGTCTCTAGATGGTAATGGACAGTGTTAAGATTGGAATGAAGTCCCCCAATGTTGCAAAAATTCACGGATAGCGTGACAGGGGTCGCCTTGGTTGTATTGCTCCGCTTGCCCCTAAGCCTAGCAAGAGTGACAGAGGCCTGCCTGAAGGTAAAGCTAAGTCGGAAGTGACCTGCCAGCAGAAGGGCTGTAGTAAATTGTTTCGTCGAAAGATACTTGCGAGCGGAAGAACCGCAAAAATTTTACTATGGTAACAGGTTTTTCTCAAATTGAAAGAATTTAACATGATTACCACACTTAGGGAGCATATTGGACTTGACACCTTATATGAGTCACCAAAATTTGCCTTGTAAAATAGCTGCTCCTTCTGGATTATACAAGGTAATTTGTATTCTAAATATTTCAGATAGTCATTCTAACTACTTTCTAATAGACTCTAACAATAAGTCGAGAGTTAGAACCCAAAGATATCATTATCAATTATCTTACGTTGCCACGACACAATGTAAATTAGTTTTTTTCTTTACTTTAAAAGTAAAAACATTCTAGACATTAATTAAGAGTACAAACAAACTAAAAATCATCGACTTGTCACCTTGTGCTGGATGCTAATGAAAGTGGTGGTACCATCAAATCATTTTCCGACTCCACTGTATTCAAGAACCGCAAAGTATCAACCACATCATTGAATGTTTCCATTGCTTCAGGCTCCACTTTAACTTTTATCTCTTTTAAAGTAGATAGAATATTTTTAATACCTAACTCCTTGGCAATATATGTTCCACTTTTAGTCTGTAATATAAAAACAAATTCACTTTAAACAAACTTTTATCTTTCGGAATGTAGTTCTAAAACTTCTTGTCTAAAAAGCCTGGTCATTTGTGCTTCTTGAAAAATTCTGAGCACCCCAAAATGACAATAAACTTTTTCATTTACCTTTTTGTTATACCTCTAGAGTATGAGTGAGTAAACCTTAGTATAATTAAATAAGTTGTATATAAATAAACTGACAGACTATATTATGGGTTTACTAGAGGAATGTTACTAATTTATATGCAAAGTCTACTAATAGGCCTGACTCATAGATTGCCTCATAGAGCGGATATTTGCCATAGTTACTATACAATGCAGGCAAATTGGCAACTGTAGTTTTTTATTATTTGTGTTCAGGACGACGATGCTGGCCATCTCCTGTTTCATTTCCCTTTATCGCCTCTTACAATATGGTCACAGAATGTACAGTTGCACTCCTTTGATGTTGACTGCTTGCAGACGTTTTAATAGCCTACATAATTATTATTAATTTGATAAATCGCGCACGCAAGCTAAATTAAAATCGCTGAAATTTAGGAAGCTTATGCTTATGCTGACACACTATATCTCTATACTGTATCACAAGATCGATAATCCGCAGATACTAGAGAGTGTACGCATCTTAGTTCCCCGTAATATACGCAGGAGTCAGGGCTGCAGCTAGCCCTGCGCCGCCGGCCCCGTTTGCTGGTGCGTCCTGCCGCGTGCACGCGCCCCCTGTCCGTGCATTACGAATGATTGGTGACATACTTGCTCAGTACAATGATCTGGACTTATTTGCTGATGGATTGAGGAAAGTCATTAGTAAATTAAGACATATTATAACTGGCATTGTATAATTTTTTAACCCTGTCAATGACTTTATTTACTATTTCAATGATGTGTAATATTTAATTTGACTAATTTTGTTTAATTTAATTTTTTTAATTTGTTTAATTAGAGGCAATTATTTTAATTATTAATGTTGGATATATATATATGACTTAAAATTGATTTAATGTTAATTTAATGTATCTAATGTTACAAGCGTGTTGGATGCTATCATCTGTTACCTTGTAAGCATGTATCTAATAATAATAAGTATATAAATAAAACTTTATCGCTGCGCGCGAGGGTCCGTATTACTTTGTATCTTTCTCCTTCCTACGTCACGGCGGACTTTCCGTGGTGAAAAAATACATTGCGTAATGGTAAGTAAGTCACTTACGTAAAGTACCTATTCTAACTATGATCGACTGAGCATATTTTCGCTGTGTGAGTTCTGTGATGCCCAACGCATGCAACTTACAAGGCCACTCGGAAGAAATAGGTAGACAAATAAACCCAAAATACGATTCCTAACAGAAATGTGATTTTATTCTACTTAGTTGAAAATCTTGTAAAGAACATTGTAATTTCAGTATTTTGTGTTATTAAAAACATTCTAGATATTAATTAGGTACAGCTAATAAAATGTTGTGAAAAGATGATTTTTTCCTTTGGGATAAATTTTATTTCTGACATATCATCAAAGGTATCGTTAGTACTATCGTCTGTCTTCGTTTTCGGGAGCGTTTCACAAATACCCGATAATCCCAGTATATTATTATTAACTTGCATTAAAACTTTTTCAACTATTTTATCCTACAATTAGATTACATTTAGATTCCAATTAGATTCTCTGGTTATCACAAGTTTTTTGTGTTGAATGCCTAAGAAATTTAAAATATTCCGAGGTCATAAAATTTCATCATAATGCAATATAGATGAAACTGATATTTACTTTGACAGTTCTTAAAAGCAAACTGAGCGCTTCATGTTGCAGGGTTGGCTTCTGGACTTTAAACCAGGACAGCAAGGTCTGTAAAAGTTTACGTGTACAAGCAATTTCATCTTCCATTTGCCATCCCAGTTTTAACTTTGCTGTTAAAAGTTGAAGAGACCTTTCTCGTATTTCTCTCATAGGATGGTCTGTAATTTAAAATATATATTTATTAAAATCTTTAATTGCATTAATTTCATAGTTATTGTTGAATTAGCATCATGGTGAAGGCTATCAGTACCAAAATAAATGACGCCACAAAATTCTGAAAGCTCAATAAAAATAAAACATAATAATTTGTCAAAAGTAAAAATCAAACAATACAGCTAAATTTATTTTAAAACAAATAATCATGTCCTCTTAAAACTACAGCAGAAGCTTAATAATCAGAACCCCTGATGAATGCCTCTATAATCCGAATGAACCCCTATCTCACAGAATATTGTAGTACCACTTAATGCTGTCTCATTTACTTTGGGTGCTACATGACTTTGACCCTGAAGAATAACAGAAGCAATGACAATATTGATTGTCAGAAGCTCTTAACTAATAAAGACATAGTAAGACAAATACTAAATCAAGCTGATAGCAAAAACGAAGAAGTATAATCTGAAGGAATTGCAATGATTTCTCATATTCGAGTTGTATCTGCATTAAACGATTGCTTGGAATGGGACATATTATTTTATATTTATATCAATCTATCTACTAAGATAGAGTTTTTATTGCATAAATAGAGTGATAATGCATTTTCTTTGACATTAAACAGCACTCGTCAAAGTACTATACTCGATTTTTTTAAAAAAAGTGTAATAATACTTAATGCACTTTCAATTATAAAAAAATCTATATTTCATTTCAAAAATCACCTTTTAATTAATTCGAACAGGGTGTAAATTTTGGGTGTTTGGATTATCGAGGTACTAAATAATAAAGCCCTTTTATTCCGAACTACATGCAGTTTAACATTTTTGATTTTATGAATTTTATTTATTATATTATATCTCGGTGTGCCTCTTGGCATAGGCCTCCTCCAGCTCTCTCCATTGAGTCCAGTCCTCTGCAACTCTGGTCCAGTATGGTCCTAGAGTTAGGCGGATATCGTCACTCCATCTTGTTTTCGGACGCCCCTGTCTTCTGATGTCTCCTCTTGGGCACCATAAGGTTACTTGTTTGCTCCATTTATTTATTTTGCAATGTAGCATATGTCCTGTCCAGCTCCATTTTAGATGGTCTATACGAGTTATTATATCTGTTACTTTTGTCTTCCTTCTTATTTCCACATTTTGGATTCTGTCACTAAGCCTGATTCCCAACATGCTTCTTTACATTGCTCTTTCTGTTTTAGCAAGTTTTCTCTATGTTTGTCCGTAAATGTCCATCTCGCAGCCGTATGTCATGCAGGGGAGAATACAAGTGTTGAAAGACGTTCTCTTGATATGTATTCCTAGATCTTTCTTCTTCATTATTTCTTTCAAGGACCAGTATTTCTTCCAACCGCAGGCTATTCTTTTGTTTATTTCCTTAGACAAGGAGTCTTCCGCAGATATAACTTATCGAGGATCTAATGTATTTATATATATAGTTATAAATAAAAGGATATTTTTCAAAGAGTAGCCAAATTTTAATAAGTTCAAACAATCTAAATAATGCTATACTGTTATTGCACTTTTTGAAAATACAGATAAATAAGGTTTCTACTTTTATTTGAAGTTATCCCAAATTGAATGTTATTTATGGGCAGCAACTACACCTAAGCCCGGTCCTCTGTGTGTGATTCAATTCACAATGTTTTTGCTTGTAAAATCAGTTAAAAGAATGCATTGCCATGCATTTTGAATTTAAAAGATAAAAAAGACAATGTTTCAGATATTTTTTTAATTAATTTTTCTTCACCTTTTGCAATTACTTATTCTGAATCTTCTCTGCAAATTTGGCTAGTTATTGCAAAATAACCCTGTATAATATATGGTTAATGTAGTGGCCTAGGAAAAGGAGAGGTGGGGGCTCATAGTTGCTGCCAACATATTTTAGAAGGCAGCATTTCAGTAAAGAAAAGACTGCCTCATTTCTTTAATAATACCAGTAAAACATAAATGTAGAAATAGGGCCAAGTTGACTATGAGTGAAACTAATTTCATGATGAAAACAAGCATGAAATTTGTGTGAATAGGGGGTAAGCAAGATAAATTCCTGGATATATTAAGAACTTTATACTTTAAGGAAATACTGAACATGTATATACTTTCTAAGAATTTTAAAACTTTGTTTTTATTACTTTCTAATTTATTATGTTCATATTCTTGCAGTTTAAATAACGCGTCTGCATATTATAAAAATATTACGAGATGTCGGAACTAGGAGGAGGTTTTAGTAGCTTTGTTAGAACCAACAGCGACCCACATGATTTCATAAATTTACGCGAATAGTACACCACATGTAATAAAACTAATTTTACGGATTTACCCGCACTCGCATCTCGCAATTAATCGTTATAACTCGCACATTTGTGATATGCGAATAAGAATGCAAAAATCTTAAATTTAAAATTAATTATTAAATGAAGTGAACATACCCAATTTTTTAATATATGTCGATAAAATTTCTGTAGAACACATCTTATAAAATTAGAACAAAACGATATCTCATTTTAGCTTTTAGCATAAAAATTATAGATTTTGTAAGATACAAATACAAATTTCAGTTTGTTTATTTTGATTTTTGAAGTTGATGCTGTTAATTAGGCTTGGGCAAAAAATATCGATGTATTGAAATATCAGTTATATCGATATTTATTTTAGAGTATCTCATTCGTATCAATTTCAATATATTTTAAAATGTTGTATTAATGACAAAACATGTAGCAACAAAAGGAAGTACAAAAATATTCATATAACGTGGTTGGTTGTCGTTTTTTTTCGTCGTCCAACCGACAGTAATGTTAAATTTTGGACCTTATCTTTACATCATGCAAATGATGACGATATATCGATATTTTTCACGCGATATATATCGATACTATTTAGAAATATTAACTTAACTTAACTTATCTTCATGCACAATCCCTGACGGGGTAGCCAGAGAGAACAGATCGTCAAGTGTCACGATCCTTACAAACCTCTTTCGCTTCTTTCAGATTCATTATCTTCTTCATGCATGCACGTCTAGGTATCCGAGTACTTTTGACCCTACCCTCTTCGAGCAATTTGCTCACATGGTCTTCGAAAGTTAGTCTCGGTCTACCTCGACACCTTTTAATATTAACTTTCGCGCTATATATTTTCTTCACCATTCGGTCTTCACTCATTCGCTCAACGTGCCCAAACCACCGAAGCACGCCCTTATCAATTTTTGTGATAAGGTCATCTTTCAAACCTGCCATATTGCGAATCTCTTCGTTTCGCTTTCGGTCGGCCATGGTAACGCCGCACATTTTACGAAGAGATCGCATCTCCACTGCATTCAACTTACTTTTATGCTTCTTCTGGCATACCCAGGTTTCGCTGCCATATAACAAAGTCGATACCAACACTGCGTTATGTATTGCAAGGCGTGCACTCTTCGCTACGCCTTGCCTTTTGACTTACGCAGTCAGGGCACCATTGACTTTGTTCCCGGCAGCGACACGCCTGTCCACATCTAAATCACATCTTCCATCCCGGCTAAAAGCACTCCCCAAGTATACAATTTCATTTACCTGTTCTAGACATTCCTGATTTACCCATATTTCACACTTCGTTCTCTCTTCGTCCCTTTCAAATACCAGAACCTTAGTTTTATTAGCATTCAAACGGAGACCTTTAATTTCACATTCCTCTTTCATACACGTGACTAATGCCTGCAGTTCTGCCTCTGATGGTGCAATAAACACTGCATCATCAGCATACAGCAGACAATTTACTTTAATGTCACCCAATTTCACACCCAAACAACTATCTTTCAGCTTCTGTAAACAGCTGTCGAGATACAGTATGAACAGCCAGGAAGACATGACACAGCCCTGCCTTACGCCCGTTTGAACGTTAAACATGGGTGACAGGTCATGTCCTACCCGCACACAGGCTTTACAGTCACAGTAAAGAGACTGCACAGCAATCGACCATCCACACCATACCCCGGCAACAGTTCCCACATTTTCTTCCTTACAACCTTATCAAATGCTTTCTCAAGATCCACAAAAGCACAGAAAATCTTCTGGTTAGCAGCCAGAAGCTTCTCCGTGATCATGCGGAGAGAAAACATTTGATCCGTGCATCCTCTTCCAGGTCTAAAACCGCATTGTGCCTCCCATAGAAATCTTTCCGATTTCTCTTGCATCCTACGTGTCAAAACCTTCGAGTAAACTTTACTTGCTAAACTGGTCAAGCTGATCGCCCGATAGCACCCGCAGTCAAAATGTGAACCTTTACCTTTATATAAAGGCACAATGACTGCGAATCATCCGGGACATCCCCCGTCCGCCAGCACAAATTGCACAGCAGATGAAAGCTGTCCCAGACGCGAGGCCCACCATACTTGACCATTTCAGCAGTAACTCTGTCTAGTCCCGCAGCCTTACCACATTTCAAACTTCGAATCGCACGTTCAATCTCTTTCATCCTGATGACCTCAGTGTCATCGAGGTCCGGGTCTGGCGTACCAGTCACGGCGTCATCCCCGGATCCCTCACTAAGATCATCACACGCATACATTTCTCTATAAAATTCGCTCCATCGCTGCATTACGTCCGATTTTTCTGAGAGGACGTCATTAGTTCTCGAAAGCACTTTGTTCATTCTTAAGGCCGTCGCACCACTTCGGGTCCTTCCAACCTCTTTCCAGAAGAGTTTGGAGTTCTCCTTAAAGTTGTGCGACAACCTTTCGTCTGCTTCCACTCTACACCTTTCACGCACTTCCTCAATCAGTGCTTTCGTGTGAACTTTCTGCAGCCTATATCTTTCTTTCATCTTCTTAGAAATATTGGTTCGATATATATCGAAATATGTTTTCCCTTGCCCATCCCTATTGTTAATTATTATTCGCCAATTAAGGCACGCAAAAGTCTTAGACCATACATGCCGCGTCTGATTTGTACTTACAGTAATTACATACAATTCTACATAAATTGAGTCAATATACTTGTCTAGCTTTTTCTAATTTAATTTTCATATAAGGCAAAACAAGACAAAAAGATTTTGCGTGGAAATAGAAATGACAAGGGGTCATCTTTGGTCTCTTTATACTATGCCAAATATGAGGGTAAGTGCACTGGTATCTTCTAATTTATTAGAAAAATGACATTCCTATTGTAGAGGTCAGTGTATTTTAATAGTATTATAATATGTGTATTTACAAGACATGACGACTTTAATCTATAGTGACTTCGTTCGCAATGTTAGCAACAATCGACCTCGATATACTCGTTTTTGTTTAGTTATTTTTTTTTTTTTACTTTATTCTAAAAATTTAAAGAAACTAGAGTTGTTATTATTCGAACTATCAAGTAAATTGTTTTCTAAATCAAGTGATTATGATATTACATTGCAAATATTCGTTTCGCAAACTTTAAAAACTCATAGTTAGGCAGGTATGAATACTAAGTCTTGACAGACACACGGTACGTAAGCGAGTTGGATCGTATTTGTAATCCCAATTTTATAATATACTGACTAACGATCCGCCCCGGCTTCGCGGGACTGTTTTGTTGATTTCGACAACAGCGAAATACCGGGTTCTAGAGGTCCTTAGGGCAACCGCATGTACACTACAAGCTGTGGAAATGTTTAATTCTTTAATCGTTAAAAGGTCAGGAAAGTCGATTAAAGGTCCCGACTATCCACTAGGAAAGTCGGTTGTGAGCTCCGACGATTTATTAGCAAAGTCGGTTAAAGACCCCGACGATGTGTTGGAAATAGCGCTTTTAAGAAAAGCAGAATTCATAATATTGAAGTTCGTTCAATCGGAATGTTTCAATACCGAAATATACAGTTTAAAGGCGGGTAAAGGCGTTGAGAAAAGTTCGCACCTAAATAAGGTAGCCGTGGAAATAAGAGAGAATGGTCTCCCTAGATTAAACGGTCGTTTACCTTTCAAATCCAATTTAAAAGAAGAATATAGGAAACCTGTCATCTGGACGGTAAACATGAGATTGTGAAAATGATGGTCAGTGAAGTTCATCATCATTTTGGTCACGCAAATCAACAGATGGTGATGAATGAGGTGAACAGGAAATATAATGTGTTAAATTTACGTAATATCGTTCGCAGTGTATCGCATAACTTCCAATGGTGTAAAACGAACAGATCGAATCCGCAAGTAGTGCTGCAAGGAAATCTTCGATTAGAGAGAATGGCTCACCATGAACCACCCTTCACATGATCGGTCGTGGATTATTTTGTACCCATGACCGTTACGGTGAGAGCTATGTATATGAGATGCTATTCACATGTCTAACTACCAGAGCAGTGCATCTGGAATTAGCTGCATCATGGCGTTGAATAGAATAGAATAGAATAGAATAATTTTTTATTCAATATGGATTATTACATAATTCTTATTGAAAGTCATTTTTTATTTACCACTGGTTCGGAAAATACCTCATGTCCTGGGAAGAACCAGCAAGAAACCCAGCGAGAGTTTTTTTTTTTCAAACATATTTCACTTATCAATAATTTCGTTTATACAATTTTTAAATGATTTTTCATAGAACCAGCATGGTGGCGATCACCTTATTCGCAGGGGTTATTTTCATTCATATATTCCTTGATATTATAATAACTCTTTTTGTATAGTTTTTCTTTAAAGTGGATTTGGCGTTAAGACGATTTATCGCCAGAAGAGGAAAACCGTCTGTTATGTACAGCGACAACGGCATGAATTTCAAAGCTGCAAATAAAGAGTTAGTGCACAAGCATGAAAAATGAATCAGAGAAAAAATATATTATCTGGAAGTTCCTATTACCTGGAGCGCCTAAGATTGATGAAGACTGCGTTTATTTACATAACTATGTAATATCACTATATTTAATGGGTCAACCCAGCTGGAAAACTGCTTGAAGATTAGCTGATCATTTCTGGACAAGATGTGTAAAGGACTACCTACATACCTATATTGCTACCTCGTACTGGTAATGACGGAAGGTTTATAGGCCCAAAGGTATCGTCCTGATAGTAGGTCACTTATTACCACGGAACACCTGACCACGAGGTAAAATTCATAGGATAATACCTGGGAAAGATGGCCACACTAGAGTTGTTAACGTCATCACTAATACAGGCATTCTAAGAAGACCTACGTCTCGAATAATAGTTTTGGTTCCCGCGACGCCTCCCAAATGATGGTGCTCATGCACAAGGGGAGACTGTTGGTGACGTGGTATAATGTTCCCTCAAATGATCAGTCAATTTCTATATGATGGAACGACTTTATTTCAATATGTAGTTTTTTCTTAAAGATAAACTTTGAATTAACTTAGAGTCATGCATTACGTAATACGAGTAAAACGAATTAAATGCAATAATTGTTTGTTATAATTAAGAAGCATGTGTTACTTATAGGTCATGTGTTAGTGATAGGTTGATAAGCATACACGCTAACGATAAGTTAATAAGAGGTAGCTATAGTATGCTAGAAAGAAAAAGTAATATGATAGAAAGAGATAGCTATAAATATTATAAAAGGATAGTAACAGATTCATATATGTCACTTGGGTCGTGCAAGGATAGTTGTTCAACTCCTGTAGGTTGCTAGCCTTAATTAAGTCGAGTCTTAAAACAGATTATTTTTAATTGTTTATAGTAAGAATTAAATTATCAATACCTACTGATGTTTATTAACGTAAAAACAATTTAAATAGGTTTTATAATAATTAATAGTATAAACAATTATTATTAGTGATTAGTCGTTAAAATATTGATTGACAGTTATTTTATGATTTATGATGCAATATTTATAGTAATAAGTATATTACCATTCATTATTAGGTTACTATTTAAATTCTATAAAAGGCCGCGGGGACGGATAGATCAGGTGTTCTACGCCCCCTTTTCCCTAAAGAGGGTCGCTTCCGATTCGGCAGAAAGACCTCAAAAGCCAATGCCAGTCTCACAGGAGATGTTTAGTGGGTAGGTACTTAGGTTAGGTTAGTCGCAGTGAGTCCCACATAACCACGACAGCCGGCTGGCCTCTTTAAACGGTGGCGACACCGAGGGGCCGAGCCTACGAGTGTTTTGGACAGAGTAAAAGTGGAAAATCTACAAGAAAAAGAAAAGAAAGACGAGTATGTAGAGAAACTGAAAGAAAGTTTTAAAGGGATAGAAGAGATAGGTGTGATTGAAGATTTGTGGGAGACATTTAAGAAAGGGGTCGTGAATGTTGCTACTGAGGTATGCGGGGTAGCTAAAAGAAGGAAAGGAAGAAAGAATGATAACGTGTGGATGGATAAAGATGTACAAAGGGTTGTGCAAGAAAAGAAGAAAGCGTGGTTGGATTGGTTAGCAACTAAAGCTAAAGGCAACGGATGATGAGATAAAGGAATCAAGAACAAAGTATAAAAGATTGAAAACAGCAGCGAAAGAAATTGTGTCTAGAAAGAAAGAAGAACGAAAGGATGATTTCGATAGGAGGCTCATTGAAGATTTCCAGTCAAACATTAAGTTTTTCTGGAAAACCATCAAAACAGCCAGAGGAAAAACTTCTACCTCGGAGCTGAGTACAATCAGGAGTCAAGATGGAAGCATTATAAAAGGAGAAGAAAGTGTGTTAAAGAGATGGAAAGAGTATTTTGAAAGTTTGTTTGAAAGAGAGGAAGTGCAGGTACAGCATCTGCCACCTTCTACGGAAACTAATATAAATGTTGATGAAAATGAGGTAAGCATGGATGAAATAGTGAAAGCGTTGAAAAGTATAAGATTAGGTAAGGCTGCAGGGTATGACAGGATTACCGTCGAGATGCTGAGGGCTGGACAGGGCCTGGTGGCTAGTCAGCTGTACCGCCTTTTCAACCTGTGCTGGCGAAATGGGCAAGTACCGGGAGACTGATGCAAAGCCGTAATCGTGCCATTGTATAAGGAAAAAGGGTCACGGCAGGACTGCATAAATTACCGCAGTATAAGCCTTCTCAGCGTCGTTGGTAAATTGTATGCGAAAGTGTTGATTGAAAGGGTTGTGAATGAAACAGACGAAAAAGTATGGGATGCACAAGCGGGATTTAGAAAGGGAATGGGATGTACGGATCAGGTCTTTTCCTTGCGGCGCATAGCCGAAAAGTGTTTGGCTAAAAACAAGAAGGTTTACTGCGCGTTCGTGGATCTAGAAAAGGCCTATGATAGAGTGGTGAGGAATGAATTGTGGTCAGCACTGTCCGTGAACGGTGTGAGCAGTATTCTCATACGAGCATTGCAATCTCTTTATAGGGATTCTAGTGCTTGTGTAGGGATAAACGGGGCATACACTGTATGGTTTAATATCGAAAAAGGTGTTAGACAGGGATGTGTAGCGTCACCGTGGCTGTTTAATCTGTTCATGGACAATTATTTGACAGATTTAAAAGAGAATGAAAGTGGGTTGAGATGCATGAGTTACTCGTCAAATGTTTTCTCTATGCTGGTGACCAAGTATTACTTGCGTCTTCAGCCGAGGAATTGCAGGAGATGGTAACTGCTATGAGTGGAGCTTTTGTTAGAAAGGGAATGAAGATGAATGTAAGGAAGACGAAAGTGATGGTGTTTGAAAAAGATGAGGCAGTGACAGACTGCAATATCGTGATTGAAGATGAACAAATTGAGCAGGTGAAAGAGTTTGTGTATCTGGGTTCAAAGTTTACAAGAGATGGAAAGTGTGAGAGTGATATCGAAAGAAGAGTGAATGCAGGAAACATGGTGAATGGAGCTTTGCACTCCTTTATGAGCAGTCGGAAGGTGTCTAACAAGGCTCGTTTGGCTGTGCCGGCACTCGTGTACAGAAGTGAAAGTTAGGTATGGCAGAAGAAACATGAAAGCAGTTGAGATGAGAGCGTTAAGAAGTATGATAGGAGTTGACACTGAGTGACAGGATAAGAAATAGTGAGATAAGGAAACGTTGTGGTCTGATTCAATGAAATTTTGCACACTGTGTGCATTTTGGTCCAACTTGAGAGATAGGATAGTTTTTATCCCGATAAATCACCCAATATTTTTTTAAATCGAATTTAAGGATTTTTATAGGAAGGGCCGTTGGAAATGGCAAAACACCGTCTGCCTGGCGAGCTAGTATAAGGGCATATAAGGGCAGTATATATATATATATATATATATATATATATATATATATATATATATATATATATATATATATATATATATATATACTGCCCTTCCTATAAAAATCCTTAAATTCGATTTAAAAAAATATTGGGTGATTTATCGGGATAAAAACTATCCTATCTCTCAAGTTGGACCAAAATGCACACAGTGTGCAAAATTTCATTGAATCAGACCACAACGTTTCCTTATCTCACTATTTCTTATCCTGTCACTCAGTGTCAACTCCTATCATACTTCTTAACGCTCTCATCTCAACTGCTTTCATGTTTCTTCTGCCATACCTAACTTTCACTTCTGTACACGAGTGCCGGCACAGCCAAACGAGCCTTGTTAGACACCTTCCGACTGCTCATAAAGGAGTGCCAAGCTCCATTCACCATGTTTCCTGCATTCACTCTTCTTTCGATATCACTCTCACACTTTCCATCTCTTGTAAACTTTGAACCCAGATACACAAACTCTTTCACCTGCTCAATTTGTTCATCTTCAATCACGATATTGCAGTCTGTCACTGCCTCATCTTTTTCAAACACCATCACTTTCGTCTTCCTTACATTCATCTTCATTCCCTTTCTAACAAAAGCTCCACTCATAGCAGTTACCATCTCCTGCAATTCCTCGGCTGAAGACGCAAGTAATACTTGGTCATCAGCATAGAGAAAACATTTGACGAGTAACTCATGCATCTCAACCCACTTTCATTCTCTTTTAAATCTGTCAAATAATTGTCCATGAACAGATTAAACAGCCACGGTGACGCTACACATCCCTGTCTAACACCTTTTTCGATATTAAACCATTCAGTGTATGCCCCGTTTATCCCTACACAAGCACTAGAATCCCTATAAAGAGATTGCAATGCTCGTATGAGAATACTGCTCACACCGTTCACGGACAGTGCTGACCACAATTCATTCCTCACCACTCTATCATAGGCCTTTTCTAGATCCACGAACGCGCAGTAAACCTTCTTGTTTTTAGCCAAACACTTTTCGGCTATGCGCCGCAAGGAAAAGACCTGATCCGTACATCCCATTCCCTTTCTAAATCCCGCTTGTGCATCCCATACTTTTTCGTCTGTTTCATTCACAACCCTTTCAATCAACACTTTCGCATACAATTTACCAACGACGCTGAGAAGGCTTATACTGCGGTAATTTATGCAGTCCTGCCGTGACCCTTTTTCCTTATACAATGGCACGATTACGGCTTTGCATCAGTCTCCCGGTACTTGCCCATTTCGCCAGCACAGGTTGAAAAGGCGGTACAGCTGACTAGCCACCAGGCCCTGTCCAGCCCTCAGCATCTCGACGGTAATCCTGTCATACCCTGCAGCCTTACCTAATCTTATACTTTTCAACGCTTTCACTATTTCATCCATGCTTACCTCATTTTCATCAACATTTATATTAGTTTCCGTAGAAGGTGGCAGATGCTGTACCTGCACTTCCTCTCTTTCAAACAAACTTTCAAAATACTCTTTCCATCTCTTTAACACACTTTCTTCTCCTTTTATAATGCTTCCATCTTGACTCCTGATTGTACTCAGCTCCGAGGTAGAAGTTTTTCCTCTGGCTGTTTTGATGGTTTTCCAGAAAAACTTAATGTTTGACTGGAAATCTTCAATGAGCCTCCTATCGAAATCATCCTTTCGTTCTTCTTTCTTTCTAGACACAATTTCTTTCGCTGCTGTTTTCAATCTTTTATACTTTGTTCTTGACTCCTTTATCTCATCATCCGTTGCCTTTAGCTTTAGTTGCTAACCAATCCAACCACGCTTTCTTCTTTTCTTGCACAACCCTTTGTACATCTTTATCCATCCACACGTTATCATTCTTTCTTCCTTTCCTTCTTTTAGCTACCCCGCATACCTCAGTAGCAACATTCACGACCCCTTTCTTAAATGTCTCCCACAAATCTTCAATCATACCTATCTCTTCTATCCCTTTAAAACTTTCTTTCAGTTTCTCTACATACTCGTCTTTCTTTTCTTTTTCTTGTAGATTTTCCACTTTTACTCTGTCCAAAACACTCGTAGGCTCGGCCCCTCGGTGTCGCCACCGTTTAAAGAGGCCAGCCGGCTGTCGTGGTTATGTGGGACTCACTGCGACTAACCTAACCTAAGTACCTACCCACTAAACATCTCCTGTGAGACTGGCATTGGCTTTTGAGGTCTTTCTGCCGAATCGGAAGCGACCCTCTTTAGGGAAAAGGGGGCGTAGAACACCTGATCTATCCGTCCCCGCGGCCTTTTATAGAATTTAAATAGTAACCTAATAATGAATGGTAATATACTTATTACTATAAATATTGCATCATAAATCATAAAATAACTGTCAATCAATATTTTAACGACTAATCACTAAAAATAATTGTTTATACTATTAATTATTATAAAACCTATTTAAATTGTTTTTACGTTAATAAACATCAGTAGGTATTGATAATTTAATTCTTACTATAAACAATTAAAAATAATCTGTTTTAAGACTCGACTTAATTAAGGCTAGCAACCTACAGGAGTTGAACAACTATCCTTGCACGACCCAAGTGACATATATGAATCTGTTACTATCCTTTTATAATATTTATAGCTATCTCTTTCTATCATATTACTTTTTCTTTCTAGCATACTATAGCTACCTCTTATTAACTTATCGTTAGCGTGTATGCTTATCAACCTATCACTAACACATGACCTATAAGTAACACATGCTTCTTAATTATAACAAACAATTATTGCATTTAAATTGCAAATTAAAGATAAAGCACCCAATATTTTTTTAAATCGAATTTAAGGATTTTTATAGGAAGGGCCGTTGGAAATGGCAAAACACCGTCTGCCTGGCGAGCTAGTATATATATATATATATATATATATATATATATATATATATATATATATATATAACAAGTAAAAGTATCGTTTATCTGCAGTTAGTCTATCCGCCATTCACAATATTGTTGTATGACTGCTCCCGCTAACTTGTCTGAGGCGTCGGTGAATATAGCGAGTACCGCTTAATGCGAGGGATGTGCGAGAATAGCTGCGTCGGTTATGCTCAGTTTGCACGCTTCGAATTCCTGTTTTGCTTCGTCTGTCGCTTCAATATTTTTTTATCGCGTTTCTTTGCGTTGTGGCGATTTGAGTTTAACGGTGCTTGTATAGTAGCGGCGTTAGGTATTTGGTCGCGGTAGAAGTTAAGCATGCCTAAGAAACGTCGAAGATCTTCTATTATTTTAGGCTGGGGCTACTCGTTAATGACCTTGACCTTTTATTCGGGTGGTTTTATTCCTTCTTGCGAGACTGTGTATGTGTAACTTAAGAACTTGACTGTTTGCTGGCCTATATTGCATTTGGATGGATTGATAGTGATACCGTTTTCTTCTACTCTTTGTAATACACTTCTAATATGCTGTTTGTGTTCTTCTTCATTTGATGAAAAGATTAGTAGGTCGTCAATGTCTTATCCACATAGTACTTTATTTAAATAGCGTTAATAAGTTTTTCCTGCGTTTTTTAAGATTGGACACATACGAGTAAAATTCATATAGACCGAACGGTGTTATAATAGTTGTTTTTTTTATGTCTTCTGGCCTTGCGTTGATTTCTTGATATGCGTGGTTGAGATCCATAGTTTAGAATATTGTTTTCTCTGGCAGATGATGTGTGAAGTCCTTAACTCGCAGGACGGGTTAGCGATCGGCTATTTCGCGTTGATTCTGCGATAATCGTCAAATACTCGTATGTCGCCATTCTCTTTTAACTATTTCGTATCGATGCTGCGGAATAGGTTGAGCTCTGCAGTGTATATGTTGACCTTGTATTTAAATAAAATTTTCGACGTTGATTTTAGATTTTAGCTGCATTGACGTTATTTGAGTTATACCGGGGAATTCAGCTAAAATATCGTGGTAGTTTCTGCTAATGTCGATACCTCGTACGGTAGGTATATCTGTAGAACTGAGTAGAGCATTCATCTTGATATTTGTGACTGCGTAAATTAATCTTCAATTTTTCAAATCTACAATTGATGGTGATTTAAAAAATCAGCTCCTAGTTTGGGCTTCGATATGTCAACTACAATGAACTTCTATTTATACAGGCGGCGTAGTCTAGGTCTAATGTTTTCTCGTCATATGTAGATATCATTATGTTATTCGCTGCGTATAGCTTGAATGGTAATGGCGTTGATTTCTGGCCAGGTCTTCGAAGTAGGACGGATATATTTGCCCCGGTGTCTAGCAAGAAAGAGTATTTCATCTTCTTGTCGGTGACGAATAGCCGGTATGACCTATTGTGAACACCGGCTTTCGCCTCAGCTAGCGTGCCATTTAGTTTTCCGCAGGCTTAGTAAAGCTGCACAGTGTAGTACAGCGTCGGGCTTGGTTTTTGAACCGGTGATGGTAATAGCATATCGATGATGGTGATGTTGCAGGCGATCGAGATTGTTGACGTGTAGAACTTCGCTGGCGGGACGGAAACGTTGACGGTGGTGGTGATGGTAAGGATTAGGTCTAGCTTTGAGATCTGCGATCTCTCACTATAACATTCTTATCTCGTCAATAAAGTAACTGTGTATCCGACTGAGTTATAGAAGTTGAGGATAGAGATGGTGGTGGTGAAAAAGGTGACTGTGACTTCTTGGGCTTGTTCTGGCATTTTGTCAGCTAGTAGTGCAAGTTCTTCTAGTGTCGTCTTGCTGCTAAAGGTCTCGTTTACGGCGAGGACTGCGTGAACGAAGGCCGGGAGAAGCTTGGGCCACATCATACGCAGTATCGAGTCTGATATTTCGCATGCGCCGTAGTAGCTCTGTTGCCTTCTGGTCGACGAGTTCCATTTCTGCGAGAAGCTTTTGAAACTGACGACTCTCGCTCTCTTCGTAGACTGATATGAAACGTTCTTTGATTCATCTCACTCATTTCATCCGAACGACGCACGATAATCCACGAACACTTGAGTTTCGGCGTCGCCGAAGGTTCGCAGATTTTTTCCCAAAATCGAAACTATTACCAAGACTAGATTTTTGCTGAAACTTGCCGAAACTGAATCTTCGGTCGATCACTAGACGCATCAACATATTGCGAAGGATAATTAAACATTGCAACTTCAGGCTCAGAAGGGGCTAGAACCCAAAGCCATAAAGCCAGTTACAAAAAAAAAAACAAGTATCATCATCAGGGTGAGGCTACTTTGTATTATGGAGTGTAGAGTAGAAGGAGAACCATCTTATAAGGAGCGAAGGTTGAAAAAGTGTCCTACTATTTACTGTAAATAGAGGTTCAAAACCTACCACAATAGCGCTGGCGTCTGAAAAACTACGATATGAAGATAGCTGTTATGAACGGAGTGAAGTCAGCTGAATTCAAATATTTCATGACTAGAGTAGTTAGTAAAACGCCAATATACAAAATCTCAACTATTTACGTAGTACAAAACCAAGCGGATTGATCGGTCCTTATTTATTTCTCCATCTTACTCTAAATACTTTTGGCGCTTCTTTTTTAATTTATCCTATGCTACTGCAGCGCCACCCTTATTGGACACGTTTTTAGGGACACTTTTCATATACAGAGATGGTCCTCCTTCTCTACACTCCATACTTTGTATGAAAGCTGAAAAATCTGCACACAATCATAATTGTCAATATTCGTGTTGGGCTTGTAAAAATAAAAAAATATCGCTGTATCTTTCTTTGATGTTGTTTTAGATTGCCATTTTAAAAATTAGATAAACAAATTCATATTATATGGGATGAAAATAAAAATGTTAATTTGGTGTTAAGCTTTTATTGGTTTGCTCTTTAAAGTATAATTACATACATATTACTCTGTGATTCGCACAATTAGTTTACCTATCAATTGATTTAAATTAAATTATTAAATATTAGCAGAATTCTATCAAAAAAAGCCATGAATTAATAGAAGAAAAAATGACATTTGTTTGTCAACGTCTTTCATATTGAAAATATTTTCTGAAATTTATTAAAATTTATTTCATAGTTTTAGTTTTTAATATTTATTATTCATTTTTACTTAAATTCAGTTACATGGACTTCATTTTCGTATGTACGCGAATATACAGTCATAAGATCGTCGTGAATGAACAGTAAAGATTTTTTGTGAGATGTTAATTCTGTATAAGGTATTGACCATAGAAGTATTAGGCTTAGAAGTTAGAACCGCAGTAGGCGCACGCAAAGTGAAGCCATTTCAAGTTAGCCTTTAAAGGCTAAGTACGACTTTTGACGCGTTAGAGTACTCGAGTCCACGTAGTCATGTAAACAGCTCGCACATTTTTTCAAAAAAATGACGTACTGTACTGTGAAAGGGTGTTACAACTCATCACATAATCAGGAAAAAAATGTAAAAATCTCATTTCACGGTTAACTACTGCCTAGCATCTTATATTTTTGTAAAAAACATTCATCAACACAAAATAATAAATAATAAATTTGACAGACGCCAATATAATGAAAATGTTGCTAGGCATAGTAAAATATTTTACCCCATTTTTTTGTTATTATTATAATTATAAAAAATGCATATTGAAAAAAATACATACATACTGCCAATAGTCTCATTCACATATAAATAGGTATTTTTATTTGCCAAATATTATTAGGGTTCCCCTTTGCCACGAAAAAAAATATGTTGATTTTATTTTGTTTTGATAATGTGCAGTTGTTTTTACCTTTTTATGGTATGTGTTTTAGGATAAATAACATAGCCTATGATTTTTTTTATTTACATATATTTAACATTTTTAGTTCGATTCTATTATGAATCTAAAAAAGATAACATTTCGAGGATAGCGTCTTCCAAGCGGCAGTTGTTTAGAAAACATTTGCAGTTTCAGGGTCATTAAGAGATATTTTTTTAAGTACTTGGGTATATTTCATTTTATATTTTTTAATAAACATTTTTAATTTTATGTTTTATTTGAATAGTTATCTCCTTCCGAATCTTATTTTGTTTTAATACAAAACATAATATCCAATAAAGTAATAATAATAATCACTTGAAGTTGACCGCACTCTTAAGTCTCGTGATTCCTTCTAATATTATATCCATTCTGTGAAAGTTGTATGTTGTAATCTTTACGTTGAAACCGATTTAAATTAAATATATCACGTAGATTCTTAGAATGGCAAGAATTGAAATCAGTGTATGCTTTAATATGCGGGTGAAGCCGCGGGCCATAGCCAAAGTTAGTACGTAATTACAAATGAAAAAATATCAGACAGCTAAAATGTTTATCTGACAATTATTCACTTGTTAAATTTAAGTGGGACTGGATTGGAAAAACTGTAAGAAATAGACGTAGGCATTTGCCTCCTCCATTTCTTCCACTTTTCTATTTATATCATAGAATAAGGCCATTGAGTATTATAAAAAAATTAATATTTACAAATAGTATAACATTTTATGGAAGATAAATAACAAATATTTATATAAATGTACCGCTTCTAACAGAATAATATAATTACATAATAGATTTGTTATTATAACACAAGATATTACGTATATAAATAATTTAAATATTACACAAGTTAACAAAAATAAATAATTTTACATTTTTTCTTTGCAAATAGTTAATAAATAATTATAAATGCAACCTAAATATTAATTCTATGACGATGTCTACTATTACATTTTCCCCACTTTTTGGGGAAAATGTCATTAACTTGCATACATTACTGATTTGCTTATGTGCGTGTGGGCAAACGTAATTACAGGCCGCTTATGCACACATTCATTGTGTTGTAGCTTCAACTTTGAACGGAATTTTGAATGTCACTATCACTCTATGTGTAATTACTCTAAGGAATTCATTATTTCAAAATTTTATGCACGATTTGTGGTCAGCATCGAAAGTAAGTTAAGTGTTGTGCAAATAAAAAGCAGAAAATCATCTGATCACTTTCTGCAAGTTTCCTATGATAGGAAAAGAACAACTTATGACAATATTGTGGTAAGGCTATAAACTTTTCGAATTTATTGGCCGTTATTTGTAGGGTTTTTTACTATATTGACTCGAATTTTATCTGTTTCAGATCACGTATTTTCGCTGAGTTAAGTTTTCATCATGAGAATTTTGCTGATTTAAATTTACGTTAATGTTATGTGAAGAATAACTCCCTGACAATAACATGTGTTATATATCAGTAACGAGCGAGGAAATATTATGTGCAATAGTAATAAAAAACATCAATAATAATGTGTAATTCATAAAACAATCTGTCTTCCAGAAAATAAAATTACATAACTATACTTATTTATAGTTTTATTTTATCCCACATACTAATCTAAAGTATATTCGAGTAATTTTGGTGCAACCTCTCAAATATATAGGAATTTACCCCATAGGTTTGTGAGGCTTGAGCCAAAATTACTCGAATAAGCCTTAAATAAATAGTTTAAAGTTACAGAATACAAAGGTTTGAAATTCCCGCTAAAAAGTTTTATATGGGCGTCCACCGTAGCGCTTTTCGTATACACATAAACACGTGTTTTCGTTTTTTAGTATGAAGTTGGCGTTCTTATCTTGATAAAGAGTAATTGTGTTCTGTGATCATCATCAATCATCAAGTGCGCGTGCCCTGCAAGATGTTCTTAGGAATACTAAGACATATTTAGCACTTTGCAATTTTATTCATAATACTGTAAAAGAAATATGAAATGTGGTATCCCTGTTTTTAAAAATATTGAATTAACAAATCTACATGGATTGAAACTTACAAAGATTATAAAGAAGACTTGGCTTTAGCCTTTACGGTTTTTGAAAATATGAAGAATTAAAGAAAATAACTTTGCTTTGGCCTTTATGGATTTTGAAGAGATGGAAAAAAGAAAAATAAGACTTGGTTCCGGCCTTTACACTTTAAAATTCTATATATTCAAAATAAAAAAGACAAGGCTGTATGGCTTAGTTCCTTTGCCCGCTCTCTCGAGCTAATAATAAAAACAACAACAATCATCAAGTGCAAAAAGACCATAGAAATTAAAATTAATGACAGATTTATTTAATAAGTTTATTTTCAGGTGCGTTTTGTTAACTTATTTCGAGTATCATTAATATTATTGGATATAAGGGGTACTAAACCAACATCATATCAAAGTGCCAAGCTCACCTGCCCGTTGTGACCCTTACTGACGTACAAGGATGATGACCAACATCCAAAATTACTCATTAAAAAATGTGTTTTATTTAAAGAATATAAATATATTTAGAGAAAATGAGATCTAAAATTGATATTCTGAGTTATTGTGTAATCTTAGGTTAAATTTTGAGCAAGTAGATTCTTCTTTTCCTTCTTTGCTTTTTTAGTGTTCTGATGTAACACACCGAAATATCTTGTAAAGTACCTATCGATTTTGTTTATGTTAGTAGTGCAAAACTAAAAATAGCTTCTAAAATATGTATGTAAATGGCTTAATGATGTAAAATAATGTTCATTAGCATTACCTACTATCCTATCTGATAGTGGTAATGTAGCTAAAGATGGTAAAATGCTGATTTAATGTGGCAAAAGCCTATTCACTAATCATGTGATTCAATGCAAAGAGAAATGCTGCTGAATAGTTAGTTAGTTAGACAATTATTTTAAGTTGCAGTGTTGGAATGATACTCCTCTGTCACTAAGACAATCAAAATCTATCCTAAAATACAATTTATTATGGGGTTGCTTTAGTGTATTCTGTGGCACTAATAGGGTGTTGGTGGAGGAAATGGTAGGATTATGAGGTGTGACCTATCTCTACAACTTTCCCCTTGTAACAAAATCAGAGATATTTATCAAATCGACAGGTTCTTGTATTCATCTAACAATTGATTTGGTAAACTATAGACATCCAGTACTTTTGTACGGGGAGGGTGGGTTGAAGGGAAGCCTTTTTCAAAATGACCTGTCATTCTGGTTGATCATTTAAATTAGTCCTTTTAGTACTTGTGATGTATGAGACTCTCTTGGTTCTGTTGGTCATTGGTTCTTACTATTTGTTCAGTTGCAACAGATGAATGCAAGTCATTCGGCTTAGATTGAACACAAAATAATACTTTATTTCACTGTTTATATATTTATTGTATTGTGTTATAAACTTTACTGTATGTGGGTGATTAATATTTTAAATAATATTTCCTTCATAAATTAAATACTTTTGTATCTTTATACAGGAAAGATAAAAAAGTCTTTTACAGTTGTGTTAGTTGTTCCATGATTATCTCAAACACACATAAGCATTTTAATCTTACAATACTTGTACAGATTGGTTGAAGCAATTATCACAATTATTTTGAATAATAACTAGAAAAAAGGTTATTTGCACAATAATATTACATTCACAAATAGCACAAAACAGTTAGTCATAGGATTCAGGTTATAAAGGTTCTGTCATTTGTTTGTTCTGGATTGTTTAAAAATATTATTGCAATCATTAATACTTTTACTTGACTGTAGTTAATGATCGAATTGTTCATGATTGACACATGTCTAGCTAAGTCTATATCTTTTCCTAACCTTTTTTTTTTATATAGCAAGCCATTTATAGGAAATAACCATTTTCTAGATATATGATAATTCTGACGTAATATTATTAAGAACTAGCTGTTCCCCACGACTTTGCTCGCGTGTTAGGGTTTTTATGTTTTTGCGCGGAACCCTAATTCTTTTTCTAAAATGAAAGTAGCCTAAGTTACTCCTTGTGAAATCAGCTATCTGCTAGTCAAAGTCCCGTCAAAATCGGACCAGCCGTTTCGGAGATTACCCGGAACAAACAGAGACAGACAAAAATTTTTAAAATTGAATTTTAGTTGTAGGTAACGTATTTACTTTCATATGCATTTAGTAAAAAACTGTAATTTTGACATTAACTTAAACTATTTTTAGTAATAAGTATCTAATTTAATCATATTTCCTAATTATAAATGAAATGTTAGAGAATCAACTAAATGCAATTTATATTACATCTTGTCTCATAGCAATGTATGACTGTTTCAGATGGCTGATGTCAAAGTGTTATTGAAAGAAGCCAGGAAGTTAATAGATGAGAAAAATTACAAAGAAGCCCAAGAATGTTGTAAAAATATATTGCGAAAGGATAAGCAAAATTACTTAGGCTTAATATTACTTGGTAAATCTCTTGATGACTCTGATCAAGCACCTTTAGCTTTCCAAAAAGCTATTGCTACAAAACCAGATCATCCATTAGCTTGGGTGGGTCTAGCAAATTATTATGAAAGAAAGGAAGACAATTTATCAAAACTTAAACTTCTTTCTGTCTATGATGAATTATTAAAACTACAAATAGATGAGGAAAAAGCTTTAGAATGTATAGGCAAGCTAAGAATGCTTGGATTATCCTTAAAACATGGAAGCACTATTACAATACTTTCTCAATATATGAAGAATTTACATGAAGGCAATTTATATGAAGCAGCTCTAAATAGTTTTCTTGAACTTCTAAAAGCTGAAGTTCCATGTATAGAAGAGGATATTTCAGTAGTTTTAAATATTCTTAATAATATTTGTAAAAAAGAATCAAATGAGTCTATTCAACTGTTATATGGAAAAGTTATATTACAAAAAAAGGATTTTTTACCTACTGTTGAAGAAGTTATGAAGCTCCCTTTCTTTTCTGAAAATGTAATATTGCGTGAATTACTTTGCAAATATTTGTGTGACAAATTTATAGAGAAAAATTCATTTTTAGATTTCCAAATTGAATCTCATTTTGATGAAATAATAGTGGGAATTGAAAACTCCAAATATCCTAATTTGTTAAAAAGTATGATTTTCTATAACAATGGTTTATATTTCGAGGCATATAAACAATGTATTCCTTTAATAAATTATCAAGAGGCAGATGTAACTGAAGCTACTTTTATTATTAGATGTACGATAATGTTGAAGAAGTGGTCTGTAACACAAAAACTTGTAACAAATTTTTTAACAAAAGTAAAAAATGAAAGTTTTTCAAAAGATTTAAAGAAAATGCTGTTTTTGTCACTTGTCGAACAAAATAAATGGAAACAAGCAGTTAGTGTCATTAAGGAATTTCCAGTTGAAGGCTTAGAAATTAGTGAAAAGGCGAATTTGGCAAAGAGTTTAATTGAGTTAAATGAACCAGCAGATTATGTACTAAAGGAACTCAAAACAACAGAATACTTTCTACATCTTAAAGCTCTGTCTTTCCTAAAAGAAAACAAATATTTAGAAGTGATTACTTTGCTAGAAAATGAAGATCCTTCTACATTAAGTTACCTCTATATAGGTGTAGCATATTGGGAACTTAAGCAATATGACAGAAGCCTTGTTAATCTTCTCAAAGCAGCCAAAATGAACTCTGATCATGCTGACACGTTTTTGTATTTAGGTTATTATTATTACTATCATAAAGAGGATTTAAATAAATCTAAGAAGTGTTTTGAAAAAGCTTATAGTATTAATAATACTGACAGTAATATTGTTAAGCATTTAAGTGAAGTGTACTCTAGATTACAACTTCAAGATGCAGATTTTGATTTATTAAATAATGCAAAGAATACTTTGAAAATGAATGAATGGATAGATTTTCGGTTAGGGCTACATTATTTAAAGAAAAGAGAATGGGAAAATGCAATTATATGTTTCAGAATTGTTATTAAAATTAATAATTTTAATGTAACTGCATTTGAATGTTTAGCTGATGCATATTATTCTAGAGGGTCATTTACATCAGCACTAAGAGCATATAATAAAGTTATGTCATTAAACACTAGAAAAAGTGCTCATTGCCTTACTAGAATAGGTTATATTCACTCTGTATTGACACAATATGAAGATGCAATTTTAACTTTTGAAGAGGTATTAAAAATAGACCAATTTTCTTTATTGGCTTTAAAAGGAATAGCAGAAACATGGATGAGAATTGCTAAGAAAAAATTCAGTGCCAAATTGTATGGCAGTGCAAGAGATACTGCACAGTTTGCTGTAAATTATATAACAAAAGCCTTAACATTTGAGAAAAAGTTTTCTTGTTTTTGGAATCTTTTAGCAGAGTCTCTCATATTTATTACAAAATTACCTAATAAATATTCCTTTGTGTATATGAGAAACTTCCAGAATACTTTTGAAGAAGAAACTGATAAAAAAGAAAAACATGCAATATTTCCGCAAGCATTAGCTTGTTATTCCCGAGTTGCAAAATACAAACAGCAAGTAACCTCATATGATTTAGCTTCTGCATATCTCTCTTACTATCATGAAACAAACAATTTGGCTAATTGTCAAATATCTTTTAAATTAGCAATCGCTTGTATTAAGTTAAATCCTAATTTGTGGCGTAATTGGAATTTACTTGGCAAAATATGCTTGTTTTTAAACAAATATGACATAGCACAACATTGTTTTATTAAAGCATTATTACTCACACGTAAATGGTCTGTAGCTAAAGTATGGTGCAATTTAGGAACATTGTATTTAAAACTAAACCTTTATAAGCTTGCTAATTATTGTTTTTGGCGGGGACAATCTACTTTACCTTCATATCCACAAAGTTGGATTGGTCAAGGATTGATAGCAGAGGTAATTCGAGAAGAAGAAGCGATGGATCTTTTTCGGCATGCTTGTCGCCTTGGCTATCACCCTGAGAGTGCACTTGGATATGCAGATTGGGTATGCCGTACATTAAAAAATAATGACTGTAAAAGCAATGCTGAACTAAACTATGTAATAGAAGGTCTTTATGCTGTTACATATGCAGCAGATTTGGTTGATTGGTTCTGCAGTTTTGAACCAGATAATGCCTGTGCATGTACAATTCTTGGGATACTACAAGAAAGAAATGGGCTTTTACGAACTGCAGAAAAATGTTATGAGAAAGCTTTTGCATATGCAGATGATGATAAAAAGAATACAGCTTTATTAAATATTGGTCGAATTCAAGTAAGAATTGGTAAATATGATGAAGCTATCAAAACCTATAAAGCCATTACAGAAGCGAGCTTGGACTCTACTTGTGGTTTAGCTCTTGCTCTATTTAAAAAAGGCCTTTATGAAGAAGCTTATTCCGCTTATGACACAGCTTTACACTGGCTGAGCAACAATGATAATGAGAAGGCAGATATTCTTGTAGCAATGGCTGGTATAGTCTATATGTATAAGGGAGTAGATGACGCTAAAACTTTACTTTTTCATAGCATTCAAGTATCGCAAAAGAAACCAACAGCGTATAGTTTATTTGCAATATGTTCTTTAGGAATCATTCATTCCGATCAAAGCTTGTCAAAATTAGCTTTAAGTGAATTACAAAAATATGAACATGTAAGCGATTTCGGCTATGACATAGGTTTCTTAAAATCTTACCTCGTCTGCAATGATGACATGGAACAAGGGATAAAATTACTGAGCGATTCGCTTCATGACCATCCTAGTAATGCGAACTTATGGTTTTGTATGGCTCAATACTGCCTAAGAACTAATAACAGAGCCAAAGTAGCAAGTTGCTGTGCTCAGAGAGCGATTATTTCTGCTCACTACAGTAAACAGCAGTGCGACTCACCGAAAATGTTGGCTACGGCTAGTATAGCTGAACATATTGCTGGAGATCACATGAAAGCTATATCACTTGCAAAACAAGGTCTTCATATGTATCCATGTCAATCTGATATATGGGCTGCCGTTTTACTATCTGTATTGAACCACAAAGTTTGGCTAGAACGAAAGGAATGGATTCTAGGCGCTACTATGCACATGCGAAGACATTTGGACATTTCAAGATCTCTTATTCGATGGATAACTTTATTAGAGAAGAAAATTAGCAAACATTTACAGGCATAAACATTTTATATCATTTTGATGATTTTGCATTTGTATTGGGAGTTCATACTTTTAATTAAAATCTATATGAATAACAAAAAATTATTAAAGCTGTTTTGAATTTAAAAATCAACACAGGTTCTCAATATATAAGTGCCAATTTTTATTTAAAAAAAAATATGGATTTAGCAAAGATGTTTTATAGGTCCAGATTCCGTGTTGCTAACACACCGCAACGTTCATAGTGAAGACAGTCTTTGATTCATGTGTGCGTGAGTACCACGTGACACGCATATCTTACGCACCACGGCTGCATTAATGTGCGTGACTTCGGTAATAACAGTGCGAATCGATTACCCAAAAAATTTGGGAGATTTTATATTTCATTCCTATTGACGTACCTATTGATTCTAAGAGTATAAAATGTGTGTGCGTGGCGTGTGTATTTGTGTGTGTATGGGGATATGCTTGCTTATGTGTGTTTTATGTAGGTACGAACATCGCTCTAAAATATTGAAGATATGTAATAAAACTTATAAATAATGTAACAGTTAAAATAAATAAAAAAGCACAGTAGATATTTATGTATGTAACATATATTTATAATCTATTATTATTAAATATATACAGAGTACTACACTTTTGTACTGTAGAACACAAAATATTGCCGCTTTTTACGAAGACATTAAATTATTTTTCAATCCTAAGTAAAATGACGAAAAAAATCTTCAGAGAACCGGAGACCTGTTTTACTGGAAAAGAGGCATTCCATCTTAGTCCTCACGGGTGACAACGCATCTGCATTTTGATTCGCAAACGAGGATAAATGTAGATGTCTATGGGCCGCAGCAACCAGTTACCATCAGGTGGACTGTGTGCTCGTTTGTCATCCTATCCTATATAAAAAAAGTAAGTTTGGTTAAGCGTGAACTTCAGCCAAGAGATAGCAAAATGTTTAATTTTTTTAAATTGCTCCGTTCTGTTGCTGCGTGAAGGAAGGACAAAAACAAATAAACAAAAAAATCACACTTTCACATTTATAATATTATATTAGTATGAATTGTCAAGAATGATAGATAAACTTTTAAAACCGGTTTACAATCGGTTTTGTGAGGGTGGACCTATACCAGTTACTACTATAACGGTTCTGAGTGACCAAAAAGGATAGAAGCACAGGAAAGTGCAATTTCATGCTGCATAGGTTGGGTAAAATCTGTAAAATTAGACTGTTTAAAACCCCTATACAGATAACCTTTGTCGTTGATCATGACATTAAAAAATGGTAAAAACTTTTCATAGACTAGGCAACACTCGAATATTATTGCGCAGTATTATTACTTGTATTGACATTTAGCTTTCGTATTCTTTTACAAAGAAATACACCATAAAATTGTATACTTATTTATGAAAAGTGATGTTCTTATCCTTATCTTTATTCCAAGAGTAATTTTTAAATGATTTCACAGCACAAACAGTCATTTTGCGAAATTAAAAACACCGGTGCGTGACGTACGTTCACAGCGAACGGCGCTGGCGTAACGTAATGGCGGAACGATCGAACGAATACGCCAATATTGGCGCCTTTGAAATGGAAGCGTTTTAGGCGCGCGTACACGGTATCTGGACCTATAAAACATCTTTGGGATTTGGCTTATACAGAAGCATAAAAACCATGCAAAAAAGGAAGGCATCCTTTCTGGACTTTATATGGCAAATAGAAGTAGTCTAACAAATATGTAACGAACGAATATGTATTAATTGAATAAGTAATATTTTTTTATTAAGTATTACTTATGGAATTATTTGAATGATCAAGGATTCGATTTATGTATGTGGCTTTATTAATGCATATGATTTAATTAATCGATAGTTTGACAGCTATGAGGCGCAGTGGCTCCATGCTATTGAGTTGGTTGTGGGCGCGCGTTAGAATCGCGCACGAGCATTGAGATATAATGTACTACGTACTAGAGAAGACGCCTCAACTCGATTGTTTGTAACACGAGTTAGAGTGCGCGCTCTCAAACTCACTTAGTCTGTGTCAAGCGGTTGTTGCAACGTGAGAAGTTAGAGTGAAGAATTATTTTTAAATTAATATGCCTTCGTGTGCATTGAGATACTGTTTAAACTACTCGAGAAATATAAGGAAAAGTCAAGGAGTGAATTTTCACCAGTAATTTAAACTTAATCTTTAAAACACGCTTAATTTAATTATATTTTATCAACTGCAACGTATACGTGAATGTCAAAGAGTAAAACATTTTTATGCGCAGACTTGACACTATCGACGTATAATGTTAAGTAATTATGAACAGTAAAATATTTATATATATTCACTGTAGGAAATGTTAATGCATTAAAATTAATATTTTTTATTATTATTTTTATTTAATGCTTTCCTCGGCTGTGTCATGAAACAAAATAATCTTGGATCAAATTTGTTCAGAAGAATTGCAGCAAAGTAATTTCAGATTATTCACTCACATTTTCCGTGCATTTAAAAAAAATGACAACTACCCCGCAAAAACAGGAAGAGTGTACTTCAAGAAATAAGCAGTACCATGCGACTATGTAATTATATAATTATATAACATTGCTGGGATTTTTGTTTTATTTTTTGATTAGACGACGAACGAATGTTTTGTAATGTTCAGTATATTTACGGGACTTAAGAGAGACGAAAACCTCGGCGCGCGAGTCATTCTATGACGGTTTTTTAATACTGTAACACTAGAATTTTTGCAGGCTTTCCAAATAACTAGTATCTTTTTTTCAGCCAACAAAATGTGGTGAACAGGAAGTATCAGAACTGTTGTCTGAATCAATAAGCAGTACAAATTCAATTTTAGATAGTCCGAGCAAAATTGTACTTAAAAATAAATTACGCAAGTGATGTCTCCTAAGCTAAGTTTGAGTGATGTATACGAAGCCTAAGCTTTTAAATATAGTTCTACTTTAATAGCGGAATCAATAATTCTAGGTTATTATAAAAAGAATATAAGCACGTTGTAATATTGTGTTTGTATATAATAGCAAGGAATCTGTAGCTAGAAAGAAACTTACTGAGAAATTTAAGACAAAATATTTATCTAAAGAAAAAATGTGCGTCTTACAAATCCATTGTAGAAAATTTGAAACATAAATTTGGTCTCAACTTAAATGCTGAGTTTGATTTAATGGGTAAAGCAGAAGTTATGGAGTAACATAAATCTTTAACAAAAAGAATAAACAGAGCACGTATTATTAATTATACACTGCATGCACCTTTACGTAAATTCGCATTGATTTTACACTATTATTCACCAGCTGCGTATAAATACGTTAGATAATTCTAGAAATGTAATAATAATGATCTTTGAAAATAAATGCATATTTTTATATTCTACATATTTACCTTTTAAAGTATTAAATAAAATATAATTAAAATGTAATTCTGACATAATATTATGTTACATTATATTAACACATTATACAATATAAATAACAATTTAAAAATTGTACTCGATACAATTTACAATACAATCTAAATAAACATTTACTTATTACATACTGATCATTCTACCTACGTATATAATCTATGATGACAAAAACCGCGCATGCGCGATTGTACTATTTACCGCACATGCGCGAAGACATAGAGTAGTGCACAGTTTTTGTTCGGAATAGCTTCTCTAGTACGTAGTACATTATATCTCAATGCGCACGAGACAAGTATTTGTATAACCTTCAAATAATTGTTCCTGGTCTGGATTTTTGTCCTTGTGCAATTTATGTTTTTTAACTGCCTCCACGATACAGGAGAATACTAGAGGAAATGCTAGTGTGGAGGTAACGTTTTTCTAACAGAAATAAATCAACATTAAGTAGTTACATGAATATTTAATAAAAATTCATGTAGACTGATAGATAACGTGAATCCTTAACATTACTTGTAAATTAAAATAGTTTTAGAAATATCCGCAATATGTTGCGTCAGTACTGTAAAGTAAGAACAAAAACTGTGAGAAAGACTGAATAAATTCACATTTGGCCAGAGACCCCAGTCTTGCCACACGCCATTGAGTAGCTCGAGTTAATTTTGCTCGCAATCACGAAAATTGGAATGACGAAACTTGCGAGTTCTATTCACAGAGAAGTCCAGGTTCAGCTAATTGGAGAGATTTTAAAAACGCATTATAGGAAGGATGAAACGCAATCATCAAGATGATAGTGTTTCAAGAGAGAGAGAAGGCTAAATTGACCTCTAAAAATCTTGGCGTATTTCATGCCGGCACACCGCTTACAACTTTCAAGGCGCTGTTTCGGTCGCACATGGAATACTGTTCCCATCTCTGGAACGGGACTCCCCAGTGCCAGCTCCTTCCATTTGATCGCATCAAGCGCAGAGCGGTTCGAATCGTCGACAACCGAGCTCTTTCTGATCGGCTTGACTCACTGGCTCTTCGAAGAGATGTTGCATTCTTTTGCATATTCTATCGTATCTACCACGCGAGTGCTCGGAGGAATTGTTCGAACTAATTCCAGCCGCACAATTTCACCATCGCACATCGCGACAGAACTCTAAAACACCATCCGTACCACTACTCCATATCATATCAATACAATCCACTATTGTGCGATTTAAGGGAAGTTTTCTTCCTCGCACAACTTCCTCGCGGCGGTAGTCACTTAACATCAGGTGAGCCGTATACTCGTTTGCTCCCATCTTATATAATTTCTTGTAAATTTTTTTAATAAGGAAGGTTCTGGAAACTGTCTGAGGCCCTATATAAAGCCGGTATAGACCACGACCAGGGCAGTATTGAATTGGCGATACAAGAGAATACTCCGAAGCGAAATAACTGCCAACTAAAGTGATTGTGTTTTATTATTAGTGTGGTTTTAGATTGTAATTAGTGTTGTGTAATTAAAGTGTCAATTTTGGTAATTCAATCGGCAGTTTTTAATTATCTCGAACCCCATGCTCGTAACAATTGGTGTCAGAAGTGGGATCAAATCATGCCGATTTTACCAAAGGACGACATGGAGGGTATCCATACCCGAAGTCAACGCCAGCTGGAGACGGACCAGAGACGATTTGGTGGTGCAACGTCGAAGACATCGGAGGGCCAGCTGCCGACCACGGAGGCCGGCCCGTCAGCAGCTCCTGCATCTGCAGCACCTGACTTAGGTGCTCTGATGATGATGCTGCAGGAGCAGGCCCGCCGACAGGAGGAACAGGCCCGTCGGTTGGAAGAGCAGCTGCAGCGCGGTATTGAAGAGCAGATGCTCCTCAGGAAGGACCTTCACGCTACCTTCGGGAAAGAGATAAGGGAGGTGAAGGATATGATTGCTCAACATGACAACCGCCTGTCGGAAGCTGAAACCCGAATCGACCAAGTGAACAATCGGGTTGACAACGTGATGGCTGACGTGAAGAAAAGGCTGGACGACTTCAAACTTGGTGATGGAATTACAGCCCCCGTGGTAACTACAACACCTTCGCTACGTGTATTCAAAGTGCCACCGTTTGACGGGGCTTCTTCCTGGTCGGCCTACAAAATCCAGTTCGAGGCTGTCATGAAGGACAACGGCTGGAATAAAAGTCAGGCCATGACTGCTCTCACCCTAGGCCTGCGCGGCCAGGCCTTAACTGTTCTGGAAGCTCTTGGTAAGGAAGTGACTTACGAGCAACTGCTTGAGGCATTGGAGGCGAGATACGGCGACGCTCACATGGAGCACGTCTTTCGTGCGCAGCTCAAAGATCGCGTGCAACGCAGTAACGAAAACCTGCAGCAGTGGGCCCTTGAGGTGGAGAAGCTGGTTCGAATAGCATACCAGTCTGTACCTGCGCTCATTGTATTTTATGGTTGTGATGGATTACTTCACTAAGTGGCCAGAAGTCTTCGCCATTCCAAATCAAGAAGCTTCAACAGTTGCAGATAAACTAGTTCATGAAGTCTTCTGTCGTTTTGGAGTACCCTTAGAGATTCACAGCGATCAAGGAAGTAATTTTGAGTCTCAAATATTCCAGGAAACTTGCAGAGGTATGGGTACTCATAAAACTCGAACAACTTCTTACCACCCACAATCTGATGGAATGGTAGAACGATTTAATCAGACATTGGAAAGGTACCTGACAAAAGTTGTGGAAAAACGGCAACGAGACTGGGACAGACACATACAACCGTTTTTGTTGTCATATCGAAACGTTGTTCACGAAAGTACATCAGTGACGCCAGCTTTCGCAAACTTTGAGAGAGAATTACGGCTGCCTGCAGACCTGATCACCGAAATACCACCTGATGCCCCACGCAGTATAACCGATTATGCAAATGACTTGCGGAACAAAATGAATGACATTTATGAGCACATCAGACAGTCGGGCCAGCAAACGTCTGAGAAGATGAAAACACGGTATGACCGCAAAATGAACAACAAAGGGTTTGACGAAGGTTCACTAGTGTGGTTACACAATCCAGCTCGCAGCAAAGGGAAATCTCCTAAGCTTCAAGCTAAATGGGACGGACCGTACCGGATTGTGACAAGGATCAATGAGGTAACCTACCGGATACAGAAAGGTGCCAGAGGTACTCCTAAGATCGTCCATGTGGATCGACTGGCGCGTTATTATGGGGCCATTAATGCTCGGAACGAGCATGTCTTAGGAGGGGGCAGTGTTGCGCGCCACTATTAATGTCTTGTACATGGCAACACTAGTTACACTAGCAGCCTCTAGTGTCGAGTAGCGAAACTAGGAGAGTCAAGATCCTTCCTGAAATTTCGGGACCGATATGTGCTCGAACATTCTAGATGTCGCTACAGTGGAAGGTTCTGGAAACTGTCTGAGGCCCTATATAAAGCCGGTATAGACCACGACCAGGGCAGTAATGAATTGGTGATACAAGAGAATACTCCGAAGCGAAATAACTGCGAACTTAAAGTGATTGTGTTTTATTATTAGTGTGGTTTTAGGTTGTAATTAGTGTTGTGTAATTAAAGTGTCAATTTTGGTAATTCAATCGGCAGTTTTTAATTGTCTCGAACCCCAAGCTCGTAACAATATGAAAGCTGATACTTCTCGTGTGGTCCCATATGAACTTGATCAAGGTCAGACCAATAGTTTTTGAGTTATTCTTAATAACTTATATTGAAGTCGGCTGCACAAAATTTTTAATTTTAAATTATCTGTATAATTTTCTTTTTATCTTAATTTGGTTAATTTTTGTCATTTGATCATTGGTTTCTTCAAGAATTGCAATTATAAATTAACGAATAATAAGCAAAACTCAAGAAATACAAGTGGCTCAGGACCTTGCTTTGTGTATGTTCAACAGTGGGCTGTAATAAACTTAATTGTCACAAATATCCATGATATTTTGTTTTCTGCTGACATCCAAAAAGGAGACTGTACTCAATTAGACTGTATTTTTTTTGGTTTTTTAAGTGTTTTACCTCATAACTTTTTACTGGGAGAACCGATTTCGACGATTTTTATTTGAAAGCTAGTACTTCTCGTATGGTCCCATATGAATTTGATCAAGTTCAGACCAATAGTTTTTGAGTTATTCTTAAATAACTTATATTGAAGTCGGCTGTACAAAATTTTTAATTATATACATACTTTTTTGCGTTCCTCTAATTTTTTCCTTGAGTATAGAGATACGAATGGATTCTGCATAATTTCAAGATACTCAACCTCTGTAGATCAGACCAATAATCAATAAAAATATGTCTTCCAAACCGGATTTTGGTCACGGCGGCCAGTGTCAACGTTTTTCCTATTCAGTCCATATGGCAGTCCAACACGTTCGGGGAGACCACGGGCGAAGGACTAATGGCCTTACGTGTTTTCTGAAGAGCAAGGGTAAAACATCTCCAACTTCCTAACTACGTCCACAGAAAATTTCTTGACTGAAAAACCCAATAAACCCTATCCAGGATACAAACCCGGGACTACAGTCGCGCTAACGACCACTGTACCAACGAGGCAGTCAACAATTATTAATATTTAAAACCTAAAGGTAGCTTGTCTGGTGCCTTACTCTAAATAAGCATAAATAACCATTTATGCCTTCATAAATTATGAATTTAAATATAGTGTGATAAAATAAACAACATATTTACGTAATATGGAATAATTCTTTATTATCCTTAATCAACCTTGATTGTAGCAATCAGGTATTCTCTTGAATACAGCAAGATATTTATCACCATTATTTCGTGTCACTTTTTGACCTTCCTCTGTACTTTCATATAATTTATCCACAATGATATCAGATTTCTGAAACAAGAAAATAATTTATTAATTAGTCCACTGATTTTATAAAACTCACCACGATCGTTGCGGTTGACACATTATCTCGTTAAGCAGACTTTTTTCGGTTTCGACCAACGGTCAGAAACCTATGTTCACGATTTAGTGTTGTCACCTTTAAAATAAACTATTACGCGGCAGCCTAACATCGCCAAATAGTTTAAGGCTTAAACTAGCCTGAAGCCTTGACGAAACGGCGATCGCAGAGATTTTAGCCGAAGTCAACACCGTCCAGCGACTACGTTCTATATTACTTATAAAAGTGCAAAGATTAATAAACTGCAGAGGTGACAATTATATAAGTGACATACTGCCTGTTATGTTTGCGCATCACTGAGAATCATGTCGCGGTTACGATCTTCAATTACATTGCACGGTGTGGTGCTGTAGCTTTGTACGGTAGGCATCACGAGCTATCAAGTGTTCAAGTTTCAAGTAAGTAAGAGTTTTTATTATATATGTTAAATCGTATTAATTTGTGTCGTATTAGTAGCTCTGGGTCAAAGCGTTCGCTGTAAATTTTTCCCGGGTTTGATCCCCGGCAGCACGAATGAAATTTGTAATTGAAATTTTCGTCAACACGCTTTATTGGGGCATTGCGGCGGACATTTCCTTGCCCTAAAACCCTCTCAGAAATAAAAAGAGTCATGTGCCCAGTAGAGGGACTTGTATGGCCTATTACTTTACTTTGTAGCAATATTCATATTCGTTTCAGTTTCAGAAGGGTACCTTATGCTGACAAAAATATCATGTGGAGGCGACGAAAACGTAAAACATCTTTGTACCTAGATAAAATGTTCGAGAGATTGTCAGTCATGTCATACGCCACATTTTCTATAGAGTGTAGAACGTTGCAGATAGGGCAGAATAAAAAATAACACAAAATATTATGGGCAATATTTATTAATAATATATACATTTATAGGTATTTATAAAAAAAAAATAATGAAAAAGCTGCAAGGTTCAACTAATAATGTTTCTTGTAAACACAATTGTAAAATTCCTGTTTTCATTTTTACCAATGGTTAATTGATGAAACGTAGTAGAGATCACTTCTTATAAAATATATTTAATTAAAATTGACACACGACCTATTTGGCCTTCTACTTACAACTCGGCGGAAATTTGAAAATAATATTTTGTCTGTTCTTAATTATCTTGTGTACACCATTTTTCACAGAAGTATTGTTTACAACTGGCGTGGTTTCGAAAAGCGTGATTAAGTGTCAGCGATATATTGTCAATTTGTTACTGAGCTTTTTTGAAATTTATTTTTTTGTTTCTTTTTGTTATATTTTCTTAAAAACTGACGCCATCTCATTATTTTAATATTTGTTTTTTTTTTTGTAGCACATATGATATCTTGGATAAGTTTGTAATTTTTTTTTATTTTATCACAAAACTTCCGCAATAAATTATTACCTTTTCTACAGTGATTCTCTCCTCTTAGTTTCGGCGTGACTGTAGGATGTTATACTGAGTCATTGTCAGTTACTAAGTGGCCATAAATCATTATATGTATGTATAGACATACAGATATACATTTTTTGATTTTAATATTTATATTTTTCTGAATTTTGATTGATTTTTTGAAACCTGGTAAAAGTATTTTTTTCCATACCAATTGATGGGCCTGAGTATAATACCAGTTGTGCTCTGCCTTGAGCAATACTGCCGGTTTCTGTACAGAAAATGATGCTGGCTTTGCCTGCTTTGCAAATATGGATGGCCGCTACCATTGAATATAATACCCGCCATGTTACACTTATTTACATAGAAACTTTAATTATCATTTGCATATAATTCTAAATAGCACTTTTTACACAAAGTAAACTTTTAGATCAGTCCATCTTGTTTTTCACTAATTAAGTGAATAGTAAAACAAACCAATAGGTCTGTGATTTAAAATTTCTTGCAGCTTTTTATAGAAAAGCATGACCTTATCATAATATAATAGTCAATCATTTAGCCATCTGATAAAACTTTTAAGTGTGCCAGTCAAATATTAACGATGATATTCGAGTCATTATACTGGAAATACTCTTTTAAATATTTTGTAGTACAATTGATAATCTACAGTATTATTGACCGTGTGTATGACTTTTATAAGTCATACACACGGTCAATCATACTGTAGTATGTTATTTTTGATGAAAGTTATTATTTCAGATAAAAGCCCTTTCACATTTATTTTAGTCTCGAATTAAATTAATCAAAATAAAATTTGAACTTTGGCTCTTTATAACTGATCTTCAAATGTAAAACACCGACTTGAAATTATATAATTATCGGCATTTTTTTAAATTCATTGAACTTTTTTAAGATTGTGTTGAAACTCTACTTATTATATATTAACCTACTTATTATACATCCTACAGTCACGCCGAAACTAAGAGAAGAGAATCACTGTAGAAAAGGTAATAATTTATTGCGGAAGTTTTGTGATAAAATAAAAAAAAAATTACAAACTTATCCAAGATATCATATGTGCTACAAAAAAACAAATATTAAAATAATGAGATGGCGTCAGTTTTTAAGAAAATATAACAAAAAGAAACAAAAAAATAAATTTCAAAAAAGCTCAGTAACAAATTGACAATATATGGCTGACACTTAATCACGTTTTTCGAAACCACGCCAGTTGTAAACAATACTTCTGTGAAAAATGGTGTACACAAGATAATTAAGAACAGACAAAATATTATTTTCAAATTTTCGCCGAGTTGTAAGTAGAAGGCCAAATAGGTCGTGTGTCAATTTTAATTAAATATATTTTATATGAAGTGATCCCTACTACGTTTCATCAATTAACCATTGGTAAAAATGAAAACAGGAATTTTACAATTGTGTTTACAAGAAACATTATTTAGTTGAACCTTGCAGCATTTTCATTATTTTTTTTTTTATAAATACCTATAAATGTATATATTATTAATAAATATTGCCCATAATATTTTGTGTTATTTTTTATTCTGCCCTATCTGCAACGTTCTAGACTCTATAGAAAATGTGGCGTATGACATGACTGACAACCTCTCGAACATTTTATCTAGGTACAAAGATGTTTTACGTTTTCGTCGCCTCCACATGATATTTTTGTCAGCATAAGGTACCCTTCTGAATCTGAAACGAATATGAATATTGCTACAAAGTAAAGTAATAGGCCATACAAGTTATTTTTGATGAATGTTATTATTTTAGATAGAAGCCCTTTCACATTTATTTTAGTCTAAACCACTGTGCCACCGAGCCGGATTATTTTTATAGCAGTAAGAATCACAAGCGAGCACACGGTCCCTCTGATGAGAGTAAATGCGTTGGCTCATATATATACTAAGTACTAAAATGTAATGCCTCTTTACCAGTAAAAAGGGTCTTCAGTTCTTGTCGCTTAATATAGGAAACACAGCATTATGCTCCTGTTTCACGCAAGCTTTGTGAGAGTCTGTGTTCGTCTACTGTCTAGCCGACACATTCCTGCTGCAATGTGGCTCTTTCTACCACGTACAAATCACGTCATTAGCACACGAGCCTTACCTGCATTGTACAGTGTTTAACTTAGCATGCTAAGTACAAAGTAAGTCAAATATTTATCATAATTTATAAAGAGCCCTTAAATCATACTTGCTTTTTTTGGTAAACTGGTACAGAACACTTACATCACACTGCTAACAATTCATCTATTTAAATATTGCAGTATTCCCCTAGTTTAAGATATATTTCTTGAATGTGTTAGTCCACCTAACTTAAAAGGAGTAAATGTTTCCCACACTTAGTATTAACACTCACTGTCCGGTTTCCAGAAACAATAGTAAGACAATGTACATTATTTGGCTCATGGGACAATGCATGGGTGGACGGACACATGGGCCTTCAGGCGCACGAGAGCGTCAAATCACGAGCGAGGTAATATGTTTACTGATCTGATCATATTCAAGAGTTTTAACGTTATGATGGTTTGGGAAGAATATGTCAACGTGGTAAGTCGAGATTTCGACACATCTGTTGACAAATTTTTGAAACATACAATATACTGTTGTTTTATCTATACATCTATCCAAATAAATAAAATTGAAGCGTCTGTTTATAATTTCAAAATAACAGCCTCTTACTAAATGCATAATATGAAAGTATATACGGTACTTATAACAAAAAAATCAATTTTTAAAATTTTTGTCTGTCTGTTTGTTCCGGCTAATCTCTGAAACGGCTGGACCAATTTTGACGGGACTTTAACTGACAGATAGCTGATGTTATAAAGAGTCACTTACGGCTACTTTTATTATAAAAAAGACTTAGGGTCCTGCACAAAATTTTTTTTTAATTAAAACTCATGAAATCTAATCGTAATAAATTCCATATGGGTGAAGTCTCGCTAGCTAGTATATATTAAAATTAAAATTTCTTTAGTAATACTGCATAGTTTTGTGTAAATACTGATAAACTGTTGAATTAAATATTATTATATTATACTATTTCCCAAGTGACTTTACAAAACGATATTTAAAAAAAAAACACAACTCACACAATTTAGATTATTCTTGATACTAATACGACCTAATTTCATTCACTGAATGGTATACAGTCTCAACGAAGACCATCCATCTATGAATATATGATGCATTGTTTGCCATGCATGAGTTTGTGCACAAGCACAAGTGCACTCTCTATTCTCTCACTCTTGAGTTCGATTGTACAGAAATCCAACCTGACACGACGGCAGAGAGAGAGATCAAGGCCAGGACCAATGGCTTTACACGCTTTCCGAGGCATGAGGGTAAAACACAGCCATTCCTGACACCAGGCTACTATTAAGAATTTCTTGTCAGGAAAATCCAATAACTGATCTGATTTGATTGGTCACACTCAAAATTCGAGCTTGGGACCATAGTCACGCTTAAGACCACTAAACCAATGACATTTGTTTATGTCTGTGGGTTATTAAGACTCCACTTATGCAATGCTGTAAAGGAAAACTATATGGAGAAACCTGCATGTTCAAAGAATAAAATATTTAATTTAAAATTAGTCAAATGAGAGGCCCATTCCCTCCAGCCCGGCTAGCATGGGCGGGGGATAAAAATTTTATCCCCCGATTATATCCACTGACAGGAGATAAAATTATCTTGTTATGTCAAACGGGGAGAGGTATATCCCCGTTTGACATAACGAATAGACATATATCCCCCGTCCGTAGCATGGAGCCAAATGAAAGATAAAAAATTATGCTTTTTTGACATTTGAAAGGGACAATTTTATCCTAGTTCATTGGACGTGGGTTGAAGTTTATATTTATACAAAAAAATCTACCTAAGTCTAAGTCTATCTCCCAATTTATCTACTGTGGATATTGTATCCACCGGTGTACCCATGCTCTAAGGGTGGATAAAACTAAGCGAGGAGATAAACATTTTCTTCTTTCCCAGGGGATAAAATTGTCCCCCGCCCATGCTAGCCGGGCTGAGGGGTTTAATTAGGCTGTAACTTTAATTTTTTGAAATAATTTACTTACCAACACTTCATCAGGTACCCTTTCAAACAGCGGATGTTCCACAAAATGATTGACCATCCATTCATGAAGATCTTTTACATCCGTAATTGTATATACAATTCCCTAAAAATATACACAGTATTTAATATTGCAAAAAGGAAAACGAACACTTCGATAATCAATATTTACAATAAAATTTAGCGTAGGTACTGGATGATTTACAAAGCAAATATTGCTTTTTGATAAATAAAAAAATAGGTAAAGCTTATGTCTGGTCATGCCATATGTTAAAATTCTCGACTGTTATGTATGAGGTCATACACTAGTACTATAACATTTATTGTGCAAATTAAACAAATTAAATTATATAAAAACTTTCACTTTGCTTTGTAGTTAGCAAGGAGAATTTCTGAATTCCATTGGAACTGATCCCATGACCAAAATATATTTTTCGCTAACTTTTTTGTAGAAAAATAAATAATAATGACAAAGCTCATCACATTAAACTATAACATGATACATAGTAATAAAAACATACCCCTTCAGCCAGAACATAGGCGTACTCGGACAGCAGCCACTTATTAATTATCCTCCATTTATGCTTAGCTTTTTTAAAATGAGGATCTGGATATAAGAAGAACATTTTTTTTAACTGAAAAATAAAAGAAAAAATATTTTTTATTAAATATAGTTTCATAATAAATACTTCTCCCATAGGAGGATTTTGTCACATAGATTGGCTATTGCATTACCAGACATTTTTTGCACACCTCGAAATCTGAAGCAGAGATTGGGCTTTACTGTAGACTTGAATAGGTTACGCTACCTATTCTCATTAAATCCGGTAAATCATATTTATACTGCATTATCACCTAAAGAAAAGCACATATTAAGAGGAAACAATCTATACAAATAAATAAAATTGAAGTGTCTGTTTGTAATGTCAAAATTACAGCTTTTTACTAAATACATATGAAATTAAATACGGTACTTATATATATTATAACTAAAATAGATTTTTTTTAATTTTTGTCTGTCTGTCTGTCTGTTTGTTGCGGCTAATCTCCGAAACGGCTGGACCGTTTTTCACCGACTTTCACTGGCAAATAGCTAATAACATAAGGAATAACTTAGGCTACTTTTATTTTAGAAACAGAATTAGGATTCCGCGCAAAAAAATAAAAACCCTAACACGCGAGCGAAGTTGCGGGGAACAGCTAGTAATTAATAAAATGATTAAACTATGTGGCTCTCCATTTCCAGTCTAGGTATTTTATGTCTGGCATTTTTAGTGGTTATAACTCCATCTATAGAAAGCCTTAGTAAAAAAATATCTAGGTGGCAAAAACTAGGATATCATTCATTCCATCCATGAGAGCTTTTAAAAGTCCACTGCTGACTTAGACTTCCCCTATAGATTGTAACATACGGAGAGTATGACAACCACAGTTTTTTATTTATTTTTTAATTGTTATTACAATGCTGATGCCCGTCTCCTGCTTCAGCTTTCCTTTGCACCAATGGGACAATGTGGGGTAAAGCATATTCTTACACAGCTACTAATTTTACACACACACACACACACACACAATTTAAAAGACATGGATTATGGATGTTCTTATGTGACCTAAACACTTTTTTACTTGTATATTTATGTCAATTAAAAATATGCCAAAAAAATACACATCACCTGTCCTTTGTAAAAAAAGTTTGGTAAGTATTTCATAGCATTAGTTCTCAGTACTGCTATATTTTGATACTGTTCTGGATGTTGAGTTCTTAATGCCTGTATTTTGTCATTCACATAATCTGATACCTTCACTCTTATTTCCAAACCCAACATCAAATTGTTAGGGAATAATGGAGATAATGTTACTGCAAGCAAATTTTTCCAATCAAATAATAGAAAAATTTAGTACTTAATGCTATTTTTAAGGGGTCATAGTAAATTTCCATTTTTTATTGCATACAGCAGTGTGTAAGTCAAGTTTAGAAAAGAAATGGGTGATGCAATGTGCCAGCAATCATATACATTATACAAAAAAATTTGATCTCTCCATTACTCAAAAATTATTAGGTCTACACTCTTACAATTATGCATATCTATTAAGGACCTCTTATATATATAAAATTCTAAAATTCATACATAAATCTACAACAGTTTTTAAAACAAGTCTAAAAAATTTACTAACTGACTTACTTATCCAAAGGCTATGCCACTTTTATGTGACAAAAACTTAAAATTAGGCATCAAGGTAGAATATTAAGAAATCTGAAAACTATAAATTATCAATATTCAATATTGACAAAATTATTGGTGTGGTTAATTTCAAATACTATATGTAATTCCACGTGGTAGAGCCATGCTGCAGCTATATTAATAGTATAGTTGTAGCACGAATGGGTTAGCTCGACCGGGGAAGAACCACACTCTCACAGAATACCAGCGTAAAATAGCAGCTTAATGCTGCTGTTTCGTATGGTGAGTGTAGAGAACCGGAGACCCTTTTTACTGGAAAAGAGGTATTCTATCTTAGTCCTCACTGCTGACAACGCATCTGCATTTTAATTTGCAAACAAAGTTAGATGCAGATGTCTATGTGCCACAGCAACCACTTATCATCAGATGGATTGTGTGCTCGTGTGTCACCCTAATTCTATTAAAAAAAAATTGAAGCACCAATTGGTTTTTTGAATTCATTTTCAGTTCTATTTTTGTTCGTTTTTAAAAGGCCGGCAATGGCCCCTGATGTTGCGGTTGTTCGTGGGCGGCGGTAGTCACTTACCATCAGGTGAGCCGCATGCTCGTTTGCCCCCTATAAAAAAAATATTAATATCATTTTTATTTATTATTAAAGATAATAGAAAATTGCACATTTTAAAACATCAGTCATGGCAATCTATTCTATATAATTCACCATACACTTGAATTGATCCACAAAAGTTTATTTCAATGAAACAATTAAAAAAATGCAAAAGAGTATGTATATTTAATCTGACCTTCTGAAAATCAAATTGTAACATGCTTTCATGCAGAAACTAATCATATTATATGTAATTAAAAGTATGAATAATTATCTATGCTGCTTGTATGTCAACAACAATGCCTCAATTAACATCATCAGTACCTATTGAAAGGGCTGGAATAGGCCCACTTTAAAATATTTATAAAATGTGACAGTTGTATCCTTGCTGCAAAATGGACCTCTTCACATTTCAACCTGAAGTTCTTAATGCCTATCAATTTTAATTTCACTAGAATTTAGAAAGATACAATAAAGAAAGGATAGCCGAGAACTAACCCAGGAGTCCACCATATCCACATCCCACATCTAAAAATTCAACACTTTTTTCTTTCTGCTCTTTGAGCTTAGGATAGAGTGCTGACCAATCGTAATCATCTGGATGAGCTGGACTGAAATGAAAATAAAGATACTGAAAGAGTATAAAAATATATTCATAATGATTTCACGGAGATTAAATCGCTCTACTAAAGTTATCATAATCATTTATAACAAACCGTTTACTAACTATTCAAAGCAGTGATCAGCAATAGGATTAGAATGTGCACGTTGTCTGTAATACTTTTTCTGAGGCAAAGCCATTTTTTTAGTTTCTATAAGAGTTCTGTCAATAGTCGAAAGAATGATTGTTCTATGAAGGAACTTTGTTTATATCCAGGTTTTCGGTGTGTTTAAAAAGTTTGTCACGAACTCATGAATCCGATTATTGTTTTAGGTTATGTTTATGTTTGTTTTGACATTTGACATCGCAGTAGGCATGAGGCTTATTTATCGTACCAGATAAAAAAGCAGGTATCTTCAAATAGCTGACTGACTTCTTCAATAGACTGTAACTGTGATAAGCAAATTGGAAAAAAAAAAACAGCTCCTGTTCCACTAGATAACAAATCCCCTAAAATACAGTCACTAGTCTTGTGTAGTTCGTGAACGATGAACGAATAGGAAACGTATCTTGGCACTGTACTAGAAGAAACGTTTCTGAATGCTGATTGTTAATCGGTCTAACAGTTCTTTTCGTACACCTACACTCGCAAGACGCCAACACCAAAGTGTTTGTGCAAACAAGAACGACGCACGCAAACAGAACAGAATCGGGCAGTAGTGATTCAAGGTAGACATGACTTTAAATAAAATTTATAAAAAATAATATTTAAAGTGTAATTAGTAAAAGTATTAGTGACCAACCTAAGTGAAAGGTGCAATAGTGTAATTTTACAACATGTTTACAACCCTTAGTGTTATAGTATAGAGCATCGTTTTGTAATAGTTAAGAAAATAATTCTTATTTGTACAAACAAAAAGTCGACCAATCAGAGCGCGACACGTTATAGAACATTCTGGGCATTATTAATTAACTGCGTAATATTTAATCCTGTAAAGTAAGATGTTTTTAAACGTACACCCGTCCGGCACAACTACTAAGGAGACTAAGTGACCAACTTAGACTGACAGCACTAACCTGTTTAAATTATATCAATCAGTCTGACTGTTGACAGATTCAGTCAGTGACTGACTAAGGTAACCATTCCATACAGATAGATACAATTTAAACAGGTTAGTAGTACTGATCGAATAGAACTAATAGAACTAGTAGAACGAATTAGTTCACTGTCCGTAATGACCTAGTATGAAGCGATCTTGAAACTGACCGAGCAGACACAAGACTAACAGTCACAAATTTTTCTTTATTCATACATATCACAGTTACCTATGTTAGAATAAGATAAAAAAATATTACTGTAACACACTATAACTGTTACAAGTTCTTTCCTTTTCTCGCATAGGTTAAACAACTTTGTTAAAAAGAGAAGTACCCTATGGAAGTATCTTAAAATAGTAGCCTGTCACTGTGACAATTTGAAAGAACAGCTCCTGTTCCGAGCGATAACAAAATTCATTATACACAATCACAAGCTTTTCTTTATTCATACATATGATAGTTACTATTATTAGAATAAAATAAATATGTTACTAGTACAGTGACACCCTGTTACAGTTAACACAAGCTCTGTCCTTTTCTCGCATAGATTCAACACCTTAGTTAAAAAGAGAAGAACCTACAAAGAATGTTGTAGCAGACTGCTATTTTGTAACAGGTTTTTGGAGCTGTTATTTATGTGAAACTGGAGCAGGCAGAACAGATATGCGATTTTACCTGTCACAACCCACTCCTACATCGCAGCGTCACTAGGGAGCATGGAAATACATGTACTTCGTACAAACTGGAACCCGCACTTTCGAATGACATAAAAAATACAAGAAAACGACCTTGAAATTTTTCATTACCCCTCATCATGATCATCATCATCATCATTACAGCCCTTCACAAGTCCACTGCTGAACATAGGCCTCCCCCAAAGAATGCCACAAAGCACGGTCCTGAGCCACCTGCATCCATCGACTTCCTGCAAATCTTACCAGGTCGTCACTCCATCTAGTGGGGGGACGCCCTACACTTCGCCTGCCGGTACGAGGCTGCCACTCGAGAACCTTTCTTCCCCATCGGTTGTCGGTTCTTCGAGCTATATGGCCGGCCCATTGCCACTTCAGCTTACTAATCCGTTGGGCTATGTCGGTCACTCTGGTTCTACTGCGGATATCCTCATTTCTGAGTTTATCACGCAGAGAAACTCCGAGCATAGCCCTCTCCATAGCTCGCTGAGCGACCTTGAGCTTCCTCATCCGGCCAGCAGTGAAGGACCACGTCTCAGTTCCGTATGTCATCACTGGCAACACGCACTGGGTGTACAGTCTCGTTTTCAAGTTTTGAGGTATACCTGACGAGAAGATGTGCCGTAATTTCCCGAACGCTGCCCAACCGAGTTGAATCCGTCGGTTGACCTCTCGGTCGAAGTTGGACTTACCTAGTCGGACTATTTGTCCCAGGTAAACATACTCGTCAACAACTTCGAGCTTAGTGTTCCCAACAACTACCGGCATAGGTGTGACATGGACATTAAACATGATCTTTGTTTTGTCCATGTTCATCTTAAGACCTATCCGTTGGGAAACACTATTGAGGTCATTGAGCATAGTGCTTAGGTCCTCCAGCGATTCTGCCATAAGGACTATATCGTCGGCAAATCGAAGGTGAGTGATGTACTCGCCATTGATGTTGATACCGTATCCTTTCCAGTCCAGAAGCTTGAAAACATCTTCCAATGCAGCGGTGAAGAGTTTCGGGGATATGACGTCACCCTGTCTTACACCTCTCTGCAATTGGATAGGTTTCGTACTCTGGTTCTGTACTCGGATAGCCATCGTAGCCCTACTGTACAAGCACTTCAACACTTCGATATACCGACAGTCAACTTGGCATCGCTGAAGGGACTGCAGCACCGCCCAAATTTCGACGGAATCAAAGGCTTTCTCATTGTCCACATACGCCAGACATAGTGGCAAATTGTACTCCTCGGACTTCTGTACAAATTGCCGAAGGGTATGTATGTGGTCTATGGTGCTAAAGCCTTTTCGGAAACCGGCTTGTTCGGGAGGCTGGAAGTCGTCAAGTCTTACCCCTCAGTCTCTTTCTAATTAGGGTGAACACAAAATACAATAATTTGGGATATTATGGGGAAAAATCAGTTTATTTTTATTATATTCATTTATAAAATTTTAATTTAATTGAAAATAGTAGAGTTCCATTGAAACGCATGATATTAGAGAAATTCATAAGGTCGAGCCTGCGGGCGGAAGTTTATTAATTAATATTATTTATTCGTGTACTTTTTTTTGTCAATAAACGAATAAACGAGTGAACTGGCTCTATATACAAAACTTTAACTAAAACTAAAATATTTTTGTCCGAAAATGAACAAAAAATTCGATTTCCCATAGAAAATGTATCGGTCACGTGACCAATTTTGTATGGGAAGTCAATTTTTTTAATTTCCACAAAGAAAATTCTTCAGTACCTTACTCAGGATGATGATTCATGGTTAAAGTTTTCGGGAGACTGTCTTTACATCTCTTATCATGTAACATTAGGAAATAATAAAACTAAAATAATAATAGTTTTTATTTACATTTATTATTACAATAGCAATAGTGTCTACAAATTTAAAATATACAACAATAATAATTAGAGGTGAAGGTTTTTACAACAACTCAATTTTTATACATGATTGAATAGTTATGTGAAGTTTTTGTCACTTGGTATGAATAGCACTCAACTTTTAGTCCATAATTTTTTTTAGATGCGTTCTGAGACACATGGTCAAAAAAGAGTTTGAAATTCACAGCAACCATTTACCATCAGGTGGACTGTGTGCTTGTTTGTCACCCTATCCTATAAAACAAAATTTAAAATTCTGGATTAATGAAATTAAGAGCACTTAATACTGTCATCCATAGGCTGGTTTTTTGTTATAGAATAAGGATGACAAACGAGCACACAGTCCAACTGATGGTAAGTGGTTGCTGCGGCCTATATTTATTTATTATTTATTGTGCGATCAAAAGACATTCACATCTATCCTCTATTACAAATCAAAATGCATCAGAATGCCTCTTTTCCAGTAAAAAGGGTCTCCGGTTCTCTACACTCACCATACGAAACACAACAGCGTTAAACTGCTATTTTACGCTGGCATTCTGTGAGAGCGTGGTCCTTCCCCGGTCGAGTCGACCCATTCGCACTACAACTATACTACTAATATAGCTGCAGCATGGCTCTACCACGTATAGAATACACTATAGAATACGTATAAATAAAACATTGGTCATAACTGTGTTGTGAAGTGATGAATAATAATATTGATTAATACATTTTTAATATAGTTGTACTGTATCATCAGTATTTGAGATCGGGTTTGGATCAGATAAAAAGCTCTACAATGTAATTAAAGAAGGCCAAAAAGCGTCTTAAGGTCTCAACGTTTGGCAAAGTTGCATATTGTTTAATAAACTTGTACGCCTTTGACGAGTAAAATGTAATGTTAATAATTAATTCTTCTTATTGTGATAAATTAATCCTTGCTTGCACACTTATCAGCGCAAAATATTTGAATGGAGGAAGTGCTTTTGTCCATGACCTGAAAGAGTAAAAATCTCTTACAACGAATATTTTTATAATGAACTAGTTAGTTGTGAAAATGCTATAGTCAGAACCAAAATCACAATTGAACTTTAAAAAACTGAAACACTGAAAAAATTTAGACATAATATGTAGTTAACAATTTAATAGACCAACAAACCATGCCGATATAATTAAAATGTCATTACTATTTTGGTTTTTTTTATAGGATAAGGGTGACAAACGAGCACACAGTCCACCTGATGGTAATTGGTAGCTGTGACCCATAGACATCTACATTTATCCTCAATTACGAATCAAAATGCAGATGCGTTGTCACCCGTGAGGAATAAGATGGAATGCCTCGTTTCCAGTAAAAAGGGTCTCCGGTCTCTACAGTCACCATATGAAACACAGCAGCATTAAGCTGCTATTTTACGCTGGTATTCTGTGAGAGCGTGGTCCTTCCCTGGTCGAGCTGATCCATTCGTGTTACAACTATACCAGAAATATAGCTGCAGCATGGCTCTAATACGTATAATTTGTCATGAACACTTTATTTTTCAATTTGTCACTCTCATCGTACAATTTATCAAAAAAATGGATTTCCTGAGACCGCAATTTGAAATTTTAAAAATTAAATACAATTAAAAACTTAGCAAAATATGTACAAAATAGCTTGTAATTATTTTTACAAATTATAGCCTAGTGATATAACATATCAAGCTGTTCCTGCTTTCTAGGTAACAGAATGCATTTTTCTTTCTTTCTCAAAAATTTTTTTCTGCAATTTTTTTTAAATTACTTTTCTTCCCTTGGAAACAAAACATCGCTTTGAATTAAGAAATAACAAGTACCTAACAAAAGCTCATACCTGTACCACAGAACAATCTGCTATTTCATTTAGAAACGGTGTGACACCTTGTCTCAGCGGTTTTACAGTAATCATGTAATTGGTTGATATGAAATAGATTACAAATCTTTGCTTTTTCAAAAAAGGCTATTTTTAGCTCAACATTGTTTAACCATTTATTAGGTTTTGTTAGATTGGAAGGAAACCTGCAAAAAATTAAGTAATAAAAGATATATAATTATTTTAATTTTGATGTTTCTGTGTATCATCATTCTTGTAAACAACATTTCGAAATTTCACGCAAATCGAGCAGAGAGACCATTCGAGAAAACCTTTTCCGTTTGTAATTAAAATAAAATACATTACAATGTATGGTCACCCTAGTCGAAGTTATAATACAAACATGAATCGTTAATTATGAAGCAAATAGCGAAATAAAATTGGAAATACCGAACCAAAATTAACATCTAAACCAAAATACCCATTGGTCTATACAGAAATAACAGCAATTAAATTCGAAATATCACTAAAAATTAGTTTCACATGACGCGCAGTATTTGCATGGTGTTTTGTACTTACGAATGTAATATAATATTACATTCTGGATGCTACTCACTTTTGCAATCGCGCACAATACATTTAATGACCATTTTACTAGTTTTGCCTCTACATTATTCCAAAATTCAAAAACAAACTTGCGAAATGAACATAAACATCCGTCATGTACAGTAAAAATTATTTGACAAATAGATTTTGGGTTGTCATATAACAGCTTTTAAGAATAAATTTAAAACAGGGGAAATATGTAGGAAGCTAGGCAAATAGTTCATAGTAAATCTTTATTAAGTGTTTAAAAGAAAAAGCAAAAATTTGCGTGAAAATCGTTTTGTCAATTTTAGTTATCAATTTTTAATTATAATTCTTGCCATACTGACAATTAAACTTATACTGAAATTCATAATGGCTGTCAATGGGGTAATATCAGTCATCACGCTGGCTATCCTGTAGGGAAAACAGGGGCTACTCAAGGTCATTTGATTATTCCTCAAGTTGATATTAGGAGTGTGGGTTCCAGTTTGTCTATACTTCCGTGCTAGGGAGTAAATGTATATTGTATTTTTTTATAACTAAGTACCTATCTAAGTAAATCGATAATCAAACAGACCTACTTTTACGATAAATCGATCCAAAATTATGAGAATTGGTAAACATTTACTTTATTAAGGGGCTACTCCATGCGAACGACCTTGAGCATTTGGTGTGCCGCGCCGACTCGCTACAATATAATATCACGTAAGAAATATGTAAGGCGCCACCTACTGTAAGAACGTAGTATTTTTTCAACATCAATAAACTATTTTATGGAAAAACACACAGCGTACAACGATAAATGTATCTCATATAATATTATCTAATTATGAAATTTTATAATTAATTATATATTAAAAATGAAGCATTGAAAATTGTGAGTTTAAAATATACCTACTCACTATAGGTAAATAGATAGATAGCTCGCCTTTTGTACAAGTATTTGGTGCAATAAAGAATAAATAAATAAATAGGATGTTTCGCAGAGTGAGAGTAATATAGAATGAGAGTCGTGGAGGCAGTTTACAAACATAAATTGCACAAGGACAAACATCCAGACCCGGAACAATTATTTGTAGGCCATACAAATACTTGTTCCGTGCGGGATTCGAACCCGCGGCCCCCAGTGCAGCAACTGATTGCTAAGCCAGTGCGCCACGGAGCCGTCGCCGGTTTATAGCTAAAGTGACCATACGTCCCGTATTGAACGGGACTGTCCCTTTTCTCAGTCACCTGTCCCATTGTCCCCAAACAAAGCTCCGGGACACAAAATTGTCTCGTAAGTCGTTGGATGGAAGTATTCAAAGTCAACAATCTTCAACATAATTTTTTTTAATCGAATATATTTTATGTCTCCCTGGTACAAATGCTCCAGTAGAAAGAATATTTTTTTTTATTTTGAACAAATTGTGGACGTCTGAAAGAAACACTTACGGTTCCAGTTCTAAAGGCGATGTTGTTAACAAAGGTAACAATAAAAAAACTTAAGCAGAATTTTATTCTTATTTAAAATTATCACCAACTTTATTAAAGCAAATTTAATCCACTGACAAATGTAATTAATAATTAAAAAAAATATCTTGCATTTAATAATTACCGTCTATACCGAATATAGTTTTATATTGAACACTAATTGTGTAAAGTTATAGTTTTTAAAGTGTAAATAAACCCATGTCCTGTTTTGAGTTAAAAAATAAATGGTCACTTTAGTTTTTTTTTAGTTAAATTTAGTTTAAAAAAAATTTAGTTTATAGTAAAAAGTAGGTATATTAATACCTACTTAGATACTTTTTACCGAATTAGGGTAGAAACCCCTAATACCAGTCATGTAATTGCAGTCTTTTCGCCTTTTTACTCCATAAATAAGATTTCTAGTAGTCTTAACTACAAATATTTTCATCTAAAAAATTCTTTGTACCTAGAGGAAACTATATTTATTCAAATATTACCTCGCAGTTTTAAACCTAACAGTGTTAAAATCAAAACAGGTACGCAACGAAAAACGATCATTTTCCTAATTATTTGACAAGTTATGATATCGGTAAAATTATGCTTACTTTACATTATCTCATATATAGGCTTTTTGATTTGTATGAATATGACTATAGACATAGTAATGCAGTTATTTTTGTTTGAATTTACAACTTATTTATTTTCTTTTAGTGGAAATTAATGGGACTGTAATTAGATAATATAAGAAATGTATGGAGTGCATAATGTCAGCCGCCCGGCTGTTATTTGGTTTGACGTACCTAATAAGATGTACCTAATTTCAGCCACGTAATATAAATCAGAGCTGCCATAAACTGGAATAAATACCATTAATTAGATCATAACTTATTTTATAGCTAAGGGAGTTATGATCAATTCGTCTGTTTTAAAATTGGTTTTAGATTTTAAAGTTTAGCAAAAGATGTACTAGCTTTTCTCTCTGGCATTCGGCGTATAGAACATCTTATGTACTCAATTATTTTTTTTTAAAAGAAGAAAAAACAGGCAATAAATAAAAACAAAAACGGGCCAAAAACTCATAACTGACTTTTTGACAAGACCCGGGATTCGAAACCGAGACCTCATGATCAGCACTCGCACTACTACAACCACTAGACCAACGAGGCGGTACTATACCTAATAAGATATTGTGGTTGGGTGATAATATTGAATTAGCCTTTTACAGTGTAAATTATAATATTTGTCGAAATTTTAATTATGGATTCGAACCTTACATGCTAATGGTGCTTCATTTTTTTTATTTGCATTTACTTCAAAGAAAATACACGCAAAAAGCTTCATCGCGCAGTAAAAAACACAACAAATATATGTATAACTAATACGAAAAATTGTACCCAAAACAAACAAATAATACTACCTATAAATAACCTAATAAGTAATATTATTATCGACTAATATGACGTGAGTGTATGTGCTGGTCGACGCTCTAACGACGCGGGCTTCGCGTCGAAGAGCTCAGGGCTCACTGACCCTACACACCTACCCTATATAGTATATTATCTATGCTCACTGACTTCAGCAAGCCCGTGAGCAGTGAATATGCCCAGATTTTAAAATAAATTCTTAATAAAATCAAATTTTGGTCTTTTGAAAAAAAATTTACTATAGAAATGTTCATTAATAAATTGCCTATCCATTGGTGTAAATCGCAAAATAAAATAATACTTACTTTACGAGGAGATGCATGTTATCAATAATAATTTCACATTTATGTGGTTTCGTTGTAAGGAGATTATATTAATATTTATTCCTTTAAAAAAAATTGGATATAGCTTTTATGGAATCAAGATTATGTAGAAATATAATGTGTTTTTTATTTGTTGATATATCTTTTAAATAAAAAGTAGATAGCTCCTAAAAACAGCACAAATAACGACTAGCGCGACATTTTGCTCAACCTGCGCCTTAAGTTCTAGATAGAATATTTAACATTAAAGTAAAAGTGCCAGGGTAGCCCGCGAAATTCAAATTTTCTTACGATTTTTATTTATTTATTAATTTTTTTATTGGTCATTTCGTTACATTACATAACATTGGTACGTCAAAATTACAATTCAAATGATATAAGATTACACTAAGTTATTAAAATCACAAATTAATATATCTCTACATTTACATTATTTTACATGTCACATAAGTCAGAAAATGAATATTTCATATATTCTTCTATATTATAGAAAGCGTGATTTAAAAATAATGTCTTTGTTACTTGTCGAAACGCGTTTAATGGAAGTCTTGTTATTTCTAAAGGCAATTTATTGTACATTTTGATTTTTAATGGAAAACCTTGCTTGGACACTTTGACTAATCTGGTTCTTGGAACAACTAATCTTTCGCGATTTCTTGAATTGTAGTTGTGTACGTGCATCTTCATTGATAGTTCACTTTTTTGCTCGTGCACTTCTATATATGCGAACTATAAATATACAACGACACGACAGTCATGATTTTCGCTTTTTGGAAATAGGCTTTAGCTGATGTCAATCTTTGCAATCTATGTATAATTCTAATCGACCTTTTTTGACAAATCAGTACTCTTTCAATTTGTAAAGCATTACCCGTAGATAGATACTATGTCTATGGCATTACCCCATATCGTAATCGCGTAGCTAATAATTGAGTGACAATATGCAAAATATACGGATATTAGAGTTTTCCTGTCAATAATGGGCTTAAGCTTAAATAAGGCGTAATTTGCACTGGATAACTTTTTACAAACATTATCTATATGGGTTTCATAACTTAAAGTGGAATCGAGAGTACCTACACCCTACAAAATGTGATTTCACTATTTGTAACTTTATTTGTTTTTTTTACTTGCATAATTAATTATGGTACTTTTTCTGCATTCAAAATTATTCCGTTTGCTTCAAACCATTTTCTAAGTATACTTAAAATTTCATCTGTCTTCTTGGCTACTTGAAATGCGTTTTTATCTTTAATACCAACTTGTGTATCATCCGCAAATAGTGTAACCATCGCCCAGTCAGGTAAATTTTTTGCAAGGTCATTCACGTATACTAAATCCCAGGACGGAGCCCTGCGGTACGCCAATGTAACTATGTTGTGGATCGGACTTAGTATTATTTAGATTAACTAAGATATCATGCCGCAAACAATCGAAAGCCTTGGATAAATCGCAAAAAGTGCTAGATACCTTCTGTGATCCATCCAAAGCGTCCAATACGAAGTATACTGTTTTTCTAATAGCCATTTCGGTTGATCTTTTTTTGCGAAAACCAAATTGACAGTCTGTAAATAGATTATTTTTTTCAAAGTAGTCTAATATCCTAGATTTTATTTTAGTAATTTTATTTTTACCTTGTGTTTTTATTTGATTTTTTTGTTCTTTAATAATTGTCCAAGTGGTTTTAATTTTAATCGGAATTCAATTTATACTTTAATTATATGACATTATGATGTGATAATTTTACGTCTAATACTTTACCTCTGTGATAGTGAAAATCATCATCGTCATTTAAAATGAAATTATCAATATATGTAGAAGACTTGCCTTTAATTCGGATTGGCTCATTTAAGACAAATTTACATTTCAATTCACTCATTAGTTTTAAAAATTTGCGTACTTTATTATTTGGTTTCAATATATTTAAATTAAAATCTCCTGTAATTACAATTCTTTTGTTTTCCTTACCTATTTTTTCAATAACTTTAGTCATAATATCTTCGAATATTAAATAATCATAATCAGGTCTATATAAACAAATAATAACTAATTTGTACGATTTTACTTCAATTGCCGCTAATTTACAATTCATTTCAAAACTCAACTTTACAATGTCATGTCTTACTTTATATTCAAGTGTATTTTTTAGCAAAAATAGCTGTACATCCATGTTCAAATAACATCCTAGTAATATATGACACAAGTATATAGCTTTCGATATTCATAACACCTAACTTTAATTCATTCGTCTAAGTCTCTGTTAGACAAAGCACATCACAATTTGTATTTTCGGTTAATAATTCCAGATCTAAATATTTATTATTAATACTCTGAATATAAGCGTGCACAATCGTTAACCAGTTAACGGAGTCTTCTAAAAACGTGTCTAAAAAATGTCTAAAAAATTTTGTGAACAACTTAAATAAGAATTTAATTTTATAAAGTGCAAACAAGACGAAGCATTGAAGTGACTATCTTTAATACTTTTAACAATTTCCTCAATCACGATGTTTTTTACTTTTGCCTTAATTTTTACATTTATTTTAAGATATCTGACATTCTCAGATACCGCAGCTAGATTAAAGAGTTCTTTATTAATAGTGAATATTTTTTTTTATCATCATTTATGTTGTCATACATTACACTTCCTAATAAAATGTTGAATTTTCTATTTTCTTTGCTCACAATTCTTCGAATCCCATTCACATATGACGTCTCCATTTTAATGTCGTCGTAGTTTCCTATTAGTATTACCGCCAAGTCATTTTCTTTCAAATCTTTGGTGTATAGTTCAAAGCGTTTCAATATTTGTTTATGATTTCCCCCTGGTTGACAGTTATTTGATATTTTTGTATTTTCCAATTGTTACATTAGTTTGCTTGCTAGTCCACTCCCTATACTGTCCGAAAACATTTCTATTCTTGTTAGTGTTTTTGTACTCTGTTTTCCTTCTCCTCTCTGTGCCCTGTCTTTTTCTGATGTTTTACTATTATTTCCATTTTCTTGCAGCTTTGACGAGTCGTTTTCCTGCTTTTGTATTGTTTCTTGTTTTTTCTGGACCTTCGTTGATGTTTTTAGTTTAGTATGTAAGTTAAGCTAAGTTTTTCACTTGTTTCTGTAGATTTCACAGCCTCTTATTTTGTATTTTAATTTTTTTTAGAAGGTTTTTAGTTGCATATTTGATTTTAGGTTTTAAAAGCAATTTAATTCTTCTATTTCTTTTTATTTTAATGTTTTGTGAGCTCAGATTGTCATCGACCTGAGTTACTGCATTTTTTTTAATTTTAATAAAAAGTTGAGTTTTGTTTAAACTGCTAGCTGGCTTGGGTGACATACCGCGTGTTTTTTCGGGTCCTAAAGTTTGTATGGCTCTTAGTGATTTTATCACCATCTGGCAGTTTTCTAGTTCCTTTTGCAAGTCACTGTTCTGTAGTATCAGGTTATTTACTTCTGTATTAGCAACTTGAAGCGTTTGTTTCAGTTGTTCAATTTCCATTTCCAATTCAATCATCCGTGAGCTACTATGTATAGATACATCTGGAAGGCTTCTTATACTATCTTCATACATTATAATGGAATTATTGATTATTGAGCTTTCCAAGCGTGATACATCATTTTCGGAATTATAATGCCGCATGCGCCTGAATGTTATGTTACTATTGCTTGTATTCATCTTAAATATGCTTACTCTCCAACAATCAATTTATATTACTTTTATGTGTACTGTTCTACTGTTTCCTCAGGTTTATTATACAAAAGTTGTTGAAGGCTGTCTATAAGAACATACAAAAAGTAGTCGAAGATATCGTGGATTCGATCTCGCGTCGTTTGGCTCGTTGTATAAATGGTGAATTTAAGTGTTATGTTCCGGACTCGAATCATTTGAGATACTGGAGACACTCGTTACTCTTTTGTTTTGCGAGAAGTTATTAACATTCACCTTCATATGCAAAAAAAAATCACTTTTCGTTAATTTTTTGATCAAAATCTAGTATTTAAACAAAGTTTTTAGACACTGACACACCACTAAAGAGTCTTACCACTATTTACTCACGTAATAAATTACATTTTGGGATATTCAACGTACTTTTTACCACTGTTTTTATTTAATTTTTGAGGACGACACAACAGATCGCCCGTTCGCTTCGGCGGCCCGAACTGTGTTTTGCAATTTGCAGGTCAGTGTCAGGTTGTATATTTAACAAAATATGATTCGCGACCGTAACGAGTATGTATTTACAGAATTATAATCATCAATACAACTCTCTAAGTTCGTATGCCCTGGATAAATCCCGGGAATTTCTTTTTTTACATCATCATCACAACGTTAATCGACTATGAATACTTCACATTTTTTTTAACATAACGTTAATCAACTATAAATTATTAGACATCATGGAGAAAGAGGGGCTCTTTATGATGAACTCTTTCTTCCAGAAGCTCCAAAGTTTTTGCCAGAGATCTTTCTGCAAGAAAGAGCCAACTGTCAAAGCTAAAGACCGAGTGTGGCAACATCGTTTCCGGGACACCTGAGATTTTGATTGAGATTAAGAGGTTCTAAGGGCAGCTGTACGCGTCATCGTTGGAGACACACGCAAGTGTGTGTAACGATCCAAGAACGAGTCTTATCCGACACTATTCCAAAGATATCCCGGTCGTCAGTCTGAACGAGATTAGAATGGCCCTCCAGCACCTTAAAAACGGTAAGGCCCCAGGTGAGGATGGAATTACAGCGGAGCTTCTGAAAGCGCGTGGAAAACTGGTACTTGAGGTCCTTTAGAAGCTCTTTAATTCCGTCCTCCATGGTGACACTACTCCGGAGGCGTGGAGCAGGAGTGCGGTGGTCTTGTTCTTTAAGAAAGGCGATAACGCTCTCTTGAAGATTTATAGACCGATTTCTCTTCTGAGCCGCGTCTACGTGCTATTTTCGAGAGTCATTATGAATCGTCTCGCACGTAGACTCGACGACTTCCAGCCTCCCGAACAAGCCGGTTTCCGAAAAGGTTTTAGTATCATAGACCACATACACACCCTTAGGCAAATTGTACAGAAGGCAGAAGAGTATAATCTGCCATTTTGCCTTGCGTATGTGGACTATGAGAAAGCCTTTGATTCCGTCGAAATTTGGGCGGTGCTACAGTCCTTCCAGCGGAGCCAAGTTGACTGTCAGTATATCGAAGTGCTGACATGTTTGTACAGTAGGGCTACGCTCGCTATCCGAGTACAGAATCAGAGTACGAAACCTATCCAACTGCAAAGAGTTGAAAGACAGGGTGATGTTATATCCCCTAAACTCTTCACCACTGCATTGGAAGACGTTTTCAAGCTACTGGACTGGAAAGGATACGGTTTCTATAAAATCGAACATCCCTACTTCCAACCATTATTTAAACAAAAATATATAAACAGCAATCCTCCACCGTTCAAGTTCCCGCCAATACAACCCTCTAAGTTCGTATAATACCATTATATGGCTATTTCCAGAGAAACTCATTCAAAGGGATTATATGAACTTAGAGGGTTGTATTGGTGATTTTAATGATAATAATTTTTTAAACACATACTCGTTACGGTCGCGAATCATATTTTGTTAAACATACAAACTGACCCTGACCTGCAAATTCCAAAAAACGTAAGAAAATTTGAATTTCGCTTTCACTTTAAGCACAGACTAATACGATGCTTACGCATCTATCAATGGGTTTGACCACCCAATTTTGTTAAGGGTATCAAAAAATTGTATAAAAAAATTACGAAATCAACGGTATTTTTTTTCTACTTTAAAAAAGACTGAAATATTGATGAGTAAAGTGGTGTTTTACGGTAAGGTCGACCGCTTTGCTCCGCATCGCGATGTAACGTCACAATTCGACACGTCAAAGCCACCAGAGTAGTGTTTTGATGTAAGTTTCATTATTGTTTGTTTACATATATACCTATTGTTACCTACAAAGTGTTTACCAGTCTCACACCACACAACACACCAGTGTTAATAACTATTTGGGTTTTATATGCCTACTTACCTGTTCATGAAATAGGAGCGCTTGGCTTGGCTAAGTGGTCGAGGTGTCTGCCCATCTTAAGTACGTTTGTATAAGGCACAAAATAACCTAAATTGTTACTCTGCGTATTCAAGTCAAGGTCAGCGCTCATAACTTATACATAACTCTCGTGGCACAACCTATACTTACAACTTTACCTACTTATCTTGGTATCTGTGTGTAAAGTATCGTAATATACCTTTAGCATTGCTAATAAATGCGTACGCAAAGGCATGTAAAGGTATGTAAAGGTACGTAAAGGTTTGTTAATTGATGCGTGTGCTGTGTAAGCTTAAAGCATAATACGATTGTATAGCTATTTGCAAGGTCAAGATCGATATGCAATGCACAACACAGCGTAGCGCACCTGTGTGCGTGTGGTACGTGCGCTGATAGGATGAGTGTGATTGATCAGGGATCAGGAACAAACTGCTGTGACTGATGTACTAAAATAAATCCAAGAATAAAATCGATAGTGAAGTGAGGGATAGCGAACCTTTGGCACTTTGTTAACCTACATACAATAGCAATACGTTAAAGTTAAGTAACAATAATATGTATTAACTTGCCGGACGAAACACTATAAACCCAAACGGGTTTTCGTATCGAACAGCCATAGAAATCAAGATCGTAGATTCGAGTCCCAATTGCCATATTATTCTTTATCATAATTTTTTTTCTTGTCATGTTATTGATTTTTTTTATATCACACTCCATAAGGCACACGTTCAAATTTAGGAATAAAAATCCAATACGAGAAGATAAAATCCTGTACATCGAGTTATACCTGTTACGGCCTACGGCTGCTCCCTTAAAGGGTCAAATCCTCAGGGGCCCATGAGCTGAAGACTTCCCGAGCAGACGTAGGTCGGGCCTCAATGTGGCCACGTGGAATCTCTCTAATTACACTAAATATATGGGGGAGCGTTCTATACTACGGCCAGTCAACCGGCAGAGGAATTAGGCGAAGCTTACTTACCTATATCCAAGGCGACTGGTCCCTCCGGAGTCGGTCAGGTCACATGTGGTTGTGTAGTGAAAGGGAAATAAGTGATGTGATGTGTATCTGGGTGTGACTGATGGTGATTGAACTTAGACCTTGGCCGTCGGCAGCAGCCCGAGCGTCGACACCGCTCCAACTTAAGGGGGCCTTCCGAAGTTGTCCACAGTCACTTTCCTCTTTCGTCACGATGACAGTCAATTAACTCTATCATACGATTTACTAACTTACAGAAGCCACTAACTATCGCTGGTTATAAGGTTAAAGCACAAAACGCACACGGAGTTTTTGGATCAAAGGTCACTACCGTTTCGCGTTGCAACAGTTAGTTCTAGAATATCAGAGGCCGCACTAACTAATATTGTCGAATGCACTTATACAGATTCTGAGTCGGACCCAATAAGTCCCGGGAAAGGCTATCCAAACAGGGAATGCGCGTTATAAATCCTAGACGGGATATTTACTAGACGCCCTAACTATTCCGCGGTTCCCGCACAAAATTGACAGCGTGCTGTTCCAAGCACACCTGGCAGACGACAGCCTGCCCTTGTGCGTTTTTCGCACGACCGAAAGTCAAACCGGTATGAATGCACCGCGCTGAGCGCCCTCTCGCGTCAATCCTTGAAACTAGCGCTTGGCGCGAACAATACCTATATGCAAAATTTTATCCAAATCAGTTTAGTATTACACGCATTGAATGTTTGCGACCATTTCATTTTCAAAACACATTAGGTACCAACTACCAACGTAATACCGCAATCAGTTTATTCAAAAGTCAAAGTAAAACTAGGACCATGACGAACTACATAACCATCAAAATTTCTTCACGTGTCATTAGATACTAAATAATAATACGAGTTGATTAATACTCATTGCAATAGTAAGTATAAATAAGTTTTTCATGTTATGTCGTTGTAAATCATGCGCAACTTTGTGGTTCGGTAAGTTAATACATATCTATGTAAGTTAATACCTTTTAAGTAATCAATGGTAAAGATGTATACTTTTCTTAATCTTTTATTAGTAACTTGTCTTTGGAGCTTTCTGACGATAAAAAATCATTATTTTCTGTAAAATACTGCGCAAGAAATATCCACTTTTGGCAGATTATCTGACTGTCCTTTTTCAAAGCCCGCTTCCATTTTCTTTTTTTTACAACACTACACACCTTGACTATACATATAAATATAATCATGAAACGTCCAATTCAAAAACCATTCTAGACCACGTTAGTACAAACCTGCAAAACCATAATTTTCATCTTGCTATTGTCGAGTCAGCCATGTCCGACCACAAACACATGTACCTAGAAATTCACAAATATAAACCAGAGAAGCCTAAAAAGACTGTGTATGAAGCCATTGATTACAATAAATTAAACGAAACGATAAAGCAATGCCTATCCGATTGTTATGAACCGAAATTTGAAGAACTACACTCAGCGTCACAAAAATCGCACCTCTCTGAGTTTGCGCGAAAAGTGGCTATAATGGCTAGAAACGAATTATATTTATATAAATATTGATATGTTTGAAATGGGTATTTGAATAACTTTATATTATTAATAAAAAAATCATGAAATCATTAAAACATTTATCATTATAGAGCGTCAAAAATAAACACTGTCAAATGCTCGTTAGTAAGGACGCTAGTCATCATTATCATTACAGCCCTTCACAAGTCCACTGCTGAACATAGGCCTCCCCCAAAGAATGCCACAAAGCACGGTCCTGAGCCACCTGCATCCATCGACTTCCTGCATGTCTTACCAGGTCGTCACTCCATCTCGTGGGGGGACGCCCTACACTTCGCCTACCGGTACGAGGCTGCCACTCGAGAACCTTTCTTCCCCATCGGTTGTCGGTTCTTCGAGCTATATGGCCGGCCCACTGCCACTTCAGCTTACTAATCCGCTGGGCTATGTCGGTTACTCTGGTTCTACTGCGGATATCCTCATTCCTAAGTTTATCACGCAGAGAAACTCCGAGCATAGCCCTCTCCATAGCTCGCTGAGCGACCTTGAGCTTCCTCATACGGCCAGCAGTGAAGGACCACGTCTCAGTTCCATAAGTCATCACTGGCAACACGCACTGGTTGTACAATTTCGTTTTCAGGTTTTGAGGTATGTCTGACGAGAAGATGTGTCGTAGCTTCCCGAACGCTGCCCAGCCGAGTTGAATCCGTCGATTGACCTCTCGGTCGAAGTTGGACTTACCTAGTCGGACTATTTGTCCCAGGTAAACATACTCGTCAACAACTTCGAGCTTAGTGCTCCCAACAACTACCGGCATAGGTGTGACATGGACATTGAACATGATCTTTGTTTTATCCATGTTCATCTTAAGACCTATCCGTTGGGAAACACTATCGAGGTCATGGAGCATAGTGCTTAGGTCCTCCAGCGATTCTGCCATAATCTCTGGCAAAGACTTTGGAGCCTTGGTTCCGCTCGATCGCTTCTTCAATACGAGCTGTATTGAAGTTGCGTAAGTCCCGCCGCATGCATTTGGAGATCTGTCTGTTCAGATGCCTGTATGCTGTCAAGTCTGTTGAAGAATGTAGCTTCATCTCCCGTCTAACAGCCATGAGATTAAGAGTGTGATCGGAGAGTTTTTGTGTTCTTCTGCGGCGGGTCTTGCAGAACTTAGCTCCGACCGCATGGACAGTTTCCATGAGCTTGTCATTCATATCGTCCACTTCATTGCAGTCTTCTAGGCACTGAAAACGGTTTTGTAACTCGAGCTGAAAGGTTTCGGGACTTTGGAACAGAGCACGAGGGGGACGGAGCGTTGACTTCATTAGACGAGACCTCTCCAACTTAACGTTTAGGTTCAGTGTGCCCCTAACCATTCGGTGATCGCTACCAGTTTTCACCCTTGCGATCACGGAGACATCACTGAACAGTTGTCGTCTGGTCGTCATAATGAAGTCAATCTCATTTTTTGTCGAACCGTCGGGGCTCGACCAGGTCCACTTCCTGTGGGGCCGCTTCTGGAAGAAAGAGTTCATCATAAAGAGTCCCTCTTTCTCCATGAAGTCGGCCAGCTGCTGGCCCCTTGGGTTCCGTCGCCCTATTCCAAATTTCCCTACTTTCAGCTCACCGTTCTCTCTTGTGCCTAGTTTTGCATTGAAGTCTCCCATCAACACCGTATATTGGGTTTTGGAGGAATGCATGGCTCTAGAGATATCCTCATACATTTCCTCCACCTCCTCATCGGGGTGTGCCGAGGTTGGTGCGTAAACCTGTATGACCTTCAGCGAATACCGTTTGGTGATTCTGAGTATAAGGTACGCAACCCTCGTCGACACACTCCCGATCTTTACAACGTTGTTAACGAGAGACTTGTGGACGATAAATCCGACACCTCCTTGGGACAGATGGTCGCCCTCCCGGTGATAGAGCAAGTTGCCGGATTCGAGGATTACCGTGTCCTCCCCCTCTCTTCGGACTTCGGATAATCCTATAATATGCCAGCGCAACTTGTCTATCTCTTCTTCCAGCTCCACGATCTTCTCGTCAGTCCTCAGGGTGCGTGCGTTGTACGTTGCCAGGTCGAGTCGTCTAAGGTGGCAACCGAACCTCCACCGGAGATTCTTAGCACCCCCTGCCCCGCCGTTACCATGGTCGCCACCGTAGCCAGGAATAGCGGGGCCGCCGGGGACTGGGGGCCGTCTCTTTGTTACATTCATAGGGGGGTATTTGCCATAGTTGCCACGCTTGGCGAGCGGGTTGGCAACCGCAGTTTTTTTTTATTGTAATATTGGCTATTATCAGGAAGATGCTGCTGCCCATCTCCTGCCTGTTTCCTTTTGTCGCCTTTTACGACACCCACGGGAGGATATGGGGTTACAGGACGCTAGTTACACCACCTAAAAAGGGTATAAAAGGGTCGATCTGGATGAAATATGGGTCGTAATTTAGACTTTGCAGTGAACACACGTGAACAAGTAACCCAAGTAAGAACAAGTAAAGATGGACACCAGCTCTGAAGAAGCCGCTCAAGTGATTGCCCTATTGCAGTCGGGGATGCGGCAGTTTGACGTTGCTCGACAGTTGAACCTATCCCGTTTTTCAGTTCGACGGGTGTTCCAACGTTTTCAGCAGACTGGTGGTTATGTTAGAAAACCGGGATCTGGAAGAAAACGGTGCACATCAGAAAGAGATGACCGTTTCATCGTTACGACATCTTTACGAAACCGTTTTACAAATGCTGTTGAGTTGCAACAACAGCTTTGATCAACTCGGAGAACATCTGTGAGTGTTTCTACGATAAGAAGAAGGTTACACGAAAAGAGTTTAACAGCCCATATAGACCTGCTAAAGGTCCAAAACTTACTGCAAGGCATCGCAGAGATCGCCTAGAGTTTGCTCGCAATCATTGCGAGGGGACTCTAGAACAGTGGCGGACCGTACTCTTCTCTGATGAGACGAGGGTCTGTCTCTTCTGCAATGACAGACGTAGAAGGGTCTACAGAAGACAGGGGGAGAGGTTCACACAACCCTGCTTCAAAGAATCCGTCGAATACGGGGGTGGCTCCTGTATGTTTTGGGGCGGCATTTCCGACGACGGGAAAACGGAAACTTGTGTGCGTTTCCCGGACTCGGGGTGGCCGTGGGCAAGGGTCATTAAATGCTGGCCGGTATATTACGGAAATCCTGGAGGAACCTGTGGTCCCGTATGCTTCTGCGAAGCAGTGATGCTAGCGAAGGAGGTGGCGGAGCGGGAGAAGGAGAGAGCAGCAGCTTTCCTTCCCGGCCGCCGTGGGAGACGCCCCGGGCGTCGGGGGCTACGTCGTGGCCGCCGGCCACCGTAGGCGCGGGCCTGTGGACGGCGAGCAATGGGTAGCTCGCCGTCCGCCCGTCTAACGACGACAGGCCGTGTCAATGGCGCGTTTTGTTCCACGTGCGCCTCAAAGAGCTGTCAGCAGCATGAAGGGGCCCGCAAGGGCCGACGCCTGCCGGGGCTGCGGGCTGTTCGAAAGAGATACCGCGGCTCCGGAACGTAAGGGCACTGAAGGAACACGAATGGTTTTTAGTCAGTAAAAGTCTGACACTCCCTTCCGCTCCACCCAGAGCGAAAGGCGTCATTTGATGATTTTCCATCCGCAAAAAAAAAATATACCAAGATAAGTAGGTAAAGTTGTAAGTATAGGTTGTGCCACGAGAGTTATGTATAAGTTATGAGCGCTGACCTTGACTTGAATACGCAGAGTAACAATTTAGGTTATTTTGTGCCTTATACAAACGTACTTAAGATGGGCAGACACCTCGACCACTTAGCCAAGCGCTCCTATTTCATGAACAGGTAAGTAGGCATATAAAACCCAAATAGTTATTAACACTGGTGTGTTGTGTGGTGTGAGACTGGTAAACACTTTATAAGTAACAATAGGTATATATGTAAACAAACAATAATGAAACTTACATCAAAACACTACTCTGGTGGCTTTGACGTGTCGAATTGTGACGTTACATCGCGATGCGGAGCAAAGAGGTCGACCTTACCGTAAAACACCACTTTACTCATCAATATTTCAGTCTTTTTTAAAAGTAGAAAAAAAATACCGTTGAATTCGTAATTTTTTTATACAATTTTTTGATAACTTATAACATCGATATAACATCTGTTACGGCCTACGGCTGCTCCCATAAAGGTCAAATCCTCAGGGGCCCATTCAGCTGAGTTTCGACGAGCAGACGTAGGTCGGGCCTCGTAAGGCCAAAGTGGAAAATCTATAGTTACACTATACAATAAGGGGGAGCGTTCTGTGGTCCGGCCTTTCAACAGGGAGAATATTAGACGGAGCTTACTTACCTATATCCAAGGCGACTGGTCCCTCCGGAGTCGGTCAGGTCGCATGTGGTTGTGTAGTGCAAGGGAAATAAGGTGCTGTGATGTGTATCTGGGTGTGACTGATGGTGATTGACCTTAGTAGACCTTGGCCGTCGGCAGCAGCCCGGGCGTCGACACCGCTCCAAAATGAGGTAATCTGCCGCGGCGTTGTCCACAGTCACTTTCCTCGTTCGTCAGGATGACAGTCCATTAACTCTATCGTACGATTAACTAACTTACAGAAACCACTAACTCTCGTTTGTTATAAGGTTAACGCACAAAACGAACACGGAGTGTCCGGATCAAAGGTCACTACCGTTTCGCGTAGCAACAGTTATTTCTAGAATATCAAAGGCCGCACTAGCTAATATTGTCGAATGCACTTATACAGATTCTGATTCGGACCCAATAAGTCCCGGGGAAGCTCTACAGCAAGGAATACGCGTCACAAATCCTAGACAGTATTTACTAGCCGCGCCTAATTATTCCAAGTTCCCGACAAAAAATGACAGCGTGCTGTCCCAAGCACAGCTGGCAGACGACTCCTTTGCACTCGCGCGCGCTCGACACATCCAACCGTCAAACCGGTATGGCACCGAGCCGCGCGCCCTCTGACGTCGATTCCGACAACAGCGTTTGGCGCGAACAACATCATATAATTAGAAATGGGTACTTGTTGCAATATGAAAAAACTGCACGTTGCTTCAATTTGGACCATCGTTAAAAATGCATAAAATGCGATATTAAGTGCAATAATTTAAAATTTAAAATTTTGTACTGCCAACTTCCATATAAGTTACTAAGAATAACTCAAAAAATATTGGTCTGACCTTGATCAAATTCAGAGACCACACGAGAAGTACCAGCTTTCAGATAAAAAAAGAATGATCGAAATCTGTTCACCCAATAAAAGTTATGAGGTAACACACATAAAAAACATACAGTCGAATTGAGTACCGTCTCCTTTTTGGAAGTCGGCAGAAAAGATTATAAAACCAAAGTTAATTCTCGACAAAGAGTGTAGAATCACTTGGTTTAATAGGCGGGACTACCTTAGTAAAAGTAAATGTATGCAAGAATTAAATGCGGTTAAGGTACGAGGTTACGCTACAGGTACAAAATATTGATATAACAATTTTTCAAAGGTAGACCCAAAGCTGTTAAAATTCACAGTTACGGAACCAGATCAGCAAGAAAACTGGTGATTCAATTGTACAATTTCTTGGGAAGCCTATAGGAAGGGAGCTTCGAAAAAAGCGCTTTGTGTCAGAACCGATCTAAGGCCTTTGCTATATCCAAACTAACGGCCAATGCCTCCCCATCTATGAGGCAGTAGACCAAAAGATCACCAGCTAACCGACTCCGACGAAAACTGTATTGGTGGTCACTAATCAGCTGGTGGTCCTCAAGGTACCTCATGAGCTAGCAGCTTATAATTGACCCCATTATTTTGGGGAACAAGGAGGTGATTGCGATAGGCCTGTAGTTGTATGGGTCTGAGCGGTCGCCTTTTTTAGAGATCGGGTGGATCACAGCGGTCTTCCATGAATTCGGGAATACGTTTTGGGAGTAGCAGTCCATGTGCATGAAGTTCAATAACTTCAAAAATTTATTGAATTTTACCATGATAGTTCTAAAATAATTAAAAAATATTCATATAACATGTTCCTGGGAATAAACTGAACCTACCTTTTTGCCTTTTGTTGGATTTCAATTCATCATCATTATCATTCATCATTACAGCCTTTCATAAGTCCACTGCTGAACATAGGCCTCCCCCAAGGTATGCCACAAAGCACGGTCCTGAGCCACCTGCATCCATCGACTTCCTGCATGTCTTACCAGGTCGTCACTCCATTTCGTGGGGGGTCGCCCTACACTTCGCCTACCGGTACGAGGCTGCCACTCAAGAACCTTTCTTCCCCATCGGTTGTCGGTTCTTCGAGCTATATGGCCGGCCCACTGGCATTTAAGCTTACTTATCCATTGGGCTATGTCGATCACTCTGGTTCTACTGCGGATATCCTCCTTTCTAAGTTTATCACGCAGAGATACTCCGAGCATAGCCCTCTCCATAGCTCGCTGAGCGACCTTGAGCCTCCTCATACGGCCAGCAGTTAAGGACCACGTCTCAGATCCGTAAGTCATCACTGGCAACACGCACTGGTTGTATAATTTCGTTTTGAGATTTTGAGGAATGTCTGACGAAAAGATGTGTCGTAGTTTCCCGAACGCTGCCCAGCAGAGTTGAATCCGTCGATTGACCTCTCGGTCGAAATTGAACTTACCTAGTCGGACTATTTGTCCCAGGTAAACATACTCGTCAACAACTTCGAGCTTAGTGCTCCCAACAACTACCGGTATAGGTGTGACATGGACATTGAACATGATCTTTGTTTTGTCCATGTTTATCTTAAGACCTATCCGTTGGGAGACACTATTGAGGTCATTGAGCATGGTGCTTAGATCCTCTAGCGATTCTGCCATAAAGACTATATCGTCGGCAAATCGAAGGTGAGTGATGTACTCGCCATTGATGTTAATACCGTATCCTTTCCAGTCTGAAAACGTCTTCCAATGCAGCGGTGAAGAGTTTCGGGGATATAACGTCACCCTGTCTTACACCTCTCTGCAATTGGATAGGTTTCGTACTCGGATAGCCATCGTAACCCTACTTCATGTAGTTGCCACGCTTGGCGAGCGGGTTGGCAACCGCAGTTTTTTTTTTTATTGTAATTTCGGCTACTATCAGGAAGATGCTGCTGCCCATCTCCTACCTGTTTCCCTTTGTCGCCTTTTACGACACCCACGGGAAGATATGGGGTAGTGGATATTCTTGACCGCCACAGTAATTCAATTAAAATGTATAAAATCCCACGTGACTTTACCGATAAACTTAAAAAACTCCCCAATAATCAGATCGGAAAGTTGTATTTTCGAGCTATGATTTTTGAAAAAAATATGTACTGCCGTGGGCAGTTTCCCCGGAATTTCTTTTTTAACATATTTACTATAAAAAAAATATAAATAGGTAGATACTTAACTAAGTATATACCTATTTATATTTTATAAAATGTTTTGATGGGGAAATAAAAACGAGGACACGGAGTACATAATGGCTGCCTTATTTTTCATATAAGTATTACTTGTGATAATTATAAACATTTAATAATTAAATACTTTATAGAAGTTTATATTGACATTCGACTTAAGTGTAAATGTAAACTTAATCATTTAAGCAAGGAAACTTATAGGAATCAGTTAACCCCTTCACCGCCGCGCTTTTGTTGACGTGGAATGTCTCCAGCGCCAGAAAGTTTTATTTAATACTTTGCATAGTGTTGGAACAACCATTTATCGATAAATGAAACAAAGTTTTAAAAATTATAGATTATTATGTATTTTAATCAACATAATATTCTTCTTATTGCGTCTTATCACTAGATTTAATCAGTCTTAATTTTCATTAATCACATTGCACTTAATCAGCGTTAATTTTCTTCATAAAACTAATCAATATTCAGGAGATGGGCATGGACCTTGATCTAATATATGTAGCTCCTTCCGAGCGTTATATATCAAATTTATTATGTCCATTCACTTGCGATCGAATCTCGTATGGGACTGCCTTAATTTCAAATGCAATTGTAAATGTACCAAATGTACCAAAATGCTCATTTCGAGGATCTTCTAGCCTTTGATTAAAGAATCTTGAAGCGGGCAAACTTGTAAAAGCTGTATAGTCATCTTTTTCCGATTTCACATAGCACATGTAATGATTTTCGGTCTGCGTAGATGTACCATTTTTGGAAATTTTTCTTTTTATTTTCTTTTTCGGTCGAATAGAGTAGATGGCGATAACGGCGGCGATTCATCACTTTTTGACATGATGATTTTACTCCATATACTAGAAGATTCTTTATGTTCCTGTAAAAATGTATAAATTAAGCAAATATAAATGTAGTGTAAGTTTCTCAAATACCTGACTATTTATTTTACATGAATATTTAAATTTTGATTTTTAAAAACATAATGATCTTAACACAATAAAGGGCACTAAGTGTCTGAGGATACAGATGCACTCTCTATTCTCTTAATCTCGATATGTTAAGAAAATGGTCACTCATTCATTGACTGACCGCAGAAATTGCAACTTAATCTCGCAGATCTATTGATCTGCGCAGCTATTACTTAACTACGAGTTCCTCTTCTCTACGACTAACGCTGTAGGCGATGAACCAAGCTATTTAAGCCCTCGGCACAATGTCGTCGGCCATCAAGCATGAATTGGGCATCGACCGTTGTGAGTATCAAATACTACGGAATTTATACTATCATACTATTATTACTAAATTTCTATACCTAACTACGCTAAAAGTTTTATCATTGTGACTTGGAAATTTTAAGAGCTTGGGGTTCGAGACAATTAAAAACTGCCGAGTGAATAACCAAAATTGACACTTTAATTACAGAACACTAATTACAACTTAAAACCACACTAATAATAAAACTCAATTGTACAACAGATCACTTTAGTTCGCAGTTATATCGCTTAGAAATATACACTTGTATCGCCAATTCAATACTGCTTCGGTCGTGGTCTATACCGGCCTTATATAGGGCCTCAGATAGTTTCCAGAACCTTCTACTGTAGAAACATCTAGAATGTTCGAGTACATATCGGTCCCGAAATTTCTAGAAGGATCTTGACTCTCCTAGTTCTGCTACTCGATACTAGAGAGCGCTAGTGGTAACTAGTGTTGCCATGTGCAAGACATTAATAGTTGCGCGCAACAGGAATATAATACGAAGTTCCGAAGCTCCGCTCAACCCCTAAATATAAAAAATAGCGTGATGCTGTGAATATTGTACTAGTATGACCGTGAGGCTGTGCGGTTGGTTAAGTAAGGTTATATATTTATTTTGAGAGATAAGTAGATACTTAGTTGGGTTCATAATGGTTTAAAGAGGATAATCTCAAGATTTTTTTGTCTTTAAGGTTCTACAGTTTTTTTTTACAGGATCGGGTGACAAACGAGCATGCAGTCCACCTGATGGTAAGTGGTTACTGTGACTCATAGACATCTACATCTATCCTCAATAAAGACTCAAGATGCAGATGCGTTGTCACCCGTGAGGACTAAGATGGAATGCCTCTTTGCCAGTAAAAAGGATCTCCGGTTCTCTACACTCACCATACGAAACACAGCTGCGTTAAGCTGCTATTTTACGCTGGTTTTCTGTGATTGAAAATCTGTCTCCAATATTATCTAGGGTTGGATTTAGAATCGTTTGGCAGGAATTTGGGGGAATAAGGTGTTTTATTTGATAGAAGTTTGGTTCCCGATTTTAATAATACCACTCACATTAAAAGGTAATGCACCCTTATCGAATAAATAAATAAAAACTATTATAACCTAAAACGCGTAAAACATGGAAAAACGTATGCCATATTACTGTGAAAGCTAGATAGCACACAGAATTTTGTGTAAGTGCGACAAGGACGTAAGACTAGTGTCACATTATTCTCCTGTCTATACTCACTGTCAAGTGTCGAATAAGAAATGATTATAATATTATACTGTTTTATTTCAGAATTGTTTAAAATTTCCCAGAAATACTTGAGCACCTAGATATTCTTTTAGTTGTAATTGGTTACAAGTATGTGGCGGGAACGAATGCAACCTTGCTTTATAAATAAGATATCTGATCTCATCGAATCTGTACTAAAATCGAATTAGCATGCCCCGACTCCACGTAGTCTTGTCTGCCCTACTCCTAGAGTGTTTTTGTAAAGCCATAGGCGCGGAACCCAAGGTTACGTTACGCAAGGGCGAAGGGGCTGTACTCACTTCTGCGCCGAAGCCATTGTAGAAGTAACTTTGGGTCAATATTCCTGTGTAAAAAAGTGAGGTTATGATTTAAAAAAAAAACATTACTCATAAACTATACTTTTCCACAAGGAGGAAAGGGTAGAGGGGCTTTCCCTATTAGGGCACACTCCTGCTCCCCTCTGCCCCCCTCGTGCCGTAGACGATAAATGTTATCATTTTGAGGTTAGGTCTATGGAGTTGATATGATTAGTATGATTAATGGGAGTAGTGTCCGAAGTAAGGGAACGCTCCCCCCCCCCCCCCTCCTGCCAAACGATTCTAAATTTCAACCTTTATCTATATTTATCTAAAGTTTTGAAAGTTAAATTTTGAAGTCTTATTATAACAATATTTTACTTACTGGTACATATAATGTGCTTCCCAACGGATAGTTCTTAAGATGAACATGGACAAAACAAAGAGCAAGTTTAATGTTCATGTCACACTTATACCGGTAGTTGTTGGGAGCACTAAACTCGAAGTTGTTGACGAGTATGTTTACTTGGGACAAATAGTCCGACTAGGTAAGTCCAACTACGACCGAGAGGTCAATCGACGGATTCAACTCGGTTGGGCAGCGTTCGGGAAATTACGGCACATCTTCTCGTCAGGTGTACCTCAAAACTTGAAAACGAGACTGTACAACCAGTGCGTGTTGCCAGCGATGACATACGGAACAGAGACGTGGTCTTTCACTGCTGGCGGGGTGAGGAAGCTCAAGGTCGCTCAGCGAGCTATGGAGAGGGCTATGCTCGGAGTTTCTCTGCGTGATAAACTCAGAAATGAGGATATCCGCAGTAGAACCAGAGTGACCGACATAGCCCAACGGATTAGTAAGCTGAAGTGGCAGTCGGCCGGCCATATAGCTCGAAGAACCGACAACCGGTTGGGAAAAAAGGTTCTCGAGTGGCAGCCTCGTACCGGCAGGCGAAGTGTTGAGCGTCCTCCCACTAGTAGAGTGACGACCTGGTGAGATGTGCAGGAAGTTGATGGATGCAGGTGGCTCAGGACCGTGCTAAGTGGCATTCCTTGGGGGAAGCCTATGTTCAGCAGTGGACTTGTGAAGGGCTGTAATGATAATGATGACATATAATGTAGAAATGACTTCTTTTAATAAAATTGTTTTTATTCTACTTTATCTTTTATACTTCTCAAGAAAATGTTTGCTGCAAATTGTTGAGTTCTTCTTTGCATTACAACCAACCTATCCAATGAATCTTAACCATTTTTCCTAATTATAGAATCCGGAGGGAATCTGTTTGACAAACGGCAAAATAAAATTTCATTTTAGAACGCAAGCCGAGGATTTATTTTCTTGTTGTGTAGGCAAGTCTATCGATTCATTATAAACATTCGAGATAAATATCGACATTAATTTTGATATAGTTGAGTCAATCGCTAGGGATTAGGGTACATGTAAAATATTTTAGATAAAAATGTATTTATCAGATTCATGCAAATTATCAACAACGTGACTTTTTTCTTTGTAAAATATCAAAATAAACAAAATAATTGAAAACGTTCTATATTTTAAACAGTATATAACATAAATTTTAAGCAAAAATAAACGCTTCATAACATTGACGACGTCGTGAGAATTTACCTGTGAAATGTGCAATTATAATAATCAACAAAATGCTAGGGCGTGTAACATCATCAGTGGATGCGGCCGTTTTAAAAGCCTTTGAAGGGCAGACTACCAAAGATATCCCAAATAACTTTACGATGGGATTTGATAACGCTGTAAAAAACATAATTCAAACCTGTAACTCGAATTTGTTAAGTCCCAGTAAGTATTCTCGGCCAAAAAATTCTAGTATATACTTTCAAAAAGCAACCCGTGACAAGGTTAATAAAATAATCAAAAAACTTAGCTCTAAAAAGGCACCAGACTCTGATAATATTGGGGTTTCTGATATAAAATGTATGGACACAGAAGGGGCCTCGGCCATTGGCAACCTAATTAATACAAGTGTTGAAACTGGCATTTATCCCGACGAACTAAAGATAGGATGTGTTAGACCAATATATAAGAAAGGAAGACGGGATGATTTCCTGAACTATCGACCAATCACCTTATTATCTTCAATTAACAAAATTGTAGAAAAGTATGCGTGTGAACAAATTTATAAATTCTACAATACGCGCGATGTAATATATGAAAATCAGTTTGGTTTTCAAGCTGGGAAGGGTTCAAATAATCTTTTGATGAAGTTAACAGATGAGATTAACGAGTATCTAAATAACAAAAACCATGTACTCGTCCTATTTAGAGACTTTTCACGGGCATTCGACACTCTTGATCATAAAAAAATCAACACAAAGTTGGACGATTGTGGAATACGGGGACCTCTTCTGAAATGGGGTACAAATTATCTCAAAAATAGGAAATTCTCTGTGAGAATAAATGACACACACAGCGACCCAGTGACTGTAACTGAAGGCACAGCACAGGGATCTGTGCTTGGCTTCCTCCATTTTCTATCATATGTAAACGACATGCATTTTTACATAAATCACTGTTCATACTACCAGTTTGCTGATGACACATGTTTGCTAGTCGCCGATAAATACCCTGTTATAGCATGTGACCTGTTAGTCTGACTTTAATAAGCTTGCAAAATTGTGTCATGACGCCGGATTGGTTCTGAACTCCTCTAAAACCAAGCTGTTACACATAAAGTCTCCTTATATCAAGTGTACTTTATCCAAGCACATTGTTGCTCACAATCATAATTACCTTCACTCGTCTTGTAAAAACACTTGCAGTTGCCCCTCTATAGATCTCGTCAATACCCAGACATATCTCGGAATGCAGATCGATAGTAAGTTTACTTGCCATAACCACATCGAGTGTGTTTGTAACAAGTTAAGACAATTCTTAGCTAATATTATAATACTGAAGAACAGAATACCGTTCCCAGTTAAGATGATGTTATATAACTCTCTGGCAGAATCTTATATACAGTATGGTTTAAGTAGGTATGGTCGTACATTTAATACTTATTTAAACAAAATATATAACCTCCAGATAAGAATCCTTAAAAACATTGTAACAGACAAAATTCGATGTCAATTTCATGATGACGATAGTATTCTTTTTAAGTACTGCAATATACTACCAGTTCATACACAAGTCAAATATTTACTTAAAAAAACACTTTTTTAATGAAGACTTAAAATTAGAAATTAAGCACCCCGTGTGTACGCGCGCCGTAAGCAGCCGCAAGCTGCAGACGAGCCAGGCAAAAAATATGTACGAGGAACGAACGGCAAGTTACATTGTTCCACGACTTATAAACAACCTACCCCCAGATTACCGTGATAACTTAAATATAAAAAATATTAAAAAATACTACTTAAAACAGCGTATATGCGTTTGCTCAGGTCCTAATTAGGCTGTAATGTTTCCTTTAATCCTTTTTACAAACTATATTAATTATATTTAATGTAACGTTGACTCTGGTCGCGTCATCACAAACCTTAGTGGTTTTCTTTATGCGACTTTTAGTATAGTTTTTTTTGTAATGATTTGTAATATGGTAAGTAAATTAAAAAAAAATCAGGATTATTTCTATTATTAACGCCACAAACACTCACTGAACAAGTAAGCATTTTGGAAAAAAGTTACTTACTAAAAATAACCACTATTATACTTTAAAAAATTACAAAATATCTAGGAGCTATTTCTTGCGGGCCGAATTGCGCCGATCTGTCATTCAAAATCGGTTACAGAGTCATAAAATTTGGTATCCTTTTCTATCTTGCATTTTTGCCATAAGGAATTTTCTTCTCCCTTGCACAGTATGTTGGTCTGTACCATAGATAAATATATATGTAGCAAGCTACAGATACGACAGTGACTTTTAGTCAAGTTTCCCAACTATGCCTTTTGGCGCTGCAGTCGCCCAGTTTGACAGATGAGTGATAAAATAAAAAAAAATATAGCTTAGGGATTGCAAGCACACATCCTTCAAATCATCGATATCGATATTTAGCGATGTTCTTATTTTATCGATATCAACGTAACGACGCATTATATAGTTATATTAAAATATTACTTAATGAAACAATTTTGGTACATAAACATTTATTTTTTATTCAAGCACACCAATATCATATACATACACACGTAATCTTAGGATTAAATTAAAAGTACATTGGGTTATATTAAAAATGTACATAACATTGTATATAGGCAGAATTTGACGAAAACAGAGCAATATTTATTGTTCATTACATAAAGCAAATAGCAAATTAAAGAAATTAAACCACAGGAATCATATTTAATCATAGTGTAAGTAATATTTTACTTTACAAGTTACTTTTTATATTAATTTTAAAACAGCTACAATTCAAATGGTTATGAATTAAAAGAGTACCTTCCCTGTATAAGATAAAGAACTTTTCGCTAGGGTATGCCAAATTATTATTTGGTATATATAACATTTGTTTGTTAGGCAAGACAAACATTTTTTCTAAGTTTGTAGTGTTTGGAGCTTTGTTTCATTAGTAGACATTCTATTAATTTTTCATTTAGGGTAAACCTGGCCATTTTTTAAATTGTTTTAATTACATTAATAATAAAGTTATTTGTTTAACATTCAACTTCTCTATATTTTGACAGAGATTGGACAATAAGCAAGCTTTTGTGAGGCTTAGTCACCTAAAGATTCAGTTACAAAATTTCAATATTTTATATACCAATTGTGCCCGTGTAACCTTATTAATATATTGATGAAAGTTTTTTTACAATGAAAGCATGCTTATTATATCCTAGCCAGGAAAAACTCAAAGTGCTCAATATTTTACTTTTAACATTACTTCTGATACAGCTATAATTCAAATACTTATGAATAAAGTGAGTATCATCCCTGTACAAGATAAGTAATTTTTCGGTAGGGTATGCCAAATTATTATTTTTCAACAATTTATGCTCTAGATTTTATGTAAGAGTGAATATTTGTCTCTGTACTGCTGTTTTGATGCAATCCTTACAAGGAATACCTTTCGATATTTTCCGACAAATGTATCCAGCAGTATAAGCTGAGCAGTGGTATTCAATTTTTTCCATGACTACATCACCCACAAGCAATTTTTCTCTTGAAGTTGCTTGTGAAGAGGACAGGAGAGCTAGCAAAACATTAGGAGTGTTTTCAGAGTAATTTTCTTTATTATTATGAACATTTTTGAAAAGACCGCTAACATTTAATAATGTGTCTCCATAATCCTCTTCGCAATTAGAGAATTTCAAATGTGGACTAACCATGTTAGATAATATCAGATATTTAAAGGCATATATAAATATGTTTGCATCTAGGTCAACATTTCTATAATCTATAACTATTATACATTCAAAAATAAATTTCTAAAGGGTCTTGGCTAATATTTTTGTGATAATAATATTCTACATTATACTGTTCAAATAATAATTATCAACAAGTTTACAGTAACAAGTTATCCTTCCTTGTTGGGATGGCCCTCGCACAAGTCGAGGTTTTCCTACTTGGATAGCATGTTTGCTACTATATAGCATGGTGTCTACAAAAATAATTTTTTTTAATTTTGTTAATGGCTTCAATCCAAAAAGTGTGATGTTGTAAATTTTGTTTAACCACTTGTCTTAACTTTCCTCTTTGCACATCAACCGGGTAGCCATTGACATTGTCAGTGTGTCGAAAAATTCAACAACTTCTGCTGTTGAGGCCATTGTTGCGTCAGAGTTTGCATAATGAAAATAATCTGAAAAAAAAATATTTTTAATTTAATTACTTTTACAGCTATTGCACCTGCAAGTATTTCACCAAAAGACATTTCCTATTTGCTTACAACAGACTTTGTTAACCTTTATACAATTGTAGTGTGGCTCACGGTATCCACTAATGTAATATCAATTATAAATTTAATGTAGTAATAAACAGCACTTGGCAGATACAGGTTGTCTCATTTAATAACGTCATTACATGGCGACCTTGAAAGGCGAGCTGGCCACCGATAGTAATAAACTCATAATAAATATAAGACCTAATAAATACACACATTACCAAAATGAGGAAAATATTACATAGTGCCATAAAAAGTTTTGGGAACAAGTTGTAAATAAATATTTATAAAATAAAGTAAAAAATATAAAATAATGAGGCAAAGAGACAGCTAAGAAGACTTGAGACGAGAAAAGAGGATTCCTTTTTAATAGGATAAGGGTAACAAACGAGCACACAGTCCACCTGATGGAAGGTGGTTGCTGTGGCCCATAGATATTTATATCTATCCTTGATTACTAATCAAAATGCAGATGCGTTGTCACCCGTGAGGACTAAAATGGAATGCCTCATTTCCAGTAAAAAGGGTCTCCTGTTCTCTACACCCACCATACGAAACAACAGCATTAAGCTGCTATTTTACGCTGGTATTCTGTAAAAGCGTGGTCCATTGGTTTAGTTGTAGCACGAATACAACTAAACCACTAATATAGCTGCAGCATGGCTCTACCGCTTAAAAAATTGATGACAGAGATTACTTTTTTTTACTCAGGTTAACTTTCAAAAAGAAGGTGACAGGCATCATCATAAACTCTCACAAATTTTAAGTGATATAAACAAAAGTTGTACTTTAACCTTTACTTTTCTTATTCGTCTTTGCCTTCTATCATTATCTCTGTCTACGTCTATAATGTGTGGTACTTATATATTACTTTCACAAACATGTATATTGTATTTCTTTACCTGACTTGTTTTGTGTGGTGTACAGTTTAGCTTAGTATCTACTTAACTATCTATTATATTGATAGGTTTAAGCGGATGGCATCCTTGAATTCCTTAGTATATTTATAGAGTTAATTTTAGCACTAACAAAGTTTGATTGTTACAGTGCCATTTGTTAATTTAAGGGAAACCTGTTATTGGCAATACTACATTACACATAGTTATAAGATATACAATTTGTAAGGCTGTTGGTTTTCTTAATAAAATAAATAAATAAATAAAAAGAATATTGGTTGAGAAGATATAAATTGAAGTACACAGTGGTATTCACATAGGGAATTTTAACATTATCAAACCAACCGTGGAGTAAAACAAATAAGAACACAATTATAAATTATTTTTAGGATATTTATTATATTATTTTAGGAGAACTGAATTTTTGTGTTTTATCTATAAGAAAACAGGAAAAATGTTAATTTCAATCTTTTACCATTACTCATTTTTTAGATGGAAAACTATTAACACAAAGGAAGTGCTACTTGTATATTCATATCCTTATTATTTAAGCTTCATTATTTTGATATCAATGTGTAATGAAAAGTAAATTATGTGATTTATTACATAATATTTTTTTAAGGTCGAAGATTATTTTATAGTATATTTTAAGTGGCTTAGAATATTCCATAAAGAAATACAATTTTGTTTCTAAAATTTGTAAACCATTTCACATTTTGAATAACTCCCAGATCTAGGTACAATTTAAATTAGAAAAGTTAAGTTCCATCTGTATAGGATTTATTTCTCTGTACAAAACATTAATTTGATATAGTAATTAATTGTAATTTCTATACCTGATTTACCTAGTATTAGCAAAGATATTAGTAAAAAAAATGTAATTTATACCATTTTTTTTTCAAAATTTCCGATAGGTCTTTATTTCTTGACAGGCATTGGGCTTTAACAAGTCTGAGAAACTGAGTCACCTAAAGTTTTAGTTGCAATCTTTGTCAAAATTTTAACCAATTTTCTCTTCTTTGATACTATTTTCTTCATCAATGTAACCTGTAATGAAATAAATAAAATAATTAAGTACTATATTCATATTTTGTAACTGAATGATGAACATAAAAATATTAATTTATTATTTAGAACTTTTGATGTGTTTGACTTGTTTTGACCATCCTATATAAGCCCTTGCATTTAGAATAAGATTCATTATAGTTCTCATCGTAGTAATGTAATCACGTAGTTAAGGAAGTCAGTATTGCACTGAATTAATTTTAATACATTACTGTAATGTAATAGTTATTAAATGTCATTGAGATATATTTGTAGTTTTTAAAAAGCTTCACCACCACTCCCGAAACTTAACTGGCGCAGCCAGCTCACAGCTTACAGCTGAGTTCAAGTACACTCAAATTGGTCTTGTCCACAGTTCCGGATATCCTCAAACCAAATAAGTTTGTTAAATCAGGAGCTGAAGAAACCTTCCTATTCAGACAAGAGGAGATCTACAGGTAGACGTGGCAGTGAGCGAACTGTAAATAAAGCGTTTTACTATCCTGTCTCATTGTAGTTATTTCCTGTGGTTATTTCTTTATGGCTCTATGTTGTGACTTTTGAACTAAAATCGTTGAAAGTTATTTGATTTCTGCACAAAACTTGGCAGTTATTTATTAGGTAAATATTATTATAAAGAAAAATAAAATGGATTAAATAAAAATAATGTAGTTAATTATAATCTTAACATTTTCACTGTCCGGTTGGCAGACACAATAGTAAGACAATAGCAGTGCCCTATATGTAGTGCACGGGACAACAAAAGGGTTAAGAAGTGCTAAAATTATAGAAAGAGAATAATTAACAGAATATTTTTGTATACTTGTATTGATTTTTAAATAAAAATGGAACAGAGAAGAGAAAAAAGTATGTCACTTTCTTCAAATTAGACCTAAGGATCTAAAAATGCTTGATCAGCATGTTTGATGGCGATCAAAGTATTTCAAGTTTATTTAATATATTATAAGATTTTTTATGGCATCAACAAGATTATACATACAAACTAAATAATATTATATATAACAATTACCTTATAGGATAAGATGCATCTCTTTTTAAGTGAAAGATTCTGGTGATTCTAGATCATATTGAAACTGAATTAGAAAATATTCTTAGTGGTTTCAATACCTACTTAAAAAAAAATTATAGTTAACCAACTTCACAATCCATACATAATAATTCACAAGGTTTTAGATATCCATTCGTTTTGCAAATAATTTTAATTAGATTTAACCACAACATCAAATTTAGAATTACATGTAGCAGAAAACAATTCCTATGGCCTTATAATATTAATATTGGTGTGTTACTTAGAGATGGCCATCTCAGTGTAAGTGATGAAAAGTGAATTATAATTAAAGTTTCAGATTTAAATGTTTCGCATGAGCAGTTAGAATTGAATATTAATAGATACATGAACTTAAATACTTAAATAAGCATGTTAGAATTATTTTGACAAAAAAATCTCTAAACATTCAATTAATTATTATAATATTTCAAACTGAATTCGAAACAAATTCCAGTGTTGAACAATTTGAACAGTTACCACCTTCATTTAGAGTCAAACAAGGCATTCTAAACTCCCTAAGATATATTATTAAGGTTATTACTGGTGACTTCGATTATAAAGATGCTATAAAGTATGAAAATATGATTGGTAATTTAAAAATTCGTCAATACACACTAGTGAACAAGATTGCCTTAATGAAATAAATAGAATCACTTGTTAAAATAATAACATTTATAAGAAATAATTTTATCAAGATTAATTCAAATTCAATTCTTGTGAATACAAGTAAAATAGTACAGGTAACATCTTTGAAAAAGATATATATCATTGTTATATGCCTATCATTTCTTAGTTAGATATGTTTTAAATTATTTTTAAATTTATAAATATCCTCCATTTCATGAAACATAGATGGAACTTTATTGTTGATTTTAAACAGTGTGCCGAAAACGCTTTATCTAAGTAAAGCTGTCTGATGAAATTGTATAATTTTATTTTCAATTATTAAATAATCATTAAATATTTCAGAATTCGTTTTTATAAGGCCAGGTCAAGAGTACCCTAAACCGTAGAGCATGTATGAAGGGAATAATGATTGATTTATTTTTACACAATTTCCAATCAATCTACACTAGATGGAATGAAATCGAAACTTCTGTAATCTTTAGTAAATTAGGAATTTTACTTGTAGATATTGAAGAATTGTTAAAATCATTAAAATCAGTAGAGTTAACAAATAAATTTTTATACCCCATAAGCTATAACAACTAAGTAAAAATAGAATAATGTATAAAATTAAGGGAAGTCAAATAACATTTGTTTTAGAAATAAATACTATACAGCCATCCTGTTACCACTCCCTCTAAACTATAATTTTAATTCTTTAATACCCATAACTACAAGTAAAAGGTTCTGAAATGGTCTCGCTCACTCAGTCTTGCAATTACAAGGCCCTATGTTCCTGCACTATGATGACAAGTCACAACTTGCACAAGTTGAAGATGCTTGTATGAATGCTTTAATGAGATTCCCAGATAGTACGAGCTCCTGCCATCCAGTACCAGCCGAAAAGCAGATCTATATAAGCATTTTGGACATTAGTGATTTAATAAATCTTGAATATTTCAATAACCTTAAAATAAGGAAAGTGAAATAAAATATACTGTAAAAAATTTATAAATGTAAAAAGTGTTGTGATCAGAAGATGTCAATTACATCATTATTTATTAAAACAAAACTAAAAATTAAACCATATTCAAGCGGCATCTTTGAAAATTTGTAATAAATTGTTGCTTTTTTGCAAGCTTTGTTCTAGTGATATTTTTATAACGATACATTTTCATAGCAAATATCTATATAATTTTTTGTCTTTCCATAGTTACAGACACAATTTTATTAAGTGACTGCCACTTTATACTATGTAGTTATAATTAAAAATGTTTGGTGAAATAATCACAAAGTGATGCAATGTTTTTTATTCAAAATGTATGGTCCAATACTTCATTACTGGAGTCCACTTGATACCTATTTAGAAATCACAACTTTCAGCAGCCGAAACTTAAGTACCATAATAAGTAATAAAATTACTCGCCTGTTGCAGTCAGAGGCACGCCATGAGCTTCTTCTGCCTAGTCAAGAAACGTTCTTTGGGAAGTTCAATGATCTAGGAATTTGTGAATACTATGAAATACATCCACAAGTTTCTTAAATTATCGTTTTTAGGGAATCTGCACCAACATAGCACTTTTCGTATTCCGTTAAGATAGTATCATAGTATACAATATGCACACGACGAGCACAAAAACGGAGTATTGTTATTTTCACAAATAACGGAGGAAACTTTGCGTCCAAGATGTCAATGCAACATAAATGCGAGGAAATACATTTGCGCTAAACTCAGAATCAATATCGATAATTTTGAATTTTGTCAATTTGATTTGACATTAACACAATATGGCGTTTTAAAATGGCGTCCGTAGCCAGAGAACAAATTGCGACGGTAGCGCCAAGTTGCATAGAATGGAACTAAGCTGTCACGGGCCTGGTCTGTACCACAAACTAGTAAGAAGTGCTGTGCTGGTACTCCATGGCTGGTAGTCTAGGCCTACATATATATTTATCTATGGTCTAGGCTGTGATAGGGATGGGCAAGGGAAAAATATATCGATATATATCGAATCTATTTTTTAAACCAGTATCGATATATATCGCGTGATAAATATCGATATATCAATATATCGTCATCATTTGCATGATGTAAGATAAGGCCCAAAATTGGTACGGCTTTCCATTGACTCCCGTCGAGTTGGGGGTTGATACGTATTTTTACAGAATAGTTACACTATTATAAGCACACACACAAAGTTACAACATTACAAACGCGTAATTTTTGAGAAAAAAGTTATTGAAAATCAATAATTCTTGCATTGTTTATGTCTAATCCTACAATAAAACTGACGCCATTTTTTATTGTTATTGTCAGTAGGGATGTCAATTCTTTCCGAAAAAGATCGATTTTTTTAAACAGATTCGAATTGTAAGCTGATGTATCGATTCCCCAAAAATCGATTTCTAAAATATCTATATTTTTTCATGTTTGAATTTATATTGTAAATATAAATCCCCTTCAGAAAGAGAAAAAAATCCCCTTCATCATAAAATATAGGGGGACTGATTCAGAAGGATTTCTGTATCTATTTTGAGACTGCTACGTCTCCGGCGCGGGAAGAGAGAGTGCGGGAAGAGCAGCCTCTACGCCTTAGCGTAACAAATCGCAGGCATCCCTCCTCGCCTCCGCACCTTCAATTTGTTGGTCGCCTTCGGCGACCAGCCTCAGCCGCTTCGGCTCGTCCGATGCCTACGATTTGTTACAGCAGGCGGAGGCTGCTCCCCCTACGCGCCTCCGGCTCTTTAAAACCACTCTAGGGGTAGGACAGACTCGTACCAGGTGGAGTCGGGGTCAATCAATTCGGTTCTTTGACATAAGTTGAACCTAACCTAATTTATTTGTTATCTGCCCTAATTGGTACTGTTAAAATAAAACAAATTTCAATAAGAGATCATTTATTATGGTATCTTTCTTGTTTTTCATAAAATGGAATTATATTTACATTATAAATGCAAACATAAAAATATTGATATTTTAGAAATCGATTTTTTGTGAATCGATACATCAGCTTACGATTTGAATCGATTTAAACATCGACCTTTTACGGAAAGAATCGACATCCTTACTGACGACAATGACATTACAAAATAGCGTCAGTTTTATGGTAGGATATAAACTATGCAAGAATAATTGATTTTCAATAACTTTTTTCTCAAATATTACGCGTTTCCGCATGTTGTAACTTTGTGTGTATGCTTATAATAGTGTAACTTTTCTGTAAAAATACGTATCAACCCCCAACTCTACGGGAGTCAATGGAAAGCTAAGCCCCAAAATTTTATTTACTAACGGTTGGACGACGAAAAAAACGATACATTTTAAAATATATTGAAATTGATATGAAGTCAATACTCTAAAATAAATATCGATATATCGCCATTTAAAATTGCGAAGATATATATCGATATGTACTTTTATAAAAAAATTCCGATATATCGATATTTTTTGCCCAAGCCTAGTCTGTGATATATTCGTTTGGTTTGATAAAAATCGCCGTATATCTTTAATAAATTTAATGATTTTATGAATGTGTTGTGATATAATAATAAGTGTTTATAAGTGATATGTGCGTTAGATTTACTATGTGAATACTGTCGCCCTCTTTGCAGCAAATATTACTTGACTTGTAGGTAAGAAAATAGATACTTATTTGTAATGAAAATTTTTAAACACTTAGGTATTATGCATTACATTTAAATTATGATCTTAATAAGTTTTCATCCGTATTCTAGTTCTGCAGCTTACGGTGTAGAAAACATTTTAATTTTTCTTAGTAAGACCCAAAAATCTCAGTCTCAAATCTCAGAAAGTAACAGAATGAAAATTGCAAATATGTACTAATTAAATGAAAAAAAATTCCTGACGTTTCGGGTGCTTTATAGCGCCAATGGTCACGGGGGGAGGGGGGGCTGAGGTGTTTGACGTCCCGATGTCATAGTTAGCCTGGCTACTTTCAGTTCTTGAATAATAATTTTGGTCCGATCTACGCAGAGTGAGCTTACAGTATCTTGAAGTCGTGCAGTGGTATGCTTGGGTTTGGATTTAATTTTATTAACTATAGGATCCCAAGCAGATGGCAGCACCCATCCATCTTCTCTATTGAAATTAGGATGATTTTTAATTTCAATAGTCTTGCGGATTGTCCTTGGTAGGAATCGATGTTCTTTTGCGAGGATTTATGGTCTATCCAATGTAATGTAATGGTAGGATGATCTTGAACATGTTCACACACTGCAGACTTCCCGGAACTTTGGTGCTTCAAGTCAGCTATATGTTCTTTCACGCAGGTTTTTATAGATCTTTTTGTTTGTCCTATGTAAGAGAGACTACATTCACAATCCAGCTTGTACACTCCTGCATCTTGTAAAGGGATATAACACTTGACGTATGGTAAAAATTATATTTACATTCTAATAATATAAATTGTAATAATGTTGCTTTATCAGTAGAAAGCCAGAAAGTAGAAGATGCTCTAAGGCTGGCCACATACATTGCGTATTCCAAACGCAGCAAATCCATATCTATATAAAATCAAGGACCTATCACAAATGCAGTAGTTCAAAATTTTGAGGAAAAATGGGATTCCGAATGTATGTGGCTGGCCTTATTAAAGGGAAAAAAATATTGTATAATTTAATAAATTAGCTGTGACTTGTGTAACAATTCAAAATTATTTTATCATTGGTAGAATGTAGCTGATCAAAAGTTCCAAAAGCTAAATTAAATACTTTTAGGTAGACATTTACTGTATCAGTTTGAAACTTTTACACTCAGTTGTGAAACAAATTACTGTGAGCATGAGTGAGAGATGTGGAAAACTTAAAATTAATGAATAAGTGTTTTGTATACTGTTGTTACATAGTGTTTTTTATTTTGAACAAGTTTTACCCTACAGCACATTGCTATGGCTCAAAAGGTTTTCCATAAAGTATATAAAGGCACATGTGTATTCAAATGCAATGTTGTGTTGAAATTTCAAATCAGTATCAATTGGCAAAGAATATTCTGATATTTAAGATTTTAAACAAATGATCATTATTATTTATATAGACATTAGAAATTGATTTATGAAAGTTACATTCATGGTACGTACTTACTTACAAAATTAATTTAATTTTTGTTTTAGATATTCTGATTCAAGTTTTGAATATTCAAAATTGAGTGATGATAAGGATTTCTTATATTTACACGAACACTACACATTGAATAAAACTACTTTTATGGATTTTATCGCGTTTAATTAAGTTATTTTATATTCCTGACATTTTGGTTGCTTTCCAGCAACCGTAGTCATGGGGGACTGAGGTGATTGACGTCCCAATGTCAAAGTTAACCCGGAATACCTTCAGCATTTAGTTATTAATTTTAGATTGCGTAGATCGGACCAAAATTATTAATTAATTATATTTAAACACGATAAAATCCTTATAAGTAGTTTTATTCAATTTTGAGTGATGATATTATATTTTATATTATATATATTTATAAATATAAACCCACCTTAATTAAATTTTAAATAGTAAACATTATAATTTATCACATTAATAATGTTTAATATCTTTAAATAATAGATTAGTTTACATTTTGACCTATTGTTAAAACCATACTTATATTTTTTAACAATATATATCTCTAATATTGTTAAAACCATACTTAACTTCCATTCTTTTCTTTCACTCAATAACTGGTTAATTTATTACATGTTCCTAAGTAGTCAATTGCCCTAAAACAGTTATTATTTTCTTTTTAATTTTCATAATAAAACGAAAATTTATGTTATACCTGTTAAACTGCAGCTTTATAAGCTAATCATTGTTTATTAAAAAAAAGTAAATATTTTGGAAACATGTATAAATGGACGAATTGAATCGGTTTGTCTGCCGACTTCCAAAAAGGATGAGTACCGTCTCCTTTCGACTGTATGTTTTTTTTTATGTGTGTTACCTCATAACTTTGTACTGGGTGGACCGATTTCGATGATTCTTTTTTTATATCAAAGCTGATAGTTCTCGTGTGGTCCCATATGAATTTGATCAAGGTCAGACCAATAGTTTTTGAGTTATTCTTAAATAAATTATATTGAACTCGGCTGTACAAAATTTTTAATTTTAAATTATTTAATATTGTTACTTACAACAATTGGATGGCAAAACTTTTGTTTTGACGCCGGCGCCGGCGGTCAACACCGGCGGTTGGCACCATGGTGCGAGGTGCGACCGTATTTATCGCGCCGCAGTCTGTGCGTGACGGTGTACGCGATACGTGTGTCTGTCGCAGTGCCTCCCTCTTGCGGAATGTTATTAATGCTTACGACTACTGATCTCCTTTTAAAATACGTAATTCTCATCGCAGTGCTTATCTTGTGTTCTTAGTAATTTCGAAATGATGAAGGAAGATGATTCCCAGTTTGTTTTGGGTAAAAGTGGGTCGAGGACGTCGCGGCTGCTGATGGATAGTGTGTCGTCCAGTGACGAACCGGAAACAGAGCGCCTGCTACATGGACTACCGCCATCATCGGTGCTGGTGGCTGGTTGCCGCCGAGGATCACTCACGGCTCCCCCATCGCCTACCGATTTCCGCAAGAAACGTGATAATCGAAACTACAATTATATGAATCATTTTCATCATCTAATCCACTGGAGGGATAGATGGAGTGGAGAACCTAATAAGACACAAGAGGTAGAGATCAATTTTTTTTCTCAAATGTGTCAATGTCCTTTCACATGATATTATAACCTTGTCAAGCGTGCATTGAGTTTGTTGTTGTGAAGTTATCTTGCAACGAAACTGCTTTTATTCAACTATCAAGCACTTACGACTTTGTCCAACTTTCACTTTACAGAACAATTTAAGGATTATTATATCTAAAATATATTACACATTACAATAAATTTAACATACATTTACTTAGATTCGCTATTCTTACTCAATACGTGTTTTTTCTTAGTCTCTTTAATGTTTTCATAACCTTGGAATCGTCGAGGTAATTTAGCGATACTATAATCATTACATATTACGTACTTACTGGTGTTTCGGACACAATACATTTTTCAAACAAGCTGTAGGTACATAGCATGATTAGGTAACTTTATTATATATATCCGGGTACCCTGTGTTTTTATATTTGCTATAGTAATAAATTTAATCACTCTATTTCCTTGTTGTCATTTAGTATAGACTGTCTTACAAACAATAACAAATCACCAGGCGAAAAACAATTAGTCAAAGAGAGACATAACCTGAACGTAGGTTTCTAACACAACCGCAATAATTTATAATAATGTTTCATCAGGTTCATTAGGTAGAAGATGGAAATTTATTTCATATCAAAAATAGTTATGGTACCTTACATCGTATGAAAGTGTAAACTATAAGTAAAATTAAATTAACATCCTACCTATGCCTCGACGGTGAGCATATATCTCATTTCTGAAAGTGTATGCTATAATATATAAAGTAACCTGTTGTGTACATTAAATACTTGCAATATCTTAGACACAGTGCGCTCGCTTAAATTATATATGTGAGCAACGTGATTGTGAGCTTTAGAATATGAGTTAATAAGACGGGGGCACTATTCCACAACGAAGTTGTGAGAGGAATAAAACTTCCAATTAAATCGCACAGTGGTGAACTGACAATCATCCTTTTGAGTTTTGTCACGATATGCGTTGGTGAAATTTAGCAGCTGGAATTAATCGCAACAATTTCTCTGAGTACTCCCTGTGGTAGATGCAATAGAATATGTAAAGGAGTGCAACATTTATTCGCAGCGCCAGTGAGTCAACTCGATCAGAAAGAACTCGGTTGATGCGATCAAGTGAAAGGAGCTGGCACTGGGGTGCCCCGGTCTAGGAATGACAACAGTATTCCATGTGAATCTGAACTTGCGCCTTGTAAAGTTGCAAACGGTGTGCCGGCATGAAATACTGTCCCGCTCTACAAAGCACACCAAGCTTTTTGAAGGCCAATTTGGCTTTCCCTTCTATGTGACCACAGAAATGAAGAAATTCGATAAGTCAATGCTGAGAATTCCGATGCTGGCTCAGAGAAGACTACGAGGAGAATGCTCTGAAATGAAGAAATACATCAAAGGGGTTATTTTTAGCGGTAAACGCGCAAATTTGTGTCCTCAGGGGATTGAAAAACATCGTAAGCAAATTATCAAGTTCTATGAATAATATAAATATTAAACACATGTGAAGTCCATCAACATGCTTAGAACAGAAGTAATGGAAAGGAGGGTCTCAAGTCGAGTTACTTTTCTTTTTTTATTTTCCTGGCCAGGTTCTGGTCTGGGGTAACGTTGTTATACATTTCACCGTGATCTTTGTCTTTTGTAAAATTCAGTTCACAAATAACAATTACTACATTAGTTTGAATGTATAGTTTGAAAATAAAATCAGTTTATAGGAAATCGTTCATTTGAAAAATAAACTCTACGTGTTAAATGTACGGAACCTGATCATTTAATTAGTATTTAATGTAAACTTGTGCATTTTATAAAAAAAAGTAAATATGAAATGAAACAATACACTTTTTATCACAATCAGTAGCGGTACACAACAGCATTTGCGTGATCAACACACAGAATACACGCGACTTTTTATTTACATTCAGCAGCAGCTTCTTACTGATAACAACTTAAAATTATAAAAAACTGCAAATATAGGCTGATATTCAGTCTTATAGCCGAGTGTATAAAGGAGGCCTATGTTTAGCAATTCACTTTTATGATTATTGTTTGGCTGTAATGAATAATGACAAGAACTAGAAAATATACTCTTAATTTCATCCATCTGCTTACTTTGTAATACGATCACAGATAACCATGTAAAACACTCTAGTTATAAAAAATCAAGTAATTTATGAATATATTCCAATCAACTAACTCTAAATAGTGTTAAGAATTCCTTGAGTCTACTTAAAATATCTAGGCATCTCCATGTTATCTGAGATGATCACACAGAAGTGTCAATATCGCAAATGAAATCACGAACGACGATAACATCATATCGAAGTTTGATTTGATATATTGATAAACATTCATCCGTTTTTGTTTAATGAAACTGCATACGCTATCGCATTCTTTTTTTCAAAGTCAATTGTTTCTGCGTGACTAAATAGGTGGTACACAACTGTTACATCGAATAGTATGCGTAGTGCGTACAATGTAATCATGACTATTGAAGACGATATCAATGTATATATTTGAGTGGGAAGCTCTGCGAATATCATGCGACACACTATCACATTCAAAACTGGAGCAAAATCCTCATACACTCTCCAGGTGGTATTAAAAAAATTATAATTCAAGTCACAAGCGATCTTACAGCGATCTTACCCATGGACAACTGCAACCAACTTCAAATAAAGAAGGACTACAGATGTGTCATCACATCTGAAAACTAATATGTAATGCTTCGCAACCTGCAATTCTACTAGCTCTCTGTACTCTTCAGATCGGAACACAACAATGCACGCACTGCAGAAATAGGTAAGAGCAGGGGCGGATCCATATCCATATCCATATTTTTTTGAGGATATATTAAAAGGTCGGGGAAAAAATTTTGTCGTATTTTGTTTGTATAAAATTGAAGAAAAATCTCTTTGGCTGTACTATTTGTATCTGGCTTATTTTAATATCAATACTTATAGGAAAAAAAGTGAAAAAAAAGCACTTTCCCGCCATTTTTCAATTCTGTTCGCCAAAATGAGTGAATATAACGAAGAAATTCGATACATTCTGAAGGTTTATTACAAAAAAGGGAAAATGCGACTCAAAGCGCGAAAAAAAATTTGTGACGTTTATGGACGAAATGTAGTGTCAGTAAGAGTAGCAGAAAGTTGGTTCAAGCGTTTTTAGTCCGGGAATTTTGATGTCAAAGATACAGCTGCTCGCTGTGGTCGCCCTCATACCATTGATTGATGCCATTTTTAAAAAATAGGATCAAGATCGGCATATTAGTAGTTACGACATAGCCGAGGAATTGAGGATTAACCACAAAACCGTTTTAACCCATTTGAAAAAGTCTGGCTATACAAAAAAGCTCGATATTTGGGTACCACACGAGCTCGCTGAAAGAAATCTAATAAATCGTGTACTCATTTGCGATTCTCTATTGAAACCGAACCATTTTTAAAAAAATTGATCGCGGGTGATAAAAAGTAGATTACCTACGACAAGAACGTGCGAAAAAGATCATAGTCAAAGGGTAGTCAAGCTCCACATACCGTAGCGAAACCCGGATTAACACGCAATAAGGTAATGCTGTGTGTATGGTGGGATTGGAACAGTATCGTTTATTATGAGCTTTTACCGCCGGGCAAAACCATTGATTCGAATGTCTACTGCCAATAACCAATGAGACTCAAGCAAGAAATTGAGAAAAAGCGTCCGGAATTGATCAACAGAAAAAGGAGTGGTCTTTCATCATAATAACGTCAGACCACACACATCTTTGGCCGCTCAGAAAAAATTGAGAGAGCTTGGTTGGTAAGTGTTATAAAATATAGAATAGTCGAAGATTTTCTTTTAGGAATCAATTTTTCTGTATTACTTTCAAACATTTTTGTCGAATATCAATATTTAGTGAAAATCTGCCACAGTATCCACTTACCATCAGGTGAACTGTGTGCTCGTTTGTCACCATAATTCTATTAAAATATTTCTCTCATACGATTAGAAGTATAATGAACTGCGGTAACCTAAAAATTAAAAAAAAATAAGTTGAATAAGACAGCATGCAAGAATTGCTTGTAAAATTCGATATTAGGAGATTTCGATAAGATATTATCGATAATATCAATCTCTACAAAAGTGAGATTAAAATTAGCAGAATTTCAGGTATTTGTAATTATTTTAAATTAAATTGCTTTGCATTCAGATGATTATTATTATAAAATTTGATAATATTTTCTATCCATTAAAGTACAAATTGTGTGTACCTGCTCTAAAACACAGCATTTAGACGGCTAAACATCTCAATCGTGCCTACGTGTTAAATGTATAATAATGTGAGTTTTCTTTCTGAGGTGAGTCATAATTAATTACGTCTATTAAACACTAATTTTCACTTTAAAACCTGAGATTTTGCAAATACAAGCGGGATTTGTTTTGTTCACGAATGACGCCAGGCCTATATAGTCCGATAGCGTGTACGTAAATGGTTTAGTCTATCTTTTGCGTGTGCGCGGGCCGTGGTAGACTAATAATATACAATAAATACTCTATGCTAAATTATATGTAACACTGCCTCTGTTTCGACCTCTCTAGTTTACAGAATGTGGAGAGTGCCTCTCCTGATTCTCGTATTCATTTATTTCCCGGAAACTGATTTCCCTATGTCGTCCCGATTTCGTACAAGTTTTCAAAACATTTTACTTGGCAAACTAGGGTTGCCATACTTTTGTTATGAATATCCTTAGCATTCGGTCGTTTTGCTTTGAAGCTAGTATTCGTAGAGCGAAGAATATGAATAATTTGCGTGTATTAAATCTTTTCATCCATGATGATGATGATGATATCTATAATTTAACCCACCCATATTTTAATAGTAGTAATTTTACTTAACTCGTGTCTAATATCTAAGACAGTGTCACGGCTTATCAGCAAGTAGATTCGAATACAAATAACTTTATTTTTATAAAAAAAAAATGTTGTGGGTCCTGTGTTTGATTTTAATGGCGGGAAATTTTGACTGGTTTTAATCACAGCGTCGTCCTTTGTTCTCATAACGAAGTACATATTATATATATACGAGTACAATACGGTCAACGGCGTAATATCCTCTTTGTACTCGAGGTGGGCTCGGTTTCTGTTTAATTTGTACATAAAGTTTAGAATTATGTATTAAATATTAGTAGTAAGTACTGATTTTTAATGCATAAGTGTAAACTTGTTCCGTTTAGTGGCAGTGTAAGAAAATCCGCTACCCCATATCGACTAGTAGGTGTTGTAAGAGGTGGTGGAGGGGAATCTTATTTATTTTTGCTGCCAAATAGCAGTGCGTGCACAGCTGTTTCGGCATTATTTATTCTGTGGTTGCGGTATGAAGGGTATACAGAGCCGTAATAATTATAGGCATTCCATCTGGCATTTATTTGACTCTGGTTGCAGGGTCCATGGGCTGCAGTAGCCTCTTACGACCAGGCAAACTGTAAGTTCGTTTATCAGTCTGGACTGCCTCTGTGGTCTAGTGGTCATAAACGCGATTGATGATCTTGGGGTCCCGGGTTCCAATGCCGAATCGAAACAAAATCAGTTATTGGGTTTTTCTGACAAAAAATTCTCAGTGGCAGCCCAGAGTCAGAAAGTTGGCGGTTTACATTCCCTTGCCTCGGTAAGCATGTAAAGCCGTTGGTCCTGTGCCTCATCTCTCTCCGATCGTATCAGATTACCGTCCCACCGGAATATGAAACTGAGGGAATGAGTACCTGTGTTGGCGCCTATACTGTGGAAATGGCTCGTATAATCCTGTCTTGCCCAGATGGCTAGTATCTGTTGAAGTTCGGCCTAGAGGACATTATTATTATTAAGTTAATTTGTCACTTCTGCTTTATAAAAAAAAGTTATCAAACGAAACTTTTTTTATATTAATTATACATATAATTAGCAAGTATGCGTTTTGTGAGTTTTATAATAGTCCTTCAGTCCTTCACAAGTCTGCTGCTGAACCATAGGCCTATCTCAAACATGAATACTTGGTATAAGAAGATCTAAATATAGAAATTTATTACAAAGTGTACGTGCTTTATTCTTGAGTTCGAACAATGGATTACGTTTCGATTTAAGGTCAGGTAAACAAAAACACCGATCAGAAAAACAAACTTCTTCTTATGATGCAAATAGTTCGAGGTAATTTATATTAAATTCTGGTAGGTATTAATTTAACTGTACGAACAAATTATAAATAACATGTAACTACGTATATTATGTAGGCCATACAAATGTTCTTGTTCCGTACTGCAATCGATCTCGCGACACGCATTGCTGCTGCCAAACGCTTAGCTACTGAACTAATAAACCGGCAAAATAAAGAGGTCTAATATAAAGGTAGCAATAGGTGGCTCGAGTCAATTTCTTTTTTGTCATGTAAGCTTTACTAGGTAGTAGGATAGGACTTCTTGTCTGCCTAGGTGCCCGTCTGCGTAGGCACCACCCACTTACCAATTGCTATTTAAGGGTAGACTGCTGTGGTCTCAATGTGTGCAGTCCATGGACGCTTACAGCCAACCTTAAACAAGGAAGGCTACAGATAGTTGTCACCTCTGAGAACTTAGATGAAATGCTTCGTTATCAGTAAAAAGTGCCTTCGGTTCTCTATATACAAAAACATAGCAGTATTTTACGCTGATAATTTGTGAGAGCGTAATCGGTAGAGCCGATTCCTTTCGCTCCATTATACCTAACTCCAGTGTAACTTCACTTTAAAATGAACTAAAAATTTAATTTCTAATATACATATACATAAATATAATATACATTAATCTCAATTATAAATTTTTGTAATATTTTTTTATGCCCACTGAGACCAATATTTTACGATAATAAGATGATAGATTCTATCACGCCTTCGAGATTATTTAAGTGATATTTTAAGCCTGTTTTAAGTCATTACCACACTTCCTTAAGCAAACTTAAAAATATCTAGATAGAATATTCTATATAATGAAAATAGATATTGCATGGGAAAAGAAACAGACTATAGAAACAATCGAAGTTATACATTTCAATCCAGTTAACACAATCCGCATGTCATGAAGAAATTACATTAATTTATTTTCATAAATATTTTGCCATCGCTCTTCTGATAGAAAAAAATTTGTTGTTCTTTTCTTTCTTCAACTTTCAATAACGTAGAAAGAGAAAACAACATACTTATAACGTGAAATAAAATTTCCTTATAATTACAGGTAAAATAATTGTTAACCAACTTTTAATTTTGTTGATTTGAGTTTATTATATATTGTTAGGAATATTAATAAACATTTTATAGACACTATTTTATTTTAAAAAAAAAACCTTATAGTACACAAACGTATTCAATTTTGGGTTAAACTTAATCTGCGATATTTCAAGCGTGGTATTAATTCAACACGTTTATAATTATCTATATCGAAACCTCAATTAAAAAAAAAGTATTTTATACCAATCCGTTTAGCGTGATTTGATTATTTTTTTGTATTTATAAGTATTATTAAATAGATAAAATAGATCGAACAATATTGCTATCAAGATTAGTAAAGAAGTTATTATTACTTATTAAACCGTGCAAATGATCGTCGATGCTCAATGCCAGCGTCGCGTCGGCAGTACTGAATATTGTCTAATTTTCTCTGTACATGCTAATGTAGGTGAACCACACGCTTTTGTGCGTGAGATTTTGTTTATTAATTTTGTAAGTTTGTATAACTTACAATGCTCAACAAGCTCAACTTCCTATATAACTAACATCAGAACAAAAAAAAACAAATAATAATGCATTAAATAAACCATTTAACCTCTGCTTAATATTTGTAATAGATAAAACCAATTTGGTATTAAAATAGAGCTAGATTAATGACTAATTTCTGTATGTGACATTAAAAGACCTTTAGAATATTTGTGTGTCAGACTGAATAAAAAAATTAAACTTGTAATAAAAAGCAACTACTCGGTCATTTTAAAGACTTTACTAGTTCATTTCAAACCGTGAAACTAGTTCGTTCTATTAGTTCTATTAGGTCATCAGTATCACTAACCAATTTAAACTGTATCTGTATGGAATGGTTATTTCAGTCAGTCGGTCGATATCTGCGACAGTCGTAATAAGTATGTTGATTGATAATAATTTTTACATATTTGATTTCCCTCTATATTTGAACAGGCTTTGGACTGTCATTCTAGTAAATAATAGCATAGAAATAATATAATTTTTAATCATCGATCGGTCATCGGATTAACAATTAGCGTTATATATGTATGGCCTACAAATAATTGTTCCGGGTCGATGTTTGTCCTCGTGCAATTTATGTTTGTGAACTGCCTCCACAACACAGGAGAAAATCCTAGTATGGTATAGTTTTTTTTTAACAAAAAAAAATGCGTTCGAAAACGTTCCTTCTAGTACAGTGCTAAGATAGGTTTCCTAATCCTTCATCGTTCGCGAATAACACAAGACTAATTTAAATCGGTTCAGCCGATTCCGAGATATCGGTGAACATACCTAAAAAATCATACGTGTCGAATACATAACCTTCTCATTTTTTTGAACTCAGGCATTTTAAAATGTTTATGGTGCTGTCATTTAATTTTGAAATTAGTTCCTTAATCATAAAAAACCCCTAAAAAAAGCGTAAATCCCAATTCCAAAAAAATTATGACGATCATTAATGAGGTTATACCAATTTTTATTACGTTTGTTTCACTATTACATTTTTGTGATTATAGTTGGTAATGTCATTAAAGTTTTCTTAGTTTAAATTTTACATCAAGCAGTGTGCATTCATCATCGTAACGAAATGAAGCGAAAAGATTTTGTAACGAATGCGCGTCGTGTAAATTAGACTTTTTACGACTTTTTACGATTGCTGTTTCGTGATTTTTCTGCGGCATCATGAGTAACCTAGAACTCATTATTGCTACTTTTTACATTTTCTAAAGCTACTAGCGATCCGCCCCGGCTTTGCAAGGGTGATTTCTAAATTCCGACAACAGCACCACCTACCGGATCCAACTATATCTAAGAACCATCAAGGCGATAAGTACTACATAAAAATTTCGTCAAAATTGATCAATGAGCCGTTTAGGAGGAGAATAATTACGAACAGATGCACACCCGCATTTTATATGTAAAGATAAAAGGCATGTATGGGAGATATAATGATATTTTTAACCGACTTCAAAAAAAGGAGGAGATTCTGAATTCGACTGTATTTTTGTATGTGTGTTACCTCAGGACTTTTTTCTAGGTGAACCGAATTTGATAATTCTTTTTTTTTAATTTGAAAGCTGGTGCTTCTCATGTTCCATATAAATTTCATCAAGATCTGACCAGTAGTTTTTGAGTTATCCTTAAGGTGAAAGCGCCAGGGTGGCCCGCAAAATTCAAATTTTCATACGTTTTTTGGAATTTGCAGGTCAGGGTCAGGTTGTATGTTTAACAAAATATCATTCGCAATCGTAACGAGTTTATGTTTACAGAATTATTATCATTAAAATCACCAATACAACCCTCTAAGTTCATATAATCCCATTGAATGCGTTTTTCTGGAAATAGCCATACAATGTCAATTTTTCTGTTACAAAAAATACTTTATATGATTGTGTGATACTGACTTCGCAATTAGGAAGTTAGCAGTAGAACCAGAGTAGTCAACATAGCCTAATAGATAAGCTGAAGTGGTAATGGGCCGTCCATATAGCTCAAAGAACCGACGACCGATAGGGAAAAAGGTTTTCGATTGGTAGCCACATACCGGCAAGCGATTTGTGGGGTACCACTAGTAGGAATGACGACCAATTAAGACATGCAGGAGTAGTGTAGTTGTACCACTTCTAGACCACCTGAGTCAGACGTGGTTCAACGACGTTCGTCGACGCCCGATCCTAAAAAAAAAAAAAAAAAAAAAACAAGGTTTTGGCATGCTCTGATCACGAATCCGCGGTCCATTTTTGTGTAGAATGCACGGTTCCGGAGATGTGTAGATCAATTAGCTAATATCTAATTGATATCCGGTAAGGGCCTCCACCGTCATTAGCGTCCCATTGTTCCTATTTCTATTGTTCTATTGTTCCTTAATCACCTTCATTGCAGCGTGTGCGTCGACTATATCAGTGCTATTGTGTTATAGTTCTTTGTTTATACAACGCTAATCTGAATCATCAATAAAACACATTACATAATTTTGTTACAATTTTTATTTATAAAATACAAAATCTTATTAATTATTATCTATAAAATAGGAGCGAAACATCTCATCCACTAAAATATCGTTGTACAATGTGTTCCTTGTAAATATACTCGTAAAACTATGTATTGAACATCCTTGAAACTTATATAGCAAATACATTAAGCAATATTCGCCACAAACTGAAGTCCACTCATTCTGAATCCTATCAACATTCCAGTTCCATCTTTTACAATTCCTTTTTAAAAACTCTAGATGATATCGTACAGGTGATCGTCCATATGAATCAAAATATTGACCGACGTCATTCGTATCGATATATAAAGCTACCCAATGTGACCCTGGTTTATCATCTGTATCCAAATTACATATTATATACGTTGGTACGTGGGTATACATAGGCAGTCTATTAGCTGCATAAACATTATTTTCTAGACTGGGGTGAATCTTTTTCAGATGTTGTTGTACATCTAGTGTATCCATGATATTACTGCTATTAGTAGATTATTACAGTACCTAGCTACTCAATGAATAACATAGGAATGGTCAATTATAGTGATTTCTACATATTAAATTGCATTTTTGTGATATACAAATCGTACTTGAGTCATTGATCACCAAACAAAACACAATACGAAGAAATGTTGAGATAGGCAACGGAAATGTGAGATAAACTGATATGTTTCTAAATATTAAATTGCATTTTTGTGTTATACAAATCGTACTTGAGTCATTGATCACCAAACAAAACACAATACGAAGAAATGTTGAGATAGGCAACGGAAATGTGAGATAAACTGGTTGACGCATAAAGTAATTATCAACTCATTACGGAAATACTTTAGATTAGAATTTTTACGTACTGGTGGTATATAAGACCAACAAACGCAGTCATCGAGTTAGTGTACGGTCGTTTGGCTACAGTGGATCTATCAATAGTACATTTGTGTTACTTCAATACACCAAAGGCTATGGATGTAAGTGTTTATTCTATTGACTAAATTACTTTTTTTCTGTTATTTTCATGTGTGTGTATTATTTTATTTAAATATTGTGTATGTATATGATTAAGCCGTGGTAACTCAGATGGTTAGCGCTAGCTGTAAATTTCACAGTACGCGACCCGGGTTCGATCCCCGCCAGCACCAATTAAATTGTTAATAGCAATTTTAAGTGCTTATTACCACGTGCTTGGTGGTGAAGGAAAACATCGTGAGGAAACCTGCATGTCTGAGAAAATTTCGAAGGCATGTGAAGTTCGCCAACACACATTGAGGGAGCGCGGCGGACATTTCCTTGCTCTAAAACCCTCTCAGAAATGAGAGGAGGCCTATGTTCAGCAGTGGACTTTAATAGGCTGTAACTTTAACTTTTTTAACTTTTATGATTAAGTGTTAACAAATTGATATTAACATGATAACTGTGTTGTTGCAGAAATCATTGAGCTTCGATGAAGATACCTATAAACAGTATTACTACTCGCCACTCTCCCCTCAAGAAGAGAGTGATAACCTCGTCATTAATAATAACACATGCGATGGTGGAAAAAGAAAATCGCAATCGATTGATCATTTTTTTGAAGCTGAATCAAAAATAAAAAAGGGGAAGGGAAAACTTCAGTGAAGTGTGCACCAGTGCTTTTTTCTCCACAATCATGGAAGAGAATACGGAACTATTCAATAGCGAATTAAATCAGGAGTTGTCTAAAGTTTGTGAAGAAATGGAGAGGGGTCAACTGTTCGATTCGTCATACGATGATGAGTTGTATCATCACTGTGCGATGGTTGAAACACAGTTTAAGTATGTAAAATAAACATTCATTTCGATCATAATTTACATATTGTCTTATACAGTTTTTAATAAATTTAAACATTTTAGCAGTCAACCACTACAACTTGGAAGAGGAACGAAGCGAACGTGCAGCAAAGAATCCAAGATCATCAAAACACCAACAACGGAAGCAGAAGCGCATACCTCTGCAGGGAACAGTATCAGTAACGATGATCAAGTGGAATGTCCAACGTGCCATATATTTATCAAAAACGGTATTTAGCTAATCATTTTAAAAGTAATGTTCATAAAAATAATCTTTTAAATTCACATAATTCTTTATCAAACGTTAGTGTTATTGAATCTGCTTTTGGAAATAGGATTTTAACTTATAAAATCTAGAGTAGAGTAGATCGTTCGACATGGGTAAATTTTGAAACTCCTGAACTATTTTTAAATTCTATTAAAGATGATATTTTATTTTTATTACAAGAGTGTATTCATCAACACATAATTTTTAAGGTAAACTTCATATTGCATGCTGATTTTGTTCAACAAACTAAAGATATTCATGATACGTTCGATTTTCAAACGCTTAACTATATTATTTGTCAAGGAGATGACTTAAATATTTTTCTTTCATCTTTAAATGATACAATTACTACTAAAATTAGTGCTTTCGAAAAAAAAGATAGTGGATGGAGTCTAAAAAACATAAAATCTATAGACATGAATGTTAATAAATTTAACCCCCTACGCGGTACTTCATACATAGATCTTCCTCGTGACATAAAATTAAAAAAGGCTGTTATAAATGTAAAAAACAAGGATTATTTTTGTTTTAAATGGGCGTTACTCTCGGCGTTATATCCTGTAAACAAACACACCGATCGGGTATCATCGTACGTTAAACATGCAAATAAACTTAAATTTGATGGTATTTCCTTTCCGGTTAAAATTTCTGACATAGCAAAAGTAGAGAAATTAAATGATATTAGTATTAATGTTTTTGGGTTAGAATATAATAAAGAAAAACGATGTAATTCTATAGTAGGTCCATTATTTTTAACAAAGTGTCGTAAAGATAGACATATCAATTTATTATTTTTTTCCAAGGATACAAAAAATCATTATTGCTATATAAAAAATTTATCGCGGTTAGTTAGTAAACAAATTTCAAAAGACGGTCACATCATGTACATTTGTGAAGCATGTCTACTTCGTTTTCCATCTCAGGAAAGGTTAAATAACCATGAACAATACGATTGTGCTCACATTTGTACAGTATTACCAAACAGTGAAACTTTAAAAAAAAAGAATTGGTTTGGTCAACCTATTTCAAATGATAAAATTAAATTTGATAGTTATGAAAAAAAGTTAAAGATACCATTCGTAGTTTATGCTGATTTTGAAGCATTTTTAAAACCAATAGAATCATGTTCTAACGATCCTTCCAAACCTTTCACTCATAATATTCAGAAACATGAAGTACATAGTTTTGGATATTATATAAAATGTTCATATGATGATAAATTATCAAAATATGTAACATATTGCGGACCCAACTGTGCACAAGTGTTTATGGAAAGTTTATCTAACAATCTAAAAGAAATAAATAGACTTCAAAAATATCCACCACTTCCGCTAACAAATGAAGACAAAAACCAAATTTCAAATGCAACCATTTGTCATATTTGTGAAACTGAGTTGGCAAAACATTTTTATGATTTTGATTGGTACACTGGTAGTTTTATAGGTGTTGCTCATGAATCATGTTGTTCGAAGATCAGAACACCTAGTTATATACCAATATTTTTACACAACCTTAGTCACTATGATGCTCATTTTATTGTTCACGCGTTAAACTTTTGTGATGGTGAAGTCGAAGTTATCCCTCAAAATAAAGAAAAATATATATCCTTTTCCAAAAAATTAAAAGTGAATAACCACGAAATTATATTGAGATTCTTAGATTCATTTAAGTTTTTATCGTGTAAATTAGAAGAATTGGCCAAAAATCTCAGTAATGATCAATTTCAAGAATTACGTAGAAATTACCCTAATGATGAAGATTTCTTTCGTTTAAAACGGAAAGGTGTTTATCCATATGAACTTATGACTAATTATGATAGTTTAAGTCTAACATCGCTCCCTGAACAAAAATGTTTTTATAGTTCACTCACAGATTCACATATTTCAAATGATGATTACAATCATGCTAAAGATGTTTGGGAACATTTTGGGTGTTGTAATATGCTAGATTATTCAAACCTATATTTAAAAACAGACGTTTTACTTTTATCCGATGTATTTGAAAACTTTAGAAAGTTATGTATTAATACATATGATTTAGACCCTGTCCATTATTACACAGCACCCGGTTTAAGTTGGGATGCAATGTTAAAATATACAAAAATAGAATTAGAACTTTTAACAGATTATGAGAAAATTGCATTTATTAGATCAGGTATCAGAGGTGGTGTATCTCAATGTAGTAATCGTTATGCTAGAGCTAATAACAAATACATGGAGGATTATGATACAGGGAAACCAAATTCATATATCACATATTTTGATGCCAACAATTTATATGGTTGGGCTATGTCTCAATATCTTCCTACTGGTGGATTCGAATGGGTAAATCCAAATACAGAATTTAATGTGTCTAAGACATCAGACTTCGGTTTTATTTTAGAAGTTGATTTGGAATATCCAGATGAACTTCATGATTTACATTCGGACTTTCCTTTATGTCCAGAAAACATTTGTGTAGGCAATATTAATGAGAATAAACTAGTCCCAAATTTAAATAATAAAGATAAATATGTAATTCATTACAGAAATTTAAAGCAGTGCATAGAAATGGGGGTTAAATTAACTAAAATTCATAGAGTTTTAAAATTTAAACAGTCTCCCTGGTTGAAGATGTACATAGATCTAAACACAAAATTAAGAACTTTAGCAAAATCAGATTTCGAAAAAGATTTTTATAAATTAATGAATAATTCAGTCTTCGGTAAGACTATGGAGAATATTGAAAAAAGGGTTAACATAAAATTAGTTACGCACTGGGAGAACCAGGGTAAAGCTTTAGGTGCTCAAGATCTAATCGCTAAACCACAATTTCATAGCCTTTCAATATTTTCGGAAAACCTAGTTGCGGTTCAGTTGCGAAAAACGAAGTTAATATATAACAAACCAATTTATTTAGGGTTTTGCATTTTAGATATTTCAAAAACATTAATGTATGATTTTCATTATAACTATATGATTAAAAAGTTTAGTAAAATCAAATTATTGTATACAGATACGGATAGTTTAATATATCATATATTTACAAATGATTTTTACACTGATATAAAACCTGACCTTTCATCATACTTTGATACCTCAGATTATGATACAAATAATATTTTTGAATATCCAAAATTAAATAAAAAGAAATTAGGTTTTTTTAAAGATGAAAATAATGGTAAAATCATGAAAGAATTTGTGGGTTTACGATCCAAAATGTACGCTTTTAACTTAGAGAATAAGACTATAGCCAAGGCAAAGGGGTAAATAAATGTATCACTAAAAAGATGACAATGAATAGTTATAAGTCTTCTCTATTTAATAAAAAAGTGCAATATTATAGTATGCTTAGATTTAAATCAATTAAACACACAATTTTCACACAAAAATTAAATAAGATAGGTTTATCATATAATGACACAAAGAGACATATTTTAGATAATAATATTGAAACATTAGCTTGGGGTCATTATAAACTGCGTTAAGTGTTGATAGTTTTTACTTTTATGTCTGCGTTTAAGAAAAATTTATATTGATTGTAAAATTATGATAATACTATAATATGACGTAGTTTATTACATATTTAAACATTGTTTTATTGTAAATAATTTAAGTTAATTGTTGTTTCTATTTATTTGAGGTTGAGTTAATTGTAAAATTATGATGTATTAATTGTTGTTTCTATTTATTTGAGGTTGAGTTAATTGTAAAATTATGATGTACTAATTGTTGTTTCTATTTATTTGAGGTTGAGTTAATTGTAAAATTATGATGTACTAATTGTGTTAGAAATAGTATACAGATAATTCTGTTTTATATAATTTTTGGAATATATATTAATTGTTTACACCAACACTTTCATTTTTTATTTCACCCCTTTGAACTTTAGACGTGTGTTATGTTTCACTTTATCCATCCGTTCACTGCTATTGTGGCAGGACCAAGTGGGTGTGGGAAGTCAAATTTTGTAACAAATTTCATAAAATCAGTTACAGAAATATGTAATTGTGATTTTAATCAGATCACATGGTGCTTTGATGAAATGCAACCATTATATAATTTACCAAATGTTAACTATCATCAAGGAATTCCAAATCTTAATATGTTTGATGGTGAAAACCCACATCTTGTTATTATTGATGATCTAATGAGAGAGTCCGATGGAAGAATTGTGGATATATTTACAAAAGGTAGTCATCACAGGAATCTTAGTGTATTTTATCTAACACAAAATTTATTTCATCAGGGTAAAGGACAAAGAGACATATCTTTAAACTCAAGTTATATAATATATTTTAAAAACCCTCGAGATAAAACTCAAATAAGATATTTAGCAAGACAAGTATCACCAGATAACCCAAAATTCATTGAAAATGCCTACAGGGATGCAACTCTAGAGGCACATGGATATTTAATGGTAGATTTAAAACAGAATACCAATGATTTTTGTCGTATCAAGACAAATGTCTTTCCATTTAATGGTTTCTGTACAGTCTACGTCCCCACAAAAGAGTTTAAATACACCAAGAATCAAACAATTGAAATCATTGCTAAATGATGCATCGTCGACTCACAACGTATAAACATTTGCTAACCGCTTTGCATACGCTTAAACCAAAATATCAAAGAGCATTACTTAAAACGTGTGATGAAGAAGAAATTAACTGTATTTGTGAGTGTATTCATAACGTTTTACAAGGAAAAGTACCTCTTAAAGATCAGGATAAACAAAAATTGAATAAACATAAAAACATACTCCGTAAACTAGTACGTAAGTGTAAACATAAACTAAGAAAAAATATAATTATACAAAAAGGAGGGGCTTTCTTACCAACAATATTAGGTGCAATATTGAGTGGATTAGTGAGTGGACTAGCCAGTTAACATGGAAAATGCAAAGAAAATGATACTTATCGAACCTGGATTGATTGAAAAATTAAAACAAGAAAATAAGGTTAATAGTAATTTATCTCGATTAGATATTGAAATGCAAAATATTATGAATAGTAAGACGGAAGACCGAAAGAAATGGATATTATATTTACAAACACTGCAAAGATACCTTCATTTTACCGAAGAGGATCGTCAACCACTCAAATTACCAATTTATTCTGATACATCTAATGAAGATTCAAATGAGTCAAAAATTTGATTTTAAAAATAAAGATAGAGATCTAAAAACTTCAGTTGATATTGAATCTTTGCTGGAGGAGAATCGATCCATTAAAAGTAAAGAAAATGATGAAAATCCACTTTACACACCAGCTCAAATACTCAGTTTAATACCAAAAACTTATCATAAAAAAGGGCAGTTATTATTAAACTTAGTTGAAACAAGTAAAAGTAAAATACATTGGGATAACGAAGGTACAGTCATAATTGATAGTGAAAAAATTCCTGGAAGTAATATCGTTGATTTAATAAATGATTCACTAAGACCCCTAAAAAGAAGTGATCCGGTAGGGTGGGTTAGATTTGCTGAAGCATTAAAAGATATTAAAGTACCACTTACTTATATTGGAAATCCAAGGAGATGTGAGTTTATTAACCAACTTCAAGCAAAAGATCTGAACAAACCCTCTGAGATTGAAGTTCAAGAGTTTTCTACACCGTGCAGTAGAGATAAAAAGTCTACAACTAAAATACGTAAAGGACTTGAGTGGGAAAAATCGACTCCGTACTAGAAGAAATTAACAGGATTTATTATGATCCATCTAATCCCGCTGGTTTTGGTAGTATTGATAAATTATCAAAAGCCATGAAGGGTAAAATGAATAAAAAGCAAGTAAAGGAATGGTTAAAATCACAAGAAACATACACATTACATAAACCCATTCGAAAAAAATTCCCGCGTAATAGGTACATTCTATCAAATATTAATGAACTGTGGCAAGCTGATTTAAGTGATATGCGAACTTATTCTCAATATAATGATGGTTTCAAGTATATACTTTGTATTATTGATGTATTTAGTAAATATGCTTTTGCAAGACCAATGAAAAAGAAAAACTCAGAAACAACTAAAGAATGTTTTGAAAGTATATTTACTGAAAGTAATTTAACACCTACTCACATACAATCCGATAAAGGTACCGAATTTGTTTCAAAAGATGTACAAAAATACTTTAAATCCAAAAAGATTAATTACTATACCACTAACAATCCTGACATTAAGGCCAGTATTGTTGAACGATTTCAAAGAACACTAAAAATGAAAATGTGGCGTTATTTCACTCATAATAATACTTATAGATATATAGATGTTTTACAAGATTTAATATACTCTTATAATCACAGCTTTCACTCTAGTATTAAGATGTGCCCATGTGATGTAAATTCCAACAATATTATGACAGTTTGGACTAATCTTTATGACAGACGGTCAAAAAAACTTTCTTTAGAAAATCCTAAACCAAATTTCAATGTGGGTGATTATGTTCGAATAACTAAATATAAACATGTATTCCAAAAAGGATATGAATCAAATTGGAGTGATGAAATATTTATTATATCTTCAATAATTGATAGATCTCCATGGGTTGTTTATACAATAACAGATTTACAAAATGAACCAATAATTGGTACTTTTTATGAAAGAGAATTACAGAAAATCACTTACAACCCCACCTCACAACATAAAATAGATAAAATAATTGACACTCGTTATTCAGGTAACAGAAAAGAAGTATTAGTGAAGTGGAAAGGTTATCCAGATAAATTTAACAGTTGGATTTTAGCTTCTAGTTTAAAAGAAATATGAATAAAGAAAGTTTCTATTTAACTTTGCTCAGCAATAGTTCAATGGAATACTTTCCTGATAACAAGACCACAAATTTTTCAACGAAATTACCAAAAGCTATAAAATTAGAAGGTGAATGGTCGGTTGGAGTTGTCGAGTTTCAATATCCATGTACCATGTTTACTGTTCAAGACCATGAAAATGTTATATACATTACAAAATCTATGTTAATGCCTAATGAAGATAAACCATCCACAGTGTACTACAAAAAACATATTCCAGCTACCAACTATGATAACGTTGAGCATATTTTAAGAGTGTTAAATGGTATCGGAGAGAACTTGAAATTTCGCTATGATGAAATAACAAAATTTGTGTCTATTTCGGTATTGGATAAAAATATAACATCCGTAACATTATCACCCAAATTAAGTTTACAGCTAGGTTATGAACCAAATAAAAATCTCCTAGAGAGAAATTTTGGAAAGTGTCCTGCTAATTTACACTTAGGGTTACCATCTCAACTATTTCTATTATATAAATATATATACCCACAATCTGAGGATCGATATTATCGATCCTCAGATTGTGGGTGATGTTATGACTCCTTTATTAAGAGTCATTTCATTAGATCCTACAAAATACATTTATGGTGCAAATAAAATGCACGTTTTCTCTCAACCTCACTACTTACCTGTTATGCGAAGAGAGTTCGATACGTTGGAAATAGTTATAAGATCGAGTACAGGACAAAAAATACCATTCCAGTTTGGAACCGTGTGTATTAAACTACATTTCCGAAAATTATAATAATGAATTCTCTTCGTGATCATCATAAATGTCCATATGAAAATTATTATACACATCAAGCTGGATCAGGAGTTGGAGTAATTTATAAGGGTTCACCATATCAACGCGGTCATGGTATTGGGAGCTTCTTAGGGGGGTTATTCAGATCAGTTTTACCTTTACTTTCAAGTGGTGCTCGAGTGATTGGTAAGGAGGCATTAAGCGCTGGAGTAGGACTTTTATCGGATATGGTTCAAGCCCGTCCTATGGAAGCCTCAATAAAAGATCGTCTAAAGCAAGTTAGTACGAATTTAAAACGAAAGGCTGATGAGAAAATTGATCAATTTAACATGACTGGATCTGGGTATAAAACTAAAAGAAAACGATTGACATCGTTCATTCCACCATTAACTGCTAAAGTGAAAGCTGCGAAAAAACTTAGTCTAAAACCAAAAAATATCAAAGATATATTTTCAAACTAAATATGTCTTTCCTTCATAATCATTCTTGCGAGTGCGTTAAGTCAGAATTGGATTTGTTTGCACTACCGTCTACACAAACTAGCATTGAAAATGGATTGTGGATTCATTATAAACCAATTTCATCTCTTGGTGATGATGGACCTATCGAGTTTCAAATTCCTGGGACCGGCGATGACTACATAGATTTGTCTCATACATTACTCCACATAAAGGCAAAAGTATTAAATCAAGATTCAACTAACTTGGTATCTACTACAATAGTAGCACCTGTAAATAATTGGCTGCATTCACTTTTTAGTCAACTTGATGTTTATTTAAACCAAAAACTTGTATCACCACCTAATAATACCTATGCATATCGAGCATACATGGAAACCCTTTTAAACTATGCCCCTGCTGCTAAACAATCTCATCTTACTTGTAGTCTTTGGTATGAGGATACAGCAGGAAAAATGGATTCTACAGATGGTAAAAACATAGGATTTGTTAAAAGACAGGAATTGATTAGTGAAAGTAAGGAAATAGAAATGATTGGTCATCTTCACGGTGACATTTTTAACCAAGATAAATTTTTAATTAATGGTGTTGAAATGAGTGTTAAATTGGTTCGATCAAGAGAGAGTTTTAATTTAATTGTTGGGTCGAACGATGTAAAGTTTAAAGTTTGCATTACGGACGCAACTCTTATTGTGCGACGAGCACGAATTAATCCAAGTGTATTACTCGCACATCAAAAAGTTTTAGCTTCTACCACTGCTAAATACCCTATTACTCGAGCTGAAGTAAAAGTTTTAACAATTCCTTCAGGTGTTCAAGGAAAAACTCTTGATAATATATTTTTAGGACAGGTACCGAAAAGATGTATAATTGGATTTGTGAACAATTCTGCATTTAATGGTTCCCTTACTAAAAATCCATTTAACTTTGAAAACTATGGTATTAATTCTTTCAGCTTATATATTGATGGTCAACAAATACCTTCAAAAGCTTTGCAACCATCTTTTAATAATAGCATATTTACATCAGCATATCATACTCTATTCTCGGGAACTGGTATTCACTTTCTTAATGAAGGAAATGGAATCTCTTGTGAACAGTATGGTAAAGGTTACTGTCTATTAGCATTTGACTTAACTCCTGATTTATCAGCTAACTCATCAACTCATTGGAATCTCATAAAGCATGGTAGTGTAAGAATAGAAGTACGATTTGAATCCTCATTAATACAAACAATTAACTGTATAGTTTATGCTGAGTTTGATAATATTATTGAGATAGATAAAAACAGAAATGTTACTGTAGACTATAGTAGTTAAGGTTATAATATGTGTTGTGTGTTAGATTTTATGTGTTATGTGTAATGCATTTTGTGTGTATGTAACTATGTGAAACGTTATAAAATTAAATAAAACAAATTGTATGCAATATATTTTTTTTATTTCTTTATAAATCTTCTATTTAATCTAATACAAAACACTGTTCGAGTTGAAATTTTACATAAGCACACTGACTAAACCACTGAACATGCTGCTGCCAAGGATCATCATCATCTTCCCAATCTTTTAAACCACCACCACAATGGAAACACTTGGTCCCGTCTGCATGGCCAGTATAAAAGAAACCAGCTTCGGCAAGATCTTCAGGTTTCTGTCGCATAACTAGAGGCCAGTTTTCGAAACTAAGCAAACGGCTAGATTTTGAACTGAAGAATGGATATTCAGCTCTTGAGTACTGCATACTCTTCTCGTTTTCTTCTCCACTCAGTGTTGTAGTTTTGTTATTCAATGATGTGTTTTGTACACGTATGCCACACTCATCTCTTCCTTCCGCTCTTGTCTTCCTGTAATTGAAGTAAACAGAATCACATTCACTAATGATCATCTAATGACTGTCATTGTTAAAAAAGTATTTTTTAACTTTTTCACTTTCTGCTATTGTCTTTGTTATATTGTATACGAGGGCGTTTGTATTGTCGTAGATGCTATCCTTATTAGTCTTTACGTAATATTTAATTCTCGTGGAAGCATGTTTCCAATGATCAGTAGTTGGAATCTTGGATAGCTTCTTCATATCGTACATTTCAATTTTGATGAGATGCGTCGCTTGGTCTCCGTCGTCAGAATTAGTAGAAATGTATGATACACCATCTCTAGCGGCTCGTGCTACGGTTGATGATAAAAGCTTCCTCTTTTTTATTTTTGATTCAGCTTCAAAAAAATGATCAATCGATTGCGATTTTCTTTTTCCACCATCGCATGTGTTATTATTAATGACGAGGTTATCACTCTCTTCTTGAGGGGAGAGTGGCGAGTAGTAATACTGTTTATAGGTATCTTCATCGAAGCTCAATGATTTCTGCAACAACACAGTTATCATGTTAATATCAATTTGTTAACACTTAATCATAAAAGTTAAAAAAGTTAAAGTTACAGCCTATTAAAGTCCACTGCTGAACATAGGCCTCCTCTCATTTCTGAGAGGGTTTTAGAGCAAGGAAATGTCCGCCGCGCTCCCTCAATGTGTGTTGGCGAACTTCACATGCCTTCGAAATTTTCTCAGACATGCAGGTTTCCTCACGATGTTTTCCTTCACCACCAAGCACGTGGTAATAAGCACTTAAAATTGCTATTAACAATTTAATTGGTGCTGGCGGGGATCGAACCCGGGTCGCGTACTGTGAAATTTACAGCTAGCGCTAACCATCTGAGTTACCACGGCTTAATCATATACATACACAATATTTAAATAAAATAATACACACACATGAAAATAACAGAAAAAAAGTAATTTAGTCAATAGAATAAACACTTACATCCATAGCCTTTGGTGTATTGAAGTAACACAAATGTACTATTGATAGATCCACTGTAGCCAAACGACCGTACACTAACTCGATGACTGCGTTTGTTGGTCTTATATACCACCAGTACGTAAAAATTCTAATCTAAAGTATTTCCGTAATGAGTTGATAATTACTTTATGCGTCAACCAGTTTATCTCACATTTCCGTTGCCTATCTCAACATTTCTTCGTATTGTGTTTTGTTTGGTGATCAATGACTCAAGTACGATTTGTATAACACAAAAATGCAATTTAATATTTAGAAACATATCAGTTTATCTCACATTTCCGTTGCCTATCTCAACATTTCTTCGTATTGTGTTTTGTTTGGTGATCAATGACTCAAGTACGATTTGTATATCACAAAAATGCAATTTAATATGTAGAAATCACTATAATTGACCATTCCTATGTTATTCATTGAGTAGCTAGGTACTGTAATAATCTACTAATAGCAGTAATATCATGGATACACTAGATGTACAACAACATCTGAAAAAGATTCACCCCAGTCTAGAAAATAATGTTTATGCAGCTAATAGACTGCCTATGTATACCCACGTACCAACGTATATAATATGTAATTTGGATACAGATGATAAACCAGGGTCACATTGGGTAGCTTTATATATCGATACGAATGACGTCGGTCAATATTTTGATTCATATGGACGATCACCTGTACGATATCATCTAGAGTTTTTAAAAAGGAATTGTAAAAGATGGAACTGGAATGTTGATAGGATTCAGAATGAGTGGACTTCAGTTTGTGGCGAATATTGCTTAATGTATTTGCTATATAAGTTTCAAGGATGTTCAATACATAGTTTTACGAGTATATTTACAAGGAACACATTGTACAACGATATTTTAGTGGATGAGATGTTTCGCTCCTATTTTATAGATAATAATTAATAAGATTTTGTATTTTATAAATAAAAATTGTAACAAAATTATGTAATGTGTTTTATTGATGATTCAGATTAGCGTTGTATAAACAAAGAACTATAACACAATAGCACTGATATAGTCGACGCACACGCTGCAATGAAGGTGATTAAGGAACAATAGAACAATAGAAATAGGAACAATGGGACGCTAATGACGGTGGAGGCCCTTACCGGATATCAATTAGATATTAGCTAATTGATCTACACATCTCCGGAACCGTGCATTCTACACAAAAATGGACCGCGGATTCGTGATCAGAGCATGCCAAAACCTTGTTTTTTTTTTTTTTTTTAGGATCGGGCGTCGACGAACGTCGTTGAACCACGTCTGACTCAGGTGGTCTAGAAGTGGTACAACTACACTACTTGCAGGAAGTCGATAGATTCTCATGGCTCAGGACGATGTTTTGTGGCATGCATTAACAGTAGACTTGTAAAAGACTTGTAATGATGACAATGAATTCAGTCTACAGGTATTATGTTTTTTTTTTAATATAAAATGATTCAAACGTTTTCTTGAGAATTCTAAGTTCTAACCCGTAACCCATTACGATCGCAAGCGACACAGGTTACCAAAATTCTCTCTCTCTCTCTCACTCTCTGTTTCTCTCTAGTTCTAGTTTTCTAGTTGTTTTGAATATGTATTACTTACAACCTTAAATTGCATGAAATTATAACATAAAAAATATAAGAAGTTTAGTATTATCTTACATTGTTTCATGGCGATCAACAAAAAAACTATATTAAACGCGCCGCGTGCTCTCAGTTTAATCATGACAATTGAAGTTGGTAATAAAGCCAATTGTTGGAGCTTGGAGTCATTGCCATGTCAAGCAGAGTGTAATTTTTCAAACATCGTTACCATTAAGATTAGCATTGTGTAACGAGGTTTTTTGAAGCGAAGAATACAAATATTGCGGTAGTGTGAAAGAATCACCCGTTATGGCAAAATTTCGAAGTCACAAGTTTGCGTGGTTAAAGCATATAATTAGAAAACTAATTTGTATGAATGCTGGTCGAGAGTACGACCTTAAAAATAGTAAAGCTTGTGTAAATGATAATAATATGAAAAAAAAAGTGGAGCGGCCGAGTGAAATTATAACGAATACATTTTTTATTTATAGATACAATAGATTCCTATTTAAATAAAATGCCCACTGGAGTATAAAGAAAAATACGTCGTATTAGTATTTACAACAATAAAAATGTAGTTTCATCATCATCATCATAGCAACTTTTTATACTTGATAAATTGAATATTTATTAATTTCATATATTAGGTACATAAAGCATTTTCAAATAATTTTTATTTATGTACAGAAATAATTGCTAACTATTATGTATACAAATAATCTTATCATGTTACCAAATAAATACATTTAACAAAAAAAAGCCGGCCAAGTGCGAGTCGGACTTGCGCATGAAGGGTTCCGTTCCGTATTATCGTAAAACACGTTTTTAGTGGGGGATCCCCCTTTCATTTTTAATTTATTTTTATTTTTATTGTTGTTATAGCGGCAACAGTAATATATATTCTGTAAAAATTTCGACTGTCTACTTGTGGCGGCGCTGTCGTCGCGCCACAAGCGAAACACATCGAAGCCTAAATCGCGCTAACAAAGTTCCGAAATTAAAGCAATATATATAGAATAGCTCCGAACTACCACTCGGAGCGTTGGCCGCTCCCCGGGCAGAACACCTTGCCCAGCGGGAGATCTTCCCTTTTCCTTCCACCCGCTACAGTGGTGACCAACCGACTTACCTTTGTGTTTTTCGAAGTGAAAACTTCTTTAGAATCGTTTTGATTTGGAACTCGATTAAACGAAAAAGCGATACTAAAAAACACAAACATACATCTAGATGATTTAGCCTGCGTAAAAATGAGATAGAATACAGTATACAGTGTTTATTATAAATTTATTTATATGTCGGAGCGTCTATAAAATATCACTTGGATCGAGGTAGAAATGAGGGTACGAGAGGCGCACTGAAATGATCGGGAATAAGAAAAACCATATGCACGGTATAACTAAATTGTATTTTATTGTTTTTCGAAGTATTCTCCGTTCAACTTAATGCACTTTTCCATTCGTGCAAGCCAATCATTAAAACAGTAATTCCAGTCTGAAGTTGATGTTGACAAAATGGCTGATTTGTACGCTTCCACAGCTGCTTCGGGGTCTTCAAACCGTTGACCACGTAATAAATCTTTCATTCTAGGGAATTTAAAGCAATCGTTTGGGCTCAGGTCAGGACTCCTGACTCCTTTCCTGCTTCAAAAAATCATTTGTCTTCCGAACCGTATGGGAGTTCGCATTATCGTGATGTAAGATGATGCGACGTTTCGGGTTATTTTTTCGGAGTTCGGCTATCATTTCTGGCACACAAACCGTGATATACCACTCAGCGGTAACTGTTCTGCGTTCTGTTAAGGAATTGTAGCAACATGCCCCTTTTTCGAGACAAACGTAGCGACCGTTTTCTTTGACACGCTGCGGGAGCGAACCACTCGTTGGTTTGGCCTCGTCTTCGAAGACCCAAACTGCTGACTGATATTTTGTTTCGGGTTCGTATGAATAAATCCATGATTCGTCACCAGAGGCGATATTATATAAACGGCATTTGACTTCCCTCCGTTGAAGCGTTGCAGAGTATTCCGGCACCAATCTACACGAGCCGCCTTTTGCTCTTCGGACAAATTGTGGGGAACCCAGCGGGAAACTAGCTTTCTTATACATAGCTTTTTATGTTATATCGACTGAATTACAGTCATTCCGATACTGATAACAGCCCGAATCTGTTCGTATATCACATGACGGTCATCTAATATAATAGTTCGCACAGATGCGATGTTTTCAGGCGTGACCGCTGTTCTTGGTCGACCTGCAGAAGAAACAGTGCTGAGCAATAATCGACCGCGTTGGATCTCGGCATACCAGCGGTATATTGTCGTTTGACTCGGTGCTTCAACATCATAAATCGAAACAAGTTCTCTGAGACATTTATATTGAGATAAGCCGCGCCGAAAATTGTGATAAATATTAGCACGGAAATGTTCACGCGTGAACTCCATTTCTATTAACGACGTGCCAACTTTAATCCAACATAGTTTTTGTTTTTAAACATTTTTTTTTAATTGTTTGAATGTCATTAAGATTCTAAGAAGCCAGTATTCAAATTCTAAAAAAGGTTTTATTGTAACTCAATCCGAAATATTCTATTCCCGATCATTTCAGTGTATATCGAAAAAACCCCACTTATTTGTGCATTTTAAAATTCACTGTAGGTTCCGTGTGCGAGAGATTCCGCTTAAGTCATTCAACGAGTGTGGTCATTCTATTAGTGCTAAGATAGTGTCGTGGTTCTGTTCATTGGTTCAATTCTTCTAGTGCAGGCAGGGATTGGTGTCGCTGAGAGGCTGCCCTGTGTAACACTGAGATAAGTAGTGTTGCTGTTGGTTTGCATATTTTGGTGTTACACTGGTATGTGATTGTGGCGGAGACGTGTTACGGTGGTCGAACTGTAATTATTGCTCTATACTTAATGTATAGTGCGTTTACGCTGTCTTGCTACTGATAATGATTAACTGCGTAAGCAAGCAAGAGAGCAAGTTGAACTCCGCTCTCACATTTTTACTATTTTTAATAATTAACGCTATCCTGATGTATTTCCGAGTTCAAAATTGGGATCCTCTGTTGAAATCTCCGACATATATTTAAATTTTATAAACTCTACAATTATCCTAATCCTCTGCATTCGTCTCATTCTCTCGAAGTTTAATTTTCTGAAGGATTCACTTCTACCGCGTGTGAACTGCACACATGCTTTTTTATCTGTTTTTCCTTTTATCATAGTAAGTGAATATTGTGCAGACATATTTAAAAGTCTCAATTGGCAATGAAATTCTTTGAATCCCACATAGTAAAGTGATCACGCCCAGATCCGGCAATTGTTATTTTTCATTGACGTGGATTTATAAATTCATTTATTAGAACCTCTTCCTGAATTGTCAGGTCATCAATTTCATTATAAAATATCCATAAACATCCTATAACTTTTACCTTGTAAATAAAGACAAAAAAGCACCCATACACTTCTACTTTGTACTAAACGCAAAATTAAGAAAAAAAAAATGCGTGTGTCGTGGAATACTCGGTTGGAACGAAGTTCCTTACGTATAACATTATTATTGATAAACGTAGGTATTATATTACTGATTAACAAATACAAATAAATGAATTACTAGCGGTTATTAAAATGAAACGTCGTTTGAAATAAAATAATAATATTTCTTTCATGGCAAGATAAGAAAAAGTGCGAGGGAGATGGATAATATTCCATCTCACTTCCTTATTTCGTCGCCAAGACCGTCTACACTATGACACAAGGGGTAGTGACGAAAAAATCTTACACCTTTTGTCGCCTAGCTCTAAGGAACTTCGTTCCAATACTACGAAAACATAGAATGTTTTGTATATTATTATTATAATATATTAGTCTTATATTTGCCATGGGATACAATTAATTTTTTTATTAACTGGTTAACTGGTCCTCAAAGGGACGGATACGGTTATTCCTTACTAGTTTGCAATAAACGCGATCAGTCTGTTTTTTTTTTATATAGGATAAGGGTAACAAACGAGCACACATTCCACCTGATGTTAAGTGGTTGCTGTGGCCCATAGACATCTACATCTATCCTCGACTATGAATCAAAATGCAGATGCATTGTCGCACATGAGGACTAAGATGGAATGCCTCGTTTCCAGTAAAACGGTTCTCCGGTTCTCTACACTCACCATACCAAACACAGCAGCGTTAAGCCGCTATTTTAATGAAGAATAAATCAGTAACCTATAGACTACTTATTTCTTTGTCACACAAATCTGATAATCTGTTTTCACTACAGAAAGTCACAAAAGAAAATATGTTTTGTGACTTTCTCTTCTAATTTCTCTTTCTGTGCTTTGACTTGAATTTCTCAATTCTAACTTGAAGGCATATTAGGCTGACTAACAATCGGATTCATGCACGATCTCTCATACAAAACTATGGATGTAACGCCATCGGCCGATCGCGAAGAAATCAAAATTTTGTGTGAAGCGTCCATGTGCGCTTATACATTAATACCTATGTGTAAGCTGGCCGATAGTTGTTGAGCCGGCCGACCACTTAAGCCGCGCATGTAGCGCGCGTAAAATTTGTGTTATATTTGAATATTAGTTCCGACGAGGAAACAATGCGTCTCAAACAGCACGCAGTATCAGTAACGTAGGGGAAGCAGGGGGAATGCCGTTCACTTAAGAGTAAGGTTTATTTTAACAATTCCAAAAAAAAAATGGTGCAACTAATTGGTAATGAACATACGTAAAAGGACAACGTAAAAGGAACTTTTCTTTCAGTAATAATCAGTAAGAAACCTGACAAAAAAAGAACAGGTTTGAGTGCCATTACAACTGACTTGGTAATACCGTTCAGGGTTAGGGGTAATGAAGCTTATATCTATCTGTTTGAATAATATGAGATAAATTTTCAATAAATAAACACATGAGAGATCAACTATAAACAACTAAAGTAAAGGCTATAAGTTTTCCGTATTAGAAGTAACAACTATGCCTAATTATTAGGCTTTTATATTAGAGAGACATAAATCAAATATATATCTTTCTGGAGAATCCCATTCGGAGCATTAGACCACAGTCCGCACGTGGTACTACGATACCACATCTCATTATTTCGTCAAAAGTTTTCGCACAAATATTCCATGTTATCTTCATCATCCACTTCCATTTCGTCGTCACTGTTATCGTGCAAAGATTTTTATTTTCTTCATATTCGGTCTCTGTAATGCGTTTGTAACATTTTCCTTTTGTTTTCTTATCGAGCAGGTTATGACCTAATTGTAGACTGCTAATTAGCTCATTCTTTAGTCTATTCCTTGACGTAGTGAATGGAATATTATTTGTTTTCGGTGCTTGTGTTCTGGACATCCCCCTTTTAAGCGTTAGCGTGTAGAAAGTCTTTTTCACTTCAAGCCGCTTTAGCGATGGTGTTTTGACGTTTTTCATACATGTCTGTTAAAAATATATTGAAACCATGGGATAATGGTATCTATCGTTTTGTATCAGAGTTAAAAATAAAAAAATATACAGTTATAATTGTTTAAAAGATTTTACTTTATCGCTAAACGGACGGAATCAGTCTTACTCATAGTCCACATACACAAGACAAAGTGCCAGATTGTAGTACTCTTCGGTCTTCTATACAATTTGCCGAAGGGTATGTATGTGGTCGCTAAAGCCTTGGAAAAATTGTTCGGGAGGCTGCAAGTCGTCGAGTCTGCGTGCAAGATGATTCGTAATGACTCTTGAAAACAGCAGGTAGACAGGCTCAGAAGGGAAATCGACATGTAGTTTTTCAAGAGAGCATTGTCGCCTTTCTTGATATAACAAAACCACCACACTTCTGCTCCACGCTTCCAGAAATAAGTTATGATCTTCTATTCAGATTTGCTTAACATAAATTTAATGGCGATTCATGCTTATCGTGAAATTCCTCCACCTAAATTAAAGATACCTGAACTTAAATATCAAGTATTCAATCCTGAGACGACGAACAGTGATTACTGTACGAGAACAATTGACAATTTGCCAGCTAAGCGTGTGGTAATTGTAAAAACCAAAACATATGATGTATTCAGCAGTAGAATGTTTAAAGGAGTGGTGACACTAAAGTCGGAACAACACTAGCTGTCAAGCCTTTATTCGAGTTGTGACAAACCCACTCTTTATCTTCTTCGGTAATTACTAGATGTTTGACTTTGGTTTTTACGATAAGACTTAATCTCTGATTGCACGTGTAAAAATGTTTGCTTTCATCTTATTATCAGTGGCAGTAATAATACTAAAATGATAGAAATACACCTGAAAAGTAGCATAGGGCTTTCCTGACCTGTTTAATTATCACATCCTTTAGTCAAAATTTGATGTGAGAGCTATATGGTATGACCACCAAATTAACCAGGTCAGATTTCTGGTGCATTGTTGGGGACATATGGGCTAAAGTGTAGGGTGGCGAAGGGAGGCCTCCGGCGCTGTTTAGCCTATACATTAATCTGTAAGTGATCGAGGAGCTCAGAAACACTGGTGTCGGATGCTTTATGGACAGAAAAATTATAAACTGTACAGTATAAGTTTTGCAGATGACAAGGTGAGTCCCTCGATTGATCCACAGTGGTAGAGCCACGCGGCAGCTTTTGCTGTCACACGGATGGGCCGGCTCGAACCGGGGTGGTACCACGACCTCACAGAATACCAGCGTGAAGTAGAGGTTTACCTCTGCGTTTCGCTTGGTGAGTGCAGGTGGCCGGAGGCCCATTTACTGGAAATGAGGCATTCCATCTTAGTCCTCACGGGTGGCAACGCATCTGCATTTTGATTCGCAAACGAGGATAGATGTAGATGTCTATGGGCCGCAGCAACCACTTACCATCAGGTGGACTGTGTGCTCGTTTGTCACCCTTATCCTATAAAAAAAATACACTTAGACAATCTCTTTCCGGAAGTTCTTGACAATACCTACATTATACCCATTGATGTCTAACTTCTGCAATTGAAGTAATTTCTTATCATTATTTAAATGTTATTATTTATTTATTATTATGTTTTTATAAATATCTAAAAGAAGATGATGAAATACATAAATATACATGGAATATAGTGAAAATAAATAAGTAATACATAAATAAATAAAAACCCAACCAGATGAAAGCCCTCGGCAGGGAGGACTAAACGGCTGAGGGTTAGGGACGATGCGGGTGGTATCGAAGAGCAACAGAGCGATCCGTTACGGAGGCTCAGTCGCCTCAGATGACCCCGTTTGCATAGACGACTACAGGAATAAATTGGCATCGGCAGACCACCCCAGATGTCGGTCACCTCGTGAGCGCCAGGTCCAGATTTTGTTCGCTTATCTGTGTCGGCTTTCACGAGGTTTTCGTAATACGAAATGGTAATGTCGACTAAAAATATAATTAAATGTGCCCAGTCCATCGTCAAAATATGAGGTTTATTCGCAAGAATCGTCCTGTCTGTGATGATGGCCCGGTCCCAGTAGGGCAAGGTGTGGTAAATTTCGAGCACGCCTTCCGGCAAGTACTTATAAGGCAGTTTCCAATCCACGAGACCGTATTTCAGGACGAGCTCCAATTGTAGTATCCTATCTACTCGGTCGTGTCTGTGCAAGTAAGTACCCAGAATTAGAAAGCGCCGCACAACCGGAGATGATATGCCCAAGTGACTCACGGAGATAGCGACAAGCTCGACAGATGTTGACGGTGATATAGACATACATCCTTTATGATGTACATATCTCCGATGATTGTTGGTCTTAATAACCGGCTTTTGTATTGCACAGACAAAACCTCCGGTTTCTCCGAAGAGTTCAACAAAACGTAGCCAATGAAAAGAGGCAACTGTGTCTACAAAAGTCTCATGTAGAGCCTTGTGGAATCTCCCTTGAAGCTCCTTCTCCTTCCATACGGGTCTCCCGGTCGTAAGTGCTCTGTACTGCCGGGTCTTGCCATTGCTCTTTGGCTAAGGATAGAAAGGTAAACCCTTTATCACACGAGTTTTTTTCAATCACCGCCCAATACATGGTAAATCATCATTTTAACAACAGCGAGCTTTGGAGTCAGAGTAACCAACCACTATGCCGCATGGTTTTGAAACCCAGCCAAACTGATATTTGTTCAAAAGCGCAAATTGTTGATTGTGATTAATGTCTTTAAACCCACGTCTTTTTTATTATAAGCATGTGCTTGACTACAACCCCACTTGGTGGTAAGCAGTTATGAAGCCTATTCACTCTTGCCTTGAAGACATCCAAATTGTAATTGGACGGATAGGCGGGTGTTTAAGGAATTATGAATATACAGCGAAATGAGGTTAATAGCCTTGTGCCAAGTACAAACAAATTACCTAAAAGTAAATTATTTACGACTTGTTACCCAACCGCAGATGAAGTAGTTCAGGGGCACGGCACTAGCCTTGAATTTCATAGTACTTACGCGAGCGATCCATGTTCCGAGTTACAACGTTTTAAATAAAAAATATAACACATACGTGAAGTTCGTCAACACGCTCTTGAGCAGCACGGCACTCTTCTCGCTTTATGAAGAAAGGAGAATTGTGTCCAACTGTGGAACATTTATAGGTTGTCGGTGTGATTCAGGAAAAATCTTTCGAATATGTTGCCAGTGTAATGGTCAGTGACTAGTAACGCTTATTCTAACTTATGAGCCTAGATTGAACATGGTATTCATACACGTAATCAATCATCACAATCTCTAAAGAGGATTATGTATGAAATCCCGAATATATGAATCGCCGTAGACTATACGTAACGTAGGCACTGAACATTTCGGGAATCAAGGAAATGACACAACATTACTATTTAAAAATGTATTTATTGCTTTTCGAAGTATTCTCCGCGAAATTTGACACATTTTTCCATACGATGGAACCAATCATTGAAGCAACCATTCCATTCGGAAGTTGGGGTCTCCAAAATGGACGTTTTGTAGGCGTCCACAGCTTCTTCAGATGATGAAAATCTCTGTCCACGCAATTTATACTTTATATTAGGGAAAGTATAGAAATCATTAGGGTTTCTTATATTTACGCGAACACTACACATTGAATAAAACTATTTTTACGGATTTTATCGCGTTTAATTTACTTATTTTTATATTCCCGACGTTTCGGTTGCTTTCCAGCAACCGTGGTCACGGGGGACTGAGGTGATTGACGTCCCGATGTCAAAGTTAACCCGGAGTACCTTCAGCTTTTTAATTATTAATTTTGGTCCGATCTACGCAGAATGAACTAACTGTGTCTTGAAGTCTTACAGTGGTATGCTTGGGTTTAGTTTTAATTTTATGAATTACAGGATCCCAAGCAGGTGGTAGTACCCAGCCTCCCTCTCTATTGAAATTAGGATGTTTTTTAATTTCAATAGCCTCACGTATCATCCTTGGCAGGAATCGATGTTCTTTCGCGAGGACTTGTGGTTTATCAAATCTAATGTAATGACTGGGGCCGTCTAGGATATGATCACAAACTGCAGACTTCCCGGAACGTTGGTGCTTCACGTCAGCTATGTGTTCTTTTACGCGGGTTTTTATTGATCGTTTTGTTTGCCCTATATATGAGAGACCACACTCACAATCAAGCTTGTATACTCCTGCATCTTGTAGAGGAATATTGCACTTGACGGATGGTAAGAACTGACTAATCTTCTTCGGCGGCTTGAAGAATGTTCTAATAGAAGCTCGCTTCAAGATGTAGCCAATCTTGTCTGTGACACCTCTGACATATGGTAGTACAGCAGGCACACGCTCGACTGTGGCCGGCTTCACTCGGTCACTGTGACGTAGGCGCGGAACCCGAAGCTTGTTGTCGTGCAGAACCTGCTTGACGTGCTGAAGCTCGGCGGCCAGGTGTTTGCTGTCACAGATCCCTCGTGCTCTCTGCAACAAAGATTTGCCCACGGTAGCTAACTGTGAAGGATGATGGTGGGATTCACCGTTTAAGTATCGGTTTGTATGGGTCTTTTTTCTATACACAGTGTGACCTACGGTGTTATTAGGATTTCGAATGACTAACACATCTAGGAAAGCTAAAGAATTATTTGCCTCTAACTCCATAGTAAATTGAATTTTAGAGTTTATGGAATTAAGATGTTCTAAAAATAATTTATTTCAAGACACAGTTAGTTCATTCTGCGTAGATCGGACCAAAATTAATAATTAAAAAGCTGAAGGTACTCCGGGTTAACTTTGATATCGGGACGTCAATCACCTCAGTCCCCCGTGACCACGGTTGCTGGAAAGCAACCGAAACGTCGGGAATATAAAAATAAGTAAATTAAACGCGATAAAATCCGTAAAAATAGTTTTATTCAAAATCATTAGGGCTTAGGTCGGGGCTGTACGGTGTAACGGCTATGTTTTCTCGCTCTAAAAACTCTTTTGTTCTGTGTGCGGTGTGAGAACTCGCATTGTCGTGATGGAGGATGAGGCGGCGGTTGCAGTTCTCTTTACGGAGTTCAGAAACGACCTGTGACAAACAAATGCTAGCATACCATTCTGCATTAACCGTTCTTTGTCCCTCAAGAGGAATAGTCGTAACATGGCCGGTTTTGGAGACAAACGTGGCCACCAATTTTTTTGAGAATCTTTCGAGAGTTCTGACGTACCAAGTAACGCGAGCCGCTTTTTGCTCTTCACAGAGCGGTGCGGTATCCATCGGGAAAACAACTTTTTTACACCTAATTGTTCATGCATGATTATTTGTATTTGACTCATGCCAATGTCTAAAGTTGCCTGAATTTCTCGGTATGTCACATATCGATCTTCCTCAATCAGCTTACGCACAGCATCAACGTTTTCTTGGGTGACTGCAGTTTTTGGACGACCTTGACAGGGATCATCACTGAGCTTGACACGTCCACGTTGAAATTCAGCAAACCAGCGATAAATTGTGGTTTTGGATGGGGCTTCATCACCAAATGCAGAAATCATCCGGTCAACACACTGTTTTTGTGCTAAAAAACTTCGAAAGTCATAATAAATCATCGCTCTTGAATTTTCTCGAGTCAATTCCATTTTCTCAACGACTAAACAAGTTTGACAAAACCTTGTGACAAGACCGAGAATCTTTTTTTTAAATAAATAAATCGTATTCGATTTTTAAAACCAAGGACTTTTTAATTAAAAATATTTTAATATGACAGTAACAGTGGAAATATTCCATTCCCGATACTTTTAGTGCAGCCTATGTGCAATGTTAGAGTGTATTTAGGCATAATTCTCTGAAAGTTATACGAATACATTTATTATGTGTTTAGTTTTTTTTAAAGATATTGAAAACTATACCTCAGATACACTTTGTTCTTCACACAAAGTAACACACTCGGCGTCAAAAAAATCGCACATCCGAAAAAAATAATTTAAATACTATTTTAACACAACAGGCCAATGGCAATGTTGTGGTTTGAGGGTATCATTCGAAAGGTAATTTCATTAGCTTTCAGGAATTTTAATTGAATTTTACTTTTATAACGAGACGAAAGAGAAATTAAAGAAAAAGACAGGGTATGTACAAATTTGCAAATTAATAATTTAAAAAAATTTAATAAATACAAAAAAAGTTCTTAAAACCTAGTGTTACCCCCCCTTGCCTTGATAACGGCTTCCATGCGATCTTTCATGGACCTTACAAGGGTCAGAACAGCCTCTTGGGGTATTTGTTCAAACTCTTCAAGTACCGCATCTTGGAGCTCTTGAAGAGTGGTTGGAGCTGGATCTCGAGCTCGCACGCGCCGTTTTAGGTCATCCCAGAGATGTTCTATTGGGTTAAGGTCTGGACTTCGTGCTGGCCAATGCATAACAGGGATATCGACCTCCTGTAAATAATCCCGTACAATAGCCGCGGTGTGGCAACGAGCATTATCATGCATTAACATGAATCTATCACCGACATAACCAGCATACGGGACCACATGTTCCTCCAGGATTTCAGTAATGTACCGACCAGCATTTAATGACCCTTGCCCACGGCCACCCCGAGTCCGGGAAACGCACACAAGTTCCGTTTTCCCGTCGACGGAAATGCCGCCCCAAAACATACATGAGCCACCCCCGTATTCAACGGATTCTTCGAAGCAGGGTTGTGTGAACCTCTCCCCCTGTCTTCTGTAGACCCTTCTACGTCTGTCATTGCAGAAGAGACAGACCCTCGTCTCATCAGAGAAGAGTACGGTCCGCCACTGATCTAGAGTCCACTCGCAATGATTGCGAGGAAACTCTAGGCGATCTCTGCGATGCTGTGCAGTAAGTTTTGGACCTTTAGCAGGTCTATGGGCTGTTAGACTCCTTTTGTGTAACCTTTTTCTTATCGTAGAAATACTCACAGATGTTCTCCGAGTTAATCGAAGCTGTTCTTGCAACTCAACAGCATTTGTAAAACGGTTTCGTAAAGATGTCGTAACGATGAAACGGTCATCTCTTTCTGATGTGCACCGTTTTCTTCCAGATCCCGGTTTTCTAACATAACCACCAGTCTGCTGAAAACGTTGGAATACCCGTCGAACTGAAAAACAGGACAGGTTCAACTGTCGAGCAACGTCACACTGCCACATCCCCGACTGCAATATGGCAATCACTTGAGCGGCTTCTTCAGAGCAGATCTTTACTTGTTCTTACTTGGGTTACTTGTTCACGTGTGTTCACTGCAAAGTCTAAATTACGACTGACCCATATTTCATCCAGATCGACCCTTTTATACCCTTTTTAGGTGGTGTAACTAGCGTCCTTACTAACGAATATTTGACAGTGTTTATTTTTGACGCTCTATAATGATAAATGTTTTAATGATTTCATGATTTTTTTTATTAATAATGTAAAGCTATTATAATACCCATTTCAAACATACCAATATTTATATAAATATAATTCGTTTCTAGCCATTACAGCCATTTTTCGCGCAAACTCAGAGAGGTGCGATTTTTGTGACGCTGAGTGTAGTATTTATGTTTTAAAATTATTTATTTTTATTGATGGTAGGTAATACGCCAGTATAAATTCTAAGAACACGAGTAAATAAATGGAACAGACAAAGCTTCTTAAGAACGTGCAAAATTGTTACCAATTTGGGTAGGGTTGTCACAATAGGTGAGACAAATTAAACAAAACATTTGTTAAATAGTTATATTAGTATAGTGTTATAGAATACTTTGCAAATTACTCGAATAATTTTCTTTTTATAATTTTTGTTTTTTAATAAGTTCAAGATCGAAATATTCGCGAAACTTGCTCGAGAGAGAAAATTATCAGGAGGTATAATTAAAAAAAACCCAATTGTTCGTTACCATCATTGAAATCCTTGTAATGGTTGAAAAGAGAATCTGCCGATATTTATGATTGTTCAGATCTCTTAACTTTTATTTTATGTATTTAAAATAAAGGTACTTACTTGGATAAGTAATAATGAAATATTTACTTACCTATTTTACTCCTTGGGATAGTTATAGTATGATATATTTAAATTTTTTATAGTTTTATTTCTTACACACAGTACAATAAACAACCATTATAAGTGCGTCGCACTGACCCTGAGATTGTTGTCCACTGGCTGTGTCAGTGTAACCGGTTTTTTCCAGTCTCGCCGCGTACGCGACAAGCGGCCAGTGTTCACGCGCACATGCCCCGCGTACTTGTAGTAATGGTACCGATTTGCGCGGTTGTATGAAGCTTTAGCTCTGTTTCGTTTATTTACGCCGGCCACATACATACGGAATCTAGACATTCTGCCAGCGAATAATGACGACGATTTTCTAATTGCGATTCCATTGTTGCTGTATCATTCTTACTAGGTGCATCCCCTTATCACCCTAAGCTTGCAATATAGTCAATACTATGTAAAAAGATCTATCTATCCAGAGATATTTTTTAAATATCTATCTATCCAGAGATATTTTTTAAATATTTATGTATGTAAATTCTTTCGACGAATTATTAAATAAAATAAGATGAAAGGTTACGAAAAGCTATACACCTACAAGATTAAATGTAAAAACATACATAAATACAACTACTCGCTTCGGTCGTGCGACGAACACTGAGCTAGGCGTGTGTATCTCTTTACGGAAACGACTCACTGATATGAATCACTGAAGTGAAACAAATGATTGGTTCAGTAACAACGTTTCAAATGTATCATTTGTATTTGGAACAGTGAAACATTATTTTTTTTTTGTGATAAAAAATCGTTACCCCCACACTAGGATTTTCTCCTGTATCGTGGAGGCAGTTTACAAACACAAATTTCACAAGGACAAACATCCAGACCCGGAACAATTATTTGTAGGCCATACAAATACTTGTTCCGTGCGGGGTTCGAACCCGCGCCCCCCAGCGCAGCAACTCATTGCTAAGCCACTGCTCCACGGAGCCGTCATTACTTTGCTCTTTGCTCATTTCGCGCGACGCGTCGCTTGTGAGGCGACTGAGCCACGAGCGAGAGAGAGAGACTGAGACAATGATTAACTTAACTATTGACTCACGAGTGAGCGGGCGAAATAATTATAATTCACACAAGTCAGATAGAGATAACAAATAAGAAGTGTATCACTCAACTCGTACGGATTTTCGCTGACGTTATTCATGCACGTAAAAATTACCACTAAGGCGCTTATGTGTCAAATACTATACAGTCGTTTTTTGTATGTAACGTTTGCATTAACAAGTTTTCATTTTACGTTGATGCGACCCTTGTCAAATTGTTTATATTCATTAGCGCCTGTTTACGAAAACATACTGAGTTATGTTTAGGATTTCTTTGCGTAGTGATTATTGTGACTTTACTTTCTTCCTTTTCATCATAAAGTTTAGAGTTATGATACTTTACGAGTAAATTCTGTGTACATAGACATTGCTGTTTTGTGTAAATGGACATTTTTGTAAATAATGAATTGACATAATGACATTTTTGTTAAAGTATGAAGGAGAATCGATTTTATATACAATCTTATTTCGGTACACAATAAATAATCTAAGCACTTATATTATTCAGCATTGTTGCCACATAACATTTCACGGATCAGTCAGTAATAAACGCCCGCGACGCAACTTAATGTATTCGGAACATTCTTTCTTTTATATCTTTTGAGTCGATGATACAAATGAGCCAAATGAAACATATCAGTGTTTCGGAACATTTCAGTGATCAAGATGCAAATGTTACAATCCCAAAAATTATACACTTTGCCCACCTCCACACTGAGCGCATTCCGTACGGAATTTACGTATGTGTGTTGCGACTCGTACAAAATCTATGGAAGACGTGCGTTCGGAGCGGCTTTTTTCCATTCGGGATCTCGAACGCACAGGCGGTCATACGGAATCTTGAATCGGAGAAATTCCGTACGGAAAAATAACTTACGTGTGTGGCGGGTCATAGATTTTATATGGACTTGCTGCGTTCGGAATCCCGCATCGGAATATTAAAACGGAATCCCGAAACGGAATTACGTATGTATGTGGCCGGCCTTACTAATGTGTTCTAAGGCCCGCCACATACATACGGAATTCCGTTTCGGGATTCCGTTTCGATATTCCGATTGGAGATTCCGAACGCAGCAAGTTCATATAAAATCTATAATCCATCACACACGTACGGTAGTTTTCCGTTCGAAATCTTGCGGGCAAAACGGGATTCCGTATGTGTGTGGCCGACCCATTCGGAATTCCGTATGTATGTAGCCGACCTTAGTCTATGGATAAATCATTTTTCCTTTACAGACAACAAGTTTTTGAAGTTTGTTTCATTTGCTTTATAACAACGATGGCTGCAATAAAGTTGGAAAAACATCTCTTAATTATGTATTTTTCCTAAATGTTGTTTTAGGTATATTTATTATTTTATAAAACCAGTTGTATTGACTTTAAGTTCTTATACAATTATTTATTCGGTGTTTTCATTTAGGAAGTCCCTAACGTCTTTTAAGTGATATTTTACAAAAAAGGGATTGGCTTATGTTTAGAAACAAAAGAAAAGAAAAAATATTATGTCCATCTACGCTGTAGGTACTTATGTTATTACATGCCGATGAATAAAAGTATTCTAATTTTTAACCCAGGAGCAACAACTCAGCAGTCGGGCTTTTCGGTCCATTGATTGTAATAAATATGAAAGATTTCCATGAAAATATTACATTTGTAAGCATTGAAGTAATATATACACATAATAGCTCATTGTTTGTAAGTTGATAATTTAAAAACATGACACGTGAATGCAATTTTTAATAACACGTTTGTAATGTCGTCATAAAATTGTTGAAGTTATTTTTTTTAATAACTAATATTTATTTACTTAAATTAAATTTTGCTTCACTATAAATATAATATTTAACATAAAATGTGATTGCATTTCATATATTTTTGTTTAGTTTTGTTTATCATAGTTGCCCCGCCTGACAGGCGCTACAAGATGCTGTTGTCTACCTCCTGCACGGCTAGCATGGGCCAGGGACAAAAATTTTATCCCCCGATTATATCCACTGACAAGAGATAAAATTATCTTGTCCCTATGCCAAAGCACGGCATCGAGGAGAAGTATATCCCCGTTTGACACAACGAGTAGACATATATCCCCCGTCCGTAACATGGAGCCAAATTAAAGATAAAAAATTATGTTTTTTTAACATTTGAAAGGGACAATTCTATCCTAGTTCATTGGACGTGGGCTTAAGTTTATATTTATACAAAAAATCTGTCTAAGTCTAAGTCTATCTCCCATTTTATCTACTGTGGATATTATATCCACCGGTGTGCCCATGCTCTAAGGGTGGATAAAACTAAGCGAGGGGATAAATATTTTCTCCTTTCCCCAAGGATAAAATTGTCTCCTGCCCATGGTAGCCCTGCTGGTTTGTTTCTCTCTGTCAATTAATTTCAGGTGGTCAGTTCGTTCAATAGAGATACTAAATTACGAGGTGGCTCCTTAATATTAGCTAATAAGTCCTTATCATGTAAAGAACGTAAAGACATTGTGAGCCTCTCTGTTGAGCGTACTGTAGAAATGGCATGTGTTGAGCTTGAGCACCTTATTGTTGTCAGTGTTTACAGACCCCCATGTTCAAGTTATGATACTTTTGAAAAAATTATGGAAGAAGTTTTAGTTAAGCTTAATAAACAGAATAAATCTCTTGTAGTGTGTGGAGACTTTAATCAATCTCCTGGAAACTTCTTCCACCAGTATTAAATTTTGTTCTTTGTTCAAATCCTATAATCTTAATAATTTATGCTTTGAAGCTACACGTATTGTAGGGTGTAGTGCAACTTGTATTGATAATATTTTTACAGGTGTTGTACCAATCAACAAATCAATAATTCAAAAACTTAGTTCAGATCACTGTGGACAACTGGTTTCGTTACCTTATATGCACAAAAAACAGGTAATTGAGAAAAGTGTGTTTGTTCCTATTAATGCAAAACGCCTGGAGAGATTTAGAAGTAATATGGTAAAAAACCTTCCATCTTATCTGGTTCTATGAAAATTCATTTAAAATTGTATAAACAAAATTATTGTAAGTGAAATTATGTTTAAAAAATGTCCCGCTGGGTTTCTTGCTGGTTCTTTCGAGGACAGATGTATTTTCCGAACCAGAGGTAAATAAAATAATGACTTTCAATAAGTATTATGTAATAATACATATTGAATAAAAATCATTCTATTCTATTCTATTCTATTCTAATACCCACGAATGAGAAACACTGTTACGCCTATAATACCAAAATGAGTACGCATTTGTAGTGCTATCTCTCATTTAATTTCAATTTGTTGATGATCTTTATGATAATAGTATATTTTTACTGTCACCATGACTGGAATATACTGAAGTGGTCTTTTATTTTCATCCAATCATTACATTGCCGATTACTCCTTTTAATATAGAAGGTTTCTAGTTTCTCTTAAGCACATAAAAACATTTGCGAAAGTACTTAATATATAAAATATATAATTAATGAGCACTATAGCTTCAATCCCTTTGTTATAATGATTGTATTATCAATTAATATGCAACGTGGCGTCGCGTCGATGCTCGACCTTAGTCGGAATATCATGAGCGTGTCGCATCCAGCAACATAATATTTAATAGGGATGCAACCGTATCGATGTGGTAATCGTATATTGACTAATTTCTTCTTACGACACATTCATCTAATTTTTTTTAAATCTTTCAGTTTTTATATAACATAGGCACTTTTAACAAGCTTATATAATATACACATACTTATAGTCGTTGAGCAAAAACACTATTCTCCACAACACAATAGAGACACATTGATATGAAAGAAACACATATTCTACTAAAAGGTTTTCGATAAAAGAATACAACCATTTCACATTGCTAGTATGGTTATTGCTATATTATAGCTACGGAATCGAAACATGATCCGCTACTGCTGGGCGTGATTAGGATTACCATATCTCAGGATTTCTCCTGAGATTTCAGGATTTTTGGACTCTTCTCAGGATTGCGACTGGATTTTGCAAATCTCATGAAATCTCAGGATTTTTAGAATTTTCAATACAATACAGCTTACATTTTAAAGATCTCTTTATATGTTGACAAATACGCATTATCTCTGGTAATCGTGTAATACCTATTGGAAAATGGTTAAAGCATGGTATTGAGTATTTAATTTTAAATTCAGATTGATTGATGATGATGATTTACTTGAGTGTGGTTAAAGCAATGGGGTGGAACTGAGTGACTGTGCGACACCGTTCTGATAAGAGCAAGAGCGGTGCCCCCCCCCCCCCCCCCCCCCCCTTTGAGTGCGATGTGCAACGCGTGACCGAGATCCACAGTGTATAAAAAAGATTATATTATGACTTTTTTAAATTGTTAAGTACGTTGGTGAGAAATTTCTCAAACTGTAAAAAAATCTCAGGATTTTTCAATGGAAATCTGGCCTTTTCTCCGGACTTTTGATTTTTTCATCTGGTAACCCTAGGCGTGATGGAATCCGTAACAAAGACATTATTATGAACACATGATCCGTAATGACTACTTGTCCACCTCCACTCATCTCAATTGCAATCTACTATTAAAATTACGAAATAAGTCTAATGAAATTGTAAAATATAAATATATTTTTAATGATTTTGACTCATTAAAAATATATTTATATTTTACCTGATTTGTATCTTAATTTGGGATTTTTCAAACATTTAAAAATTTATAACTCCCAAAATATTAACTTTATTGTAAATAATTATAGCACCTTTTTTATTTGTATTTCATCAAAAAATATAAATATGCGTGGTAGAGCCATGCTACAGCTATATTAGTAGTATAGTTGTAGCACAAATGGGTCGGCTCGACCGGGGAAGGACCACGCTCTCACAGAATACCAGTGTAAAATGGCAGCTTGATACTGCTGTGTTTCGTATGTTGAGTGTTTAGAACCGGAGACCCATTTATTTTACTGGAAAAGAGACATTCCATCTTAGTCCTCACGCGTGACGACGCATCTGCATTTTTATTCTTTATCGAGGATAAATGTAAATGTCAATGGGTCACAGCAACCAACTTACCATCAGGTAAGTTGGTTGCTGTGACCTGTGTGCTCGTTTGTCACTCCATACTACATATAAAAAATATTAAAAAAATCTTATATATTTTATTATTTTTCTTTACCTTTTTTGAATGGGCCAAAAGTATTCGAATTTAGGATTTTTTAAATCTTTAAAAATTCTTAACTCCAAAGATATTAATAATATCATGAGTGTCCTACTACAATTTGAAGAGAATCGCATAAGAAAATTGAGGTGGAATAATTTTCGGTACATGTGCGCCGATTCCTCCTGGACCTGGACTAATAATGGCATTCTGTATGTATTTCTATACGTGCGGCCTTTGGGTCAGATATATGTATGCAGAAGGCTATTTTAACGCTCTTATCCTTCGATCAACAAGTTGGTATTGTTGATCGAAACTCTTACCCAATATAATAACGCCTTTATAGTTATGTTGGGGCTACCGCGGTTTTGTAGTGCATCAGGTGTGTTTGCAGTGGCATATATGGATGGCTTTTATGGCATCTTACGCAAGAGAGTTGCTAACTTACTGATGCATAGAAGCCGGGAAAGCAGTAACAGCATCTTGAGCATAATATCTGATAAGCCATACTGTGCGATTTTTCAGTCAGGTGCATATACACATATACATACACGATACAACACAGTAATAGGTGTATTTTCAGCATTAGTGTGTCGTAATCATCTTAATTGTTTACCTACTGACATAGTTTCTAAGTTTGACTGGCTCGTTGGTTTAATGATCGTAAACGCGATTGCTGATCATGACGTCCAGGTCATTGGGGGAGCTCTATTTTCTGCCGACTTCAAAAAGGAGCCGGTGCTCAATTCGACTATGTGTTTTTTTATGTGTGTTACCTCATAACTTTTTACTGGGTGAACCGATTTCGATGATTCTTTTTTTATTTGAAAGCTGGTACTTCACATGTGGTCCCATATGAATTTGATCAAGGTCAGACCAATAGTTTTTGAGTTATTCTTAATAATTTATATTGAAGTCGGCTGTACAAAATTTTAAATTATCTGCATTGAACTTGTAATGGTAATGACCATGATGTAGTTACGTTTTATGTTGAAGATAATAAGATGGGCTAATTAGTGTAAATGGTGTAAAATAATAAGCATCAAAAAGGTGAAAGAGCAATGCTGATTGCTGAAAAGCAATTTTCATATAAAATAATGCTCTTAGCTTTGTTTGTCTCCTCAAACTTAAAATTAAAATAACTAAACAATAATAATATGAAGTTATGTACATAAACTTTAAATATTAAGTAGATGTACTTCATATATTCGGCATTGGGCACATTATGCCTACCTAGTTACTTATTTTTTTTCACAATCACTGGAAATCGATCAGATTTTAATAACATTTTCATATACATATATGAATATGAAAATGTGGTAAATATACAAATGTATATAAATATTATAATTCAACGTGTCTACACCGTTCGATCTAGCTTAATAAATTAAATTCCGACTGTTCATTGTTATCGTAACATTTCCCGCGATTAGCATTCATTTGACGAATTCGTGTTTCCGTCACAATAAAAAGGGGATAATATAAAAATATCATTATTTTATTTTATTTTTCTGACTTTTCTAGTTTTTGGGCATTAAATAAACCAATCAGAAAGATTTTCTTTTATATTACCTACTGCAAAAGCTAGCCTTAATAACAATCTATGGCCAGCCTAGCAATTATTGAATGTGGGCTAATAATTTTATGTTCACCAGATGTCGCTAGTTTACACTGAGGTAAAGTTTTTTGTTACACAGTGTAATGTAATTGCGAAGTTGTTTTTTTAATAAAAGTTTATCAGTTGCTAGAGTGTTATATTAATACACAAAACAATGCCTCAGTGGTTTGCTCTTAAATTTTTTGCACAATTTTAACTTTTTTTAAAAAAATTCTACTTTTTTCAATATCTGTGGTTTGGTTTATTTATTCTTAACGTTATTAATATAAAATATAACTAATAGTACAAAAAGAAACAATAACTTTTACATTTTCCGAACAAATAAACTTCCCCACTATGAAACCTGTCAAATATTATACCTCACTTTCCAGTGGCGCCGCTCTGGTGGCATAAAAATTCGTGAATGCCCTCATTGTAGCATTATAAGTAACTTTTATTTTACAGCGCCATCTATGTATATGTATTAAGAATTTCATTACATCAATGTTGACTTTCCTTGCTTAAGCGCAGACATAGCATTATAAGTAACTTTTATTTTACAGCGCCATCTATGTATATGTATTAAGAATTTCATTACATCAATGTTGACTTTCCTTGCTTAAGCGCAGACATCTTTTGCAAGCTCTGAAATATGCTGCTAGATGGCGCTTACACAATTTTCTTACAACAATCGGTTTCATAAATTATTGTTTTTAGGCACAATTTAAATAAACATTTATTGTATACTTACAGGTTAACAATGAAAATATTAACTTTCTTTTCCTGCATAAAATGAGCGAATTATATAAACGTGACGGTTATTAAATATATTTCTAACATAACTTTATTTATACTCATCTCGGCAGTGAGTCAAAAACATTTTTGTATATTAAGGAAAAAATGGCAAACTCATAACTATCTTCAAACTCTGCTGATACCCTCGTGTTACCAATTACACTTACTCCATCCCATTAAAACAGTAATAAAAATTACATGTATCACTGTCACACGGTATCTCAATTTAAACATTATTCTATACAATAACTATGATCTACTTAGATTTTTTGTTACAAAGAAAAAAAAATTTCTTAATTAAGTTCCTATCCTAGTTTTATCTGTTGAAAAAGTAAACGTTAATACACAAAGTCCTGCGTACAACAAATATACTGATAAGTCTGATAAGCACTCCTATTTATTTTACACTGTGTTTATTTCAATCAATCCTTATCACATAAGGTTCAGTCAGTCGTGTGTTATTTGTGAGGTTCCACATTCACTGCCATTAAACACGTAACCTCCTTTTTAATTTCTACCCACGAGTTATGTTATTATATTGTTTTCTATCAAGTGCACGATGGAATGGAATGTAAGGTGAATGTGATGTTGGCATATAATTTTTTATGTGGGATATGAGAAGTATCGTGATATAATGTGGTCCGATGAAGCCGGTCCTTCGAGATCGCCGGCTGAAAGGCGGCCCCTTATGCTATCTCTACGTGTGCCAAGGAGTTATGGAAGTGTCTTTCCATATTATAAGTTCGTGAAGGATACGTTTAGGGAACCTGCATTTCTTGAGGTACTTTCTTTTTTCTTTTTATTAGCTAACTTGCATTAATTTAAAAAGTGAATATTTCATGATCTCTTTTTTTTATATGAGAGGGGGCAAACGAGCATACGGCTCACCTGATGGTAAGAGACTACCGCCGCCCATGAACAACTGCAACACCAGGGAATTGCAGATGCGTTGCGGACCTTTTAAAAATAGTGGGCTCTTTTCTTGAAGGTCCCTAAGTCGTATCGGTAATCAATTCCACAAGAAAGTTGTGCAGGAAGAAAACTTCTTCTAAATCGCACAGTAGTCGACCGCCAATTATCCAGATGGTACGGATGATATTTCAAGTTCTGTGTGATATTTCAAGTATTGTGCGATGGTGAAACTGAGCTATTGGAATTAGTCCGAACAATTCCTCTGAGCACTCACAGTGGTAGACACGATTATATTTACGCGAACACTACACATTTAAATAAAACTAGTTTTTTTTTTCAAGTTAATATACGCGATAGAATTCGTAAAACCTAGTTTTATTTAAATGTGAATATTTAAGTGAATGCTAAGTACGTATGTATTTTTGTATCGGGTGTTTCTTTCACTGTAATTAATTTTGAACAATTGAACAATAAATGTTTTTGACCAGTTTCCACTTATATAAAGCTTGCATAAAATGAAATCACTATAAACACAGGATCATGTAAATTTTTCTCACAACTATGAACTTTAAATCTGTAAAATAATAGTGTTATAAAATTTCGCTTAGTTACTTTATTAACCAATGTAAGTAAGTAAGTAAGTATAGTAATTTGTGTATAGGCTTTTCTTCTTATGAACGCCGCAATATTATTTGTAGTTTGTAGATACCTAATATAAGTTTTTTTACGTTGTAAATTTAACTTATTCTATGGGCAATTATTAGCTTTTTTCTATAAAATAATACAGTGAATGCTGGATAGTTGAAATTGCAAGGATAAGTAATTTTGTTTTAGAACTAGAACAGAACTAAGTTACAAAGGTGCGTTTGCTAATTAATAGTTTATGTATAAATTATTTGTGGTTATGTTATAAATAGAACTAAAAATATTGATTATTATTGAATGTATAAGCCAGTTTCAAGGAATTAATAAGAATAAAATAATTTCACATTGTGAAGTCGGTAAATACCAAGAAATACTCGTAGTGTTCTATGTGTATGTAAAGCTGCGACTTCAGAATTTGCAATTGTTTTATTCGTATAGTCCTATAATTACTTATTATAATTTTTGTTAACCTTTAAAGTGGACTAAGAAATATCAAATTCTCAATGTTGTCTAAATAGTTAAATTTAAAAAATATTATAACCTATTTTGCCACACTTGGTTACAGAATATTTTCTCCATATTTATATGAAACTACAGCTAAAGTACGTAGTACTGTACTATTATTTATTCTGTCGCTAAAAAATAACCTATTTAATAAAAAAAGAATCATTAAAATCGATTTACTATTGACGAAGATACCGAGTAACATATATAATCGAAAAAAAATTAAAACATACAGTCGAATTATACACGTACTTCCTTTTTTAATTGTCTTAAAATAATTGAACATAAAAATAGTTAAATCGGATTAAGGAATAAATTATTTTCACATAATAGCTTCTCTCTTGCGTATGTGAAATATGAGAAAGCCTTTGATTCCGTCAAAGTTGAGATGATGCTACGGTCTCTTCAGCCGTGCCGGATTGACTCTTGATGTAGCGAGGTGTCAAGTGTTTGTACAGTAGAGCTACCAGAGCTACCTATCTGAATACAGAACCAGAGTTCAAAACCTACCAAATTGCCGGGTAAGACAGGGTGATTTTATAAATATCCTCGGAACTCTTCACCGATGCATTGGAAGACGTTTTCAAGCTACTGAACTGGAAAGGATATGGTATCAACATAAACGGCGAGTACCTACGTCCACTTACCTTCGATATGTCAACGCTATAGTGAAATAGCTGTTATCAAAGATAAGTATCGATATATGATTGAAAATAGAATCGATATAACAAATGTATCAACATCAACACTCGTTCGTTATCTGTTATTTAGTCCAGTAAAGAGAGATTTTAAATCGACATTTGTTGTCCCCTCAGAGCCAGATTTTTGCAATTTTCTCAGAAATTACAAGAGATAGCGAAAAAACATTTAAACAAAATCGATAGAGAATAAAAAACTACACAAAATTGTTCTGAATAATTTTCTTCGAATTTTTAGTAGGAAAAGAGATATTTTTGCATTTGAGAATTGCAATTAATTTGGCCACGATCTTAAAAATACCCGAATTGTTAAAAATCATTAAAAATAAACTAGTTAACATTTTTTTTTACTTTTTTTTAATTTTTTCAATTCAGTCTAACCAACATTTCATTATTTTTATTTATAATTTTTTTAACAATTTCACTTTTTAATTAATTTTTTATCCTTTTAATGATTTTTTTCCAATTACATATCTTTTTTAAAGTTCTATCTTATAGGTAGGGTCATTCTTTTCATGCGACATCTACTGTTTACCTGTGTAAAATATGTACTATAAAATAAATTGCCCCCGAATCTACGACTTTGTAACTGTCGTTTATTCGTCTTTGTCATCCCCACCCCATAGTACCTCTGTCGCTTCTATAGTGCTCAGCCCTGCTGATGTGCAGACAGACATTTAAGTAGTAGTAGTAATAGACCGGACATCAGTAGCAAAATTGTCGTCTGTAACTTATGTCCTATAGGATATATCTCCGATTTTTGTCATTTAGTCTTAGTGACATCGTCTAAAAGTTAAGACGCATTCGTTTCATATATTTAAAAAATATTTTTAAAGATAATATGCCCGGTTTTGCATTAAGATATTGTAAGTCACAATATGGAGCAAAAAATTAACGTGATTACGGTTTATTATCGTAAATATAACATATATTTACCGCATAATCTTTAAATTTTATTATTTCTAGTAGATTGTTCTTAAACATTTATTTTTATTGCAATAAGCGCCCTCTGTTGTCCAGTAAACGTCACTATTTAGTTTTTACCAATTTAAAAGTTAGTGACTGACGACGTTTATCGATTGGAATTATCGATAAAAAATATACAGGATGCCGATTTAATCCTTTACAATATTTAAGGAGGTAAAGCAGTCAACGATACTGTACCCATACCAACAAAAATGAGTAACATATACCAACTATGCTAAGTACCCTACTTTATGTAGAGCAAGGGTGGGAATTTTTTTTAGACATGCTGATGAGATTTTCTATGTTGCTTATGAGCATGCTGGGGATACTTGCTGTGTTGATCTTTAGCAATACAGCAAGTCTTCTCTTTTACATACCAGGCTTCATTGTCTGGTGGTTTTACACCGGGCTTCTTTGTCTGGTGGTTTTCAAGGACAAAGCCATTATAGATCCTCGCTTACAGTGGTAGGAGAAAAACAAATTGTTTTTAATGTAAGATTTCTTATATTAAAAACAATTTGTACTGTTAAAGATATTAGATGCAAGAAGTTGTAGGATAAGCCTGAGTTAGAAAATAAGGTAAAAACTTCAAATAACAATTTTTATTGATGTGGGTAGTGTCTTAAAGTAGGTACTGCAGCTGATGAAACGTGAAAAATCGTGAAACGGCTTTTAAGTTCAGTGTTTTCCTAAAATATTTTAGATTTGAAGTGTATATTTGTAATAGAAACGAATTTAAAAACATAGAGGCGCTCTCATATTGGATTTGGCGTTTCTCGATGTGTCTTTAACGCCGACCGAAAAATCATATGCTATTATTATAGCAGCTAATGGACCGAGCGACGTCATGCCACCACGGTGGCAACCAAAATGACTGCTGTTTGAATTGATTCTTAGTTATTGGAAATTAAATATTTTATTTCATGACACTAAAGGGATTTAAAAAGTTAATATGATTTTTTTCGTGTGATGAAAGTCATGATAAATAGATTTATACAGTAAAACAATCATGTATATTCCCTATTATTATATCGAAAAGCATTTCAAACTTAGTAATCTTCAACAACATTATCGATACTTTGATATCGAAACGGTAACATTCCTAAAACAACGTTATATTTATTAGCGTCACCTACTGGGGAATAGCTAAAATGTTGTCTTAATAAATGCTTAGCGTTGTTTTGCTATTTTTAACTAGAGGGTGCCACACGCGCACTAGCTCAAAGTTTTTGTATATAAATGTTCCCAATGTCCGCTCTATAGTACACCTATATATTTAAATCTCTTTGTGTGCAGACAATCACCGCGCATATCGTGCCGTTTTGGGCATTGGTGGGACCTGATCTAAGGGTGGGACATACACAGCATATATGTACGAGCATTAAATGGGATAACGTTGGTGTTCGATTACATTGTTTTTTAATTGAAATTTTGTCTTAATGATAAGAAATGCTTTAGTACTGATTCGATTCATTCGTATAGGGAATTAAATTTCCTAAAACAAAGTTATTTAATTTTTTCCCAATCTCCAATTTTTAACGCTCATTAGGATTCTTGATTTCTAAATTAATTTTTACTACTCAAAAAAATGTATCTGATAACTGTTTATTTTATTTCTGCCCGAAAAATTAAAATAATTAGTAGTTACGGATTATTCTAATTTTCTAATTGTAGAGGACGAAATTTCTTACGGACTCACATTGTTTTTGATTTAGTAATTATTCACAAATAATTTGGATTCACAATTTTTCCACATCTTCGTCAGAATCTTCATTAAATAAAATTTCTTTAATTTTCAAATATCGTTTTTCTCGTTCTAATCGGTCACGCTCTCAGTACTCATTATTAGAGTCTGAGCTGAAATCATGGTTGTCGCTATGATAATCGAAATTTTCGCTATTTTTATCATATATATGCTCCAATAATTGAGAAAACAAGCGTTGCGGTTGCTGGAAAGCTGGTCTACGCTGGTTTTATTTTTGCTGTAATTGTAGTGGCATTACTTGTAGCAATGCATAGGATATTTCTAACCAGCCTAGTTCACAAGATCGTAAAGATGACATTGTTCGTTCTGATACTTACCGCAACGAAGAGACTTCGGATTTTCCGAATAAAAATGACGGTGATAACCATCACGTAGATGGTAATCAAGGAGTTGGTAATAAGAATTATAAAAATAGATATTATAATAGCGACAACCATGAATTTAGCTCAGACTCTGATGATGAGTTCTGGGAGCGTGACCGATTAGAACGAGAAAAATAATATTTGAATATCAGAGAAATTTTATTTAGTGAAGATTCTAGCGAAGAAGTGGAATAATTGTCAATCCAAATTATTTGTGAATAATTTTTTTTATAGGATAGGGTGACAAACGAGCACACAGTCCACCTGATGGTAAGTGGTTGCTGTGGTTCATAGACATCTACATTTATATCCTCGTTTGTGAATCAAAATGCAGATGCGTGGTCACCCGTGAGGACTAAGATGGAATGCCTCTTTTCCAGTAAAAAGGGTCTCCGGTTCTCCAAACTCACCATACGAAACACAGCAGGGTTAAACTGCTATTTTACATGTTATTCCGTGAGAGCGTGGCCCTTCCCCGGTCGAGCCGACCCATTCGTGCTTACAACTCTACTACTAATTTAGCTGCAGCATGGCTCTACCACGTAACTAACTCAAAACCCGTGTAATGATGGGTAAGAATACCCACTACTCCCTATCTTCCCGTGGATGTCGTAACCGGTTACAGAAGGAAACTGAGGCAGGAGATGGGCAGCAGCATCTTTCTAATAACAGCAAAATAACAATAAAAAACTGCGGTTGCCAATCCGCTCGCCAAGCGTGGCAACTATGGCAAAATACCCCCAATGAATGAATAAAGTTATGAAGAGACGGCCCCCAATCCCCGCTATTCCTGGCTACGGTGGCAACCATGGTAACGGCGGGGCAAGGCGTGCTAAGGCTCTCCGGTGGAGGTTCGGTTGCCACCTAAGAGGACTCAAACTGGCAACATATAACGCACGCACCCTAAGGACTGACGAGAAGATCCTGGATTCCTTGCACTGGAATATTATAGGATTATCCGAGGTCCGAAGGAGGAGGAGGACATGGTAATCCTTGCATCCAGTAACTTGTTCTATCTCCGGGAGGGCGACCATCTGCCCCACGGAGGTGTCGGATTTATCGTCCACAAGTCTAGCGTTAACAACGTTGTAAATATTGGGAGTGTGTCGACTAGCATACCTTGTACTCAGAATCACCAAACGGTATTCGCTGAAGGTCATACAGGCTTACTCACCAACCTCGGCACATACCGTTGAGGAGGTGGAAGAAATGTATGAGAATGAGCCATGCATTCATCCAAAACCCACTATACGGTGTTAATGGGAGACTTCAACGCAAAACTAGGCATCAGAGAGAACGGTGAGCTGAAGGTAGGGAAATTTGGAATAGGGCAACGGTACCCAAGGGACCAGCAGCTGGCCGACTTCATGGAGAAAGAGGGACTCTTTATTATGAACTCTTTCTTCCTGAAGCGGCCTCACAGGGTGAACCTGTTTGAGCGTCGACGGTGCGACGAAAAACGAGATTGACTTCATTATGACGATTAAACGGTAACTGTTCAGTGATGTCTCAGTGATCGCGAGGGTGACAACTGGTAGCGATCACCGAATGGTTAGAGGCACACTGAAGCTAAACGTTAAGTTGGAAAGGTCTCGTCTAATGAATTCGACGCTCCGCCCCCCTCCGTATAAAACTATATACCCCCCACTAGATGGAGCGACGACCTGGTAAGATATGCAGGAAGTCGATGGATGCAGTGAGCCACCTGCATCGACCGTGCTTTGTAGCATTCCTTGGGGGAGGCCTATGTTTGGCAGTGGACCTGTGAAGGACTGTAGTGATAATGATGACTAACTCAAAAACAATGTGAGTCCGTAAAAATTTTGTCCTATACAATAAGAATAATTCTTATCTAATTTTATTTAATGTTTAAGACAGAAATAAAATAAACAGTTACGGGATCAATTTTTTTGAGTAGTAATCATTAAATTAAAAGTCAAGAATCCTTATTGAGTGTTAAAAATTGGAGATTTGGAAAAAAATTTTTTTTTTTAGGTAATTTAATTTTCTATACGAATGATTCGTATCAGTACCAAAACATTTCTTATCATTAAGACAAAATTTCAATTAAAAAACAATGTAATCGAACACCAACATCATCCCATTTAATGCTCGTATATACTGTGTATGTCCCACCAAGGCCCAAAACAAAGTGATTGTCTGCGCATCAGCTGTGCTGGGCTGAGCACTATAGGTGCGACAGGGATACAATGGGAGTGACAAAGACGAATAAACAACAGTTACAAAGTCGTAGACTCGGGGCAATTTATTTTATAGTAGATAGGTATGTTACACGGGTAAAATCTCAGGTAAACAGTAAATGTTACATGAAAAGAATGACCCTACCTATAAGATTTACCTTTAAACAAGATATATAAATGGAAAAAATTTAAAAGGATAAAAAAATCAATAAAAAATTGAAATTTTTAGTAACTTTTTTTAAAAATTATAAAAAAAACTTCTCTCTAGATATATTGGTCAGAATGAATAGAAACAAATAAAAAAAGTTTAAAAAAAATGATAACTAGTTTATTTTTAATGTTTTTTTTTAAAAATTCGGGTATTTTTAAGGTCGTGACAAGCTTAACTGCAATTATCAAGTGCAATAAATATCTCTTTTCCTATTAAAAATTCGAAGAAAATTATTCAGAATTTTTTTTGCAGATTTTTATTGTCTATCGATTTTGTTTAAATGTCTTTCGCTATCTCTTATAATTTCTGAAAAATTGCAAAAAAAGTAGTTTTGAAGGTGGTTTATATTTTATTTACAACCCCTGCAGGCTAATTTTCATTTTTTAACTATTGACCCTTGTTTTACATACAAAAACAAAGATATGCTCAGAAAATCAGCCTTCCACAACAAATGTCGATTTAAAATCTCTCTTTACTGGACTAATTGCGTGATGTTCAGCTAGTTCCTGGCAGTCGCAAATCAAAGGCAGTGGTTGCTGCTAATAATAAGGCAGTGATTAGTATGTGTAGCTCAGAATGACATTCTGCGTTTCATTCAAATAAATCAAATACTCTTTGCCAATATCGACCTAATAATATTATCAAGATATTGTAACCGACGAACACATACTCATTATTCACTAATATGGCACAGAATCACAGAATTCGAGAAAATAAACATTTTAATTTATTCTTAATTTAAAAGGAAATTTATGTATATTTAATCCCCAGATTAACGGACAAATAGAGTTTATATTCAGTTAGCTAATAAATGAATTTTGCAATCGTCAGATAGGCTTTATTCGCGATTAACTTTATTACCGGAGGAATAACGAACTGTTCCTTTGACGACGAGATTAAGACTTATTCGTTAGATAATTTCATTCGATCACAGAAGATGTTAAACACATTTTAATTTAAAAAAAAGAAGATGGAAGAATTCGTAAGCATTCGAAGGCCTGCTTATGTTTTGTACGCCTTCTATCTTTGCAGAGAGGATTTATTTTTTGTACTTTTTTTAATTAGACAAACATATCATCATAGCCTCGAACTTAATCCACAGAATAGATAATAGTACAAGTACTTAAGCTGACACTTGACAGTTACCTAGGTTTTCTTCCTCGCAGAAAATTGAAATAGTATGTCCTGCTCCAGCATTTGTTTTTGTAATAGTTTTGTTTCACCTCCTACGACTAAGTTCTGCAGCCTATGCTGTAAAAAAGATTAGAGGTCTCACTAGTGTCGAGACAGCTAGATTAGTTTATTTTAGTTATTTTCATAGCATAATGTCTTATGGGATTTTGCTATGGGGAAATGCGGCTGATTCAGAAACTATTTTTGTTTTACAGAAGAGGGCCATTAGAGCTATTTACAATCTAAAACCGAGAGAGTCTCTTAGAGATAAATTTAAAGAAATTAATATATTAACTTTGGCCTCTCAGTATATTTACGAAAATTTAATGTATGTTCACAAAAACAAAGATAGTTTTAGTAAAAGAAGTGATATACATTCTGTAAACACTAGGAACAAACACAAGCTAGTGATACCAGTTTCTCGACTCCACAGAGTCAGTAATTCATTCTTGGGGCAATGTATACGCTATTACAACAAGGTCCCTGAAAGTGTACAGGTTCTCTCTATTACCAAGTTTAAATGTTTTATTAAGCTGAAATTGTATAAAAAGGGTTATTATAGTATAAATGAATACATGGTTGATAATAACCCCTGGGAATGAGGTGATCGCTTCCAAGCAGTTTCTAAAATAAATTTTGTAAATAGTTCGTAATCATTTATATTGTAAAATTTATTTTAAAAAAAAAGTCCCGCTGGGTTTCTTGCTGGTTCTTCCCAGGACAGAGGGTTTTTTCGAACCAGTGGTAAAGTTAAAAATGACTTTCAATAAGAATTACACATGTAATGTATATTGAATAAAAAATATTCTATTCTATTCTATTCTATTCCCAGAAGTTGCGTTTCTAGTTGCTATCGTCCAATAAATCGGCTTGATAGCTATTCTTACATGATGGATCACAATTGAAAAATATGCAACCAATAAGTGACGGTTTATCAGACAAATAATTTTATTCGTTAGTTGTCAGACATTTTATCTGAGGATTGCTAAGTCGGCCGTAACTTTATAATTACGAGGTTTAGGTCATTATTTTAAAGATCTTTTTCAGTTTAGCGTCTTTCAAATTCAAATAATTAAAAATAAAATAAAATTGAAATCCATTTGGTTATGTACAATCGTCTTACCTATTTCTAACGCTAAGCAGCAATGCCTTCATTGATGTGCTCCGGTCTGAAAAGTATAATTACTCTCTCTATTTGCTTGAAATTGGCTGCAGTGTCAAGTTGCTTTCAATAAGCTGCAGTAACCACTTACCGTCAAGTGGACTAGAAGTTCATTTGGCACTTCACTTTTATAAAATACTGGATGATACCCGCTCGCTTCGTTGGGCGCACGGATGCAAAATATCGAGATTTTTTTTGATTGGACTATTGTAAAATCCGTTCTTAGTGAGCGTCTACATTGCGAAATGAGTAATTATACTAAATTTCAAGTCAATCGGGTATCTCGCATATATAATATAAGCGAAATACCACTGACTGACTGACTCATTACGAGATCTATAAAACTATTCACCCGTTTGACTTGAAATTTAGTATAGTTATCCATTTCGATTTGTTTATTAATTTAATTTATTATATTTGATTGTAATAGAATTCTCGAAAACGTCTCTTACGATTTTAATCAAATTTACAGTATATAGACGTTTCGGGGCACAAAAGTCGATCTAGCTAGGTTTCATTTCTGAGAAAAAAAATTCTCCGTGTTTTCACGTACAAAGCTACAAACGACTTGCCTGCGCAATATGACTGATAATTTCGCTTCCCGAGTCCAATGGCTAAAGCGTAGATATAAAATATAATCTTTTTTATTTATACATACAGTATAATGTATATGTTGTATTTTATTTTTCTTAAAATTCATTCCTTCACATTTAATTATGTACTACCATAAAGTATGTTGTTTGCGAACAAAAAACTTTTCATTTTTACCGTAAATTGTGCTATTTTGCTTACGTTATCTTCATATGAGACATGATTGAATAAAACAATTATAAAATTATTTGATCATAGATATGTTGTTTATAGAAGGGACAGGGAAACGCTTGCAATATTCCTCCATCATCCTTACCTGAAGGTTTTCTTTGAAATAAAGATGGCGGAAGAGTTCTATTTCACCTTGCAACATCGCTGAACGTGCCGCAGAGCGAACTACTACTCATTACCTTACTTATGACAAATAAATAAAATTGAAGTGTCTGTTTGTAATGTCAAAATTACAGCTTTTTACTAAATGCATGTGAAAGAATATACGGTACTTATAACAAACATTCAATTTTTAAATTTTTGTCTGTCTGTTTGTTCCGGCTAATCTCCAAAACGGCTGGACCGATTTTTAGGGGACTTTCACTGGCAGATAGCTGATGTCATAAGGAGTAACTTAGGATACTTTTATTTTAGTAAAAGAATTAGGGTGCCGCGCAAAAATTAAAACTCTAAATTAAACGCGAGCGAAGTCGCGGGGAACAGCTAGTATATAATAAATATTTATAAACAAGACGCCAGAAATGTCGCGTAAGTTGTCCCTTTTAATAAAGCTGATGATGATACTATGATTAATAATTATAGACAGATTTCATTATTATTAACCTCTTCCGAAACATTTGAATCGTTAGTATGACTAAAATTATACAAGACTTTCTTAGCTTACTTTACGTGGTAGAGATACGTTGCAGCTATATTGTGGCTGTCGCACGAATGGGTCACGCTCTCACAGAATACCAGCTTAATGCTGCTGTTTTTCGTATGGTGAGTGTAGAGAACCGGAGATCCTTTTTACTAGAAACGAGGCATTCCATCTTAGTCCTCAGGGGTGACAACACATCTACACTTGCATTCTTAATTGAGGATAACTGTAGATGTCTATGGGCCACAGCATCCACTTACCATCAGGTGGACTGTGTGCTCGTTTGTCACCACATACTATAAAAAAAAATTAAACACAGCGTGAACGCAATTACAGTGTAATTGCCACATATTTACAGAAGCTTGCCATGAAAATTATAATCAGTTCCGAACAATAGTTTTTATCGTCCTACAGCCCATAGTTTATGGAGTCTGTAAATTACACTGCAATAAAGGTATTTACACGTTATCAGGCAAATATTTTGTTTAAACTGTGATTTTATCTTGCTTAATCCAAGAAGTTAATCCCTTTCATAACAAAATCGCGTATAAGAACGACCAAATTACCTCTAAATCGCCAATCTAAAGTGTAGCTGCTAATAATATCCGAATGTAGTAACTTACAGTAGCTTTTTTAATTTTAAATGGTACTGTATAATTTTAAAATTTTATTTTAGTGCTGTGGCATCAAAATGCTTAAAGCAGCATCTTTTTTAAGAACGCACCACCAGGTAAACATGGTTAAAATTCGCAATTTAATTTATTTTGTGTTATGTTGCTTGAACATTTTTCGTACACCTATAATATTTTTTTTTTTTTTTTTTTTTTTTTTTTATAGGAGAGGGGGCAAACGAGCATGCGGCTCACCTGATGGTAAGTGACTACCGCCGCCCATGAACAACCGCAACACCAGGGGAATTGCAGATGCGTTGCCGGCCTTTTAAAAAGGAGTAGGCTCTTTTCTTGAAGGTCCCTAAGTCGTATCGGTCCGGAAAAATCGCTGATGGTAATCGATTCCACAAGGAAGTCGTGCGAGGAAGAAAACATCTTCCAAATCGCACAGTGGTGGACCGCCAATCATCCAGATGGTGTGGATGGTATAGGGAGTTCTGCCGCGATGTGCGTTCATGAAATTTGGCGGCTGGGATTAATCCGAACAATTCCTCAGAGCACTCCCCATGGTAGATGCGAAAGAAAATGCAAAGAGATGCAACATCTCTTCGCAGTGCCAATGAATCGAGCCGATCGGAAAGGGCTCGGTCGTCGACGATTCGAGCCGCTCTGCGCTGGATGCGGTCAAGTGGAAGGAGCTGGCACTGGGGAGCCCCTGCCCAGAGATGGGAACAGTATTCCATGTGAGGCCGAACCTGCGCCTTGTAAAGTTGCAGGCGGTGTGCCGGCATGAAATACTGTCCCGCTCTGCTGAGCACGCCAAGCTTTTTAGAGGCCAATTTGGCCTTCTCTTCCAAGTGACCACGAAACTGCACGTCACTCGATATGTCGACTCCGAGGATACCGATACTGGCTGAGGCAAGAAGAGGAGTGCCTTGAAACTGAGGAGATACGACAAAGGGGTTCTTTTTAGCGGTAAACGCGCAAACTTGTGTCTTCTGAGGATTAAACTGGACTAGATTTATTCGCCCCCAATCCGAGACTTTGTCCAGCAAAGACTCGACTTCAGACACAAGTTTGTTCCGGTACTCGGCGACATTTTCCCGAGAAATATTGGCCCGGCCGGTGTATAGAGCATCACCAGTGCTGTCATCCGCATAGCAATGAATGTTACCAGTCAGCAACATATCATTGATATGCAGAAGAAACAGCGTTGGTGATAGCACACAGCCTTGTGGAACACCAGCGTTAATAGGCTTGTAGTCAGAACATGCACCGTCTACAACGACCTTGATGCTCCGATCTGCAAGGAAGCTGGTGATCCAATTGCACAATTTCTCGGGAAGCCCATAGGAAGGGAGCTTCGAAAGAAGCGCTTTGTGCCAAACCCGATCGAAGGCCTTCGCAATGTCCAGACTAACGGCCAACGCCTCCCCCTTGGACTCTACTGCCTCCGCCCATCTATGGGTCAGGTAGACTAGAAGATCACCAGCTGATCGACCCCGACGAAAACCGTATTGGCGGTCACTGATCAGCTGGTGATCCTCAAGGTACCGGATGAGCTGGCAGTTAATAATGGATTCCATTATTTTGGAGAACAAGGAGGTGATCGCGGTAGGCCTATAGTTGGACGGGTCTGAGCGGTCGCCTTTTTTAGGGATCGGGTGGACAAAAGCTGTCTTCCATGAGTTCGGGACGACGCCATGGGAGTAGGAGTACCGGAAAAGACGCGTTAGAACCGGTGCCAACTCCGGAGCACACGTCCTCAGCACAATTGGGGGGATTCCGTCAGGCCCACTCGACTTGTGGATGTCAAGGGAGAGGAGTGCTCTGCGAACCAAGCGCTGTGAGAATAGCACATCCGGCATAGAGCACGCACACCGCGGGATGGTCGGCGGTGTGTTCCCCCCGTCATCAACAGTCGAGTTGGACGCAAAAAGGGAGCCTAAAAGGTCGGCCTTCTCTTTTGCGTCGTGGGCCAGTGAGTCGTCCTCCCTGTGCAGAGATGGTAGTGATGGCTTACAGAAATTCCCTTGGACAGCCTTGGCGAGAGACCAGAATGCACGGGTTCCCGAAGGAAGGCGAACTAGTTTCTCGCCAATTCTGCCTATGTGCTCTGACTTTGCCTTGGCAATAACTCTTTTGAAGGACCTGGAGGCGAAGTTATACTTCTTTTTAAGTATGCTGGTGTTTACATCCCGAGTCACCGAAGCCGCAGCCCAGGCTTGATAACACTCCTGCTTTCTGCGCAATGCAGTCTTACAGGAGCGACCAAACCAAGGCTGAGATCTGCCTCCGATGGGTACCACAGATGATGGAATATATAGTTCCATTCCCTGTAGCACCACATCAGTGACAGAGTCAGCAACAGCGCTGGGATCATCCGGCGAGAAGCAAACCCGCCCCCATGGGTAGGATGCAAAGAAAGACCGCATTCCGTCCCAATCTGCCGACCTGTAATGCCAAACACGGCGGCAACCTGCAGAACGCAACCGCGAAGGGAGCGTGAGTGGCACCATACTCCGGATCAGACAATGGTCCGAAGAGCCGAGAGGGGCATCGACGGAAACCTGATATCCGTCCGGATGAGAGGTCAGCAGAAGGTCCAACAGGGAAGGTGTATGATCCTTCACATCTGGAATCCGCGTAGGCGAAGTAACCAGTTGTGTCAGACCATATGCCAAAGCAAAGTCATAAACAGATCTCCCCGCATGATCGGTTAAACGTGAACCGAGCCATTCTGCATGGTGGGCGTTAAAATCGCCAAGGATCACGATCTCTGCGGATGGGACCTGTTGTAGCAAGGAATCTGTAGCCATTTGGACGTGGTCGATGAGTCGGTCTGTTTCGGCATTACCGCTATGGGACCTATAGAGGCACCCGTAGACGCGCGGATGGTCGTCGCTGTCTACGCGTAGCCAAAGGATGGACAGGTCCGAACCTTCAAGACTGCCGAGGCGTCGAGAACAGATGTCCTCTCTGACATACACGCAAACTCCAGCCCGAGGCACAAAGGAGTGCTCCAATTTGTACCCCGGGCAGGAGAGATACGAAATATCAGCCGGAGAGGAAACCTGCGTCTCGGTCAGAAAGAGCAAGGCCGGCTTCGCCGTCTCGAGATGGTAGTGGACGGCGTTTAGGTTAGAGTGAAGTCCCCTGATGTTGCAGAAATTCACGGATAGCGTGGCAGGGGTCGCCTTGGTATTGTTGCTCAGTTTGCCCCAAGCAGTTTTGTTTTTGAGCGGAATTTTGCCCCCCCCAGAATACGCGGGGCAGCCTGAGCACCCACGCTCAGGAATGGAATAACATGGTCGTGGATGCTCAGCGAGGGATTCTCCAGGGGTACTGGTACCCTCCTGGGGTAGTCTACTTTGTAATTCCGCTACCATGTTGATGGGGGGGGGGGGGGGGGGGGGAATTGGGCCTCCGGCCACCTGCACTCACCAGACGAAACGCAGAAGCAGAGCCTCTACTTCACGCCGGTATTCTGTGAGGTCGTGGTACCAACCCGGCTCGAGCCTGCCCATACGTGCAACAGCAAAAAACTGCTGCGGGGCTCTACCACCGTTTTTTAGAAATTATTAAAAGCAAATTGTTGTTGTTGTTGTATAAATATTTAAGGTTAATATTTATTTGTTGTTAGGGCGGATGTCCCTATTAACAGCCTTTTAGTGCCAATTTCAACTTTAATAAATAAAAAAATATAAAAAAAGAACCACGTCGTAGTATATTTCATGTAGGTATATAGTAAAACTTAGTTTACTATATACCTACATGAATTTAGTTTAGGCTCATATAAAACATTCGTTCATACTTTGTGATTCATGCAACAAATGCTTATTATATTGTATATATATATTTTTCCATTTTTACTTCCACATCGAATGTGTATTTCACGAATGTTACCTACATGACGGGTCATTTTAAAAAAAAGATAATATTAACTCTGTACCCACGTATAACACAGGTAAACTCAAAATGTAAATCAATCATCAACCGTCATCAAATGTCATGCTCTAAGAATACAAATATTTGAAACTTATAACGCCTCAAAAATAAGTACATTATGACAAACAAATTAAAAATGTTTTATGATGAATTTAATACTAAAATTCTTCTTTCAATTTAAAGCGCTCACTGATTTCTGCACACAACATATTACCGTCCCACTTGGTCTCACCTGCTTCTTATTTTGGCGTCTGCCGACGAGTGCCATTCTTTCTGGAACAATTTATTCTTACATATTTTTAACTTTAGTCATTAAAGTCATTAAGATTTGTAAACAAAAATCATTTTCAGTTAAATAAAGTAAGATTTTTTTTAAATATATTTAGATAGATTAGATTTTGTCTTAATCGCCAAGCTTGGGAGCTGGGTTGCCGACAGCAGTACCAGACGTCTCGCAACTTTGACGCTGCTCCCCATCACTCGTCTGGGTAATTAATGCCTGGCAAAAACCTGGCAAACACGATGGTTATTTAAATTTATAAAATTCAAGTGACAAACAAACTTACAGTCCACCTGATGGTGAGTGACTGCTGCACTGTTGGCCTAGGACACGTGCAACTAGCTTCAATCAAAGAAGGCCACAGATATGTCGCTAACTAAGGTGGAATGCCTCACAACCTTACTTATACCGGCTCTCAAAACGTTGCAAGCCGGGACACAGCAATGCTGACACTGTGCTGTGATAGAGAAAGGTAAGACGGTGGTACCTACGCAAACGTACTCATAAGCAGAAAAGAAGCCCTACTAGCTAGGACACCGTCATCTGCCGGAAGCCATAAGATCTTTCTGTCATTATCATAGTCGCTGTTTACGGCACCCACGGGACAAAATGGGGTGATGGACTCCCTTGCGTAGTCATCACACGGCATAGGGTATTGAAAAACATTTTCCTTAACTAAGTGTTTAGTGGCTGTCGCGTGTTGACAACAACGTTTTTTAAGTATTAGAGTACGACTCACCTGATGCTAAGTGATCATTGCCGCACTTGAACTTCTGCAACATCAGAGGAATTGTAGTTGTAGATGGATTTTAGAGTTCTTGTGATGGTGGAATTAATTATGTTATATATTTTATTTAAATAAGCTAGCTAGCAAGAAGAAGTATCTATATATTCCCGGTTTAAAGATCTTTGTAATGCCTCATACGTTGGCTCACAAATTTGGGTAATGGGTTCTTTAATGGCGCCACTACAAAGCGCACAACTTGAAGAAGCGATCGCAGTGGAAATATGTTTCTAAAGAGTCTTTCAATAACATTTTTTCTCCATATTTTATTATTACTACTTTGATTAATTTTAATGTTTTTTTTTCAATTCGAGACAAAATAGATTTTCTGTCTAAATTTAGGATTAAATAAAGCCAATGTTTTCCGCTAATGATCGTATTTCTTATTCTAACAGATCAGAAACTACTAAAGTCGCATGATATTTTTAGATTAGAGCGTTCCAGGAATTAGCCATATAAGTATTACATAAATTGTACGCATTTATGAGTAATATGCGCACTGGTCCTGCCTCTCCGGATGGAATCCTGTAACGCCGTTATTCTTTTTATTTCGTTTACTTTGCGTATCTTCACTTGTGAGTGTTTTGCTTTTTTTCTACATTATAAATGTAATAGCGGCAACCGGATTGAATTTAGGTACTCGTATCTATTAAATTGCCCGTGTAACTTGATTTTTAGAAATAAAATTGTAAGAAAAATGTAAAGTACGAAAACATTTTATTGAATACTTGTTATTTAAATTTGAGGTGATCAAAAAACCATTAATTTATAAATTTTTTTTTAAATATGTCCAAGTTTTGCGAATAAAATATATCCTAGATCACCCCTGGCGTTGCTCGTTATCTGAACGTGAAGTTTCATTACAATCCGTTTAACCATTCCGTAGATTTATTTCGGACAGACAGACACATAAATTAAAAAAAGGACATTTATGTCTTAATAATGTATAAAATGAATAATCCCTGAGATTCATAGAAGCTAGTTATTTCAAAATTACAGACCGACACTTCAATTTTATATATAGGTATAGATTAGCTTTTTGTGTATAATAAGTGCTATAGTTTTTACATTATTTTAAAATTATGTCTTTACGACTTTTAACTTGTTAATTGGTACCTGTTCTGTGTACATAAATCACAAAATCACATTAGTATATAAGGTGATTTTGTGATTAGCTTAATGTGATTTTGTGATTTAAATTCCTTAGTATAAAGTAAAGCGTAAAACTATAGTCAATGTCGTCAGTAACGGGTTCTCATTTAGGACTACATAGTTTTTGTAAAAGTTTGTTATTTCCTTAAAGCGTAATATGGCTGTTAACATTCATACACCAGTCCCTTGGTAATAAATAAATAATATAAGACGTCAATAAGCTGCCGCCGGTATATGGCGTCATTTAGGTTTAAGATAATCACCGACCATTTATTTAATAATTTATTCGTTTTCCCAAAAAAAAAATATCTCCAAGCTTTCCGGATAAAATATAGACTAGATCCACTCCTGACATTTTTCTCTATCCGTTCATGAAGTTTCATTACGATCGGTTCAGCCATTCCGAAGATTAGCCCGGACAGACAGACAGACAAAAAATTTAAAAATGGTTATTCATGTCTTCATGGCATGCAAAATAACCACCTGAGTACATTAAGTAATATAATAAAAGGCAGTTACTTCGATATTACAGACAAACACTTCAGTTTTGTTTATATGTATAGACGTAGAGATAATAGTTTCCCTGTCCGCAAAATAGACACAATAGTTAAACAATCGAAATGTTCATGTTCATTATTCATCGGACAGGGAAAGGGTTAATGAACAAAATAGGTACCAATTTTTTGAAGTGAAATGCAGTATGTGCCCAATTGAATATTATTTATTCAATACTTTGACTTCAATATTATTGAACTTATTGAAATTACAGTATTTTTGCATTAATATCTGACTTACCGGTCAATCATCCAATACACAACATTTTAACTTTGGCCAATAAGGTTTTAAAAATAGAAAAAGCAAACATCTGTTTCTTGCGTATACTTTTGTTTACTTTTTACGGAGCGAAAATGCAGAACGTAAAATTATATCTAATAAGTTAAAAAAAATGTAACGCTCCAAACGATTATCAAATAACAATAATAATAATAACTATCATTAACTTCTTGCTAACATTTGATGTTTCCAGTACTTGCCTACTATAAGACCTGATGGTAAGTGGTGATGAAACCGAAGATTGTATACGTAGTATTATTATTTGTTCTGTGGTAAAGCGCACTGACTTAGTTTCACAAATGCCTATTCACTCTTTTCTTGAAGACACCCGCATTAAATAATAATATTGTTTGTTCATTTGTTTAATTATGGAAAATTCAAAAAAGTATAATGAGAGTAAACGGCGGAAAGTTGTAGTGGTGGCAGGCTTAGCGCTCGCTGCCTGATCAGGCCCGGCCGCGCACAACGCACAACGCACCTAATATAAATAAAAAGTAATCTGTGTATCCGCCACACAGTGTGTGGACGGTGGACGCCGAGCGACATGGTACCCCCCAAGCGAGAAGTTCTGCGCTCCGTCTCCGCAGTTTTTAAATTTAAACGCTTGTTCCTGCGCACATACGACACTTATGCCTTAGTACGTATCCGCCGACGTTCATTCATCGCGTCCGCCTGCCGCCCGCCCTGCCACTACACTCCAAATAGTGACCGCCCAACGTGAAACGTCACACGCGAGACAGGCCGTAATCCCCGTACCGCAGCTTACTCACTAGTCGTCACACTCGCAAATCTGTCACAGGACGCTTCTCGGTGCGCTCGTGTTATTATGCGGGAATCATTTATAAGATGTCCCTCCCGCCACAACTGCAGCCTTCTGGCAGTGATGAAGAATACGTGCACATCAGATGTCTTATCGCCAACATACATAAGCCTAAGAATGTTTCGAGACCGCCCGTCACGCTGTTGGAAAAAGCTCATCTCGAGGCGGTTCAGGAATCCCCAGGGTCATCAGATACGGATCGAAGTGGTTCCGGTTCAGATAGATCTGAGATAAATGTGGTAGAGGAAGGTCCGCCAACGCGCCGAGAGAAAAGTAACAGCTACGCGGGCCCGATGCTTGCACCACCGGTACTGCGCCATCACAAGCGGCGGCGGTCTTCATTCCTTCACCTTCAAGTGCGTGGCGGCAGTGCGGATCACTCGGGGGCTCAGTCCGCCGGTCCGCACTTCAGCGTGCCACGCTTCACTGTCACGGCGCCGCCTGGCGAGCAGCGCCGCTTCAGCCATGGCTTCCCATTCCATGGTTTTGCTCTCCGGCGACATTCCAATACGGTCTGCGTAGATATATTTCTAGTGTGAAACCGCTTCATTATAACCTTGTCCGACGAATGAAATAATTGTTTGTTGTGATTTTTATAACTAACGGCCCCTATAATTTTGAACGCATGCATTGTTCAGGTTAGAGCCCGTATTTTTTCTAAAACAAAAGGAAGATAAACAGCAAAATAGCAAAAGATAATAATAAGAAGATAATTCTTTTTTACAATTCCGAAACATAATTTATATTCGATATATTTTCATAAAAAGTTACATCATGTATGCTTTAATTGAAGTGAATTTCAATTAGAAGAGTTAGGGGATTATATTTATAACAACATTTATTATGTTTAAAGGAAAAACATAGGTTCAAACATTTTGACGCATAGAATTAATTAAGCTACCTTGTGATATCGTTATCATTATAATATCTATAAATAATGTTCACAACGAACATTATGAATCGTGTCAAGCAAACGTTTGCATGTTGTGTTGATTTGGCTGCTCATTTATTTCATATTTTTGTTATTCAAAGTTTAATAACTTAATCAAAATGAAACGATGGACATTGCAACGACGTGAGGTGCTTAATAATTAAATAATATAATTGTTTTCCTACATTTTGGTGTAGCTGTGTCCTTTGTCGTTGGCTTGCAAAATATGTGTTACCATGTGTGCTACTTGTATTAACAATTTTGATACGCAGGCGCTACCCAAACTATTGACGTACACTTAAAACTTTTAAACTACTTGGCTCTTGTGGTCATAGGAAAAAGTATATTTTGGTTAATTTTTAAATGACATACTTATAATTTTAATGAACCCCTTATCTTCAATTCTTACAAATATCCGTAATAAACACTTAATTTAAAAAAAAATGTCTCCCTGCTCAAAGAAATATTGTGTTGATGTGATCTTTGTAGTCGATATAATGAACAGTCGATTTATATTTTTTTTTAAATTGTTGTAACAGAGCCTCCACCGCAGCGAGTCGATGGTGTCGCTTGCGTGCTTTAAGACACTCTCGCAATTGGTGAACAGCGATGACACGACGGAGCTACAGCAGTATCTGGCCAATAATAAGAATTTCAATATTGACGACAAAGACGAGGTAAATTTCTATATTATATTCTGTACACCCCTTCCGCTATCTTTTAAAAATAGTATCCTCTGCCATAAGGTTGCCTGGAAGAGATCGCTGTTTTAGCGATAAGGCCGCCTGTTGTACCAATGTCCCTTTAAATATATAAATACTGTAATATGTTCCTTGGTGTACAATAAAGTATATTTTACTTTACTTTTTTACTTTAATCTTAGAACAATGTACTTATATCAGATCCTTATAGGCATAAATCTAATCGCCTAATTTAGGCTTGATGTAAAAATTGGTGGCCAAAGAAATAAAGAACTGAAATTATTGATTTTAAAAACATTTTCCACTCATCTTTAATTTAAACATTGCTGCTCATTGTGCCTGCCGCTTTTGTATAGATGAAACAGAAACAGAAACTGTTTTATTAAATATAGATTATAAATAATACTTATTGAAAGTCACTCTTTTGTGTAATTACCACTGGTTCGAAAAAAAAACCTCTGTCCTGGGAAGAACTACCAAGAAACCCAGCGGGACTTTTAAAAAAAATAGCAGTTTACAATCATGTATGTTACACAAATTAACAACACAACAAATTAGAAATAGCTTGGTAGCGATTACCTCATTTCCAGGGGTTATTATCATCTATAAATTCTTTAATATTATAATAACCCTTTTTATACAAACTTAGTTTAATAAAGTTTATGAACTTTGAGCAGGTCAAATTTTGTATATTTTTATGGTGATGATGGATTTTTTTTTTACAATCCCATCTGATGGTAAGTGGTGATGTAGCCTAAGATGGTTAAGCGCACTGACTTAACAAAAGCCTATTCACTCTTGCCTTAAAGGCACCCACATTGTAATCGGATGGAAAGACAGATGCTGTCAACTTATTTCACTCTTTTCTGTACGCATGACGAACGATGTAGCAAATCGTTTGGTTCAAATGCGTGATAAGTCAACAACGAAAGGGTGGCCTAACGTCTGGTTGTCTGATAGTGGAAGGGAGAGGGAGGAATTAAATTATGCAATTCCTGCGCACACTCCTAATTGCATTGTTTTTTATAGGATAAGGGTGACAAACGAGCACACAGTCCACCTGATAGTAAGTGGTTGCTGTGGCTCATAGATATCTACATCTATCCTCGATGATGAATCAAAATGAAGATGCGTTATCACTGGTGAGAACCAAGATGGAATGCCTAGTTTCCAGTAAAAAGGGTCTCCGGTTCTCTACACTAACCATTCGAAACACAGCAGCGTTAAGCTGCTATTTTACGTTGGTATTATGTGAGAGCGTGGTCCTTCCGCGGTCAAGCCGACCAATTCGTGCTACAACTATACCAGTAATATATATACCGGTAAGATTGGTTTTAACCAAATTCGGGTCACCAATAAGCCTCTTAACACACCTTTCCGTATAGACCAATAAACAATAACGCAACACAAAAAATGCATAGAGAATGAACAATATGTACATCGATATGACGTAAGAACGATGTGAATTATCACCAGGCTGACTGTGTTACCTAAATTATATTTAATTTGAACCCTCGTGCATTGAATACACCTTAAATTTTTTAATGGTTCTTAATATCGATAATTTTCGTTCGCTAAATTTTGAGGGAATCCCATACATATCTCTAAAGCATTTCCTATAATCACAAACTTCTAAAATCTGTGTTCCGATACTCCGGAAATATTCAGAGATAATCTCAAGTTTGAACCTAAATTCCGCAATGTCGAAATTTGAGTCTAGTCCATACTATAACCACTCTACAAATTTTGACGTGGAGTTTGAATTTGCACTCGAGATTGTTTCTGAATACCGCATAAGGATGTAAATTAAACATTGTTTATCGTAACGCTTTGCTAATAGGTACTACTGAATTTATCATAAAACAAAACATTAATACAATGCAATTTAGTGACGTCATACACGAGCACGCGCTCAAATTACGCTAACATATAAAAATGTACTGGTTTACTCCCACACAAGTCATGTTAATTTTTAGTTTAATCCCTAATTCTACATTATTTTAGGTAGATGCTTATAACCTACTTAGTAAGTACTCAATTATTAAACTTAATTCAATAGATGGCGATGTTGGATTTGAAAAGTACGATGTTTCTTTGATACTGGGGAATGAGAAAGCGCAATTCTATCCTCCTATCGGGATAATAAATGGATCTGAGACGTGACCCATTACTGCTGGTCGTATGAGGAAGCTCAATGTCGCTCAGCGAGCTATGGAGAGGGTAATTAATGCTCGGAGATTGTCTGCATGATAGACTTCGTAATGGGAATATTCGCAGTAGAATCAGAGTAACCGATATACACAGATATAACAATGCTTCTTATTCGTAGGAACTAGTATAAATTTGTACAAAACGAATGGTATTTTGAATAAACATTAAAAAAATACTACCATTAGAATGGCACGACGGCGCTCATGTGCGCGGCGGAGAGCGGGCGCACGGCTGCTGCGCGCGTGCTGCTGGCGGCGGGCGCGGACGCATGCGCGGCCGACGCGGACGGCTGGACGCCTCTGGCCTTTGCCGCGCGCGGAGGTCACCTCCCCGTAATGAGGGACCTGCTCGACGCCGGCGCTCTAGTTGACTCAAGGGACTGCGTGAGTATTCTGATATCTTAACTTCCTACGACCTGGTGCCACCGTTTTCTCTCTGTTGTAGTCGTTTTATCTCATCTTGATTTACAGGCATCAATTGCTACTAGCCTACTTCCAGAGGTAGTGTTGTAGTGTTCTCCTCAAGTACTATTTATATATTATGTGCCAGAATTTACTGTCTGTTTAAAGTTGACTTGAAATTTTATACTGGAGTTTGCTGCAAACAATCTGACATACATTTAATGGAGCAATGACCAAAATGTATTCTCGACTGTGCACCCAAAATATGTATATTTATACTACTAATGGAGCTCTGCCAAGATGTCAATGACATTCACGCATACTAAAATCTGGTTAAAATATACACCAACAGTGACACATAGAGTACTTCTATCATAAACAGTATAATTATAGAAAAGTTCCCTTTATTAGCGCTCCGTGGTGCCATAGCTTCGTTACTGTTTTTATTTCAGACACTGATGACAGACGCCTGAAGGCCGATGCGTTGAACAAACAAACTTTTTGCAAAAATATCAATTTGTTAATATATAACAACATAGTGAAATATTAAAACAAGTTCAATTAATACGTTTTGTTGCTAGTGTAAAAGAAAGCAAATATTATAGTTTTATTGCAATCTAGTTATCACAACCATAAAATTATAAATATATGCGCATTAATTAATACAGTTAACAGCTATTGAAATTCAAAGATTTGTAACTAGAAACATACTGTTTTTTATTTAAAAAAAAATTGGTTGTCTGTAAAGTCGGTTTACTGACGATAGTTGAACGTGACAACGCCGATTGTGCCTCTTTGTCGCTCGTTCCGCGCTCTCGCTTGCACTTCAAGCCTTAACTGGAACGCCTCAGAGCGATGTAACGCCGCATGAGTCATGTTTTTTCGTGCGTGCAGCCAGCTTCATCGAATTATAAGACGTTGTCACGTCAAAAAGTTGAAGTAAAAAAGTTTAAAATTTTTGTTCCATAGTTTCATAAAGGTATATTTCAAAGAAATCAAAAGAATGATGCAATGCCAGATACACTAAGGATACGAACAAAACATTCAAGGCCTATCCCTATTGATTTCCAAGATATAATCATGATAACTAAATAATGAATCACTCTATAATGACGTCATGAAATATTATAATAATATCTTTATAAATATTGGCAATGGATACTTTTGGATTGCTATTCATTATATTAATTAAAATATTCCTATCATTAGGGTGGATGGACGCCTCTTATGTGGGCTTCATACAAAGGCCATGAGGAGGCGGTCGCGCTATTACTGGAAAAAGGGGCCGATGTCCATGCCCATGGGAACTATAATATCAAGTAAGTATTTCCTATTTTCTTATGTACATTACATGCGTGTCTAAAATCTATAGACTTGCTATAACTTGATTTTTCTGTTGTAACTTACGTAATACGTAGTAAGTAATCTCAATAAAAACTATTTAGATGCCATAGATAACAACATAAACTTTAATTATATTAAAAGCATTAATAAATTACGCTTAAGCAGCTTAGCATTAATTTATTCCCTTGTTTTATTGACAATAAACGGTAAGTTATGACCGCGGTTCGTTGTCTACTTGCATTCATTAAAACGTTAATTCCTGTGAAATCTCTTATAAACTATATTTTTAATTACACATAATTTTTATTTTTACGTCGCCTTTTATTTTATTAACACAAGGATTTATAAAGCGACTTTTTTTTATAGGATAAGGGTGACAAACGAGCACACAGTTCACCTGATGGTAAGTGGTTGCTGCGGCCCATAGACATCTACATCTATCCTCGTTTGCGAATCAAAATGCAGATGCGTTGCCACCCGTGAGGACTAAGATGGAATGCCTCATTTCCAGTAAAAAGGGCCTCCGGCCACCTGCACTCACCAAGCGAAATGCAGATTCACGCTGGTATTCTGTGAGGTCGTGGTACCACCCCGGTTCGAGCCGGCCCATCAGTGCGACAGCAAAAGCTGCCGCGTGGCCCCACCACTGTTTTACTTAAACTTTATTTATCACTTGCTTATTTTATTATTATTATTTTATTATTATTAACACTGACTTAAATTTTATTTATCATAGTAACCCAAATAAATCGGATGTAAAGATGCAACTGATAAAATGAGTTTTCGAAAACTAAGATTACGTTTGTCCATACCTCAAGTAGCAATTACTCGATTAACAGTTAAGACTCATTGAGAGTACACATTGGACCACGTTCAGCCATGTGCCACGATAAGTTGTTCACAATGATGCATGGCTCATTGCTGCCTCGTTATGCACTTACGATGGACGTTGCAGTAATCATGACCGCTTGAAATTCTCCTTATTACATCCACGACAGCGACATTTAGGCGATTACAACAGTGCACCTATCCGTCAGTGTTCGATGACGAACTAAACATTAAGCAATAGGCGACTGTGTAAACACCATGGGCCACACTATGCAACGATTCCTTTGAATATGATAGATTACTGATACGTTATTGCCTCTAAGGGTTAAACTGGATTGCCTGTAGTTATACTGGCTCTCTAATCAATTTAAAAGGGAACACAGCAGTGCAGGCAGACAGACAGATGCGTTGTCATGTCATCTGTACCCTTCAAACCGGAACACAAAAGTGCACGCACTGCTATTTGGCAGCAGAAATAGGTAAGAAGTAGTTAAGTTGTACCATTTCTGGCTCACTGAATCAGAACTGGTATAACTCTCAGCCCTCATCGACTGACGGTGGGTCGACGGATCCTAAAAAAAAGAAGGTTTGGGCATGCTCTGAACCCCAATATGTGGTCCGTTTTTGCGCAGGATGCGCGGTTCCGGAGATGTAAAGATCAATTAACTAATATCTAATTGATATCCCGTGGGCCTGCACCCTCATTAGCGTTCCATTATTCAGCCTTTCCTCTTATCTATTGCACCTTGAACACCGTCATTACCACTCTTATCTATTAGTCGTTATACACGTTGTACACATTGCTATTGTATTATACTTCTTTGTTCATTACTACAAAGCTATTCTGAAGCATCAATAAAACACATTCCTTAATTTTTTACAATTTTTATTTCCAAAACTGTTATTGCTTATTATCTATAAAATAGGAGCGACACATCTCAAAATATTGTTGTATAGTGTGTTCCCTGTAAATATGTTTGTAAAACTATGCATTGAACATCCCTGAAACTTATTTAGCAAATACATTAAGCAATATTCACCACAGACTGAAGTCCACTTATTTTGTACCCTATCAACATTCCAGTTCCTTTATAGTATTTTGTATAGGTATTTATTATTTATATTTTGTTTATTTATATTTAGTTATATATTTAGTATTTTGGTTTCAGCGTACGCAAAGCGTTTATTAAATGTTTATGTGTTGTGAGTCGACGATGCGTCATTTAGAAATGATTCGAATTGTTTGATTCTTGATGTATTTAAACTCTTTTGTGGGGACGTAGACTGTAGAGAAACCATTACTTAAATGGGAAGACATTTGTCTTGATACGACAAAAATCACTGGTATTCTGTTTTAAATCTATCATTAAATAACCATGTGCCTCTATAGTGGCATCTCTGTAGGCACCTTCAATGAATTTAGGGTTATCTGGTGACACTTGTCGTTCTAAATATCTTTTAAAAAAATCTTTTTATCTTTCAAATATGTCTTGATAATTCTGTGAAACTCTCTATAATCAACAAAACCCTCACTCCATCGATACCCTCTGTGCTTTTCAATCCAGCAAATTTGTTTTTTCTCTTTAAGAGATAGTGAAGTGAACGGGTAAGGAGGCTTAATTAGGTATAATTTGGTGTACACTTAAGTGCCTATAGCAATTTATTTACTATAAATTCATTTTTGCTATTTTTGAATCCTTGAGGATCTACGATTATTGTATTGCTATTCATTATATTTTCTTAACGATATTACTCAGATTAATGAGGATGTCATCACTGTCTTCTTGAAGGGAGAGTGGCGAGTAGTAATACTATTTATAGGTATTTTCATTGAAGCTAAATGATTTCTGCAACAACACAGTTATCATGTTAATATACAACACACACACGTACACGTAAGAAAACAACATAAAGAAAAGTAAGTTTGTCAATAGAATAAACATCTACGTCCATGACCATTGATGCACTGAAGTAACACAAACGTAGTATTGGTAGATCCACTGCAGTCAAACGATCATACATTGACTCCATGACTGCAGCTGCTCGGTCTTTTATAGCACCAGTAAATTATATCTGATCCAAAGCATTTCCGCAGTGACTGATACTAACTTTATGAGTCAACAAGCTTATCTCGCATTCTTTCGTGTTGCGCTACACCGATGACTCTACAAACCATAACAAAACAATGCGATTTAATATTTACAAATCACTATAATTGATCATTCCTATGTTAACCATTGAATAGATTGGTACTGTAATACTCTACTAATAGCAGTAATCTCATGGATGCACTAGATTTACAACAACATCTGAAACAGATTCATCCCAGCCTAGAAAATAATGTTTATGCTGCTAATACTCTGCCCATGTATACCCACGTACCAACGTATATAATATGCATTTTGCATACAGAGGCTCACCTTGGATAGCTTTATATATCGATACGAATGGCTTCGGTCAATATTTTGATTCATATGAACCAATTTGCCCTCCCAAAAAGCTTGACGTGCTCAGCAGAGCGGGACAGTATTTCATGCCGGCACAACGCCTGAAACTTAACAAGGCGCAGGTTCGGCCTCACATGGAATACTGTTCCCATCTCTGGGCTGGGGCTCCCCAGTGCTAGCTCCTTCCACTTGACCGCATCCAGCGCAGAGCGGCTTGAATCGTCGACGACCGAGTCCTTTCTGATCGGCTCGATTCATTGGCGCTGCGAAGAGATGTTGCATCCCTTTGCATTTTCTTTCGCATTTACCACGGGGAGTGCTCTAAGGAATTGTTCGGATTAATCCCAGGCGCCGAATTTCACGAACGCACATCGTGCCAGAACTCTCGATACCATCCACACCATCTGGATGATTGGCGGTCCACCACTATGCGATTTAGAAGATGTTTTTTTCCTCGCACAACTTCCTTGTGGAATCGATTACCACCAGCGATTTTTCCGGACTTCAAGAAAAGACCCTACTCCTTTTTAAAAGGCCGGCAACGCATCTGCGATTCCCCTGGCTCCCCTGGTGTTGCAGTTAATGGGCGGCGGTAGTCACCTACATTCTGTACTACCAACTCTCGGTAAAATTTTTGAAAAAATAATTTTGGATCAATTGTTAATTTTTTTTAATACAAATAAATTACTTCATAAAAACCAATTTGGTTTTACAAGGGGTCGCTCGACGTCTGACGCCGGTGTTGAGCTTATGAAATATATTTTTAATGCCTGGGAGAATTCACAAGATGCCTTAGGTATTTTCCGTGACCTTTTCAAGGCTTTCGATTGTGTTCATCATGAGACATTAATCAGGAAAGTACAAAATTACGGTGTAAAAAATTTGTCGCTTAAACTTATTACTTCATATTTAAGTAATAGCGTTCAAAAATCGTGATCAATGGAAATTAGTACATTGGTTTAACGCCAACAATTTGCTCTTAAACGGCAATAAGACAAAATGTATTAAATTTACAATACCTAATGTAAAACATTCGAAAACCAATGTGCTCTTAAATGGGGAGGAGTTGAGTCTTGTGGATACCACTGTTTTTCTTGGTATTACTATTGACGCGAAACTTCAATGGGGCCCCCATATATCTAAATTATCAAGCAGACTTAGTTCTGCAGTATATGCTGTGAGAAAGATTAGTAGTCTCACAGATGTTGAGACAGCTAGATTAGTGTATTTTAGTTACTTTCATAGCGTAATGTCTTATAGAATTTTGCAATGGGTTAATGCGGCTGATATTGAAGCTATATTTGTTTTGCAAAAGAGAGCCGTACGGGTGATTTATAACCTAAATTGTAAAGAGTCCCTCAGAGAAAAATTTAAATAAATAAACATATTAACTTTGGCATCGCAATATATTTATGAAAATGTAGTGTATGTACTTAAAAACATAAATAGCTTTAATAAGAATACCTTAAACACTAGGAACAAACATAAGCTTGTAATGCCAGTTGCTAGGCTCCTCGGAATTAGTAATTCATTTATGGGGCAATGTAAACGCTTTTACAACAAAATCCCAGAACATGTTCAAAGTCAATAAACAAGTTTAAAAGTTTTATTAAAGAAAAACTGTACAAAAAGGGTTATTATAATATCAAGGAATACGTGAATGAAAATAACCCCTGGGAATAAGGTGATCGCCACCATGCTGGTTCTATGAAAATTCATTTAAAATTGTATAAACAAAATTATTGTTAAGTGAAAAAAGTTTAAAAAAAGTCCCGCTGGGTTTCTTGCTGGTTCTTCCCAGGACAGAGGTATTTTCTACTAATATTCCGAAATATACTATATATAACTATAGTACGATAGAGAGCGTTGAGATCGCCAAACGATTCTACTTTTTTATCATCAAAACGTAAAAGTATTATGCTGAAGACGGGCCTGTACCGTTGTAGGCAGGGTTTGTTCTATTCGTCACAGATTAACGATCGCAGTAACAGACGTCTTGCAACTTTAACGTTGCTGCTGTTGTTGATGGTTATACTGCCATCTATCAAGTCACCGGGTGATGGCTTAGCTTTAAATGTCACGGCATTAATTCCTTGCTGGTGTTTTATGTTTGCCTCGTCGATCTAGTGGTCGTAAGGACGACTGCTGATCATGAGGTTTCGGGGTTAATTCGGACGGGCGAAAATTATTGAGTTTCTTTGTCTAGATGTTCCTAGCAGCAACCTGGAATCAGGAATTTGGCGGTGTTTCACTGCGCATCGGAAAGCACTTAAAGCATTAGGTGCAGCGCCTTATCTCACTCTGTTCGTGTGGAATTGCCGTACCACCGGGCTATAAGAGGGAGGGAATAGAGAACGCACATACTCGTGCACTATAATCCTGTCCTACACGTATGGCCAGTCTCCGTTGCGACTGACTGTCTTCACCGACATTAGGTGTATAGAGGATATGGTTATTTTGTATGAAAGTTCGTTTTTCTTTACAAGCACACAGTCCACCTGATGCTAAGTGGATGATGTGGCCTACATCCTTGATTAAGAATGAAAATACAGATGCGTTGTCGTCCTTGAGGACGAAGATGGAATGCCCCGTTTCCAGTAAAAAGGGTCTGTGGTTCCCTACACTCACCATATGAAACACAGCAGCATTAATCAGCTATTTACTCTGTTATTAACTTTGATGTTGTAACTTTGAAAGTTGAAGAATGTGGGTTGAGAATGGGGGAGTCAACCGTCAAATGCCTTTTGTACGCCGATGATCAAGTCATATTTGCATCGTTGGCGGCCGAGTTACAAATGATGGTTACTTTAATGAATTGGTCATTGAAAGAAAGGGGTATGAAAGTGAACGCAAGTAAGACGAAAGTGATGGTTTTTGAAAGAGAAGAAAGTAAAACTTTATGTGAAATAAGAAAGAAGGGGAGTTGATTGAGCAAGTGGATGAGTTTGTATATTTGGGATGTTTATTTAGCAGGGATGGTAGATATGATAAGGATATAGAACGACGAGTGAACGCAGGAAATAGAGTGAATGGGGCTCTACACGCTATTATGAGGAGTCAGAATGTGTCAACTAAGGCACGTATGGCAATTCATAATGCTGTGTTAGTCCCTACTTTAATGTATGGTAGTGAAAGTTGGGTCTGGCAGAAGAAGCATGAGAGTAGAATAAATGCTGTAGAAATGCGTTCCTTAAGGAGTATGCTGGGGCTGAATCTGAATGACAGGGTGAGAAATAGTGTGATAAGAGAAAAGTGTGGTTTGCAAGATGACGTTGTGACAAGGATTAAGAAAGGAATGCTTCGGTGGTTTGGTCATGTAGAAAGAATGAACGAGGAAAGAGTGACAAAGGAAATTTATGTTGGAGAAGTGAACGGCACGGTCGGTAAGGGACGCCCTAGACGAAGGTTTATCGACCAAATCGGCGATACATTAAAAATGGGCCAGATTAGGAGGACCTTCAACCGACGAGCGTGTATGCGTAGATATATGGATGTAAAAGAGGCGAGAGAGGTGTGTCAGGATCGCGCCGAATGGAAGTCCGTATTCTCTGCCTACCCCTCTGGGTGACAGGCGTGAGTGTTTATGTTATGTATATATATGTATGTATTACTTTGTTATTCTGTGAGAGCGTGGTGCTTCTCCGGTCGTGTCGACCCATTAGTGCTACAGCCATAATATAGCTGCAGCGTGGCTCTAGCACGTATAAAACCACACGGTGAATGGCCACAGCTCGCTAGTGTGGGCGGCGGGGCGCGGGCACAGCGGCGTAGTGCAGCTGCTGCTGGACGCGGGCGCGCGCGCCAGCTCGTGCGACAAGTACGCCACGTCCGCGCTCACGTGGGCGGCGCGCGCTGGCGACGCGCTCTCCTGTGCGGCGCTGCTGAAGGCTGGCGCCGACCCCAACACCGCCGGCATGTACTGCTGGACGCCGCTGCTGCAAGCCACGCAGGGTAACTATAACACGCCACCTGTGCGTTCAAAATCTTTCGCGCAGCGTCTATGGATCGATATTCGATTCGAAGTCCGCGCACGCCTGTTCACCAAGTCTCTTAACTGTCTCGAACATCCCTTACTGAAAATTGATTAAAAATATTTCCACAAACGATGTAGGTAGATTACTCTTTAGTTGGGAGAGAAGCTTATTATTATCAAATAAAATTGTATTTGATTTTTTACTTCACACAAGAAATTAGTTAATATCGTTGATGTAAATTTTGTCAGTTTTGACAAATGTGATAATAATGCTCTGGGCTATAGATCATTGCTCGCCATTTGAGTTGGTTAACTTGATGTCAGCTAAAGGCCTGTAAACAAGTACCTTTGAGGTTTACTTTGAGCACTGTACCTCCTTCTTTTTCGGGTCGGTATTTAGACAAACATGAACTATTTTAATTAGATAAAATTATTTACAGCACATACAAATAGCATGTTTGACCACCGCGTTAAGATTTTATTTAAGATTATATTTAAAAGTTTATGACGTGATTTAGTATATATCTCTCGACTACGACGCTGGGCCTGGGTTCGAATATTCGTTTTTTGTGTTTTTATTAAAATGCGGATGACAAACTAGTTCACAATCACTAGTTCTCGTGCACTATAATCCTGTCCTGCACAGATGGCTAGTCTTTGTTGCGACTAGCCGCCGTGACCGACATTTAGACGGTGCATGCTCCGACTACAAGCCTATTAACGCTGGTGTTCCACAAGGCTGCGTGCTATCACCAACGCTGTTTCTTCTGCATATCAATGATATGTTGCAAGCTGGTAGCATTCATTGCTATGCAGATGACAGCACTGGTGATGCTCTATACACCGGCCGTGCCAATATTTCTCGGGAAAACGTCACCGAGTACCGGAACAAACTTGTGTCTGAAGTCGAGTCTTTGCTGGACAAAGTCTCGGATTGGGGGCGACTAAATCTAGTCCAGTTTAATCCTCAGAAGACACAAGTTTGCGCGTTTACCGCTAAAAAGAACCCCTTTGTCGTATCTCCTCAGTTTCAAGGTACTCCCCTTGTTGCCTCAGCCAGTATCGGAATCCTCGGCGTCGACATATCGAGTAGCGTGCAGTTTCGTGGTCACTTGGAAGAGAAGGCCAAATTGGCCTCTAAAAAGCTTGGCGTGCTCAGCAGAGCGGGACAGTATTTCATGCCGGCTCAACGCCTGCAACTTTACAAGGCGCAGGTTCGGCCTCACATGGAATACTGTTCCCATCTCTGGCCTGGGGCTCCCCAGTGCCAGCTTCTTCCACTTGACCGCATCCAGCGCAGAGCGGCTCGAATCGTCGACGACCGAGTCCTTTCCGATCGGCTCGACTCATTGGCACTGCGAAGAGATGTTGCATCTCTTAGCATTTTCTTTCGCATTTACCATGGGGAGTGCTCTGAGGAATTGTTCGGATTAATCCCAGCCGCCAAATTTCACGAACGCACATCGCGGCAGAACTCCCGATACCATCCACACCATCTGGATGATTGGCGGTCCACCACTGTGCGATTTAGAAGATGTTTTCTTCCTCGCACAACTTCCTTGTGGAATAGTTTACCACCAGCGATTTTTCCGGACCGATACGACTTAGGGACCTTCAAGAAAAGAGCCTACTCCTTTTAAAAGGCCGGCAACGCATCTGCAATTCCCCTGGTGTTGCGGTTGTTCATGGGCGGCGGTAGTCACTTACCATCAGGTGAGCCGCATGCTCGTTTGCCCCCTCTCCTATAAAAAAAAAATCAGTGTGTAGTATGTAACACAGCAGCACTATGTTGTTATTTTACGCTGGTATTTAGTGAAACCACAGAATAAATAATAGTACAAGAACAGAAAGATCATCCTCTGATAGCAATCTTGCGAGTTTAAACCTAGTTACAACGTCACTAATGTTCATAATAATTTACACGCCTCGGATACGTCCTTCGTTAAATTAGCCTACCGATTAAATCGTAAAAAAATTTCATGCGGCGCGTGTATTAAATCAAAATGCACCTTTCCCCTGTGATCGGGAGTCTGTATCACTTTGCCCGTTACGCGCCTTTGTTAAGGCTGCACCTACTGTAGGGTTAGGTGTTGTGGGAAAACAAATTGAATCCTTTGATATTAGTTAGTAGTAGAATACACTGAGGTGTTATGCAATGTATTAACAATTTGCTGATAAAAACATTATTGTTAAATGTGAGGAAGGTTAATATGCAACATCGAGAAAAATTAAGATTGCAACAACGCTTCTCAAAAAGCTAAAAGGCTTTTGGCTTTTTGAGAAGCGTTGCCATACTTGAATAAAAACTCAAAAATAAATATCAGAAGTGCCTAAATACTTATAAGAGAAAAATACTTTTTTTTAACGTAAGGCGCGCGTCATCTCGAGCGCGCGCGTGACAACCGCACGGAATTAGACCCATGTGGGAGGCCGCGTAGAGTAGGTATATTTGCATGCCTAAAGCGCAGAGTGAGACAGGCCTGGTGAAACCATGGCCTTCCCCTGTCGAGCCGACCTTGAATGAAAATCTGATTATATTGTGGAAAAATTTAATATTGAATTGAATTGCAAGAACACAAATCATTATTTACCGTGTCTTATATTGTAATTACCCAGAAGTGTCTCCTCACATCACTCTAGTTTACTTCTGATCGTATCGCATATACATACATATCATGTGCACTACATTAGGCACGAGTAGGTTTGCCTTTTTATTAGATTTACCCTAACAAAAAAAAACCGCTACATTCATTCATTCATTCAAGTCCACTGCGACTGGATGTTTGATATAGTTTCCACGCTTGATGACGGTTTGCCAACTGCAGTTTTATTAAGAAGACGCTGCTGCCCATCTCATGGTTTATTTCCCTCTGTCGCTTTTTACAACACTAACGGGACGATAGTAGCGGATATTCTGAAACAGCCACTATACGATAAAATACGGTAAAAGAGTAAACTTGCTTGCGATTATTGACAAGTTTCCGTCATCCAAAATCGATAATGTAAAGCAGTTATGCTGGTGCAAGTGCTACACTAAAAAGCCTTCGTCTAGAGTGGAAAACAGTTATTTTTAAGGGATTAATAACTAATCAATGCTTATTTCAGGTAACCACTTTGAGATTGTGCAGATGCTTCTCGAGCACAAGCCCAACGTGAACGCGCTGGACAAGGAAGGCTATACCGCACTCGCTATTGCCTGCAAAGAAGGATACTATGACATTGCACTGGCCCTCATCAATTCCGGAGCTTACATTAATGTTCAGGTAATGTATATGCAATAATTAGCCTAAACAGCTAAAGTAATCTTCATGTCAAAGATTTTCAGATGTCTTTTTGAAAAGCTTTAACTACAGCGTTATCTATCAGTTAACAAAGGACTTGGAACAAAGTTTAAATATACTTTATTTTAAATATTTAAAAATTTGCTACTTACGACAAAAAATCATATTTTTGTAAGACCTGGGGTTTTGTTTTTATTTTGGTTTATTATTTGTAGGTTATGTAGTAAAATCAATCGTTCCTGGAATAAGTTGTTTCAATAAATTGACAGGTCACAAGAAGGGCAGTTTTTTAGTTATTCTTAAATAAAATAATATAAAATACAACTCAAACTTTTTTGATTGTTTATTTATTTTCTGCAATTTTTAATAAAATGTCATCTCGAAAAGCAGTCTAAGGCTGGATATTGTCTGTTCTATTCCTCTCAAAACCCAAGTAACACATTATTGTCATTATGTGGGCGCAACAACCTACTGTCCTGTAAATCAAGAGAAAAGCCAAGGGTCAAGTTAAATTAATTCACAAAAAGAAAAACATGAAATATATCCACAAACACAACCACAATGCCAATGCGTATGACAAGATGACAAGTTTAAAGTTTAAACTCGAATTTCCCAAGTCTCCTTCAAAAAATGCAATGATCAACGACCATACAGTCTATTCAATTGTGTCCGATATGATTAAAATATTTTGTTTAGTTAAATAACGTAGCCTATTCAATCGATTTTCTAAAAAGATTTCTTTTATTCAGTATTAATCTCTACAAAACGTTTCATTATTATGAGCTTTTTTTTATACTGAAGGCTATTTATTACAAAAAATAGCCTTCATTATCTAATGCCATAGACAAAATACATAAAAATATTTAAAAACGTTCTGTTCTTGCTATGGTAAAAGCATTAGTTTACGTTTTTCAGTTTTAAAAAATGTTTTTATAACTGTCCCATACACTACAGAAATAAAAACCATATAATTATGCTTATAATTTATCTTTATATTACCCACATTTTTTTGTATAACTGTTGCGAACAATGTCAAGAACCCAATTTCATACATCTCCTTTATGGTTCCTTTCTCACATCGTGCATCATACCGCATAGTGATAGGCATTTGCTAACTCGCACTATATCTGACGTAAACACCTATAAGTTTTAAATGAAGTGTCTAGGAGACAGAGTTCACCATAATATTAAAATCGTGTGGAATTCGAACACAGGTCCCAAGTACTTTTTAGAATATCATGCAACACTAGGAGCAATAAATTATTCATTTTCTGTTGATTTATTTTATTTTAAGTATATTCGTAGATATATAGTTATACTTCTTAGATAGTATAGGTGTGATGGACGGTTTCCTTTGTTTATTTTCATTTTCTACCGATTTCAAAAACGAGACGGTACTCAATTCGGCTGTGTTTTTTTATGTGTGTTACCTCATAACTTCTTACTAGTTGAACCGATTTCGATGATTCTCTTTTTATTTGAAAGCTGGTGGTTCTCGTGTGGTCCCGTAAAAATTTGATCAAGGTCTGACCAATAATTTATTGAGTTATTCTTAATAATTTACATTGAAGTCGGTTGTACAAAATTTTTAATTATCAAACATACAAATTGAAATTGCAAAGTATTACCAGCACTAATGTTGAAAATCTAAAACTTGCAGCTTTTCCCAATTCATCTTCTTCTCTACTCGAAATTGTTAAAATACTGGAATAATTTTTCCTAAAGTGCTATGGTATTATCTAATTACTTCATTCATATTACATAAAAACGATATTCGTGCGCCGTTAATTCCATACGAACGTATTCTTCCTTGTTATTTTTCATTGATTACTTTGAAAACCTGTAAACTTTTCAAATAACTAAAATATACCCATTCATTAGACATACAGAAATACGACCATAAAAATACAGATGTATATATATATATATATATATATTTTAATAACGTCGCTCCAATTTTAAAGGATAGTAACAGGGGAATATGGAATGATGATTTCGTCAATTTCGAGCTGCAGTTTTCTCTCAGTTTCCTAGTTCGATCTTTCGAATATAGCGCGTCAACAATAGATCGTTAAAACATATTCTTAAAATATCTTGCAGCCAAGCCTTTTGTACTATGTAATTTGTTTCCATTTAATTAATCTAAAACAGGATCACTCAAAAGACACCCCGCTAATCCACGCTGTGAAGGGCGGCCACAAGAACATCGTAGAAGCATTGTTAAAGAAGCACGTGGATGTCGATTTGCCGGGCAAGGATAAAAAGACGCCGGTGTACACCGCCGTGGAGAAAGGCCACGTCGCTATATTGAAGCTGTTATTAGCCTCTAATCCAGACCTTGAGCTTAGTACAAGTGTAAGTCTCTTATATTCGTTTTTGTTATTTTTGGCGACGGGTTTCCCGTACAATCTCAAATATATGTGTTATGTGTGTCCGGTGAAACTGAAAACTGGCACATGTGAATATATGACGTAGCTCATTTTGAAATGCCGGAAGTCCACATGTGACTGCGAAAATTAGACATGATATGTTCAGTGGCTTATTTTTGTTTGTAATGCTTAGTATTTATTATTTTTTAAACCTTTGTATAAAAATTTTGATTAGGTAAGTCTTTTAAGCCAGAAAGATAACATGTTTATTGCAAGAGCTTAAGTCAGTAGATACAGCCATTATTTTACCGAGTGTTAATTCAATTTTATAAATTACAGTCACAAAGTCGACATAATATGTATATTTCCCACTGTTATGCCTTGCTCAACAGTGTGACAAGCGTCTTCTTAGCTTCTTACTGAGATGGTTTTAGAACAGGGAAGAACACGCGCTGCTTTAATGCGTGACGTCAAATTTCAATTAGGTATCTAGTGGGTCTCATGATGTTTTCGTTACTTGCAGAGTACGTTTAAGATGGTAGAGACACACTGCAGGTATTTTTTTTTATATAGAATTCGAGTGACAATCGGGTACACAGTCCACCTGAAGGTAATTGGATGTTGTGGCCATCTACATTTATCCTAAATTAAGAATCAAACCGACAGATGCGTTGTCACCTCTGATGATGATGGAATGCCTCGTTTTCAGTAAAAAGCGTATATCCGGTTCTTTACACTTACCATACGAAACACAGCAGCATTAAGCTGGTATTCTACGCTGGATTTCTGTAGGAGCGTGATCCTTCCCTGGTCGACTGCGAATGTTGACATTCATTGAAGCCAAATCTTCGCTAATCAATTTATTCGCCTATAAACGATTTGATGTACGTAAAAGTTTGTTCCTGTACGTTTGTGTGTGTCTAGAGCGGCGACACTGCACTGCTGCGCGCGGTGCGGTCGCGCAACGCGGAGATGGTGCAGCTGCTGCTGGAGCGCAAGGCGCGCGTCACCGTCGCCGACAGCCGCGGCGACACCGCGCTGCACATCGCCATGCGCGCGCGCTCCAAGGTACGCAGCACCACACAGACACACAGACACAACACAGCTGCTGCAGCTGCTGCTGGAGCGCAAGGCGCGCGTCACCGTCGCCGACAGCCGCGGCGACACCGCGCTGCACATCGCCATGCGCGCGCGCTCCAAGGTACGCAGCACCACACAGACACACAGACACAACACAGCTGCTGCAGCTGCTGCTGGAGCGCAAGGCGCGCGTCACCGTCGCCGACAGCCGCGGCGACACCGCGCTGCACATCGCCATGCGCGCGCGCTCCAAGGTACGCAGCACCACACAGACACACAGACACAACACAGCTGCTGCAGCTGCTGCTGGAGCGCAAGGCGCGCGTCACCGTCGCCGACAGCCGCGGCGACACCGCGCTGCACATCGCCATGCGCGCGCGCTCCAAGGTACGCAGCACCACACAGACACAACACAGCTGCTGCAGCTGCTGCTGGAGCGCAAGGCGCGCGTCACCGTCGCCGACAGCCGCGGCGACACCGCGCTGCACATCGCCATGCGCGCGCGCTCCAAGGTACGCAGCACCACACAGACACACAGACACAACACAGCTGCTGCAGCTGCTGCTGGAGCGCAAGGCGCGCGTCACCGTCGCCGACAGCCGCGGCGACACCGCGCTGCACATCGCCATGCGCGCGCGCTCCAAGGTACGCAGCACCACACAGACACACAGACACAACACAGCTGCTGCAGCTGCTGCTGGAGCGCAAGGCGCGCGTCACCGTCGCCGACAGCCGCGGCGACACCGCGCTGCACATCGCCATGCGCGCGCGCTCCAAGGTACGCAGCACCACACAGACACACAGACACAACACAGCTGCTGCAGCTGCTGCTGGAGCGCAAGGCGCGCGTCACCGTCGCCGACAGCCGCGGCGACACCGCGCTGCACATCGCCATGCGCGCGCGCTCCAAGGTACGCAGCACCACACAGACACACAGACACAACACAGCTGCTGCAGCTGCTGCTGGAGCGCAAGGCGCGCGTCACCGTCGCCGACAGCCGCGGCGACACCGCGCTGCACATCGCCATGCGCGCGCGCTCCAAGGTACGCAGCACCACACAGACACACAGACACAACACAGCTGCTGCAGCTGCTGCTGGAGCGCAAGGCGCGCGTCACCGTCGCCGACAGCCGCGGCGACACCGCGCTGCACATCGCCATGCGCGCGCGCTCCAAGGTACGCAGCACCACACAGACACACAGACACAACACAGCTGCTGCAGCTGCTGCTGGAGCGCAAGGCGCGCGTCACCGTCGCCGACAGCCGCGGCGACACCGCGCTGCACATCGCCATGCGCGCGCGCTCCAAGGTACGCAGCACCACACAGACACACAGACACAACACAGCTGCTGCAGCTGCTGCTGGAGCGCAAGGCGCGCGTCACCGTCGCCGACAGCCGCGGCGACACCGCGCTGCACATCGCCATGCGCGCGCGCTCCAAGGTACGCAGCACCACACAGACACACAGACACAACACAGCTGCTGCAGCTGCTGCTGGAGCGCAAGGCGCGCGTCACCGTCGCCGACAGCCGCGGCGACACCGCGCTGCACATCGCCATGCGCGCGCGCTCCAAGGTACGCAGCACCACACAGACACACAGACACAACACAGCTGCTGCAGCTGCTGCTGGAGCGCAAGGCGCGCGTCACCGTCGCCGACAGCCGCGGCGACACCGCGCTGCACATCGCCATGCGCGCGCGCTCCAAGGTACGCAGCACCACACAGACACACAGACACAACACAGCTGCTGCAGCTGCTGCTGGAGCGCAAGGCGCGCGTCACCGTCGCCGACAGCCGCGGCGACACCGCGCTGCACATCGCCATGCGCGCGCGCTCCAAGGTACGCAGCACCACACAGACACACAGACACAACACAGCTGCTGCAGCTGCTGCTGGAGCGCAAGGCGCGCGTCACCGTCGCCGACAGCCGCGGCGACACCGCGCTGCACATCGCCATGCGCGCGCGCTCCAAGGTACGCAGCACCACACAGACACACAGACACAACACAGCTGCTGCAGCTGCTGCTGGAGCGCAAGGCGCGCGTCACCGTCGCCGACAGCCGCGGCGACACCGAGCTGCACATCGCCATGCGCGCGCGCTCCAAGGTACGCAGCACCACACAGACACACAGACACAACACAGCTGCTGCAGCTGCTGCTGGAGCGCAAGGCGCGCGTCACCGTCGCCGACAGCCGCGGCGACACCGCGCTGCACATCGCCATGCGCGCGCGCTCCAAGGTACGCAGCACCACACAGACACACAGACACAACACAGCTGCTGCAGCTGCTGCTGGAGCGCAAGGCGCGCGTCACCGTCGCCGACAGCCGCGGCGACACCGCGCTGCACATCGCCATGCGCGCGCGCTCCAAGGTACGCAGCACCACACAGACACACAGACACAACACAGCTGCTGCAGCTGCTGCTGGAGCGCAAGGCGCGCGTCACCGTCGCCGACAGCCGCGGCGACACCGCGCTGCACATCGCCATGCGCGCGCGCTCCAAGGTACGCAGCACCACACAGACACACAGACACAACACAGCTGCTGCAGCTGCTGCTGGAGCGCAAGGCGCGCGTCACCGTCGCCGACAGCCGCGGCGACACCGCGCTGCACATCGCCATGCGCGCGCGCTCCAAGGTACGCAGCACCACACAGACACAACACAGCTGCTGCAGCTGCTGCTGGAGCGCAAGGCGCGCGTCACCGTCGCCGACAGCCGCGGCGACACCGAGCTGCACATCGCCATGCGCGCGCGCTCCAAGGTACGCAGCACCACACAGACACACAGACACAACACAGCTGCTGCAGCTGCTGCTGGAGCGCAAGGCGCGCGTCACCGTCGCCGACAGCCGCGGCGACACCGCGCTGCACATCGCCATGCGCGCGCGCTCCAAGGTACGCAGCACCACACAGACACACAGACACAACACAGCTGCTGCAGCTGCTGCTGGAGCGCAAGGCGCGCGTCACCGTCGCCGACAGCCGCGGCGACACCGCGCTGCACATCGCCATGCGCGCGCGCTCCAAGGTACGCAGCACCACACAGACACACAGACACAACACAGCTGCTGCAGCTGCTGCTGGAGCGCAAGGCGCGCGTCACCGTCGCCGACAGCCGCGGCGACACCGCGCTGCACATCGCCATGCGCGCGCGCTCCAAGGTACGCAGCACCACACAGACACAACACAGCTGCTGCAGCTGCTGCTGGAGCGCAAGGCGCGCGTCACCGTCGCCGACAGCCGCGGCGACACCGCGCTGCACATCGCCATGCGCGCGCGCTCCAAGGTACGCAGCACCACATAGACACAACACAGCTGCTGCAGCTGCTGCTGGAGCGCAAGGCGCGCGTCACCGTCGCCGACAGCCGCGGCGACACCGCGCTGCACATCGCCATGCGCGCGCGCTCCAAGGTACGCAGCACCACACAGACACACAGACACAACACAGCTGCTGCAGCTGCTGCTGGAGCGCAAGGCGCGCGTCACCGTCGCCGACAGCCGCGGCGACACCGCGCTGCACATCGCCATGCGCGCGCGCTCCAAGGTACGCAGCACCACACAGACACACAGACACAACACAGCTGCTGCAGCTGCTGCTGGAGCGCAAGGCGCGCGTCACCGTCGCCGACAGCCGCGGCGACACCGCGCTGCACATCGCCATGCGCGCGCGCTCCAAGGTACGCAGCACCACACAGACACACAGACACAACACAGCTGCTGCAGCTGCTGCTGGAGCGCAAGGCGCGCGTCACCGTCGCCGACAGCCGCGGCGACACCGCGCTGCACATCGCCATGCGCGCGCGCTCCAAGGTACGCAGCACCACACAGACACAACACAGCTGCTGCAGCTGCTGCTGGAGCGCAAGGCGCGCGTCACCGTCGCCGACAGCCGCGGCGACACCGCGCTGCACATCGCCATGCGCGCGCGCTCCAAGGTACGCAGCACCACATAGACACAACACAGCTACTGCAGCTGCTGCTGGAGCGCAAGGCGCGCGTCACCGTCGCCGACAGCCGCGGCGACACCGCGCTGCACATCGCCATGCGCGCGCGCTCCAAGGTACGCAGCACCACACAGACACACAGACACAACACAGCTGCTGCAGCTGCTGCTGGAGCGCAAGGCGCGCGTCACCGTCGCCGACAGCCGCGGCGACACCGCGCTGCACATCGCCATGCGCGCGCGCTCCAAGGTACGCAGCACCACACAGACACACAGACACAACACAGCTGCTGCAGCTGCTGCTGGAGCGCAAGGCGCGCGTCACCGTCGCCGACAGCCGCGGCGACACCGCGCTGCACATCGCCATGCGCGCGCGCTCCAAGGTACGCAGCACCACACAGACACACAGACACAACACAGCTGCTGCAGCTGCTGCTGGAGCGCAAGGCGCGCGTCACCGTCGCCGACAGCCGCGGCGACACCGCGCTGCACATCGCCATGCGCGCGCGCTCCAAGGTACGCAGCACCACACAGACACACAGACACAACACAGCTGCTGCAGCTGCTGCTGGAGCGCAAGGCGCGCGTCACCGTCGCCGACAGCCGCGGCGACACCGCGCTGCACATCGCCATGCGCGCGCGCTCCAAGGTACGCAGCACCACACAGACACAACACAGCTGCTGCAGCTGCTGCTGGAGCGCAAGGCGCGCGTCACCGTCGCCGACAGCCGCGGCGACACCGCGCTGCACATCGCCATGTGCGCGCGCTCCAAGGTACGCAGCACCACACAGACACACAGACACAACACAGCTGCTGCAGCTGCTGCTGGAGCGCAAGGCGCGCGTCACCGTTCTATGTCATTGTCATAGAGTTGGTAACTTTAATGCAATGGCGGTCATAGGCTGTATGCCGTAATATCAATCTCTTCATTATTTTCAATAAAGTTATTAATTTTCAATGATTTATTATTAATGAACAATATTAAACTTATTATATACTATATTAAAAAATAATAATAAAAAAAGTAAAGCTAATAACAACTTTTATTGCATAATGACTAAAGTACAATAATACGAGTAGTGATAAGTGTGACAAACTGATATTTCTATGATTTAAAACAATAATTCAGAGATACATTATTCTTTTCACACTAAAAAATCTATTATCTAAACTAGTTAGTTAACTTTAATTTTTACTAATAACTTTTTATAATGACAATAATATTTTATTCTTTCCAGCAAATAGTAGAAATCCTTTTAAGAAACCCGAAAAACAGCCAACTGCTATACAAACCTAACAAAATGAACGAAACGCCATACAACATCGACATGAGTTACAACAAGACCATCCTAGGCCAGATATTTGGCGCACGTAAATTGAACACGAATGAGGATAACGAGAACATGCTCGGCTACGAGCTGTACAGTGCGGCTTTGGCTGATATGCTATCAGAGCCTAGTCTTTCAGTGCCAATTACAGTGGGCTTGTTTGCTCGCTGGGGGTCTGGCAAGTCGTTTTTACTTAACAAATTAAAGGGTGTGTATTACATTTATATTACTATATTACTATTAAATTATATTATTTAATTTTTAGCCAGTATATAAAATCTTATGCCTCATAACTTATCCATATTGGTGATGGACAGTAACCTGAAAGGTGCGAGGAGTCTCATATTGCGATCGTTAATACGCTTGCTAATTTGATGGTTATGAAGTCCACCACATGCACGGAACACTAACTAATTGCTTCGTTACTCTCTCATAAACAAGAGGAGACCTGTGCTCAGAAGTGGAGTTTATCGACTGTAACTTACTTTAACCTAAATTAAGGAAATTAATTAATTTATTAGGCTTGAGTTATAATAAAACTGGTTATAATCACATTATAACAATGTACCACCGCACGTAATCACATTTTTAAGCTAGGTTTTTGTTTGATCTGACTGACCGCGTACAGAATTTAAATAAAAGTAGAAGCCTTATTTCCTCGTATTTTCAAAAACTGTAAAAACAATATAATATATGAGTGTTTATATTTTTTTTAATATTAAATTTGCATACACTTACTAACTCTGTACGTTGGTTTTTTTAACGATTTTTATATTGTGATTATTTATGTAGTGATTTTGTTTCACACACTGTAAAACTAGAGGTTTGTAAATTAGCACGCTGTGTAATGGCAGCTAAAGAGAATTCACTATCCCATATCATCACGTAGGTGTTGTAAGAGGTGATACAGGAAAAGTGAGACAGAAAATTAAAAATAATAAAATACTGCCAACCCGCCAGTGTAACGTGGTAACTATTGCAAATATCCTCTTATAAGGCAATCTCCGGGGGAGGTAATAATAAACTGTAATAATGAAATGAAATTTTACGTCATTGATTAAAATTATAGTTTAAATACGTACGTACTTCTGGGCCTGGATTGTATATTATGTTTTGGAAATATTTTACATGCTCGTTTCTCCACATTTTCCTTCAACGTTGAAAACGTGATAAATTAAAAAGCGCTTAAAATTGTTTAAATTAATGCCGGTGGGGATCGAACTCTTATGAGTTGAGCAGTGTGTAATTTTCGGTGAGCGCTAAGCCTCGGCTAGGACGGGCGACGCGAGCGTTCTCGTTATACAGCGGGGTGTCTGGTGCTGTGTCACAGAATAAATAATAGTACTACGTAGAGAAGTTGCACTCTTTTGATGTTGTCTACTTGCTGACGTTTTAATAGCCTACATAATTATTTTTAATTAGATAAATCACCCTCGCAAGTTAAGTAAACCTTATTGCTGCGCGCGAGTGTCCATTTGCATATTTTCCGCTTTCTACGTCGCGACAAATTTTTTGTGGTTAGTAAGAGCTGTTAGTAACAAAATACATTGTAATATCGTAAGTTACTTAGGTAAAGTACCTAGTCTGACTATAATCGACCATATTACCGCTACTATGTGAGTTCTGTGATGCCTAACGCATGCAACTTGCAAGGCCATTCGTCAGGAGTCGTGATGTTTGGCTCGGAAGTGTAAATAACAAATAAACCCAAAATACGATTTCTAACAGAAGTGTGGTCGTATTCTACTTAGTTAAAAATCTTCTAAACAAAGTTTAAATTCAGTATTTTGTGTTATTATAATTTAAAATATTTTAATTACAAAAGACAAGCATAGGTATATGTAAGTAAGTACTTGAATTCGGAAAATTCACTAGTACGTGGCCCGCCTAAATCGCGCTAACCCTGACTGCTTAAGTAATCTGAGTTTCCGTCCGATTGTAGGTATGTAAGTGATGCAGGTGGAAAGAGTGACAGAGGCGTGGTTATTTGTTGCAGAGGAGATGAAGAACTTCGCGCGGCAGTGGAGCGAGTGCGGGTGGGCGTGGTCGTGGGCGGTGGCGTGGGGCGCGTGGCACGGCGCGCTGGCGCTGGGCGGCGCGGCCGCGCTGGCCGGCGCGCCGCCGCACCTGGCCGCCGCGCTCGCCTTCGCGCTCTTCGCCGCCGCCTACCTCGCCGCCTACCTGCTCTGGCACCTCGGCAACAGGTCGCCGCGCCCGCACACACTCACACACTCACGCGCACACACACACACACACGCACACACACACACACACACACACACACACACACACACACACACACACACACACACACGGTTAATAGGTATAATAGGTGTATCAGTACTAGAAATAACATACTTTTATTTCTAGTAACGTTCATACAATCAGTACAGTAAATATATTTACACTCTCGTGCACTTAACAACAGTTGATTAATAAAAGTGTCATTGTGGTCGAGCGATTAATAATTTTATATTTACACTGTAAAAAGTCTCGAGTGCAACTCATCACGCCACCTTTTCGAAAGAAGAGAACAACGTCTGCCGAGCCAGCTAGTAATTAATAAATCTTAATTCTTCTACTAAAACTACTTTACATGTTATTAAAAAAAAAACAAGTTTTTTTTAAATATATAAGGGTGATAAACGAGCACACAGTCCACCTGATGGTAAGCGAAAAGCCCACATACATCCGCATCTATCCTCGATTAAGAATCAAAATGAAAATGCGTTGCCACCCCTGAGGACTAAGATGGATTGCCTAGCTTCCAGCAAAAAGGGTCTCCGGTTCTCTACACTCACCATACGAAGCACAGTATCATTGAACTGCTATTTTACGCTGGTATTCTGTGAGAGCGTACCACAGTCGAGCCGACCCATTCGTGCTACAAATATAATATAGCTGCAGCAAGGCTTTAACACGTTTATATAAGTCGTAAAAGTCTTTTTGTATGTGAACCATAATATGTGCCAGGATCCACTTTTCCATAGACATATTATTATGTTATATTTTGTTATTAGTTTTAAGACGTGTTTATAGGTGACTCATAATAGGAAATTAAACTCACGAAATTATTATTTTTATATAAGTAACAAAATGAAATTATGCTATAGGTACGAGTGGTGGTGGGCTGGCGGTATGATGTCAACTCTGGGCCGCCGTTTCAATTCGTTGTTGCTGGTTTTACAAGTAGTCTTCTGTCACCCGCCCGGACCAAATGATCCACGCGCACTACCAGCTACTCCTATAAGGTAAAACATTTATTTACGAAGAATAGACTATGTAGTACATCAAATAACAATTAATATTTACTCACATAGAATCGAAAGGATACAAAAGAGATTTCTTTTGCATTTATCTTACGATCATAACCTAGTTAAAACTCTTAGAACTTACGAAGATAAGCTAAATTACTTTAAGCTTCAGCCACTTTCGAATCGAAGACAGCTCCTTGACCTTATTTTCTTGTATAAGTTGGTGAATGGCGTCATTGATAGTTCTTATTTACTAGCCAAATTAAACTTTCGTACCCCATTGAAGTCAAAAAGGCCGTCGTCTTTTATACCATTCGTAGAGAAGAACACATATTCACGTCAAGCGCGCTATTCTCCGATTAATAGATTGATGTTGAGTTATAATGCTATATATAAATTATCACATAAGAATTGTATTTGTGCCATAATGACTACTGATAATAAACATAAAGATAGAAAAGTTGATATTGACATATTTTCAGATAATCTTTGGAAATTTAAACGTGATTTATTACATTTATATTCCTCAAATAATTGTAATTCACATTATACACAAGATAAATAATATAATTTATCTTACTAGTAATATAAAAGCTAAATTCTAATTAAGTAATGATTGTATATTATAATTTATTAATTATTTTATTTTTGTTATGTTTAACGTTTATAAAATTTCTAATGTTAATAACAATAGTGGATTATGTATGATTTAATTTAAATAATTATATAATACTAAATTCTGATATATTTATTGATCTCTTAAATTTTGTATTAAATTTAATTCACTGCATATGTTTACTTGTGTCTATTTTTTTATGAAATGTGTGTAACACCTATAATAAAGTAAACACTTAGTTTTTATGATTTTTTGCAAAAATATTATGCTTTTGTTAGTGTATGTCTTGTTGGTGTTAAATAAATAAATAGAAATAAGTAGTAGTGTATAACTAGGCAAGCGAGCATTCTACCACCACAACCGATGTCGTGCCTATAGGCTGTACACAAGCCATTAAAACAAGACAACAAAAATGCGTTACAACGTGCAAGTGCTTGCGTGTGTGTGTGAGTGTGAGTATGAGTGTGAGTGTGTGTGTGTGTGTGAGAGTGTGAGTGTGTGTGTGTGTGTATGTGTGTGCGTATGTGCGTGTGTGTGCGTGCGTGTGTGCGTACGTGTGTGCGTGCGTGTGTGTGTGTGTGTGTGTGTGTACGTGCGTGCGTGCGTGTGTGTGTGTGTGTGTGTGTGTGTGTGTGTGTGTGTGTGTGTGTGTGTGTGTGTGTGTGTGTGTGTGTGTGTGTGTGTGTGTGTGTGTGTGTCGAAATCCAATGAAATAGATACACTTAAGTAATAATAGGACGGGGAAAAAGTTTCTTTGTATTTTGTATGTATAAAATTGACGAAAAATCTCTTTGTATTAGACTGGTTTTAATGTCAACATATTATAGGACAATAAGAAAAAGACAAAGAGTAAAAAACAACACTCCCGCTATTTTCTGTCCGCCAAAATGAGTGAATGTAACGAAGAAATTTGATACATTCTGAAGTTTTATTACAAAAAAGGGAAAAATGTAAATTAAGCAGCGAATAGAAATTTGTGACATTTATGGTAGCACAAATATATTTCAAGCGTTTTCAGTCCTGGAATTTTAATGTCAAAGATGCAGCTCGCTCTGGTTGCCCTCATACGGATAAAGTCGATCTGTCAAGCAAGATCGGCATATCAGTAGTTACGACATAGCTGAGGAATTGAGGATTGACCACAAAATTTATATATCTGCTCGATATTTGGGTACCACGCGAGCTCACTGAAAGAAACCTAATGAATCGTGTACTCATTTGCGATTCTGTATTAAAACGTAATGAAACCGAACCATTTATGAAAAGATTGTACTTGTGATGAAAAGTGGTCACCTACGACAAGAACGTGCGAAAAAGATCATGGTCAAATGGTGGTCAAGCTCCACAGACTGTAGTGAAATCCGGATTAACACGCAGTAATGTGATGCTGTGTGTATGGTGGGATTGGAAGGGCATCATTTATTATGAGCTTTTATCGCCGGCCAAAACCATCGATACTGCCAAAAAATAATGAGACTCAAGCAAAAAATTGAGATAAAAGGGCCGGAATTGATCAACAGAAAAGGAGTGGTCATTCATCATGATAATACCAGATCACACACGTCTTTGGCCACTCATCAAAACTTGAGAGAGCTTGCTTGGGAAGTGTTAATGCATCCACCATATAGTCCTGACCTTGCACCCTCAGATTTTCACCTGTTTCGGTCTTTTTAAAATTCTTTGGGTAGTGTTAGGTTAGTGTTGGCTAGTGTTAGGACTATTACAAGCAACTACTTGTTGCATTTTTTTTATCAAAAATCCCATGGAGATTATGTCACTACTACAATATGGCAACAAGTTATCGAACAAAATTACGAAGAAACTTTTTCCCCGACCTATTATATTGGTACTGTACACTCCAGTGCGTATCATTTATCCAATAAATTACGAAGTCTACCAGCACAAAGACTAGTGCAGAGCAGATGTGTCCTCAAAATCGATTTAGTCCGTGATAGTGTTGCTAGCGCGGTGCGTGTACGTGATAATGCAGAAAAAAAACCCTCTAATTGCATTAATAATAAAAAGAAGACGAAAACAAAACAACATTTTGGGTGCATGTTTTTTGAAAAGAACTTTTTTGTACAACGCTGGCCTTTTTTGCATTTCATCTATGAGCTCTTCTACTTTTTCGTTTGCAACAAATGATAGGGTGGCAGATGTCGCACCCGTCGGGGAAGGCCCAAGTCCGAGCGTGGGGAAATTACGCGCGCGCGTCGGTTCGTCTTGCATGTTGCCGTGCGACTAACCAACAAAGTTGGATAGTCCGCGAGCTTGCATAGGGGAACCGTGCTAACGAGCAGTTGGCCGATAGTTGGACAACTTATTAATTGTGCGTAATCGGAAGGGAATCTTGATTCTGATACGATCGGTGTCCAATTAATTAGTTGGACGATTTAGTTGGACAAGATGTGTGGGCTAGCATATGTCACTATACCTATTGGTATACTCTGCGATTTAGTCGGCCAACTTATAATTGTAAATCTGCGGTCTCTCTAAGATTATAATTAATGACAACAATAACTACAAGAAATAACCGATGTGTTTACATTTTACGTCATAAATATCTATATCTAATAAATAGGTCTCTTCAGAATTCTTTGGGTAGTGTTAGGTTAACATCAAGAGAAGACTATAAAAACTACTTGTCGCATTTATTGATCAAAAATCCCAAGATTTCTACAGCAACGGGATTATGACACTACCTACAAAATGGCAACAAGTTATCGAACAAAATGGCACATAAACACATCAACAGAATTTATTGATTTTTTATATTTCATCAAATATCTAAAAATCTATGAAGAAAATGATAAGTTATTTTGAGGTCTTTAATAAAAAATATGTCGTAATTTTTTTAATCTGTAATTAAATGTGTAATTGGGTGTAATTTATCTATAATATTTATGTATTTAGAAATATATTAGTATGTTTATCAGTTGTCTAGTACCCATAACACAAGCTCTGCTTAGCTTGGGACTAGATGGCGTTGTGTGATAGTTGTGGAATATTATTATTATTATTATAATCACCGTAAAAAATTAGTATGATAAAAAAACATCATTTTTTCTTATAAAGCTATTAATTTTAAGTAAAATCGAAAAAAAATCTTTTAAAATCTAATTATTAGTAATCAGTGTTGCCACCTCTTACATTGATTACACATCGACATCGATTGTTCATACTAAAAATAATTGTCACAATGTCTTGCTGCGGTATGAGGTTTCATGTTATTTGCAAGTGTTCGTAAAGTTGTTGTACCGTCATGAATTTGGCGGGAAATCTCTCAAGGCTTTTCGTTGTAACATGTCTCAAGCATGCTCGATAGGATTTAAGTCGGGCGACTGTGCAGACTAATCCAAAACTTGAATATCGTGGTCTCGGAGTGGGGCCGACACCAGCCGCGCCGTATGGAAAGGACTATTATCGTACATGAGTAGAAATTTTTGGCCCGTTTGGATTCTGCGTGGCACAATAACAGGCTCTACTGCCTCCTCGTGGTATCTTTGTGCAGTCATGCTACCTTGGATCCAAACGAGCTGGTTTCGTCCGTCAAGACGAATTTATCCACACCACGATTGTCCCGTCCCGCCTTGCTATGAGTGAACCGCCTGAGGGTGCCGTAGACGGTTAATTCTCCCTGAAGTTCTCCAAACGTTTGTTCTTTGTGAATCCGGATAAAACCCAAACCGGGACTCATCGGTGAACAGCACCGAAGACCTTTGTTCTTCACTCCACGGTAAATGCTCCCGAGCCCACGAAAGCTGCCGACCGCGATTGCCACGTCGTAATGCATGCAGACCAACTTCATGTAACCTCTTTCACACGGTTTGGCTGCTGCACACACTACTGAGGACAACACTGCTCGTTTGTCATCCGATTCTATAAAAAAAAGCTGGTGGTTCTTCTGGAGCCTTTGTAGTAGTTGAGATAGAGCCTGTGATATTGGGTCTATCTTATACGTAGTAACACGATATCTATCCGTACGCTGTTCAGCCACATCCCCAGTACTGCGATAACGTGACCACAATTCTTGATATCACGTTTTGAATGGTGTGTAGGGCCTCTCTCAAATGACGACGTGACATGACTCTTAAAGCTCGCACGGCACGTTAAGCCAAAAATCTTAATTAAAAATAAACAAAAAGTGTGTTGTTAGGTTCCACTTCACGGAGGGCATGAAGAGCGGCGCGGGGCAGGAGGGCGAGGCGATGGTGGTGCAGATGATCGGCAGCCTGGCCGAGGCGCTGGAGAGCCAGTACGGCCGCGTCTGCACGCGCCTGGCGCGCGCCTTCACGCCCAAGCCCGTCTCCTCCACCTCCGGCTGGAAGTAAGTCTGCAACACTTGCGCCACCTCATTCCTTTTTTCAAAACATTGAAGTGACAATTTACAACCCGCCAGCATTCAATTACAGACAACGAAAGCTACAGAAACTGTGTTACCTCTGAGCATCTGTCCCAAAATTATATTTTTCGAATATTTTGCTTTTAAGGCTTGCATCACGGAAACGGTACGGTGATTTGTGGAGTCTTCTTTACTGCCTGATTTAAACACTGGGACAACCTTACTTTGTTTAATTTGATTAAGCAGACTAGAATGCATGCAGAGATTAAAAACATATTTATCACTGAGGCTAATTATATCAATTATCCACTATTTGTTACTGCGAGCGTGGTGTTATGGCAAATCACACCTTTCGTGAAAGAGAAATTTTCCAGTTGTGGTCTCTTTCTAGGAGCATATTATAGTACATGAATGCTAACATTTAAAACAAATCTTTTAACTTTCTCACGAAGTACAACGATTTTTTTATGTGTTTTGAATTTCATTGCAAAATTATATTAATTTCAGGTTTTATTTATTTTATAGATGGAGGCGAGCGTGTTGCATTCCTCACATCGTAACATTTGAAGTAATCTTCACATGTCTGCTCATCGGTCTGTGCGTGCTGATCATGTACTTAACTGAAACGGACGCCGATCAGCAGTAAGCAATAGTCACAAAATGGCTTTCTTTCCTTTTGTAAATTTTATATTTTATAATTTTTTGTAAGTTATAATAACTGAGCAAATAAATAAAGTAAATTAACTGATTACTATGGCGTTAGTTATCGGTTTTTGCGTGTAGAATTGAGGAAATTTAACTCTGATGTGAAAGAGATTTTTTTTTTAATTAAGTACCATAGAAACGCTCGTTTGCGTTACGCGCTAGTGAGGCATGCAGGTAGTTAAAGTTTTGCTGTTGGCAAGTAACTCAGAACCGTGTTTTGTGCCAGCCTTGTTGAGTCTGCGGACTTGTAATGATGATGGTGATGTAAGCTTTGCCACTGTTATTAAAAATAAGTAGCTACGATAGTCGATGCATGTTACAAATTAGGTTCCAACATTGAAATTAGTGCTACGTAACACTGGTTTCTTGATACTAGCACAAATCTCGTATCTGTCTTGTATAAGAAAATGTTCTTTGTCTTGATATTTTCAATAAAGAGACCCGCGTCCACGTCGCGCATTGGACGACGATTGGAAACGTAATGCCCAAGCGTCTTCTAAGGCCGCAGCACATTGTTGCCATAATTATATAGCTACAGCAGTAACTCAACCCTAAACAAACGTCCGAATCGTGCTTCGGCTTGCATTCCTCGCGGGTGTCGCGTCGAGACTCGCGAAGTGTTAGAATTAGATTTTTATTATTTTATAAACATTTAATAATATAACATTGGGTAATTGGCACCATAATAAACTACTATTTAAATTTGCTACGGTTAGCGTCTTAAAACTTGGTTGGTTTTGTATTCTAGAGTTTTAGTATTTAAAAATACGAATATGTATATCAATAAGATGATTTTTTTTACTTCAGCTAAATTGACATCATTACATTATATTTCTTAGAGTAATAATATACGTAGATACACATAGAGGGAATTTATTTCTATGTAAAGGAAGTCCCACTTTTTTAATTTATTTTTTAAATAAAGCTTAACTAGACAAACCTACTAAAACATGTTGCGTGTAATTCATGCGTGTAGTTTTAAATGTCAAGTCCATCCTTTGATGTCTTTACACTAATGCCAAATATGAGAGTAAGTACACTTGTATCTTCTGATTTACTAGAAAAATGCCATTATTACATAGTAGTATTAAGACTGTAGTCCTTGCGCGTGGGAACTTCTAATAGAACACCTACATTTATATTTTTTCTATCCACACAGATGCATCTCACAGTGTTAGTATACGCACCCTGGACATGAATAAATTACTTTTGGTGTTTTGCACAAGTTACATATTTATCACGCGTTCGTCTTCATAGGATGTTCATGAATGTCTCAAAAAAAACGAATTGTATGTAGCCATTTGCAATTTCTTTTATGTCATTTGTTTGTCACATTGCGAAGTCCGCGAGCCCGTAATTAATAGCTGACGGCAAAGGGTGGAGCCAGAGTGTACGCTTTCTAGGTATTATTTTAACTATTATTTTTTTATTTATGAACAAATTTAAAATATTATCAATGTTTTGTGTAACATGGGAAATGTGGGTTTCATAAGAATGATCTTTTATTAAAAAAATTAAGGTTAATACAGATTTAATCAATCACAGTGGTTTAAACAATTTATACAGTGTGTAACAAACAATCCGTTGGTTGTTTCAGAGACGTATAGGTGTATTATGAATGGGAATTTAGCGTTTCCAATCAAATAAATAACTAAATTTATTATTTCCAAAAATGTTATTTGCATCTGAACTTAACGACAAGTGCCGACATACCTACGGCCACTGTGAGGTCTCTGACATGGCCGATACATAATTTTTTTAAAGAAAGCCGCTGTGCAACGCACGCACTCCCAAGGTTTGTGTGTGAATGATCCCCTCAACAGTATCTATCAAGATGGCGGATCATATCTTATATGTTGCAACCACTGCGGCAATTTTTTACTGCTAAGAAGAAATAATTTACTTAATTCGTGGTTTCTTTAAATAAATGGGTATAATGTTATGGTTTATACAATAAAGTAGTTAAAATAAAAATTATTTTCGTCTAAATTTATTTATTATTATAACATTAGTGCTAAAAGCGAAGTTAAGTTTAAGTTTTTCTAGATACAGTTATTATCAAAAACTTTAAATTTAAATATAGTAGAAATACTCGTAATAATGAAAATATTTTAATAATGTGCTGGTAGTTTATGAAAATTCCATATCTCTTCTTGAATACTTAATAATATTTAATACGTTCATATTTATTTTATATTATAAATTATCTTACAAAAATCATTTTACGAAGTCACTTAACGAGAAAAAATCTTAGTTCCTCTACGTAGATGACGATGTTTTGAAGAGTTCTAACAATTTCTAAAATTATGTTGAGATATACATTGTTCATTCATTCATTACGATGTATCCAATGGAAAACCTCATAAGGGGGTATTTTTCATAGTTTCCACTTTAGCCAGGCGGGTTGACAACCGCACTTTTTTCCTTGAAACTAGTTGTTGTTAGGAAGATGCCGTTACCCATCTCCTGATTTCCATCTGCCTTTTACCACACCCACGAGATTATTTGGAGTAGTGAATATTCTTTCGCCGTCAATACACTTTTTTATTGTATAGTTATGTTGTAAACCACATTATTACTAATTAGAGAGTTGGGAAAAATATTTAAAAAAAAAGGTTGTTTCAAGTATAAAATGTCGTGATTAATTTCAAACTTGCAACTATTTGTAGGAGAAATGTATTATGCATCTTTCATGTGAAACATTTTTCGATAAAGTATATGTAACAGAAATTATTTTTAAATAGATCCACATTAAAATAATGTAATAAACAAAATAACATTACTATTAAATAAGCGGCGTTTCGCGCGCTCCTCAAACTCAAACCCGCTACCCGCTCGTCATCGTAGGACTTTAGTATAGAAAAATCCCCAAAATTTACACGCACTTCAAATGATCGCAAGTGTCGTCTAGTATATTTTGAGTCCGTATTTTTTCATTAGTTACATAATATTTAAAAACATGAAAAGTTTAATAAACATAAAATTTTGTCACAATTCAATTGTCATTAAAAGATTTAAAAATAAAGGTTGTTTATCAACGACCAATAAAAATACCTATGTTAATTAAGGTTTTGTAAGATTATATTGTTCTGTTTTATAAGATGTAATCAATTGATTATTGATTATTTTTATGTTGATTTTTCTGAAGTAAAATTCTTTATATACGTTTGAATACTGATTTTGATAACTCACTTAAAGGGAATAACAGAGTTATTGTTACGTATTGTATTTTGTCAGCACTAATGAAAAGCCATAACATTAGAAGACAGCCTAATTGACTAGATAACTTCTATATTATAAATATTAGTTATCAATCTAAATTTAACTACTGCAACAATAACCTCTGCATAAGATATTACTAAAATAACCTAAAAGTCATCGTAATCGGATGGTAACCTCAACAAAGAACCGGACGAGTCAATCAGGACAGGACTATTCCAGAAAGTCTGAAATGATATCACAATGGGTGGACTCCACAGAGTCGGACAACAATTCACTCAAGGTCCAGATCATGGATCCCCACTGCACCGGTGGTTGAGTCAAGTCCTAAAAAAGACTGCTTGCTTAGCGATTTTGTGAGTGGTCCACTTCATATGCTTACATTATTAATTAGATTTTTTTTATTCTAATAACTTTCTTTGCGTTTTCCCATATTATCTACCTGAAATAGATATTAAAGTAAATTACTATTTTATTAAGTACATTAATTTCTGATAATTACAAAAAACAATACATAATAAAACTCACATACCCAGTTAGTGTACTTACTCGAAGAATACAAATATTAAAAATAATGTTGTCCGCCACTCGCGACCCACCATTATCGACTACTCGACTTGTCAAATCGGGCTACAAACGGACCTCGAAAATTGAGGCGGCAGTGAATGTTTTTCACGCGTGTTCTCTAATATAAAGCGAATTACGGAAACCTAACCGTTTCATACTAAAATGTATGGACGATTTCTGTTAAAAAATTAATGATATTTAGGCTTAGATTGTTGCTTTTTGGTTTGAATTAGTAATAATAATGAATGGTGAATTTGTTGTCTATACTTTTATCTCACGTTTTAATCAAAAAGATATTCTAAAATAATAACGAAATGGACTAGAGATTTAAAATAGAAAAGACCATTTTAAGTGTTTTTCCCATTGTTGAAGATTTTTTTTCTCGAAAATCAAGATGTTTTTTTATAAATATCACACGGTGAAAGTGTAGACCCATCTATTAAATAATTGAGGTTTTTTGTGGTGTCATTCAATGAAGTCAGTCAGTCAGGGCCGGCCTCTTAAGTGTGATTAAGTGTAACGTTATTTCACAAGACAACAACTATCGACGGTATTCTTATTTTTATATAATATGTATTTTCGTAAGATAATCTACTACCCTATACTTATAAGTTCAAGGACCTCATATCATCTCGTGAATATCGTAAAAGCCGTCAGAGAGAAATAAAACAGTAGAAAGGCAGCAGTATCTTCCTGATAACAATCAAAATAATAAGAAATTGCGGTTGCAACGCACCTGACTAGATAGGGACTATGGCTACGTTCCCCCCTTTGAGGTAATTTATGGCAGAGACTTATGATTAGCAGTGGATTTTGATAAATTCTGTAATAAATGAATGCTATGGATAAAAAGAGTTGCCGTATATTGATAAAATTATATGGTTCAAAAGAACTGATGTGGAATAGCAAAAGTCTTTTTTATCATAATAAAGCGCTCAGAGAAGATGCAAAGAACTATGAAAGCGGCAGCTGCCCGTACACGAACAACATCCATGTTGAACGGTCAAACATTGGAACATCTGCCGCGTGAGCCAGGCGCGCTTAGTTGATACACTTCGAGCAGCTCCAGCCGCTGCAACAACACACCACCGCGGTCGCAGCGGCGACCTGAAGCGCCATTCGTTGTGGTGTCTGTGCTACGATTAGACATCCAAATATTCCAAAAACACTAGTTACATTTTGGTATACTTTTATGCGTTTATCTAAAGCACCAATGATGACGACAAACACCTCACTTTCAAATTGTTTACTAGGTGTTTCTTTTGTAACAAATTCCTCAAGTAGAACTGCGAAAATGGTCAAACTTCGTGTTTCGCCTGCGTCGTCTTGAAGTCTGTTGCTGATATTCATGACAATCTGTCAGATCTTTGGCTTTTGCTTCAATATCTGAAAATGTGAATCGCATTGTTTGGACAAATCCATAAAATGATCAATAAAGGCTGTATCTCGTATCCATTCATTCATGCATTAAATGCATTGCTTGCTTGACCTAATTAATTTGTTTTATAGAAATATGACATGTCTTTTTCCTCTATGGGCATAAGTTTGTCGTATGGGTCCCGAAAAACTGCTGACGACAGTAAGTTCTACAGTTTGGTCATGAGTGCAAAGCAAAAAATGCCGCGTGAATCGCACAGTAGTGGACTGCCAGCCATCGAGATGATGAGGATGGAATTTTGTGGTCTGTCGCAGAGTACAATGGTGGAATTCAGCAGCTGGAATTAATCCGAACAATTCCTGCCCATTGGTGGTAAAGCTCGCTCATGGTTTAACGCCGAGTGAAAACTCGTGCTGAAAACACAAGCATATGGCGTACTTATCCTGAGTCGTTGCTCGAGACCGTAAAGCTCCGGATGTTGGCCTTAAGAAGAGAGCATTTAACCAAGCCGCCAAGTCCTGCAAACCAGTTCACGCCAAGCCAGTTTCGACCGCATTAAACGCATTGGCACAAAGCTCTCTGTAAAACCTGAGCTGTAGAGCTTTTTGGTCTCTCGCCAAAACGGTCGAGACAAACTTCTGTCGGCCTACACTGCCTCCGCTGGTAAAACCAGATGACTCACTGTCGCATGCACCTACGGAGAAAGCGGACTTATTTGTTTCTCTTTTTGCTTGCACTTCGCGTCTGGACAGTAGCAACAGCGTACCATCTCAATTACCTCACTGCGGTACCTCTATGTCAGAGGTTCGTATCACCAACAAGGAGGTTCTTAAAACCTTGCGAAGTCTAGACGTAAACAAAGCTAATGGACCTGATGGTATACCAGCTATAGTTCTAAGGCTTGTGCACCTGAGTTGTCTCCTGTTTTGACACACTTGTTCCGCCTCTCATTCAGGACTGGGATAGTGCCCAAATCTTGGAAGCTGGCCAATGTGCAGCCTGTGCCTAAAAAGGTAGCCGTACCGACCCTGCCAACTATCGGCCAATTTCAATTACCTCCATACTCTGCAAGATTATGGAGCGTATATTGAACGCCCACGTCATGGCATACCTAGAGCAAATAGATCTCCTCAGTGATCGCCAGTACGGGTTTCGCTAAAATCGATCAACTGAGGACCTTCTAGCGTATGCCACTCACATATGGGGCGAAGCCCTCGGGAACAGTGGTGAAGCACTTGCTGTTTCCCTCGATGTTTCGAAGGCGTTTGACAGGGTTTGGCACGCTAGTCTATTGGGTAAGTTTTCAGCGTACGGCTTATCCCCTGACCTGATTGCCTGGGTGAGCGATTTTTTGAGTGAACCGTCTCTCCGGGACGTCGTCGATGGCTGCTCATCCGGTACTGTGGCGACTAACGCCGGTGTTCCTTGGGGGTCCGTTCTCTCCGCAACTCTCTTCCTGCTGGATATAAAGGATCTGCTCATTCCCGGTAGCTATGGGTATGCAGATGACAGCACAGTTGTGGAGAGATACCAACCAAGTGCCCGGGCCAGTCGGGATCAAATCCAGTCAGAAAGAGAGGCTGTAGTTGAGCGTGTGAGTCTCACACTACAGGCAGTCTCCGAATGGGGTGATGCCAATCTCGTGAGATTTAACACCTCCAAAACACAAGCGTGTCTTTTTACCGCTAAAAGGAGCCCGCTCACCTTGGCTCCTACTCTCCGGAATGTATCCTTGTCAGTGTACTGACCGCCTTCAGTTGTTAGGGATTGAATTTTCTCCGAACCTAAACTATGGGCGGTTCATTGAGTCCATAACCAAAGCAGTCGCAAGGAAACTTGGTGTGCTTGTAAGGGTGCGGCGGTACTTCAGGCTGGGGCAACTTCTTACCTTATATAAAGCGCAAGTCCGGTCGTGTATGGAGTACTGCTGTCACATATGGGCTGGTGCTGCAAAATGCCACCTGGCAGCATTGGACTCAGTGGAGAGACGTGCTAAGAGGCTCATTGGCGACCTTGATTTGGTTGAAACCAATCTTGTCAGCCTCGAGCACAGACGAAGAGTAGCCAGTCTCTCGGTATTCTATAGGATGCATTTCGGTGAGTGTGCACAGGGATTACACGCTTTAATTCCTCCCCCTCCTTTCTACCATCGGACAACCAGGCGGTCGGCGGTTCTTCATCCCTTTGTCATCCCTCATCATTCATCCCTCGATATTCCACGCATTAGAACCAAACGGTCTGCTTCGTCTTTTGTAATGCGTACAACAAAGGAGTGGAATGATTTGCCGGCGTCAATCTTTCCGTCCGAATACAATCTGGGCGTCTTCAAGGCAAGAGTGAATAGGCTTTTGTTACGATAAGACAGTGTGATTTACCATTTAAGGCTGCATCACCACTTACCACTAGGTGGGATTGTGGGCAAGAACTGGCTTATAATAAGTAAAAAAAAAAACAGCACATCCTGCATGGAGTGCTCACACCTCGGGATGGTCTGCGGAATACCGCAGATCGACTTTCGACTACGGGGGAATATATTAGTTCCCCTCGTAGTCGAAAGTCGAGTTGGACGCAAAAAGAGAACCTAAAAGATCGGCTTTCTCATCTTTTAGGTTCTTCTCATCTTCCCTTCGCAAAGATAGTAATGATGGCTTACAAAAAATTCCTTGGGCAGCCGTAGCGAGGAATCAGAAAGCACGAGTTCTCAAAGGAAGGCGAACTAGTTTCTCGAAAATTCACCCTACTGTTTGCATCCCGGGATGCTGATGCGTCAGCCCAGGCCATGTAATACTCCTGCTTTTTTGTAAGAGCGTCCAAACTAACGCTGAGATCGTCGCCGATAGGCATTACAGATGACGAGATGAAAACTTCCATCCCCTGAAGCACCACATCGGCGACAGAATCAGCGACGATTTTTTGGGATCATCCAGCGTGAAGCAAATCCGCCACTTGCATCCAATCCTAATTCGTTGACCTAGAGCTATAGTGCCACACACGGGCAGCCTCCCGATCGTAACTGCAATGAGCAAGTGATGGACACTGTACTCCGGATCAGGCAGTTATCGGAAGAGCCAAGAGGGGCATCGACCTAATGGTCGTTCGGGTGAAAGATCAGTTGTAAGTTCAACAGGGAAGGTGTAAGATCCTCCACATTTGGAATCCACGTAGGCGAAGTGACCAGTTGTCTTAGACCATATCCCAAGGCGTAGTCGTAAACAGATCTTCCCGCATGATCGATAGTTCGATAACCGAGCCATTCGGTGTGGTGGGCGTTGAAACTTGTGCGTTTACCATATGAAATTCTGTTTTATTTTCGCCAGCGAAATAATCAGTTACTGACTGTCTGACGTGGATTGTCTTAGTCGAAAAAGGTGTATCGTTTCACGGTTTTGAAACATCAAGTAAGTTCAATATATCACGTCTTAATAAATTTCACTCAAAAAAATACACTTAGGCGATGATGGGTGAGTTTTGACACACGGGGCCCCCTTTTGCGCTGGGCCCGTAGCAATTACTACTCTTGCTACGAGGTAAATCCGGCACTAACCGCATACTCGCTAACACACACGCGTTGGCGGAAGTGGCGGAGCAAGCAGCCGTGGCCAGCCGCTTGCAGATCGCGGGATGGCCGCACGGGTTTGCAGACTCACTTACAGTGCAAGCGAATACAACTGGCCGCCACCGCAAGCCGCTTCTGTGTGGGATATTTATTGTTTATCTTTAATATTTCCTGTGAAACGCATAATAAGGCTAGGGACAATTAGGCAGATATAAAACCGGCTGAATTTAAGTAGATTTTTAGTGACATTTTGAACAGTAAATTTTAACTTACCACGTGAGTGCGGAATTCCGCATTATTCGACTATGTTGTAAGATGTCCCTAGCTTTAATTTACGTTCATGGATATTATTATAATAAGTACCTATTATACGAATCGGATTAATCAAACCCCTTAATATTACTAAGTCATAGACTTAATGAATTTATCGACAACGTTTTTTTGTTTTGCTAATGGCACATCAATTGCGGTGTCTATGGAATCGAAAAAAGGCATCAACCTTGTGAAAGAAAAAAGGTGAGAATAATACAGCTCTTATCTTATTTTATAGCACGTAAAATGTCATGAGCATTAAGGAGTTCAATTGCAAGAAATTGTTGAAGTGAAAACTTCTTTCGCATCGTTGTGATTTGAAACAAATGAAACGAAAAACTATACTAAAGAGAGACAAATATATAAATCTATAGGAGAATGAGATAGAATCTATGCTAATATAAAAAACGAAAGAAATTTATTGTTTGTTTAAACACGCTAATCTCTGGAACTACCAGTCCGCAGTCTGCTGTAAAATGTTTTTGTTTTATATTTCATTTCATTTGAAGGTTTCACTTCAACCGCGTGTGAATTGATGTGTGCAGTTTTTATTTTTATTTTAGGATTCCCTCTGTGATAGTAATTACTCTGAGATATTGTAATACAACTTTCAAAATATTCATTCATATACAAAATTTCAATTGATTAAAGTGTCAAATACCCAATACCTAATAATTTTTTACTATTATTCTATTAAAAAATTTCGTTGTCTTATACTTTTTTTAAATAAGTTTTTCATTTGATTATTTGAGCATCCTAGAATCCGAATTTTTTTTTATAAATGCTGGAAAGCCTTTTCTTATTTTACGAAAATTATGAGTGGGAGCGTTGATAATGAGGCCATCCACAACTTTTTCTGCCACTAGGACGTCGCCACTTAGGAATGAGGTGAAATATTTGAAAGATTTCATGGTTAGGGGAAGGCAATTTATTAGGAAAATTTAAAGGTTAATGTTTCTTTCCGAAATGTTAGTTATGTTTTATTTTAATTACGTTAGAAATGAATAAGAAAAATTAAAAAAAAATTACATACTCTAGAAACCGGTAAACTAAAATTTTAAACGTAGCTTCTCAATTATGCCCGAACTTCACCAAAGCGGAGACATGCGGACATGTCCGAAGCGAATACGAGAAGAGATGTTTTTCAGTTAGTGTGTATCCACCGAAGCTGTGCAGAGATGTTTGCTGATTATAGTCGGGCTGAACTGCGACGAACGAACGAAACGAACTAGCGGCGCCGCTCACATTCTTCTCGTATCCGTTGCGCGCCGTCGCTAGCTTGCGAGGCACAGCTCACATCTCCGTTTTGTACCGCCGCTCAACTCAATCTCGGCGAGGCACAGCTCACATCTCCGCTTCGATCGCGCCATACAAAAATGATACATCTCCGCTCAGTGGTACCCACTGAAGCTGATAGAAGACGAGATGTGTGGATGAAGAAATTTTATTGGTTGTTTAGTCTTATCTCTTTTCCTCTCGGTTTGCCTCTGATTTAGTGGAATCTTGGTTTTACGATGACATTGTGTAACAAATCTTCACCTCAATTCCAACTGGCGACATCTGGTGAAAGGAAGGTTATTATCTCTCTAGCTCAAAAAAACGCTGTAGGGTTGAGGTAGTGGTGTAGCTATGGTGACGGTGTGATGTGTGTTGTGCAACATGTTGTCGCGACGGCTCAGTGAGAGTGGGCCGTCATGGATCAGACGGCGTAACGTGCAGCAGGGGCTGGTGATCGGCGCGTGCGCGGTGGCCGGCGCAGCGCTGCTGGCCAACGCGTACAGCGCGGCGCGCGCGCTCGCCGCCCTCGTGCTGCCGCCGCGCGCCCGCCTCCTGCGCGCGCTGCGCCGCGACGCGCACGCGCTCGCGCTGCGCCCCGAGGTGCAGGCGCTCACCGACATGGTACTGCCGCTACACGCAACACTGCTGCACACACACTTGCATGTATACTGCTAGACGCGTTAATGTCACTAAGAAAAAGACGTCATTATTTTATGTGTGCAGTTTTTCAACATGATTTGAAGTTTATTTCAAATAAATAATAATATGTAACGTTATTTCGTATTTGCCTAAAAACAGTAACTTTCAAAAATTAAAATACAACTGTATGGCATATTTATCGTACCAGCTACCCGATCAACTGGTGCCCCCACGTTGCACTGCTGTGACACAGTTCTTGTTTTGAATTGCCAGTGTAGTAGTATACATATAAGTGTTAGACTGAACACATTGAAATAATGTGTATAAGTAGCGACCCGAGTCGTGAGCACAGCATTGACATGCGAATAGTCGATTTGTAGGTCTCTTTGACGAAGTACAAGAGCGCGAGTTGGGTATGGTGAATATTCTTTCACGTGATTTGTCCGTTAATTAATCTTCGTAATACATTGGATATTCATGTGACATACACAAATGCACTGTGACTTGGTGCTCACAACTCGCGCTGCTATTTATTCACTAATTTTCTTCATTACAGCTTATCAAAACTTTACCTCTGTTGAACACATTAAAATAATATTAGTGTTAGAAGAAACGCCAAAAAACATTTTAACTATTTATGAACCCTTTTAAGGCTTCTACGTGGTAAAACCATGCTACAGCTGTATTACTTGTATAGTTGTAGCACGAATGGGTCGGCTCGACTCATACGACGTCCACGGGACAATATATTATTATAATACTCGCACCCGCTAATTTTTCATCTCCTTCATTAGTCACTAATATTTCCCTGCTGGACTTGGACCTGTAGTTGTAGGAAGGATATGCCGTAAACCACTACCCCTAGTAGACGATTCCGTCCCGAAATGGGTATTTAACATATGCCATATAAAAATAACAATAAAGACTAGGTTACTACTAATACAAAAACACCGAAATGTTCCCAATTCTGCCGGACTCATATAGTGTTAAAACGGGGAGTCCCCACAAAATAATAACTAACAAAATTAAGAAGATAAGTATCAACACACTCGGCGAATAGCGGTAGTCTTCGACTAGAGTGCTGACAATAGAATGCGAAGTCCGTTACAAATCTGCCACGTAATTTTCACGACTTTGACAGACAAGAGTTCACCAACGACGTTATTCGACGTTTTCGTCGTTGTTAGGGTTAGTAGTTTTTGTCACTCACTGATTTTTTAACTTAACAGTTTTCCTATACAAGATATAAACACAATAGTTAAACGATTGAAATGTTCATACATCATTCACGAGACAGGGAATTTCTTTTAATACAAAAGAGTGACAAACGACCTGAGCACACCCCTGAGGACTAAGATGAAATTCCACGTTTCCAGTAAAAAGTGTTTCCAATTCTCTACACTCACCATACGAAACATAGCAGAATTAAGCTGCTATTTTCCCCGGTCGAGCCGACCCATTCGCACCAAAACCATAATATCGCTGTAGTGTGGCTCTACAACGTATAAAATGGAATGGAATAGGTTAATTAGCTTTTATTGAATTATGGTTAACAATTTAATCATTATTTAAACATATATGTAACACATATTGCTTTTTAATTAGTTATAGTTAATTTAAATAAAAATTTTACTTGTCTTGTATGTTCGTTCACTTTCAATTGAAATTCAATTTCACCAGTTCTGCGAAACATAAATATTCCTTCATTCAATTGCTTTCCACAGGTGTCGTGCTTGGATGCGTTTACCGGACAACAGACGCGGCTGGTGGTAGTGGTGGACGCTCTCGACAGTTGTGAACAGGAGAAAGTCCTCGCCTTACTCAACGCCGTTCACGCACTTTGCTCCGACCCCAAAAGTCCCTTTATTCTCTTGTTAGCTATTGATCCACACATTATTAGCAAGGTATAGTAACATTTGTCACAGCTATTCTAAAGCTTTAACTACGATTACCGTCTCGTTGATCTAGTGATCATAAATGTGAATGCTGACCAAGTGGTCCTGGGTTCGAATTCCGGATAAAGCCCAAAAAATTATTATATATAATAAAATAATGATTTTTCTGTCGATAAATTCTGAAAAGCACGTAAACTTTTGGAGTTACGCCTCATCTCTCTCCGGTTGTGTCGGATTGCCGTTCTATCAGACTAAAAGATTGAGGAATTAGAGTGCATCTGTGGTTATTACGATTCTGTCCTACGCGGATGGCTAGTCTCCGCCGTGACCGAAACACGGTCTAGAGGACATCATATTTTAATTCAAATGGAAATTATTTCTATGATTTCTTTGTTTATTCATAATGCATGCTAATTGGATAGTCGATACCATTATTAAGTAATGACTTTATCTTTATTTGCATTTACTACGTGTAAATAGTGTCTCAAAATTAAGTCGGCAATTCGTTTTAAGTAAAATATTTTTTTATTGTTGAAAATATTAAAAAAAAATGATGCTCATTTGAATACAAGAACCTGACGTGATTTACTGTTATTCTCATACAGCTAGTTAAAAGTATTTCAATTATTGATATCAGCTATCTTAATAACACTCTTAGTAGTATTTGTATTAATATGATGTGTTAGTGTTAGCAATTGTTGGTAAACCTAATAGAGAAAAAAAGTTACTACCTATTAACTAGTACTACTACTTGGTCGTGTAGGTCGACCCCACTAGATGCAGTGATGATCTAGTAAGAAATGCAGAAAATCGATATAATATGCAGGTGGGTCAGGCGCAGGACCGTGCTTTTTGGCATTCCGTGATGGAGGCTTCAACAGTGGACTTGTGATGGGCTGTAATGATGGTGATTATGGTGATATATGCATATGAATTATTTAGAATTATATTAATCATTAAATACATAAGATCAGCATGAAATATAACAGTTCATGTGTGCGCAGGTTGCTTGGATGGAGGTTAGTTGTGCGCTTGTCAAGTTTGATGTACATCACGAGAATTTTAATCGATTGGTGTTGTGATATATGTTCTAGCGTATTGCATGTCTTGTCAACGTTGCTGTTAAATTTGTGATTCCAAAATAAAGATAATTTTTACGTTCTGTTTTATAAAAATAAAACGTTATGTATTAAGTTCAACTCATATAGCAAATTTGCATGATTGACGTTTTAAAATATTTACCTATATATTCAGTAAATTTACGCTGTACATTATATCAATCACGGAAATAGGAATTGCTATTAAACATTTTGTTAATGCATTTTAGTTTATTAACATAAACAAGTTTAAACAAAGTCATAAAATAAACAAGTTCAGTCAACTTCTTAAAATGCCAGAATAGCATTTTTATCCTGTCGATCTGTAGAAACTGTAAACAATATCAATAAATGTATATGAAAAAAATAATTTTATATTTATTGTTGATAGTTTTTCTACTTACTTCAAAGGCAATTTTGAACGCCTAGCTTTGCCTTCCTAACAGCAAGCCCCTTTAAAATCTGCTGCGTTAGTCATGTACCTACTTTACCTTTTGAATAACTTGCTACAGTAATCCTTATTATTCTATAATGTTTTTTTAGAATATGATTTTGCAGAGCTGTAGCTAATAATAAATACCGTATAGTATACGTAAACTCGTACGTAGAAAATATGTACTAGTGATGGACGCTAATAGCAACCAATACACTTCAATGTGACTGTGTATTATGTGTGTGTGTGTGTGTGTGTGTGTGTGTGTGTGTGTGTGTGTGTGTGTTTGTGTATGTATGTGTGCGTCTAGTAACATCCACCCATCATTACTTCTATAATAATCATTCTTAGTGTCCCATGCCAATAGCATAACAAAACATTTATCTCAGTTTGTATGTGTGTATTATTTTTGCATTTAGTGTCGATTTATGGACCATTCATCCGGTGCAGGAATTGTGTCATGGCCAATTACACGCATACACGTAACGTACACAAGGTTTATGTTTTTGAATTATACATCAGGGAGTAAATTGGGATATTCTGGGAAAATATATTAAGGACGTCGTTTAGAATATCAAAACGTTGAATGAAAGTTTATTTAAAGTACAAAGGAGAATGCCAGATCGTGCCCCACCTTGTACAAAAAAGGTTAATAATGGAAAAATAATGTTATGAACTTTGAAGTTTTTTGTGATAAATCGTTATTTTGTACAACTTACGGTAAAATATTATTTAAAAAAAATTAATTCAACGATTAATATTTACATTTCCAGTCTTTTCTAATAACATCTGCGTTTCTTTGTACGAATAAGTACATACGTACGCGTAAAGTATCAAACAATACATATTTCTATTAAAATATATTATAAGTATTTGTCATATTAAAATGTTACATATCAATTATTATTACTTACTTTACTTTACTTTACTTATCTTCACGCACAATCCCTGACGGGGTAGCCAGAGAGAACAGATCACCAAGTGTCACGATCCTTACATACCTCTTTCGCTTCTTTCAGATTCATTATCTTCTTCATACATGCACGTCTAGGTATCCGAGTACTCTTGACCCTACCCTCTTCGAGCAATTTGCTCACATGGTCTTCGAAAGTTAGTCTCGGTCTACCTCGACACCTTTTAATATTAACTTTCGCGCTATATATTTTCTTCACCATTCGGTCTTCACTCATTCGCTCAACGTGCCCAAACCACCGAAGCACGCCCTTATCAATTTTTGTGATAAGGTCATCTTTCAAACCTGCCATATTGCGAATCTCTTCGTTTCGCTTTCGGTCGGCCATGGTAACGCCGTACATTTTACGAAGAGATCGCATCTCCACTGCGTTCAACTTGCTTTTATGCTTCTTCTGGCATACCCAGGTTTCGCTGCCATATAACAAAGTCGGTACCAACACTGCGTTATGTATTGCAAGGCGTGCACTCTTCACTACGCCTTGCCTTTTGACTAACGCAGTCAGGGCACCATTGACTTTGTTCCCGGCAGCGACACGCCTGTCCACATCTAAATCACATCTTCCATCCCGGCTAAAAGCACTCCCCAAGTATACAATTTTATTTACCTGTTCTAGACATTCCTGATTTACCCATATATCACACTTCGTTCTATCTTCGTCCCTTTCAAATACCAGAACCTTAGTTTTATTAGCATTCAAACGGAGACCTTTAATTTCACATTCCTCTTTCATACACGTGACTAATGCCTGCAGTTCTGCCTCTGATGGTGCAATAAGCACTGCATCATCAGCATACAGCAGACAATTTACTTTTATGTCACCCAATTTCACACCCAAACAGCTATCTTTCAGCTTCTGTAAACAGCTGTCGAGATACAGTATGAACAGCCAGGAAGCCATGACACAACCCTGTTTTACGCCCGTTTGGACGCTAAACATGGGTGACAGGTCATGTCCTACCCGCACACAGGCTTTACAGTCACAGTAAAGAGACTGCACAGCCCTTAGCAATCGACCATCCACACCATACCCCGGCAACAGTTCCCACATTTTCTTCCTTACAACCTTATCAAATGCTTTTTCAAGATCCACAAAAGCACAGAAAATCTTCTGGTTAGCAGCCAGAAACTTTTCCGTGATCATGCGGAGAGAAAACATTTGATCCGTGCATCCTCTTCCAGGTCTAAATCCGCATTGTGCCTCCCATAGAAATCTTTCCAATTTCTCTTGCATCCTACGTGTCAAAACCTTCGAGTAAACTTTACTTGCTAAACTGGTCAAGCTGATCGCCCGATAGCACCCGCAGTCAAAATGTGAACCTTTACCTTTATATAAAGGCACAATGACTGCGGATCGCCAATCATCCGAGACATCCCCCGTCCGCCAGCACAAATTGCACAGCAGATGAAAGCTGTCTCAGACGCGAGGCCCACCATACTTGACCATTTCAGCAGTAACTCTGTCTAGTCCCGCAGCCTTACCATTACCACATTTCAAACTTCGAATCGCACGTTCAATCTCTTTCATACTGATGACCTCAGTGTCATCGAGGTCCGGGTCTGGCGTACTAGTCACGGCGTGATCCCCGGATCCCTCACTAAGATCATCACACGCATACATTTCTCTATAAAATTCGCTCCATCGCTGCATGACGTCCGATTTTTCTGAGAGGACGTCATTAGTTCTCTAAAGCACTTTGTTCATTCTTAAGGCCGTCGCACCACTTCGGGTCCTTCCAACCTCTTTCCACAAGAGTTTGGAGTTCTCCTTAAAGTTGTGCGACAACCTTTCGTCCGCTTCCATTCTACACCTTTCACGCACTTCCTCAATCAATGCTTTCGTGTGAACTTTCTGCAGCCTATATCTTTCTTTCATCTTCTCTCTCATATCCTTATCATTACTAAGGCCAAGTAGTCTAACCATGCTTTCTTCTTCTTCTTTACATTCTTTTACTACTGCCTCTTTTTATTGTTCCACACACTTCTTCCGCTGCACTTACCATTCCATCCCTAAGGTTCTGCCATGTTCTTTCTACACATTCTTTTCTGCCATCGATGGTGTCAAGCTTTTCGACTACCCTCGCATGATATTTGTCCCTAGTATCCGCTTCCTGAAGCTTCCAGCTTCGGATGCGACAGACCGACTGTGGTTCTGTTACTGCCATCCGGTAGCGCCAACCTGCGAACAGACCCCTAAATCTAGTAATCACTAGATAGTGATCCGTTCCCAGGTCAGCACCCCTGAACACTCGCGTATCCATCACCTGTTTTCGCAGTCGGTCATCCACCAGGAACAAATCGATCATACTTCTCTCATTCTTTCGTTCTCTGGTATACATATGGATTTTCTTGTGATTAAACATAGTGTTTGTCACAAGAAGACCATTTTCCTTGCATACCGCCAGTATAAGCTTGCCAGCATCATTAACCCTTTTATCGCCAAACTTTCCAAGTACCGACTCGTACCCTGGTCGAGCGGTACCAACCCATCCATTCAAATCACCACATACAACAATTCTTTCGTTTCCCCTAGCCAAATCTAGAACTTCTCTTACATTCTCCCAAAACTCCTCCAGCTCAGCCCTGGACGACGAAGCTACCGGCGCATAAACAGCCAAAAGGAATAACTTCGTCAGTCCCAATTTAAAGCGAACCCAGAGAAGTCTTGAGTTTACAATCTTATATTCAGTCATAACATCGACCAACCGAGAAGACAGCAGCACCCCCACTCCCTGGCAGGCGTTCTCGCTCTCCGGGACTCCGGACCATAGAGCTAACGCCCCGCCAGGGAGCTCTTCAGTACCACTGCCCTTTCGTTTGGTCTCCGACATACACGCGACATCTAATTCTCTTTCTTTCATTATTTCGACCAACTCATTCGTCTTATCTCTCATGCCTCCTCTAAGATTCCACGTGCCAACTCTGCACTCTGCCCTCCACCTTCCGCCAAGTCGGGCTGTGCGTGACGGGTGGCGGTCCCCATCGCCGCTTTGCGCGCTGCATTCCACACCAACGGGGACGAGCTGGTGTGCGTCGCCTATGGGGGACGCCCTACCCCTCGTTGGCATGGGTGCGCAGCTGAGTAGAATTGCAGCCCTGAAAAGGGCTGGCAGGGGTCGCGACGAGCACGCTTCTACAATGACCCCCAATTATTATTATAAGTCTATAATAATCATGAATTGCATTAGATAGACCCTATACAAGAGAACCCTTTTTCCAATGTTACTGATCATTATATTATAATGCTCCTTAAATTCTTAAATTCTTATTTATATAGTAGCTGGGCCTGCGGAGTAGCTCGCGTATATAGGTTTTACTTAAAGAATTTGACGTTTAGGGTAAGAGAATATTAAACGATTTATATCACTACTGTATGAATAGAATAAGTGGTAACAAAATAAATCGATATGCTCAAAGTTCTAAATCGTTTATGATAGAGTTTCTGTGTAAACGACGTTAGAAGTAGACTTAGCCGGGGCGTACAGAAAAAGTTTACGGGGACTACTAACGCGGGAAAAAGCAACATATAGTTGGCCATGTGCAAAACAATCAGTACTGAGGTCCACTCCTGCAACGCGTAAAGTTTGACCTTGCGCTTTATTTACGATCGTCGCATAACACACTCTGAGTGGCAAACACGCTTAAAATAGGAATGTTCGATGATCATCGATGTTAAAAATTAAAACTTCGATGTTTTAACATCGAAGTTTTAATTTGTTGACACATGTCAAGCATCGTAACATCGACGTCAATGAATCCATAATCGATAATTGGGAACTTGTAAACAATGCGGACCTGCGAAATCAATATCAACTAAATCTTGTATCTGCTCTGAAGATTAAAAATGTTGAATAATTCAGAATTCCTGAACGCATCGTTAACCTAAAGAAATGTCATTATGGTGTGTCAAACTTAATTGTCAAGTATCACCTGTAATGTCACAATGGTCACTGCATCGCATAATAACTATTCTACGTAAATTGATGTTCAAGTTAATTGTTACTTTTCCCTTGCTGTGTATACCCACATAATTTTGAAACAATGTGTAAGTATCTACACATATACAATAAACATCAATAATGGTCAACATCGATAGTTTTGAGTGGGCTAAACATCGAACATCGATGTTGAGCTATCGGTGCTAACATCGATGTCATCGTCGATTTCATCATCGTATGTTTATGCAATATCGATCATCCCTATCTTAAAACTTTTTTACACACGAATATTTTTATTACTATTTCTGAGATTTTATGGCGCCATTAAACATTCGAACTTACATTTCAAAATAATAATCATAACTTTCGATAGAATTAACCAATTTTAATATAACAAAGATTAAATGAACTCGATAATACGCTTTACGATTTTCTTAAGGATTTCATTGAAAAAAAGATGTTTACTCAAAACTTCATGCTTTCATAAACAAACAGACAGACCGTCAGACAGTACAATTCTAAAAATTATAAAAATGTATTTATTTAATGATTTTCAGTCCCCATAATGATTTTAGTCACAAATTAATATACTATACAATGTACGGAAACAAACACAACATGTTATCACCATTTTTAGGGTTCCGTATCTCAAAAGGATAAATCGGAACCCTTATAGGGTCACTTTGTTGTCCGTCTGTCTGTCTGTCTGTCTGTCTGTCTGTCTGTCAAGATCCTTTTTCTCAGGAACGCGTGGAGGTATCAAGCTGAAATTCATATCAAATACTCAAGTCTACTGTCCCTTTGAGCTGTGAAAAAATCAAACATCTAAACCAACGCAATCAAAAGATACAGCCGTTTATGCCGCAAATTTTCGACATTCGCAAGGGAATCAAAACCTACAGGGTACTTCCCGTGAACTCAGAATCTTAAAATTTGGTACGAAGCAGCGTATTATAGCACAAATAAAGGAAAAATTGCGAAAAGCATGAATTTTTAGTTACATCATATAATAAAAATATTTTTAATTATTTTAAGCTTATATACCTACGGATTTGTTCGGAACCCTCGATGCGCGAATCTGACTCGCACTTGGCCGGTTTTTTATTATATGTGTAGATTTAAAGAGAGATGGCGCTGTTAACATCAATTCTAAAAATAAGAGATTAATTGACGCGATTGATACATTAAAAAACATAAAAGAACTTATAAATTAGTGCCTGCATAATAAGCAAAAAACGAAAGTTTGATCCTCGCCGAAAAACGAAATTGTTAATAGCTCTTTTAAAATTTGATTTACCACATAGAGTACTCGGCGGTAAAAAATAAATGAGATTGTCAACACGCAGTAGGGCAGCGTGTAATATAAAGATTAGAATCAAATATGAAACTCATCTACAGGAAAAAATCTTAACCTGCCTTTTTGTATCACATTTGTGCAACACCACCATCTATCGATGAAATTGGTTAACTATTGTACTTTAGATTTAGATAATACGGTTAATATATTTTTGTATATATTTAGTACGTTCTTTATGTAATACTTTTGTTTACTGGGTTTTAGATATCATTATATCATTATAGAACATTATTTTATATCATTTCATTATGATTTATAATATGATATTAATTTAAAATGTACTTGATTACACATCCAACGCCACTATTGAACAAATTCGTACATATACTTAGTAACAATACTTCAGAATATTAGTCATATTTTTTAATGGAATGAACTGATTTTAATGAAATAAAGACTAAATGTAACCCGAAGATACACTTAATAATTTCCTTAGCGATTCTTATGATATAAATTAGTACTTTATACGTGATACGTTAACAAACAAACAGAAAAATCTAAAAATGGTAGAAATGTATTTAATTACTTATTTTTAGTACCTCTCAATCACTTTTATTACAAAAATATAAAATGTACAGACATCTGCTATTCACATTTTTATTATATGTATAGATATCATTAGCGTCTGACAATTTATATTCTGAAATTACAATAAACTGCAACGAATGCTGTTCTAAAAAATAAGGTAAATGTAATTACTAAGGTCCAGTTTAAAAAAAAATCGCAAGTTTGAGAGACTTCAAATTATGTAGTTTGGATGAAGTAATAAAGTAGAAAAAAAATGTTGCATACGGCATTCGTGCACTTTTGGGTGGAACAAAGTTCTATAGAGAATCTGACATTCTCCTTTCAATAATATATGTTATAAATAATAATAATACGATGTATTGAAAAATTGCTGCTACCTTTTACACGAAAAAAATAATGCAATAAATGTGGAAAATTCATGAAGATTGGAAAATAGAATGGCATAAAAAATATCCGGATTGACACAGTATCAGGCACGGAACACAAATTATAAACGTATAGTTTGCGCTTGACCGTTCTTTATTCATTTAAGCTTTATATTGCAATATTTGTCAAAAATTTAAAAGCTTTTATTTTAATTTGTCGTGAAGCGACAATTAAAAAAAATAAAAAAAATATAGAACCTAACCTAAGTACAACAAAACAACAAAAGTAGAGCCAGAAAAACAATATATTTAAATTTATAAAAGGTATTTACAATTTTATAAAAAAAATGATGTGAGGATGATGATGGATGAAGTGAGAATACAATTAGATTATAAAAAAAATAAAGGTGAGAGAATAGGGGAATATAGTGTTGTAGTGGGGCCTAAAAGTTGAAGCGACACACGTTGCGTTTGTAGAAGTAGGTTTCTTAGCAGCGACGGCACGCAGCGCCTGAAGCCAGCACAGCACACGCCGTTTGCGCTTGTAGAGGTAGGTTTCTTAGCAGCGACGGCGCGCAGCGCCTGGAGCCAGTACACGCAGCGTCCGGAGCCGGCGCACGTAGCGCCTGGAGAAGGGGCGCGCAACGCTTAGAGCTAGCAGTTGCAGCGCCCAAAGGTAGCGCCGGCGGTAGGTGCACTCGGCGCCTGGAGTAAGTAGTAGTAGTGCCCGGAGTAGTGTGGCCCCCGCGCTTGTAGTAGACTCGAAGCGACTTCCGAGGTAGATGGAGGCTTGTAGGATTCCGGAGTGGCGCGGCCCGAGTTTGAAGAAGGCTTCGCCGAAGACTTCACGTGTAAATGGAGGCTTGCAGGATCCCGGGGCAGTGCGGCCCCGGGATAAGGCCTTTAGTAGATACTTCTAATTCGCGAACTGAAGCGAGACTGCCTTTCTTCACCGATTGTTCGGCTTTTATACCTTTCTAGAGAGAACGGAAAAATTATTTAAATTATACGCAAATTTTTTGTAAATGGTCAAGAGAAAAGAGGATTTATGTGGAATTATCGAAATAGGAATAATAGATCGGTAGCAAATTTGAATATAATTACCATGGAAACGATTTAAATAAGAAAGACAAAACATGTCAAATTTTTGTTTTAGGTTTATAATAAGAAAACTATAAGATTTAAGTGGAAAATGAGATATTATTGATATAGGAAAAAAGGTAGCGCAACTGCCCACACAAAGTCCAAGATTGTAGAGTTACGGAAAACTAGCTAAAAGATCGAAAAAAGGTAGACTCCATTGACACCAATTTAAAAGTGCTGATAATGTGAAAATACGAAGTAGAAATGATTTGTTATTGTGTTCTTATGGTTTAAAATCGTTACAGGATCCTATGGAAATAAAGGTGATGTAAAATATCCAGTTTTGAGGTGAATGCAGAAAATCGAAACAGAATGGAAAAATGAATTTAAAATAATGTAAAAAGATACGTAAGTAGTATAACACTACATTTTCCCCCCGACCCTGGAAAATTTTTGACTCAGAAAAAATTTTGATATATACATTCTAAAATAAACCATAAAAACACAGCTTTGCAGAAACAGACATCACCAGGCAAAATCAGATATACTATCTCTTACATACATCATCTGCCATTCAGGTAAGGGTGGAGTTCACATTCAATGACTACCACTCTAAAAGTGTGTTTTCGAAACGACATTAAGGCTTATTTAAGGAGTAGTCATCCGCTCCTGCGTGGAAAAAAAAATAAATTAGTCGAAGAAACACCACTCTTAAAAGTGTGTTTTCGTAAGGACATTCAGGCTTATTTAAGGAGTTGTCATCCGCTCCTGCGTGAAGATAAAAAAAAAATTATTAAGGGAGTAATCAGCCGCTCCCAAGTGAAGATAAAGATAAAGAAATACCTCAAGTAAGCTTTAGTCGCTATGACTTAAGTAAAGATTAAGAACGGCCAGAGCGGTAGGGCTCAAGGCCAGAAAACAGCAACATCACCAACGAGATGTGTCTGAAATAAAAATAAAAAGTGACGATTAACCAACGAAAGTTCGAGGTCCTAAAGCAAGATGTGTTGAAGAACACTGGATCATCAAACAAACAAACAAATTAAAAGAAATAAAAGAATAAGGTGAGAATGATGGTGATATTTATACATATATACAAATTAATAGTTAATAAAAGTTAAGAAAATTTATGATTTTACATCTTTGATGTGCCACTTGCCTCTAACTCCATTAGGGTCTTCAAGTACATAGACTAGTGGTGACAGTTTAGCTATCACTTTACACTTGATGAACTTAGGGGCAAGTTTAGCATTAAAGTATGCGCCGGCATTGCTTAAAACATGATTTTTACGCCAAACAGTATCTCCCACATTAAATTCTTTAAAAACCCGGCGAAGATCATAGCGAGCGCTATTTTTAGCGTGCGCTATGTGAAGTTTAGTTTGAACTTTGTGAAAGATAGATGAGAGGAGACCAGCATTAGACGCGTAAATATCACGAGGCATAAATATTAATTCCTCGAGGTTCTGAGTTGGAGTATAGAAGGAACCACAAGGTATTGTTTCCCTACCAAAGACTAAAAAGTTTGGAGTAAAGCCAGTAGCTACATTTGTAGCGCTGTTCATTGCGTACTGAATTTTAGTAAGATGGTTGTCCCATGATCTATGATCGTCTCCTACTAGAGATGCTAGAGCTGTAATAATTGTACTATTAAACTTCTCCGTAGGATTAACCTGAGGACAATATAAAGCTGTGTGAAAAATAAAAGGAACGTTATAAGAATTTAAGAATGAGTGGAATTCTCGCGACTGAAATTGAACAGCATTGTCCATTATAATAGTTTGGGGAATGCCATGAACTAGAAAAACTGAATTTTCCAAAACATTAATAATATTAGCTGAAGTAGCACGTTTAAGGGGAAAAATCATAGTAAATTTAGTAAAATTGCAGTTAATTACTAGAATATACTGATTTCGTCTTCGAGTCATAGGCAATGGACCCATAAGATCTAAGGATATAGTTTGAAAAGGTCTGGAGCAAAGTTTAGGTTTACCCATAAGACCATAGGGAGAATGATTAGGGTGTTTGTAGGTTAAGCAGGTTTCACAAGTTGAGATTAAATTGGCAATATCCTTAAACATACCAGGCCAATAGTATTTTAAAGATATTTTCTTGAATGTCTTGAAGATACCAAGATGGAGTTCTGAAGGGGAACCATGGTTAACTTCAATAATTGTATGTCTATCTTGAGGTAGTGGAACTTCTTTCCAAATAAAGTCATCGTTTAGACGATCGGGAGAATGGATGCAGCGGTAAAGTTTGTTATCCCTGATAGTATAGTTGGGATATGAGTCTGGGTTGTTGGAGCATCCGAGAAAAATCTTGTTGTAGTGCTCAAGTTTACGATCAGGTGGTTCTTCAATCGTAATAGGGTGTACGCCTTGAGGTGAAATTTCTCGTGTATCAGGACGTTCTTGATTCTTATGTCTTGATAATAAATCTGGAACAACGTTATCCTTTCCTTTTTTATGTTTCAGGACAAAGTTAAAGCAAGATAAGCGTAAAGTCCAGCGAGCAAGTCTTCCTGATGGATTCGATAAGTTCTGAAACCATTTAAGTGCAGCATGGTCAGTATATATTGTAAATTCTTTACCATTGTCTAGGTAACATCGCCAATGTTCTAACGCAGTTATTACAGCCAATGTTTCTCTTTCAGTAGTTGAGTAGTTCTGTTGATTTTTGTTTAGTGCTTTACTCATGTAAGCAATCACGACTTCTTTGTCATCTTGATGTTGAGTAAGCATTGCTCCTATGCCATAGTTTGATGCATCACAATGTACAGAGAAGGGTAGTTCGAAGTTAGGACAAGCAAGGACAGGAGCGGTTACCAAAGCTTCTTTAAGTTTCTGGAAAGCAGCTGCAGCTTGAGAATTCCAAAGAAATTTAGGAGCGTTCTTCCCGGAACAGGTTAGTTGATTGAGTGGAGAGGCAATAGTGCTAAAGTTTGGAATGAATCTTCTGAACCAGCTGCAGGTGCCTATGAATCTTCGCACTTCTTTTCTACAAGTAGGTACAGGATATTCTAATATAGCTTTTATTTTATCTGGATCAGCACGTAGACCGTACTCGTCCACTAGAAAACCAAGGTATTTCAGTTCTTTCCTGAAGAATTGACTCTTCTCAAAGTTAATAGTCAGATTAGCATATGAAAGTTTTTCATGGACTTTCATGAGGAGTGATATATGTTCATCAAAAGTCTCGCTAATGATAACGATGTCGTCCAGATAGCAAAATACCTTGTTCTCAAATTCAGGGGTAAAAAGCATATCCATTAATCTTTGTAGAGTTGCAGGTGAGTTAGAAAGACCAAAAGGCATTACCTTGAATCTAAACATACCTCTTCCAGGTACATAAAATGCAGTTTTATCCTTATCAGCAGGATTCAAGGGAATCTCCCAAAATGCTTTCGCAATGTCGATGCTTGATAAGTATTTGGCATTCCTCAAGTTGTCCAAAATTTCGCTTATTAGTGGCAGACTATAAGCATCACGACGTGTAACTGAGTTAAGCTTCCTGCTGTCTACGCAGAAACGCCATTCACCATTCTTCTTCGGAGTGATGAGAACTGGAGATAACCAAGGACTTTCGCATTGTTCAATGACGTTCCATCGCAGCATCCTGTCAACTTCATTAATTAACGCCTTTTGTTTTTCAGGAGACAGTCTGTAACATCTTTGTTTGATTGGAAGAGAATCACCAGTGTCAATCTTGTGGGTGATTAAGTGTGTGCATCCCAGGACACCTTTTTCTTCAAAAGAAATTGTCTTGAAGCGTTGGATGATGTCATTAGCGATGTTCTTTTGATTAGGAGTTAAATGCTCATAAGGTAAAACTTTAGTAACTTTAGTTTCGATAGCAGAACATTTAGATTCTGTAAAGTGAAGAGAAGATAAAACACTAGGTAAAAGATTAAATTTTCTCCAAAAGTCAACACCTAATATTAGCGAAGGAAATATTTCAGGGAAAACGTAAGCTTTAATTAAATGAGTTTGATTATTGAAATGAATAGGTAAGTCAAAATAACCCAAGGAATTAACTTTTTGATTATTAGCAGTAGAGACAGTAATAAGATCTGACTTGAAAAGTTTGCAGCCCAGTTTAAGAATTTCCAAATGAGAATTATTACCCAGAATAGTTACTGAACTGCCAGAATCTAGTAAACCAGATAAAGTTAAGTTATAAATTTTGACATTAACGAATGGACGATTAAAATCTTGTTCCTTGGAGTATTTGGAAGGTATGAAAAGGATGAATAAATGAATGATGAATAATGAGTTAAGAACGAAAGGGAGAGCAATTAAATCAAAAGGGAATGGACAAGGCGCAGTATAGGTGAAGAATTAAGAGAGAAAGAGGACTTTTACGTTGGGCGCCAAATGTCGTGAAGCGACAATTAAAAAAAATAAAAAAAATATAGAACCTAACCTAAGTACAACAAAACAACAAAAGTAGAGCCAGAAAAACAATATATTTAAATTTATAAAAGGTATTTACAATTTTATAAAAAAAATGATGTGAGGATGATGATGGATGAAGTGAGAATACAATTAGATTATAAAAAAAATAAAGGTGAGAGAATAGGGGAATATAGTGTTGTAGTGGGGCCTAAAAGTTGAAGCGACACACGTTGCGTTTGTAGAAGTAGGTTTCTTAGCAGCGACGGCACGCAGCGCCTGAAGCCAGCACAGCACACGCCGTTTGCGCTTGTAGAGGTAGGTTTCTTAGCAGCGACGGCGCGCAGCGCCTGGAGCCAGTACACGCAGCGTCCGGAGCCGGCGCACGTAGCGCCTGGAGAAGGGGCGCGCAACGCTTAGAGCTAGCAGTTGCAGCGCCCAAAGGTAGCGCCGGCGGTAGGTGCACTCGGCGCCTGGAGTAAGTAGTAGTAGTGCCCGGAGTAGTGTGGCCCCCGCGCTTGTAGTAGACTCGAAGCGACTTCCGAGGTAGATGGAGGCTTGTAGGATTCCGGAGTGGCGCGGCCCGAGTTTGAAGAAGGCTTCGCCGAAGACTTCACGTGTAAATGGAGGCTTGCAGGATCCCGGGGCAGTGCGGCCCCGGGATAAGGCCTTTAGTAGATACTTCTAATTCGCGAACTGAAGCGAGACTGCCTTTCTTCACCGATTGTTCGGCTTTTATACCTTTCTAGAGAGAACGGAAAAATTATTTAAATTATACGCAAATTTTTTGTAAATGGTCAAGAGAAAAGAGGATTTATGTGGAATTATCGAAATAGGAATAATAGATCGGTAGCAAATTTGAATATAATTACCATGGAAACGATTTAAATAAGAAAGACAAAACATGTCAAATTTTTGTTTTAGGTTTATAATAAGAAAACTATAAGATTTAAGTGGAAAATGAGATATTATTGATATAGGAAAAAAGGTAGCGCAACTGCCCACACAAAGTCCAAGATTGTAGAGTTACGGAAAACTAGCTAAAAGATCGAAAAAAGGTAGACTCCATTGACACCAATTTAAAAGTGCTGATAATGTGAAAATACGAAGTAGAAATGATTTGTTATTGTGTTCTTATGGTTTAAAATCGTTACAGGATCCTATGGAAATAAAGGTGATGTAAAATATCCAGTTTTGAGGTGAATGCAGAAAATCGAAACAGAATGGAAAAATGAATTTAAAATAATGTAAAAAGATACGTAAGTAGTATAACACTACAAATTATTTAACTTTTTCTCTACGTTTTAGCAATCGAAGTCTTAAACTGCCATTTTGAAATCCGACAGAGTTGGGGTTATTCTTTATTTAATAGATGAATGTTTGGTTGCATGCTTATTACCATTACAAATCTTTTATATATGATACGATATTCATTATTATATACATCTCTATTTATGCAATCTTGTAAATTTGTGTAATATGTGTTGGTTTTTTTGTTTAATTAGAATTTCATCGAGATTTTCATTCTTTTTATAAATAAATTATTACCAGGCGGTAGAAATAAACAGCAAGCGTGCGTTCTCGGAGAGCAACATAGGCGGGTGGGATTACTTACGGAACATGGTGCAATTGCCCTTCTACCTGCAAAATTCGGCGCTACGCAGAGTCAAAACCGCCCAGCAGACCGCCGCCAAGCGCATGCAGTCCATTGCAGCTGACGATTTTTCTACTTCGTTGCAGAGATCAGTGAGTAAAATTTCTAATTGATTTGTTTAAGAAATTTATTAAACTTCTCTGTCCTCTTCATAATAGGGATCTTTGAATTCCTAATACAAAGAGCATGTAAGAATATAAACAAGATTTATATTCTTACATGCTCTCGCGTATTTATTTAAGATTCTCATACTATCAGGTTCCCAAACGGTGAATTGAAAGTATTTTCAACATTGGTCAGGTATCGGCTCGACGATTATCGTCCACGTCGGAGCTGATGACGAGCCAGGAGCGCATAAAGGGGCAGGCGAGCAAGGAGAGCGCCCGCGTGCGTCGCCTTCGGCCGTCGGATTCGCTGGCGTCGTCCGTGGCGTCGGGCCTGCACCGCGCCGTGCCCAGCGCCGGCGCGGCCGACCTGGGCCGCGTGCTGCTCACCGACGACTACTTCAGCGACGTCAACCCGCGCAGCATGCGCCGCCTCATGAACGTGCTCTACATCACTGGTACACTGGCGTACACGTCGTACTACACTACACAGTACAAACCGTTTACTACGCACTATCACTACGCACTACACGATATACTACATATTTCGCATTCCTATATACTCGGCCAAGTACGCTTTAGTGATACCTATTTCGGTGGGATCTTTGCCTTTTCGCCGAAAATTGTTTGGCAGATTATCACTTGCCAACTAACGTTTCGCAGAACTTTATTTCGCCGAATAATCATTTGCCAACTTATCACATAATTTTGTTTTATTTCCCAACCTAACAGTTGCCAACTGTACGTTTGGTCAGCCTTTTATAATTAAACTTTTCAAAAAGTCAACTTTCAAGTAGCGAATGTTTCAGTTAGAGTAATATTCATTTAGTCGTATATTGTTTACCAAATGATGTATTAAGTAAGGTTTCATTTAGTAGCTATGTAATATAATGTGGGTAAGCGTAAACTTATTTTTTATGACAATGTTTTTTTTTTATTGGATAAGGGTGACAAACTAGCACACAGTCCATCTGATGGTAAGTGGTTGCTGTGGCCCATAGACATCTACATCTATCCTCGATCACGAATCAAAATGCAGATGCGTTATCACCCGTGAGGACTAAGATGGAATGCCTCGTTTCCAGTAAAAAAGGGTCTCCAGTTCTCTACACTCACCATACGAAACATAGCAGCGTATGCTGCTATTTTACGCTGTAGGTAAGTATTATAATATATGTAGGCACTAATAAAGATAAGCGCACATATGACACAATGTTTGAACTATTAATTGAATACGGCAAAGAAACACGGTATTAATCTTGCACCAAAAGTATGTGTGTTAGATTTCGAAAAAGTATGTGTGTAAGGTTTCGCCAAAAGATATGAAAATAAAAAATTTGTTTATTTTTTATCATAATATAAATGTACGAAAAGGGAACTGTTACACAGACAAAACGTTATTCGTCTAAAAGTTGTCGGGCCTAGTGAAAGATTGGACAAATGATAAGTGCCCTAAACGTGTTGTGTCATTATAATAATTAGTTTAACAATAATTCTACTAAATGAAACGTTGTCATTCAAAAATTTGACAATCGTTAGTTGTCAAAGTGAAAAATAGGCGAACCATTGGTTGGCTAGTAATAATCGGCCAAACAATTTTCGGCGAGAAGGCAGGATCCCATATCGGTGATATAGACTCGCGCAACATGCGCCGCCTCATGAACGTACTGTAATTCACTGGTTAGTTGGTTGTGTACACTACTAACTACGCGTGTCGAAAAAAAGAATGCCTCAACATTTAGAAAATGTTATTTATCTTAAAAATGAACTCTCCACGGTATAATGACTATTGATTTAGAGATGTTTGTCCCGAATCTCTAAGCACGTTAAAGTCATTCAATTATAATTGTTATTATTTTTCATTTCTACACATTTGTGTATTATAAGATGTATGATCCCCTGATCAGAAACTGTTTTTGTGTATAGGACGATTGCTGAAGGCGTTCCAAATAGAATTCAACTGGTACCAACTAGCATCGTGGGTCAACTTGACGGAACAGTGGCCTTTCCGTACTTCGTGGATTATTTACCATCACGAAACATATGAAGAACACATCGACGATTCAACGTCGTTGAAACATATTTTTGAAAAGTAAGTTTCGACACATAGTTTACTCTTTTTATATCTTACCTAAACCCTATTGTTTTAAATTAAGTTCTCATCAGTGCTAAAAAACCACAATAATAAATTCAATATTTGTTTGTCAATTATATTAATAGAATCAGGCATTACTTTGCGGAAATCCATTATATAAAAGCTTTTACAAAAATTTACTTCGCAAATATCCGCGTTATAAAATAAAATGATGTGTCTTACCTTGTATGAAAAGCACCTCCCGCCCTCCCTCAATTGCGTGCACTATCCCCGTCACCACTAATCCCAGCACCGCTACTCCCAACACCACTACACTAGGCAAGACACACCACTGACGATAATACGACACGTGTTTCGCCTCTACACGAGTCATCCTCAGGTGATATAGACTCTACGGTGGCTAACCGCTAAGAAGTCTTTGATAAGTGTTCCACTGTGGTAATTTCGGCATAAAGCCTACCTATCCATACTTACCGGCATGAATCTAAAGGCACGACCATGATCGATTTCAGTTAATTTTTTGGACACAGGGTAAACAGTACTAATGTTGGCACTCCTACAATGATTGGCACTTTGCTATTTTAATCTGAATATTAAGAATGTTTATGAATTTAGAAGATGTTTTCTTCCTCGCACGATTTCCTTGTGGAATCGATTACCATCAGCGATTTTTCCGGACCGATACGACTTAGGGACCTTCAAGAAAAGAGCGTACTCCTTTTTAAAAGGCCGGCAACGCATCTGCAATTCCCTCCCTGGTGTTGCAGTTGTTCATGTGCGGCGGTAGTCACTTACCATCAGGTGAGCCGCATGCTCGTTTGCCCCCTATCCTATTAAAAAAAATATCACAGCTACACAGATATTGCTAAGATATATAATTACTTATACTAACAATACACATTTATATTTAAAACATCAACTATTTTCCTATAAGGGCTGTTTTAAAAATGTGTGCGGACAAATCCGTTAAAATTTAACAAAAAGTTAAGGTTATGTGGCTAGATTTTGAGACAAAAATGTGATTTCTAGGTAAGTTTATATGCAAGTTTCTGTCTATTTTAATCAATTAACGTCATTAAAGCATATTAAACGTTATTTTATCGTCGTGAAATAGAAGCATCGGTTTTTTTAAATTGTGCCAGTGACTATACTTTACTTTGTTTGACTACATAATCATTGGCATATATGTCAATCACTATACTTTCTTTCTTTTGTCCAAAATATATTCTTGACACTGCCAATGACTATATCCTTTGAGTAGTGCCAATGATTATGACTGAACTTTTTCATATTTTGAATTGATGAAGAATACTGCTATTAAGAGAGGGCGTTTGAGAAAAATAACTGCTGCACTAACATTTAACATTCCACGCGCGAATTTACAGTTCCCACTAAATAAGTAAACTAAAAAAAACTAACAAGCTGAAAAGCCGACTTGGTACTGGCACAGTATTCGATGTCATAAAAATATCAATGAGGTTTTTGAATAAATACCCCACCCATAAATACATACTAAACCGTTTTATAGAGGGAGAATAAAATGTCTATGAGGTGGATCATGCCTAATCGAAATCTTGCATCACTATTCTTTGGAGTAGACGGTAAAACCTATTATTTTCCCCCTATAGAAAATGTGATCAGACGTTAAAAAGTTAGTGCCTAGAGAGAGGGTTATTTACTATCTTAAATACGGCGCAACTTTGCCCAAGTCTCGCCATAATACTTATAGCCCTTAACCTGAATGCAACGTGACTATTGCAATCAGCTGATATCACTGCATTTCGGCCCATCAAAGTTATGTGGCGTAAACCTGTCTTTGAATGAAGGACAAACAATTTGACAAAAAAGGTTACTAAAAGAGATGCGGGCCTATATTTGTAAGACTTTTACGGTATTGAAATAAATCTACATTATGAAGTGGTTTTGAGACATGTGGGTTGTGCCCATTTAGTCCATACAAAGTGGATTAAACAAAGTGTCCGGTGCCCTCGAAATCACTGCAAGCCATTTCAGATGATCACCGTTCCTTGCCATTACGCCGAATTACTTAATATTTTAAGAACAACGACTAATAACGACTGAATCAGAAATACCTGTATCAAATTTGCCTTGTATCCTTTCACTTAATATTTTATAGTTATTACCAGTGCGTATACAACCTGCAGAGATTATTGTTGAGTATCAGAAAGAAAACTAACCCTTATGTTTTTCATCAACTAGGCAGCAAATTTAGAATGTGTTGGAGGTGAATGGGTGATTGTGGATGTCGAAATAAACTAAAATCTTTTAGAAAGCCCTAAAAATATTTATAGAGCTTTTTCCATTGCCAAATACGTATCAAAAATCAAAAAGCAGGTAAACAACGCCGTTATTGTGTGCTAACAAGTGAAGATTCGGAAGCAGCGGGGCTAAAAAAATAATGAAAAAATGGGGCACAAATGGAAAATGCAGAATTGAATTAGTCAGCCAAATATAGAAACAAACTGACAAACAAAACAAGAAGAACGAAACCAAAAACTCTGACATTATAATACTCTCTAAATTTTTAATCTAAAATACCGAAATAAAGTTCTATTTCTACAAAATATCGAAAAAATACGAAAGGTTTTACTACAAAAAGTGACATCAAAAATGTATACGAAGAAAGAACAAAACATGGTAGATAAACGAAACCGCTTTCAGATGAAGATCTAAGGAATATGTTTGAAGAAGATTTGTTCAAAATAAGTGTTATAACAATAAGATGGAGCTTAGAAAGATCTGGGTATAACTTTTTAAGACTTCCAATGGTGCCAATGATTATACTTAATTTACAGCGCCATTCACTATGCTAAAGTGCCAATGATTGTAACATTCCCTAGAAAAAAGTTTCATAGATATTTAACTTAATTAAACATTTCTTTTTAAACGTAATGCGTTATTTTATTTATGGCTATCTAAACTAAAATCCAACAAAACAATAAAAAATATAACAAATTTGTTTATTTACGAGAATTAACCACTTACAAGTAGAAATCCGCTTAAAGTGCCAATCATTAAACTGCTTACCCTATATAAGTTTTTTTAAAGTATTATATATATTATACATTGATTGTTTACAAGCCATCAAAAGTCCACTGATGAATATCGGCCTCCAATATAGATTGCCACGCAGGGAGATATTTGCCATAGTTGCTAGGCTTGACAGTCGGGTGTGCAACTAGGGTTTTTTTTTATAAGATCGGGTGACAAACGAGCACACAGTCCACCTGATGGTAAGTGGCTACTGTAACCCATAGACATCTACATCTATCCTCAATAAAGACTCAAGATGCAGATGCGTCGTCACCCGTGAGGACTAAGATGGAATGCCTCTTTTCCAGTAAAAAGGGTCTCCGGTTCTCTACACTCACCATACGAAACACAGCAGCGTTAAGCTGCTATTTTACGCTGGTTTTCTGTGAGAGCGTGGTCCTTCCCCGGTCGAGCCGACGCATTCGTGCTACAATTATTATTATTGAGTTGTTACCATAAAAATGTTGCTGCTCATCTCATGTTTCAGTTTCTAGTATTTTTTTTTACTATTCTAAAGGAGATAATTATACTTTTAATAATATTAAAATACGAATAATTTAAGTATGGTAAATCGGTCTAAGTTGTTACGTGCGCTAGTGTACGCATGTGCCACTACTGACGTGTAGTATTTTCAACCGACTTCAAATAAAGGAGGAGGTTCTCAATTCTGTATTTTCATTTATGTATGTTACCTCATAACTTTCTTTTAGGTGAACCGATTTGATGACTGTTTTTTCATTTGAAAGCTGGTGCTTCTCACGTAGTCCCATGTAAATTTGATCAAGATCTGACCAGTAGTTTTTATGTTACTTATCCTTAATAATGCGTATTTAATTGACTTCGACTATCTACATTGATGATGTTCCCATTTTATTTATATGTTATATCACGATAGCTGGTTAGTTTTACATGTGAGAGATGCAGATACGAGGGGCTTTCAATGTGTTCTCGGTATAGGTACGTTAGAAAAAAAAAATGAAATATTTTTTTATTTTTCAGTATAGTCTCCCATGACATCAATACATTTACCTATTCGTGAAAAAAGCTTTTCTATTCCCTTGAAAAAATATTCTTCGTCTTGGCCTGAAAAATTCTCATTTACAGGGGACTTGAGCTCATTATCGTCAGCAAATCGCTTTCCCCGAAGGTATTTTTTAAGTTTTGGAATAAAAGTAGTCCCTAGGGGCTAGATCCGGGCTGTTTAGTGGGTGGCCAATTTCCTCAAACCAGCATCTCGTACAGCAACCTTGGAAAGCCGCGCCGTGTGAACCGGTGCGCTGTCATGAAGAAGCAGCACTCTCTTGGTCAGCTTACCTCTTCTCTTTTCTTTTATTGCTTCTCTCAAACGGCGTAAAGTGGCTGAGTATTTGTCTGCGATGATGGTTTCGCCTTTTTTTGTGTACTCAATCAATAGAATTCCTTTGAAATTCCAAAACACTGTGCCTGCTCGTCCATTGCATAGACTCCTGTTTACTCTTAGGGTCATAGTCATGGTGGTTTCATCTCCTGTAACTATCCTATCGAAAACACTTGTTGGGTCGTTACCACACAACTCTAAAAACTTTCTACAACAGTAAACCTGCGCCTGCTTTTGAAGCGCACTAACTTTTCACGGCACCCCTCTTGCACTAACTTTCGTAAGGTTGAGATTGTTATGCAATATGGTGTGTATAATATACCAGCGTGTAGATACCAACGAATAGCTTAGTTATTTCTGCTAACATCTTAATTCTTACTCGTGCATCTTCTTATACAAGTTTTTCAATAATTTTCACATTTTCTTCTGTAGCCGCTGTGATTGGCCCACCCGGGCGGGGGTCATCTTCGATGCTTTCTCTGCCTGTTTTGAATTCACTTGATCACTTCTGTACGATTGACACTGAAGGAGCAGAGTCTTAGTAAACGGCGACCGTTTCTGCATGGATGTTTTTTTGAGTTTTTCCTTGCTTACTGGGGAATTTAATCACCGCACGGTGTTCGATTTTTTCAACATTGTCGAGTCAGTCATTTCCGTCGTCTATGACTGAAGGTTAAATAGGAAGTTATGAAGTTATCAAGACGTAATTTCATATTTATACCCTCAGGTAGTATCGTTAGCTAATGAGTTTTTTAATTACCCACATTATTAGCAAATCACCCTATTACTAGGCCTGTCTCACCCCGCGCTTTTGGCATGAAAATATACCTACGCTGCGGCCCCCTACAAGGGACTGATTCAGTGAAGTAGTCACGCGCGCGCTCGAGTTGACACGCACCTTACGTTAACAAATAAGTATTTTGCTCTTATTATTAGTTTTTTGGCACTTTTGATATTTATTTTTGAGTTTTTATTCAAGTATAGCCACGCAAAAAGCTAAAAGGTACTGCATATATGTAGCGGCACGAAAGTCTAGGGGTGATCGTTATTGCGCATAAGTCGAAAATAAGCCATCATGGGGTAGTAAGCCGGTTGCGGAGCGGGCATGCGCCGTTAGCACGCGCTCATTGGTTCGTGCGTATCGAGTCGCACGCGTGCAATTCAATTCGTGCGCGACAGTACCCATGCGCAGCTATCCCCTCCATGTTTCGTTTAGCGCTAGACTTACGTGTCGCGACTTATAGCATACGGGTGCTTAAATAACAATTGGAATGTCGACTTTTCATTCTTTACTATTCCTTAGGATATCGGAAGGTAAGATATTATTATTTATAGGTAGATTTAGATAATTAGGTACCTAGTTACTGACGCCATAGTCACAGATTTGTTATTTGATTAGCATATAATGTCAATGACCTTAAACATCGTTCAGTGTAAATAGACCTCCCAGTACTAGTGACATCCAACTAATGCAAGATCAGCATATACTCGTTGTAACAATAGATAATAATACATAATAAGTTAAACACTTACTTGGTCGATAAAAAAAAAGAGCTTGAATATAGAAGCACTTCTCATTGCCACTCTTTTATTATTAATGCTGTCGCGTGTCGCATGATTGTAAATAGCAACAAAAGTGAAACAGACAAGTGGCGGCTTCGTGGCGCAGTAGCTTAACAATGAGTTGCAGCGCAGCGGGTTCGAATCCCGCACGTAATAAGTATTTGTATGACCTACAAATAATTGTCTTGTTGTGAAATCTGTGTATGTAAACTGCCTCCGTGATACAAGAAAAAAAATCCTTGTGTGGAGGTAACGTTTTTTAAAAAGAGAGGAAGAGAGATAAGTTATGAAATTAAATATTTTGTACAACCGACTTCAATATTAATACGCATTATAATACGTATTATTAAGGATAACTCTAAAACCACTGGTCAGATTTTAATCAAATTTGTATGGGATATATAAATTATAAGCACCAGCTTTCAAATAAAAAAAGAATCATCGAAATCGGTTCACCTAAAAAAAAGTTCTGAAGTAACACACTTTAAAAAAATTCAGGCGAATTGAGTACATACTCCTTTTTTTGAAGGCGGTTTTAAAAATAGAAAGTAGGTACCGTTCACGTTGTTATAATGTTACTTTTTCTTAATGTTGCATATTAACCTTCCTCATATTGAACAATAATGTTGGTGTATTCTACTACCAACTAATATCAAAGGATTCAATTTGTTTTCTCACAACACCTAACCCTACAGTAGGAGCGGCCTTAACAAAGGTGCGCATTGGGCTAAGTGATACAAACTCTCGCCCGCGGACGAAAGGTGTATTTTGATATAATACGCGCGCGCCGCTAATTTTTTTTCGACGATTTAATCGGTAAGCTAATTGAACGAAGGTCGTATCCGAGGTGTGCAAAGTATTATAAACATTAGCGACTGGGTTTAAACTAGGTTTAAACTCGCAAGTTTGATAGTAGAGTGATCCTTCTGTTCTTTTCCTATTATTTATTCTGTGATAATATCGAGAATACGCCCCTCGTACACATTGTAATAGTGATTAAAAATAATTTATTATTTTGTTCAATTATGATGGGCTGGCTAACGTTACCTTCAGTTACACAAGCACGCGTGTCTACTCAATATCACAAGTACAAGTAATGCTCGCCCGCCTTCGTGAGATAACGTAACATCTATATGTGTGTGTGTGTGTGCGTGCGCGCGCAGGGTGAAGCCGGCGCTGGGGCGCGCGCGCGAGGCGGGCGCGCTGCAGGAGCTGGACCGCGACGAGCGCAAGCTGGAGGTGTTCCTCGCCTTCCATCGCGCCTCGCTCACCGCCGCCGACCTCAAGATCTTCCTGCCCTTCACCATCAACCTCGACCCCTACATCAAGAAAGTCATCAAAGGTGAACAACACAGCATCATTATCCTAGTAAACGGGATTTACCATAATCGCTATGCAGGCCAATGACGGCCGCAGCAAATAAAAATATATGGCTTCCTATATATGGTAATATAATGATCCTGTATTTGTGCCAGATATAAAATATCTAGGTCAGCATCAGAAAATTGGGCTTGACCTATGTCAAATCTCGCGTACGCTACTGGTGGCAGGTGTTTATTGACCGTAACTTGTTTGTCATATTATAGTATAAAAGTCATATTCTTGGCTTACAGACCTTTTCCAGCTATTAAATCAAAAGCCGGTAAAGTATGCACCGCTCTCTAGCAAAAATAACCTGAGCTGTCTTTGCCTGCCTTTTTTAAAAAGAACAAAATGGTTGTATGTGTTTCTTCATCCTTTTAACGAAACAGGTCAAATTAAGCATGTCTAAAACCACGATAAATAATTATGCTAATTTAAAAATAAAATAAAATCTCATCTACAGTAGTCCCGTTATTACGAGCTTATTACAAGAAAACAAGTCATTTACGAGTATTAACGTTTCGCAAAACTACTGACTTAAATTATAGAACTAATTATTACATCCTGTGCTTAAGTTCTGGTAGTAAGTGAAGTGTAATTTTGCACAATTTCAAAATTGTCTACAGGTACTTGATCACATATTATGAATAATTTCTAAAATACATTTATATACTCATTAATATTATAATTCACGTATTCATTTAGTGTTCCTATTTTTTTTTTTACAGAAGAGCAGCTACAGACTGGAGCGGAAGAAGAAACTCTAGTGGCGACTTTACCTTGGGGTCAACAAAACATGCGTCATCCACATTCCAAGTTGTTGCACGGGAAAAAAGTAAACAACTCTGTTATAAAACTATGATTAAAGTATTCTTTAATTTTTCGGGATTTTAAACCAAACGGGTAACATTTTTTTTTAACAATAAAGTTTATGTTTTTTTTTTTGCATACTCTAATTTCTTCTTCATATTTAACGGAAATTAGTTTAAATGATACCACAAAATGACAGGAAGCTACACTATTTTAATCGAGTAAATTAGTAAATATAAATTTCTACCTAAAACTATTTGTTTTTGTTTACAATCATACACTGTACATTGCAGCACAAGATGGCGGCCGGACAGCCGCTAGGCTCGAACCCGGCGCCGCCGCTGTGGGTGGGCTGGGCGAACACACAGTACACGCAACTGCCACAAATGCCACAAATGCAACAAATGCAACAAATGCCACAAATTCCACAAACCGGCGCACCGCTAGCCGCCAACCCCATCACATTACTAAAAACTGCTTTCCCGAATCTGGTTAGTATTTAAAATATTGCATTTATAATACAATTTAAAATAAAAGTACTATTTAGGACAATTAACTATATGTAATATTTTATTATATTTTTCAATAGTGACGAGCGTCTTTTACATGAACATTTGACAATTTTTTTTTATATTAAGACCTGCTAAAAAGGTTAATCTTTTTTTATATAACTTATGTTACAATAGAACTTACAGTCCACTTGATGGTAAATGTCTGCTGTTGCACACAGACACCTGCAACCAACTTCAAACCAAGAAATCTATAGAAGCGTTGTCGTTTCTGCTGACCAAGATGGAATGCCTCACAGCCTGTAATGATACGGGCTTTCAATACCCTTCACGCCGGAACGTAGTAGTAGAGCACGCACTGATATTTAGCGGCAGAAATATGTAAGTGCGTGGTAACTACCCAGACGTTTTCCTTAGCAGAAAAAACCTACCAGCTAATAAATTCTAATCTACATTATTGCTTTTAAATTATGTATAAAGTTACGTTGTTTTGGTTCCAATGTTTGGATCAAATCATTGACGTACACTGACTGTATAAAAAATAATACTGAACTGTTTGTCAGATAACATTTCTTGCGCCACATTGATTTTTGCGATTTTGGCTCAATAGTCACAGCAGTGATTTACGTAAATTTATACTAAAACAATATTGTATGTTTATTCATCTAATAATTTGCTTTATCTACAATTGGTTAAGTTTTTATTTTATAATGACTCAAACTTTGTTGACCGACCCACCAAAATGCATCTTCTAATGGCATGTGCAGGCTAATTAACTCTGATTAGTACGCATGTTTATTATTTAATCGAATTCTTAATTCCCAATAACAGCTGAACTGACAACGGTTCGTTTAAGTGAATTAAATTAGTCAGTCAAATAAAACATTAGGCACAATATTTGCCTGCAGATTTTTGTTTTGCAGCTGAGTATTCCGTTTCTGTCCTCGTCTGAAACGAAGATAATTTTTATATAGTATTCGAAGGTTTTCGATTTAAGAGAAATCGGCGAGAAAAACTTTGCCATAGTACACTATGAGGCATTCCGTTTTATTTCTCTGGGGTGATAACGCATGTGTAGCCTTATTTATTTGAAGTTGTTTGTAGTTGTCTATGAGCTACAGTCCTATAATAATGTTCTTTAGAGCGAATGTCAGTCACGGCAGCCTAATTTGACTGAGACTAGCTCTCTATCTGCATAAGTGAGAATACAGTGCACAAATTTGTGCGTAAATACAGGTGCATTCTCCATACCCTCTTATAGTCCCATGGTACGGCAATATGGATAGATCAGGCGCAGAACTAACGTCTTAATATGCCTTCTTTAGAGTCACAAGGATGAAATACCACCAAGCTGCTATTGAAAATTTTAAAACCCAGGATTAGGACCCGGAACCTTACGATCAGAAGTAGTGCTTAAGACCACGAGACTAACAAGGCAGTCCTACAACAACCACTTATCAACAGGTGGACTGGGTAGTTTTTTCTTACCAGTTCATAACGACAAAAAATATAGATTCACAAGATTAGTACTTTTGTCAGAATAATAAATTGGCTTATAATAGTAAAAAAATTATATTATGCTAAGTCTGTTTTTGATACTTACATCTAGGTAGAGTCACCCGAGGCAAGTATGACATAAATTAATCAAAACTAAAATGAACATTTAAATACTTCTACTCTTTAAGGGTTTAATATAGATAATTCCGTTATCTGTAGTTATAGAGAAAATTGATGAGATGATACTAATATATTTTATCAATATATATAAATATATTTTATGATCTATTTGAGCGATTTGAACGTCTATTTTTGTGTAACAATAGATTTTTCTACGCATGGGGTAAGTGTGACTGTTTTTATATAGTGATTTGACGGCTTGAGGTTTTTTAATCGATAGTTTGTTCCTTGTTCTTAATCACTCGTCTCCAGGAATCCCATCTTTGAAGGGAGTATCGATTTCATTGCGATGAACATATTGACCAACTAAAGCTCTAACTTTTCGCTGAGTTAAACCAAAGGCATACCCCATGAACTGATATTTTCCACCCCTTTTGACACATCCCTCCATATCTCAAAAACTACCAGTTTTCTATTTGTATTATATATGAACATTTTAAATTTAATTGAAATCAGATGAATCTTTCAAAAGTTATCACCGTACATACAAAATCATACAGACATATGTACATACAAACACAAGTACCTACTAACACCGATTCGTTTAACGTGACTCTGAGATCTCACTTCCTTCGCTCGCTCGTTTATTAAGTATAATTATAAAAGTAAATATTTAAATATAAATACATACAAACACACAAGTAAACAGCATCTTCCTTTTTTGAGTCAGTTAAAAACAATATGCTGTGCCATCACTAGTTACGATATTCTCATACAAGATGATCGGGGTAAGCGTGACACTGTCACACTTACCCCGATGTTAGATATTAGGTGAGGTAGGTGTAACTGTATCCGTATTTCAAGGAATAGTGGATTTCAGGTCACATACACATATTTCACTATAAGTACCAATATTATTCTTTGTCACTCACCTTATATCTTTTTTAAAATAACTTAATGACGTATCGAACACTTAAAAATTTCGCCTCTTAAAATTGCGCGGGCTTTTGCCAGTTTTTTTTTAATATAGAATAAGGGGCAAACGAACATGCGACTCACCTGATGATGGTAAGTGACTACCGCCGCCCATGAACAACTGCAACACCAGGGGAATTGCAGATGCGTTGCCGGCCTTTTAAAAAGGAGTAGGCTCTTTTCTTGAAGGTTTTTCTTTTCTTAAGTAGTTTAAAAACAATGACGCCTGTCGATAAAATATCTGAAGCTGTGTACTTAACTGTCGGTATAGCTATCTTCAATAGCATAAAAGTTCCTGCGTTGTTCAAGAAATGGCATTTAACCAAAAAAACGTATTTATGCCGCATAATTTACATTTGTCACACTTGCCCCACTGTCACCCTTGCCTCAGTCTACCTTACATGTTATTATTTTCCACATATAGTTAGTTACTTTTCAAGTATTCATTAATTCATTAGAGTCATTTAAAAGTTCTGTACTAACAGCTTCAGCTTTAACACTGATTCGGAAAATACCTTTGTCCTGGGAAGAATTAGCAAGAAATCCAACGGAACTTTTTTAAACAATTATTTCCCTTTACTATAATTTTGTTTGTACAATTTTTAAATGAATTTTAATAGAACCACCATAGTGGCGATCACATTGCCAGGGGTTATTTTCATTTATGTATTCTTTGATATTATAATAACACTTTTTGTACAATTTTTCTTTAACAAAACATTTAAGCTTGTTTATTGACAAATTTTGTACATTTTCTGAGATTTTGTTGTAAAAGCGTATACATTGCCCCATAATTGAATTGCTAATTCTGTGGAGTATAGTAACTGGTATTACAAGCTTGTGTTTGCTCCTAGTGTTTAAAGTATTCTTATCAAAGAATTACGACGTCTTTATTCTTATCAAAGTTATTTATGTTTTTATGTACGTACGTTACATTTTCATAAATATTTTTTTATAGGATAAGGATGACAAACGAGCACACAGAAACCTGATGGTAAGTGGTTGTTGTGGCGCATAGATATCTACATCCATTCTCGACTACGCATCAAAATGCCAATGCGTTGAGGACTAAGATGGAATGCCTCCTTTCCAATAAAAAGGATCTCCGGTTCTCTACACTCACCATACGAAACACAGCAGCGTTAAGCTGCTATTTTACGCTGGTATTCTGTGAGAGCGTGGTCCGTCCCCTGTCGAGCCGACCCATTCGTGCTTCAACTATACTACTAATACACCTGCAGCATGGCTCTACCACGTATAATTACCACATATATTGTGATGCCAAAGTTAATAAGTTTATTTCTTAAAAAATTATCTAAGGGACTCTTTACAATTTAAGTTATGTTATTGTTGTTAAGCCCGTACGGCTCTCTTTAACAAAACAAATATAGAATCAATGTCAGTCGAATTACCCCATAGCAAAATTCCATAAGTAACTAAAATAAACTAATCTAGCTGTCTCAACGTTAGTGAGAATTCTAATCTTTCAGCATATGCATCATATGCCACATAACTAAGTCTGCCTGCTAATTTAGATATATGATATAATTGAAGCTTCGCGTTAATAGTAATAACATAAAAATATTGGTATCCACAAGACTCAACACCTCCTCATTTAATTGCACATTGGGTTTAACACTAGGTTTTGTAAATTTAATACATTTTGTCTAATTGCCGCTTCAGAGCAAATTGTTCGCGTTAAACCAATGTAATAATTTCGATAGACCATTATTTACATTGTTAAAATTAATTGATTGTCGTTTGTGTTTGGAAATTAAAGTGGTATTATTAGCAAATAATACTATATCGTTATTGTCCCCTACAATATAAATAGACTAAGAACAGGAATGGGCCAAGAATCAAGCCCTGAAGAACGCCCATTCATACTACTGATCCGAAAGAACCTTTACAATTAATAACGACTTTTTGAGTTCTGTTATTTAAATATGAAATAATAAGTCTAAGCACAATGTTTTTGACACCATTATGTTGTAGTTTTCTTATTAATATCTCATAATGAACACAATCGAAAGCCTTGAAAAAATCACAAAATATACCTAAGGCATCTTGTGAATTCTCCCAGGCATTGAAAATATATTTCATAAGCTCAACAGCTGTATCAGTCGTCGAGCGACCCCTTGTGAAACCAAATCGATTTTTATGGAGTAATTTATTTTTATTATTTTTTTTACAATTGGTCTAAAATAATTTTTTCAAAAATTTTACTTACAAATGGTAGGTAATGGTAGAGGGTCCAATGTACTACCAGATTGAAATATCATATAAATCTGCAGTTTTCTGTAAAGCTATAAATGGTTGATGTAAATCAAGGGTTTTTTTTTACAATATCTTGTGAGAATACTTTTTCTAATCTAAATTCTTTTAAACAAGTATTAATATTCTGTTTGAGTAATGACTCGGCGACAGTTGGAGAAGTATTCAATGACTCTTTTGTTAAAATAGGAATATCAGTGAAATATTTCTAGTCAATTCATTATTTTCAATTAATAGTTTGTGTTACGACTTTGTCTTTACCGGTTTCGCTATTAACATCATTTTAATTTTATTTTTAGCAGTCTTAATTTTGTTGCTAATATGTAAAGGTTTAAATGTGAAGCACTCTTTTAAACATTTTAGAATAATTTTTGACATTCTTTAGAGAATACTTTTAGAAGTATCGGAAAGATTATATGATCTTTCATGGTAAAGTTCATATAATCTTCGTCTGCTCCTATGAATTCCTACTGTCGCCCACTCATTAAATGCCTTGCGACTGTTACTGGAGAATGTTTTAGAAGTACATATTTTATTAAATTTATTGCTTACTAGCTGTTCCCCGCGACATCGCCCGCGTGTTATTTGGGGTTTTCATTTTTTGCGCGGAATCCTAATTCTTTTTCTAAAACAAAAGTAGTCTAAGTTACTCCTTGTGACACCAGCTATCTGCCAGTGAAAATGCCGTCAAAATCGGTCCAGCCGTTTCGGACATTAGCCGGAACAAACAGACAGACAAACGGACAGACAGACAGACAAAAACTTTAAAAATTGTGTTTTTGTTATTAGTACCGTATATACTTTCATATGTATTTAGTAAAAAGCTGTAATTTTGACATTACAATCAGACACTTCAATTTTATTTATTTGTATAGATAAGGATAAATAATACTCCATATAAATAGTCGGAGTTGTTCTTGTAAGAAAGTGGTGGAAGGTTTTTTTACTTAATCTTTACAAGCGTTTTGCATTAATCGGAACAAATAAAATTTTCTCATTTTCCTGTTTTTTGTGCATGTATTGATACCTGATGGAAGAAGCTTCCAAGAGATTGATATTAAAGTCTCCGCATATTTATTCTGTTTATTGAGTTTAATTAAACTTCATCCATAATTTTTTCAAGGGTATCATACCTTGAATACTGAAGCTCAATACATGCAATTTCTAAAGTTCACTCAATAGAGAGGCTCACAATATATTTACGTTCTTTACATGATCTGGATTATATGCTTATATTAAGGAGCCACCAGGTAATTTAGTATCTCTATTGAAACAACTGACTACCTGGTGATTACTGAAATTAAATATGGAGTTGTAATCTTTCAACCAATATTCAGTAATACATAAAATATGTTTATTGTTACTATTTAAAAATAATTCAATTTCTAATTCTTTGCCTAACATACCTTTTATATCTTGATACACCAGGTTAATATAGTTTTTACTAGCTGGTCAGGCAGGCGTTGTACTGCCCTTAGCGGCGAACCTCTGTACTATGAAAATACTTAAATTGGCATTAAAAAATACAGATGTCACCTATCGGGATAAAAACTATCCTATCTCTCAAGTTGGACCAAACTGCACGCGGTGTGCACAAATGTTATTGTAATCATTCAGTGGTTTAGGAGTTTATCGCGGACAAACAATGTGACACGTAATTTTTATATATGAAGATTATTGTTATTTTGTGAAATTATTAGATTATATAGAATGTATATTGTGTGCGGTGTTTGTCAGGGCGAGGTGGGTGCGGTGCGGCTGTCGTCGCTGAGTGTGGAGCGCGCGGGCTCGCTGGTGCGCGCGGCGCTGGGTGCGGCGGGCGCGGTCGCGGCGCGCGCGCTGCAGCACCACCACGTCAACGGCCTCGTGCTCGCCACCTGCCGCCTCGACGAACTCAAGCCGGTCAGACAGACGCACACTCGCACGCGCACACGACACCACACCACTACAACATATTTATCTATACTTATACTTATATTATACATTGAGTTATATGTACTACGTACTAGAGAAGCCATTCCGAACATTGACTATGTTCAACTGAACTGTAGTGCAATCGATACAAACCAAATATTGCGTAAATTGAAGATTTATGAATTCCATAAAATAATTATTTAGAAATATAATTTACTTATTTGTTTAGATTAAATTAAGATATTTTATATTAAATTCTTATATTTATTTTATATTAGGTAATATCTTATTTTATATCAAATTAGTCTTCGCGCATGCGCGACTACTACTCCCGCGCATGCGCGAAGACATAGAGTAGGACACAATTTTTGTTTGGAATGGCTTCTCTAGTACGTAGTACATATAACTCAATGATATTATATAATATAATAAAGCGGAAGAGTTTTTTTTTTGTTTGTTTAAACGCGCTAATCTCTGGAACTACCAGTCCGATTTGAAAAATTCTTTTTGTATATTATAGCCTGATTCATGTGTCTAGAACTAAGCTATATTACTCAGCTAGTCTTAAATATAGATATTTGTTAAGCAAGTCAATAGAAAAAGCACTCCCGAAATGATTTATCTGCGTATGCTGGTGTTATCGTTAGGGATACGTAAATACAATGTTCTAGAAAAATATAGATCTTTACTCCGTCTAAAAAAAAGTCCGCAATACCATATGTCTATTTCTTATACATAAGCCATAATTAGGTATTTTGTGACAAAAAAATATTGAAAATTTAAAAGTGATTTATGAGCGTTATTATTAGGCGTGGCCTATTTATCCTTACGAACGAAAGTTACTTCATCATAAAGACAATTTTATGATGATAGACTTTGTTCTTTATACCATGTTATTTGGACGCATAGTTTAAGAGATAATGTAAAATTAAAATAATTCAATACTTGGCTGGGCGCGCGAACGACAAATAAACCCTAGCCGCCCGATGAGAACCGCGAGAATTGCTCAACCGGGAGGGGGAGGGAAAGTGGATAAAACTTAACTTCGCTCTACATCATACATAATATGCCGACAGATAAAAGTACTCCATTAATTATGTAAATTTTTCCATCTATTGCTATCAAATAAAATATTTAATTGCAATTATAAAATGCTTGAACTAGGTCATGTCGCGCACCTCCGACACGTGATGACGCGGGTGAAACCGCGGGACACAGTTAGTTTTATTCATATATACGTCATGTCTATGGCAAACTTGAATCGAATCGAATCTGTCATTTTCGTTTAATACTGTTTATTGGCATAATTCAACCTCAATGTAATAGAAACAACTGTGACTTGCGCATTTACAAAAAAATTTGATAAAATATATCATAACCTATTATAGATACAGATGTGAAACTTTTCCACAGTATGTATTATTACATTGAGGTCGAATTAGGTCAATAAACAGTATTAAGCGACAATGACAGATTCGCAAATTTGCCATAGACATGACGATATATTCAAGTAATATACACAATATACTAGACACCACCAGACATCGAGACTTGTTTATTTGTACGGTCCACGGGATCGAACATAATTAATGGGGTTGTTATAAACTAATTTGCTTAATTCCGCGTATAGAAAGAAAATGATGTGTCCTGTCCAGTTTTGAGGGGACCTCCCATCCTTTCGCAATCGCGTTCACTATACTCTTTGTCGTCAATCCCAGAACTACGGTGAAGCAAGTCCATATAAAATCTATGACCCGTCACACACGTACAGTAGTTTTCCGTTCGAAATTTTGCGGGCAAAACTGGATTCCGTATGTATGTGGCCGACCCGTTCGGAATTCCGAAATTTCGGAATTCCGTATGTATGTGGCGGGCCTTAAACAAAGACAGGCTTCAGTTTGATAAATACCGAACACTATAATATGAATTACGTCAGTTTAGAAAAACTAGTCATACTCTGAATTTGTTCTTTATCTTTCTGTTTTGTATTTTAAATTTATTTAAAGTACATGACGTGCGAACTCGTACAATATCACAGCCGCATGTCGTGGTCGCCTGACGAAGTGACGCAGATGCCGGCCGCACTCTATTCCGCACTAGAATGACACCCTTCTCCGCCTTTCTCGTTTTATTATTTTTCCACTTTCTACAAGACGCATCGTGACATCGTGGCATCCAAATAACAGTCCGCTAGGCAAAAATGCCTAATTAAACTCATATTCCTAAAAATCTTTGGTCCAAGAAACCGAAATAGATAATAAATATTATAGAAACTTTTTTTAATACACACCTATTTCATAAAACTTTCCTTTGATTTACAGATTCTAGACTTGCCATTCGGTGACTGGGAATTATTCAAGTTGCTCATTACAAACCTTCGAGAACTGGAAGCTGGATTGCCTCTCCATACCCCCGCAGTGCAAGGTAAACTATATATTACATAAATTATTTTTCATTACAACCCTCCATAATTCCACTGATGAACATAGGCTTTTCCCAAGAAAAGTCACAATACATGCTCCTGTGCATCCATCGACTTCCCGCATGTCTTACCAGGTCGTCACTCGTATCTAGTTTGGAGCCGTCCAGCACTTTCCTTACTGGTACGAGGCTGCAACGACCTTTCTTCCCCATCGGCTATCGGTTATTCGAGCTGTATGTCAGGCTCATTGCCACTTCAGCTTGCTGATCCACTTGCTCCTACATGTACGCATAACATTTCCAGAACGGTGCGCCTGAGCGTTATAGTATATATAATAAAATGGATTTCTTTCCAGTGCATTAGGTTAGTTCTTATTGCAAATGGTATTCTGAATGCACACAGATACCTATACCATTTGCAATAAGAACTAACTCCGTATGATCTACATCATAGACGGCTGCCAAAATTATTATGGAGTCTCCACTATAGAGGATTAATTCTTCAAAATATTTCTCTGCAAAGCGCTCTCCTGCTTTTCGAAGCATTTTCCGACGGTCATATTTATCAAATATCAAGATCTGGGCTTCATCTGGGAGTAAGACGCTACTCTATTCTTCTTATGTCCACGATACACAGTTTTACACAGTTTAAGTAGCAAGCCGGGTGATAACTGCGCATTAGCAGCGTAAAGTGCTATCCTGACCGTCCACATATTAATTTGGTCCACTTGCTCAAATGTATATGTAGCTTCTAGATTACTTAGCTATTAGCTCACTAAGAAGCGGTCATTTCGTGGCTCTGTGCTTTCATGCATTTTTTGTACGATTTTTTTTGTACTGTAGCCTCATCTCAATTGATCCTGTCTTATATCGATCGCTGCCTGGTCCTCTGAACAGTAGAACGGCTACCATTGAACCGCTGAGGCTCGTAACATTACCTACAACTTTCTAACAGTGTTATGAATTTTAAAATCCATTAGAGAACAAAGACTGAATTTGGAATACATATTCCTACACGCCGGGAAACTTTATTAGATGTCAGTTATATATATATATATATATATATATATATATATATATATATATATATATATATATATATATATATATATATTATATATATATATATATATAACTGACATCTAATAATGTATAAATATATATATTTTTTTTAATTAAAACCTTTATTAATATTTTTAGGGCATATATGTTACAATACTTTAACTTTTAGCATTATAATATGCTCAGACGCAATGTATTTTTCAGTAATTCCTGAGAAATCTACTGACACGGAAACGGAACCGGTGAAACCACGATCCGTGTTAGAACATCAGCGCAGTCGTCCATCTAATGTTGAAAAGCAGGTAATTAATGAACTATTAAAGATTTTATTTTTGAATCAATAAAAAGTTTTTTTTTCTAATGTAACATAATTCTGTATGTGAAAAAAAAACTAAAATATCAGAATTTTTTATGGCTTGTTATTTGTAAATTCATATCACTTAACTATTCATACGTGTTGCAGCCATATACGGACTATCAGGTAATTATGAGTGAATAGTGTTTTGGTACAAAAATAGTGTTGATCAATTGCACGATTGTATCTAAATAGTATTTGTGTTATACTATATCTTTTCATTTTCATAATCATTTTTATCTGTTAAAGTATATAAATAGAATCTCTTTCTTTAAAAAAAACGTTACTTCCACACTAGGATTTTCTCCTGTATCGCGGGGGCAGTTTACATACACAGATTTCACAAGGACTAAGATCCAGACCCAGAATAATTATTTGTAGGTCATAGAAATACATGTTTCAACTCATTGTTAAGCCACCCACGAAGCCGTAGAAGAGACTTGGATAAATCCTCTGATTTATTTGCATTTAATCTTAGTCTAATTAATGTAGCCTCGACCATGATTAATGTTTTTAAAAAAAAAGTTACTGAATTTACAAAACTAAGTATATAAATTTTAAACGTTTTTATCCACAGAACATAAAAACCAGGTTAAACATAATGTTCCGAGCTTGGGGTTCGAGACAGTAAAAACTAACGATTAAATTACCAAAATTGACACTTTAATTACAGAGCAATAATTACAACTTAAACCAGACTAGTAATAAAACACAATTGTACTACTGATCACTTTAGTTTGCAGTTATATCGCTTCGAAGTTTTCGCATGTATCGCCAATTCAATAGTGCCTCGGTCGGGGTCTATACCGGCCTTATATAGGGTCTCAGTTAGGTTCCAGAACCTTCTACTATAGAAACTTCTAGAATGTTCTTGACTCTCGTAGTTCTGTTACTCGATACTAAGGGGCGCTAGTGGTAACTAGTGTCGCCATGTACCATGTATTAAACGTGGCGCACAACAATAAGAACTATGACAATTTAGTATAAGAACCAGTGTAACCATTCTTACACATCCACATTAAGTAAACAAAAACTAAGATTGGTCTATAGATAAATAAAACCGGCCAAGTGCGAGTCGGACTTGCGCACGAACGGTTCCGTATCATCTTACAAGATTTAATACTATGTAGGTAAAAATTAGCTATAGGTATTTTTATTTTTTGTTGTTATAGCGGCAACAGAAATACACATTCTGTGAAAATTTCAACTGCCTACCTATTACGGATCATGAGATTTAGCCCGCTGACAGACAGACGGACGGATGGACAGCGGAGGTTTAGTAATAGGGTCCCTAATTTAGGTAATAGGGCCCTTAACTTTAGGGTCCTAGAAATTAAGAAAATTCATTAAACCATGAAATTGTTCTAATTAAATTCGACCACAAATCATACAAAGCACTCTTTGAAACTTGAGTCCGATGAAGGTGTAAAAGCCAAAAGGCTAACAACACAAACATCATCAGAAACCAATCTCTCTTTGAAACATTGTCATGTTTTCATGATTTTTTTTTATTCTCTTTTTTTATGATATTTTCTTTTGTTGTATAACATTTGATCATGGCATTGAGTCCGCGTTCACGATAATAGTTATATATATATATATATAGATAGATATATAGATAAGGTAAACCCTTTTTTTAAGATAAACTTTTTTGTATCTATATGCAAGTTATATAAAAAGTTTATCTTATATTTAAATGGAAAATAGAATAATCTTAACATATCAATAACATAACATACCAAAGCGTTTACTCCGTAATCAATTCTATGGTTATTATTCTTTTTTAAATCTAATCTACAAAGCTATACTAAAACGAATGTCGAATCATGTGATCTTTTTCGTCAATAAAATAAGGGGGTGCGACGAATCTCCATCGTAGATTCGGTTGCCACCAAGAACGATTGGGACCTGAACGAACTACAAACGTGAACAAAAATGCGAACGCTCTAGGCACGCACATTGAGCTCAGACGCGAGAATTCTGAAGCTGGAAGAAAATATGTACATGTTATACTTACACAATTATCTGAATTCGGAAGGATACCTCAACCACCACAGCAGGATATCTCAAGAGCAATACATTTCTCCCAGGCCTTATTTATGACTAATGTCTGACCGAAGGTCGATATCTGGCCGATGCCGAAGCCGAAGCCCTAGTCGATTAGTCTGCTATCATCACGACCTTCGGTCGAAACCGAAGTCGAAGCCGAAGGTTCATTAAAAATCCTTAGAAATTTAGTTTAAGATTGTCTAAAATTAGTAATATAAATGATTTTAAAACTTAAATTAAAGGTTTATATTGATCGTTTAATGTAACAAGGTAACTCTAGTAATTGATCTATAGATGATAAAAATTGCGTGGTCACGTGTATCGCGCTCTCGCTCATTCGTAGCACTTTATTTAATTACTGCGCTTGCTAGAAACCTTCAGCTTCGGCCAAAACTTCGGGCCATTTTGGCTGCGGTCGAAGGTTTCACCGAAGATGGTTTTTTGCCCGAAGATGGCAGAACCCGAAGCCAGTTTCGGTCGAACACTACACTTTGTTAATAGGTGACTTTAATGAACTACGAGGGGAGATTAAAAATTTCGCGGAATGTCAGGGAAGATTAATGAAATGAAACATTTCAATATTTTTCCTATTCAATGTATTCTACCTTAACCCTAATATATTTATTAGATATGTCAAATAACTTATTAATACCGTCTAAAAAAAAAAGATTTGTCTTGGGCGTCAAAATAGGCCGAAATTACAGACTTCACTTCATCATTGTCGAAATTTTTTTTCCCACGTATTTCTTTCTTCATTTTCGGAAACAAATAACTTAGGGCCAGGTCTGGGTTGTAGGGTGGGTGGCGCAGTTGTTCAAAACCGCACCGGTGAATGGCAGCCGTTACAACATGGCTTTTGTCGTGCAAAAGGAGCACGCCTTTTGTAAGCTTTCCTCACCTTTTTTCTTTAATAGCTTCTTTTAATTATTCTAATAAAGAAGCGTAGTATTTTCCCGTTATGGAAACACCACGTTCGTTATAATCAATCAAAAGGATACCTTCTGTATTCCAAAAGATCGTCGCCATGATCGTTTCGGCCGATTGAGACACCTTATACTTCTTAGGAGGGGTCATGGCATTTTTATGCCACTACATCGACTCTTGCTTTGACTTAGTTTTATAATGGTGAACCAAAGTTTCATCACCAGTTACAATCCGGGCCATAACTTCCCACTCGCGACAACTTTTGACGCGCTCGTGTTTTTGATGCGCAGAAAGCATTCTCCGAACCCATCTTGCACAGACTTTAGTCATGTCAAGGTGTTGATATAGCATATTTTAAATGGTTGTTTCTGATACTCCAACTAATGCTGCAAGCTATTTTTCTTTAGCCGGGCATCTTCCGATACAAGTTTTTCAATTTTTTCGATTATTTCTGGCGTGGTAGCCTCAATTGGCCGTCAAGATCGGGGTTCTATTTCAATGTATTCCCTCCCTTGTTCGTTGAAAAGGGCGTGCCATTTATAAATCATGGTTTTCCCAGGAGCGGTGTCCCCATAAACAGCTGACATCTCTTGAAAAATGGTTTGAGGTGTCTTTCCTTGTTTGGTGAAAAAATTAATGACAGCGCGATATTTAATTTTCTCCATAGTGGCAAGTTTCTTCCCGATTGACTTATTTACTCGTAGATAAGTCGAAAGATAATGGCCCGCTTAGGCTGAAACTTGGTATATATACTAACAATGTGTCACTCAACTAGCGGCTATCTGAATGAGTAAACTCACCCTCGCCAACCCTGTCATTCCGCGAACTTTTTGACCTCCCATCGTAGGTACAAGTACAGGTAAGACAATCTGAGATTGTGAAACTTTGGAATTGGGTGCAACAATTGGTTGATTTCATGGACAAGAAAGACCTTTATATATATTTCTTCTTCCAGGAGTAGCCCCAACAAAAATGGACTTAATTTAAGACGAATTTACAAGAAAGAGATTTATTTAATTCTGACAACTAAACGGCAACTATTTAATTATGTCTGGAATATGAAACCCTCAAAGATTGCCGAGTGACAATACTACACTGACACTACACTAGACTGACAGACTAGAGAGATCCCATCTAATGAAGAATCCCATAGAATGAATCTAATGAATAAAATGAATGAACCAATGCTCCGACATACTCGTGGCCAAATCAGAAATCCTGATGGCTTTTAGCCCGTACTACATTGAAGAACTACATACTGATATTCCTTCTGAACCGTACCTACGTGCTGTATTCTGATTCACTCGCTCGTAGGCTCGACAACTCGTAGCCTTTCAATCAAGATTGTTTTTGAAAAGGCTTTAGTACCATAGAACTAACAGAACTAAAATAGACTTAACAGAAATTAATGCTTTAATATTGCTCACCTCGAACGCCAAGCGTCACACAACCCGCTCTGATTAAATCTACTGTATTATTTGTATAACGCACTCATATGTGAATAAAAACACGTTAATATTAATTGGAAACACTAATTAATGAAACTGATGCTTGTGTTAAGTGTTTCAATACCGTTTTTCTATTAATTAAAAAAAAAGTATAATGAAAAAATATATTTTATAAAAGTATTTTATATTTAATAATCTTTTTCCACTAAGATATTAAAATAAAGTAAAGTTGTTAAGGAAATTATCACTTTTTGTTAGGTACTGCAACTTCGTCGATGTGAATGTAAGACTTTAAACTAATCTTTATAAGTGTTTGAGGTTACTTCATTCAAATACGTGCTAATTTCGCTATTCTTTATATTTTGTAAAAATATATGATTTTTTGATGAGAGTACTACCTACTATTTTAATCTGTTCGTGCTAGAGGTGAGACTTACAAAGTGCATTCTGAGTCTTAGAAGTACACGTCCGAATTACACTTACACTTTCTAAATCTACAACGCGTTACGCGTTTAAAAAGGCAAAACAAAATCCTTTCAGGCCAAGGACATTTTTTTAAATGAAGGTAAATATAACTTAGTCCAAGAATAAAAAAAATATCAACATTAAAATATCTAATTATTTGTGTGAAGGTCAAGTGAGCGCCAAAGAAACGGTGATTGTAAGACGTCGATAAATAAAATGTTTTGTTAAATTATTGATTACAGCGTAGTGGCGGTGTATGAATATTTTTTTTTTTAAAAACGTTACCCCCACACTAGGATTTTCTCCTGTATCGTGGAGGCAGTTTACAAACACAAATTGCATTTTTTTTTTAAAAACGTTACCCCCACACTAGGATTTTCTCCTGTATCGTGGAGGCAGTTTACAAACACAAATTGCACAAGGACAAACATCCAGACCCGGGACAATTATTTGTAGGCCATACAAATACTTGTTCCGTGCGGGATTCGAACCCGCGGCCCCCAGCGCAGCAACTCATTGCTAAGCCACTGCGCCACGGAGCCGTCAAATATTCATATCATTCCGGGGGTGTCCTAATAGGCGACTAGACTTGGGGAAAAGTTTTATTTTTAAATAACCGTGACTATCGGTCTGACCGATTACAAAAAAGTCACAATAAAAAAATAATTGTGATTTTTTCACGTTGATAACGTTGGATAACTAATTGGAACAATGGAACGACTTAAAACGTTACTTTAAATATGCATTTTAGATTTAGTATTAGGTTTTATTGCAGTAGTCGATTTTTTATTACCTTCCTTACCTAAGCTACGTGGCCATGTTATAAATACCATTCTGATTATTATTTTTGAAATATACGAATTTCACCTAACTATCAGTCGTACTGTTGCAGTACACGGTACACGTACCTTGTTACACAGTAACAAGGTTCGCGTAGTTCTTTTTGCTTGGTTTAATAAGTGACTGGAGTAACGGAAAAAACAGTACGGTGGCGGTGCGAAGGAACAACGATATTTTTGAACGTAGTAGTCATCGTGACTTTTAGGTTGATAATGGTGACTTTTAAAATTGTGAAAGTTGCGTAAACAAGTTCAGTGGTTAAACTATGTGGTAAAATCAAATATCTACTGTGAAGAAAGAAACAAGGACATAGAAACACTCGATTTTCATAGAGAAAATAAATATATACTCAGTAATAGATACTCAGTAGGAGCATCTAAAAAATTAAAAAAATATTCAATCATAGGCATATACTTTATTACGCTATCTTTGACCAACGTCATTTTTGTTGAAAACAACTTCGCGATAGTATTCACTATATATCGAAATTATAACATAAAACGTAATTTTCACATTGGACTTTGTGGAGTACGAAAATTTGTGTTTTTGCATGATTTATAGTGATAGGATAACTCAAATGCAAATTTCATAGTGTATAAAATTGTTACGAAACAAAATATAAGCAAATAACTTTAAAAACAGTGTAATTACTTACCTTTTATATAGAAAAACTAACAACAAACTTTCTTTTGTACCCACTTAATTTTTTTTTATTTGTAGCTGCTTCTTACACTCATGCGGCGAAGGAAATAGACTGAAGTATATAAAGTAAACGTGACGCGTATGTAAAGGCGCCAGCTCGTAATTTGTAAAACATTCTCTAAATTGAGAGAAGCTTAATTTAGTAACGAAAATAATTCTAATAATTTTTTTTAGTTTTAGTTGTATAATTCATAAATAACATTTAAAAAGGAAATGTTCAGTTGTTCCGAGTACTATTGTCTACGTTTCAAAGTAAATGTAGTGATTATATACTCTTTGGTTCCTAGGGGTCCCTTCTAAACATTACTATACTCTTTGGCGGGGTCTACAAATTTGTCCCGGGGGAGACCTATGTGGTCCAGCAGGAATTAACAGATTAAAACTATACATATCGTTATTTGATTCTGAACTTAATATTCTGTGCTACTTTAGACTAGCAATTTACATTATCAGAAGCGGTTAATCCATATTAAGTAGATATTGTTGTTGAGCGCCACCATTACTGGCTCACATGGCAACACTATTTGATCAAATCAAAAATAGTCAAACTTTTTATTCGTTGTTGAACGAAGAAAAGGGGCCTCGCTGATGCAACTTCACCCACGTTTATATTAGTCCACGCTACGCCTCTGACTGTAAGCAGTTATTTAAAAGAAAGTCCCGCTGGGTTTCTGGCTGGTTCTTCCATGGACAGAGGTTTTTTTTCGAACCAGTGGTAATTAAACGAAAGAGTGACTTTCAATAAGTATTAATTATAATCTATATTGAATTAAAGAAAAATCTGTTTTTGTTTCTGTATAATTATGAATATCTAATACACGAATCACGAACTCATCCGAACGACGCACGATAATCCACGAACACTGAGTTTCGGCGCCGCCGAAGGTTCGACAAATTTTTTGCTGAAACCGAAACTATTACCGAAACTAGATTTTTTTGCACAAAGTTGCCAAAACCGATACCGAATCTTCGGTCGGTCACTAGTTAAAATAGAAACTACAAAAATTTTATATTTTGCTTATTTTCATGCTTGGCTTCACATTACATATATAAATATATATATCAATATTATTTTCGGAAGACAATGTATTCATGAGTACAAAAAATCGGGTGGTAGTAGTAATGACTGTGATGATGGTAGTGGGCAGTGGCGGTCACCAGCATGATGGTGGCGGTAGTAAGGGCTGTGGTGGTGATGCTGGTCGTGGTGGTGGTGCCAGTGGTGGTCCACTGTCCACCACCACCACCACCAATGATACTACCAGCACCACCACAATCACTAACACCATTACTAGCACCATCAGCACTACCATCCACCGCCACCAACACCGTACGATCAGCATCACCGTCCACCATCACCATCACCAGCACTACTACCACTAACACTAACTCCACCACTGTCTGGCTATTGTATTATTTTCTCTCGAAATTTTCATACATACTGTACAACTTAGGCAGTTAGCTTATACGAACACTAATTATCTAATATAAATATATATAATGTCTTATTTTATAGTACACAATCTCTAAACTTAACTCTAATTGTAAAAAAAATTAATAAATTTATTGATCTATAAAATCACGACATGTTATTCGTCTATTTATTTCAATGCGCATGAACAACAGTCATTTCTGAGCCGGCGCATACCGGTTTGTACCCCGACGGAGCGTCGGTGAACCTGTCGGTGATGTGTGGGTGTACCCGCAGCAAGACTTTTGTATGTAGCTTCCCCTCTGGTCGGTTTCTTTACTCATGTGCTGTTGAGATAGACCGTTTGCACTTCACATGCACTTAGATTCCGTCGTAGTTTTTTGAGATATCTTATTATTCCATGTGTCATGCATGATTCAGTTATTCCATGTGTCATGTATGACATATGATCAGCTATTGTCGTGCTACTAAATTTGCCTAGTCGAACATGGAATCTATTAACTGTGAACCAATGCTTATGTCAGGTGACCCTGGAGGAGCAGATGATCTGCGGCGCGCTGCAGACGCTGAACGAGGAGGCGCTGGAGGACGTGCTGCAGTCGGAGCCGGCGCCGCCAGGTGAGCCCCCCCTCGCCCGCCCCCGCGAGCTCGCGCCCCCCGCCTCGCCCCCCCGCGCCCCGCCACACGCCGCGCCCGCACGCGACGACACCTCCTCCGGCGACGACGCCGAACCGCGCGAACATATTGTCATCAACGTCGCCGACGATGTGTTTCTGTGATCTAATTATTGTACTATCAATCCGGTTGTCTACATTTCAAATGTCCATAGTACGTGTGTATAAAGTTCCGTGTAAGAATATAATAATTTCTCTTTATTTATATGCGCTAGCCTCATTGGAATGCAATTTAATCTATGTATTCCTATGGTCCTATTAAATTTTGGCAGCGTTTAAAATCCTTATATCGTTTTTGATAAAAAACGAATAACATTTTTTTGAAAGGAACGCATGTTTTGTTTTATGTTTTCTTTAGATTGTTCTTTTTAGTTAATTTTTTCACTCAGCGTATTTTGATTTTGTATTATTTATTATTAATTGTCCGGTACAGTTGTGGTACCGCGAATTATGAGCTACTTAATTGATCACCCATGTTGTTTGATTACATAGATATAAATTCAAAATTAAACTTTGAACAAATGTAATTTTTATAAACAAATAATAGCCGATTAATACAATATTATTCGTTAATAAAACCTAAATAAGTAACAACTGATGTACACCATGTTACCGTGTGGAGGACAAATTACGACAGTGACATAACCTGCAATCCCAGCTTTTTCACATACACAATAACAATGCAGCTTTCAATTTTATACCCTTTATAAATTTTGTAACTAATGGGATTTTGATGCGCTTCGATGTCGGCTTTTCCTTCGCACGATGCAATTATTTGCTTTTATTTCAACTTTTGATAAGCTTGGCAATAGACAAGATTTTTAAATATGATTTTTAATTACAGTAGAATTAGTGCCACGATTTGATGATAGTTTAAGTAGTTTAGAAAGTGCTTGTTGTTCACGACACAATAACTTAGTCATCTTTTTATTTATTTTTTTAATTTCATTTGTAACAGTAAGCGACAAATCACCTTTAAAATGTACTTACACTAATTTTGTAATATATCAACAATTTTCCCAAAAAACACTTAAAACTTTTTAGTAGCTTAAAGTGTTTATGTACTTAAATTACACACAATCGATATAGATTTTAGAATAAACTGCCATAATGTTGGTTATCATGCTTCTCACAATAGGCAAATGTTTATTTAATATTTATTGGTACTTAGCAGTTACTTGTGCGCATAAATTCCTTAAATTGTTAAAGTACATACATACATACTTATTATTATCTTCGGAACATGGACTCCAAAGTTTAGATTTTTATTATTAATACCTCACAGGAATTTAATTTAATCATTGTTCTTATAGTATTAGCATTTCTTTTACAACTGACATTTTTAAATAAACATTAATTATTAGGCTTTGCAATCTTATTTGGTTGTGAAACTGCACACGTAATTTTAAGCAAGTAGAAATTCCTGTGCCAATAGGTTAATATTTTTTAATTACGTAACAACTTTAGGATTAGAAGTAGACATACCTTATTTCATATGATGTTCCTTTTTTAAAATTGCGGCGATTATTATAATTATTTTTGATTTGTACTATAATTATTATTAATGTGATATAATATAAAAGACCTTTCAACTGTGAATTATATATCGCAGATACAATTAGTTAAAGTTTTACATTTTGTGTAGATATAAATATTGTAGTATGCCCAATAACGTATATTTATTTTTAAATTTTAATATGAAATCTTACATATCATATCATACACGTTCCATTAGTCGTAGGAAAAAAATTAACGTCGATATCATTCCAAAATACTGAAAATGATGATACGGAATAAAATATTTAGATACGGATTTTGAAGTTTTATTTTAGCTCCGCTTTATTATGAAAGCAAATCGCCCCGAACACTCCCGGCTCGATCCGTCTAGTCACGTCCCGAATCCCTCCGCTTGATACAGAAGGTCGTTTCTTGCAGAGGAGGAGAGCGCGGAACAGGTGCGCTTGGCGCGTAGCGGCGGCTCGTGGGCGGGGAGCGGGGCGGGCGGCTCGGCTGCTGCCGCCGGCCGCGACCCCTCCATCCTGAAGAGCAGCAGCTTCCGCACGCGCCGCCACGCCGAGCCGGCCGCCGTCACGTTCAGCGTGGAGCGCGAGGAGGAGTGGGACGACGGCCAGATCACGTTCAGCGCGCCGCCGCGGCCCGCCGTGCTGTACCGCGCGCACGGCAACGCGCAGGCGCCGCGCTCGCGGCCCTCGTCGCTGCTCGTGGCCGGCGACGAAGCGCACGAAACCGACGCCCGACTCACCACGCGCTCCCAATCGGTAGACGACTCCACCAAAACGGGCTCGCCGATCGTCGACCTCAAGCTCAGGAGCCTCAAGAGGACGGCGGAAATATTGAAGAAGGTCGGCTCCGCGGAACGGCTGACTCGGTTCAAGGACAAGATAATGTCGCGCGGCAACGGCTCGCGCGAACGCAGTCCGTCGCGCGAGGACGCCGGAAGCGACGACGAGTCCGCGCCGCTCGTCGGCTCGCCGACGACTGTCGCCTGCGTCTCGGAGATTCGACGCGACGCTTCGACGCGATCGTCCAGTTCTAACTCTTCCCCGCTTGTCGCCTCCTCGCACTCCAGGACTTACCCGACGTCGCCGACAAAAACACCGATCAGAGTAGACTGCAGAGATCGTAGCTTACAAGACGTCACTGCGAGTACAGATTTTTCGCCACGATCGGATATCACCGACTTGGAATCACCGCGCGAATGTGCAGCCGAATTAGATCACTTGCCGGTATGTAAATCGGGAGAAGAAAAATTAATTATAAAAACGGCAACACACATTGAACGGCAGGACAGCGGTGCATCTATCTCAAATATGGTAGAACCATACAACATGTTTCTACTAGCCCATGGAACGTCAGAAAATTCCCGAACTCTTTGGCGACAGAATGCGCTCGACTCTGGTCCACCGTGGCCGTGGGATGAACCAGATTCCGCAGTTTGATCATCCAACAGATTCTAGGAGGCCTTGAAACTGCTCTGCAGCAGGTTTTGGTTGCGTTAATACGACACGTATGCAAGAGAAATACGATTATTTGCTTTGCATTATTAGTTTTGACATCTTTTTCACAAATAAAATACTGTTAACAGAATTGTTTGCATAGATATTTAAAAAAATATTGACATTTAAGTAACAATCTGCATTTAGGTATAGTTAAAAGTAATAACCAGTAATAAATTCTGTTTTTCTTCAATATAAAACCAGATGTCTTATAATTTTAAATGCATTTCTTAAATATTTTAGGTTAAAATAAAACTTTGAACTCTTTTTTTAATAATTTATTCTACATTCAACACTCTTTACCTATTCTGGGGTTAACTTATGGAATTAAACATCACTGGCAAGCGCATCATATCAGTTAGCAAGATTGGATAAATGGTTAGTCAAAAACAATTTCGAAGGAATAGAGGTTTTATTTCATTAATATTTACCTTCCTTTTAAAAGTGTACTTAAGACAACATTTTTACAATATATTTTGCTCAAATATATGGATATTAAATCCTAAAGAACATTAATTATGTAGATAATAAATAGATACACAATCGAAAGATTTTTATTTGCAAAAAAATTGTGTTATTTTATAAAACTGCTCCATTATTTAATTTCCACTTCCAACTCACAATTCCTCATTTTTAAAAAGATGCGAAGGTGTTAACAAACAAATTACAGGGCAATTAATTTACCTTGAACAATAATTAATCAAAATACTCGTGGTGTGGAAATCGAACCCCCTACCCCCAGCGTCCAATCAAATACGTAGCTTTTGTGTCACCGATTCATGAAGTTGACTAAATTAGAGATGTGTAGCATTTTTAATGTTGCACGACAGATTGGATGCTAAACATTGTCTTTTAATTACGAAACGCTGTCGAACGTTCAAGGCTGCGTATTGTTAGATCTTCTTTCTAGTTCTTTTCTACTTTTAGCCGTCCGTAACGTTGCACTGTTGGCCATGGACCTCTCATTGTATTTTTTTTTATAGGATCGGGTGACAAACGAGCACACAGTCCACCTGATGGTAAGTGGTTACTGTGACCCATAGACATCTACATCTATCCTCAATAAAGACTCAAGATGGACATGCGTTGTCACCCGTGAGGACTAAGATGGAATGCCTCTTTGCCAGTAAAAAGGGTCTCCGGTTCTCTACACTCACCATACGAAACACAGCAGCGTTAAGCTGCTATTTTACGCTGGTTTTCTGTGAGAGCGTGGTCCTTCCCCGTACGAGCCGACCCATTCGTGCTACAACCATAATATAGCTGCAGCATGGCTCTACCACGTAATAATCAAAGATTTGCCGTAATCGTCACACTTAGAAGGCGAATTGGCTATCGTAACCAGTCTTATCATAACTTCAAACTGCCCTCCATTGCCGGTCTGGATATTTTATTTTACTTGTGGCGTACTGGAATCCATGAGGTCTTTGTGACCTTTCCCATAGTCGATAAAATATTTTCCATAGTTCTCTTACGTCGTCACCACAAGACCGTGGCATCTTAAGATGACAACAAGAAATCTGAATTCGATAATTCAATCACACAATAGAAAGATTTAAAAAGCCCATCGTTCTTGATTTTAATTACCTTACACTAACTTGATGTGAAAGGTTTGTTACCCTACAACGTGAATGAAACTATAAAAAATATTTATTTAAATATTGATTTTGGAATTACTGTTAAGAATTACATCAAATCAATCTACACGTAAGTTTCAAATTTTTCAAGATTAGCAGATAATTAAAAAAAAAATAAGCGATTAATGGTTATTGTCATTTCTTAGCATCCAAAAAAACTGAACTAAGATCGCAGTTAAGAGTCCATCCGATATCCGGCATCTATGCTCGCGCAGTCACGCATTAACCCTTAACCAGGCAAAGTACTATAGAGGACCACTTAAGTTTTTGGGTGATTTTAAAGGGCAAGATGTAGTCAAGGACCACAATATGTCAAACAGTCATAGACAATAATATTTTTTATGACTTGAAAGCAGTTGGAGTAAATTGAAACTCACCTAAGAGACAAAAAAGAAAAAAATATTTGACATTTCTCACTTTTGATCAACAGATGATTGTTTTTGTGTGTTAGTTGCAGTAAGTTGTAGAAAATGCCTAAAAAAAATCCAGTGAGTATTGTTTGGTGTTCAGTAACATATATTTGAGAGTTTTTACATAATCTAAATGTATTTTGTTTATCGTTAACATTATTTTTATTATTGTAACGATTGCTTGAATTATGTGGTCCATATATGATCATTGTCCATTACGCACCTCGATTTGTAAGACATATTTTGATGAGTTTTCTTGTTTTTTAGCCCATGCCGCTGAAAGACAAAGATATTGAAGCTCATCTTCAAAGCCTGTTGTCATCAGAAGGTGAGGATACTGACGATGATGAATTAAATGAAGATTTTTCTGACATCTTGAACAAAAGGCTAGATAGGATACAAAATATAATAAACAGTAGTGACTTAAGAGCTCCTAGATATACTTAGTAATAAAAACGAAGCATCATCTCATTCCTCTGCTGAGCCTGTAACTGAAACAGGTCAAGAAAGTCAAATAATACAACCTGAGGACCTGGGGATTGAAGGTTATAATACACCAACTAGCACAGTTGCCAATATTTTTGTTGCACCACCATCTCCAGTTCAACCATCATCTCCAGTTCGACAACCATCTCCGTTTCGACCACCATCTCTAGTTCAACCATCATATCCAGTTCAACCACCATCTCCAGTTCAACCATTATCTCCTCCAGTTAGTGATATTGTCACCTATACTCAATTGATCCAAAAAGACAGATCTTGGTCAACTAATATTGAAAATCAAGCATTTCCAGTCTTTGAAACTAAAGCTAGACCTACCACTTCTTACAATAACAGACATTTGCCTATAGATTACTTTGAACACATGTTTACATCAAACATAATTGATATTCTGGTGGAAAATACTAATCTATATGCTATAAAAAATCAATCAAGAAACTGGGTAGGAACAAATAATGAAGAAATTCGTGCCTTGCTTGGTGTTATTATAATGATGGGCTTAAATCCATTGACTGATGTTGAGCTTTATTGGTCCACTGATGATTTTTACAATAACCCAGTAATTAGCCGAGTGATGACCCTAAAACGTTACAAAAAACTAATAGAAAACTTTCATGTGAACAACCCAAACACTGAATTGGAACGCAGTGATTCAAATTATGATAAATTAGCTAAAATCAGACCATTGATTGGAATTCTAAACCATAATTTTTCAAGCATGTGTACTCAATCTTCATCACAAAGCATAGATGAGAGCATGGTAAAGTTCAAGGGTCGAAGTAGCATGAAACAGTACATGCCAAACAAACCAATCAAACGAGGGTACAAAATTTGGGCACGCTGTGACTCTGAGTCTGGATACCTATACTCATTTGATATTTACACAGGTAAGGCCACTTCAACAGATGAAAATTCTGGTGGTCTTGGATACAGAGTGGTAATGGATCTATGTAGAAATGTCCAACCATACACATTAATGGCATTCGATAATTTTTTTACTAGTTTGCCTCTTCTGGAGATGCTCCATCACAAAAATATATATGCTGTGGGTACAATCCGAGTCAACCGAAAAGGCCTTCCAGCTGAAATAACTGTAAAGAGGGGACCAAGGACCAAATGTGCCTAAAACCAGGAGAATTTATGTTTCAACATGCTGCTCCTATATCAGTAATCAAATGGATGGATACTAAAGATGTGTATGTTGCTACTACTGCATTTGATCCAAAAAGGGTACAAATCATAAAACGCAAACAGAAAGATGGAACAAAAAAAACATGTTTTGTCCTTTGGCCATTGTAGAATACGTAAAAAATATGGGGGGAGTTGATCGCTTTGACCACTTCAGGAGCTCTTACTCTATAGGCCGCAAGTCAAAGAAAAGCTGGTTCCGCCTGTTTTGGTTCCTGTTTGAAGCTGCTCTTATAAATGCCTACATACTCTACAGCCAGGGACACGTCATGCGCAATAGTAGTCATCGCCAATTTCGTTTACGTGTTGCCAGGGGCCTAGTCAACAACTTTAGTTCCCGCAAGGCATGTTCCACCATATTAAAAAATAAGAAAGGAGGTGTCTACAAAATTTCGGATGAGGTGCGACTGGCCAAAGTCGGTGTACACATGCCACGAGCTGGAACTAAACGGCGTTGCCGTTTCTGCAGCACTAGAACTAATCCCAAGCGGTCTAAAATAGAGTGCAGTTCATGCAAAGTTCCACTATGCATATCACCATGTTTTGAAAGGTTTCATTTACCCTATGTGCCTCATCATTTGTAACATGTTCATCCAAATAAAGAAAATAAATAAATACTCAAGAAATTTAATTTTACTATTGATTCAGGGTAAGGTACCAATAGAGACCACAACATGTTTACCACACAGGGTAAGGTACTTATATGGACCACAGGCTTTTTTATAAAAAAAAAATGTAATTAAAAAAATCATGGTTTTGTTTCTTTATTTTTATTTAAACAAATTCCTAAATTTCACAAATATCACTCAATAAAACCCTTGTTGCCTGGTTAAGGGTTAAGCTAAGTACACCTGTTATACGTATTTTGGAATTCAATGCTATGCGAAATTCAGAAGCGATGGATGGAAATTGAATTACGTACCTTCGTAAAAAGTACGCAATTTCAAACTAATTGACGAAATGAAGTTGTATATTATTTTCTCTAAGCTGGTTGGTTGGCTGTGGTTTGGTCATGTAGAAAGAATGAACGAGGAAAGAGTGACAAAGCAAATTTATGTTGCAGAAGTGAACGGCAGGGTCGGGAAGGGACGCCCTAGACGAAGGTTTATCGACCAAATCGGCAATACATTGAAACTGAGCTAGATTAGGAGTACCTTAACCGACGAGTGTATGCGTAGATATATATATATGGATGTAAAGGAGGCGAGAGAGGTGTGTCAGGATTGCGCCAAATGGAAGTCAGTAGTCTCTGCCTACCCCTCTGAGTGACAGGCGTGAGTGTTTGTTTGTGTGTTTTTCTCTAAGCTAACAACATACCACAGCGCTAATCGCAGCACAATACTTCTATGAATGCGTAAGTACATTTACATAAGTGAGGCACCGCACCTGAGTGTAATATTTACAATGGGATTTGGCACTACAATTTGTTTACACTCGTAATTAGAAACCCTAGTGTTACGCAAGTGTGACTCATGTCTGCACTGTGCTACATATTTCTACTACTATAATGTTTATACATTAAAATTAGTATTAAACATACCAACATTTGTGAGTTTGTAAAGAGAATGTGGTAACGTCAAATCGTAGTACTTTAGCATAATTAATCTATTCACGTGTAAAAAATATAGTCAAACTCCTCCATTCATTTACATAAAAGAGTCGATTTGATTCATAGCCCTCACTTAAAACACATATTTACAGAAATTGCGGTAGTTTTAAATAAGCTATAAACTACTTTAAAAATAACACACCCTAACACGTTATATTTTTCCCTTTTATAAGATTAACAAAGTAATAAGTATTTATTAGAGATCACAAATCATATCAAATTCTATCAATATATTGCCTACTTAATAAAAACAACAATCACATGTATGACTCGATAAGGAAGCACGTTTCGTTACAATATTTTCAAAAGCCAATTATTTAAGATTGTATTGAATAAATTAAATTAAATAAAAGAATATCACTTTATATGGAATGATATTTGGATGACTGTGCCTAATTAAATCAGATTAGTTATATAGGTACTTCCAAAATATCTCAAAAATAAACCTCAAAAATAAAAAATTGCAAGTCATTGAAAAATCAAATTATATACATAATATTGTGTTTATCAAAAAGAAATTGAATATTTTTACAATTATATATCTGCGATAATGAGGGCTAACTATTTTCCAGCTCACCAATGTCGCTAGTTGAAACAAGGTTTTTTTTTTAGGAATTTATTTGCCATAGAGATAATTAGTGAAAAGTTGCGTTTTAAATAATAGATTTTCGGTTTCTAGTTCATGTACATATACACAAAACAAATATCCTCAGCGAAGAGCCCTTTTTACTCACTTTGAAATCCTTTTTAATTTTTCTACCTTTGTTACAATTTATCTTCGCCACCATGAGATCAGGCAAATATTTAACCTCATTTCGAAGTGGCGTCGCCCTGGTAGCAGGAAAAGTTGTGAAAGCCCTCATTGTTTTAAAGTTCCAATTAAAAACTATGTGAAAAGTAATTTTCTCTTAATTTAACAAAGAAATAAACACCTTTATAAAACACTTAAAATCAAATAATATATAATATTACAATAGGTATAAAAATAAGATTAAATGATATTTAAACATTTTGAGAAACAGTAAATAAGCAATAACATATATTTATTTGAAGATATTTTCTAAATGTAATGTTTAGTTTCTTTTTTTTTTTTTGTGTACACAGACTACAAGTGTACATTAAAAAACACTGGGCGTAGATACACTTGTCTTACCTACTTCGCACGCCCAGTATAAGTTAAAAACGCTACATGGCCCCACTTCTCTTCAGTCCGCAATCGTAAACTTCAATCGAAAATTGATATCGGACAAGGAATACTTCCGGATATCGCTTAATTTTCGTAGTACTGTCGCTTTTATAATTTTTTTGTCAAGTTAAGTAACAAGTAATGTAAACTCTATGCAACATAAATGTTCTCGATTCTAAGCGATTTTGGAAACAGAAATATATATTGAATAAATTAGACTTACCAAATACTTTTAAATTGGTATGTTCGCCATATCATCAATTTTATTGATGATATGGCGAATTAAAAAAAAATACGACGATAGAATATGAGCACGCGTGTGCGCGTACCTTCACTACTAACTATTAGTGCAGGGTAAAGCGGACGGGTGCCACCCGCGCACGCGTTTCCAATACGAGGCGCGGGCGGCGCATAGTCTGAACGATTTCCCATAATAGCTTAAGAGCCTGATGAGCGGCAGACTTACGGTATTTCAATAAGCTTCACTTTTTTTTGCAGTTAATCCCCTATACCTGAGGTACATGAAACGGGGACTTTAGTTTGACCGGCGGTTGATATAGAAACAATCAGGTGTTAAAGGTGTAAAAAATTACCAAAAAAAACGTGATAGCAATAAGTCTGCCGCTTTGATATCTTGAAATATTTAATAAAAGTTAACGAAAATTAACATTGGCAGACACCTATGACGATTTCAAGGTCATGGCAGACATGTTGAACAGTACAATTTTTTATTAATAATTTACGTTATTTCAATAAAGCTGCAATTTATACATATTGTTGATAATATTATTTGACATGTATAATTTTCACGGCAGACATATATTGTGGTTGTATCACCCGGGCAGACAACAAACTTCTGGGGGGCCATAAGCGCGTACTATAATAGCGCTCGCCTCTAATACAATCTTTTTCTGTCTAGTTTTGTACGCTCTGATACGGATATCATAATAATCATGCTTGGTAATATGCAACATTTAAAAAATAACTCTTCTGAAGTATGGATTCTCACGGGAATAGGAAATAATGCACGATTCATAAATATTTCAAAAATTTGAGCAACGTGGTGATTTATTGAGTGAAAGCTTGCTTGATTTCTATGCATTTACGGGCTGTGATTATAATCCAGCTTTAATAATAAGGGAAAAAAATAACCCTTTACCTTACTACAGAAAACTCAGGCATACCAAGAAGCCTTCGCAGCTTTTGGTGACAGTAATTTAGCTGAGAACCAAAAATAACAGCTTTTTAATGCAGTCCAAAAGTTTGCCTGTCAAATATATAATGCAAAGAAATCCGTAGATGTAGATGATGGCAGGTTCCATCTTTTTATAAATAATTACTGACCAAAAGATCTCAATGAAAAATGTTGTAAGAAATTACGCGAAGCTCTACCACCGTATAAACGTGGGCTATATCAGGAATTTTTCCGTAAGCATTATATTTCCACCATTTGGAAAAATGCTCACAAAAAATATCCAGTATTACTAGATCCACTGGAGCACGGCTGAATTGAAGAAAATGATACGTATATATTTAATGGTTTGACGTTTATTAGTTGCCCAGTTTTTTGAACGAATTAGTCGCAGATCTACCAGGTAATTTCCTTTTATAAGAATTGATACTTTTAAATTATTTATTTTATTATAATTGGGTTGATTTACAAATTGAAACTTATTCTTTGCAGAAATTATTCCGTCCGATGATGAGAATGTAGATTTCGATGGAATTGATGCATCTGACGATGAACCTGAAGGCTACAACTCCGATAGCCTTAAAGAATAATATGATTTGAATATTCTTAACATTGTTGAGTTTTTAATAAAATGCGTAATAAACATTTTCATGAATAAGTTAATATTGGGACATCATAACATTAAAACAAACAAATAAATATTAACTATTGTGTGCTTATTCGACATTTATTTATTTCATAACCCGTAATGGGTCACACGAACATGTTCTAATTTGACAATAAAACCTATATAGCTTTAAAGCTATGTTTATGAAAATAACAATAGTTTTTGTTTCATCCAAATTGGTGCAGAAATACGAAAGTTATAACGTTTTGAAGGTTCGCAATATTTTTTAATTTTTAACCGCTCGTTCTCTGTGACGTGACGTCACAATCCGAGAGAGCGAACGTGCAGTAGGAACTTGCTAAGTTCAGTACTAACCGCGCGCTCGGAAGTATACGGTCGTTTACCTACACATTATATCGAATGTCAGAGTTAATGTCCGGTTGACTGTATTAGATATTATAATACTAGATACTTATAATAAACCCAACGACTATATAATAATTTTGAACTAATAATTTATGAATAATCTAACCTAATCCAATGTAATCAATATTATTTATGATGAATAATTTAATCTAATAATCTAGTCTATTATTATGAATAATGTAATCAATGAATTATTAATATTTGACATTTGTATGCCCATGAGGATTCAACTCGGCTGGGCAGCGTTCGGGAAACTACGACACATCTTCTCGTTAGACATACCTCAAAACCTGAAAACGAAATTGTACATCCGTGATGATACCGCGTGTTGCCAGTGATGACTTACGGCTCTGAGACGTGGTGCTTCACTGCTGGCCGTATGAGGAAGCTCAAGGTCGCTCAGCGAGTTATGGAGAGAGCTATGCTCGGGGTTTCTCTGCGTGATAAACTTAGAAATAAAGATATTCGCAGTAGAACCAGAGTAACCAACATAGCCCAACGGATTAGTAAGCTGAAGTGGCAGTGGGCCGGCCATATAGCTCGAACAACCGACAATCGATGGGGAAGAAAGGTTCTCGAGTGGCAGTCCCGTACCGGTAGGCGAAGTGTAGAGCGACCCCCACTAGATGGAGTGACGACCTGGTAAGACATGCAGGAAGTCGATGGATGCAGGTGGCACAGGACCGTACTTTGTGGCATTCCTTGGCCTATGTTCAGCAGTGGACTTATGAAGGGCTGTAATGATGATGATGATGATGATGATGCCCATGAGGCTGATCACAGACTGAACTTTATTTGTGTTTAAATAAGACCTTTATGTAAACTGTGAATCACAAACTATTTTATTTGATGTATAAACTAAAGTATTGAACATTTAGCTTTTATATGATTTTTTTCCAGTAGAATTAAATTTATTTTTATTTTATTTTATTTATTTATTTATTTTCACCAACAATATACATTCAGAAAACAAAAAATATGTGCTTACATCTGATACAATACTATTGTTAGGTGAAAAACTGGTGCCTAAACTAGGTAAAACCTGTATTTTAGGTCACCATTTTATTCCCATGGAGCGTGATATAACAGAAATTTTAAAAAAAAAAACAGAAAATAAAGGTTACTGATAAATAAATAACATGACAAGAAAATATGGAGTAATAAATATGGAGAGAATAAGAAAAATATAACAATAAAGACTACTGGTGGCTTCGACGTGTCGGTTTGTGACGTCACATCGCGATGCGTTGCAAAGCGGTCGCCCTTGCCGTAAACACCAATTTACTCATCAATATTTCAGTCATTTTTAAAGGTAGAAAAAAAAATAAGAATACCGTTTAATTCGTAATTTTTATACAATTTTTTGATACCCTTAACAAAATTGGGTGGCCAGACCCATTTTTATTAATTGCAAACAATATGAAACGATCGTATTTACTTTCAATTAATATATTTTTTTTAATTGATCTAACGACTGTATTAGAGCGAGCGCTATTATAGTACGCACTTATGGACGCCCCAGAAGTTTGTTGTCTGCCTGGGTGATACAACCACAATATATGTCTGCCGTGAAAATTATACATGTCAAATAATATTATCAACAATATATATAAATTGCAGCTTTATTGAAATAACGCAAATTATTAATAAAAAATTGTACGTTTCAACCTGTCTACCATGACCTTGAAACCGTCATAGGTATCTGCCAATGTTATTTTTTTATTAAATATTTCAAGATATCAAAGCGGCAGACTTATTGCTATCAGGTTTTTTTGGTCATTTTTTTACACCTTTAACACCTGATAGTCTCTATATCAACCGCCGGTCAAACTAAAGAGTCCCCGTTTCATGTACCTCAGGTATAGGGGATTAACTGCAAAAAAAATGAAGCTTATTGAAATACCGTAAGTCTGCCGCTCATCAGGCTCTTAAGCTATAATTAAAAATAAGCGGTGCTTAGTGCTTTTTTTTATAGCATAGGGTGACAAACGAGCACACAGTTCACCTGATGGTAAGTGACAGCTGTGGCCCATAGACATCTACATTTATCCTCAATTAAGAATCAAAATGCGGATGTGTTGTCACTCCTAAGACTAAGATGGAATGCCTCGTTTCCAGTAAAAGGGGTCTCCGGTTTTCTACACTGACCATACGAAACACAGCAGCAATAAGTTGCTATTTTAAGCTGGTAATATGTGAGAGCGTGGTCCTACCTCGGTCGAGCCGACCCATTCGTGCTGCAACCACAATGTGGCTGCAGCTGGCTCTACCACGTCGTTGGGAAAGAAGTTTCACATCACTAAATGGGGCCTGGAACGTCGTAATAGGTAGAAAGTGTGTTACGCTTGGTTTACATACAGATCTGCGGTAAATGATAAAAACTTGTGAAATAGGATAATAGATGCAATAATTACAATGATTTAACAATATAATACATATCAGTTTAAGTCTACATTTATATAACGCGTATTTTACCAATGCTCGTGGCGCTGTCTTCTATTAATTTATCTGGAGGTTCAGGGTTGGGGGCGGGCGGTTCCTTTCTGTTGTCGTCCTCGAGTTGTTCGGCGACATCTTCGGAGTCGGAGGCTTGTAATGTTTCGTGTGGTGCGGGTGCGGTGGCAGCGGTGGGTGCAGTGGCAGCGGTGGCGGCGTTGGCAGCGGTGGCAAGGGCGGCGGGCGCGGTGAGCGCGCTCCACCAGCCGGAGAGCGCGCCGCGCGCCTGCGTGAGCGCGCCGCCGACCGCGCGCGACGTGGTGGCCACGGCGCGCCCCGTCGTCGCCACCGCCGCCGTCACCTTGCGACCGCTTTCCGTCGTCGACATGGTACTACGACACAATCACAACACTCGCTCATTATTAAATTTACTTACTGAAATCTTGTTTTAACCACCGATAAAACACGGATACGTTTTTTTTTTTCTTTGAACATTTTAGTGGCTGTAACTTTTTTAAATTAACTGTGATGTAACAGTTATTTCCTCGTATTTAAAAAAAAATCTGTGAGAATCTCTTGGTTTTATATTGGTGGACTTCTGAAGGACTGTAACAACGATGATGATGATGATTTTTTTTTAATTTAGCAATAGCAGCCTTCGCGAAACATTACGTGCCAATCTAACAGGCGCTCCAAAGTGTATTTGTAAAAGCAATCAAGCAATCGGCGCGCAATCGGAAACTGCACTCCGTCGCGTACGTTAACTTTAACGTGTTATAACGCACGTTGTGGAGCAGAGCCGGCTTTATCTATGGTGCAGGATGTGCAGCGCACACGGGCGCAGCATCTTAGGGGGCGCCGAGCGCCGATCGCGATATAATAACTTTTGTTTCAACTTGAAATCTACCTTAAAACAAATAAAGATTATACTGGCGTAGTGATAGTTTCGCATCGCTACCAAAGGCGAGTGCCGGCCTCTGTTTGAAAAGCACGCCGACAATCATTGCGAACTCGGCTGTATTACACCTCGACCGATTTTTGATGATTTTTTTTGTGTTTAAATGTGTCCCTAGACGGTTTAAATTCACATTTGGACCACATAGATGGCGCTGTTGTCGAGATCCAGAAATCACCCGTGCGAAGTCGGGGCGGATCGCTAGTCGCCAGGGTAGTGGTTGCACTCGGGCGTTGCAAGGGCTAGAGCCGCCTCTGCCCTGGAGAACGCACGTGTGGATGAAATGTTAGTTTGGAGCGTGGAGGTCAGCTTCTATCGATTGCATACTAGCATTGTCAACTCTGAGAATTAAGATGGAATATTCCAGTAAAATTGGAGTCCGATTCTCTACACTCACGATATGGAACACAGCAGCAAAGTAAGCTACTATTTTACGTTGATATTCTCTGATAAGTGTGATCCTAGGTCGAGCCGAGCCATTTGTGCTACAACCATAATATCCGACAACATATAAAAACTTCATCTGTGATTTAAAACTGCAATTTACAACTCGAAAATTATCCGCCACCGGTTGACAAACTGCTATAATAGTAACAAAATAATGAATTTACAATTAATTCTATACTTACTGTGTAAATTTCAATTTCATATCAGCTACTGACAACTGACCAGAGAACGGATGCATAGGCATAAGGTTAATAAAAGCCTGGATATCGGCATCATTTGTTGATTTAAGCCATTTCTGATAAGCCGGCGTACATTTAAACGCACTTAAAAATTGAGCATTATAAGAATCAAACTCTCTGCTGCCCTCTGCAATAAACACAAAAACGTATTAAATAATTAAAAAGATTACAGGGAACCAACAAAATCATGTCATTCGTCAAAATATGTATTACCTGGTAATAAAGAAGTTCTTAAAAGATAAATTAAATAACTAGCAAACTGATCTCGTATCCATGAATCACCTTGCGTTGAAGCGTGGCGCACTACATGGTCGGCAAAACGCAGATCTTCTGTGCCCAAAGTAAGCTGCCGTCTCAATGCCATATCAGCTGTTTCTATCCTCATTTCATTTAATTCTACTAGCACATCAAAAAGCTGCCTCTTTTGTTTGAATAGCACATTTGAAGCTCCAACAACAAATCCCTGTACAGCACTATCAGATAGTAAATCTAGATATTGCAAAGACAAATATGGCAAACACAAATAACCATCCTCAAATAATGGCAATGGAAAGCCACACTCAGTGTAGTCAATTTGTCCAGTTAAAGTATACAAGCCATCCACACTAATGTCTCTGGCCATAGTGGGGCTTTGTTGTGCTTCTGAAACTGTCTTTGCTTTGTACTTCTCCCCAATACTATGGCATTTTTCCCTGACTACAGATAAATCTTGTCGATCCACTACATCCGTCAGAATTGTTTCATCAAAACTCTGTCGACTTATTCTGTCCTTCTCTTCCAACATATTCCCCGTTTCTTTAGGGGACAGTTCTTCTTCTAATTGAGTATTACCATTTATATGAGCTTCATTTGTAGTTATATATGAATCAATTGTATCCTCATTTTCATGCTCTAATTGTACAGAAATTGGAGATAACGGCCGAGACAAGCTGAAATATAGGCATGAAATTATTTTATATAAATACAAATAATAAAAAATTAATAAAATACAAATTTTGTAATTTATTAATTTGTATTAATTAAACATTTAATACATGTATGTGTAATATAGTAAATACTTGATATTATATCATAAATTTTCAGAGCGTAAAATACGTTAGACATTTTAAATTCAATTTTTTATGCAATATAAATAAAATATTTTATGATTACAACCCAGTTTGTTTTTATTAACATTAATAGCAAAAGCCAGTTCCTTAGCTTAACTTGATACTCGACATAAGCAACTTTAAGATGTCATAACACAAAAAACAAATTTATATGAAAATAGATTATACAGATTTTATCATGTACTTATTTTATATTCTCAACGTTTCGAGTATTTAACAGTACCCATGATGATGGGGGCGGACTGAGGTATTCAACGTCCAAATATATAATGTTAAGCACAGCTACCTTCAGTTTAAAATTATTAATTTTTAGTCCAATCTATGCAGAATGAGGATATAGTATCTTGAATTCTTGCAGTTATAATAATAATAACATTAATTTTATTAATTATAGAGATCCTAAGCAGATGGTAGCACCCAGCCATCATGTCTATTGAAATTAGGATGTTTTTTTATTTCAATAGCTTCGGGGAATCATCCTTTGAAATAATTGGTGTTCTTTAGTGAGAACATGTGGTCTATCAAATCTGATGCAGTGACGGGGGCGATCCTGAACGTGTTCACAGACTGCAGATTTCCCGGAGCATAGATTCTTCACATTAGCTATATGTTCCTTAATGCAGGTTTTTATTGATCTTTTAATTTGTCCTATGTAAGAGAGACCACATTCACAATGAAGCTTGTATACCCCTGCATCTTGTAGAGGAATATTACTCTTGACTGATGGTAAAAACTGACTAATCTACTTCGACTACTAGATTTTAATTTGATATACATTACAACCTTGATATAACAAATCTGAAGGGGTTAGAAAATATTAATTATATCAAGTAATTTGTTACAATGAGGTTTGTTATATAGAGGTTAAATTGACCTCAAATTCGTTTTAGCAAGGTAATCAAACTTAAAAAAAAGGACAACCCATTGTAAAGAAAGGTATTCTTATTACATCACTAAACATTAATTTATTATGTCAATTTGAATTCCTGAATTGTCATACGATAAATATAATATGTCTAAACATGTTCGAACATGAATTCTTGTTAGATGGATTGGTAGAATACTTTTAAAAAAAGTTTAATTATACTTTCTATTTATGTTTTGCAATTATTGAAAAATTATTATAAAGAGGTTTTTACAAAATTCATTCAAAATGTAAAGGTACGGACCCCAAGATACAGGATTATCCTAGTTTGGGGTCCAATGGAAAATATTTGTGTATCTTGTCTTGAACATTGTTTAGATGTTTAACTCACTGTTCTTACATTTGTTAAATCTATAAGTCAATAAAAACATTTATTATTATTATTATTATTTTCTATTAACTCTTACGTCCGGTTCTAGGAGGATTGCAAAAAATTTGTTAAATCGAGGAAATCGTTATATAGATGATTAATATTTTTTAATTTGATAAAATATTCACTGAAACAATCCAATCATACAAACAGAAAATTACATTTTATTTGTTCTAATCGTACTATCAATTGAATCTAAAAGATCAAAGGAAAATTATGTATGCTACATATTTGCATGTACAGAATGGTGAGTTCGATTCACTGAATCATGAAGTAGAAAAATGTTAAAGTTATAAAAGGTTGTTTTTTTAATTTGATTAATTAAAATTGAGAACTCAGTAGCAAATTAGCATATTAAATGTTTGGCCGCAGATTCTAATCCCGCATGGCACAACTATTTGTATGACTTACAAATAATTATGTCATGTGTCCCCATATCTTTAATATTTTTTAAATAACAACAAACAAACTCATTCTTGGATATTTTTAAGTGTCATAACTCTGACATACCCAACAGTTTCAGTGACATAATTAGTAATGAAAATAATAACATTATATATAATCAAAAAAAAATCACTTACGTAACATTGGCGGCAAGAGAGAGCCCGCTTTCTAAGCAACTTGGTAATAATGACACTAGTGTTAACAAGGTAGAAGACAATGGTCCTGCAGGGGCCCCGTAGATGAGAACCTTCCGCCGCAATAACAATAATTTAAAAAGTAACAGTGCTTTATGTTTCCAGCCTTCTACTAACTTTTGAACTGATAAACCTAAAATATTAAATTTCATACAATACATTAGATACAGATAGACAAAAATGTAATATTTAAATATTTTATTATTTATTCTTTATTGCATACGCTATTACAAAAGAATACAAAGGGTGGAAGGGTTCAATTGAAATTTTATTATAAAAATAGTATTACATATATTATATTTCAAATTGAACTTGTATGTACATATTTTAACTAATAAGTTCATATGACTGCTCCTGTGATATTTATTTTTGCTTAAAAATGACATTAATTGTAATTCACACAAGCAAGACAACCTAAACCCACATTTTAACAGCATAGTAGAAAAATCTGGCTTTGAAAGCTGTACAATTTTGAAAAAATGGGGGTTTGTTAATAATCAAACTACCAACACAATAAAAATTAAGGGTGTCGAAAATCAAAAATTCTACATATTCTAAAAAAACCATGTAATATTTTTTCCATTTTTGTTTTGTTTTCAAATCAACCTTGTTTAAATTCATATTTCACTTAGGATGTATAAAATATATTAAAAATAAAAAATAAACTTGTATTTATCATTCCTTATGTAAATTTATATGGAATCACCATGAAAACATACTCATGAAATAAGCATTAACTTTTCAAATACTTTAAGCTGGTAGGATCATTCGTCATCATCACAGTCTATCAAAAATCCACAGCTGAACATAGGCTTTCCTACACCTTTTCCTATCTTTAGATATCCAGAGGTTAGGTGTTAGCTACTTTATAACTCTGATATTATAAAAATCATTTATTTACTAATACATGAATGTCCCAGAAGTCGTATAGACTACAGTTGCTATCTATATGACGCAAGTGCAAAATGTCATTTAGATAAACTAAATAAAATTCAAAATCAGGCACTAAGGATAATAGGAGGATTTATTAAATTCACGTTATGGAGAGTGAGCTTGGTGTAGTTCCACTGTACTTACGGAGAAAATATCAAGCATACAAATTATGTCTAAAGTTAAAGTCTGCAGAAAATAATATAACTACTCAGCTATTAGAAGAACTCTACACTCTTCGACAAAATTATTATTGGAGCAACAAAATCATTCCTTTACTGGTATCCTCACATAATGAAGTTAAAGAAATTCAGATAGCAACATCATGTCCGTTATTAATGTTTACTTTGCGAACATGGGTGACCAATATTAACCTAAATGAAGTAATTGTACCCAAGCTAGAAACAATTCACTATTCAAAAAGCTCATACGACAGTAACCTATTAAAGTATGAAGTTATCAAAGAGTTGTATACAAGATTTAATGGCTGGAGTTTTATATTTACGGATGGGTCGAAGAGTGTAGAAGGATATGGGTCTGCGTTTTATGTGCCTAACATAGATATAATACTAAATCAAAATAATCATTGTTTTAAAATAAGTACTCATACTAGTATTATGGCTTTGGAACTTATTGCAATCTCAGAAGCTTTGACACATGTTATCAGTAGCCAATATAAAAATGTCGTTATATGCACAGACAGCAAGAGCTCGTTGCAACACATAGCTCGATGTGCCTCTGGTTACAGAGGTGCATCGATAGCTTATGACATTATATCCAAGATAGATGAAATAATTTCAAAAGGCGTCCAACTGAGATTGCAATGGGTCCCATCGCATATTGGGTTACGGGGCAACGAAAAGGCTGACATGTTAGCGAAATATGCAGCTAAGAATGGAAAGGAAACTAATATTATTTTGGATCACTCAGAAGTTTTACCTAAATTCAAAAATATTTGTTATGAAATGTGGAAGGAATACTTTAACAAGCGGTCACTAGAAAAAGGAATATGGTACAAAACCATACAGTGTCAGCCTCTTCATGTGCCCTGGTTCATGAACACTAGATTAAGTAGGAAATTAGTTACTACTGCTCATAGACTCAGATCTGGACACGTTCCATGTAAGAAATTTGTATTTCTAATGAGAAAAACAACTTCGCCCAATTGTGAAGACTGTGGAGTTATAGAAGACCTATACCATATATTGATGGAATGTGTTCGATTTGAGTCTATTAGAAGTAATTTCATAAAGGTCTTGAATTTGAACAGAACTGACATAGGCACATTCCATAATGTTCTATCCCAACCAAATGGCGACGATGCGAAAGTTCTGTTCGAATCCATGGCCCATGTAGTTATTAAGTAATGTTATATGAGTAAGTCATGTATATTAGGGTATGATGGGACTGACATACCCTAAGCGGTAAATGTCCCTTAAATTATAATAGAATAAAAAAAAATTAATGTCCTGTCTTTTGATTATTTTTGATTTGATCTGTTTGAACTACTCCTTAGGGTTTGGAGATGATCAGCTTAGAATTGTAAAATCTCGTTGAGAGTCTCGTGCCTGATGCAGGTATAAACCCTGTATTATGGGTTACCCGGGTGAACAGAAATGAGAGAAAACATACATTTAAAAATTATCAAGCTAATTATCATTTCATTTTTCTTTTAGATATGGATATTCTCTTTATCTGAAAAGTGAAAATGCCAATTCATTTGGGTTGCTTCTTTAATATTTTTTTTGGGTATTAAAGCGATTTATGGCTAATAATTACATAACTATTTTTTTTTTATGGGAGAGGGGGCAAACGAGCATGCGGCTCACCTGATGGTAAGTGACTACCGCCGCCCATGAACAACCGCAACACCAGGGGAATTGCAGATGCGTTGCCGGCCTTTTAAAAAGGAGTAGGCTCTTTTCTTGAAGGTCCCTAAGTCGTATCGGTCCGGAAAAATCGCTGGTGGTAAACTATTCCACAAGGAAGTTGTGCGAGGAAGAAAACATCTTCTAAATCGCACAGTGGTGGACCGCCAATCATCCAGATGGTGTGGATGGTATCGGGAGTTCTGCCGCGATGTGCGTTCGTGAAATTTGGCGGCTGGGATTAATCCGAACAATTCCTCAGAGCACTCCCCATGGTAAATGCGAAAGAAAATGCTAAGAGATGCAACATCTCTTCGCAGTGCCAATGAGTCGAGCCGATCGGAAAGGACTCGGTCGTCGACGATTCGAGCCGCTCTGCGCTGGATGCGGTCAAGTGGAAGGAGCTGGCACTGGGGAGCCCCAGCCCAGAGATGGGAACAGTATTCTATGTGAGGCCGAACCTGCGCCTTGTAAAGTTGCAGGCGTTGAGCCGGCATGAAATACTGTCCCGCTCTACTGAGCACGCCAAGCTTTTTAGAGGCCAATTTGGCCTTCTCTTCCAAGTGACCACGAAACTGCACGTTACTCGATATGTCGACGCCGAGGATTCCGATACTGGCTGAGGCAACAAGGGGAGTACCTTGAAACTGAGGAGATACGACAAAGGGGTTCTTTTTAGCGGTAAACGCGCAAACTTGTGTCTTCTGAGGATTAAACTGGACTAGATTTAGTCGCCCCCAATCCGAGACTTTGTCCAGCAAAGACTCGACTTCAGACACAACTTTGTTCCGGTACTCGGTGACGTTTTCCCGAGAAATATTGGCACGGCCGGTGTATAGAGCATCACCAGTGCTGTCATCTGCATAGCAATGAATGCTACCGGCTTGCAACATATCATTGATATTCAGAAGAAACAGCGTTGGTGATAGCACGCGGCCTTGTGGAACACCAGTGTTAATAGGCTTGTAGTCGGAGGATGCACCTTCTACAACGACAAATGTTATATAAAGCACATATGTTTATATAAATACATATAATACATATATATAAACATATAATACATATATATAAACATATAATACATATGTTTATATAAAGCACAAATAGACAAAAAATCAAAAATTGCTTAGTATAACATATTCATTAATTTGTCCTTTATCTCAAAAACTATTAGCAAATTACAAACAACAATAATAATAAATATCGAAAATTATTATTTATGATATTTATTATTATTGCATCTTTAGGTACTGTATATAAAATCAGGAAAATCAATTAATTTACCTTGCCGATATTTTATCAAGTTATACAAAAATACATTAAATCTGTTTTATAAAAATGATAATTATAATTAAATTTTGATACTTTTTGTAAACTTCTAGAAATTTTTCTTAAACCTAGAACCTAAATTATTTCTCAAGGAATAGGAAGTGACATAGTGAATAGGAATATGACAATATTGCATTACCAGTGTATACCAGAGATATATTGGCACTGTGCTTAATTACCTACCTGCCCAGTCGGATATGAGACAATGCCCAAGAAATTCATGGTCAAACAAGAATAAATAGGATGGATGGTATGTTCTGCTAGATATGAGACAAAGCATAACCAATATAAAAAGTCAAACACAACATACCTTCAAAAGTTTGATCAATTTGCACAGGACAACTATTTAAGTGGTTATATGCATCTTCTAGTAGCTTTGTCTGAGAGAAATCACCCTGCAGGAACCAAGCTCTCACCACTAATTCCATTTTGACAGCAAGGCGCCCGAATAATGGTGCTCGGCAAATAACACATACACTCTTTTGAACAGAACTCCGAGTCATATCTTCTGTTTTTTGTATGACTTGCTATGTAAAAAATAAAAATGCAAATCAATACATTCTTATATAATCTAGTCAGAGACATCATGTATTGAAGATAATTTTACACACAGCAAAGCAAGCTGATAAAAACAAAATGTACGTAATTTTGTAGCAAGCAGTAAATAAAAGAGAAACATTTATACATAATACATATCTTACCTCTACAGGAATCTGGCGGAAACATGATATACCATATACAGTATGAGCAGGCTCTGTCAGACCAGGTAGGGTAAAAAATATTGTATCTGAAAGATAGTTATGTGATCCATCTGGCAGTGCTAATGCCGGTAAATATCGCCATGCTGCTGGCAACTCACAAGGCTTACCAGGTATCAACTCAGGATAACAGTGTTCAACCTAAAATCAACTTTTTATTATAAGTAACCTAACAAGCAATTATTATAGTAATAATGCTTGAAAGCAGGAATGTAATCTGTTAAAAGACTCAAAAAATTAATATTCTGGGACTGGAATAGTCCACTGTTGAATATACTCATCCCCCATAGATTAGCTCAGGGGAGAGATTTTGCCATAGTTGCACTAAGCAGGAAGATTGGCAAATGCAGTTTCATATAATTAAGTTGTTTTCTGGAAAATGCTACTACCCATCTGTTTCAGTTTCCCTATATTCTGTTACAACACCCACAGACGGGCAATATGCAGCAGCATCTTCCTGATAACAGCTCAACAATGAATGCCAACCCACCTACCAAGCGTGGCAACTATAGCAATTATCCCCCTATGAGGTAATCTATGGAGGAGGCCTATTTTTCAGGGGTGATTTTTAATGGGCTGTAATGAATAAATAGATGAATATCTATGTCTTAAAGCCTTAAGAATTCATGCAACATGGATATGATAATTTATCAGAAGTCTAACTGAGCAGCATTTCTTTAATCTAATAAAACTAACTATTAACTAAGTATTGCTTCACTAAAAATGTTAATGGTGTAGAAAGTCGGTACAGCACCCAGAATTGTTTATTTTACGATATTAATTTTTTAATACGTTAAAGTATTTTATAAGATGAAGAAGAAACAAAGATGAAAATATTATTGATTATTGAACAACCATGACGCCTACACAAACCTGGCAGCCTCTTTTATGATGAAATCCGACCACTATAATATTAAGAACAGGATCATTAATAAAAGACATTTTATAATTATATATTACGAACTAACAACGGCTGACAGAACATTTTTTTGTATTGAAAAAGTAATTTTTTTATCAAATCTGTGTAATTTTGTATTTTTAGAAAATGACAAATGACAAACAGAAGATCAGTGTTGCCAACGTACCCTGATCCTACTTTGTAAGTTACTCTGATGGCTCCAGTACACGTTGGCCGAGCTTGGCGAGCGCACTCGGCAGACTTTCGTGGTGCCGTTCACACGTTGTCGTGTTTCATTCTGCGTTGGTAGAACGCGTAGTGTTTCTATATAGTTTGTGGTTGGTAGCTAGATGATGATGAACGTTAGGGCAATCGCGGCCGCTGTCATATACTTATACAGCGCTTCACTCTTCTCAGAGTGAACGAAAAAAAACCACACATGCAACAATAATTCCAGTTTGTCCTTTTTAGGGTTCCGACCTCAAAAGGAAAAAAGAAACCTTTATAGGATCTACTAGCTGACCCGTGCCCGCTTCGCTGGGGTTTTTTTCAAAATAAATGATAGCCCAAAAGAAGCCCCTAAGCTACATTATCCCTGAGCAACATAAACGCAGAGATAATTTATAATAATATTAATCATTAGATAGGTACTCTGAAATCGCAACTAAACATGTATTATTTAATGCAGTTAGGCAAGTTACTTACTCTGGTTTTATTTTTATGTTGCTCATGTTTGGGGTTCCATATAACTGATTCATTGTGAGAATCAATCAATGAACAATGAATCAATATTTCAGTCCATAATTATTAAATCGTAATGTGTTGGTATGCATATAAGTAACATTAAAAATATATTATATTGAATTATATATTTTCATAATATATATTTATTTATATGTATACATGCGTATATATATATATATATGTGTGTGTGTGTGTGTGTGTGTGTGTATGTATATGTATATATTTGTATTGTATATGTATATTTATGTATTCCTTCCTTCCTTCAACTATCCTTCAATAGGCCTGCTGCAAGAAATTTTATCATGGAATAGGCAGTGCCTTTGTACATAATTCTGTTTTTACCATTTTCCTATCGAATTATGTGTGTATATAAACTGTTAAATAAATAAATAAATATTTCCTCATTAGTCCATGTCGCCATGTTGAAACAATTTTATTAAGCCGACACTACAGTCTACTTCGACGCGTAACTATGAACTGAACATTCGGCCAACGTGTGATCGCTGTTTGCGGCTTGCGCCAAATTTCTTTGATTTGTGCACGGAAAACCGACACTATACGGCTTGTGGGCGAGTGTTGGCCGCAAACGCCAAATACACACAAAACGGCCGAGTACACGTTGGCCGAACGCACTCGGCGAGCGCGCTCGGCCAACGTGTACTGGAGCTATGATGGCACTTTATTAAAAATAATTTATGGCAGATCAAACAAAAAAACACCTCTTAACTTTTAGCTTAAAAATATAACTTTTGATGGCGCTCGGCATCACCTCATTTCCAGGGGTTATTATCATCTATAAATTATTTAATATTATAATAACCCTTTTTATAGAAACTTAGTTTAATAAAGTTTTTGAACTTTGAGTAGGTCAAATTTTGTATATTTTCTGGAATTTTGTTGTGAAAGCGTATACATCGCCCCAAGAATGAATTACTGACTCGATGGAGTCAAGTAACTGGTACTACTAGCTTTTGTCTGTTTCTAGTATTTACAGAATGAATATCACTTATTTTTGTAAAACTACTTTTATTTTTGTGTACGTACATTACATTTTCATAAATGTATAGAGAGGTCAAAGTTAATATATTAATATCCTTAAATTTTTGTCGCAGCGACACTTTAGGCTTTAAATCATAAATTGCTCTTATGGCCCTCTTCTGTAAAACAAATATAATTTCAGTGTCAGCTGCGTGTCCAGATAGCAAAATACCATACGACATTATGCTATGGAAATAGCTAAAGTAAACTAGTCTAGCTGTTTCAACACTAGTTAGACTTCTAATCTTTTTTACGGCATATGCTGCAGAACTAAGTCTGCTTGCTAGTTTTGATATATGGGGGCTCCATTGAAGCTTCGCGTCTAGTGCGATTCCAAGAAAAATGGTGGTATCTACAAGACTCAGTTTCTCCACATTTAAAATTACATTAGTATTTAATTGTTTGACATTTGGAGTCATAATTTCATACATTTCGTTTTTGTGCCATTTAAATGCAAATTATTAACATTGAACCAATTTACTAATTTACCTATAGCATTATTTACTTCATCATATTTTAGCAATTGTCGACTTAATTTGACAATTAAAGAAGTGTCATCTGCAAATAATACTATATCATGATTATCTCCTACTATGTAAGGTAAGTCATTCATGTATACAAGAAACAGAAAGGGGCCGAGAATTGAGCCTTGAGGCACGCCCATTTGTACCATCGACCCGGAAGAACTCATACTGTTAATGACAACTTTTTGCGTTCTCTCACTTAAATATGAAATAATTAAATTAAGAGCATCACTTCTTATACCGTAATGTTGAAGTTTCCTGATTAATGTTTCATGGTGAACACAATCGAAGGCTTTGGATAGGTCACAAAATATACCCAAAGCATCCTGTGAATTCCCCCATTCATTAAATATATATTTAATCAGCTCAACACCGACATCAGTTGTCGATCGACCCCTTGTGAAACCAAATTGATTTTTATGAAGTAAATTATTTATATTAAAGAAATTCAACATTTGATCAAGATTAATTTTTTCAAAAATCTTACTAAGTGTTGGTAGTACAGAAATAGGTCTAAAATTGGCGGGGTCTAATGTACTACCAGATTTAAATAAAGGTATTACTTTACTATGCTTCATTAAATCAGGAAACACACCAGATTCGATACTAGTATTAAAAATAATAGCTAAATGAGGCGCGATTGTATCTATTATTGACGCAATAACTTTAACGGAAATCCCCCACAGATCCGCAGTTTTCTTAACATCAATAGTTTTAAAATATTTTACAATAACTTTTGATGATACTTTATGAAATGTAAAATTCTTTGTACACGCATTTACATTTTGTTTAAGTAATGATTCGGCGACGGCAGGAGAAGAAATCGTATGTCTTGAAAAAGAAATAGCACGGGATTATTGACAAAATGTACGTTTGATACCTTTTCTTTTGTGGTGCTGTTATAAACGTTCACCTTTCTCTCGATATATAAACTACTGAGTGAAGGTAGTACGTGTACGTAAAGTACAAATTATAATTAATTATAAAAATCCTGGAACGCATTGGGTATCCTTTGTAAAGCACAATAAATACGTAGAATATTATGATAGTTTTGGTAATTTAAAGCCCCCGTTAGAATTAGTTAAATATATGCATAACTTACCTATTAACTATAATTATGCGCGACATCAAGCGTTTGGTGCTACAAACTGTGGACATCTTTGTCTAAAATTTTTAAGGAATTACTGGAAAAAGCATTTATATAGTGTATGAAATAAATAAACGTATCAGTATAAAAATGTCTTTCACTGTGTCTATAACTGGGACAGTAGCCTCTTTATCAACGAACTATTCACCGACAATAGAACTACGAGGAGACTACGAATGTGGTCTTTTGTATTTTTCAACTTTCTATTCTATTCCCAATATAGATGAAAGAAACAATAAATGTTATTATGGTGAAAAAGAAATGATCGAAATTCCTGAAGGGTCTTACGAGCTTCTAGATATTTGTGATTATCTAAAAAATAATATTAAAAACGCTGTACTAAAACTTACTTGTAACAATTATACATTGAAAACAAATATTTTTTGCTCTGAATATGTGCACTTTAATAGAAGCGAATCACTGGGTAAAATTTTAGGCTTTGGTATGGAAACAATAAAAGCAAATATAAGTACTGAATCAAAGTATCCTGTCAGTATTCTATCGACAACCATCGTGCGGATTGAATGCGATGTAGTTAGTGGTCCATTTATCAACGGGAAAGCAAGCCATATAATTTTTGAATTTGCACCTAATGTACCACCTGGTTATCGAATAATTGAAGTACCCAGAAACTTGATTTATTTTCCCGTTAACCAAAGTTCCATAAGTGCTATCAATATAAAGTTATTGAACGCTGAGAATAAAGAGATAAATTTACGAGGTGAAGAAGTATAACTGTATTTACATTTCCGAAAAAAAATATGATAAATTTCAATAAAAGCCCGTCTATTTCGTGTATCCAAGCCAGTTTTAAAAGAAGATCTCATAAAGGCACACCTCTTCAGCTAAAAAAGAAGCTTACCAAGTCTAACAAAGAATTTCTTAAGCTAGTTGGCTTGATAAAATGAATATTTTAAACGAATCTCAACAAACATCATACGATAACAGCATTGAAAGTTTTGAGTATCATTCATACTAACCATATGTAACTAGTTTTAACAAGAATGACGAAATACGTATTCCTATTAATCAACAAGACCTATATGTACTACCTTCACTACAATACCTGCAATACAAATCTTAATGCGATCAAGTTAAATACAGGTGAAGTTGTAGAAGATATTATGATAAATAAAATAGTTTGGTGAGATCCACACATCAAAGTATCAGATCGTGAAAGAATCAGCCTATTAAAACTTTTAGAAAAAGATAGAGCTATTCCATTGGCATTCCGTTCCTGGGACTTATATGAATATCCATTGCTACCCAAAACACGTAAACATACTTGGTCTATAAAAACTTCATCCCAAATTGACAAACCACGATTTGTGGTCATTGCCTTGCAAACCAACCGCAAACATAACGCGAAATTATCAATGGCAGAGTTTGATCATTGTCACGTACGAGATGTTAGAGTCTTTTTAAATTCATCATATTATCCTTATGAGGGGCTGAATGTCAGTTTTTCAGAAGATAAGTTTACTTTATTATACGATCAGTATGCGAGATTTCAACAGTCTCAGTAGTCGTATCATGGACACCGGTCAGAGCCGTTGATGGGTTTAAAGGAGTTCAGAGACGTGGCTCCATTATTTGTAATTGATTGTTTAAGACAACACGAAACTTTAAAAGGTTCGATCGATGTGAGAGTTGAAATCGAGACAGACCAAGAAATACCAGATCAGACAACCGCTTATTGCTTGATATTAAACGACTGTATATTCGAATACAAACCACTGAGTAATATCGTTAAGAAAATATCATGAATAGCAATACAATAATCGTCGATCTTCAAGGCTTCAAAAATAGCAAAAATAAATTTATAGTAAAGGAGTTTGCTATAGCCACTCTAGAGTACACCAATATATTCCTAATTAAACCTCCTATCCCATTCACTTCACTATCTCCTGAAGAGAAAAAACAAATTGGCTGGATTGAAAAGCACAGAGGGTATCGATGGAGTGAGGGCTTTGTTGATTATAGAGATTTTCACAGAATTATAAAGACATATTTGAAAAATAAAAAGATTTTTTTAAAAGGATGTGAAAAAATTAAACGGGTGCAAGATATTTGTGATGAAAATAATACTATCATAGATATAAGTTGCTTAGGAGCTCCCAATTTAAATACTTTTTGTGAACTTTATTGTAAAGATACTCTACTGTATAACTGTTTTACTCATAAGAAAATATGTGCGTTAAAATTGTTTTATGTATTAAGAAATGGTGTTTTGAAAACAAAATGATTGTTTGATTTTTAATAAAATATACGTAAATAAACACTTCATCTTTTAATTTAAACTACCTTTGTGTTCGAGAAGAAGAAAAAAAATTGTTTCAGACCGTTAATGATTAGTACTTATTATAAAAGTAACTGTTTTTTAGTACTACCTTGCATTTTTAACGATGAAATAGATTAGCCTTCATATTTTGTTGTTATATTATTGAAACATTTGTATTTGAGATTCCGAATGAAACGGTATTAGAAATGGAGCAAAGATAAAAAAAGCGGATTGAGAATTAGAATAAAAATTTAGACCTCTAATGGAGAGAATTGGGGCCTTCAGCGGAATATAGCTCGAGCGAAGCGAGAGCAAGTGACGCAGAAGCCCCAATTCACACCTACTTCCATATTGAAAAAAATTACGCATTTCGTTTTCCGTGAAAAACTAATGTATACACTAATATTATCCTCAAAATATTGTATCATGGACACTATTAGAAAGAAATGCAACACTTACCTCGGTGCCTTTCATTCATTTCAAGGTCACTGATTTAGGAACGTTTCTCTAGTATGAAGTGCGCACTCCCTATATTTTACAACCTCCTTGGTCGCCTCGGGTCTCATCAAACCATAGAGCAACAAGGGCCACAGGCCATAGACTATTGCCATATTAATAAGCCATACCAGCTGTACGTCTGCCAAAGAGCAACTATTATTTATACTGTGCAAAGAGTTAGTAACTGTCCTACACAGGAACGTTTTCTCAAGGTCGTGTTGCTGGACGTAGCCATCACTTAGCTTGCTACATATTTACTTATCTATGATACACACTATCGTGTGCACATCCAGCGTACTATTTGCACATTGAACGAGTGAATTTTATTCATTTAAAATGCCACTTGTTTTATCAAAACACCAAAAAATGGGAGTTCTTCTGATGTTGTCAGCAGCAATAGAAGAGAGGAAAAAATATATATATATGAAAAGATTTATTTATGATTATGAATTTTAAACTAATTTTTTAGACTAAGTCTTTAGATAGACAACAAAAGTGCGGATGCTTACTACAATTTTATGTAATACGTCTGCATTCTATTGTTTAAGCAGAATTTATTATAATTTGTTAGAACTAGTAACTACTTTATTATTACCGCATTTTGTTAAGTGAACTGGACAACTTTTTGACCTTGTTCTTTTTGTTTAAGCTGAAATTTAAATCTTTAAAGTGATAACTTAGTTATTTTACTTAATAATATAATACGTAGTTAATAAAATGTTTTATTTCTTTTATGTATCATGCCGCGGAGAATGCGCGTAAATTTTTAATGATTGAAGGTAGATAACATCAGAGCAAACGCATGCATTATTACTACATAAATTGACAAATCAGCTGTACAGTAGTATTCACACGATCTAGCATGCTTGATGCACGATAGCTTAGACGTACGTCCTGCTTATTCATTATCTATCAGCACGACATGAATAGTAGTATAGATTCCCGCTGCTGCCTTGCTGAATACAAAATACATCCAGCGTGTCCATCAAGCAATTAATAAAAATTATTGATGTATACGTCAAGCCTATTCATTGTCGTTTTGCATTGTGCGTCGTGCATGACCTTGGCGGGACGTACAGCAAGATGGACCGTGAATAAGGCGCTTTACCTACTTGCGACCACTTTGGCCCGTGTTTTTTATGCTATATATTAAGTGTATAAAGTATATAGACTTATATTCTAAGTCTATGATAAAGTATATATTTGATCTTTAAAGCAAGTATATATTTTTATCTTTCCTGGTCTTGGTTTGCTTTATATTAGGCATATCGATCCACTTAAAAAAATCAATCTCTGAATCTAAATTCGAATCAAAGTCGAATTCAAATCGAACATACTTTAGTCGATTCTCGATTAAATCGAGCATTAAAAGATCGATTTTCAATTAATCGCGATATCTTTAAACATGCTTAATATAGACACAGAACATTATTGATAATAATTTACCGTAAATACAAGTATTTGAATATAAATATAATAAAACTAATAAAAATAATATCACGCCTATATTTCCCCGAAGGAATAGGCAGTGGTGGGTAATACTACCACTTGTCACCAGTTATGTTATACGTCCCATGTAATAGGGAGTGTGTCTATTGCAATACCGGACAGACGACATACTGGGAATTTCAAGTTAGAAAAACCCAATAAACTTTGGATTACCCGGGGATTGAACTCAGGTCCTCTTGCTCAACGGTCGCACTTGCGACTACGAGGGCGGTACTGAAAATTTCGGAAATCAAGGAAGTGACAAAACATTACTATTTAAAAATGTATTTATTGCTTTTCGAAGTATTCTTTGCGAAATTTGATACATTTTTCCATACGATGGAACCAATCATTGAAGCAACCATTCCATTCGGATGTTGGGGTCTCCATAATGGCCGTTTAGTAGGCGTCCACAGCTTCTTCAGATGATGAAAATCTCTGTCCACGCAATTTATTTTTTATTTTAGGGAAAGTATAGAAATCATTAGGGCTTAGGTCGGGGCTGTACGGCGGATGGTCTTATAATTCTATGTTTTCTTGCTCTAAAAACTCTTTTGTTCTGTGTGCGGTGTTAGAACTCGCATTGTCGTGATGGAGGATGATGCGGCGGTTGTAGTTCTCTTTACGGAGTTCAGAAACGACCTGTGGCAAACAAATGCTAGCATACCATTCTGCATTAACCGTTCTTTGTGCCTCAAGAGGAATTGTCGTAACATGGCCGGTTTTGGAGACAAACGTGGCCACCATTTTTTTTGCAACACTCCGTGAACGAACAATTTTTGTTGGCTTTAACTCATTTTCGAACACCCAAACTCGTGACTGGTTTTTTGTTTCGGATTCGTACGCGTATATCCGGGATTCGTCACCTGATACGATGTTGTATACAGCATTTGAGGATCCTGCGTGGAATCTTTCGAGAGTTCTGACGCACCAAGTAACGCGAGCCGCTTTTTGCTCTTCACAGAGCGAATGCGGTATCCATCGGGAAAACAACTTTTTTACACCTAATTGTTCATGCAAGATTATTTGTATTTGATTCATGCCAATGTCTAAAGTTGCCTGAATTTCGGGGTATGTCACATGTCGACCTTCCTCAATCAGCTTAGGCACAGCATCAACGTTTTCTTGGGTGACTGCAGTTTTTGGACGACCTTTACGGGGATCATCACTGAGCTTGACACGTCCACGTTGAAATTCAGCAAACCAGCGATAAATTGTGGTTTTGGATGGGGCTTCGTTACCAAATGCAGAAATCATCCGGTCAACACACTGTTTTTGTTAACACAAACCACTTCGAAAGTCATAATAAACCATCGCTCTTGAATTTTCTCGAGTCAATTCCATTTTATCAACGACTAAACAAGTTTGATAAAACCTTGTGGCAAGACCGAGAATCTTTTTTTAAATAAATAAATGGTATTCGATTTTTAAAACCAAGGAGTTTTCAATTAAAAAGATTTGAATATGACAAGAACAGTGGAAATATTCCATTCCCGATACTTATAGTGCAGCCTATGTACTAGACCAACAAGGCAGTCTAGACTAGCCTTAGTAAGTCAGTCATTAAATTAATTAAATTTTAAGTTTATAAAATTTTATGAAAGTTAAAACTTTAAAACAATTAATACATCTCATCGCTCGAGATCCAGACGACTCCTTTCATCAGTAGCAATATTTCTCGCAACAGAAAAAAGCCTTTTACAAGGAACAGATGTTCCAATTATGCAAAAAATATTTCTTGAATCGTTTGAAAAATCGCTAGTTCTTGAATAAGTCCCTTTCGATAGATTTTTGGATCGATTCATCGAATAAGGATGAGATCGATTTATCGATTATTTTCCCGAAGTAATCGATTTTTACATTAATCGATTTCAGATCGACATGCCTTCTTTATATTATCTGTGTTTAGCTATGGTTGGTTTTCAGTTTTCGCTAGCAAATTTTAAATTATTGAACAAAAAATTGTGTTGTTGTTGTTGTTGTTGTTGTTTTACTTGGTGAAAATTATTATGTACTGTTGGTGAATTAATAAATGGACATTTCCGTTTTTGTATTAGTATAATACATAGTTTTTTTTATTGACCTAAAGTTGCTTGTGTACTATTAGTGCCTAAATAGTTACGTCGCCATTTTCGCAACTTTTGTCGGAAAATAGTTGTTTCTAATGTCATACTTGTTTATTGTTTGTAATATTTGTTCATATATTTTAATATCTTCAAATTTATAGTGTCTGTAATAGTGAAAGAATTTCGTATGTGTATTCTCCGAGTTTTGAATGGACATTGCTTCCTGATAAAGGTTAGAATTGTTTTTGTTTTAAAGTTTTTATGTCTACTGACTTACTTTTTCTTACGTATTTTAACGTGAATTGATGTATAGAACCTCGGTAAGTTATTCACCAGATTTGGTATGATTTTCTAAGCTATTTTCTTCTCTTCATTATCTAACTATTTAAGTTTACAAGACCATTGCTGGATGTTAACTTTGCTCATGATATGCTTCTCATGATTGTTTTAATCGTCACGCTTGATGATTAGACTATTGTTATCTTAAGTCGACAGTCTGCACGGTCAAGATTTATCCTTAATTTGTCCTTAACTACCAGTATGTGATCTAAAACTTGCTGATCAGAAAGACTATGAGATATGGCATCAGTCACAATCCATATGAAATTGACAATTTGTGTTATAGCTAGCTATGAGCATTATAATGTATAGACAGCTATGGAAATGTCTATTTACTGTATAACATATAGATAGTTATACATAATGATCATAACTGTTTATTTCTTATAACGATCCGCAATGCACAGAGTACCTTTGAACTGCAACGCTGCAATGTGATAGTTATACATAACGCTCATAACTGTCTATTTCTTATAATGATCCACAACGCACAGATTACCTTTGAGCTGCAACGTTGTGTTGGCTTGGAATTGTGATTTGTGATATTAAAACATCACACACTCGCTGCTGTACAAAAACAAATGTTATGCCATGTATGATAAAAATGAATCTGCAGCGGGGCTCATATTGAAACGTGTAGGTGAGCGAAGCGAAATTCGAGAAATAAGTTTGTTTCTTTCTTTTTCATATAGACACTTGTATAACTATTTCAAATTGTCAATGTGTCTGTTTTAATAAAGCAATTTTAAACCTCGTGCTGTTTATTATAAAATTCTGCGCAGTAAATACGGGTTTTTGCCATATATTGAAAAATAACACTTGTGTCCCAAAATGTAAGGATTAAAATGCATTAATAGCCTTGACCTTGTTGAGACGAAATATTATTATTGATCTTGTGTCCTTCAACTTTAGAACTTGAGTTTTCATTTTAATTAGATCTCTGAGAAACAAGTGCAATAATAAATTTTGGGTATAATATTATTATTTAAAAACTTGCTTTATTTGCTAATTCCAAGTTTATTTCAAAGCATAAAGCACGCATAGTGATATTAGTATTCATAAAAGAAGTCTAAAAATGAACAAAAAGCCTTGTAAATATTTATTTAATTTTGTGATTGTAAATATAGATATAGCTTCGTTTTAGGTTGTCTTGCTGTGTAACAAAGAAACAATGTCGCGACAAAACACTGTTGGTGGGAGTTTTTCGAAAAAAACTGATCATTTAAATAAAAAATCGTGTTGTAATATTTGTAAAAACGAATTTAGTTTTCGGACGACTTCAGGTAACCTAGTTTTATCTGAAGTTACATTTACGGCAGTGATTTATAGAAGCGTACACACAAGTTTTGTTAGGACAGCAAACAATTGCTAGATCTTCAAGACCTGTGAACACTTTGGGTGTCCTTGCGTCGGCACTAACTTAAAAGACAACTTTTTGAGCCAGGCTTCGATGTCAAATCCAACCTCCGTGATGCGATCAGCTGTACTGTACCGCAGTCTCAACACAAATAAGGAAAAATGGATGCCTTAATTCATAGAAAGATGTCAAAAGATCAAAAGTACGAAGGAAAATTCATTTCAGCAACTAAATTAGTATTTACTTAGTGAAACGAAAATAATTTTGATGATAACTGTTCTATGACAATATATTGTTAAGTTGCGGTTACATGGAAAATAGAGTTATGAATATAGATAGTTATGATAACGTTATTTGTTGTACCATAACGATAACGTTACGTTATTTAGAAAAGACATAACGACACACCGCTAATTATAGCACAAATGTTGGCTCCTGAATTGTTGACTTATCAGCACTTATTCCGATCATTAAATTATAAGTTTATGAAAAATCCAATTTAAATAAATAATTTTTTTAAATAGATGTGTAATGAAAAAGACTTGTACTTACTTGAACTTTTTGTATAACAATCAATTTAATTTATATTCTCAAAATGCAATTTTTAGTTTAATCTATATATGTAAATAAAATTAAAGTGTCTGTCTGTAATATTAAAATGATACCAGAAGTGATACATAAGCTATATTTTATCTGAAAAATAATGAGTAATATTTTTTGTGAAATGGGAAAAATGATAACTTATTTGGTCATTGATGATTACTTTAAATAACCTACATAATACAATTAATACACAACACCACAATATAATACAATTTATATACCAACAATTTGTTTTATGGTATGATGTGGCTGCCATGAGAGAACCTTTCTTCTAGAGATGTATATTATGTATATTTCAGTATCTGACCTATCTGGCCAATTTTATAGTATCCACTATCCAGCTGAATATTGGTAACTATTAGGCCAGATACTGGATATTTTATTATCTATATATTAATACAAAAGTATTAATATATAGATAATAAAATATCGAGTATTAATGATCCACAACGGCTTCGCATGGGTGATTTCTGTATCTCGACAACAGTGCCACCTACTGGGACCAAATTTGAGTCAAAACCATTCCCAAATGAACTTAATCACAAACAAAAAATTTAATCAAAATGGGTCCAGCCATTCAGGAAGTCAGATGTTCAGTCACATAGGAATTATATACATAAAGATGTGATAACTTTGTACCCCTTTTTAAAGCATATTATGCCCCCTGAGGATTGGCATGGTTAAAGATTTAATGGAGAGAGGGAGTGCAGAGAGCTAAAATTTATTTAAAATATGTGTTACAAATACATGCATTAAATAATACAAAAGGTTCATTGTTTACATTCATATATTGCCAATAAAAATAGTTTGTGGTCTAACAGTCACAGAAAGTTGATTTCCTTTTTTAAATATCCATAGGTTGTATGTCAAAGTAAAATACAGCTTACTTAATACACAAACTTAAAAATCGAATTAAATATGGTCAAAGTTTTGACCACTGGTAAAAATAAATGTACAAATGCATTTTCTTATGATTCAAGTCATGTAAAATTTGCAGCAATAAATAATTGTAAATTTAATATTTCTCAGAGAGCTCTTCTTTTTTGTTTAGTTTTTTCTCTTTAGTTGACACTATTTATCTGGATTTGGTTTGGGTACACCAACGGGACCTTATTACTAAGCCTCCACTGTCCGTCCGTCTGTCTGTCAGTGGGCTGTATTTCATGATCCGTAATAGATATACAGTTAAAATTTTCACAGAATGTATATTTCTGTTGCTTTTATAACAACAAATAATAAAAAAAATCATGAGTATCGTGGAATACTCGGTTGGAATGAAGTTCCTTGCATAGTATATTATTATTGATAAACGTAGTTAATATATTATTGATTAACAAATACAAATAAATGAATTACTAGCATCTATTAAAATGAAGCATCATTTGAAATAAAATAATATTTCTTTTATGGCAAGATAAGAAAAAGTGCGAGGTTGATAGATATCATTCCATCTCACTTCCTTATTTCGCCGCTAAGGCCGTCTACCCACTATGACACAATGGGTCGTGACGAAAAAATCTTACACTTTTTGTCGCATAGCTCCCATCCACCAAACCCGTACTGTCCGATAAGGAACTTTGTTCCAATAAATTAGAAATTAAAGGGGGCTTCCCTACTAGAAAAAACTTGTTTTTATGTTAGTATGGGACCCTTCATGCACAAGTCCGACTCGCACTTGGGCAGCTTTTTATTTATTTGGCATTTGTCTTTTCTCCTTATACATACATATCTCTGGTATCACAGACAATACTATCATTGTGTCTGTAAAAAGTGTAATTTTAAAACTACATATTATGATGTGTAAGTTTTGTGTTTTATCAATCAAGTAATTTCTTTCAACTTTCCTCTTATCTTAGTTTAAGATTTTTTTAGCTGTCCAATCCAAAACTCCATTTACAGTATGAGGTATGAGTATACATTTATAGTAAATACTTATCTATACATATAATAAAAATGTAAATAGCAGATGTCTGTACATTTTACATTTTTGTAATAAAAGTGATTGAGAGGTACTAAAAATAAGTACTCGTAATTAATAAATAAATATAAATGTTTGGCCTTACACCGGGGTGATCCAAAAGTAATGATAATCGGTTACTGCAGGTCCGCATAAAAATCCAAAAAAAATATTTTTTGCTTGCTTATATACTCACTACGTCTAAAAAAATCATATAAATAGATCACGATTTCCGGGAGATACATTCATTTGAATACGAACTGTCAAAGAGATAACATCAACATTGAGAAAAACGAAATTAGAGCGGTCATCAAGTACCTCTGTTTGACATACACAGTGACTTAGTGGAAACATTGGGGGACTCTGCTCCTCTATATTCTACAGTTGCACGCTGTCGAAAAAAAGTCGAAGATGTTGTGTTGGCAGATCGAAGAGTGACCGTCAGGCATGTAGCTGAGGTCACAGGGATCTCATATGGCAGCGTTCAAAGAATCCTTGCGAACGAGTTGCATATGAAAAAGGTCTCTGCGCGTTGGGTACTCAGAATGTTAACCGACCAGCAAAAGAAAAATCGAGTTCAATCTCGAAAAGTTTCTAGCAGATCAAGAAAATTTTTTGTTCCGTTTTGTGACTATGGACGAGACCTGGATCCACCATTTTGATCCTGAAACGAAACAACAATCGCTGGCTTGGCTCGAGCCTCCTCATCGACGCTAAAGAAATTCAAAGTTTCAAGTTCGACGGGAAAGGTTATGGCCTCTGTTTTTTGGGAGGCTCAAGGCATAATTATGGTGGAATATTTGGAAAAGGGAGCCACTATTACCGGCTCTTATTACGCAGACCAAATAAGAAGATTAAGGGAGGCCATTAAGGAAAAAAGACGCGGCAAACTGCGAGCTGGAGTGCTGTTTCACCAAGACAACGCACCGGCTCACAAAGCCGCAGTTGCGATGGCTGCCATTCAAGAAACGGGATTCGAACTGCTCGAACACCCTCCCTATTCGCCAGATCTAGCTCCTAGTGATTTCTACCTCTTTGCTCGGCTCAAGGAACGCCTCCAACGCAAGAAATTCGAAGACGATAGTGAAGTAATGGCCGCTGTTGAAGCGTTTTGGGAGGGTCAAGACAAAGAATTTTTTTTAAAGGGAATCCTGGGCTTAGAAAAAAGATGGACTAAATGTATTGATTTGTTAGGAGACTATGTAGAAAAATTAATTATTATTTTAACTTTAATTACCGTGTTTTATTTTCATTATCATTACTTTTGGATCACCCCTCGTACATTCTTTTATTTACTACAGTGCCAAAGCACTATTATCACCATATTCTATATTATAAAGTACACTGAAAGGTTAAATCTTCACAATTATACATGTTTATACTTTTATCTAAGAATTTTCTTAGTTTATGGACTGCATTTTTTGTTGATTTGCAATGTATATATTGTTGGTTTTCAGTTACTGACGTAAGCTTGAATTAACAAGTCATTATTCAAGCTTAGCTTGATAGTCCTAGTAGTAGTTCCTAGTATTAATATTGCCTTTATTTTGCATAAACTATTATTAGAATTTCTTTATAAAGTATATTTAACTATTATTTATCCCATCACTCTTTTTTAGTCCTATGACTGAAGTCTTTTAATTTTTCGAGATTCTTAGTTTACGTCATCTATCCATCTAGGTATGCTGCATCTGTCCTAGTAATTGTCTCAAACGCCTGACTTGAGAACTCTTTGTTAAGTAGTTGCTGATAATTCTGGGACCACCTGGTGTTCTAGATGGATAGTATGTGGCCATCATAACTTTTTGTATCTAATATATAAAAATTCATGTTTGTTTGTTTGTATTTTATGCATTGCCATACCGTTCATCAGATTGTGCTAAAACTTTTTATAATATATAGCGCGCATATCGTACCAACAAATTTATTTGAAAGTTATACATCACTCAACTTCAATGAATGTATTATCATTCCTAATAAAACAATATAACTCTTCTATTTTTAAAATTACATTTCAACCATTATTTTTTCTGGGAGCTTTGTCGTATATTGGGTATCTAGCAAAATCTTCCATCAATCCCTACTCTCTTTCACATAGTTCATTTTTTAAACTTCATAATATTGAGCACCTGTATTTATGACATACATTACTACGAACAATAATGGAGACAATTGTCTCTTGGGATCCATTATTTTCTTAATTTTTAAAAAAAATCGTTTCTAAATCATAAATCTATTCTTTATCTGAATCATTAACATAAAATGGAATCTCTGATAATGAGTGCATGTTTGGTTTTACTTGGAAAAATTCTGCTTTGTATATTTAATGAGTTGTTTTTTTACTCGAGCACATAATATGACATCATCTGTAAATTTCCTCCTTCAGTTAATTATAATATAATTATATTATTTAAATTACACTATTCAATGGTTGGCTATGCAAAATAGTTGTGTAGATTTTTTCACTTAATATTGCAAGATCTTACATCTGACATTACACTCAAGGGCAACAACTTTTAGTTTATTTTATAAATAAAAAATTATCCTTTTTGTTTGCAGGATTCAATGGAGAACACAGTAGATCCATAGGCATGACTGAGAAAATATTATACCCAGGTTAGTAAATTTCAATATCAACAGAAATGTTATCAGAGTTATTCTTATAATAATAAAAGTATGTTTTTATAGATAGTAAAAACTTAATAAACAATTGTTATTATTAGTAATTAATTCTTTACAGTCCATCAAAAGTCAACTGCTGAATATAGGTGATCTCCACAGATTGCCTTATAGACATGCGAGTGTTATGATGCTGCCCATCTCCTGTTTCATTTTATTAATTCTTTACAGTCCATCAAAAGTCAACTGCTGAATATAGGTGATCTCCACAGATTGCCTTATAGACATGCGAGTGTTATGATGCTGCCCATCTCCTGTTTCATTTTATTAATTCTTTACAGTCCATCAAAAGTCAACTGCTGAATATAGGTGATCTCCACAGATTGCCTTATAGACATGCGAGTGTTATGATGCTGCCCATCTCCTGTTTCATTTTATTAATTCTTTACAGTCCATCAAAAGTCAACTGCTGAATATAGGTGATCTCCACAGATTGCCTTATAGACATGCGAGTGTTATGATGCTGCCCATCTCCTGTTTCATTTTATTAATTCTTTACAGTCCATCAAAAGTCAACTGCTGAATATAGGTGATCTCCACAGATTGCCTTATAGACATGCGAGTGTTATGATGCTGCCCATCTCCTGTTTCATTTTACTCTGTTGCCTGTACCTGTAGTGAATTCTCTTACGCCGGTCGCCCCTACGCGGCAATTAAACACTTAATTAAATATATAACATTATAAAAAAATCATTTTAAAAATTGCTCCACAACCCTATCAGCATTGAGAAAAAGCCTGCTTAGCTATGGGACGTATATATGCCGTAACTTTAGTACTAATAATTATTGTCAGAAATAAAGAAAATTTAACATACTTTTTTATTTAAAAAAAGTTAAATAAATTAAAAAAATACAGCCTATGTATATGCACGGAAAACCTCTCATTTTTGAAGAGGTTTTCAGGGCTAGGAAATCGTCCGCCGGGATGCTCCAATGTCATGTTGGCGAATTTCACGTCTTCGAAATATTTTATTTTTCTTATTTCTCAGAATGCATGTTTCCTCACGATATTTTCCTTCCCCACCGAGCACGTGGTAAATCAGCACTTAAAAGTACAATTAGAATTTCATTGGTGCCGGTGCGACGGGGATCTCGCGTACTGTGAAATTTACACCGAGCGCTTAGCCATTGAGCTACCACGGCTCTTCTCCCACTTCCCCCCCCCCCCCCCTCTATCGCACTATAGAAGCAGACAAGTTTTTCTTACTGCTTGTTTGTTTATTTAAGTATGTTTATAAAAGGAATATTGCTTACAATTAGTAAAATATAGGGAAGCAGGACTAACGGCTGACCGAGAATCAGGATTTCTGTCGCCTTCAAGAGCAACTTTGTGTTTAGAAGCTCCACGTGACCGTATTTCTATTACGCGGCTATAATATTTATATCAAAAATATTTTTAAGATATCAAAAAAAGTATTTGCTATTTTGAACGCTTAGCATTTGTTTCTTTTTTCGTAATCTAAGTATTATTTAAACAACCCCCCCCCCCCCCCCCCCCCAATCGATAGTTTCATCTCATGATCATTTCTTAATGTATGTGACAAGGACTAAGGTGACAAACGAGCACACAGTCCACCTTATGGTAAGTGGTTGCTGTGACCCATAGACATCTACATCAATCCTCAATAAAGAATTAAAATGCAGATGCGTTGTCACCCGTGAGGACTAAGACGGAATGCCTCCTTTCTAGTAAAAATAAAAAGGGTCTCCGGTTCTCTACACTCACCATACGAAACACAGCAGTGTTAAGCTGATATTTTACGCTGCTATTCTGTGAGAGCGTGGTCCTTTCCCGGTCGGCCCGACCCATTCTTGCTACAACTATACTACTAATATAGCTGCAGCATGGCTCTACCACGTGCAGAAACTTGGTGGTGCGACTCCTTTTTTGCCAAATGTCCGTCTGGGTAGCCTACCAACCCTTAACTTTTGTTCCCACAACGAACATCACATGTATCGATGTGTTCCTGTCTGAATGGTATAGATAGCCAGCAGAATTACAGGTTGTGTTTTGTTTTTCGTTATTTGTATAAACACTTGTACTTGTTTCACTTGTTTTTTGTTAAGCAATTACATGTGTTTATCTAAAACACAAAAATGAAGCTGGAGTTTCTCCAAGTGACAATAATCGCTAGTGTAAATTATTGGTTGTGTTGTCTGAAGTTGACTGTAGGTGTCTATGGATAGCAGTAGCCACTTACCATCATGTGGACTGTAAGCTCGTTCGATACTTCAGTTTTATTATAATTAAAAATTTTGTACAGACGACTTCAATATAAGTTATTAAGAATAACTCAAAAACTATTGGTCTGACCTTGATCACATTCATATGGGACCACACGAGAAGTACCAGCTTTCAAATAAAAAAGAATCACGGAAATCTGTTCATCGAGTAAAAAGTTATGAGGTAACAAACATAAAAAAATACAGTCAAATTGAGTACCGTCTCCTTTTTGGAAGTCGGCAGGAAATAAAGTAATGACAATATTTTACGACTTTGTTAGTATTAGAAAATTCTTTAAACAAGAAAATATTCTGAAAGAGCCTTTAAGATTAATCAGAAAATATATTAATTTCCAATAGTTGGAAAACGTTAGAATTTTTTTTAATAAATGTGCGACAGCCAAGGGGGCCCGATCACTATGTTAAAAAAATTTGCCTCTAATAATTAACCTATTTAGGTGAGAATGTATGTAATTTTATTATGGAAGTTTTTCAGGGGTTTTAAACTTTATACAGTGAACTTTTGAAAATGTCGTACACTTATCATATCTTTATATATAAAAATTACGTGTCACATTGTATGTCCGCGATGAACTCTAACTACTGACTGATTTCAATGAAGTTTTGTATATGTGTATTCCTTGCTCCAACTTTAGAGATAGGATATTTTTTATCCCGATAAGTAACCCTCAATATTTTTTTAAGGACCAAGGGTAGTTGAAAACGCAAAACAAAGTCTGCCTGGCCAGCGAGTTTTCAAAGAAACAAACGCAAATACACTAAACTTACAATCGTCATCTGCATTTAGTTATTATGTAGTTTTGTATACATGTGTCTGTCAAGATTCAAACCCACACATTTTGCCAACCGCACAACTGAATGTAGCTTAATGAACAAGATTTAACAAGGGCTAACTCCCCGTGGAGAAACTTGTAGAAGCAGCCCGAAATTAAGTATTCGTCATTGTGAGAATCTCGTGGCAGATAAAATTAGAAATATAGATTCGTGATTTGTTTCATATTCTTTACAATACTAGGCTATTTCATTTTAAGTAGCGGCTGTACATATCCCGATTTGAAGGATAATCTTCGTATTCAAGATTGCGTATCTGTGACCTTTTTCCTTTGAAGTTGTTTAACAAGAGGCTGCAGTTAGGGTTGCCACCTTTTTTTTAACAAATATAGTATTTTTCCCAAAAAGATGCAAAAAATATAGTACTTTTGAGAAATTCAGGGGAAAGAAAGTACTTATTTATTTTTAATCAACATGTATTTTTCCATAAGGATGTATATCTGTTATTGCCTTTCGCTTTGGCCATCAATAATCTATTACCTGTGAAATAATTATAGTAAAATGAGCCATTTTATTCATATTAAAATAAATTAACAATTCATTTCTTTCTTTTCTTTGGTTTTTTTTTGGGATATGTGCAAAAACCATCATCACTTTCCATGTTTTTTTTTTAATTTCAAGAACAGAAAATAAACACTTATATAAAATTGGGCGGCATTTGAATGATAGTTGAATTAGAAATGAAAATATAATACATAGTACAATTAACTGAAATATAGTATGATACTATATATTATAGTACGGGTGGCAACCCTAGCTGCAGTAGCAACTTACCATCAGGTGGACTGTTAGTATGGTTGTTACTGTTATGTTATAAAGGAAAACTAATTTATTGTTATTAAATACCTAAGTCCATTAATGTGACTTAGGTAGGGTTATTGTTAATGTTATAAAGTCATAAAAATTATAACATTTATCCATTCAGCAAGATTTTGGGATAGCTATGTTATATTTTAATGGCGTATGATAACACCTCAGAAACTATCAGAGTTTTAAGCAAAGACAAAATCACCTTTTCAAGGTTAGAGTTATAAAATGGTTGGTTCAATAAAGCAATAATTGGTATGTGCATTAACTTTGCGATGCTTATTTGTTATGAATAGACAGTTTACAATTGCAATACTGAAACTTACAGGAATCAATCGATTTTTTGTCGGAAATCAGGGTTGGATTCTTCCACTTATCTTATTTATAAAATATTTTTATTTATAATTTTATTTAAGTAGTGTTTTATATATGAGGCCCTGAAAATTTCGGGAATCAAGGAAGTGACACAACATTACTATTTAAAAATGTATTTATTGCTTTTCGAAGTATTCTCCGCGAAATTTGACACATTTTTCCATACGATAGAAATCATTAGGGCTTAGGTCTGGGCTGTACGGCGGATGGTCTTATAATTCTATGTTTTCTTGCTCTAAAAACTCTTTTGTTCTGTGTGCGGTGTGAGAACTCGCATTGTCGTGATGAAAGATGATGCGGCGGTTGCAGTTCTCTTTACGGAGTTCAGAAACGACCTGTGGCAAACAAATGCTAGCATACCATTCTGCATTAACCGTTCTTTGTCCCTCAAGAGGAATAGTCGTAAAATGGCCGGTTTTGGAGACAAACGTGGCCATCAATTTTTTTGCAACACTCTGTGAACGAAAAATTTTTGTTGGCTTTAACTCATTTTCGAACACCCAAACTCGTGACTGGTTTTTTGTTTCGGGTTCGTACGCGTATATTCAGGATTCGTCACCTGATACGATGTTGTATACAGCATTTGAGGATCCTGCGTGGAATCTTTCGAGAGTTCTGACGCACCAAGTAACGCGAGCCGCTTTTTGCTCTTCACAGAGCGAATGCGGTATCCATCGGGAAAACAACTTTTTTACACCTAATTGTTCATGCAAGATTATTTGTATTTGACTCATACCAATGTCTAAAGTTGCCTGAATTTCGCGGTATGTCACATGTCGATCTTCCCCAATCAGCTTACGCACAGCTTCAACGTTTTCTTGGGTGACTGCAGTTTTTGGACGACCTTGACGGGGATCATCACTGAGCTTGACAAGTCCACGTTGAAATTCAGCAACCCAGCGATAAATTGTGGTTTTGGTTGGGGCTTCTCACCAAATGCAGAAATCATCCGGTCAACACACTGTTTTTGTGTTAAACGACTTCGAAAGTCATAATAAATCATCGCTCTTGAATTTTCTCGAGTCAATTCCATTTTCTCAACGACTAAACAAGTTTGACAAAACCTTGTGACAAGACCGAGAATCTTTTTTTTAAATAAATAAATGGTATTCGATTTTTAAAACCAAGGAGTTTTCAATTAAAAAGATTTTAATATGACAGGAACAGTGGAAATATTCCATTCCCGATACTTTTAGTGCAGCCTATGTATAGTACTTACCTGTTAATATACGAAATAGCTAGTTGAAACAGCATGGTGGCAATATTTCTCAAACACGTATTTTGTACACGGGCAGAGTTTACATTGAATCGTGGTGCATGTGCATCGGTTGACGCATCGCAGTCGGATCTTTACATAAGGCACGAGGGCGAGGAAGTATGTAAAGCGCGTACATAAGACGCGGATCGATGCTGGAACCGACAACCGTACCTTTCTATATATACGTATTTTTATCGGACTAAAGATAAATGTTGAGGTTAATTCAGCAACGTTATGAAATATTAAAGCTTATTACTAAATTTGGTAAAAGTTCTCATTTCGTTTTTGCTAAAATGAGCGAGTTAATATACCACAGAAACAGGTAATTCAAGTGAAATCCTTATTGTTTATACTTTAATTTGTATATGAGCTTTGCAAGTGAACAAGTAGATTTTAAGGTTGACGAAAAAAATTGTAATGACGTCATTCATCAAACGAAAATCTTTATTCGTTAACATTTATTTTGTTGTACCGCACATGCGCGCACCTTGGTTTTATGGCCTTGATGTCTCCTGAAAGCTCAAGTCGTCTCTATAGAAATATAACTAGAATTTTTAAGTTAAAATTTTAAATACTTTTTTATATACGTTGGACTAATATTGGGGTGTATAAAAGGATCCGTCAAGAGATTTTTCGTGATAAAGATAACAACGCTGCTGGCGTTTAGCTGTAATTTAAATGATTAGTATGTTTCTCTGTCGTAACTACATATCGTTTTTGTTTTCATTCAAATATGCTCACCTTAACATTTCACAGGTCTGAACAATTTAACTGAAAGTAATTTAGATCTTGTGTACATTCCTCATAGTTGTATGCTTAAAAATAGTTTAAAATAGCAAAACAGAGGTTGTTAGCTGCAATAGGGCCAGTGAACTGGGCTGGGCGCTATTCTACAAGTGAAACCCGACTCGCTCGAGGTCAACGAACTGTTCATTTCGCTGCATCCGTTGCAAATACTCAGCCGCGCATCGCTGTTGCCACCAATTCTGTCGAGTGAATACGCTACTTTTTCATTGCTTAGTCAAGTGAAAAAGTAGCTATTGCGAAAGGAATCACAACCGACGCCGTCTCGCGGACACGATATTCCCATTCATTTGATATGTTTTATTCACCGTGAAAGAAGATATTTGGTATTTGGAGTTGTAAAAGAACAGCGGTTTTGTTTCTATACATTTTATTTAATCAAAAAATGAATTTAAAAAAAATAGCGAATTTTACTAGTGCTAGAAAAAAGATATAGGGTGTACATAGTTTTATCATAAGCCAGGTTTTTTGCTAGTTACATTTTGAAATCGGCAGGAGACTTATAAACATAAAAACTCACGCCTGTCACCCAGAGGGGTAGACAGAGACTATGGAGTTCGCAACTGATCGGACCAGTTGCGTCTCCTACCAAATGGAACTCCATAGTATCTGTCTACTCCTTTAAAAAAATTAATCATGTCATAATAAAAATGTAACCATGCTATAATAGCGGCAACATGGCTCTACTACATGTAATATTAATTTTAAGAATGATCGATCACCTATTAATTGGAGAGTGCAATTAAGTATATATCTTTGAAACATTAGAGGAATAGGATAACTAGTCTCTATCTTGACTTAAGAGTAGAAGAGCGACAGGTAGGCAACGAAATTTAAAAGTTACAGTGATATTAACTCGAAACAACTCGTCAGACAAACCCTTCAATCAGGAATTGGTCCATATACAACGTTTGCTACTATTAGCTGGTAGCAATATTATAAGCGAGATCATACGATCATTGTCAGATTTCGAGGATGTTGTTTTAGTCGACTTCAAAAAAGTAGGAGGTTCTCAATTGGACTCTGTTTTTGTGTTATGAGATATATTTGTCAACTATGAACAGTTTTTAATTATTCTTTTTTTATTAAATAAAGGGGTATTTAGGGGGAAGTAATCATTGGTGGTCCCAATGATTACTTCAAGATGGGAAAAATAGGGATGAAGTTTTTAACATTTGCGTACGTATACAGGTGTCCCAAAATTCAACGATAAACGGGCACCAGAGGGTGGACCTGCTCATGACTACTCGAGAAAAAATAAAAAGAAAAAAAATCTAAATCGTTTTTGAAATTACAAAAAAAAATGAAATTCTTCGAAAATCGATACCCCGATATTGTATTTTTAACTACCATGAGCACATTTTTAATTTTTTTTTTGTATCGGCAACCTTATTAGTACTGCTGTAGTACTGACTACGCACATCTGCAATTCAAGTTCTAAGAACTAGCAACAAAAACCTTTTTTAGCACATAGTGTAGTGTAGTGAAAGTGATTAACTAGCAACAAAAATTTATGTTCAAAATTTCGGTTCTTGTTTAGAAATAGTAGGCTTTTTTTGTGGCTAGTTTTTTAAGAGTACTATAGCATTTTAGAATCTTGGTTAGTTGCGTCAATTTTTAAAAAAAACTTGCCATAGTAGTGTCAGTACTTTTTTTTTTACACCACAATGAGTGAAAGTGGACTGAAAGTAAAAATCTTTCAAAATTTTAGGGGAAAAAATTATTTTGAATGATTTTTGTGTAAAAACTACATGTATTCTGGGATTTATAAGAGTTGTGGTAGATAGCAGTACTACTAAGGTTGTCGCTACAAAAAAATACAAAAAAAAATTAAAAATGTGCTCATTGTAGTTAAAAATACCATATCGGGGTATCGATTTTCGAAGAATTTCATTTTTTTTTGTAATTTCAAAAACGATTAAATTTTTTTCTTTTTATTTTTCTCGAGTAGTCATGAGCAGGTCCACCCTCTGGTGCCCGTTTATCGTTGAATTTTGGGACAACCCTGTACTATTTAGACTACTTTCTTGTTTTTACATTGAACTTGTGATATTCCTTAGTCCACTCAAGCGGGTGAACTACTTAGTAAAAAGTAAAGCCTTGATTTAAACAAATGAAAAAAAAGAAGAAACAAAAAAAAATGAAAAAAAAAACATTTAAAGTCGGGGCTTTAATGCTTTTATGTCTTAGTACCGTCTCCAGGAGTATTATGCGGCAATTATGTTATTAATTTTTTTATCGGCAAGTCTTTTATTTACATTATAAGTGTTACGAACGGACACACAGTCCACCTGATGGTAAGTGGATGCTGTGGCCCATAAACATCTACATTTATCCTCGATTAAGTATCAAAACGCAGACGCGTTGTCACCCTTGAGGACTAAGATGGAATGCCTCGTTACCAGTAAAAAGGGTCTCCGGTTCTCTACACTCTAGTTCTATTTTACTCTGGCATTCTGTGAGAGCGTGGTCCTACCCCGGTCGAGCCGACCCATTCGTGCTACAACCATAATGTAGCTGCAGCATGGCTCTACCAACTAACCACGATAAATCGGCGTTACATTTTTATTAAAAACTTTAATATTTATGAAGGGGTGTCTTGAGCGTGGGTAATTTTTTCAATAAAACATTTTTTTTAAACGCAAGTTAAGTTAGAAATACACACAAATTCAGATTAAGTTATTGGCAAGCAAGAGAGATTAATAGGATGTTAATAATAACATGAGGTTTTTGCCAGCAGTTAGTCAGTAGATGAGCCATAATATGAAATGTTTACAGTGTGCATATTTAGCATTAATTGTCCCGTAGGAGTAACCTAGTAGTAGTAGGAGGCCATAAGGCATAATATGTGGAAGAGTCTATAATCCATATGTTTGTCACCACTTACCATACTTTTAATCGTGTTCACCAGCCAATAAAAGTTCAGTTCTGGACATTAGTCTCTACCGTTGTAGGGAAATTTTATGTCGGTCTTAACACGAGTAATTATTCCGTCAATCATTTACAATGCATAAGATATTTCTAAAATTGCATGTAGACATCCTTTACGCCCACGGGACGATATAGGCTGATGGTTTTTATGTCGCCACTTCATGGAAGTTTCCAAGAAACCTTCCTTTTATTTTAACGCTAATATCTGAACTTGACCAGCCTTGTTTAACAAATTTTTAAAATTGCCTAATTAAAAAAAATTGCTGATATTATGTCATGAATGTTTTTGTGTTAATAACAATGCAAATGATCATCACCCGTCTAATTAACAAGTGGTAAAAAAAAATTTGTACAACCGACTCCAATATAAATAAAATGAGAACATCAGTGTAGTCGAAGTCAATTACGAATATGCGTTATTATGGATAACTCAAAAACTACTGGTCAGATCTTAAAACGAGAAGCAGCAGCTTTCAAATAAAAACATGCGTGAGTGTCGTGGAACACTCAGTTGGAACGAAGTTCCTTTAGTAGTATATTATTATTATTTAGTATTATTGATTAACAAATACAAATAAATGAATTACTAGCGTCTATTAAAATAAAGCGTCATTTAAAATAATATTTCTTTCATGGCAAGATAAGAAAAAGTGCGAGGGAGATGGATATTATTCCATCTCGCTGGCGCTATAGAAGAGAGTCGTGATGTAAAAATCGTAGACTTTTTCTCGCCTAGCCGCCGTCCGCCAAATTCATACCGTGCGATAAGGATCTTCGTTCCAAAATCATCAAAATTGGTTCACCTAGATAAAAGTTCTGAGGTTACACAAATTAAAAATAAATTAAATTGAAACGTCTATAAAAAAAAAATTGACAAAATTTGCTATTTGACGTGTAAAGAAAGGAGATTTAAGTAAGTAAAGAAAATATCATAAAGTTTAACGAATGTTTAAAAAGTCTCTCTTTTAATGACATAAAATACAATAGACCCATATAAAGCCTACGATAGTTTTGTCGATATTTTTAAACTATTTATGTTTCCCCCTGAAAATAATAACAATTAAAATCACCAGTAAACCTAAATGGGTATCCCGTGGAATAATAATGTGCAGCAAACGAAACAGGTAGATGCTATGGACCTGTAGACTAATACCTACTAAAAAAAACAAATTAAACTATTTAATATATAGTAGAACTTCATCATTATTACAACCCTTCACAAGTCCACTGCTGAACATAGGCCTCCCCCAAAGTATTCCACAAAGCACGGTCCTGAGCCACCTGCATCCATCGACTTCCTGCATGTCTTACCAGGTCGTCACTCCATCTAGTGGGGGGACGCCCTACACTTCGCAACTCAACTTGCGCTTAATAATTACAAAATAAAGACATCAGATAATACATATATAAAAAAAATGACGTGGCGAATAATAAATAGTTTATAACAAAACCAGCCTGACGATTGTATCTCAAAAATATAAAATGATACAGATCAGATTATCACCGATTGTCGAGATATATGCAATGTTTTTAATAATTATTTCATAGAAAACATCTCTCCTATATCAGGACATGGAACTAAAATAACAAAGCTGATATCGGATATTATGACAATAATATCTCAATTAGCAAACAAATCCAGTGTAGGCTATGATGATATATCCACAAAAGTCATAAAAGCAGTTAGAGAATACATTTGTAGTCATATTATCAATCTAAGCATAAATATAATAAAATAATCTTTTTAATATTGCTATGAATCTAAGCATACGCGCTGGCGTATATCCAGACAGCTTAACATTTCTATTGTTAAGCCAATTTTTAAAAAAGAAATTAAAGAACGTTTGGAGTTCTATTACGCTAGTACCCATTTTCTTAAATTTTTTTAAAGAAATCATTTATAAGCAGCTATATATGCATATTTCGAAACAAATAATTTCGTAATTGATGAACAGAAAGGATTTAGACAAAATAAAACAGTCAACAGGGCAGTTTTATGACTTCTTAAATCTAATATTATTCTACAAAACTTGATTATATATTGATAATTACAATTAAAGGACATTGCTCTGCGCCCATACATTGTTCGCCCTGGAACCAAGAGCATCAGAAAATTATGTATTTTATTGTTGATCATTAGTAAATTCCTATTTGATCTTATTTTTATAGCGGACTAGCTGCATAATAGATATATTTCTAAAAAAGTATCAGATTTTGAGGTTATAATCGAACCATGAATATTACGATTTTTCAGAGATCCGAGTGATTTTTAACAAACTGAAAAACGATGTCCTAAAACATTTAGCTATTTCTAGTACCTATCTACTTAATTAGGTATGCAATTTTTGTTCTAAAGCCTAAGTGTATGTAAGTGCAACGTATAAATGCATAGAATGTAGTTAACAAACCTGCTTTCTGAGCATTGGTTTTGAAATGAGAGATAATGTTTGTGTGAATTAATGTAAAAATAAAAATATATGTATATAAAGGCTGTTAGCATTTAGATGTTGTCATTAGCATATACGGTACGGTAAGATACCTATTACCTACCTAAATGTATAAGGATTTAGGCTGTCAGTCACGCCGCTAAACATGCCGTCGAACAGCGAGCGTATCAACCACGGTTTCAACCAAGTTTCAACAGCGCGCGCATGAACAACGTGAATATTATAGACTACTATCTAGTACATTTGCTAGCGTGTGTGTCTGGACGGCGCTGTTCAAACGCGTGACTATGAAACCAGCCCTACCGACTTAGTACCTAATTGGTAGTATAAGTTGTTTTTACACGTACATTAACTTATTATGTTTGAATTAGAAATAAAACACAGATTAATTTAATGTTTATTGTTCATTTTCTAAATTGGAAATAAGAATATTGTCTAAAAACTGTGCAGGGATGCCGATATTATTTTGATGTCTCGTAAAGCTCAAGTACCAAATAATGGTCATGACATGGGCGCAGCAACCGATGGTTCTGCGTACAACGATGCAATTACAGCAATATTGCACGATTGCTTCTCTGTTCATCTTTAAACAATATTGTACCACCAGCAGAGCCGCTATTTACACAAAATACACTTTCCATTGCGTATGCGTAAGTCCGTTTATGAATGCTAGGTTATCATTTGAGTGGTACCTAGTTCCAAAAATCACAGTAAGTTAAGTCGTTCTTGAAAGCAATCAGAGTCCGTTAAAATAGCCAAGTCCTAATGTTCAATATATAGTCCCGAAAGTCACCACAACACCGATACAATTATGTACAAAGACAATTACAATTGCTAACGACGCCAACCAATGTAACTTTGACAGAATTAGAGATAACGGTACAAAGTAGGCATGTCCATTTGAAATCGTTTAATCGATTGTTTATAGTAACAGAATCGATTTTCCAGATCGATAAGATCTGAAGAATCCTTGTCCGATGTCGATACAGAAACCTCTCGAATCGGACTTATTCAAGAACTAACTATATTTCAAACGATTCAAGAAATACTTTTGCATAGTTGGAACATCTTGTGACAGACAGAAAAACTGTTCCGTTCTGGGTTCGATCCCAGGGTCGGGCAAATTATTATTGAGTTTTTATAACTTGAAGTTCCCAGTAGTAGCACGGAGTCTGGATTTGTGTCCGGTGTTTGGCAATACGCGCATCCCTTATTACATGGGATGTATAACATAACAGTACTTACACACCTCTACCTACTCCTTCTGGAAAATACTGGCGTAATGTTATATTTATTAATTTAATGATTTTTCTATACAGTTACTTGTATTTACAGTAAGTTATCGTCAATAATGTTCTGTATCTATATTAGGCATGTTTGAAAATGTCGCGATTGATCAAAAATAGATCTGATAATGCTTGATTTAATCGAGAATCGATTCTAGTATGTTCGATTTGCATCGATTTTGAGATCGTATTTTTTTCATGAGAGACTGACAAGTAACCATTTAGTGACATGAAAAATAGGAGCGCCAAATACGATACGACTTATGAATATTTCCTAAGATTTATTATAGCCGTACGTTACAAACAGTATACCATCTATATAGTATATATCATCTTTTGTCATACGATAATATTAATACCATAACACTGTCCTACTTTACTTATAATAACACGTACGTCTCTACTTCTTCCATACTTGTAACAATATTCATAATAATATCTGTATCTAGTCTGCAATATTGCTCTTTTAAAAAAAACACATTTATAATTAATGCAGTGACGATAACAGTTTTTTTTTTAAATTAATTGTCGTAAACTCCTAAGTTATCGTTTAGTAAGACGTAAAATGTACTCCTGTCTAAACGATCATTAGAAAATCCTGAATAATTATCTTTACGAATATTTTTCTTCAGCAATATTCTAACTACCTATTCAAAATCGAGTATGACATTCAATAGGTATAGTAGATTTTAAAATTATACTTGTAGGGAATAATATAAAAGAATATAAAGAAATGGTAATATAATATTTTTATTGAAGCTTCTTTTAGCAACTTTATTCGAAATAAATTAAAATGTAATTCAGATTAAAAAATATACAACAGTTCATTAAAAATTCAAAAATCGATTACAATCGATTGGGCATCCCTATCATTTTTCGACAACACATGATGTTTGGCGAAGATGGCGGCGATTAATGTTATTAGTCGAATATAATACTTTTTAATGTTCATTTTTGCACGCAGCTAGTCCGTGTTATAAAAGTATTTGCAACTAATATAATAAAATAGAAAATTAATTATCGTTTATGTCCGATGCTTTTTTTACACAGGGCGGTTTTGAACATTGTCCTTTATTATATAAACTTTTTACTTCTATGTCATCAAAATGTTAAAAAAAATTATTCTAATTTGGCAATGGCAATTGATCATATTATAATTGCCTGAAATTGTAAATTTGCATGCCTCTTGGTAGAACTTGGTAGTTTGTTTGTTCGTGTTTATTGTAGAAGTAAGGGTGCGAAACGAGCAGACAGTTCACTTAAAGGTAAATGAATGCTATCCTATAGACATGTACATGAAAGCATTAGTAAAACTTGGAATGTAGATGCGGTATCGCCGCTGAGAACCAAGATGGAATGCCTTGTTACTAACAGAAATACGAAATAGTCTACAATTCCCTAAACTGAAGATACGAATAACTATTACGCTGCTATTTCTCGCTGGTAGTCTATGAGAGCGTGGGTCCTTCACTAGGCAAGCTAACTCATCCGTGCTGCTTCGGTGGTCAAGTGGTTGTAAATGCGGCTGCTGTGCAACATCATGATGTATACACTTAGGGCATTATAATCCTGCCCTGACCAGACGGCTAGTCTCCGTTGAGAGGCGCTAAAAGTTAAGGGTACCGACTGCAAATTGAATAGTATGTTCGATCCGATAACTGGCGTAACCACCAAGATTACCTACTTGAATAAGAAGGAAAGTGAAAGGAAAAATAATATTTTCATAATATAATTTACTTATGCATATACGGTGAGATGTAATATATCAACTTCAGGTTAAAGAAAAAAAAAACAAACAAAACAAAAAGGGATTATAAAGTTTTCGTTAAAAGTTTACCTATATTTTACGCGCCGCAAGATTCTGTGTTCCAAACCGGGTATCCGTGGGCGCTTATCGACCGCTTGAATCACCGAATCGCATTTCGCTAGTCAACCCTTTCCAGTAAGTGGCGGCCTTTAACCACCCTCGCCTCACTTATTCATGAACTTCACTAATGATTCCGACGCGACGCGACGGCTAACTCGCGCCACTAGTCTTTGTACTACTCTTATATTCATACTTATCAAATAACATACCGTTGTTTAACTCTATTTTGGTATTTATAAAATATTGCTCATCCGTCCATTAATTCCGTAACTGATCATACCAATTTGTATCCTTATATTATTCAGTTATCATAAATTTATGAATTTCAAACTTTAAAGCAAAATCTAGATCAGGATCGCCTGAGCTGTTAATTTTGTAGGTTTTATTTCTTTCGACTTCATATTGTTTCAATTAAAAGGTTTCTTTGGTCGCTCTAAAAGTCGATAAAATGTATTGTATTGTAATAAAATTCTATTTGACCGAGCAAATGGTTCACCGCTTTTCGCCCACGGAAACTGGTTTCACGGCGCGCTTCTCAATTCGCGGACTGCAGTCCTTGCGGAGCGCATACGAGCCGCTAATATTGTTGCATAGTCTTTTTTTTTTATGATTTTCTACCTTTTTATATAGCGTTCCATATATTTCCGAATATGAGCATAGAATAGGTTAGACTATGTGACGCTTTAAATGTAGAGGAGAAAAAGAAAAATCTTTTAGTGTCGACGTCGAGGGAAGGGGAAGAGCCGGGTGTTTAGGGGTGCGGTCGGCGGTGGTAGGGGGTTATATAGTGACGCGATCACGTGTACATTTTGCAGCCTGTATTGATCCCGTCGTCTTTTTCTTGTTAAATACGACAAACCTGCGTGATTACCGTCAATTTAGGACTTATAAGCCTGCGATGGGATCTGCGTAACATTTACCGTCTTATTACAAAGAGTGTATCGAGGTTTAACTAGAGTCTGTTTCTTCTAATAAAATCCCGTGAATGTGTGAGCGAAATTGTTAAGTATGGAATTTGACTACTAATGTCAAATTTCGCGAAGACTGGCGTCGCGACTGAGGGACTTCTTTCGTCATAAAGACTTCTTCAAACGCGAGACTATCGATAAACCACGTTTTGTAAAAAGGCTGTTAGACTTTATTCCTTTGATCGATATTTATATGAAATGTAGTTTTTGAGAATTACGATTCGTCGAAATAATCGTTTGCATATTGTTCGTATCGAAAATTTTGTTTGTAAAATGTCTAGTGTCTGTGTCTAGTCTTATAAAACCAGCTATTGATTTAACATTTCATTTCATGCGCAATAATTTTCCTTTGTTGGTAGTTTCAGAAGAACAGTGCGCAATATTTAATTTCAGCACTAACAGTATAATTTCAATTTAGGCTGTTACTTATAAGAATCTATTTTAATATAAGAATTGCTTAAAGTTGCTCCTTTATTTTTTCTAAATGACAATAGAAAGACACATAATTGTATAGAGTTAAATAATACTTAATTTAAGTTAGCAATAACCAACGAATATCTATGACCGTAAATGTTTTCCTGTTATACAAAAAGATCTACAAATCTATAAATTGTAATATGTTTTAAACAAAATAATACATTTTTATACGTGGTAGACCCATGCTGCATCTATATTATGGTTGTAGCATGAATGAGTCGGCTCGACCGGGAAAGGAATATGCTCTCACAGAATACCAGCGTAAAATAGCAACTTAACGCTGCTGTGTTTCGTATGGTGAGTGTAGAGAATCGGAGACCCTTTTTACTGGAAACGAGGCATACCATCTTAGTCCTCACGGGTGACAACGCATCTGCATTTTGATTCTTAATCGAAGATAGATGTAGATGTCTATGGGCCACACCAATCACTGTACCATCAGGTGGACTTTGTGCTCGTTTGCACCCTTATCCTATTAGAAAAAAAAACATTATTACAATTTAGCTCTTTCTGACTGAAATTCTAACTATCATCACTAGAGATTCTAATACGATTTCTTACATAATTTGTTTGATTGAATTAGCATAACATGTGACATTTAAATGTCGACGTTTCAATAATTAGTTTGTAGAAAGATTCGTCGCAAGCTACAATACTAAAATAGACATCCGAATACATAATTTGTGCGTTCCGTTTCGAAGGCAAGAAGAGATGGATGCCGTTTCACTGAATAATGCTACCCGCAGTCGTATAATACCAGGTGGCACGCAGCAACTCTTCCGAACCCGATAGTCGTGGATAGATGTGGCACTCCGCCGTGAACTGCGTTCCTGATTTGGGTGCGTGCCATTGGTTTTTTTATTTTCGTCAACTAAACCTCTGTCAGTATAGGGTCGCTGTACATATTCATTGTACTATTTTAGTTTCGAATCGAATGGTCCTAAATCGCCACGTTATATACCGTGCAATACTAGTTTTAAAAATGGATTTATAAATATTTCTTTGTGTCATCTGGCTAGTGGCACTTCACGGAAATCGAAACTCGATACAAGGTCGAGAGATGAATCGTAAAAAAATGATGGTCGATGTATCGACGACGACGCAAAAAACAAGTATGATTAAAATTAATATCATTCGTTATTAGAATTAACGGTCTTTCGGTCTAATTACGTGGTTTCCATAATTATCGTTATTTCTGGACTTAGTCTTAGACTTATCCAATCTATTATCAGCATGACCTCTACTAATATGATTAAAATTTTATTGCTCGCTGCCGCTTCAATTTATTATTCGTTTGTATACTGAAAGGGAATAAGCATCAATGATTACCGGAGCAAACGGCTAACCGTGGCTACGGCATTCGGTAACGTCAGACAACAGACGGAAAGGAGGCGTGAGAGCCAGTGGAGTTGAACGCTATGTAAGATTGTGTGCACGCTCTATTTTGGTCGCGGTGGCACACTCGGCGGCTAATCGGCACGTCACGTGACGAGCGCCGGAAGGACGCGGGGTGAGGATTTGCGGGACGCGGGCAGGGCGTCGGAATGCAGTCACCACCGCTCGATGCACAGCTCTCCGATTGATCGTCAAACTGCCTCACTACTTAACATTCTATTATTCTATTTTGTATTTCATGTTCGATTACTCTTCGACCCAATAATAAAACAGTTCATGTTAATTTGCATGTACATTTATTCCTTATAAAAATAATTAATGTCATAATAATGTATATGCAGTCAATGGAGATACTATTATCACCTACAAATAATTTTGATAATTGGCATATTCCTTTTGCGTTCGAACTCGTTAAGTTAACACAAGTGGTATAAGCGTATAAGCCGACACCAACCCACCTGCGCCAACAGTTTGTGGAAACAGGTGTCATACGTTATGGCGATCGGTTTTGACTAGGCGTTTCAGTCGGTTACTTCAGATGTTTTATTTCGTTATCCGTGTTAGGATGAAATTGTGGAGTAGAGGCAGTAATTGCAGCGCGCGGATTGCAGGCGATAGCCCCCCGCACGGCCGCGCCGCCCCGCTCTCGAACACCGTAAGTAAACAGTCTGGTGTTTATCCGCGTCTCGCTCGCACCGACCGCGTCGCGTCGCGCTTCAGAGGTGCACTCGCTGTTCCTATTATTTTCGTGACGGGTATTGCGCCGAAGCCGATTCCCGTATCCTCGCCCCGAGACGCGAGGTCCGGTCTCGCGGCGGAGGCGGCGGCGGCGGCCGCTCGCATCGCGCGCCAGTCCACGCCCGAGGCTGACTGTCGCATCGGTTTACGCCTAATGAAACGTTTACGTGTTGTTAAGTCGCCGACATCGCCGTCGACATTCGGTTGAAATCGAAAATGCGTCATATTCTAGCGAATGCGATACGCGCGCGGCGCGACTGACGGTACCGCAGTAGTACAATCTGACTGTGACGTGCCGGTGAGAGTGTGCAGGTTGTGTTCCGGTGTGCTGATGAGACACGTGCATGTGGATGGGGTGCGGAGCGGAGTTGGAAGATGCATTTCAAGGAGTCGTTCGCGATGAGCGATCGTCCAACCGAGCGCGGCCGGCGCAACTCCCGCTGCAAGGGTGGGTGTCTGCATCCGCGGCCGGGAGCACTCTGTGCTCGAGGCGCCCTCATCTACTCTAACAGCTGTCTTTTTTAACTATTTCTCTGCGCGCGTTCACTTTATAGCTACGGTTATGACTACTGTTAACCACAATATTATGATAGTTATTGACATCGCTCTTTTAATGTTCCCACGTGGTAAATATTTATTGATAACATTGTAATATTAATGGTCTCGTGTAGTTTCTGAGATAATCAATAAGAAATAAACGTAGCATTTGCGATGGCGACCACGACACATTTATTGACATAATACGCATTTGTACTGAAATTTCAAGGCCGCACGGTTTACAATTTACTTTTAACTTTTTATATGCTGTTTTTTTGTAATTCTTAGGGTAACTTCAAAGTGTAAAAAACGTGGCGCATGTGAAAATTTCTGTCATCAGTTCAATCTAGATTTTTAATGAGTCGCAACTGCGGCATTAGTAGTCACGAAAGTGGAACAACGATAGTATGTTCGAATTACTTCACACACTTATATGTATTGTATATCTATAATCTATATGTACCTACTCGGAAACTGTATAAATATACCTAACTAGCAAACTCACACATACGTACTTTAAAATTGAACTCGCTACAAGGCAACGAAATAGGTACATCTTGAGAATTTAATTTTTTAATTATAATGTAACAAAAGCAATAAGCAAAGTGAATAACTTCTTTATTGTCATCAACTTTTTTAACTGCTGTTTGTTTTGTTGTACTATGAAGTTAATAAGATTTACGTACATAGCTATGTTACTTTAGTAGTCACAACGGCAGTTATGTAAATATACATACATACATATAATCACGCCTCTTTCCCGTAGGGGTAGGCAGAGACCAGTTCTTTCCACTTGCTACGATCCTTACATACTTGTTTTGCTTCGTCCACTTTCATTATTCCCTTCATACATGCTCTACGGTTTAGGGTACTCTTGACCTGGCCTTTTTTGAAAAGGCCAGGTCAAGAGTTATGTAAATATATTGATTTAAATATATTTACATAACTGGCGTTGTTAATAAATAATTATTTAAATTTTCTGAGATTATATAGAACCAGAGTACGAAACCTATCTAACTGCAGAGAGGTCTTAAGACAGAGTAACATTATATCACCGGAACTCTTCACCGCTGTATTGGAAGACGTTTCCAAGATACTGAACTGGAAAGGATTCGGTATTAGTGTCAATGCCGAATACATCACTCACGCTCTTATGGCAGGAGGAGTTAAACACTATGTTCGATGACCCCAATAGTGCCTCCCAACGGATTGGTCTTAAGATGAACATGGACAAAAACGAAGATCATGATGTGTGACGTTCATAATATCACACCTATGCCAGTAGTTGTTGGGAGCACTAAGCTCGAAGTTGTTGACGAGTATGTTTACATGGGACAAATAGAATAGGTAAATACAACTTCGACCGAGATGTCAATCGACGGATTCAACTCAGCTGGCAATGTTCGGAAGATTACGACACATCTTCTCGTCAAGTATACCTCAAAACTTGAAAACAAGATTGTAAAACGTGGTGCGTGTTGCCAGTGATGTCTTATGGATTTGAGACGTGGTCCTTCACTGCTGTCCGTATGAGGAAGCTCAAGGTCGCTCAGCAAGCTATGAAGAGTTCTATGCTCGGGGTTTCTCTACGTGATAAACTTAGAAATGAGGATATCCGCAGTAGAACCAGATTACCGACATAGCCCAACGGATTAGTAAGCTGAAGTGGCAATGGGCCGGCCATATAGCTCGAAGAACCGACAACCGATGGGGAAGAAAGGTTCTCGAGTGGCAGCCTCGTACCGGCAGGCGAAGTGTAGGGCGTCCCCCCACTAGATGGAGTGACGACCTGGTAAGATATGCAGGAAGTCGATGGATACAGATGGTTCAGGACCGTGCTTTATGGCATTTCTTGGGGGAGGCCTATGTTCAGCGGTGGACTTGTGAAGGGCTGAAATAAAGAATAAATATTATGTTCCTTTATCGATAATAGTATGTTTTTTTTTTTTCAAAAACAAAGTGATAATCGTTTCATCGCTTTTTTTCATTTACATATTTATATTTTATGGCTTATAAAAGTTACTACGATTTTTTTTAATTATCTTCATGTACATAATTTTAATGTAAGTAAACATAAATATTTTTTTATCTTACTTTGCATATTTTAATATGTGTAATTTGTTTTAATTACGCGTTCCGTTCGTTTTCAAGTTATTGAAGTATCTGTAATTCATTTTTAAGCATATATCTAATTGGAGTACCGTTATGGCTAGTTTCTCTTCAACAATAATCACCGTTTCCTGCTCGGTTTTTTTATTTTTATCTGGTAGCTTATTTGAACCACCAAATCTACAGCTCTTTATTAAAAGATTACAGTAGATTTGGGTAAGGGTGAATTTAGCGTGTAAATGTAGTCCTTACACATTCCAAACTACTGTACTATAAACCTTATACTTTTTAACTTACAATTGACTATAATGTATCGTCATTACTATTATCGACGGTTCTAGAACTATTGCGTTTAAATCTATACATCTATTCTACACATATAAATAAAATTTAATTATGACATGAACAAAAATTTTTACAATTACGAATAACCGATGAGATAAATTAGTTTTTATGATTATCTAAAACTATAAGAAGAGATTTTAAAAAGATGTTTGGAAAGTGGCGCTGTTGTCGAGATACAGAAATCACCTGTGCGAAGCCGTGGCGCATCGCTAGTTGTAAACTGATATTTTTCTTATGTACATATTTTTCGATAAAATAGTAAAAAACTTAGTTTGATGTGGTTTTTTTAATAGTTTAATTGGTATTACCCGCTAATAGTGGTATTATATAGTGTATCGGACGAAGGCGTGGGTAAACGCTAGTATCAAATAAAATTTAGCCCAACTTCTACAATTTAAATTGATAAAAGAGAATAATATGTCATATTAGTATGAATCGATTAACAGATGTCTGGCGTCTAATTTATTTAATATCTGTCCTTTTTTTAAGAATTTGTACCTCAAAAGGAAAAGAACTTAACGCTTATAGGATTTGTGACACAATGCCCTCTTTTCAAGAACGGGTAAAGGTGTCAAATTGAAACTTATATCAAATACTTAGGTCTACGGTCCTTGGAGAGTCCTAAAAATACAAGCTAGGTCAACGTATACAAAAGATACGGTCATTTATGTTTGTGTCTCGTAACCTAGCGAACACGATAATAGTTTTAATTGGTTTAAACTAGAGCCTGTTATTGTGTTATTGAAATAAAGAAGCCGGGAAGGGACTTCTTTTTTGAAACAGACTGAAATGCGTAAATTAACATGTAACATACGTATACATAAACACACCCAAAGGGGTAATCAGATACTACAGACTACCTATTGGCACGATCCAAACATCTTTCTCACCTCCTTAACGTTCATATATTTATGCATACATGCTTGTCGGTTAAGGGTAGGTACTGTTAATTTTAACTATCTTCTAAATATTGTCAATTTGGACAATAAAGTAAACTGCCATCTTAATACACAAACTCAAGTCTCGTGGAAAATATGAGAGCTATGATGTAAAATATGGAATTTGATAGCAAACGTCAAATATCGCGAAGACTGTGGCGTGGCGACACAGGGCTTCTTTGGTGACTAAGCCTCTTCTTTAAACCCGAGACAATCAATAAATCTCGTTTCGTAATAAGACTGATAGGGTACTTGCCCTTGACCTAGAATCATGAAATTTGGTAAGATGCTAGGATGCAAGAATGAAGCACAAGCATAGAAATAAATCCAAAAATCTAAGGAAGTCCGTATTTAATTGCCGATGTAGTCGGAATTTATATAGAATACTAGAAGTGCCCTGCGGTTTCACTCGCGTATATCAATCACGTAGGCGTTCACCGCTGGTTTCTCTTGATGCGTCGTTCGCGGGCTGAACCGAGTGTTGAATTATTTTAATTTTTCATTATCTCTTTAACTATGCGTCTTAATAACATACTATAAGGGGCAAAGTTTATCTTCATAAAATTGTCTTGATGAAGAAGTACCTTTTTTTTTATAGGATAAGGGTAACAAACGAGCACACAGTCCACCTGATGGTAAGTGGTTGCTGCGGCCCATAGACATCTACATCTATCCTCCATTACAAATCAAAATGTAGATGCGTTGTCACCCGTGAGGACCAAGATGGAATGCCTCATTTCCAGTAAAAAGGGCCTCCGGCCACCTGCACTCACTAAGCGAAACGCAGAGGTAAACCTCTACTTCAGCCTGGTTTTCTGTGAGGTCGTGGTACCACTCCGGTGCGAGCCGGCCCATCCGTGCGACAGCAAAAGCTGCCGCGTGGCTCTACCACTGATTAAAACCTAACTTTGGTTCGTAAGGATTAATATTCCATGGCTAATAATAACGCTCATAACTCACTTTAATTTTCAATATTTTTGTCACAAAATACCTTATTGTGGCTTATGTGTAAGAAATTGGCCTATGGTATCGCAGATTTTTTTTTTTGATAGAGTAAAGATTAAAATTTTTGCAGAACATTGTATTTACGTATAACTAATCATTACGCCAGTTCAGAACAACAGTTCATAACAGTTCAGAAGCGCTTTTTCTTAAGACTTGTTTAACAAAAATTAATATATAAGTCTAGCTGTTAAGAGGTGTGGCCTAAAGCTAGATGACAGACTACACTATTCCTTATGAATCTGGCTATCATATCTATACAAATAAATAAAATTGAGGTGTCTGTTTGTAATATCAAAATAACAGCTTTTTACTAAATACATATGGACGTGGATACGGTACTTAAAACAAAAACACAATTTTTATAATTTTTGTCTGTATGTCTGTCTGTCTGTTTGTTCCGGCTAATCTCCGAAGTGGCTGGACCGATTTTGACGGCACTTTCACTGGCAGATAGCTGATGTTATAAGGAGTAACTTAGGCTAATTTTATTTTAGAAAAAGAATTAGGGTTCCGTGCAAAACAATTAAAACCCTAAATTGAACGCGGGCGAAGTCGCGGGGAACAGCTAGTATAAAATAATTTTATAATCGGTCTGGTAGTTTCAGAGATTAGCGTGTCTAAACAAACGAACTAATAAAAGACACAAAAAAAAAACTCTTCCGCTTTATAATATTAAGTATAGATGGGTGACAAACAACCAAAACCCACCTGATGGTAAATGTATGCTGCGGTTCATAGACACCCACATCTATCCCCAAAAGTCAAAATGTATGTGTTGTCATCCCTGAGGACTAAGATAGAAAGCTTCGTTACTAGTAAAGAGGGTCTCTGATGCTGTCTATTCACCATTCGAAACACAGATCCATTAAGCTGCCATACTGCTGTGACTTTAACTCGTTAAACTGAAACATATCGGCAAATGCAATTTATCGCCGATATATCTATCTGTAGCTATAGAGGTACAGGTAATCAGGCATCCTTGGTCATTATAACGTGTATGTATTATACTAATCATAGACAATTTATAGTACTAAAAACTGTTTTATATTCTCTACGTGGTAGAGCAACGCTGCAGTATATTAGGTTTGCACCACGAAAGTTTCGACTAGACAACCTGACCACCTGCTAGACCTGGTCTAGGCGGCACTGTACTATTACGTAACTCTAGTGGTAATTATGGTTATTGGTTGGCTTCACGTTTTTTCATAAATGTATAAGTATTAATTATAATTCCATGTCTTTTTTTACATGCGTTCTATTAGCTTGACCTGTATGCATCTGTTTAAGTATGTATGAATGTAACGTAATTTCAGAATTCAGTTTTCACACACTTCCAGAATCTGATAGTTCAGTAAGCAGTTAGAAGTAAATACAATAAAACCAAAATATCTTTATGTACCTACTTACCTAATTCTTAAAGTTAAATAGTAATATTTGAACACGCAATTATCATGGCATCGATTCGATTCGATCGACAATTTATTGTATTGTCATCGGTTGTTAATACGTCTGCAACCGTTACCGTGACAGCCTATCAAAAGTCCACTGCTGTACATAGACCTCCCACGCCATAGTTGCCACGCTTGGCAGGCGGGTTGGCAGCTACTGTATTTTGTTAGTTGTTATTAGTAAAGTTTGTTCCGCTCTGTCGAGTCTTACGGCACCCACAAAACGACACACGAGTTGAACGTGTAGTGGCGGTGTTAAAATATACACAGATACATACGGGTGAACGTATCTGCATTTTGATTCGCAAACGAGGATAGATGTAGATGTAGATGTCTATGGGTCACAGCAACTAATTATCATCAGGTAAACTGTGTGCTCGCTTGTCATCCTATCCAATAAAAAAAAGACGTACCTATAGGTCAAGCTAAAAGCGTGTAAAAACAAAGTCTGAGCAACGAGAATACACTTTTTTATCGCTGCGCCAGTACAGATCAATACAGGTTAGTCCACTTTTAATGATGGTATTTACCTTTTCTTTTTTTTTTTTTTGGAAGATAGCCGTTTGTTACGATCTGTTTAAATTATCTGAAGTATTTCCTGTATTGACGATATTGTAGACATGATGCATCAGTCTGCTTTATAATAATTTTTTATTTTACTATTTATTGTAATGAAATATAAAACGTGATTATACAAGTGACGTACAAACTAGTTTTATTCAATGTGTAGTATTCACGTAAATGTTAGAAATTAATATTACGTGTCTTAGTTCAGTATATTTTTAATCCATCGGATAAATTATAACCTTACTGTATTTAAAATTGAAATAATTGAACCATTTTTTCATACAACTCCAATTTTAATTGGTTTCAAGTTTTATATGAAAAATATTGATATGACGCACAACTCAATCCGCTGGAAGTAGAAGCCTGAAATTGTGACAATATAGCTTCCTTTTATAACGTAGGCATTAACTAAGATAGGATTTGAAAAAAATCAAACCCTCAGAGGTTGAAATAAGGTGTAATAATTTGTGTACGACAGTTTTTTTATTTTACGAAGCCATATTTGTATGGTGAAAATGATTAAATGATTATTGTAACTTGAAAATTGGTACCTACACTTTTGGATTGAAATATAAAATACGAATTTTTGAATTTTTCGAGAATCTAACCATAAAGTGTTAATATCCCTCACATTAACACCTTATTTTTGCGTAGGAAAAATGGCTTTTTAACTTGCAAAGTGGTGAGGATACATTTATAACGAAATTATGGTAGTTTTGGATAATAAGTACATATTTTCTAACTTTGCAAATGTATAATATTTTATGCACCCTTAAAATTTGAATGAATAAAAATGGTATTGGCTTAAAAACAAAGAAATACGTGTTTCAGTATTTTTAACAATTCTACCCTTAAGGGGGTAAAATTAAAGATGAAATGTTTGAAATTCTGCCTTGTCTTAATTAGGAATCTTTGTCTATTATAAGATCTCGATTAGAAACTTAGTAACACGTAGTTAAGAGTTTTGAGATACTCTACACCTACGGTAAAACACGCCAGGGACGGCTCCCTGGCGCAATGGCTTAGCAATGAGTTGCTGCGCTTAGGGCCGCGGGTTCGAATGCCGGACAGAACAAATATTTGTATGGCCTACAAATAATTGTTCCGGGTCTGGATGTTTGCCCTCGTGAAATTTATGTATATTAACTGCCCCCACGCCTGTATATAGTAGAATTCGGGCAAATCACGAGATTGCATGAACAATGCCAGAAATCAATCCGTATGATATGTCTGAAATAATTAGTGAGGAAAGCAGCATTGAATCCTTTAAAGTCCATATCACACATATTGTTAATAATGTGAAAGAAATCAATGAAGGTAGGTGATAAAATTGACATTTAGTTCCGATAGTCGATAGTTCAAATACCTCTAGCTTGATTTCAGTAATATACGTACAATACATAAGTAAAATTAAAGTTAATTCAAATAAATTGCCTCTTCACACATTTCAAAGTAAAACTACTGTAGTAAATTAAACGAAAAGCAAGTTATATATCAGAGTAGCTAAGAATGTGGATCATGCTTAAAATGTGAATTATCATAAATTTCACAAAAATGTTTCTTAAACTCTCTGTTAAACAACAATAATTATAAGACATAAATACCAAATTGTAACCACAAACAACACCACATACCATTAGGAATTGTATACCAATAGCTATTTCTATTGGAATAACAAAAAACTGCCCCCACGATACACGAGAAAATCCTAGTGTGGAGGTAACGTTTTTCAAAAAAAGAAAACAAAAAAGAAAAGGGGATGAAAGACATTAAAAATAAATTTGTAAACTATTTTTATGCGGTTTTTAATTTGTTAATTTAATCTTTATTGTACACAAATTCACATTTAAACAAAAATAAAACATGTGTGAGTGTCGTGGAACACTCGGTTGAAACGAAATTCCTTTCATAGTATATTATTATTGATAAACGTAGATATTATATTATTGATTAACAAATACAAATAATTTAATTACTAGCGTCTATTAAAATGAAGCGTCATTTAAACTAAAATAATATTCCTTTCATGGCAAGATAAGAAAAAGTGCGAGGGAGATGGATATTATTCCATCTCGCTTCCTTATAGCCCCCAAGGCCGTCGCACTATAGAAAGGGTCGTGACGAAAATATCCTACACTTTTTTTCGCCTAGCCCCCATCCGTCAAGTCAGGTCTATAAGGGTCGCCGCCGTGCGATAAGTAACTTCTTTCCAATATAATTTAAATTTAAAAATTTTGTACAGCCGACTTCAATATAGTTATTAAGAATAACTCAAAAACTATTGGCCTGACCTTGATCAAATTCATATGGGACCACACGAGAAGTACCAGCTTTCAAATAAAAAAAAGAATCATTCAAATCGGTTCACACAGTAAAAAGTTATGAGGTAACACACATAAAAGAAAAACATGCAGTCGAATTGAGTACCGTCTCCTTTTTGGAAGTCGGCAGAAAATAAGACAAAAACAATAAAATAGATGGTCTTATAGTTTTGAAAGCGATTTCTTCCAGATATACAAATAATTGTTTACAACGAATGGCTAGGAGGGAGGTGTACATAAATTATACAATTAAGTTAAAAAATAAAATAAAACGCAAGATGACACTAAGTATCCTGGGAATTATAAGAGTTCCAAGTCATAAGCTTGAGTAGATTATTCAAGGGAAAAAAGGATTGGGCACGGCAATATGCAGCGGAAAGCAGTTCCAAGCGTACGCGTTTTTGTAACAGAAAGTAATAGTCCACGGGCCCACATATAAGGGATTTCAGTGATTAATAACAGGCTGAAAGTTTATACACAGCTTCGTTTTGACTAGACACCCAACTTTTATCATTGGACCAAATTCTGATAATGGGAGGAAAAAGCGCGATAGGGAGCGAAACACGTTGATTTGATGAGTGTCCCAAATTAAATAATAACAGTTTCTAAACATCAATACTTCGAGAAAATACGATGGAAAACTGAGAAAAACTCGTGGCATACAAAGTGAATGGTACCTTCCAAGTGACCAACCCCCAGCTCTAACATGTCAGAATGGTGACTTGAAAAAATTTATTAATAACAAGCTGATTTTTGTTTTGGGGCTTGCAAAATATATATTTTTTATAAAAAATGCATCGGCATACAAATTTGTTGGTAATTTTTTTGAGACCTACACTCGAAAGTTGTCGAAAGATTATGTTAATCTTTTTTTGATTAATAACAACTTCTTTTTTAATTTTTTCTGTTAAGAATCAAACGTATAATACCATGAAACTATTGGCATACAAAAAAAAATGGAAGCGATTAATTACAAATGAATTTTTCGAAATTTTAAAACAAATTAAATCTTGAAAACATAACATGTTGAAGTCCTGTACATAACTTTCGCCAGCTTTTGTTTGAAATTGCTTAAAAGGAAAATTCGTATACAATATTCCAGCTTATTTTATGAAAATGAATGTTATTTTTTAAATTACTTAGTTATATAAACAATTACAGCAATAAAAACAATGGAATTGCATGAAAATTTGTTGAAATTTCTTGTAACGAGTAATTGAGCTATTGAACTACTTATTTATTTTATTATTCAGTTAACAACAATTTTTAAGTGATAGTCAAGTAAGGAAAAAATCATTGTTTTGTAAAACAAATTGTAAAATCAGTTATAGTCTATAAAAAAAAAATTAGTTCTGAAGTTCGAATAATGCATAATAACTCGTGTAGGTACTTAAAAATTAATATAAGTTACAGTTTTTTTAATTTTTTTATAATTTGAATCTATAATTTATAATCGAATAAAAAGTAATATCTTTATTTTATTATATTAACAAATTAAAAATATTTAGTTAAAATACATATACTTAATACATGTATATCGACGATGAAGTACCAATACCTCCTATCTTCGTTTTTAGCGATTTTCAGATTTTAATGCAGATCGACGTAAAATAATATCTTGCACGTACTAACAAAATCTCTTAAAACATTATTTAATTATTTATGCTTTAAAATACTAATAGAAATAACTGCTATTTTAAGTTGACAAAATTATTCTAAAATTTTGCTGGAAATATCATTTTACAAAAGAAATACGTTCTACGAGGGCAGCACTGAAAATTTCGGGAATCAAGGAAGTGACACAACATTACTATTTAAAAATGTATTTATTGCTTTTCGAAGTATTCTCCGCGAAATTTGACACATTTTTCCATACAATGGAACCAATAATTGAAGCAACCATTCCATTCGGAAGTTGGGGTCTCCAAAATGGCCGTTATGTAGGCGTCCACAGCTTCTTCAGGTGATGAAAATCTCTGTCCACGCAATTTATTCTTTATTTTAGGGAAAGTATAGAAATCATTAGGGCTTAGGTCGGGGCTGTACGGCGGATGGTCTAATAATTCTATGTTTTCTTCCTCTAAAAACTTTTTTGTTCTGTTTGCGGTGTGAGAACTCGCATTGTCGTGATGGAGGATGATGCGGCGGTTGCAGTTTTCTTTACGGAGTTCAGAAACGACCTGTGGCAAACAAATGCTAGCATACCATTCTGCATTAACCGTTCTTTGTCCCTCAAGAGGAATAGTCGTAACATGGCCGATTTTGGAGACTAACGTGGCCACAATTTTTTTTGCAACACTCCGTGAACGAACAATTTTTGTTGGCTTTAACTCTATTTTCGAACACCCAAACTCGTGACTGGTTTTTTGTTTCGGGTTCGTACGCGTATATTCAGGATTCGTCACCTGATACGATGTTGTATACAGCATTTGAGGATCCTGCGTGGAATCTTTCGAGAGTTCTGACGCACCAAGTAACGCGAGCCGCTTTTTGCTCTTCACAGAGCGAATGCGGTATCCATCGGGAAAACAACTTTTTTACACCTAATTGTTCATGCAAGATTATTTGTATTTGACTCATGCCAATGTCTAAAGTTGCCTGAATTTCGCGGTATATGTCACATGTCGATCTTCCTCAATCAGCTTACGCACAGCATCAACGTTTTCTTGGGTGACTGCAGTTTTTGGACGACCTTGACGGGGATCATCACTGAGCTTGATACGTCCACGTTGAAATTCTGCAAACCAGCCAAAAATTGTGGTTTTGGATGGGGCTTCATCACCAAATGCAGAAGTCATCCGGTCAACACACTGTTTTTGTGTTAAAACATTTCGAAAGTCATAATAAATCATCGCTCTTGAATTTTCTCGAGTCAATTCCATTTTCTCAATGACTAAACAAGTTTGACAAAACCTTGTGACAAGACCGAGAATCTTTTTTTAAATAAATAAATGGTATTCGATTTTTAAAACCAAAGAGTTTTCAATTAAAAAGATTTTAATATAACAGGAACAGTGGAAATATTCCATTCCCGATACTTTTAGTGCAGCCTATGTAAGCACTTTAGAACACTAAGACTTAAAAACACTTGAAGTAGGTATATTTTATTGTAAATCTTTCATTTGTAATAAAAAGCTACGTATTTATATTATTTTACTTTTATTATTTGCTCCTATTATCCTCTCGATTTACCAAAATCTAACTGTAACTAAACAAAAACCAATACCTCCTACGTATAAATATTTTAGTAAATACTGGTTTTACAGGAAAAAACAATTAACAGGCCGTATTTACATTCAAAAATAAAGTGAATTTATCAAATGAAATCAAAATTAAAATAAAATTATGAGAAGTTTTTCGCTTCCTGTAAAACTTTCATATTTAAGATATGAGATATTGGCACTTCGTCGTCGATATATATAGCTCTCCATTCTCTATTTGAGCTCTCCAATGATGCGATTTCATAATAAGTGTGGTTCGTGACTGTCTGGAGGCAGGTAAGACTGGGGGACGAAAAGCATAAGTATATTAAATGCATGGTTTGATAAACGTTATTATTTACGATTAAAAATAGGATAGTGGCACGCGCTCTGCAATTGGTGAGTTCGATTCTCTCATGAGACAACTACATCTACAGTACAAATAACGATTCCGTGTCTTTGTGCGTATCCTTGTGTCGAATTATGACTGTAAATCGGCGACAAGAAACAAGAGAAATTACTTTTTTTTTTAAATTAACTACTTACATAACAAAATGGCGAAGTGGTTGCTGTGACCCATAGACATTTACATCTATCCAGGGTTGGCTAATTTAAATCAGACTGATTTAAATCATGATTTAACCAAGATTTAAATCGCTTGCTTTTGATTAAAAAAATCATTGATTTAAATCAACATGTATAAATTAATGTAATAGGCAGAAAATGAAATAAAACTGGCTTAAAATAAGGTAAAATCTTTTGTTGTTTTATGTTATTCTTATTATTCTACTACAATAGTCTCAGAAACTTTGGAAAATCAATAAAGACGTAGCGATGAGGTCTGTCAGTCTCATAAACTTGTAAAATCAATTATTTTTTTAGAAATCGCCCTTAATATATGAACTGTAATTAATACAGTATTAATTATTTTACTCTTAATCAGTTTCATACATATCTATACAAATAAATAAAATTGAAGTGTCTGTTTGTAATGTCAAAATTACGGCTTTTTACTTAATGCATATGAAAGTATATACGATACGTATAACAAAAACAGATTTTTAAAATTTTTGTCTGTCTGTCTGTTTGTTCCGGCTAATCTCTGAAACGGCTGGACTGATTTTGACGGGACTTTCACTGGCAGATAGCTGATGTCATAAGGAGTAACTTAGGCTACTTTTATTTTAGAAAAAGAATTAGGGTTCCGCGCAAAAAAACTAAAACCCCAAATAACATGCGAGGAACAGCTAGTGTATTCATAAACTTTTAATCCTACTATGTCAAAAAGTGTTACCAACTCGTGAATTACCAAATAAAAAATTCAAAAAATTCATGACTTTTTCCATCCCTGCATCTATCCTCAATAAAGAATCAAAATGCAGATGCGTTGTCACCCGTGAGGACTAAGATGGATTGCCTCTTTTATATAATTATTATTACAGAGGAACCGACTCCAGAACCTCGAAAAATGAAAAGTCTTAAGAGGCAGTGCCCAAAGAGAGTCCGACGAATACGTGGGCTTTTAATAGCTTATTACACTTCTCAGGAGATGAGAGATTCTCAATGTTAACGACTGCGCGTATTACAGGGCTATCAAGCCCACTTCAAATACATTAAAAAGAATATGGGAATCGTTTAGTCTAGTTTACATCAATACCGAAAATCAACATGAATGTTGATATGCGCATTGCTTACACCAACAAAAGGCGTAATCCAGTCGCTAAGGAAATTATTACGTAAAAAGTATAAGTTTAATACTTATTACACTATGTATTGTGTAACTATTATGGCATTTATTAACTCCCTTAATTACTCAAAACTTAGATAGGATCTGAATGACTGCACAAATACTGGTGTTCCAGTACAACATTTTTAAGAATTAACTTAAAGTATTCATATGGTAACTTACAATGAAGAAAAAAAATACAGTGTTTTGTAATCAGATTCGTAGATCACATTCCGCACTAACAGTCCGTTTGTTATAAGCCTCAGGGGCGATACGGTAGGAATGAGGAGTCCGTGGAGGGGGGCATCGCAGAGGATGGAGGTACATGGAGGTGAGATCATAGTGGCGAGTGGCCCGGGGAGGCGATCAATATGTACATTGAACATATATACGTACATATCTTTATATCTATATAACCATGCCTAACTTCTCGCAACTCGACTGTCTGCTCCAGATACTGCGCTAAAACCCCGCTCCCCCCTCCCTACCGCCCCCTCGCCCAATGCTCATTCTTTGGTTAAAAAAATCAAAGAGTCAAACTAATTATTCCGCTGTGGCTGTGATAGATACCTCCATATTACATATATTATAACTTATCGCAAATACAGAAACCTATATTTTTTAAATTACTGAAACGTCATATTTTTCAAATAAACTATTTTTAATACACAATAATATATTATACGGCTTTGTAGCGAGTGGCTTAAGAATAAGTTGCAGCGCCAAGAGCCACGGGTTTGAATCCTGCACGGAACAAGTATTTGTATTTTGTATGGCCTACAAATAATTATTCCGGGTCTGGATGTTTGTCCTTGTCAAATTTATGTATGTAAACTGACCCCACGATACAGGAGAAAATCCCAGTGTGGAGAATAATATCTCAAAAAATTATAACAATATTACGATTGAAATTGTAGACGGAGTTTATAGAATTATTATTTTTTATTGATTTCTTTTCATAAAAGAGAATGCATGTAAGACAAAAATAATGATTTATGAAAGAGAAGAAAGTAAAAGGATATGTGAAATAAGAATAGAAAAGGAATTGGTTGAGCAAGTGGATGAGTTTTTGTGTTTAGCAGTGATGGTAGACATGACAAGGATAAAGAACGACGAGTGAAAGTTAATAGTAAAAGTTAATGGAGATCTTCACTCTAAAATCAATGAAGTCAAAATGTGTCAAAAAAGGCAAATTTAGCAATCCATAATGTTGGGTTAGTCCTTATCTTAATATATGGTAGTGAAAGTTGCATGTGGTAGAGGAAGCACGAGAGTAGAATCAATGCTGTAGTAAGGAGTATGTTAGGGGTGACTGAATGACAGGGTGAGAAGTTGTAATAAAAAGTAAGGTTTGCAAGATAATGTTGTGACCATGATTAAGAAAGGAATGCTTCGGTGGTTTAGAAAATAAATAGTGAATGAGGAAAGAGTGACAAAGCAAATTTGTGTTGGCAAGGGATGACCAAGTCTGCGACGTATTGATGACTAGCGACGCGCCCTGGCTTCGCATTGGTAGGATCTATTAATGTGGCGTTATTTAGATTTTAATTTTGTTTTTAATTTTTATACGTGGCAGAGCCATGCTGCAGCTAGCTACGAATGGGTTGACTCCACCGGGGCAGGACCATCACAGAATGGTCTCTCTCTCACAGAATATCAGTATAACGCTCCTGTGTTTAGTGTGGTGAGTGTAGAGAACCGGATACCCTTTTATTGGATACGATGATACTTATATCTGTTCGTGAGGTTTCATTACAATTGATTCAGCCATTCCAAAGATTAGTTCGGACAGACAGACAAATATTTTGAAAATTGTTGTTTATTGTCTTAATATGATTTAAAAACCCTCTCAGCTAAGGCATTTGTTTCGATATTACAGACAGACACTTAAATTATATTTATATGTATATAGATGGGCCAAATTAAGAGTACTTATGTTATGACTTTTTTACCTAGATGGAAGTGGGTCCAGTGACACATAGAACATATTATTATTATAATGCCACCTGCATCTGTCCTCGGTTACAAATCAAAATACAGATGCTTTGTCACACTAAAATTACCATGCACGGAAAACACCAGTATTATACTACTATTTCACGCTAGTATTCTGCGCAGTCAGACGCTTAACTACGCTACCGAGCCGTTAAACTTTTCTAACAGGCACAAATGCTTACACATTTCTTTCTGATCGGCTCGACTCACTGGCGCTGCGAAGGGATGTTGCATCCCTTTGCGTTTTCTATCATATTTACTATGGGGAGTGTTCTGAGGAGTTGTTTGAATTAATTCCAGCCGCCAAATTTCCGAACGCGTATTGCGACATAACTCACAATACCATCCACACCATTTGAATGTTTGCTGTGTGCGTTTTATTAGTAGTTTTCTTCCTCGTACGACCTCTTTGGGGAATATTTTACCACCGGCGATTTTTCCGGCCGTTACGACTTAGGGACCTTCAAGAAAAGAGCTTATTCCTTTCTAAAAGGCCGGCAACGCACCTGCTCCGATAGTCACTTACCACATGCTTGTTTCCCCTTCTTCTATAAAAAAAATACACATCGAATACAATTTCTAAATTCAGAAAGAAGAAAATCTCTCTATTTAAGACCGCTTATGAGTTTTGACTGTAATTTATATATAATAATAATATAATAAATCCTTTATTTCGACCAATAATAGTCATAGATTGTTAGTAAAACTTACTTACCCTAATGTTAGTCGCAATAGTACTTATCCTATATTAGTAACTTAACTTACCCCCAGCCTCACATAGCGAACTCCAGGTGGGATTCTCCTGGTGCTGGTGTGTGCACCATTCCAAGCCCTCCAGAGCGGGCTATCCAGCTTCACAGCCAATGCGCTAAGAAGGGTGTTGGAGCTCCTCAATAGCCTGCTCATCATGGATCGCGTAAACGTCGTCCACACGAGCATCCGCAAGCATGGCCGATGCACTGCAGTGTCGAGGCCTCCTCAACATCATCCTCAGCACATTATTGTACTGAACACGCAGAGCACTGTAGGCTCGCTGCGTATAGTCAGTCCACAGACTGCACGTGTAAAAGAATTGGCAATACGCCTTGAACAAAGTTAACTTGACTTGAGTCATACTTGTGCAAATCTGCGAGCCAACATATTGCCCCGGACCGACATCGCTCGGCGCTCTCGTTCAATGCCACTGTCATCATCCAGGCGTTCAGTTACAATATGTCCGAGGTACCTAAACTCAGCCACTTGTCTCAGAGGAATCCCACATATCTGGATACGTGGCGTGAAATCAAGTGGTTTGTTTTTACCTCTGAAGACAATAAATTCACTCTTTTTCGAGTTGTAACTGAGTCCAGTCTCCTCGGAATATCCTTCACAAATTTTCAACAGCTTTCGAGGCCCGCTGACTGAGGGGCTCAACAGAACCAAGTCGTCTGCGTAACTAAAATTATACATGGATACACCGTCTATTAAGCAACCGACACCTGCTCTGCTGAGCCACTCAATCAGTCTGTTAACATTAAGATTAATCAGCCTGGGTGACGTCAGCCCCCCTGCCTCACTCCGCACTCTAGTTTGTGGAGATCACTTAAGGCGTTAACTAACTGGCCCCAACAGACGTTGTTTTACCTTTTCCGTTAGGTGGTGCGATGAATTTCATTCCCAATTCATTCTGTACTTTTTGCAGTGTAAATATGTGTGTACGCTAACACGTGCATACTCATCCACTCGTTTTAGTCACCCGTGCAAGATGTAACGATTTTGCGATAAGATCACCAGTAGAAGGTTATGATACAAGCAGGGGCGGGGACTATTACAAAACTACTATCCTAGGCTGTCCATACGGTCGGAGCTAAGTTCTGTAAGACACGTCGCAGAAGAACACAAAAACTCCGATCTCAGTCTTAATCTCATGGCTATTAGACAGGAAATGAAGCTGCAGTTTTGAACAGATTTGACAGCATAGAGGCAACTGAACAGACATCTCCAAATGCTTGCGGCGGGACTTGCGCAACTTCAATACAAGTTGTATTGAATTGAGCGGAACCAGGGCTCCAAAATCTTTGCCAGGGATCGCCAGAAAGAGTCAACTGTTAAAGCTGAAGACCGAATGTGGTAGCATCGTTTCCGGGACCCCTGGATTTTTGAGTGAGATTGAGAGGTTCTATAGACAGATCTGTACACGTCATCGTTAGAGCCACACGCAATTGTGAGTAACGATCCAAGAGCAAGTCTTATCCGACACTATTCCAATGATTTCCCCGACTTTAATATGAGCGTGATTAGAATGGCTCTCCAGCACCTTTAAAACGGCAAGTCTCCGGGCGAGGATGGAGTTACAGCGGAGCTTCTGAAAGCGGGTGAAAAACCAGTACTTAAAGTGCTTTAGAAGCTCTTTAATTCTGTCCTCCATGGTGGCACTGTTCCGAAGGCGTGGAGCAGAAGTGCGGTGGTCTTCTTCTTTAAGAAAGGCGACAACGCTCTCTTGAAGAACTATAGAACGATTTCCCTTTTGAGCCGCGTATGCGTGCTGTTTTCGAGAGTCATTACGAATCGTCTCGCACGCACACTCGACGACTTCCAACCTTCCGAACAAGCCAGTTTCCGAAAAGGCTTTAGCACCATAGACCACATACATACCCGTCGGCAAATTGTACAGAAGACCGAAGAGTACAATCTGCCACTTTGTCTTGCGTATGTGGACTATGAGAAAGCCTTTCATTCCGTCGAAATTTGAGCAGTGCTGCAGTCCCTTCAGCGGTTCCAAGTGGACTGTCGGTATATCGAAGTGCTGAAGTGTTTGTTCAGTAGGGCTACGATGACTATCCGAGTACAGAACCAGAGTACGAAACCTATCCAACTGCAGAGAGGTGCAAGACAGGGTGACGTAATATCCCCGAAACTCTTAATCGCTGCATTGGAAAAGCAAGTCAAGTCCAAGCTACTGGACTGGAAAGGATACGGTATTGATCTCAATGGCGAGTACATCACTCACCTTCACTTTACCGACGATATAGTCCTTATGGCAGAATCGCCGGAGGAAATAAGCACTATGCTCAATGACAATGTTACCCAACATATAGGTCTTAAGATGAACGTAGACAAAACAAAAATCATGATTAACGTTCATGTTACACCTATGACGGTTGGGAGCACTAAGCTCGAAGTTATTGATGAATATGTTTACCTGGGACAAATAGTCCGACTAGATAAGTCCGAATTCGACCGAGAGGTCAATCGACGGATTCAACTCGGCTGGACAGCTTTCGGGAGATTACGACACATCTTCTCGTCAGGCACACCTCAAAACTATTGTATAACCAGTGCGTGTTGCCAGTGATGACCTATGGATCTGAGACGTGGTCCTTCACTGCTGGCCGTATGAGGAAGCTCAAAGTCGCTCAGCGAGCTATGGAGGGGGCTATGCTCGGGTTTTCAACGTCACTAAAGAAATATTTTCATTTTATTTCATTGTTTCGTTCTTCTCTGGACTGCTTATAAATATCTTATATTTAATACGCTTAAGTGTTATACGTATATAGGCAGTAAGTAAATAGTTAATGTGATTTCAGGCGCTGGCGTCAAGATGGAGCACTTCCAGGCGGCGCTGGATCCTCGCAAGCAGGAGTTACTGGAGGCTCGCTTCTTAGGCGCCAAGGTAAAACCTTGTGTCCATTGTCAGATTAAAATTCCTTACAGGCAAAAGATATTAAAGTGACAACATATTTAATTAATAGAATCAGGCGTTACTTTGCGGAAATCCATTATATAAAAGCTTTTAAAAAAATTACTTCGCAAACATCCGCGCTATAAAATAAAATGATGTGTCTTACCTAGTATGAAGAGCACCTCCCGCCCTCCCTCAATTGCGTGCACTATCCCCGTCACCAAGATCTTAACGGTCAGCCACCGTAGAGTCTACATCGCCTGAGGATGCCTCGTGTAGAGGCGCAACACGTGTCGTATTGTCGTCAGTGGTGTGTGTTGCCTAGTGTATTGTGTTGGGAGTAGCGGTGCTGGGATTAGTGGTGACGGGGATAGTGCACGCAATTGAGGGAGGGCGGGAGGTGCTCTTCATACTAGGTAAGACACATCATTTTATTTTATAGCGCGGATGTTTGCGAAGTAATTTTTTTAAAAGATATTTACAAAAACATAATTATAAAAATTATGTGGGTATTACATTTCCTTTCATAATTTGATAGTTCATTTAGTTTAGTAAATAACTTATGGCTAAATACTCAAACGCTACTAAATTTTAAGTCTCTTGGTGTCACAGTCACTTTGAATTAAAGTGATAGAAACAGCACGAGATTTAACGGCATCTTAAAATCGAGCAGCATTTGTGTATTTGGGTAGTATTGAGAAAAGGGCTTGGGAAAATGATTACTGGTTTTATTCGAACATACATCAAAAGTGGTTCTAGGAATAACTCTTGTTAATGCTTACTTACCTGCGGACATAATATAGTACTCGTAATCGTAGTTGGTAGAAATCTCTCGAACATCCCGGGGTAACGAATGTCAACTTATCGAGGCATCGCCTCATCGACTCAATCTCCTAAGAAAGCCTTAGACCTTAGAGTATATAATTTGCAGTAGGAAGCATTTGTGTTTTTTCAGTAAATAGTAAATACTTTCAAATATTTTGAATACATCTAGCATTGTATTTTGAGTTAAAATTTCTTACCTATAATTGACAATTTCTAGTGTTCTGTTGTCAAGGAATCATCAAAATATTTATCCACGAATAAAAAATAAATAATTGTAATAGGTATGTATAGATAGCCTTTAATTCTCTTTCTGTTATGCCCTATGATAAATTTGTACGACTGTAGTGGAATAATGTAATGTTGAACTTGAAAATAAGAAAATAATGGCTATGTAGGTTTTCCATTACAATTAAAAAGTACCAAATGGCATAGCTTTTCTTCAAATTGTTACATTTACTTTGTTTAAATACCATAATCTAATAACTTTATCTGATTAACCTATATCTTATTTATTGTATCCACATAATTATATTTTCATTTTGTTTTTAACATTTAACATTTATTGATATTTGTAATGGGTGTAAAAAAGCCTGAAATAAATGACTATTATTATTATTATATAATATATAAAGAGTCCCAAAGTGCTTGTAATAAACTTTACTTATATGTAGATCCATGAGTGCAATTAGGGTTGCCAGGTCTTAAAACCGAAAATCCGGTCAGACCATACAGTTTAGCCAGACATTAGGTAATATGGCCGGACACCCTTAATTTTTTAGTCTTAGTAACACGACATTTTTTTAAAGAAAGGCTTTTTTATCATTTACTCTACGATGAATTGCCATGAAAAGATGAACAGCGCTAAAATAGCCCTGGTTGAAGTCGTTTTCGAACAACTCTCTTAAAAGTTCTGGATAGGTATATGATTCCCAATTTTCTGGAAATATGACTTAAGGAGCTCATACATTTGCAAAATCCTTTCGATAGCTGGGAAGAGACTCAACCAACGCGTCTTTAAATGATATAGTAGATGTCTGTGTAAAATTAACGCCTGATTCAGAGCATATACTTTTTAGCTCTTCTGTACGTACAGTAAATGTAGCAATATGATTGTGTAATTGCATGACAATACTTTCAAAACACAATGGCCAAGAATCAATAGCCCTGTGGACGGAATTATTGAAAATATTCCGGTTTTATACATGGTAGAGCCATGCTGCAGCTATATTATGTTTGTAGCATGAATGGGCCGGTTCGACCGGGGAAAGACCACGCTCTCACAGAATACCAACTTAAAACAGCAGCTTACGCTGCTGTGTTTCTTATGGTGAGTATAGAGTACCGGAGACCCTTTTTACTGGAAACGAGGCTTCCATTTTAGTCCTCACGGGTGACAACGCATCTGCATTTTGATACGTAATCGAAGATAGATGTAGTTGTCTATGGGCCACAGCAATCACTTACCATCAGGTGGACTGTGTGCTCGTTTGTCACTCTTATCCTAAAAAAAATATGTGCAAAATAGCCAATTCCAACAATATTCTGATTATTAGTTAGATATTTGAACATATAGGATACAACATTACTTTGCCCTCCTCTATCTTTACCGCCAAAATTTGTAGCAGGCTTGCGCTAGCGATACAAGGTGAGGCGGGCGAACGCATGACAATTGTAAAAAAAAAGCCTAACAAAAGCCGGACAGGCCGGACACCGTCTAATTTGGCCGTACACGCAATCAAAAAGCCTGACTGTGTCCGGCTTTACCCAGACGCCTGGCAACGCTAAGTGCATTGGTAAATATTTTATATTCGTGTGTGTATGTTATTATATTACGACAAAATGTATGACAAGCTGACAGTTTAGTAGTAAGATTCGTTAGTATCGTCATTACAACCAATCGCAAGTCCGCTGCTGCACACAGGTCTCCCCCAATAAATGCCACATTATGTTGTTGCTCACGGGAAGATGTTTGCCATGCTTGGTATGGCAACCGCAATTTTTTTATTTTCTAGTGGTTATTAGAAAGACGCCGCTGCCTATATCGTACTACACGGTTCACCACATAATAAATAATAGTAATTGTGCACGGTTGTACTAATAATTCAATTACAATATTTAATAACACAATTACAAACACAAAGATTGGGAACAATTCTAATTCAATCTATTATAAATAATTCTCAGTTAAAAAAAATCAAGGCCACAAATCATTTCCATTTTGAGGTGAAAGACATGTTGTGTCGAGTCAACAATAAAAGGAAGATTTTGATGTTCGGTATATTATTACGAGAGTATTTGGGCGTTTTCTATATATTTTATTGTAATGGTTTGTTGCAAATGTTACATAATAATTATCTAATCAATTCCGTCTTTGCCCTACGCAAATGAGCCCCTAAATGTTTAAATCCATGCCCATATATTTAATATATAATTAAGTCAATATAAAAAGAATTTCATTCCTTGAATATTGTTAGATGCTGTTTCATACTAAAAAAAATATTGGTCTGAGGGTGCTGTAGAACCTCCATGGATTTTTAAAATGACCCTAATCTACTTATATCTCGTTTCATAATTAAACAAGTCGTTTGAAAATATTTTATCGCAGTAATAAATAAATACAAGAAGATTTATCCTCTCAGACTACGAATTCTTAAACGATGTTGTTTTAGACTACTATATTCTTTTGTTCTCGGTTTCACGTTTCCGCGCTCGGTTAGCTTGTTAGTTAAGTTTTATCAGTAACGCGGAGACGTTGCTATGTATCATTGGGCTACGTCACCGCTCAGCAGTCTCGCCGGTTCTCGCTTACGTGTACTAAAGAAAATGGCGGCGCATTGATTCGTGCGATCAAAACTAAATCTCAGCGGGAAAGGCACTAACTACACGAGCATTATTTCAAGTTTTTAAGTCAAATCGTAAAAAACTTTTTAAGACGTACGTATTCAAAGCTACAATACAATTGTTTCTTGCGTAAACATTATTTGTTATTGTTATTACGTGTTAATTGAATAACATAGTTTATTGCTTACATATTATATAATATATTATAACTGGCCAGAATATATAATAATATATTCTGGCCAGTTGTATAATATTTTGTTTAGGACGAAGTATCGTATGCAGTTGTGTATAGGTGGGTAGCAATTATTAAAATTATCAAATGGTAAATAGATAGGGGAAAGGCGATTACCTCGAGGTTATGACGTGATTGGTGATAAGTAACACAGCATATGGTTACAGTTTACCCACCTGAGCCGCTAGCGCGTTAGATGGCGCTTGTTTAATGTATATTGGTAGTTACGCATTTGTGTGTTATATTCTGGTCTCAGCCAAGTAAGTTATGTGGTAGATATGTAATTCCATTATGTGTCTCGCCTCCGTCCGTTCCTTCTCCCCCGCTCCACCCTCCAGATCCCCTCCCTGGTCCTATTGACGCGGCATTTTGCCGCGCCAGGCCATTGCTTTTGTACGTTGTTTTGTTTTATTGATTATTCAAATGATCCATTTTATCGATCACGTTGTATCTATTTCTTGCTCACCGCAACGATATTGAGTGAGTAAATTATGTTTTAAGTATATTATAGGGATATATAAGTAGGTATTTGACGTATTTGACGGATTTAACGTCCTTAAAATGGAATAAGGATTAGTTTTAGGGCAGACGCATGCTTGCAGTATCTATCTTGGTCTTAATACTTTCGTCACTCAACGACAAGATGGCGGAAGAACGTAAATAGTTCGTCGGTTAATGTACGTTTATGATTTATCTAACTATACTAAAGATTTCTGCGATCACATACAATTTGAAGATTTTGTACGTAGCTACAAAGCATTACGTATAATTGCTAGGTTGTTTAACGTAGTAAAAAACTTTTTGATAGAAATTTTCCCCTGCTAGACCGTTTGTAAATAATCGGGCACCCTATAATTAACATTGAGCGCATTGATCGCGTGTTTGCAGGTGAACGCAGGGGAGATACTAATAGAAACCCAACGAGCACACGAATTCATGACGGTGAGTTGTTATCTTTTGTACAACTTACGTTAGGGCTCTGCTTGCAATTCCATTTTGTTTTATTCGCCAAAAACATATATAGTATAATAAACAACATATAATATCGAATTGGTGTAATGTTTCTCTATGCTCTTGTCGCGCGAAAATCCATTGCACGATGACATACGCTAATAATAGATTATTGGCCGAGTATGTGGGGTTACCAGATAACAGGAATTTCCCTGACGTATCAGGAATTAGAGCCTGATACATCAAGGAAATTATTGGTAAATACTATATTTTCTGAGTCACATTATAGATGTAACCAATAAAAAATTGAAAGAATTATATCTTAAAAATGAAAGTGAATAAAAATTTGACGGCTTCGTGACGCAGTGGCTTAGCAATGAGTTGCTGCGCTAAGGTTGGAATCCCGCACGGAACAAGTATTTGTATGGCCTACAAATAATTGTTCCGGGTCTGGATGTTTGTCCTTGTGAAATTTATGTATGTAAACTGCCCTCACGATACAGGAGAAAATCTTAGTGTGGCGGTAACGTTTTTAAAGAAAAGAGAAAGAATATTATATTTAAGTATTTTTAAAAAGTCTAGAAATTTGTTGAATAATCAGGAAATCTTATTTTTGGATCTGGTAACTCTTTGAGTAGGTATGGTGACACGCTACACCGCTATTCAGTCACCTTTATTTACCGATTAAGATATCGTCAATAATCGATATAATTATTACTTCTGAGAGAAACACACGTAGATTAGAAACACATGTTGTGTTCAATCAACAAAGTCATCAATATTTTTCGCTAGCTACCACCTTGTTTTCAAGTATTGCGAAACAAAACGTTTATAGAAAATAGTGTAAACAAGCTCTATTTATAACGCTAAAAGCTACTATTGAGTTCGTTTCAGTGCTCGAAGTGAATATTTTCTGCGTCACAAATTTTTATATTAATTGTAGGTATTAAGTTCCTACATTACATCTTCCTATTTTTTGCAATAACGGACATAATTTCTTTTTAATCTCTTGTACCGACATGGTGACAGTTACGAATCCATACCATGCGATTTTAGCTTTGTATTTGCTAGGCTAACAATTCGTGCATTACGAATATTTGCACAATCCGTGTCTATAATAAAAATTGTTAAAGCGAGCAGAAAAGTATGTCGGTGCGATCGGCCTCGGAGAGCGTAGGCAAGCAGTCGGGGCCGTGGGGTCAGCGACACCGGTGTATCCCCCCGCGCAGCCCCGCAGAAGTTGCGCTATGAACCATCAACCGTCCTAAACCACTGCTGATAACTGCAATGATTTCACTAAACATAGCAGTAAATGTTTCAAGTAAAAATAGTTTACCACAAAAGTTTTACTGCCATTCATGTACCAATTTTGCACCTCTAATGTGATAACATCTTGCGTTTTTCTCAACGTTTTACTAAAGGTTTTCGCAATGCATTCAATAGTTAATGTATTAATGTAAGTGATAGCTCGAGGAAATTTTATTTCGGAATGCAGATATTTATTTTTGATAGAATCCTATTTTCACTGCTATATATATATCACTTTATGTTATCCATCCACGTTGAATGTATAGCTTTGACTTTGGCAAAACCAGTAGATTTTAGTGGAAGCCCAAGCTCAAAGTATGTAGATATGTCCACTACAATAGGTTCCTACTCTAATACGGCACTGAGAGAAAGAGAAGTAGGCGCAGTGCAGTGTTCAGTCATTTGCTTTGCACACTCAACGCAAAGGAAAATTATAACATGGCGCACACGGCCTCGCCCCGCCTCGGCTACTTTGTGCCGTCAAACCTCATTCCACCGCTTAACCGCCCGGTTCCGCAGTTATTTTTACACAATCCGACCTTTCGCACCGTTCGTCACCGCACTCCAAAATAAATTTATCTACGCAAGTTGCACACACATAATAACAACTTTTTTAACGTCGAATAATCACAAACACATTCGTAGTATCATCGCGATTTTCATTATTATTTTTTTTACCAATTTAACATTTTCGGAAAAGGTCGAACATAAGTATTAAGAAATTAGAGCGTAGCGTTGGCATAAATACGTGCACTCGCATTCGCCGCCGCGAAGGCAATGAACGCGGCGGCGGCGCGGGGCCGGGGCAGATGCGGGCGGCCTGTCATGCGTCAGCTGAGCGTCACGCCGAGCCGCGACATTGCAAGGTCCGCCCGTACTGCCTCGCCTGACCCACTGCGCTGCGCCGGCCGGCCGGCACACCGCCTAACCTGTAACTTAAGTCGTGCTACTCTAAAAACACTTAAAACATTACATCTGTTATTATTATATCAAAAAATTACTGATAATTAAATTGTTGCAGTCCAAACAACAAGTAAAATAGTAATTGTTCTACCGGCAGCCGCCCACGTACCGCGTTTCAAGGCGGCACGGCACGGCAGGTCATTTTGTTGTTGTGAATGGAACGACGCGCATGCGCTACGCTACGTTCGCTTAGGTAGTAAAGCCTATCGTTTAAATTTTGCGCTGTCATTATTTTTTCTTGAATGCCACAACAATATAAAATTTCAAATAATGAATAATGTTTACTATATAACAAATACTATAATATTCCTCTCTTGTGAAATACGGATATTTTTTCATGAAGTTTCTTTCTCATCATCATCATCATTATAATTTTTTCACATCATCACGTTTGTTGAAGACTGCAGTTTCCTTTCCCGTCTAACAGTCACGAAATTAAGAGAGTTTATGAGTTCCACTGTGATGAGACTTGCAAACTTTAGCTTCGACCGAACCGCATGGACGAGTCTACACGACCTTGTCATTTATATCTTCCACGTATTGCCAATGCAATTAGGGCATGCAATTATCCATCCTATTTTGGCTATCCGGATATTTCGAATACTTCTAGAACAAATAAATAGAAATAGAAAAAACGGATAAATCCAGATAATCTGAATACCATTGTAATAAACAAATAATATCTCCATGATAGTCTCCAGCCAACATTTTTATTATAAGAAATATTTAACCATAAATTAATTATACTTATGTAACTATCGAATCATAAAATTTAACAACTTTATCAACATAACAATTTTCAAAGGTAGGTATATCTTCTTTAATATAATTCACCTGTAAAATTTCGCCGTGTATTAGCGGCCTAAGAGAATCCACTAGTCAATAACATGCCGTGAGTGTAGTAAGATGTGACAGAGGGAAACTGAAACAAGAGATGGGCGGCAGCGTCTTCCTGATAACAATTTAAAATAACACAAAACTGCGGTTGCCAACCCGGCGCCAAGCGTGGAAACTACAACAAATATCCCGACAATTAATCAAAAAGCAATCTATGGGTTAGGCCTAGGTTTAGTTATGGCTGGTTATGGACTTCGATTGGCTGTAATGATGTGATGATGAATAATAAAGTTTCAAAATGTACTTAATTAATGAAAACCATGTGTTTGGTACACCTTCAATCTACACAATTTAACTTGTAAGAGTGATCGCAAGATGGCGGCGCGTGAGTTCTGTATACTTCAAAACTACTTCATCGTCTTTATCATTATAGCCTGAGTGGGAGTCACAAGTCCACTTTTTCTCACCAGGTCGTTGAGCGGCCTTAAACTTCCTATGTCATCACTAACAACACGCATAGGTTGTACACTCTTTTTTCAAGTTTTGATATATACATCACGAGAAGATATGTCGTAATCTCCCGGATGCTGCTAAGCTAAGTTGGTTGGACTTACCTAGTCGGACAATTGTCCTGGGTAAACATACTCGTCAACAACTTCTAGCGAAAAGCACGTTGACATGGACGTTACACATGATCTTTTTCTTGTCTATTTAATACCCATCTGTTGGGAGACATTATAAAGGTTATTGAACATAGTGCTAATGCCCTCCAGTGATTCTGCCATAATGGCTATATCGTCGACAAATTAAAGGTGAGTGATCTACTTGCCATTGATTTAGATACCGTATGCTTTCCAGTCCAATAGCTTCAAATTTCTTCCAATTCCAATGCAGCGGTAAAGAGTTTTGGGGACATTATGTCACCCTATCTCACACCTCTGCAATTGGATAGATTTCGTACTTTCGTGTTTTACTCTGATAGCCAACGTAGCCCTACTTTACATATACTTCATATTTCGATTACTTCATAATTCGTATTTCGATATATGTACCGGTAAACGGAGTGTGACGACCTGTTAAGACATGCAGGAAGTCGATGGATGCAGGTGGCTCAGGACCGTGCTTTGTGGCATTCTTTGGGGGAGGCCTATGTTCAGCAGTGGACTTGTGAAGGGCTGTAATGATGATGATGAAAAACGGAGTGTGGAGCGGCCACCCACTAGACGGAGTGACGACATGACAAGACATGCAAAAAGTCAATGAATGCGGAAGGCTCAGGACCGTGCTTTGAAGCACTCCTAGGAGACCTACGTTCAGCAGTGTACTTGTGGAGACTCCCGTCAACACCGTGTCCTCCTCATAAGGGTTTGTCAAAGTTGTCAAGACCGTAACGCCAAAAACTAAAAAAACCAAAAGCCAGTCATTCCAATTCATGTGATTTATTTCTTGAATCTCAAAAGGTTTTCTATCGCAACAATTACAATCCGTATTATACTAAAAACTTATCACACACTTATCAGAAGTTGGCAGGCATTCTAAGCATTAGAAAAAATCGTTGTTGAGCTGAGTATATTGTGATTATTGCAATGGATTGCTACGTATATTTAGTGCTTTTTTTATTAAGTCCGCGACACAGTCACAAGTAACTTTCTTTGGATCCAAGCATGAGACAAATGTTTCTGATTATCATACTGCACCTACCCATCCGAATCTGAAAATTAAGTTCGCAGTGATCTTTCAGGAAGTGTATGGATAAATTTGCTTATTTAATTTAATAATAATAATAAAATCAGAAGGGATTTATTTTTCTGATGAAAAAAGGAAAACAAATTTACAATATTGGTATAAAAAATCACTAAATATAGGTATAGCTTTAGATTTGCAATCCATAACATAAAATCACAATAATATACGCTTTAGATACACAATGATTTTTTCTAATGCTTAGAATGCCTGCCAACTTCTGATAAGTGCGAGCTATTAATATTAAGTTTATTACGGATTGCAATTGCTGCATAGGAAACCCTTGAGATTGGAGAAATAAATCACATGAATTTGAATGACTGGTTTTTACTTCATTAGTGTATTTGGCGTTTCGGCGTGGTGAGTAGGTTGATCAGCGCAGTGCTTATATATCCTTGTATTGGTACAGAATAAATAATAGTTAAAAGAAATATAATGTAGCTTCCCAAAACTATTCGGCAGAATATTTTCTATCTATCAGCGTGGTGCACCCGAGTCATTGAGGAAAAGTTGACTAATTCCACTATACACCACATTTATGCCTTGATTTGACTGTGAAACTTAATTTAAATGTAGGTAAGTAGGTATGCGTATTTTACCAGGATGAATAAGTTGTATTGAATGGTTTTTACTTTTTACGATACCTAGATAGTGGGGTTTTGTCTTTTAATGCTGTTAGTTTTTTATATTTCTATTCGAAGTAAAATTATATTTTGGTAACGATGTATTCAATGCAATATTTTTAACATAATATAAGACAAGTTGCTTGGTACGAACTATTGTCATCACATGTTAAGGCATTAACATAAGTCGGACCTAGACATAAATCAATATTGCAAGTAAAGGTTCGAATCTCTTTACACTTCGTTGGCGCTGCACACTTGCGGCTGAAGTTGCGCCGAACTCCGCCCACTTCACCCTGCATACCCCTCGCACTAGAAAATTGGGTTAAACAGCACGCGGGGCTATACGTCGCACCGGAAGAGGGGATTTTGGGGTCCGCGGAACTGCGCTTTCACAATGAACGCGGGGCAGAGATGTGACTGAGTATTGATTGTCTTCAACCTAGAGACGCAGTTTCCTGCGGCGCAGTAATGCACACGCCCCTTCTGACCCAGGAATAGCAGTAATTTTGCTATATTTTAAATTGACCTTGGCCAAAATTTGTAACTGTGAACTGTGATACGCTTATATACCTGTCAGGTAACACTAGAAAATAAATCAATAATAGACCTGTCATGTTCGAAACTATCGAATCTGAGAATATTTTAATACGAAATTAACGAAAAATTGAAAAATTTGAAGTATCATTGACTTGCTAGCAATTGAAATAAAATTGTAGGTATAAACCAGGATTATTATACTAGTTTCATGTTATTTATTTGCGATATCTAAGACCAATAGAATTCTAAAAAGACGTCTGATTTAAAGTCAAGTTATAAGTTTCTCTACCAAATTGTTTAATTACCTACAATAACCTGCTTGTGAGTAATCTAGGCAGTTTTTGCGGAGGAGGTGGCAGGTGACGATGTGATCGATACAAGTGCGAGACTTATAACGCTAAATTTTTATTTATCTAAGTTTTGTAAAATTATAACTATATTATTTTGATTATTAATGTCGTTTGAAATTCCTCATTTATGAGTACTTGCAAATACATGTTTATTGTATGTAGCAAGTAGCAACGTAAATATTATGTTGCCAGCTCGCTAACTTTCCATTCGCCTGATGCTAGGTGCGCTAAAAATAGACATAACAATAAGCACTGCGCAAGCAAATCATTAGTCGATTTACATATAGTTGGATATTCTTACCATTGATTCTTTTCTATTTACAGATGTTCTCGCATTAAATTAAATATTAAAAGTTTCGGCTTGTAAAGAATAGTTATTTCTAGTAATGTATCTGTTATCTGGAAGTTACGTCAGTCAACCTTGACAAGAATATTTAAATGTTGAATATAATATTACATTAACTTGTGCATTCGTCACGTGCTTGTTTTTTTCCTTATCTTTGTTTTTGATTCAATCGAATACAGTGTGTTGATGTTGGGTTGCCTCTTTTGTTGTTACAATCGTTAGTTTAGTTCGGTGAAGTTGTTTATACTGGAGAGGCGGGGGCAGGAGGCTCCAAAGGGAGTACAGATACAGAGCGGCAACGCCACGACGATAATGCTAATATGCCCGATTGATACGTGTCACACATTTTTTTAACACATCGCCAGCTAAGAATAGTGCTTTGTACGCTGGCACTAGGTGATATGCATTGATTTGTATATCGGCTGAGGCGAATATAACAATTCGTAATCGATAACTGATGTTGGTACCTACCCCGTACTGTACCAAATGACATTAATGAACGAAGACAGTCAAAAAGAACTGCTTTGACAATAATTATTATAAAATAGAGCACATTTTAACTACATTAATATAAGTTTTCTACAGTCACATTACCCTTTTTTTGGCGTTTTTTACACTAGCAAAAAGGCTTAGCAGTGCTTAGTTCCAGTAAGAAAACATTGTTAAAACTGATTGTCGTTGTCGTTGACTGCTCCTGAAAGTATTATTTAAATTCATTTAGATAAAAATAGACAATAATAAACTTGACAAATATGTATTATTAGTAAATATCTAGGTAATATGCGTTTCATAGGATTATGCATTACCTACAAATTAAAGTAGGTTTCTAGTTGGTAGGTAGGTAATAATATTTTAATATAGGTAGGTAGGTACTTAACTTCTTTATTTCACGTACCTACCTGGGGTTATGTTATATGAAATAAACACAGTTGTTTTAGTAGCATTTATGTGTTTAAAATTATGATGTAGATTAAACATACGTAGGTACGTATGTACACCTCTCTTATATAAAAAAAAATCATCATTGCGTTGCGTAGTGCCTGAATACAAGTTAATCGCGCTCAGTGCTTGTTGGATACCTATATATTTAGGGCCTACTTGTGTACCTACATAAATACATTCTATCTGTGTTTATGTTGGTTCGTATACATCGCGGCACAGACGCCTACGTAACACGTCCAGTAAGCAGTTTGTTGTGGGGCACGAGCGCCGATATCACGTACTCGTTCGCCGCAGGTCGGTGGCACTCCGCCCGCCGCCCGCTGTTGCCGTTGCCACCGCACCTCATTGCGGGAATAATCGGTCAAGTCGATTTCGTACACACGTTACTAAACATAGATTCCAGTGAACAACGTGTCTTTTAAAAGTATATTCATTAATTGTAATAATATCTAAGTATTCGTTTTACACCACTGATTTTGCCCAATGAATACAAATAGGTACAACATATTCGGTAAAATTTTTGCATCATTAAAATACAAACATGGGCTATTGACCCAGCTAAATCTGCAATATGATTCTTCCGGATTGCGCTTTTGGAATAGGATTTTCAGAAATTATATATTAGTTATTACATAGTGTATTGTAAATTTTTACCATTGAACAATTGTCTCGGCCTTGTATCCTTGTAAAATGGCGCCTCACCCGTCGTTATTATTATTACATTCGGAGCAAACTTCGTGACGATCTCCATTCTCTACACCCCTCGCACTTCTCCCCGCGGATGCGTATCCGATTGTTGCGAGTCGCGACTGGCGTTTACAACTTGTCAAACTAGTTAGGTTATTCAGAATGTTAGTGAAAATTTTATAATGTTAGGTCTATAAAATGGACACAACATTTAGTATATAATTTGTAAGTGTAGATATCAGTAATTTTTAAGTGCTGTAAATTTGTGAAAAGCGATTGGGCGAGTCATATGTAAAGACGCCATCTTTCTTTACAGATGTCAGCTGGGTCACAAATTCAGATGGCACCACAAACTACTGTCAACACGGGGCAGCCACTACATAATCAGGACTCCAATATGAGCACAGGTAATTTGTGAATCGGTGATAAAAGTGGATGAAATATGTGATGTGACCAGTGACTTCTAGTGTTTTACAACAATACAACCTGGACATTCGAACTTATGTGAAAATTGTAAATAAAGGATTGTGACGTTGCCGTAAAGTGTAAAATGCCGGATAGGAATTGTGAATGTGCCAATGTTACTCATATTATTATCGGGATTATCACTTGTCATAATGCATGACTATGAAAATGGACTAAATCTAAACATCGTCGGACTACACAGCTTTATGTCAAAAAGTGAGTTTCATGAAATAAGATGCTTAGATAAGCAGTACGGACTTAAATTATTCTGTCAGAACATTAATTTTACAAGTTGACAAGTACCTATTTGAACATTTTCAATGAATATTGAGTATTTACTCTAAAGGCTGAATATTATGCTTCTTAGATGTCATAAATATTTATTTTTTTAAATATATTGTTTTTAATTACGTTATAAATTAGAGTTAAGAGATTACAGATGCATATATATATATAGTCTTATATCAATTATTGCAGGGTCTTCACATAGTGACAAAGAAATTGATGCTTTAACCCCTGAAAAATCTGCTGCTATGAGGGGCTCAACTGTTGGACCTGGTAATGCCCTTGTACCACCAAGTGGTGCTACACCTACAATAGCAGTGCCTGAAAGGAAAAGAAAGCGAAAAGGTATTATTTTTTCTAATAATTACTATTTTCTTAATTGTATTATATTTATTATTTATAGACATTAGTGTCAAGCTGATTATTTCATTAGGTAATTAAAAAAAATTTTGAATTACAGATGTAGAAATAATAAAAATAATTAAAAGGTACATAATCAATTTAAGGCCTGGCTGGGCAAAAATATCATATTTTAGAACATAATCTTGATGCTCAATACTTGATACTTCTTGAAATATTATATGCCCGGAAAAAATATGATAAATAATACTCAATTAAATTTTTAATTGAATGGATTTTTATAATCCTTTATATCAATTGAGGTAAATAAATTATAATTATATTACCCAGGAAAAACTTGAAATACGAGTTCTCGTTTTTTTAGCATTAACATTTCAGCAAAATATTTTAAATAAAGTAACTTTTTTGTAAATTGAATGTTGCACACTTACTTCATGCTGGACAGATATGCACGCAGCAGAGAACAGAGAAAAATCCTCACCTTAATGTGCTTAAAAATTTACTTGATATGTATAAATAGGTGGGGACCCCTTTCTATTTACGCTCATCAAAAAAAAAGATTAAATGTTTGTAATTATAATAATCAACATCAATGGTGAGTACATGGCACTTACCTTCGATTTACTGATGATAATAATAGTGTCGTTATGGCAGAATTGCTGTTCGATCTCACTCTCAGCACTATTTTGGCTAGCTGAATCAAGTTACTGAACTCTGTCTCCCAATGGATAGGTCTTACGATGTACATGGACAAAACAAAAAGTCACATGAAAGATCCTGTAACATGGATGACGATAGTATGACGATAGTTACTGGGAGCACCATATTCGAAGTTGTTGAACTGTTTATATAGGGCAAATTTTGACTTAAGATAATTCAACGCATCCAACTTAGTAAAGCAGCATTTGAGAATTACGATACATCTTGTCACATGTATATCAAAACTTGAAAACAAGACTATAAAAAAAGTGTGCTGGTGATACACAAGATTGCTCAGCAAGCTATGGAAAGGGCTATGCTTTGAGTTTTTTTTGTGTGATAGGCTTCGAATATCCATAGTAGAATAAGAGTAACCGACATAGCCCAACATTTTAGTAAGCTGAAGTGACAATGGGCCATCCATATAGCTCAAAGAATCGAAAACCACTGGGGAAAAAAGGTTTTTGGGTGGCTGCCTCATACTGGTAGTGAATTTTAAGGCTGCACACTAAATGGATGATGATTTTAAAAGATGCAATAATTTGATTGATGCAGAAAGCTGAGGACTGCTTTGTTGCATGTTCTCGCGTGTCCTCTGTTCAGCAGTGGGCTTGGAGGGCCTGTAATGTAATGGTGATAATGAAAAATAATAATGATAACCTTCATTTAGACTTGTTTCAGAATATTCTATGATTATACTACAAGTCAAATTATGATGTTATGTAAATTACTTAAAACATAAAATATTTACATTTTAAATATCTCTTCAAATTGTTGTAACAAAAGAACATTCTGTAATAAGGTGTTCTGTTCCACCTGATGTCTATTACCGCTTTCATACCCTGACTGTAGTTTTTTCAAAGCTGTGTACCTGTCATGTGTTTGCAAACACATTCATTAAAATTTTACCTCCCTCTTAAATATTTTCACATATAAAAATTATTCAGCTGGGCACACTTAATTTCACTTCACTGTTTAATATGATTTCACAGTATAATTTTGACACCATGATATGGGAATAGGGTATATTATTTACTTTGTGTACTAAGATAAATAATGTGACTAACCTTGATATATTTTAATATTTTAGGTGAAGAAGGCGTTGGCGGAGGTGGAGGGGGCGGTGGAAAACAAAGACATAACTCGTCTGACAAAAACATTCGGGAATATTTTTCCAAACATCCTTCTTCAAGTCCTGTTAGACATACTACTGGAGCTAAATCTCCATCACCTCAGGGCGCAAATTATCCTATGGTAATATTTTGAATTTTATACAATGACTTTCAGAATTTTATATAATATATAAAATTTAAGATTTTAAAGGTTTTGTAGCTTATTATTATATAATATTTAGTATATAGTGTGCAATATAATGCAGAGCAAACTATAAGTAGTTAATGGGTAATACACATTATATATATTACATTGCACATAGTAAACATTATAAATAAATTATTTCTGCCAATCCTTATTATCATATTATAGCTTGAACTATGACCATGTTATCATACCACACTAAATTTCGAAATCACTGGCCTGTTCTAGCTAGTAATTGATTTAAGTAAAAAACATTATAACTATAAAACATTATCACTTTGTTGTCAATTTCTTTTCTAAAAGTAACAGTAATTTAAAAATAAATATGATTCTTGTAAATAATTGTTATACTATATAATACTTTATTTTCCATCTTACTGACATATGAGTTTATTTAAAATATCACATTCTGCATTTTGAGTTTATTTAAAATTTAAATTAGAATTATATTTATTCCTGTAGCAGCAAAAAGCAGATATTGGACCATTTTGAAAATCAGCCTGGTTCTAGTGTTAGAAAAATAGGATCTGAGTTAGGCAGTAGTCACACAAGTGTCCACTGAATCTTATTAGTACAACAAATAACATTTGCTCAACATCCAAGATATCAGAATTTAAGCCTAGTGATTATTTTTGTATGCTTTTTGGGCCTTACACAGTATAAATGAAGGTTAAGAGTTTGTAAAATGTGATTTAAATTCATTCATAAAAACTGATTTACATTATTGTTGTGTATTATTGGCTGGTGAACATTAAAAAACCACTTGTATACTGTGAACAATGTGATACACGTTTGGGCCTCAAAGGTAAATATATATAATTGGGCCAGTATATATAAATTCATTTCTAAAAAGCGAGCAGTTTACCTCTAACCACTAGCAAAAAATATAGAGACTTGGTATTAGTATTCACCACTGTACCACTGACATAAAGACCAAAGTGCAAGGAAACTTAAATCAATAATTGGAAGCTAGTGACAGCTCATTTGTTAAATCTTACTCTGCTTTATTTTATTGGGGCGTTTTTTTAAATGTAAATAGATACAGAACCGCGAAGAAATATTACATTCACGTAGTTAAAAAATGTATTCACGTAGTTAAAAGACATATGATATTGGTAGGCATTAAATAATTTTGGTTTTTGTAATTCAATGTATTTGTGATTGTCCCCATAACTTCCACTGTGTACAAGCTTCTTTAAATCAATTTAATAAATGCGCTTTTTAAATTATTAATTTAATAAATGTGGCTTCGCAGACTACATATACATTAGGTTGATGCAATGCTAGAGCATTTTGAGTTTGGTATACATTTGTAATATTCTAATGGAATATCTTAATACGATTGTACAATTGGCAGACTTGTGAACATTATTAGTGTTCAGGAATTGTTGTGATGATTGAAATATGCCAGGAGCAATGTTCTTACTGCTAATAATAAAAAAAACCTGTTTACTCTAAGCGTTGGACTGCATTTTGTTCTTCAGTGACTTAGTATACATGATGAATAATGACAAAAATTTAAAACTTTATCTTTCATTTATTACCGTTATGCAAAATGGAGAGAAACCAAAATATTTTTTTATTTCATATAGTACCCACCGTCACCCTCGTCGTTGTTGCCTTCGGGAACTGACTTTTTACGTTCCACTGCGCAACCGCGACCACATACTTCTGTTAAACAGGTATTTTATTTTGTGAAGAAAAATTGAGTTTTTATTTAGCCGTTCATTGATAAAAAACAATATTATTGTTGACAGATTCAAACAGAACTGACATGTCAGAGGATACAGGAGTTAGAAACTCAAGCCTCTTCTGACTTAGAACTAAGAAATAATAGAATAGAAGAATTAACAAGGACTAATGAAGAGCTAAAACATCAGGTTCAAGCACAGAGCAAGGTCAGTTGTATTTATGTGATATATTTAATTTTATAAAGATTTGAAAGTTACCTAGTTTCATTTAAAAATAAAATTTTCGATATACTGGACCTTATATAAAAAAAGTAAGAATATACAATTTCATAGTTTAAATTATATAACTACTTACTTAAGTAAGTAAGTAAGTAGTTATATAATTTAAACTATGAAATTGTATATTCTTACTTTTTTGTTAATTCATAACTAATTTTTACAGGTAATAGAGCAACATAAATCACACATTAACAAATGTATAGAAGTGGTTAAGAAATTGTTAAATGAAAAGAGTTCTATAGAAAAGAAGGAAGCCAGACAGAGGTGTATGCAAAATAGACTAAGGCTTGGTCAGTTTGTCACCCAACGCGTCGGTGCCACTTTTCAAGAGAATTGGACTGATGGATATGCATTTCAAGAACTAACAAGGTGTGTGTGTGTGTGTGTTACTCAAATATTTAAACTACCGATTTCCTATTTTAAAACATATCTATAATTTTAAATAATATTGAATTGTATTCCTATGATATCCTGGACGTCAGTCTGAGCGAGATTAGAATGGCTCTCCAGCACCTTAAAAACGGCAAGTCCCATCCCCGGACGAGGATGGAATTACAGCGCAGCTTCTGAAAGCGGGTGGAAAACCGGTACTTAAAGTCCTTCAGAAGCTCTTTAATTGCGTCCTTCATCGAGGCACTACTCCAGAGGCGTGGAGCAGAAGTGCGGTGATCTTGTTATTCAAGAAAGGCGATAACGCTCTCTTGAAGAACTACAGACAGATTTCCCTTCTGAGCCGCGTCTACGTGCTGTTTTTGAGGGTCATTACGAATCGTCTCACATGCAGACTCGACGACTTCCAGTCTCCTGAACAAGCCGGTTTCCGAAAAGGCTTTAGCACCATAGACCACATACATACCCTTTGGCAAATTGTACAGAAGACCGAAGAGTACAATCCGCCACTTTGTCTTGCGTATGTGGAATATGAGAAAGTCTGATTCTGTCTTAGCGGTGCTGCAGTCCCTCCAGAGGTGCCAATTGGACTGTCGGTATATCGAAGTGCTGAAGTGTTTGTACACTAGGGCCACGATGGCAGAACAGAACCAGAGTACGAAACCCATCCAACTGCAGAGAGGAGGAAGACAGGGTCTTTTTATATAGGATAGGGGGTGACATACGAGCACACAGTCCACCTGATGGTAAGTGGTTACTGTGACCCATAGACATCTACATCTATCCTCAATAAAGACTCAAGATGCAGATGCGTTGTCACCCGTGAGGACTAAGATGGAATGCCTCTTTTCCAGTAAAAAGGGTCTCCGGTTCTCTACACTCACCATACGAAACACAACAGCGTTGAGCTGCTATTTTACGCTGGTTTTCTGTGAGAGCGTGGTCCTTCCCCGGTCGAGTCGCCCCATTCGTGCTACAACTATACTACTAATATAGCTGCAGCATGGCTCTACCACGTAAAATCGTAATATCCCCGAATCTCTTCATCGCTGCATTGGAAGACGTTTTCGAGCTACTGGACTGGAAAGGATATGGTATTAACGTCAATGGCGAGTACATCACTTACCTTCGATTTACCGACGATATAGTCCTTATGGCAGAATCACTGGAGGACCTGAGCGCTATGCTCAATGACCTCAATAGCGTCTCCCAACGGATAGGTCTTATATGAACATGGACAAAACAAAAATTATGTTTAACATCCATGTCACTACTGGTAGTTGTTGAGAGCACTAAGTTCGAAGTTGTTGACAAATATGTTTATCTGGGACAAATAGTCCGACTAGGTAAGTCCAACTTCTACCGAGAGGTCAATGGACGGATTCAACTCGGCTGGGCAGCGTTCGGGAGATTACGACACATCTTCTCGTTGGTATACATACATACCTCATAACTAGATTGTTCAACCAGTGTGTGTTGCCAGTGATGACCTATGGATCTGAGACGTGGTCTTTCACTGCTGGCCGTATGAGGAAGCTCAAAGTCGCTCAGCAAGCTATGGAGAGGATATGCTCGGCGTTTCTCCGCGTGATAGACTTAAAAACGAGGATATAGCTCGAAGAACCGACAACCAATGGGGAAGAAAGGTTCTCGAGTGGCAGTCTCATACCGGCAGGTGTAGGGCGTCCCCCGCTAGATGGAGTGACGACCTAGTAAGACATGCAGGAAGTCATTGGATACAGGTGGCTCAGAACCTGCTTTGTGGCATTCCTTGGGAGGCCTATGTTCAGCAGTGGACTTGTGAAGGGCTGTAATGATGATGAATGATGATACAAAAGTTGGGTAACAGGGACTTGATGATTAATGATGATGATGATGGAAGTGTCTGTAATATCTCAATAACTGACTTTTATTATGCTAAGGGGGCCTATTTAAATGCTGTTAAGACATGAACAACTATTTTAAAACTTTTTGTCTGTCGGTTTGGGCTAATTTTAGGAACAGTCGTGAGTTATCTAAGCTATAATTTATCCCAAAAACATGCAGGATTTTTTGTGCATTAGAAAAATTATTGATAAAAGAAATAATTTTTGATGATTGCACATTATATGCATTTATATAAAATTTAAGGGTTTGTTTGTAATTTCTAAATAACTGGGCACTATTAAGCCTAAGGGTTATTTGCATGCTATTAAGATATCAATAATTATTTTTAAAATTTTGTTTGTCTGTGTCTGTGAAGCAAATTCAAAACATAAAGAGAGCAATTGCTGGAATGGTCTGATTAATTATCCTAATTTTTTTTTTAAAAACATATAAGAGATAATTTTTTGGTTCGCTATTTTACACAAAAAGTTCTTTTCACCTTATCTGCTTTTGCTTAAAGTTTTAATGTAAAATCGTTTTGTTTTTAAATCGATTTCTAACATTTTTTTACTTCAACACCAATTCACAACAAAACTGAATTTTAAAGGATAAGGTAATATTAAGACCATTTTTATGTAAACATTTTCCCATATCTCACATAGTGTTCGAGGTTATAGCAAAAACAGCAATTGTTTTTTGATGAATTAACAAAAACCCACTGACCACTATTATTTGCATTGGTTTTAAATTGAAATAAAAATTTGGTAGTTGACACCATCATAACAGCATCATTTATTTTGAATTCGCTACTTTTAGTAGGTAATGTCTTAAAACCAGATCAATTTGCTTTTTTTTTAATTAAATTATACTATATAAAGGACTGCTGATATTCTTCGAGAAGATTTCATAGTTCGAACAATCGTAATATGCAAAATACCTGCCCAATGCAAAATACGCGATTAGACGTGGAGTTGCGGAAAATAGGCCGTCGTAAATTAATAATTGATGAAATCGAAAAAATGATCTAAAAGCTTTTAGAAAAATTTACTTCGCAAATATCCGCATTATAAAATAAAATGATGTGTCTTACCTAGTATGAAGAGCACCTCCCGCCCTCCCTCAAGGCGCTAAGACTTAGCAGTTAGCCACCATAGAGTCTATATCACCTGAGGATGCCTCGTGTAGAGGCGAAACACGTGTCGTATTATCGTCAGTGGTGTGTCTTGCCTAGTGTAGTGGTGTTGGGAGTAGCGGTGCTGGGATTAGTGGTGACGGGGATAGTGCACGCAATTGAGGGAGGGCGGGAGGTGCTCTTCATACTAGTTACCTAGGTAAGACACATCATTTTATTTTATAATGCGGATATTTGCGAAGTAAATTTTTCGAAAAGCTTTTATACAATGGATTTCCGCAAAGTAACGCCTGATTCTATTAATTATAGAAAAAATGATCACTGAAGTGTTCAATGTCCCAATGCCATAGTTAACTCTGACTATGTTCAACTTAAAATTATTAATGTATTGATGATGCAAATTAAGCAGAAAGAAAAAAACATAAATAAAACAAATTTTTACGTTTAATTTAACCTTTTAATTCCCGACGTTTCGGGTGCTACAGCACCCATGGTCACAGGACGGACTGGGGTGTTTGACATCCCCATGTCATAGGTAGCCCGGCTATCTTCGATTTTTGATTATTAAACTAACTACTTTATTGTATATATACTAACTTATAGTAATCTTAAAATCTTGCAGAAGCATGCTTCGGTTGTGATTAAATTTTATTAATACAATTGGTATTCTTTTATTTAGCCCAAACCGCTTCATTCTTCTTCTTATGACTAGGATCTTTGTTTCTTATTGAATCACATACTAAAAATTCTTATACATGGCACCAATTTAGTTGGTAAATCTTTCAATGTTCAGGCTACACTTTTATGGAACTCCTTTTGGCCTGAAGATTAAAATCCTGGTACACAAATACTTTAAAGGCATAAAGATGTAAGGGATAACTTTATAAAATGGCCTATACTTTTGTTTTTCAGTTTTGTTTTGTGCAAACAATTTCGGGAATATAAAAATTTACTTCAAGTTTCATTTAATTAGTTGTGTTCACGTAAATATAAAAAATATTTACTGAAATTGCTAGGTTTTTGCCACATTTACATTAGATTTATTGGTTGCATTAGGCGGCAAGAAGAGATAACAGCAGAAAAAGAAGAAATTGACCGCCAGAAAAAGTCATTATTAAAAAAGAGGCCATCAAACAACGAAGGTGGTGGAGGGCGGGGTAAACGCACCTCTACCGTGTCTGCACCAACAACACCTCAGCCTCAACCATTACACAATGGAACTGACGCGCCCACCTTTCTTAAGCCTGATCCACTGCCAAGTATGACATGGCAGGAGTACTATGAGGCTGATGAGATTCTAAAAGTGAGTATGATAATTGTTAAAAACTGATTAGTTTTTCGAAATTTTATTAATTATTATATAAAACATTAAAAATGCTTTATAGGTTTAAAGATTAATATTTTTTTTGTAGTTAAGACAAAGCGCACTAAAGAAAGAGGATGCAGATTTGCAGTTAGAAATGGAGAAATTAGAAAGGGAGAGAAATCTTCACATACGCGAATTAAAGCGAATACACAATGAAGATCAGAGCAGATTCTCGGCTCATCCAGTTTTGTCCGAGAGGTAAAATGAATTATTTAATTAAGCAGTAATTTTAGTTTAAGTAATTTTGTTTTCTATGTTGTGGAGTTATTTAGGACAAATGCCAACTCCAAGTGTACTAAAAGCCTTGTATATTTTGGTAGCATTAAGCTTCATTTATGCAGTTTGGGAGATGCTCTTAGTAGCTTAAAATTCTATACTTAAAGTATTTCAACTCTAAAGTTATTGTTGTAATCTTCTAGTTGGAATACTTGACTATATTGTAGTTTTTGCGTTAAAATCTGAAGCAAATTACTTTGTTTAAGCAATATAGAAGTTTTACCCAAACTCATTATTCTAGGCAATAAACGCATCATCAAAACCTTCATTTTTATTCATTTTGAAAATGTTACTCCCCATGATCATATTAAGAATTTGGGTAAATTATATCTTACTTCCATACGAAACACAGCAGCATTGAGCTGCTACTTTACGCTGCTGTTCTGTGAGAGTGTGGTCCTACCCTGGTCGAGCCGACCCATTTGTGCTACATCCATAATATAGCTGCAGCGTTAGACTGGAACAAAGCTTACAATCAATGCTATCTATCACATGTGAATTACATCAGATACGTACATGGTATGTTAGGATGTGAGAGAACCTTTTACCAAATATAATTGCACACTTGATGTAATATAATGCATATCTTAAACTTCTAAAAACTGAGAATTATCCTTGATAGTATAATTTAGAAGTTTAAGATTTTTTTATAGGATAGGGTGACAAACTAGCTCACAGTCCACTTGATGGTAAGTGGTTGCTGTAACCCATAGACATCTACATTTATCCTCAATAAAGAATCAAAATGCAGATGCGTTGTCACCCGTGAGGACTAAGATGAAATGCCTCTTTTCCAGTAAAAAGGGTCTCCAGTTCTCTACACTCACCATACGAAACACAGCAGCATTAAGCTGCTATTTTATGCTGGTATTCTGTGAGAGCGTGGTCCTTCCCCGGTCGAGCCGACTCATTCGTGATACAACTATACTACAAATATAGCTGTAGCGTGGCTCTGCCACGTACAATAATATAGGATGTAATAAAATGCAGCCAGCCATAAAACATTTATAAAAAATGTGTTGTTCAATGTCCACAGATACTTACTGCTGATGCTCCTCGGCAAGGGTGGATTTAGTGAAGTGCACAAGGCATTTGATTTAAGAGAACAGCGTTATACTGCTTGCAAGGTTCACCAGCTTAACAAAGACTGGAAGGAAGACAAAAAGGCCAACTATATCAAGTGAGTCCGTATATGAGCCCCACTCACATTGAAATTTTTTTATATTTATTTTTTTATTGTTACTTATTTGTTGCTATTAAAAATTCGTACTGTCAATTATTATCTTTATCCTCAATTAGAAATAATCACGAATAATTTTTACAAAATTTTTGCAAATTTAATAATTCCGAAAAATTAAAAAGCTTCAATGAATATGATCTATTAAATTTTTGTTTCTTCTATTTTCTCTTTATTTACTTTATATACTTTGTTAGACTTCATTATCCTATTTATGTAATATTTCGGTACTTTGTTCCAGACATGCATTACGGGAATACAATATTCACAAGGCTTTAGATCATCCAAGAATTGTGAAATTGTATGATGTGTTTGAAATTGATGGAAATTCATTTTGTACAGTTCTTGAATATTGTAATGGTCATGATCTCGATTTTTATCTTAAACAGGTATAAAATAACATATTTTAATTAACAAAGTCATATTGGCTATTTTGACTATGGTGCAATTTTCAGAAAATGATAAATTATGCAAGATATTTTATATGACTGAAAGTATGAGCGAGTATCCAGAAAATTACCCATTGTTCACCTTTCTCATAAGATAGAAAGGTGGTAGTGGGATATTACTGCTAATCCTGACCCAGAAGTATTCTATATATATACAGATAGCAAAGTAGAACAAATTATGTTCTACTTGGCATTTGAATATTCGTTTTACTTGGTTCAGGACTCAATACAATAGTGCATACTTGCATTGGCAACAAGGGTCCATAGTCATTCTAAATAATTTATTTTATAAAAAACTTACTCTTACAAATTATTAGTATACCTAATTAGGAATTTTATATTTTTAGCATAAAACTATTCCTGAGCGTGAAGCACGTTCGATTGTGATGCAAGTAGTGTCAGCATTAAAGTATTTGAATGAGATAAAGCCGCCTGTGATTCACTATGACTTGAAGCCTGGCAACATATTGTTGACGGAGGGCAATGTTTGTGGTGAGATAAAAATTACCGACTTTGGTCTTTCAAAGGTGATGGATGAGGAAAATTATAATCCAGACCACGGTATGGATCTCACTAGCCAAGGCGCGGGCACTTACTGGTAATTGAAAATTTTATTGTTGAACAATTGTGGACTTTCTTTATAATGAGATTTTTAGAAATACATGTTTCTTCTTGTGTATTTACTAGGTACCTGCCACCAGAGTGCTTTGTAGTTGGCAAGAACCCACCAAAGATCAGTAGTAAGGTGGATGTGTGGAGTGTTGGTGTTATCTTCTACCAGTGCCTTTATGGCAAGAAGCCTTTTGGTCATAATCAGAGTCAAGCAACAATATTAGAAGAAAACACAATTTTAAAGGCAACTGATGTTCAGTTTGCCAACAAACCCACAGTCAGTAATGAGGCTAAGGTAATTAATTATATGTTTCAATAGCTAAGTAATAAAATTAGTAGTATTTAAAAATATCCATCTCTCTGAAAGACGAAATATGCTTTATACCATACTGATCATCATAATAGAATGTTAAAATAGGAAAGCAATAGGGAGTGTTTGTCGCAGGGTTAATAGATAACATAAGTAAATGTGGAATGGCTTTCATGACACAACAATCTGGGCTCAAAGGAATTGGATGTATCAAATAGGGCTATATGGCGCGACAATTTTGGAGATACTCTAGGTCTCTACAGAAGTTTACTACCGAGGCCGACAAGGCAACATTTATACTGGAATTATTCATTCTCATTTTGAACAAATTATTAAGTAACATTTTAAATTAATATCCACATATTATTACTTGAGCGGAAGGGCTGTGCCCCGCTAAAAACAGAGTTTATTATACATCAATGTTCTATTCGTGTTTTTTACAATATAAACACAGTATTTTAATAACTAAAAATTTAATTTAGGTTGAGGTGGAATAAAATTATCGCCAGATCAAGACAATCACTGTTTAGTATCTTGATAAGTATAGCTTCGAAATTACTCTATGAACTGTTTTACCGACTAAGAGAATTTCTTTACGAAATTCTCTTAGCCAAAACAGTCATTAAAAAAATCTTATAAGTGAAAAAAATTTATCAAAGTTGCCAGGTTAACGGATACTTAAAATTTTTGGTGAAATTGAGCAAAATTCGAAGTACTCTCATTGTATTCTATAAATATTGGCTTTTAGGTAGTTATATCTATTTAACGTACAACTGGTGAAATTAAAAATATGAAAACATTATCAATATAGTCGAAGTCAATTAAATAGGCATTATTAAGAATAACTCAAAAACTACTGCTCAGATTTTGAACAAATTTATATGGGACCACATGAGAAGCAACAGCTTTCAAATAACAAAAGAATCATTAAAATCCGATCACCTAGAAAAAAAGTTTTGAGGTAACATACAAAAAAAAATATAGTCGAATTTAGAACTTTCTCCTTTTTTTGAAGTTGGTTGAAAAGAAACTTTTTTCAAATAAAGAAACAAAAACATAACCTATTAATTGTAAGCTGGGGAAAGACGTCAGAAAGAGAAAGAGCAGTTTGTCAGAGGGAACAGCAGATATGTTAGTCTTTTTCAAAGTTATTTTTGATGGATAAGATCAGCCCGCTACTACAGACTAGGAATATATTTTATAGAATATCGAGATGCGGGCTACTCTCCGCCTGTCCTTGAGGCTGGCATGATGGTTTCAACTGAATCAGTAACACTGTACAGTACAGTACTCCATGCACGAAAGGAGTTACGTTTTTTTTTTAACTATTATAAGCCAGTGTTGGACTACTATATCCCACCTGATTTTAAGTAATGATGTAGCCAAAAAAAGAAGATTGTAAAGCACACTGACTCCGCTTGACAAAAGTGAAAGGCTATATTGGGTCAGAATCTGCCCTGTGACGTACTTAAAATGTATTTTTTTGCTAATTGCAGAGTTTTATCCGAGCGTGCCTGGCGTACCGCAAGGAGGAGCGCATCGACGTGTTCGGGCTGGCGCGGCACGAGTACCTGCAGCCGCCCATGCCGAAGCCGCGCGGTGCGGGCGCCCCCGCGGCGTCGGCGGCGGCGGCGGCGCCCGCCTTCAACGCCGGCCTCTTCGGCGCCGGCTCGTCGTCCTAGCCGCGCCGCCGCCGCCCCCGCCACCCGGCGGCGCAGTGAACCGAGTGCCCTGTACATATGTGACTCTCCGTGCCGCGAGTGACCCGCGCCACAGTGACCCGCGTCGTGAACTATGCGCGTCTTGCTCAGTGCCCAAAGGATCGGACTTTCGCGTCGCACTCGAAGACGGTACTCCGTCGCATACGGAGCGGACTGTCGCGTTGTGTCTGGAAACGCAGTCTTTCAGTGTCCCGCGGATCCGCTTTAGTGTCGTTCGAGAACGCCGTGTGTCCTATTGTCCTCGGGGGGACCATCGCCTCGAGGACGCTCGCCCGAGTTTCTCGTGAACGCCAATTCCTTCCTCGGTGCGCTTGGGCACGCCCAGCAGCCCTTTCGTGTCTGGAGCCTTTCGAGTCTTATAGACATACTTTTTAGTTTTGAAACTTTGTCAGTTATTCAGAGTTGTAAAATGACTAAATATCATTTACAGATTAAAATTGTTTAAGAATTATGCTTACTGTTGACTGTATTTATTGAGCAGGTGATAAAATGTGATTCTCCATTTATGAATGGTATTATCCTTTTATCACTAGAGAAGAATCCTTGGGACTATCCCTTGCATATTATATAAGTTATCCCTATTAAAAAGTTAAAAATATCTTCAGTTTTTTTATTTACCTAACTACTAACTTGTATGCATAAATAATCAAAAACGCCTCTAAGGATTTCGATGAAACCTTAAGCGAGTTAGGGGGGGGCAAAAAATGATCTGACTAGGTCTCATTGCTCAGAAATTCAGTTTTCTCCGTGTTTTCACGCTTATAGCAACAAACCGTGGAGTAAAGAGTAAGCCTTAAGCCTGGTTTACGTTTTGAGAAGTGACAAGTCAAGTGGCAAGTGCAACTGCCAAATCACAAGTGCTTAGTGCGTGTTAACAGGCAGTGAAAAGAGTGCCTGCTCTATTCTTTGACAACTATTATTCTATTCTTTGCTCTGCTGTACCCCCACTTTCCCTTTACTCGCATATCGTCCCCGCTCTAGCCGTTAAACTGTTTTACCTGCGTTAACCTTGGCGGGCAATGCACTGATCTTTGTATGTCTGGGGTAACACAGTTTAGTAACATAGTAAAAGGGTCTTCAGTTAATCTCAGTGCAGAATAATATTCCTGAGTATCCTCGACTGCTAACTCTTGTAGAAGTTCATAACTTGCCCCATGGGTTGTTCATTTAGCAATCCAGTTCTGTTGCAACACTCATTGTGATCTAGCCTGTTTTTGAGCTATTTCTTTCTTCGATATGGTCCAAAAAATGTTTATGACTTTTTTGATTACTTCACAAACTTGTAGGTGCAGTTGCTCATCCATTTTAGGTACTAGAAATACCATACAGTTCGGAATTCCACATAATAATGACCTTACTCTGCATCTCCACTTGCCACGTGTGTGAACACCTACTTGCTAGTTGTCGCTTGACATTGTTTACATGTCAAAAATAAATACAGAAAGTGATGTGTGAGTGAGGCACTTGTCACTTTACAAAATGTAAGTCAGTCCTTACTTACTCTTTTGCTTTTTTAGATGTTTCGATTTGTCAACTCATCAAATTTATCTGCCGACTTCCAAAAAGGAGACTGTACTCAATTCAACTGTATGTTTTTTTAATGTGTGTTACCTCATCACTTTTACTGGGTGAACCGATTTCGATGATTCTTTTTTATTTGAAAGCTGGTACTGGTACGTCTCGTGTGGTCCCATATAAATTTGATCAAGGCCAGACCAATAGTTTTTGAGTTAATACTTAATAACTTATATTGAAGTTGGCTAAACAAAATTTTTACTTTTAAATTATTATATACCTAAATATCTTGTATTTATTTTTGACTTTGTCTGGGCACTTGTAACCTTGTTGTGAACATGTTTTCAATAAAATTTATTTTATCAGCATAGGAGCAACTTTCAAATTTCAAATATGGTATGAAATACACACTTTAGGACTGGATTATCATATGCTTAGCAAGAGAATTGTATGCATTGGAGGTCAAGCAAGCAACCTCAATAGCATAAAGCTGACACTACTCAAAAACATGCAAATGCGAAATATTCATCTATGACACAGGCAGAGAGAAAGTCTATTGTTGAAAGGCAAAAAGAGAAGTTACGTGGACAGCAGAACGCGTTCACGTAGCAATCTGATACTCAGAAGGCTACAACACTTGCAAGTTATGTTGCAGCTTACAAAATCGCTAGAAGTAACAGAACGTTATCGGATGGTGAATTTGTAAAAGATTGCATGGTGGCTGTAAGCAACATTATTTGTCAAAAAAAAAGTAAAGAGTTTCAATCTTTAGCTTTATCACGGAGAACGATAACAGATCGAATTGACGCCATCGCTGAACAATTATCGTCACACCTGGAAAAAAATTGTATTGGCCCCTCCACACCACTCGCGAAGTTGATCGAAGTTGGGCGAAGAGAATAGTGTAGAGAGGTACTTCGATTTGCTTCGTACAACCTCGCTTCGCCTCGGGCGACTTTCGATCGCTGTCTGTTTTATGCGCCAGAGTCAAAGGACTTTGCGAACAGTGTGACCATATTTGGCAGGTTCCTGACATTTTGGCAGGATTGCCCTCTTATTTTAGCCTCTGGCATGATCGGTTGACGTTTTATAAAACCTGGCAGTATTTTGCAGTATTGGGGTATTAAAAATAGATTTCATTATGGCAACTTAAAATGACGAAAATGATAACCCTAGATAATTCGCCAGTATGTTGAGGATTTCCTTGTATTTCTCGATTTCTCGTATTATGTTTGTATCACATTCAATAAACAACTTTAAAAATGTTTGTGTATAAAGTTGATAATCTTAAAACGAGTTAACACGAGTTGGTTAATATTTCAATCAGTCATAAAAGAGACGTAATTTAGTTTGGTATCGCATTAGATTTCATGGTAATAAGATCTTGTTAATAATATTTCGTGGACGATAGTAATTATAGGGAGCGGTGATGAAGCGAAAATATGAAAGGGCATATAAAGCGAGGTGGGAGCAAGATATTTTACTTTCATCATGGATCTCCCAAGGTAAAGATAATAAAGACTGTATAACTGCTAATTGGCACCCCGGCTGTCCGCTTTAAAGGAGCTTGCCAAAATATGAGTGGATTCAACATGCGAAAGAATATTCTCTCAAATAAATTTAATTAAGACTAAAACACGAAACAGATTTATAAACAAACATTTATCGTCTATCTTGTACGTTAAACAAGACATTGGTGAGCATGGCGATTGCATTGCATTCAAACCAACGAAAGATCTTTAATTTTAATTTAAAAAAATATAGCATTTATATTTTTACTTTTCTTAGTTTAGTACAATGGTAAATAAAGTTGGCAGTATTTAGGCATTTTTCACTACAGACTTTAGCAGGATTTGGCAGGTTTTTAACCAAATTAAGGCAGGATCTGTATTTTAAAGATGGTCACACTGTTTGCGAAGTACCCCGAAGTTACACGAAGCGTCTCACTACACTACTCGGCGTACGCTAGTTATATATTAATTTTGCTATATTACGACGCATCCACGTCGTACTGTTCACACAATTAGGTACCTGTAGCAGCTGCCTCTTGAACGTTATTCATGTTAAGGGTGCGGGAGACTCAAGACGACTGAGCTCCGCGAAGTAGCACGAGTGAAGAAATTTACGATGAATTTGATAAGGAGCAGGTTTTCTAAGAAATAAAATGGATCCGCTGGTATGTACGTTCCACCGATACGAGTGTGGACGTTTCTGCCAAATGGGCAGCACAAGAAATCCTTCAGTTAATAATAAAATGGGCCTTTAGTGAATCGTTACCCCCTGTACATCGGTTATACTTCAATATTGCTTGAACCATTTGCATCTCGGTTGAACTATGCGAGAGATTTTCCAAACTCAAATTAATTAAAAGTTATCTTCGATCTACAATTAATCAAGAGCGATTTATTAATCTGTCCGTACTTTCAATTGAAAGAAAAATTTCGAAAGAAATAGATTTCACTGAAGTTGTCGAATTCAGTAAAATGAAGTCACGAAAACACATAATAAGTATTATGCTATATTTGCTACATACTGAAAGAAAAACTACGTATTACCACAAATAAATAAATACTTTATTTTACTAGGTAAATAGTTTTTTGCCGATCGTTACGTATTTTATTTTCCTCATCCATATCTATATTCTATGTATGTTCATTTAAGTCGAATTTAATTTTTACTTGCAAGATTTCTACTATTATTTAGTATTGTTACGAGCTTGGGGTTCGAGACAATTAAAAACTGCCGATTGAATTACCAAAATTGACACTTTAATTACACAACACTAATTACAATCTAAAACCACACTAATAATAAAACACAATTGTACTACTGATCACTTAAGTTCGCAGGCAGTTGTTTCGCTTCGAAGTATTCTCTTGTATCGCCAATTCAATACTGCCTTTCCGTATATACACTCTTATCTATGATACTGCCTCGGTCGTGGTCTATACCGGCCTTATATAGGGCCTCAGATATTTTCCAGAACCTACTGTAGCGACATCTAGAAATTTCGAGTACATATCGGTCCCGAAATTTCTGGAAGGATCTTGACTACTATTTCTGCTACTCGACACCAGAGGGTGCTAGTGTAACTAGTGTTGCCATGTACAAGACATTAATAGTGACGCGCAACAGTATGTTATATCATAAACACTTATACATACAAAAGTGAAGTACCTATATAAAAAGCTTGTAAGATTAGATCAACTTCTTAAACTAAGGGCCTCATTCAGCTTTGGCTCTGACTGACTTAGACCGCCACTGGAAACGTGTTTAAATGTTCCACATAATGATAAAAAAACGTAACTGGGTTTACCTGAAAAGTTTAAAAAATATACAAACCATAAACACAAAAACAAAGTCAATGTTTTACCAGTTTTATTAACACGTATTTCAAAAACACAATATTTTTAAAGTTTCGAAATCTGAATCTGAAACCTTTCTAACTTTCTGTCCATGCTTGATTCAGGAATGATTCCCTTATGATAAAGCTTTACAAGATCTCTCTTTTTACCACAGTAATAAAAAGCACAGTAGAATAGGTGCAATTTACACAATTCTTTTGAGTAATTTGGTTAATTAATAGTTTTTGGGTTTTTCTAGTAAACGTTAATGTACCCTTTTCTGCAAAAGCGTAGTCTCTTATATCATCATCATTAAAGTCCAAGGAATGCAACAAAACACGATCCTGAGCCAACTGCATCCATCGGATTTCTGTATCTTACCTGGTCGTCACGCCATCTAGTGGGGGACCAACATACACTTCGATCCTTGGTACTAGGCTGCCACTCGAAACCTTTTTTCCCCAACGGTTGTCGGTAGCTGTTATTTGGTTGTGGTTATGTGGCAGGCCAATTGCCACTTCAGCTTAACCGTTGGCTGCGTTACCACTAACCACTTTGGTTATAATACTGCAGATATCCTCATCACGAAATCTTATCACCCAGAGAAACTCCGAGCATAGCTCTCATCATAGCAGGTTGATCGACCTTAAACTTGCTCATACGACCAGTAATGAAAGACCATGTCTAAGGTGTATGTTGTATCTAATATCACAGACAACACGCACTAGTTGCACACTACATGTTCCCAAGTTTTGAGGTTTAAGTTATCTCCCGAACGCTGCCGAACCGAGTTAAATCTGTCGATTGAACTTTTGGTCCAAGTTTGACTTATATAGACAATTTGTCCTGCTTTACATCAACTTCAAGCGTAGTGGTCCTAACAACAGCATAAGTGTGATACGGATATTACAAAATGGCCTTTGTCTTGTCCGTATTCATTTTAAGGCCAATGCGTTGAGAAAAACTAGTAAGATTGGTTATAGTGCTTAAGTCCTCCAGTAATTCTGTCATAATGACTAGGTATATAGACATAAACACTCACGCCTGTCACCCAGAGGGGTAGACAGAGACTATGGACTTCCATTTGGCACGATCCTGACATACCTCTCTCGCTTCCTCCACATCCATATACCTACGCATTCACGCTCGTCGGTTAAAGATACTCTTTATTTGGTCCATTTTCAATATATCGCCAATTTGGTCGATAAACTTTCGCCTAGGGCATCCCTTCCCGACTCTGCCGTTCACCTCTGCAACATAAATTTGCTTTGTCACTCTTTCCTCATTCATTCTTTCTACATGACCAAACCACCGAAGCATTCCTTTCTTAATCCTGGTCACAACATCATCTTGCAAACCACACTCTTCTCTTATCACACAATTTTTCACTCTGTCATTTAGATTCATCTCTAACATACTCCTTAATGACCGCATTTCTACAGCATTTATTCTACTCTCGTGCTTCTTCTGCCACACCCAACTTTCACTACCATACATTAAAGTAGGGACTAACACAGCATTGTGAATTGCCATACGTGCCCTTTTGGACACATTCTGACTTCTAACAATAGGGTGTAGAGCCACATTCACTCTATTTCCTGCATTCACACGTCGTTCTATATCCTTATCATGTCTACCATCCCTACTAAATACACATCCCAAATACAAAAACTCATCTACTTGCTCGACCAACTCCCCTTCTATTCTTATTTCACATATCGTTTTACTTTCTTCTCTTTCAAAAACCATAACTTTCGTCTTAGTTGCGTTCACTTTCATTCTCTTTTATTTTAATGTCTTGTTCATTAATGTAACCATCATTTGCAACTCGGCCTCCGACGACGCAAGTATGACTTGATCATCGGCGTACAAAAGGCATTTGACGGTTCACTCGGTTAACGGTATAATATAATCATCGGCAAATCAAAGTAAGTTTGCCATTAATGATGATATCATATACTTTTTAGTCCAGTAGTTTAAAAACTTTTTCCAATGCAGGGTAAAATTTGGTATAATATTCTCAATAAATGATAACAACAAAATAATAATAATAATATTTATTGTTTCTCACATAACTTATACATACATAAATCATATTGAAACTCTGTAGCCCGTGGTAGTTGAAAACTGTGTTACAGGCTACAGCGTCTTCCCCGTTTTCAGAGACACATTTTTGTAATGTGGTAAACCAGCAAACAATATAAATCTTATATAAAATTTAAAAAGAATAAAAAAAAAAGACTGAATTATTTGGTACCGTCTTTCGTTAACAGAATTAACGTGATTCAAATGTGTTAAGCTGCTCAAGCACTCTTCCCTACCCCTAATTTTATTAAGGTGTTTTGACAAGGCTGTCCAAAGAAACTTCTGTCAGTCATATCGATCACTAGTTTTTTTTTTATTAGTGATCGAAGGTCAGTTATCTTTATTTTTGGTACTACTACTGTAAACATAAGACTAAATTATTTGTTGACCGACTGGAAGTGATTCAAAGATTTTAAACTGCCCAAGCTCTCTTCTCTTCCCATAATTTTATAAAGGTGTTTTGCCAAGCATGCCCAGGGGAACTTCTGTTAGCCATCTGTTCCATCCATGCACAGGGAGAACGAATTACTGACCCATGCTGCATAGTCCACTCAAAATTTTGGCGCTCAACTTTGCAGTTTAGTTAGTTAGTTTACCACGGGCTATTTTCCGCAACTCCACGTCAATGCGCGTATTTTGGGTGTGGGCAGGAATAATGTGATTATTCCTGCCCACACCCAGAATACGCGCATGAGATCTCCCCGAAGAAGCTCAACAGTCCTCTGATGTTGCATGCAACTTTGGGGAGTGATCCCGGCGTGTGTTTAGCCCTATACGTAGCGACCTCCGGACATTTCAGTAGCACGTGGGCCGCAGTTTCTTCCTCCCACATACATGGCCTGCACAGGGGACTATCTGTAACACCTATAGTAAATAAATGCTTGTTGAAGGTGTCATGTCCTGTGATAACACTTGTTACTATCCTGATCTGCGGCTTGTTCAGTCTCATTAGAACTTTGGTTAAACGACTGTTTATTTCAGGCAGGGCCTCCCTAGCTTGTCTACAGTCTACTAGATTTTTCCAAAGCTGAGCGTGTTTGATTAGTGAAGTGTCTACGTACCAGTGAACGAACGTTACCAAAGGGGATTGGTATGATTGGTTCCGGTCCTATAGTGGCCAGAACCGATCCTCTTCTGGCCATTTCGTCTGCTGCATCGTTGCCTCTGGATCCACTGTGCCCCATTATCCATTGCATAGTCACATTGTTGCTTTTACATACCTCATTTAATCGTTGATGGCATTCATATATTAGTCCCGAGTTCACCACATTGCAACTCAGAGCTTGTAGTACCGCCCTACTGTCGGTCAGTATTCTGATGGGGAAGTCATTAACCTTCCTAGCATCTATTTCTATGGCCACTTGAATGATACCCATACATTCTGCCTGAAAGACTGTGTTATAGGTACCCAGCGGTGTTTATATGTGGATATTGAGGTCTTCAGAGAAAGTTCCAGAACCTACACCTTCATTTGTTTTAGAACCATCGGTGAAAGCTCTTTTGGGCTTAATCCCTCCGGCTGGCTAGTTTCATTTAGTTGTATCTTGTACTTCTTATCGAAAACAAATTGTTTAGGAATCTTATCGTACTTGGCTTGTAAGATAGGAATTTTTGAGTGAATTCTATCAATAATGCCTGTATGAGGGACACTATTCTTACTCCAAAGATTTAGGGTCTTGAGTCTGACGGCAGCTAAAGTCGCTTCTTGTTGTATGTGTAGATGAAGCGGGGTTAGCTCCAGCATCGCTTCTAAGGCTGCTGTTGGCGTAGTCCTTATGCAGCCTGTGGCAGCCATACATGCCAGTCTCTGGTAGCGCTGAAGCTTCTTTATAGTGGTGGATTCATTTGTCTTGGTCCACCATACCAGAGCGCCGTATGTGATCATGGGCAGAATTACAGTATGATTTTTGGCGTCAGTCCCCATCTTTTGCCAATCATGTTTCTGCATAGCCAAAAAGTTATACTAGCTTTGTTGATTTTGTTTTCTATGTGTTTATTCCAGTTAAGTTTGCTGTCCAAGGTAAGACCTAAATATTTTACCTCAGAGGATAGCTGGAGTTTTGTGCTGAAAAGACTTGGAAGATGATAGTTATTCAGCATTCGTTTTTGTGTGAACATTACTAGAACCGTTTCATTTGGATTAACGGTTAAGTCGTATTCCCTGCACCATCTCTCCACTATACGGAGAGCCGCTTGGTTCGGGTCGCACACTATGCTTGTTGTCTTTCCTGAGACCAGTATTGTCAGGTCATCAGCATAACCTACTGTGTAGAAGTGATTGGCATTTAATTTGCTGATGAGTTCATTAACGACCATATTCCACAGGAGGGGTGAGAGAACCCCATCCTGCGGGCAGCCTTTCTTAATTTGGATTGGTAGAGATTCACCAGCAATCTTTATTATTCGTGTACTGAGCATGTATACTATCCAGTCAATCAATGCTGGTTCAACTTTATGTCTACTGAGTGCACCTTTTATGCTGGAGAAGTTCGTTCTGTCAAAAGCACCTTCTATATCTATGAAGGAACCTAGACATATTTCTTTGTTTTGGATGGCCTCTTCAATCTTTGTTATTACCTGGTGAAGTGCCGATTCTGTTTATTTGCCTGGACTGTAGGCGTGTTACTTGTCGTGTAGTGGTAAGTACATTACCGCCGACCCCCTTAATTCCCTTTCACACATCCTCTCCATCGTCTTTAGGAGAAAGGATGTGAGGCTAACGACTACACAGACCCTAAATCCTACAGGACCACCTGTAGGATTTACGGTCTGTGTAGTCGTTCTTACCTGGTTTGGGTATGAATGCCCCCCCCCCCCCCCACTGTAGGAGTGCCGGGAATTTGCCGTCAGCTCCTGCCACCTTATAGGGGAGGAAACTGTGAATGGCCCAATGGATTTTGTCCATCGTTACCACTCTCTGTGCTAAATTCCAGTCTTCTGCTGTTGGTGTCAGTATGACATCATGCCGGTTTGCTTCCTGAGTTACGCAGCAACCTGGGAAGTGCGTTTCAATTAGGATGCGTTGGGTACTCAACTTTGCATCTTTGATATAATCATTTTTTAAATAGAATAAGAGTGACATCCCTCTAGATGGAGTGACGACCTGGTAAGACATGCAGGAAATCGATGGATGCAAGTCGCACAGGACCGTGCTTTGTGGCATTCCTTGGGGGAGGCCTATGTACAACAGTGGACTTGTGAAGGGCTGTAATGATAATGAAAATGATGATGAAGAGTGACAAACAAGCACACAGTTCACCTGATAGTAAGTGGATGCTGTTTTTGGTTCTCGCAACAAATCAAACCTTAATAAAACGTTTTTTATTTTCAACCGACTTCAGAAAGGAGAGGGGGAGGGGGGAGCTCTTAATTGTTGTATTTTTTCTTTTTATTTATATGTACGTTACGTGCTAGCTTCACAAATTGTGAACCGATTTTAATGATTCCAATGGAGGAAAATAGGGGAAAAGTTTCGTATTAGACTTTTGTTCAAGGAATTTTATATGATGTCTCCACAGATTGTGAACCAATTTTTACGATTCTTCTTTAACCCCAGACGCAAATAGGGGTGTTATAAGTTTGACCACTATGTGTCTGTCTGTCTGTGGCACCTTAGCTCCTAAATAGGTGAACCGATTTGTGTGTGGTTTTTTTAATATAAAAGCAGGTTTTCTAGCGGTGGTTTTAAGACATGTTTTATCAAAATTTATTCAGCTGTTTCATGGTAATCAGCTGACTTTTTTTTCGAGGGTTATTAAAATTTTCAATGTAAGTTAAATAGTCTTTACCTCCAGAGTGGTCAAATTAAATTATGAAGACGAAATTCCGCCCCTAAGGGTGGAAAAAGTTTCATATTGGACTTTTGTTTAAGGAATTTTATATGATATACCACATACGTGGTAGAGCCATGCTGCAGCTATATTAATAGTATAGTTGTAGCACGAATGGGTCGGCTCGAGCGGGGAGGGCCCACGCTCTCACAGAACACCAACGTAAAGCTTAATGCTGTGTTTCGTATGGTGAGTGTAGAGAACCGGAGACCCTTTTACTGGAAAAGAGGCATTCTATCTTAGTCCTCACGGCTGTCAACGTATCTGCATTTTAATTCGCAAACTAAGATAGATGTAGATGTCTATGGGCCGCAGCAACCACTTACCATCAGGTGGACTGTGTGCTCGTTTGTCATCCTTATACTATAAAAAAATGATAACTTTGCAGATTGTGAAGCGATTATAATTATTCTTTTTTATTAAATAGGCTTTATTTCAAAAGTTGACGAAAAAATTCCGCCCATAATGGTGGAAAATAGGGGAAGAAGTTCATATTGGACTATTGTTTAAGTAATTTTAAATTTTAACCTACTTCCGGTTAGCCGATTCTAGTGAAACTTAGCACAGAGGCGTAGTTTACATGACTTAACAATATTATGGTAAGCTCATGCTGATCTAAGTAATAGAAACTCAAAGCAATGGAGGGAAACTCCTCAAAGGTGCATATAGCAAAAGTTAAATATAATAAAGTGTTTCGGCTCTTATGATTTGTCTTGACGAGAACTTTTTTTACGCAATTGCAACTCGCTTACCGCATAGCATCTAATCTAATAAATCTTTCGATAAACACTCGGTGAGAACGTGTTTCTTCAGTTTCATTTGATAAACGCTCGTGTATCAAGCCAAGTCGGTGAGGACGTTGCTCTTTAAGTTCTTTTGATAATCCTAGTGTATCAAGCAGAGTTAGTGACAACGTTACTTTTCATTTTCGTTTGATAAACGCTCGTGTATCAAGCCGAGTCGGTGAGAATGTTCCTCTTCAGTTTCATTTGATAAATGCTCGTGTATTAAGTCGAGTCAGTGAAGTTGTTGCTTTTCAGTTTCTTTTGATAATCCTCGTGTATCAAGCCCAGTCATTGAGAACGTTCCTCTTCAGTTTCATTTGATAAACGCCCGTGTATTAAGCCGAGTTGGTGAGAAAGTTCCTTTTCAGTTTGTTTTATAAACGCTCGTGTATCAAGCCGAGTCAGTGAGAATGGTGCTCTTCAGTTTCATTTAATGAACGCTTGCGTATCAGGCTGAGTTAGTGAGAACGTTGCTCTTCATTATCGTTCGATAAACGCTCGTGTATCAAGCTGATTCGGTGATAATGTTGCTCTTCTGTTTCGTTTGATAAGCACTCATGTATCAGACTGAATTTTTTGGTACGATGTCCTGAAATTTCATTACCTCTGTCTCGTTTCTTGTTTTCTCAAACGATTTTTCAATTCGTCATTTGTTTGCTCCGACTGTCACTGTCTCATTAGATCAGCGCGTTTAGAAAGCATACCCATATTAACTTAAATATTTAACACATTATTAAGCATAGTCCGCTTATGTATACTCCAATCTTAACACTGAAAATTTAAAAATAATGTTTTTTTTCAAAAAAAAAAATTAAAAGCGACTTCAAAGCTACTAAATAGTTAAAAATTATAATTTTTGTTGCCTAGAAACAAAGAAATTTATAAGGAAAATCACAACCACACATCACAATTATTGTTATTTAAATATTTACAATGAATTGTATGAAAAACAAAAGAGAAACTTACGAGACACCTATTTAAATAACTTTACATATAAACAAGACAAAATAGAGATATGACATAGAAATTGTTAAAAATTTAAACAAAAATCATAAGAGTGAACCGTACCAGATACCTATTTAAATCTATCGAGACATGAATATAAAAAAAGGGAACTAAAAAGTATCGAAACTTCGAAAACGATTTAAGGTAAAAGCTCCAGGGTGGCCCGCGAAATTCAAATTTTCTTGCGTTTTTTGGAATTCTCAGGCTAGGATCAGGTTGTATGTTTAATAAAATATGATTCGCGATCGTAACGAGTATGTGGTTATAGAAATACTATCATTAAAATCACCAATACAACCCTCTAAGTTCGTATAATCCCATTGTATGGCTATTTCCAGAAAAACTCATTCAAAGGGATTATATGAACTTACAGGGTTGTATCGATGATTTTAATCGCTACAACCCTTACTTAATGTAAGTCGCGAATCATATTGTGTTAAATATACAACCTGACCCTGACCTGCAAATTCCAAAAAACGCAAGAAAATTTGAATTTCGCGGGCCACCCTGGAGCTTTCACCTTAAACAAAAATAAAAAGAAATAATCGAACTATTTAAATTAGACTTGCAACGAATAGTATATTCCTGGCCGAATAGCCGAATATTAGGCAAAAGTTTTCAAGTTAAGTAAGAAGGAAGAAGTGTTTATTCTGCAGAACGTCTATTCTCTGAAGCTCTTGTCTACGGGAAGAAGGAAGAAGGAGTAAATAATTGAAGAAAAATTAGATAATTCGAGTGCATAGACATTTATCTGATATACCTTTAGTAGATTAATGATTACAAGTTTTTGTTTTATTATAAAATAAATAAATATTTTCATTTCACCAATTATTTGAGTTAAAAGTAAAAGTTACAGCCTATATATGTCCCACTGCTGGACACAGGTTTCCCCTCATTTCTGAGGGGGCAAGGAAATATCCGCCGCGCTGCCCCAATGCGTTTTGGCAAACTTCACATGTCTGCGAAATATACATATAATATATATTTTCTTATTTCTCCGACATGCAGGTTTCCTCAAGATGTTTTTCTTCACCGCTAAGCACGTGGTAAATCAGCACTTAAAATTGCAATTAACAATTTCATTGGTGTCGGGGATCACAGTGCGTGCTAATCATGTGAGCTACCACGGCTCTATATTATCTGAGTATCTGGCTACAATAAAACCTTTTAATTAAGTATTCGGTATTCGGCCGGATAGTACCTAGATATTCGGTATTCGACCAAATAGGATAAAAGTAGCCGAATAGGCCGAATACCAAATAATAGCCAAATATTCGTTGCAAGTCTAATTTAAATTTTTTGAGATATGTATGAATACAAATGAAATAGGATTGAAATAAAAACTAACGAAAGCAAAACATATTGGCAGAAATAACAGGTAGCAAAGCCACGACCATCCAAACTTCATAGTAGCCTGATAAATTTACAGCTTTTATAAAATAAGGAAGGTCTGGCGATCACGGGCTCTCGCTCTATTGATTTGCTCCCTCATTGTCGACATATAATTAAAAATTAAAATTGACAATGAGAAGGGATCCGACTCCAAAAATTACTGGTTAGGTATTGTAAATATTTATATAACAATTATTGTGATTTTTCTTATAAATTATTTCTTTTCTTAGCTACAAAAAAATATTATTTTTAACGTTTTCGTAGTAGTGGCAAAGTTTGTTGTCTTTAGTTTCGTTAGTTACTTAGTAGTTATTGATTCTTTTTCGATTACAACGTTTACATCCGTTGTGGGGTTTTTCAACATTTTATAATTCTGCTTTTTAAGACTATTGACTATTTCTGATTTTAAAATTAAACGAGAAAAACTTACCTACTCGGTGCTGTGAAATGAGAACATTGATTGCAAACTTTAATACGATGCGGACGTAATAAATAGAAGTATTAATTACAGTGGCGTCTGGCTCGTAGTTGACTTTTATGATTTAGTGGCACTAAATGTTATATAGACCTATTCAGCTTTACGCTCTTGGAACTCTGCGAAATGGACGAAAACATTAATTAGAGAGAAAACTTGTTAGATTCATACCTGAACTCGTTAGTGGCTAGAGTAGCTTTTCTTACTCTATAGTTAACATTTTTATATATTATACCAATAAATTCGGTAAGTTATGTTCAGTGATATAATTATTTTCAAAGAAAGGGTCAGCTTCAAAGATAAAAACATAATTGACACAAAAATTAAAGTTACCGACTATATTTTTTATACGACAAATAATTTATATAAAAATGTTTGCATGTATTTCTTGTCAACTGGATTTTTTGTTAGTCAACGTTTAAAAAAGGGAGAATCTCAACTCGACCTAAATACCTACTTAAATACCGCCAACTTCCTGACTCCGGGCCGCTGGTAAGAATTTCTTGTTAGAAAAACCCAATAACTGATTTTGACTCCACCCGGGATTCGAACCCGGGACCTCAAGATTCAGTCGCGTTTACGACCACTATACCAACGAGGTGGCGAGTATTTGTAAAATAAGAGATTCTCATTTTATTACGCTAGTTTCGTTCTGTTCCTCGCGTGTTCACCCGCGTGTAATTTAGGGTTTTAATTATGTTGCGCGGAACCCTAATTCTTCTTTTAAAATATAAGTAGCCTGAGTTACTCCTTATAACATCAGCTATCTGCCAGTGAAAGTCCCGTCGAAATCGGTCGAGCCGTTTCGGAGATTAGCCGGAACAAGCAGACAGACAGACAAAAATTTTGATAATTGTGTTTTTCTTATAAGTACCGTATATACTTTCATATGCATTTAGTAAAAAACTGTTATTTTGACATAACAAACAAACACTTTAATTTTATTTATTTGTATAGATATGTTCTTATTCTAGCCATGTGTTATAAAGTTGTGGTCTTGGATTACACATTTTTACTATTTTCCAGGACTAGGGCTAGGAATAGGGTTATTTTTTTAATAATATAGGTGACAAACGGTCATCGAGCACACAGTCCACCTGATGGTAAGTATAAGCTGCGGCCCATAAACATCTACATTTCTCCTCGATTAGGAATCAAAATGCAGATGCGTTATCACCGTTGAGGACTAACATGGTATACCTCGTATCCAGCAAAAAGGGTCTCCGGTTCTTTACACTCACCATACGGAACACGGCAGGCCCGAATACCGGATATTTTACGGTATCCGGTATTCGGGCCTGCCTCGGTCGAACCGACCCATTCGTGCTACAACCACAACATAGCTGCAGCGTGGCTCTAGCACGTACGTAATATAGTAACGATTTGTTGGCGATTATTCAAATTCATTCATTAGTCGCAAATAAGTCCATAAAGCTATTTTATGTTGAGCTTAATTTCGCACTCTTTAAAGCTTTTTACAGTCATTTATTTTTTATTTAAATTACAAAGGACATTTATGAAAAGCATAAAGTGCACACTGCACACACATTGCAAGCATAAAGTTTTACACTGCGTTAAAAAGCTGTCATTTTTTTACTGCCGCTCGTGAATAGTCGCGGTAGAAGCTATGGAAAGCGGCAGTCGGGAGGATAAACCACGGGCATATTTGTTACAAAGTATACACAACTTTCGTGTGTTTTGTTTTATTTCTCTGTGTTGATATGCAATAAATGCAGACATGTTTATCTAAGAATTTAATCTTTCTCATTTCCGTAAGTGAATCCAGTTATCGCTTTAATGTCTTGCGCGTAGAAGGGATAATATGCTGCTACATTTCTACTGCAATATCTCGTATATTGCAGTAGAAATGTGGATACAGAATACGCCAAAATAGTTTATAATTTTTTATTTATTTAAATAAACAGCAATCCGCCCCGGTCTTGTTCCCGTCAAAATCGTACGGTTGAACCTCACAACTGCAACACTCGCTGCAGGGTGGGCTTTTTTATTTATTTCAGTTGCTGACCGCCTGCTTTAAAATCACTTTGGAGATTATTTTTGTTAGATTATTATTTGTTTTAGTTATGTTTGTATATATATATATATATATATATATATATATATATATATATATATTTCAAATCTATGTTAACTATAAATTAAGAGGCACACTTCACTCTGTGCGGCTAATAACAAATCAGTCCTCGTCGGCTTGTCCTTTGGCAAAGTCTCCATTCAGTCGTTTGACAGCTCTCTTACCCATTTAGCAAGTTGTTACAATTCTGTACCACTTGTCTGGGTCTCTAATTAGATGTCCTGTCTAATTCCTGCTTAAGCTTCCTGAACATTTTTGTTATATCCTGTACTTTGCTGATTTGCCAAATTTTCAATCATTTTTAGGAAAATAAACTTATATGTTCGCGGGTACAAAACGAATCGGATTTTCAACTTTAATAACGAGCGAAAGTCGCTCAAATGTCAATGTGGAGCAAGAAATTAAAGTAGTGGTGTCAATCCTTATCACATGCTTTGAAAAATGTGTGAAAATCACCAAGCTCACACGTCACATTGTCTGTTGCTGTGTGTCAATATATTGCGGATGTTTTAATTTTTGGGCCTATCTACTTAGAATCATTTTAAGGTACCCTATATCCACTCGCTAGGGAGCTGAGACAAAATAAAGGATAAATAACAGTGGTAGAGCCACGCGGCAGCTTTTGCTGTCGCACGGATGGGCCGGCTCGAACCGGGGTGGTACCACGACCTCACAGAATACCAGCGTGAAGTAGAGGTTTACCTCTGCGTTTCGCTTGGTGAGTGCAGGTGGCCGGAGGCCCTTTTTACTGGAAATGAGGCATTCCATCTTAGTCCTCACGGGTGACAACGCATCTGCATTTTGATTCGCAAACGAGGATAGATGTAGATGTCTATGGGCCGCAGCAACCACTTACCATCAGGTGGACTGTGTGTTCGTTTGTCACCCTTATCCTATAAAAAAAATATAGGAAAAAGTTTGGGAACCCTTGCCTTAAGCAAAAAATGTGGTCAGTTGTCTCCAAGAGAGTTCTAAGAGTTTAATCGTTACCTTTACGAGCCCACATAGGCCGCCTTCGTAGTTTTCCACATAGGACTGATAATTTTTCATAGTTACCTACTACGCTTGGCAGGCGGGTTGATAACTAGGCTTGCCAATCGTCCCGGATTTTCCGGAACGTCACACTTCTGGGTCAAAAAAATTTGGACCGTCCCGCCGTAAACCCTTGCGGGACGCCTTCTGTCCCGGAAATCAGTGATTATATAATATTAGTATATATCTCGTACCAACTACACCTTAGCCGTAGCTTCGATACCACTTTCAAATGCATGAGCAGAGAGAGTGTTTTCTCTCTGTGGAAATGCAAGGACAGGCAGCAGAAATAAGCTGTTTGTTGACCACGTCAAGGCTGAACTACAAATTAACATTAATTTTGATCAAAAATGCAGTGAATTTTATAACCAATGTGTTTTTTTTCTAACCTATTTGTATGTGGTGTGTTGTGTCCCGCGTAATATACCCAAGTCCCGGATGTCGAGCTGGGTAATCCCGGAAATGCCTTTATTGGAGCTGGCAAGCCTATTGATAACCGCAGTTTTTATTAGGAAGACACTGCTGCCCATCCCTTGGCTTGTTTCTCATTGTCGCATCAAAAGAGAGTCACCAGTAAAATATTGGTTTTGACTCTAAATATTATTTAATATTAGGGTTTAGATTGCTCATAATTGAAAAGAATAATGAAAATTGTGTTTGAGTTATAAGGAGGGGTTTATATATAAAAAAAGGGTTGTAGAAATATAAATGTATAGATATTTTATCATGTTTAATGTATTATTGTATGTATGTATTATTAAAATACCATATAATTTACCACATTTTATTTTTGGGCTATACTTAACGTACATACTATTTTGTACTTATTATATTTTCACATCCGTCATTGTATTAGTAATTCAAAATCTTTTCTATGTTTTGCTTAGATTATGGAAGCTTACATAATGCATTTGGCCTTATTTAATTTTCAGTGTCATCATGGCTACAGTTTAGCAACCAAGTGGAAACTTTTTTCTTACATTCGTATGATGGATAAAATGACGAATGAACTCATAATAAGGACCAATAAAAGCAAAAAATCTATGTGCAAATGCCGTTCCAAATGCTCGTTTTTAATGTTCTAATGTTCGTGCACACCAAATCTTGTCTTTGCTTTTTGCTTTTCAGTTCTGGATCAAAAGGAACCAAGCGATCTTGTCTTTGTATAAACGACTTGACAAATAGCTGTCGCACAGACAGAACTTCCATTCCTTATAAAGTTCTTTAGTAGTCTAAAGCAAATAGTGATATGAGTGGATGCAACTTTTAAAATTGCTCTTTCGAAGAATAATAGTAATGTTTTCGAAGAATCTCCACAGACAGACATATAGTCACACGGGTTTAATAAATTTTCTCAAGAAAATTTTAATTTTATATTTATTTTCGTTTGAATTGATATATTTTTTAATTTTCAATCATATTATTGTACAGTTATGAAAATATCTTTAAAATAAACTTGGTGTTGTGTGACATCTGTATAACGTACAGGAAAGTACTACTCGTATAATTGTGTAATTTTAACGTTTTAATGGATTATTTATTTGTGAGACAATTATGATCCCCACACACGTGACTTCGTATTATAAACAATAAGTGGATAGTGAGAATTGCGAATTCGAGGTGATAGTGCCGAGTTATCTATCGAGCTCTCGAGCTCTTTCACTCTCACACGGACTGACTATATTTTTTCCTGTTGCACAGTGTTTTCAATGCGACTTGGACAATATGAACTGCTTTGCTTGTAATAGAAAAGTTGATATCGGTGAATTGTTAAAATGCAAGGGTTGCAAATCAGCCTTCCATTATAAATGTGTAAATATTACTTCTTCTACGTTTAGGGACGGGCAACAGCAACTGAAGCGTAATTTTATGTGCAGTTCTTGTTCCAATGTAACCCAGCGCATTCGTGTGACCGATGATACTGATGGACAAAGATTTGTCCAACTTATCCTACGAGGAGAGCACTGTAGGTAATAAAGGATATTTGACATCAGAGGGGATGATCAAGTTTGCAGATATAATGGATAAAGTAAATAGTATGATTATAGAAAGGATGAATAGTTTTGAGACCAAAATTTTAAGCGAAATTAAAGCTACCGTTACTGTGTTAGCACAGGAAAATAGTAAACTAAGACAAGAACTAAGTGAAACGAATAAAAAATGCTGTTTATTAGAACAACAGATTACAATTTTAAAAAATATGGAGCCTAATATCGAAGAAAATCGACAAAGTCAACGAAAATTAACGGTGTCAAAACTGGGGCCTGATACTACTCCTAGCTTGTCGGTGGCACCACTGGAGCCGGAGTTGCCGGCGCAGCCCGCACCTGTTCATACTGCACCCTTCGAGTTGTCGGCGACGTCAGCGGTGGCGAGCTCTGCGGTTAGTTACGCGGCAGTGGCCAGTAAGGCAGCGAGAACGGCAGTCGGTGATGATACCAATGTATGGACTGAAGTCAGACGGAGTATGAAGACTAGACCCGTATTAAGAGGCGGTAACTCGTCTATTGCGTCCTTAAAGGCAGTTGAACGTAAAAAGTTTTTACATGTTTGGAGACTGGATATTGGCACGACCGATGATAATCTTAAGGATTATATTAAAAGCATTCTAGGAAATGATACTGAAATTATTATTGAAAAATTAAAACATAAAACTGACCGAGATTATTCATCCTTCAGGATTGGCGTAACAGCGAGCAACTTTGATAAACTATGTGTTCCGGAGGCATGGCCTGTGGATGTAGAATTTAGCGAGTGGGTTTGGTTTCGTCGCTCAACAAGATCAAAACAGGCTCAGTAATAATACTAAGTTCAGTATTCTATATCAAAACGTCAGAGGATTAAGAACGAAGACCACTGAATTCTTATCATTTCTGGAATCATCTGAAGCTGACTTATTCGTGATAACTGAAACTGGAATCAATGAAGCCATACATAGCACGGAATTTGTGCTCCCCGGATACCATATACTAAGATGCGACCGAGCAGACGGTCGTAAAAGGGGGGAGTATGTCTAGTGGCCACACCGCGCTTAGAGTTACGAAAAATATCGTTGCAGGATAACGTAAACATAGATGTTCATAAATTTGAATTGATTTGTGCTACTGTGTATGTACAAAACAGGTTTTTATTTGCGTGTTGTGTACTTTACATTTCGCCTCAAACTGAGGAAAATGAATATCTATTTATGTTTAATATATTAGAGAAATTATGTATTAAGTTTAAAGGAAATATGTTATTGCTGGGAGATTTTAATTTATATTCTTGTTGTAGTAATATATGTAATTATTTTGAATACTTCATGTCATTTTGTGAGCTCACTCAGTTTAACTCGGTACCGAACTGTAAAGGCAGACAGCTGGACCTGGTGTTGAGCGCGCGCGGCGATGTGTGCGTGATGGAAGCCGACGAGGCGGTGCGACCCGTGGACGCGTACCATCCGCCGCTCACCGTGATACTGGGTGGCACTAGCACGACAGCGCGTACCCCACCGCAACCGACGGCCCCCGCACCCGCGTCTCCTGTTCCCGGCTTGTCACACATACCAATACGCTCTCAAGCCTCGATAAATAGTAAGCGATGGAATTTTAGTAAAGCTGATTTTAACCAATTGTATCACTTGTTGACTATGATAGACTGGAGTGAAATGAACCAACCTCGGATAACTTGGACGAATTATTACATTTATTTTACAATAAAATTTACGAATGCTTTGATAAATGTGTCCCACTAAAAATGAGTAGTCTGACAATCAGCAGATACGTATACCCGATTTGGTACACTGCTGACATCATTAGGTTCATAAAACTAAAGCACAAATTTCACAAGCGATTCAAATCGAGCAATTTGCGCAGTGATTACGAAGAGTTCTCGCGATATAGGGCTATAGTTAAAACTGAAACTGAGAGGGCGCATAACCTATATCGAGACCGTGTGCAAGGACATTTAGCATCGGAGCCTAAAGCCTTTTGGGAGTATATAAGATTGCGAAAAGGTACATCGGGAAGTAGAAAACTATTGAAGGATAAAAAGGTTTTATCAGATAGTGAATGTGCTAGAGAATTCGCAAATTTTTTCCAGTCAGTATACAGCCAGGAGCCACCTTTGTTAAGCGCGACGGTGGCTGGTGCTGCGGCGGCGGGAGCAGCTGCGGGCGCGTGGGCTCAGCTCGAGCCTCTGCGACCAGTTGATGTTCTGCGTGCGCTGGCGCACCTTCCTTCGAAGCGTTCAGTACGACCAGATGGCATACCAGCCTTCGTATTTAGGGATTGTAGGACAGTACTAGTGAAACCATTGTTACGCATTTTCAATGTCTGTATTGAAAGCGCTACGTTTCCTGATCAATGGAAACTCACTAGAGTTGTGCCTGTACCGAAAGGTAGTGGGGGATCGACACCAAGTGACTTCAGACCCGTGGCAGTCTTAAGCACTCCAGCGAAAGTGTTCGAGACGGCCATTTACAACTGCCTGTACCCACAGATTAGTGCACAGTTGTCCGACGCGCAGCACGGCTTCCGCCCTGGGCGGGGGACAACTGGGAACTTAATGGAGCTGATGACGCATCTAGTACCCGCGGTTGATGCTGGCCTGCAAGTAGACGTAGCCTACTTCGACTTTAGAAAGGCTTTCGATACGGTCGACAATGATGTTTTACTTTGTAAGTTGGCTTGTGTGGGCTGCACACCTCGCGCGCTATCATTTTTCACCAGTTACCTGCGAGACCGGCATCAGTTTGTTGATTGCAATGGGCACTTTTTTCGACCCTACCCTACTAGATCTGGTGTTAGTCAAGGCAGCAATCTAGGACCTTTGCTGTTTATTTTAATGATAAATGATTTGCCCAATGTAGTATATTTTTGTACTTCATTACTGTTTGCTGATGATTTAAAATTAGTTTTAAAAATTAGAGATAAATATGATTGTGACTCTTTACAGCATGATATTGATAAAGTTTTAGAATGGAGCATAGATAATAAACTTTTTTTTAATATCTCTAAATGCTCAGTGCTGTCCTTTTGCCGCTCACGCGCCCCAATTCATCACCCATACATGATGGACGGGAAGATGCTTCATAGAGTAACGGAGGTTAGAGATCTAGGTGTACATTTCACTGCAGAATTAAACTTTAGATCACATGTAAATAATGTATGTATAAGGGCATACCGTAATCTCGGATTGATAATGCGCCTTGCAAATAATTTCACTAATGTCGGGGCTCTGAGAGCGCTATACGATACACTCGTAAGGAGCCACTTAGAGTGTAACGCCGTCATTTGGGCTCCTCATGAAGCCAAATACAAATATATGTTAGAGCGGATCCAAAATAAATTTATTAGATTCTTATACTTAAAGCAATTCGGAGTGTACCCGGGATATCCCTTGTTGTATCCTACTCTTTTTTTACTCGGTATGGTAGGGTACTACAAGCTCGAAGTCAGAAGAGAAGTCACTCTCGCTGTGTACGTGTTGAAGGTATTCAGGGGTAGGATACACAGCCCGAGAGTGTTGGAGATGGTGCGACTGAATGCGCCTGACGGAAGCGCGGGGCGTCGGCGGCGGCCGTCGTTACTGGCGACACGCGCTTACTGCACTGATGCAGCAAGCACCGTTCACGCGCGCGCTGCGTGTGATCAACATCATGTCGGAGCGAACTGATTTATTTTCTTGTCGCTGAGTGAGCTCAGTAAAATGGCATATCATATTGTATCGTTGGCTACACTGTCGAATTAGGGTATTCACCCTGTAATGATTGTGTATGTTATATGTGTGTGTAAATAAATAAATAAATAGTTCATAACGTAGGTACTGACATAATGCATAAAATACTCTTTTCTACCGACTTCAAAATGGAGCCGGTACTAAATTCGACTGTATGTTTTTTTATGTGTGTTACCTCATAACTTCTTACTGGGTGAACCGATTTCGATGATTCTTTTTTTTTATTTGAAAGCTGGTGCTTCACATGTGGTCCCATATAATAACTTGATCAAGGTCTAACCAATAGTTTTTGAGTTATTCTTAATAATTTATTTTGAAGACGGTTGTACAAAATATTTAATTTTAAATTATGGTTAAGTTAAAATCAGCAATACGAGGCAAATTTCGAAATATATAAATTAATTTACATACCTTAGTTTTTAACAGATACATGACGTGTGTGAGTAACATCCAAGATATTTGAGAGTTAGTGACGCTTAATTCTGTGAATATACATGTAGATGTTTGATCAAAAGAGTGAAGAGTTTTGTCTGATTCGAGTTTTATCAGGTACTTACGATTCCAACATTCTACCTACAGTACTAGTTGCGGGGCATAAATAAAGACGCTCGCTCGTTGTTGACTAGCTCTGTTCGTCACACACACACACACACACACACACACACACACACACACACACACACACACACACACACACACACACATACACACACACACACACACACGCGCGCATCTTGAGTCTTTATTGAGGATACATGTAGATGTCTATGGGTCACAGTAACCACTTACCATCAGGTGGACTGTGTGCTCGTTTGTCACCCTATCCTATAAAAAAAAAGTAATATTATAATAAATCTGTTATACTACATATAAGTTGGGGCACATAAATTCATATTTATTTCTATGTAAAAAATAAAATATAAACAAATGTTTGATTATAATAAGCATTTAATTACATTAACAGTACATATTTTAACAGATCTATCACAAAAACCCAAGGCTCTACATACATTTTTTCTCAGCAAAACAATGTTTAAAAGCTTTAATTCTAAACCAACTACTCTGAGGCTATATTTTTTTTTATAGGAGAAAGTGACCTCCACATTTTAACGTATATTTAAGTAAATAAGCACTTTGAATGTTGAAGCAGATTCGTACAGTAACTTGAGCTTCTCAGGTAAGCAAAATCACAAGTGGTCCATGAGTACGCTCACTGGAAGTTCCAGTGTTGCCACTTTGGTGATTTTGTCACTAGATCTGGTGATTTTTCAGAGCTCTAAGCGATATTTTTTCATCGTTTAGCGACTATTTATTTTTAGCGATTTTTGGGGATTTTTCAATTTGGAATATGGCAACACTAATTTGAGACGGAAATCGAAATTGCACGTGCTTAGTGTGAGAACAGTAAAGAAATTAATTAAAAGTGTATCCATCGTATCGTACGTTCGCACAGTGGTCCCGTTTTGGTATTTCATACAAGTAGGATTTTCGAAAAATCAAAGTGTCTGTTTTTCTAATTTTATATTAGATTCTTGTTTGGAAGCCTCTTTTAGCATCAAATATTTATCGGTGTACCGATGGATAATAAAACGTACAAAAATTAATGACTTATTTTTTTTCAATGTATGGAAAAAATATTCAAACCCAATTTGATCCAATAATAGCATAAAACGCCAAAACGGGACGACTGTGCATCGTGGGAGTAATAATAGTTAAGTTAAGAATATTAAAGGAACTGGAAGAAGAAGAAGGAAGCATGGAACTGCCAGCCAAGAAAAAAATATACCCAAAAATATAGAAAATGAGTAGGAGGAACATGATGAATTCAAAAGCTGGCTTAAACCTTTACCTGGTGACGAACTGAAAGCTTTTTTCTCACTTTGTAAATCAGAATTATTAGCGAAATTAGCAGACTTAAAAAAAACATGCAGAAACGAAAAAGCATAAGCAAAAATTATAAGTAATATCCGGAACTCCAACATTAACATGCGAAACAACCGAAGTCTTCGAAACCAAAGGCCCGTAAAGCTGAAGGAATGCTAGCTCTTTATATCACAGAACACGGTTCAGTTTCGAATATTGATCATTTAACTGAAGTAGTTAAATGTGCTTTCTCACATTCTCAAGCCACAGATAACTTAAAAATGCATCGTACCAAGTGTACAGAAGTTATTAAAAATGTCTTAGCTCCAAATTTTATCGAAGAACTAGTCAAGGATATAGGACAGCAGAGATTCAGTCTCATCATTGACGAATCAACTGACATACGGTAATAACCTTTTTTCTAATTTCATACATGTAATACATGAAAAGTACTTAAATTTAATTTAAAAAAAAATAGTGAGAACTGTTGGTTCTTTTTTCAATCCAAATTTCCAAAATATGCCGATATTTTACTCTGGATCTAGTGAAAAGAAAATTTTTGAGATGGCAACTCCGACTGGAACTAGAATAAGAGTTACACAAAAAGAGGGTCCTTTCTTTTACTTAGAAATTAGTGGTTACAATAAATTAATTTCTGAATGATTAAGTTGATTGTTTGGACAAACTGTTATACTTTCAAGATATATATTTAACTAGCTTTAATCTGAATTAAAAACCTTGCAGGGTTTCTAAGAACTTTCATAAAATCAATGCTAACAAAAACAATACAAAAACAGTACAAAAACATCCAAGATGTGTCAAGACTAATATGGATAAGACTAAGATTGATTTGTTTCAAACAAAGTATTTCTGATATTATCAATAGGTGAACATGCTGCATATTATTTTTGATTTCAAAAAAATAGTGGTTGGTGGTCCTGCATTATACGCCGGAGGCGACATGACTTGACATGCCGCTTACAACAAGCGCGCTGCGTTCGTCTCTTAGTTCGAACTAAAACCACATTTGCAAGCAGACAATTTATATCGCTTTCTGCCTTTCTTTATAATAAAATAAACAAAGATATTTATATATACGACAAAACATATCACAACTGTAAAAAACTTTTGTTAAAATGGATTCATCATAAGACATATGACGAAACTGAGAAGCTACTGGATCGTGTAGCATGATTTGTTCAATGATGAAGTGCATGCGTGCGTAAGTGCGTGCGTGCGTGCGTATGTGTGTGTGTGTGTGTGTGTGTGTGTGTGTGTGTGTGTGTGTGTGTGTGTGTGTGTGTGTGTGTTTGTGTCTATGCTTGCGTGAGTTAAAAAGAGTGTGTGCGATTACAGTGTCTGAATCTGAACAAACCATGCTGCACGATCCAGTAGCTTCTCAGTTTCGTCATATGTCTTATGATGAATCCATTTTAACAAAAGTTTTTTACAGTTGTGATATGTTTTGTCGTATATATAAATATCTTTGTTTATTTTATTATAAAGAAAGGCAGAACGCGATATAAATTGTCTGCTTGCAAATGTGGTTTTAGTTCTGTACGTCTGGGCTGGGCAACCATGTTTCTATGTCGTTTATTTAAATGGCATGGATCATAAGACAATGATTTGTGATTTTTAATACACGTATTTAAAATTATTAACTTCTGGGGTACTTTAGTCTACTTTTTTGAACGGAACTAGAACATTCACGGCGCATTTGGATTTGGAAAGTAAAGTATTTTTGCGTCTTAAATTTTTTGGAAATAAATTGCAGACATTTAATCTTTGTTTTTGACCCAAAGGAATTCTGATCTTGGCAGCTGCTGTTCGGTAGCGACTGCTGGGATTCGCGGCACCGCTCTGTATGGGTTTGTATGCTGGCCTTTCCGTTATAAACTGCATGAGTCGCTCGCCAAGATCAGAATTCCACCTAGATTAAGAGTTTTTTATTAAAAAAATGTTCTTGTGTTTGCTTGGCTTATTTTGTTTCTCTTTTGCATGTTGGTATTGTCGTTGATACAGTTAGGGGAGTGTCAGTGGCATGATCCATACACGCGGTGGCACTAGTTTACGCAGTAGTGCACGCACACGCGGTGGTATTCGCACACGTGGTGGCATACGCACACTTGGTGGCGTACGTACATTTGGTGGCACCGCAGGCGCGGCGCTTGATGTGGACGCGGCTCTTATTATGGGTATAGCACGTGGTGTGAGCACAATGCGAGGTGGTACAGCGATACGAGGCGGGTGATCAGCACGAGACGAACGCAGCGCGCTTGTTGTAAGCGGCATGTCAAGTCATGTCGCCTCCGGCGTATAATGCAGGACCACCAACCACTATTTTTTTGAAATCAAAAATAATATGCAGCATGTTCACCTATTGATAATATCAGAAATACTTTGTTTGAAACAAATCAATCTTAGTCTTATCCATATTAGTCTTGACACATCTTGGATGTTTTTGTACTGTTTTTGTATTGTTTTTGTTAGCATTGATTTTATGAAAGTTCTTAGAAACCCTGCAAGGTTTTTAATTCAGATTAAAGCTAGTTAAATATATATCTTGAAAGTATAACAGTTTGTCCAAACAATCAACTTAATCATTCAGAAATTAATTTATTGTAACCACTAATTTCTAAGTAAAAGAAAGGACCCTCTTTTTGTGTAACTCTTATTCTAGTTCCAGTCGGAGTTGCCATCTCAAAAATTTTCTTTTCACTAGATCCAGAGTAAAATGTCGGCATATTTTGGAAATTTGGATTGAAAAAAGAACCAACAGTTCTCACTATTTTTTTTTAAATTAAATTTAAGTACTTTTCATGTATTACATGTATGAAATTAGAAAAAAGGTTATTACCGTATGTCAGTTGATTCGTCAATGATGAGACTGAATCTCTGCTGTCCTATATCCTTGACTAGTTCTTCGATAAAATTTGGAGCTAAGACATTTTTAATAACTTCTGTACACTTGGTACGATGCATTTTTAAGTTATCTGTGGCTTGAGAATGTGAGAAAGCACATTTAACTACTTCAGTTAAATGATCAATATTCGAAACTGAACCGTGTTCTGTGATATAAAGAGCTAGCATTCCTTCAGCTTTACGGGCCTTTGGTTTCGAAGACTTCGGTTGTTTCGCATGTTAATGTTGGAGTTCCGGATATTACTTATAATTTTTGCTTATGCTTTTTCGTTTCTGCATGTTTTTTTTAAGTCTGCTAATTTCGCTAATAATTCTGATTTACAAAGTGAGAAAAAAGCTTTCAGTTCGTCACCAGGTAAAGGTTTAAGCCAGCTTTTGAATTCATCATGTTCCTCCTACTCATTTTCTATATTTTTGGGTATATTTTTTTCTTGGCTGGCAGTTCCATGCTTCCTTCTTCTTCTTCCAGTTCCTTTAATATTCTTAACTTAACTATTATTACTCCCACGATGCACAGTCGTCCCGTTTTGGCGTTTTATGCTATTATTGGATCAAATTGGGTTTGAATATTTTTTCCATACATTGAAAAAAAATAAGTCATTAATTTTTGTACGTTTTATTATCCATCGGTACACCGATAAATATTTGATGCTAAAAGAGGCTTCCAAACAAGAATCTAATATAAAATTAGAAAAACAGACACTTTGATTTTTCGAAAATCCTACTTGTATGAAATACCAAAACGGGACCACTGTGCGAACGTACGATACGATGGATACACTTTTAATTAATTTCTTTACTGTTCTCACACTAAGCACGTGCAATTTCGATTTCCGTCTCAAATTAGTGTTGCCATATTCCAAATTGAAAAATCCCCAAAAATCGCTAAAAATAAATAGTCGCTAAACGATGAAAAAATATCGCTTAGAGCTCTGAAAAATCACCAGATCTAGTGACAAAATCACCAAAGTGGCAACACTGGAACTTCCAGTGAGCGTACTCATGGACCACTTGTGATTTTGCTTACCTGAGAAGCTCAAGTTACTGTACGAATCTGCTTCAACATTCAAAGTGCTTATTTACTTAAATATACGTTAAAATGTGGAGGTCACTTTCTCCTATAAAAAAAAATATAGCCTCAGAGTAGTTGGTTTCGAATTAAAGCTTTTAAACATTGTTTTGCTGAGAAAAAATGTATGTAGAGCCTTGGGTTTTTGTGATAGATCTGTTAAAATATGTACTGTTAATGTAATTAAATGCTTATTATAATCAAACATTTGTTTATATTTTATTTTTTACATAGAAATAAATATGAATTTATGTACCCCAACTTATATGTAGTATAACAGATTTATTATAATATTACTTTTTTTTTATAGGATAGGGTGACAAACGAGCACACAGTCCACCTGATGGTAAGTGGTTACTGTGACCCATAGACATCTACATCTATCCTCAATAAAGACTCAAGATGCAGATGCGTTGTCGCCTGTGAGGACTAAGATGGAATGTCTCTTTGCCAGTAAAAAGGGTCTCCGGTTCTCTACACTCACCATACGAAACAGCAGCGTTAAGCTGCTATTTTACGCTGGTTTTCTGTGAGAGCGTGGTCCTTCTCCGGTCGAGCCGACCCATTCGTGCTACAACTATACTACTAATATAGCTGCAGCATGGCTCTACCACAAATGAAACATTTTACAGTTGATATGATTTAAAGAAATAGGAACAGAAACTAATTCTGAGTAATGGATAAAGAAAATAAAACCTTAATTTAAAATAGAACTGGAGAAATTACGGTTTTTATAAACTTAGGGCCAAAAATAACCCGAGTCTGTGACGTGTGATTCATCTGTCAAAGCTACGAAGTAAAGGCGGACAAATTCAAATGTCCGTTTCTACTACGATGTTTTTTTTTTAAATCGATGGTAGATGTCTTCATTTACGTGAATTACGTGTCAGATTTTCTTCATTATTTTGAAATTTGAAATAATTTTAATACAGATTTGTAGATATTACAGATTTGAACTCATTTTTGTAAAAAAAAACATTTTCATAAAAATGTAGATGTCCGTTCCTACTTTGCTGCCATCGATATTATAATTATCCTTCATAGTACACTGCTTCACAATATGTTGATGCGTCACATTGTGCAGCCCTTGGGAGATTTTGACGGCAACTTGAGCCAGCAGACAGCTGACAGTTGGCGATGGTATCTCAAGGCGCCTAAGCAGACAGAAACCTTATCTTGAGAATCACATCACCATCAGAGCACTTGTTTCAGAGTTTTTACTAATAGTTCACATGCGCAGACACTTAATACACAAAATCACACCACTTTTACATATCAAAGTCTACTTCAAACCATTATTTAAACAATAATACAGGAGCAGCAAACCGCCGCCAGTCAAGTTCCCGCCAAAACTCATTTATTAAGTAAGGCCGGCCACATACATACGGAATTCCGTTTTGCCCGCAAAATTTCGAACGGAAAACTACCGTACGTGTGTGGTGGGTCATAGATTTTATATGAACTTACTGCGTTCGGAATCTCGAATCGGGATATCGAAACGGAATCCCGAAACGGAATTCCGTGTGTATGTGGCGGGTCTTAAGGTGAAAGCTCCACGGTGGCCCGCGAAATTCAAATTTGCTTACGTTTTTAGCAATTTGTAGGTCAGTGTCTGGTTGTATGTTTAATAAAGTATGATTCGCGACCGTGACGAGTATGTATTTACAGAATTATAATCATCAATACAACCCAATAAGTTCGTATAATCCTATTGTATGGCTATTTCTAGAAAAACTCATTCAAAGAAAAAAAAAGACCCTTGAAAAATTACGGTTGTATTGATGTTTATAATGGTTATAATTCTGTAAATACATACTTGTTACGGTCGAGAATCATATTTTGTTAATCATACAACCTGACACTGACCTGTGAATTGCAAAAAACGTATGAAAATTTGAATTTCGCGGGCTACCCTGGCGCTTCCACCTTAACCAGTTAATCACAGACTAAATTCTTACAGTAGTGATGCAACTCGAACTCTGTTTTCACTCGATGCAATCGAGTGAATTTGTATAACTCGGTACTCGAGTGAAAATAAATTTTACTCGAGTCCGCTTCCACTCGAGTTACCGAGTCGAATCGACGCACCGTGTGGATTCGGAGAGCACAAGATAGATGTCTGTTCACTAATCCACTAATTCTATCATCTAATCAACTAATTCGGAAGGAGCAACTAAAGGAAATGTATGAGGATATCTCTAGAGCCATGCATTCCTCCAAAACCCAATATACGGTGTTAATGGGAGACTTCAATGCAAAACTAGGCACAAGAGAGAACGTTGAGCTGAAAGTAGGGAAATTTGGAATAGGGCAACGGAACCCAGGGGGCCAGCAGCTGGCCGACTTCATGTAGAAAGAGGGACTCTTTATGATGAACTCTTTCTTCCAGAAGCGGCCCCACAGGAAGTGGACCTGGTCGAGCCCCGACGGTTCCACAAAAAATGAGATTAACTTCATTTGACGACCAGACGACAACTGTTCAGTGATGTCTCCGTGATCGCGAGGGTGAAAACTGGTAGCGATCACCGAATGATTAGAGGCACACTGAACCTAAACGTTAAGTTGGAGAGGTCTCGTCTAATGAAGTCAACGCTCCGTCCCCCTCGTGCTCTGTTCCAAAGTCCCGAAACATTTCAGTTCGAGTTACAAAACCGTTTTCAGTGCCTAGAAGACTGCAATGAAGTGGACGATATGAATGACAAGCTCGTGGAAACTGTAAACTGGAAACTTCTCACGTGGTAGAGCCATGCTGCAGCTACATTAGTAATATAGTTGTAGCACGAATGGGTTGGCTCGACCGGGGAAGGACCACGCTCTCACAGAAAACAATTGTAAAGTAGCAGCTTAATGCTGCTGTGTTTCGTATGGTGAGTGTAGAGAACCGGATACCCTTTTTACTGGAAACGAGGTATTCCATCTTAGTCCTCACGGGTGGCAACGCATCTGCATTTTGATTCGCAAACGATGATAAATGTAGATGTCTATGGGCCACAGCAACCACTTACCATCAGGTGGACTGTGTGCTCGTTTGTCATCCTATACTATAAAAAAAATGCAGTCGGAGCTAAGTTCTGCAAGACCCGCCGCAGAAGAACACAAAAACTCTGCGATCACACTCTCAATCTCATGGCTGTTAGACGGGAGATGAAGCTGCATTCTTCAACAGATTTGACAGCATACAGGCAACTGAACAGACAGATCTCCAAATGCATGCGGCGGGACTTACGCAACTTCAATACAGCTTGTATTGAAGAAGCGATCGGGCGGAACCAAGGCTCCATAGTCTCTGCCAGAGACCTGTCTGCCAGTAAGAGCCAACTGTCGAAGCTGAAGACCGAGTGTGGCAGCATCGTTTCCGGGGCACCTGAGATTTTGAGTGAGATTGAGAGGTTCTATGGGCAGCTTTATCAGATTGTTCTTATGGCATAATCGTTGGAGGACCTAAGCACCATGCTCAATGACCTCAATAGTGTCTCCCAACGAATAGGTCGTAGGATGAACATGGACAAAACAAAGATCATGTTTAATGTCCATGTCACACCTATGCCGGTAGTTGTTGGGAGCACTAAGCTCGAAGTTGTTGGAGAGTATGTTTACCTGGGACAAATAGTCCGACTAGGTAAGTCCAACTTCGACCGAGAGGTCAATCGACGGACACATCTTCTCGTGAGACATACCTCAAAACCTTAAAACGAAATTGTACAACAAGTGCGTGTTGCCAGTGATGACTTACGGATCTGAGACGTGGTCCTTCACTGCTGGCCGTATGAGGAAGCTCAAGGTCGCTCAGCGAGCTATGGAGAGGGCTATGCTCGGGGTTTCTCTGCGTGATAAACTTAGAAATGAGTATATCCGCAGTAGAACAAGACTAACCGACATAGTAGATTAGTAAGCTGAAGTGGCAGTGGGCCGGCCATATAGCTCTACGAACCGACAACCGATGGGGAAGAAAGGTTCTTGAGTGGCAGCCTCGTACCGGTAGGCGATTTATAATATCGTGATTGTGCTATCATTGTTTTTTATTTTTTGTTACTTCGTATAAGTAGTGCATAACATAAAAGATTATTTAAACATACTTGTTTGTTTAAAGTATCAGTGATAACAATGACGCAACAAAACAAAAATCGTTAGTGTGGCATTATTTAAAAAAAATCGAGATGGAAGCGAATTGTAATATATGTACAAAGCAGTTTGTAGATTTTGAAATACTATAGATATGAAAAAGAAGCATGGAAATAGTACAAATAAATAAATATTTGTTTTATATTTCACATTGCCACATTTTACATTTTTAATAAAGGTATCTATTTAAAAATGCTTTTACTAAAGTAATCGCTATTCTCAACTCGAGTGATAAACTTCAATCGATGCGGGGACTGTAAATATTCAATTCGAATAGCTCAAAAACTCAAGTACAACTAGAGTGATATGATAAATTATTAATAACTCACGTTACTCGAGTCACAAAATTCTACTCGAGTCGCATCTTTATCTTACGGTGATTAACTCGTCTTACTAATTCGAGCAATTTATTGATATATTATGTAATATCAAGATAATTTATTAGAGTCATAAAGTTATGGTCCCCACACACGGTCAGTTAAACTGACATCAGTTCAACTGATTATTTCAAACGGATTTAATCCAAAACAAATTTAAATAAAAGCTACTAAGAAAGTATGTACCTACTTACCAATAATGGAAACGAACTGAAGCCAGCGGATTGCGGTGCGCCCGGAAAAATACGTGGGTTGCCGTAAGTTAAAAATTTTAACTTAAGATTTCACATTCACGATCAGTTTTTGGATGTACGTTAGTTCAACTGAGCGGTTTAACTGATAGCACGCTCGAAAAAATCCGTGTGTTGTCTTCAGTTAAAAATTTCAACTTAAGATTTCACATTCACGGTCAGTTTTTGGATGTACGTCGGTTAAACTGAACAGTTTAACTGACCGTGAGTGGCCACCATTAGAGTGATATTAATTTATGAAGATTGTCTATACCCAAACCAAAAATATATAACTACGTATTAAGTTTAATAATAATAAATATGTTGGATGGAAGAACAAAATATAAAAATAATTTGTAACAAACTGACACAGCTTCGTTTCGCCAATTAGAGTTGCGTAAAGCTAGGGTCCCACGGCCTGTTTTGTCACAGGTCAGACCGCGCCAGGCCGGACAACAGGCCGTGGGAACCATCGCATCCGATGAGGCCTGTGGTGGCCTGTTGGCGCCCGTCCGATCCATCGAGAGTCGGTAAGATCAAAGGCGCGGCGTGGCGCGTCGCGACGGCGCCTGTCGCGGCATGTACGGGAGCGTCTCCTTCGGTTATAATCGTTCATTTCAACTGCGGTGGCGCCTGCGCGTTTACGCTGATTATGGAGTGGACGAACGAGCTCATAATCGAGTTCTTAACTCTTTATGAAAATGGACCAGCGCTTTGGAATAGTTCGTCGCCTCAACATAAAAACAAGAACGGCTTTTGTTGAATGACGACACCCACCAGCGTCGTTTCTTCTGCTGTCTTTTTACTTGGTTTATCAAACGTTCACCAGTGAATAAAACCACAGCGGCTGCACACGCAGACTTGCGCTCCGCATCACTTCACATGTTGGAATGTCAGTCGACAGGCCGCACCAGGCCGGCACACGCCGTGGGAACCCTCAGTACGGGCCGCGACAGGCCCATACATGCGGGGCAACGCCTGGCGCGGCCTGTCGCCTGGCAGGCCGTGGGACCCTAGCTTAACTCGAATACTATTCGACTTAAGTTAACTCGCGTCGAGTTTCTTCCGAATTAGCACATCTCTACTACAATTTTTTTAATATTACTTTAGCAGAACCAATGACCTGAACACAAATATTAAAACAATTCTTTTTTTCTGATTTCTTGATTCCTTTTAGATTGTCATACAATATTTTTTTTGTATATAATACCATTGAGTGTCGCGAAAATTTCTAGTGGGCCCATAAACGATTGACTCCTTTATATTCGGAACATCTTCATGCAAAAATTTTTCTTTGCTCAATTCTGACCTGAAAAGCACATTTATATATTTAGCCTTTACCTAATAGCAATATCGTTATATGATAAAACAATCAAGCAGTATATAGGTACCTGAAATATAATTTGTCTAGCATTCCATATTTCGTTCCAATCTTGAGTAAACCCTGATCATCCTTTTGAAGAACCACTCCGACTATATTACGTAGATCTGATTTTGCTCTGTCGAAATCAGGGATTTCTGATTTTTACTGGAACGTGTATTGCATCTGAAGCCAGTGTCATTCTCTAGGCCTGTTTTTTAAAGTTTGGATATGCTGTTTCTCTGGATGCCATTATTTGTCGAAGTTTAGTTACGGCAATAAATAGTACTACCACATCTATTCCCATGAATGATGATATGACATCATATGAGTACCATAAAAATAACAGTCAAGTTATTATAGTTTATACATACCTCTATATTGGTATTTCTTAAGTTGGCTAGGTTTTCCTTCTCCATGTCAAATTTATTTTATAATGCTTCTAATAGTTCTTTAATGCTTGTTAGTTTCTTCTTTTTTGACTTTGAATCTTCGGTTTTGACTTTGTAATCGCTTTATCTTTATATTCTGTTTTTAATTTTTTCTTCGGGCCATCTTAACATGCGTCTCAATTTTTGTTTTCTTGGCGTTGAAAACGTTGAACTTCCCACATCTTCCTTGACTCCAACAGTTTTAACTATTGGATGAGTCTCTAGTGCTACGCAATCCTGTACATTTAGCATTTTACTGTCTGAAATTTGTAAAAACATGTAATTCCCATTTTATTGGTTCCTATCGGAGCTTTTGTTAGGTAGAACTACTTTTGTTTCTACAAAATTTTCTGCAATTGCCTCAAAATCTTGAGCTATACCTTCGATGACTTTACAGCCTATATCTTTTAAGTACTTTGATTTCACTTTTCTTCGTTATTGTTATTATCATTTAGATTACGAGCTCTCTTAGTGGGCTGAGAATCTAAATTATCCAATTTAATTTGTTTTTTTGAAGGCCCAACCATCGTTGTGATAATGCAATGTTTATTCTGAAACAGAAAGGAATCAGTATGAACTATCTTACATTTTATCGCAAACAAAATAAAAATAAAAAACCGCTGCATTGAAGTTTCGTTTTCTATATTTTTACATTAAGCTCTCAAAACTTATTACTACTTAATATATGAACTAAAATAGTCTGGATTAACTTACTTCAATATAAGACAAAATCTTTTTTGTAGGTACTGACGAAGTTTTTAAATAGTGGTATCCTTGTTTCGATATTAAGAAATCACTTTCAGTAAAGTACTCCGAGCATATGCTGCTACTTTTAGATGGCAACCAGTTTTGCCTGCCAGTTGTCTTAACCCAAGCTTCCTTGATCGAGCCATCTTTAGGAAACCTGACAACGCACAAAAGGTTGTTCTCATGGTAAATGATTATTTACAAATTAATAATGCGTTATTTTTATGAGAATATCACTTATTTTAACTTCTTTCCAAAAGACATGAGTAATACTAAGTTACTTACTTACTTTTCTGGTTTAACAACCCTAATAAAATGTTCATTCATAAGGTGATAGTATCACCCTATAATTTCTTATATTTTCAAAGACATCCAGTATTTGCACATTTTCATTAATATGTTAGTGAATAAACGGGACGGAGATAAAAATGTATCAATTTTAATATCGTCGCAACACTATCGCAGCACTTTTTATTTACAACGCATTGACAGATAAGCCTTAGAATTATGGAATAAGGTTGAATATTCGTTGAAATATAGGCAATTTTGTCCATGTTTATTCAAGTTTCTTTGCAAAAATAAATCAAAATTACACGTACCTGTTATACGAAACACCTCTATTTGAAACATTTATAATTTTACTATTGTTTTTACACTCCAATACGTGCAGTATTCAGTACACTCCAAACGGCATATTTTTGCATATGTTACTGAACTAGCAACCCGTTAGTTCGCGACAAATTTAGCCTGCGACTGACAGTGTGACAGTCAATTATGTTCTACTGTCGCTAATTGTGACACGCCTGCCCCACCCACTTTGGGCTTCGTCTTGTTTTTTATATTCCGTGGTTGGTACTAAAAGAGGCTCTACAGTCATAGTCGCTTCAGCTTCAATGTAATTTTCACTGGCTTGTGCTGCGATTAGCGATTCTCCCCTTGTTTTGGATGAATTTCTGCGTCTTTTTGTTTGGCTCCGGTTATAATCTGATGCCGTCCACTGCAACCAGCTACAGGTTTAGTTTCTGCATTATCTGTACTATACGCCATATTTATTTTATTTAACGCAATTTCGAGATCATCTTCATCTCGTATATCTTCAATAACATCTTGAGGCAAAGTCAAAGTCATAAGCCCTCCTCGCAGTTCTATATACCAAACATTGCTTTGTATGGTGACTGTTTATTGAAATGAGGTGCCCGGAATGAAGTGCCCGACTTTTCATAAACTGTACAAACCGAATACCATTTGATCAATTTGTAGTATCGTTATATTACGTGCATGAAGTCAAAATTTTCTCTATATCCTGGTTAGCCCATTCAACAGATCCTTGACTTTGACTGGTCCATGGAAAGCCAATTCAATGGACCAGTTTAAACTCGGGCCAAAATGAAACAAGCTCATTTATGACAGAATTTTCAAATTCTCTACCATTATCGGAGTGTAAGATGCAAGGACCACCAAATATCAAAAATATATCAGTCAACTATTACGCCGCCTCCATGGCTCTCTTACTTTTCAGTGCACGTAACAAAACAAATTTTATCAAATGGTACTGATACACCATTGTATATTTATATCCCCGATCTTCTTGAGTTTGCATGTCGATAAGATTGACTTGGCAACGGCTGTTCATTTCAGAATATAATATGGGTTTTGAAACAAGTCCTTTTTTATTTATACTCTTTTTACCCTGACAAGTTTCGCACATAGAGAGAAAAATATTTATCATTTCTAAAGTTATGTGCGCATATTTTCGTGAAGTTTCGTTTTTAAGCCTAACTCGACCACCATGACCAACGGCCACATGAGCTGCTTCAATTATATCAAAAATTTTATCTACATACAAGTAGTATTTCATGGGCTCCTTTCTAGTAAGTAATTTTCGCTTTCCACAAATATTAATTACCTTAAATCGTTTCAGTCTCCTGTACTGTTTCTGAGATTTCTGAACAGCTAATTGTGCTTCTTCAATTTCGTCCACTAAATTGTCATAGATTTCTTGTCATAATATAAAAGTGATCCTCTATTTTTTTTCGTGATTGCGCATCGCTAATAACTGGTTTAAAAACTCCTCTTTCCATCGCTCCCTCCCTCATTTAAATTTGCCATAACAATTACGCTCGAATCAATCTACACGTGCTTATCAGAATAAAAACAAAGCGGGACTGAACGGTGAAGCGGACGGCGATCATAAAGGGATTCCCCCGCACCGCCCCGTAACCTCAGTCGTTTAAAGGTGGCTACTGAACTGCCTGCCGCAGGGGCAATCTAGGGTGTAGGAGTGGGGATGACCCTTAATTGCCTCCTTAATTGTGATGTGTGTAGGCAAGCATGGGCAATTTTTTAAGTCGGCCCTGCGGCAGGGCGGCAGGAGCACAGTGTTGCAAAAGTTCCCGATTTATCGGGAGATCTACTGATTTTAATTAGTATCTCCCGATATCCCGATTTAGCGAACGTATCTCCCGATTTTTTTACATTTTCAACTAATGTAAAATAATAATCATAAATAAAATTGAAAAGTAATAATCAAAATACTAAAATGAACTTTTAACACAAAATCTATGTACGGTGACTTCCCGAAATTGCTCGCACCACGTTCTATGGGACCTATACCTATAAACTTATTAGGTTTTTAACCTCGCGGTATGGTTAAATCATATTGCACTGATACATCTTAAAATAGAGTTCATTATTGTCTGGTAAGTGTACGGGGGAGATCCCTAAAGATTACTTTGATCGGGATGTTTTACGAATTAGGTAGCTTAGGCCATGTATATATAGTGTTGTTCGTTCATAGAATTACATTCACTAATTACTAGCCTTCTTCTGTTTTGTTGAGAACTGTTGTGCTTTATGTCCAAATTTGTTAGGTAGCATAATAGCATTAGTTATCAAAAAATTAATTTAGAATGGCGTTTGCTTCTAAATACGAAACAAATTAAATCACTCAGTGAAGAAACAGAAGAATTTTGGAGAAGCGCTAGTAGCAAAAATATATAATCATATAATTTTAGTTTAAATTATAAAGACATTATTTTGATCGCAAAAAAAATGAAACAAAAAAGAACGACATCTAAAAGAACGTTTTATGATACATTTCTAAACCCATGGATGTAAATAAAAATTTCCCGATTTCTCCAGATTTTTAGCTGGCAAATCTACCGATTTTTTATTTTTCATAGCATTAGTTAATTCTAGTTATAACAAAGGCATTAAGTAAAAACTAGTTTTCACTAGGGAAAACGCGTTCTATCTAAAAACTGGTTTTAACTGTAACATTTATATATATTATGTACAATCTATGGTAAACAAATGTTCATTAAAAGGACTATTTCGAGCTGTCATTTCTTACGGTACCATTCTGAGGTTTATACAGTGGTATTACTAGTACCTTCGAGATGCGATAGTTTATTTCGGACAAAGATCTTTTTCCTGTCTGCTTTCCTATTTCTTGTCCAAAGGCCAAATATGGCATATTTCAGATTGACTAAAATATAACACTTAATAAAAAAGTTAAAGAAAACTCAAGGTAAAACTTATCACACTTATTACAATGCAATAATTAATAATTTTTTTATTTATATTTTTCTCGACGTTGTAGTTCGTTATTTAAATATTAATTAACAAGCCTAATGATTAATTATATGGTGGCAAATGAGTTGTTAAAATGAGTGCTCCTGATCATCGAAACGAATAATAAGGTGAGGTTTATGGGCTTTGATAATCAGCGACCTTATATCGACGTGCAACGAAGCGTGAGTCCCTTAGCGCTGACGATTTTCATCTGCCGGCTGCCGCTAAGTTGTTTCTTTTAATTTATTATTTTATTTTCCCAGATTAGTCTATAACTATAATGTTTTTTGCATAATGTCTATATATCTTTACATCATTTGTGTTTTCTTAATTTTATGCAAATATCTACATTACGTGATTTTTGTAAGCGTTATATTGTAAAGTGAAGTACCTACCTGGACGACCGAGCTTACTCGGGGTTAAAAAGTGATTATAATGATTCTATTTAGATAAACTTGGAAAGTAAAACATCTAAATACAAAAATTTATCTAAATCGTTAACTGTTTCCGAGAAAAGCTTGTGCGAACCCGACTAGGAGTTGCTATTTGTCAACCCTATCAGTGCTCATGTGGTAGCAACGTCGACAAGCTTGGGCTCCACGGATTTTCACGTAATTAAAGTGCTGGTAAGTTGTCCCGTCATTGTTCTCTGAACAATGTGATCCGAAGATCTCTTGTTATTAAAATGTTCTATAGACGATGGCAGAAGATCCGACGATATACGAGTAACTTTGGTCTCTCGGAACAAACGTAAAACCCTAGTGTGGGAAGCTACTTCCGTAAACACTTTAGCAGCCTCTCATCTCAGGAATAAGTATCTCGTTTAGAGCCAGGAGGAAATAGTAAGTGTTGCGAATATGAGTATCTAAGAGATGACTACATATTTGTGCCATTTGCTATAGAGACTATCGTTCCGTGGGGTCACGTCTGTCACGTCACGTCAGTAGGATTGTATGATAATTGTATTTTTTAGGCTTAGTTTTTTTTTTAAATAGGGTAATAAATATTATATGTATTAGAAAAAAGAATGAAAATATAAATCATATCAATTTTGATTGAAAGGAATCTTTGAAGCCATTACGTCCAACGACTTAAGCATGACAGTGTGGGATGTTACCTAATAGTCTACTGCTAAGCTGCCAACTATGCTATTGGAGACACGTACAATCTTAAATTTTATTTTTATTACATGAACACAAAATAAAGTATCATCTCTTAATAATTTTGGCAAGTAGCGGCAACGTAGAGGAATCCATCACCCCATATCGGATTTCGTAAGAGGTAACAGAGGAAAATTAAATAAAAGATGGGCAGCAGACTCTTCCTGGTAACTCAAATTAATAGACTGCGAAAAGACGTTTGCTACGGAGTGTTTTCTTGCACTGATTCTTAGATTATAAGCAAATAATAAAGCGCGCGTTAGCGACGCTATTAATTGCGAAAGAACACGCGCCTTTGTTTCTTTCGCCAGTATTTACTTGAGTTTTAAGTTCATCATTATCATTACAGGCCTTCACAAGCCCCCCGCAAGAAATGCCACAAAGCATGGTCCTGAGCCACCTGCATCCATTGACTTCCTGCATATATTACTAGATTGTCACTCCATCTAGTGGGGAGTCGCCCCACACTTCGCTTACCGGCTCGTATGGTACGAGGCTCCCACTCGAGAATCTTTCTTCCGAATCGGTTATCGGTTCTTCGATCTTTATAGCTGACCCATTGCCACTTCAGGTTGCTAATCAGTTGGAGTTTGTCAGTTTATCGCATTTCTAAATTTATCACGCAGAGAAACCCCGTCCTCTCCATAGCTCGCTGAGCGTCCTTGTGCTCCCCATACGGCCAACAGTGAAGGACCACGTCTCATTTGTCATCACTGGCAACACGCACTGGCAATCTTATTTTCAAGTTTTGAGATATACCTGACGTGAAGATGTGTCGTTATCTCCCGAATGCTGTCCAGCCAAGATGAATCCGTCGATTGACCTCTCAGATGAACTTGGACTTACCTAGTCGGTCCATTTGTCCCTAGTTCGACAACTTCAAGCGTAGTGCTACCAACAACTACCTTGTATTGTCCATGTTTATCTTAAGACCTAGCTGTTAGGAGTCACTATTGAGGTAAATCAGCATAGTGCTTAGGTCTTTCAGCGATTCTGCCAAGAAATATATCGTTCGCAAATCGAAGGTGTGGGCTCCAACAATGACGTGTACGCCTGTCCGTAGAACCCTTCAATCTCACCCAAAATCTCAAGTGTCCCGAAAACGTGCTATTACACTCGGTATTCAACTTCGATAGTTGAATACCGAGTGTGGTAGTTGTAGTATCGTTTTTGATATCGAGCACGACGTGCTCCCGCGTCCCCAGCTTCATGCTTTCTCCGAATTCAGCTAGTGCTGTACTACGTACACGAATATTTTGTTATAACATGATTTCTTTCGTTACAATAATTTAATCATAGTACTAGGAATTAAAATTGTTTGTATTACTAACCCATATAGATAAATATCTAAATTAAAACTTTTGAATAACTTTGTTATATAAGTGCACAATAAAGTTAAATACAGTTAAATATTTATCTAATTTCAGATTACTGGCAAATATATGGGTAGATAGCAATATAAAGGTCCAACTGGGAACCCAAATCAGTTTTGTTTGTTCCATCTATTTTAGTGCTTCGTTCATTTTTGAAACCAAAAGTAAGTGTCGTCAAGCTGGTTGGAGGTGTAATACCAGGGCTTAAATTTAAAGTAAGATCAGAGGCGTAGCGTGGACTAATATAGACGTGGGCGAAGTCACATCACCTTTTCTTTCGTTCCCAAGATCTACCCAATAGATCTATCCTATCCTACCAAACATGCTTTGATACGACATACCTACTCATAGCTATTAATTCCTGACATGTCTCGTAGTCTGTCAATCCAACGGTCGCAGTCTTTGAAGTTACAACGGCCTCGCAGTCGTGCGAGGCCCCAAGGAAACACGCTTTTAAATTTGTGGCTTTCTTTTCCACATTTTATGGGGCCTCGCGAGGCCCGTTTAAGTGCGAGGCCGTGTGCGAGGGCACACTTCGCCCACGCCTAGCTACGTTACTAAGTAACATTACACTTATTGCGATTAAAAAAGTTGCTTCGGCAGTTATTTATGTAGATTTATATAGGTACCTACGTAATTAAGTGTGTATGTCTGCGATTTTTTCTAAACGAACAGATGTCATTCAAAAATGTATTGACATTAGAATGAAATATCTTGCACATAAGACCTATGATAAAGCAAACAAAACGACAATTATATATGTAGGCGAAGGAGGATCATCCCAGACGCACTCATGATCGATGGCGGAAATATGCGTGCGTTACAACTTGAAGTAAGTACCAGAAAATATAATAAACAGATCGTTAGCAATGCGTCGCAAATATATGCTACGCTTTCCCGATGATGTTAATTTCAAAAATTCTATCAAACAACAACGGTTGCCATGTTACTCCAGATACGACGCTTCGCTAGAGTAAAACCTTCACTCTGGATCTGGCTAATATTTTATAGACGCGCTTACATACATATATAATAAATTAACCCTTTTCAAAGGGCAGTAACTAAAATTCATTTTTGTGTCGTTTCATCGTTATTAAACATAATGAAATTCATACCTGTGTTTTATTGATCTACTAAAACCTACCTTATAATTACCTACCTGATACAATTTACTAAATGCTTAACTTATTAAACTAATAACTTAAGTACATTAACGCATAGGCGTGGCACGTTACTAATCAAACGCTTCATCTATCTATCAGTATCTATAGAGCATCTGCTTACCTTTGGCACAATGGGTAATGAGCGATAATTGTGGTAAATATTATCCACACGAGGTAAACTATACGAGAGGCCTATGACCAACAGTAGACTTTGTTATGCTGGCTGTAACGATAATAATGAATAATTTCCAGGTTACTAAAAAATAAATTTCCACTTAATATTACACACTTACTAAATAAAGTCGGCAATGACAAAAATCTAATTTTAAGCAAAGGTGACTCTTGAAAAAGGAACTTCTAACAGGAAATTACGGGATTATTATATTACAGAATGATTTTGGCGTGTTCACACTTCACAGGTCTTAGTGAATATAGCTGGATCATTTAAAAATTTAAATAGATTGTCAAATTAATATGAAAGTGAAGGATGTTCTCAGAGATAATATCAATTATTTATTCTTATTTTAGTCATACACTTTGGTTTCATAAGTTTTAAATCATAATTGATGTTTATTAGTCATGGTAGTTCAGAGGTTAGGCGTTCGCTTTAAATTTCATATAACGCGAGATCATCGGCGACACTAACAATATCATAAATAACAAAAAAAAATCAAGTAAAGAATTATTGTTCATGCGTGCAAGGGATAGTGGCATATTGAGCTTGGAGTAAACTAAAAAGAACAAAGAAAGATTAAAGTTCATGAAAACAAAGTCGTAGACCTCAGAAAAATCAAAAAATATACTCAAAATATAGCATTCTGAGAATTTTTCTATGCAGAATAAATTTTAATTTGCTCAATATCGGCGGCATTGTGTAACCCTTGTTCTGAATAGTCCACGAAGAATACAATGCTCACATTAAAGTTAACAGTTGATTAGTATTTGAAAACAATATAATATATTGTTTTCAAATATTGTAGGAAGTCTTAGAATATTTTTAAAGAATTATTTTAATTATAAATTTTTAACTGTGAATATCAATATATTTACAAAAATATAACCTACGACACAAAAATAAAGTTTTATAAAAAGTTTTTGCTTAACAGTCATTCATCTATGGGATAGTATAAGCTTTTGCAACAAAATCCCAAAAGACAGAGAGAAGAAGAGGTCTTTCATAAAGTTTCAACGTTTAGATTTAGACTACTATAATATTATTATTCTGCCTGGGGAGCGGCCAACGCTCCAAATGGTAGTTTTTTTTTGCGCCCGCATAACCGCGACAGCCGGTCTGTCGTGGTTATGCGGGACTCACTGTGACTACCTAACCGGGACCCTAAGTGATACCCGCTAAAAACCGCCTTTGGGGAATGGCAATGGCCTATGAAGCCTCTCTGCCAGATCGGAAGCGACAACCTCTTGTGTCGGAAGCTAAGGCCATCTTCCGACAGGTACGCACAGTGTGTGGCCTGTCGAGAGTGAGGGTTGAGCCCCCTCATAGGCGCGCTTTCCCGGCGCAGTGCCACCGCTGCCAGCTATATGATCATGCGGCGGCCAACTGCTCCGCCCCACCCAGGTGCGTTAAGTGCCTCGATCCTCACAACTCGAAAGAGTGTCCTCGGCCCCAAAACGCCGAATCCCCACTCGCGTGCGTCCTGTGCCAGCAAACAGGCCACCCGGCAAACTATAGAGGCTACCCTTGCGTACCTCACTCTCGTCCCAGTAGGCAAGCTCCAGCGCCGGTCAATGACAGGTCATTCCCGGCCCTCTACACAAGAATGCCCCGTCAGGGCCTTTCTCAACCTTTTCAGGGCCCCCCTCGACCCTCCCAGAGTCCTACTAGGCCCCTTCAGGGCCCTCTTCGGCCCCCTCCGAGCTTCTCACAGCCTTCGCTGCCACCAGTCTTCCCCTGGGGTCCCAAAAAGGCCGATCCACCGCGGAAGTCCTCCGCCTCTCAACAGTCACAGGCCTCAATGGTCGATGACCTTAATACGGTTTACTCCGCTATAAGAAACATCGACATTGGGAAGATCGCTGTCTTAGCACGCAAATTGCGCGCTGCTCGGTCCCCTCAGGACCGTCTCCTCGCTCTTGCAGAGCATCACAATCGTTGGTGCTCATTGTAAGTGAAGTTAACTTAATTAACTTAACTCTACAATGACAGAGCAATCTCCTCTGCCAAAGTCTCACGGTCGTATCAAGCCTAAGGGCTTATCGCTTGTATCTTTTAATATTCGTGGTTTGCGAAATAACCTCCCAGAGCTTAAGCTCTTTCTACGAGATCGCGAAGCCGATTTCCTTCAAGGAGTCCCTAGCTAAAGCTCTGGACTCACAGGACTCCTCCATCTCCCTAACGTCGGACTTAGACAGTACCGTAAAAATCGACACCACGATCTATTCACACTCCACCCTTATTAAATTCTCCCTTAAGGAGAATGAAAGGGTCGTCCCGGTTGCTAATAATGATGGGCTTCCCCTACATATTAGCAACCTATTGAAAGCCAAGAAAGCTGCTTTCCGGAGAGCAGCAATATATCCCACCCCCGAATATAGGCGCATGGCCAATCGTCTTCAACGAGAACTCCGTTTCTGCCTCTGTGAAGTTCGAGACCTCGAAAAGAGTAAGCTCATGGAGAATATCTCCCCCTCTCATACAGCGTACGATCAGATGGCAAGAGCCCTCCGCATAAACGCTATCACCCACACTCCCCTTCTCTCCCGTCCCGACGGTACGGATGCCTTCGAGGACGAGGAAAAGGCTGAGTGCTTTGCAGACAGCATTGACGCACAATGCTCTCCTAGTTCTCAACCCGTCGACCCCTCACACATCCAGGCAGTCGAGGATGAGGTCCGCCGCCGGAACTCACCTCCTACAGCCTCCGACACTATCACTGTGTCCATGATGAGATTTCATCCCTCATCAAAGGGCTTAAGCCTAAAAAGGCTCCGGGCGCGGATGGCATCTCCTGAGCAGGTGTTAACCCTTTTAACTATTATCTTCAGCGCCTGCTTTAATCTTAGTTACTTTCCCACTACGTGGAAAGAGGCAACTGTCATTGGTATTCCCAAGCCAGGTAAGCCTCTCAACCTCCCCTCCAGTCATCGTCCCATTAGCCTCTTCAAGGCCATGGGCAAACTCTTCGAAAGAGTCATCCTCACTCGCATGAGGCTCCATCTGTTTCCCACAGACGGTGACCCTCTTGTCATCCCCCATCAATTTGGTTTCCGAGCGAAACATTCTTGCCCCCAACAAGTTAAATAATTAAGCGTATTGTGGGATATATCCTCAGCGGTTTTTATTATCGTCGTCATAAGAACATCGCGGTCTTTTTCGACATAGCTAAAGCTTTCGATAGACTCTGGCATAAAGGCCTTATCTATAAACTATACCGAATAGGTCTCCCCGATCGTCTAGTACGTCTCGTGGCCTCTTACTTCCAACATCGTACCTTTCGTTTTAGACATGAAGGCACGCTCTCTTCTCAGCGTCCCATCAAAGCTGGTGTCCCTCAGGGCTTAGCACATTCATTCTGTTCACCAATGACATTCCCATCCCGTCGAATGGTGTTCATCTCTCCCTCTTCAGAGATGACACTGCCCTCTATTGTAAAGATACCTCGCTACCGTTCATACGGAACAAGGTCCAAAAGTCAGTTAATGACCTAGGAGCTTGGTTCCAAAAATGGCGCATCGATGTGGACCCGGAGAAGAGCTACGCCGTTTACTTCGATTATAAACGACGCCGACTCAAAAACACTCCACCAATACGTATGCTAGGGACCCCTGTCCCCTGGCAGACGTCTGCCAAATATTTAGGCGTCACCCTTGACACGAGGCTCAGCTTCGGGCCCCATGTCAAAAGAATAACCCGTCACGCACGATTCTATCTGAGTAGGCTCAACAGTATGCTGGGCCGACACAGTAAAATGTCCCTCCATAACAAGCGAACCCTTTATAAGGTCTGTACACGACCAGTCATGCGCTGGCCCTATTTTTGCTCACGCTGACCCCAAAATTATTAATGAACTCCAAATAGTTCAAAATCTCTTCTGTCGTCGAGCTACGAACGAACCTTGGTACGTCCGTAATGGCGACCTCCATCGGGACTTAGAGCGTCTTGTAGGGACAATCCAACAATTTGAAAAACACTCTCTGAGAATTTCTTCAAAGCCTCAGAGTCTCATTCCAACCTTTTTATTCGTGAGGAGGCTACTTATGCAGCCCCACTCCCCTCTCGCTATCGAGTCCGCAGGACGAGAAACTCTCAATTGGACCCGCCAAATAAAATTTCAAACGACCTGAACTGCCTCCTGGCGGCTCAGGCCGACTCTTTTTAAATTTGCCCTAGTAGGCTCTGCCTCAGAGGCTCGTAGCCGCCTGCGCCTCTTTTCCCAAAAGAGGGTCGCTTCCGATCTGGCAGAGAGGCTTCATAGGCCATTGCCATTCCCCAAAGGCGGTTTTTAGCGGGTCAGACAATGAAGCCCGGTGTAAAATCACCAGACAATAAAGCCTGGTACGTAAAAGAGAAGACTTACTTACTGTATTGCTAAACATCAACACAGCAAGTATCCTGAGCATGCTCATAAGCTACACAGAAAATCTCAGCATGCCTAAAAAACATTTCCCACCCTTGCTCCACATAAAGTAGGGTACTTAGCATAGTTGGTATATGCTAAGTTTTTGTTGGTATGGGTACAGTATCGTTGACTGTTTTCCCTCCTTAAATATTGTAAAGGATTAAATTGACATCTTGTATATTTTTTTATCGATATTCTCAATCGATAAACGACGTCAATCAGTAACATTAAAATTGGTAACTAAATAGTGACGCTTACTGGATAACAGAGGGCGCTTATTACAATAAAAATAAATGTTCTAGAACAATCTACGAGAAATAATAAAATTTAAAGATTATCCGGTAAATATATGTTATATTTACGATAATAAACCGAAATCACGTTCATTTTTTGCTCCATATCGTGATTTATGCAATATCTTATTGCACAATCGGGTATATTTTCTTTAAAAATATTTTTTAAACGAATGCGTCTTGACTTTTTGACGATGTCACTAAGACTAAATGACAAAAATCGGTGATATATCCTATAGGACATAAGTTACAGACGACAGTTTTACTACTGATGTCCGGTCTATTACTACTACTACTTAAATGTCTTTGGCTTGAGGCCTCGCATGACGTGTCGATAGTTCTAGAAAGTTCTTCCATGGAAAATTCTATAAGGATCTTGAGTCTCCTAGTTCTGCAACTCGATACTAGAGGGCGCCAGTGGTAACTAATGTTGCCATGTACCAGGCATTAATGGTGGCGCTCAACACTAAGATAAAGTTCTTTTTTGTGTTTTATTCTTAGTTAGTAAGTGCTCTTACAGATGACTGGTATTTTGCTAACGGATGGAACAACTACTGCCGTCGTGGCATTGTAGACGACTGCCGTCAATACTAACACTTTTTTCTTTTTGCATACTATGTAGCCTTTTTTTTAAAAGTTGGCTTCAGGTGTATTTTACGCGGTAGAGCCATGTTATTAGTAGTATAGTTGTAGCACGAATGGGTCTGCTCGACCGGGGAAGGACCACGCTCTCACAGATTACCAGCGAAAAATAGCAGCTTAACACTGCTGTGTTTCGTATGGTGAGTGTAGAGAATCGAAGACGCTTTTTACTGGAAAAGAGGCATTCCATCATACTCCTCACGGGTGACAACGCATCTGCATTTTGATTCTTTGTTAAGGGTAGATGTAGATGTCTATGGGTCACAGCAACCACTTACCATCAGGTAGACTGTGTGCTCGTTTGTCACCCTTTCCTATAAAAAGGTATCCATGGGCTTCAGTAGTTGCTTACCATCAGGAAGACTGTAACCCTTTTTGTCATTTCAGTTTTATAAAAATATAACAATTTTTTAACCACTCCAACTTTATATGGTTTTGTTAAGAGTTTTTTTTTGATAAAAGTGGGGGAAACGAGCGTAAATCAAGACAGTAGTCTAATTGCAGATTTGAATCCACTACCTACTCCTTAATTTCGCATTCTGCACACTCTCTGGGCTATTAACCGCTCGCAATTAAATCGAAAATAAAATATTGCGTACATCGTAATTATATTATATTCTTTTCACTTTGAACATAACTGTTGTGTAAAGCTAAATTAAGCATTTCTGTTTATTATTATATTAAGCTAGAATAGGGAGCTTTAATGTTCAACGGCCTTGTGACAATGGGCGGCCAAGCGTGAGCTTCGCACCCCTATTGACACCCACCTTTTATAAACTTGACCTTTGTATTTATAGAATATTCATAATAATGAAATAGATTTACTCTTCTAGTCTTTGCTCCTACGAGTAGTTGCAATTGCTAGCTACTTAGCATTGACGCTCATCGAATGAACACGAGTGCTGAAGAGGGCGTGTATGAAGAGAGATCGCTCGGATTCGACTTGTGCCCGCTGGCCTAGCCTCGGCTGCACTCGCTTTCGTATTTTTGGTAAACGGTAATTTCTGCAAAGATCAAAATATCGAACGCGAACGCGCCCTCCATACGCTTGCTTACATCAGTTTCAATGGACACTACATTGACATTGCTTTGATTACTTATTTTATATACTTGGAATTCAGATTCAGAGCGAGTTTACAGAGTGCAGACGTGGTTGAAATTCTCATTTTATTTATATAAGTATGTACTAAATATGGCAAAATCTGAGTAATCTTACTTGGCTACTTGTACCTAATTTTTAGAATTTTACCATGTGAGTTGATCATTTTGGATCCAAAACAGCAGGATAAGCATCCATCACCTTTTGTTCAAAGTTTTACGAATCTACTTATATACACATTAATTATATACATACTTATGTGCATAATTATGATGACACAAGCGCGCAAAAGGCTGTTGCAGATTTTTTGAAAACCAACCCCATCTTCGAAGTGTATTAACTAATTTATTTATTTATACATAAAGCATCAGCAGCTTATACATTTTTATGGTGTGTGCACCCTCATAGGTGACAAAGGCAAAGCAAAGTTACAGTAATAAAAAATTGTCACACAATCATAATACTCAAAAATAATATATAAGTAATTAAGAAAATAAAAACATGCAATATATCTAACTAAGTGGTAGCTTAATTTAATATTACGGACATGGATATCACTATCTAAAAATATACTTATTACAGGTTGATCTATAACTTTTTTTCCTATATTTAGGGAGGGTATCAAGAAATGATAGTTGTCAGACATTCGCGATACTGGGGCCTATGACCTCACGTTACTTTTGGATGGAGAAGTGTATAAGTTTTGATATCGGATGGATGATACAGTTAGGGGAAATTTTGTAGTAGTTCACAGCAGTGCGTTCTTTCATTATTTTATGTAATAAAAGAGCTGGAGAAAAATTCAAGAACTGCTGGTAATTCTTGAATTTTTCTCCGGCTCTTCAGGGAAGGTATTTCAAAAAATACTGACCGTTGTTCATTGAAAGGAGTCTTGTGAAGACTCTGGATGCCATCTACTCTATGTGAGTACACAGCATATGTGGGACGCCATATTGCACTCGCATATTCCAAATGGCTCATTACTATGGTGTTATACCGTAGAATTTCAGTGCTAACTTGAAAGTCGTATTGAAAATTATTTCGTTTGTGGAAGCCCAGTATCTGCGCAGCTTTCTTGACAAACATATTAATATTAGGAATGAGGCACGTAAATGAGCTTTACGTCCATAATAATACCTAGATCTGTCAAGATATAGAAATTTGATGTAGAAGAATTTTTGGCGATATAAAATTATATTGTTAGATTTATACCATTCCACAAGACGGTCTTGATCGTCTAGTAGAAAGCAATGAATCAAAATGAGATAATACGACTCTCGAGAGCTTTAGGTCGTCTGCAAACAGAAAAATCTAAAGAGATATGTCTGTAATTAGTTACTGTTGTTTTATCACGATTTTATGTATTTGTATGAGTTGAGCTTTTTTCAGGTCATGGGGAAATTTGTTTACTCCTAAAAATTTATAGAAAATTAGACGAAAACGAATCAACAACATGTACGCATGATATACATCACAATTCTTGATAAAACTGGAGGAACTCCATCTGAGCCTGCGCCCTTGTAAATATTAAGTATATGCTTTACTTTTCTCTGGAGTTCTTATAGAAGAGAAAATAATAGAATGGAATGAAATTCAATGAAATAGCACGGAATAGAATGGAAAATAGTGGAATAGAAAAGAAAATAATGGAATAGAATTGACGGCTCCGTGGCGCAGTGGCTTAGTAATCAGTTGTTGCGCTGGGGGCCGCGGGTTCGAATCTCGCACGGAACAAGTATTTGTATGGCCTACAAATAATTGTTCCGGGTCTGGATGTTTGTCCTTGTGCAATTTATGTTTGTAAACTGCCTCCACGACACAGGAGAAAATCCTAGTGTGGGGGTAACGTTTTTAAAAAAAAAAGAAAAGAAAAGAAAGAAAAAAGAATGGAATATATAATAGCATATTGGAGTAGACACTTCATATTAATTATATTAAATCTTTAATGTATTCTACGACATAATTTTTCACACCTACTATAATATCAATCTCTTTTATAAACTAAAAAGAGTTTTATGTCCACATTATTGAACAATGTGCTGGATAGACACATTTCGTGAGTGTTGTGATCTAAAGCATTATTCTGTAAATAAAGAAATAAAGCTTTAATTTAATATAGTAAAGAGTATATAGTTAAAATACATTTTACGAGGTAGAGCTAAGCTAGAGCTAGAGCTATATACTTGTAGCACGAATGGGTCGGCTCGGCCGGGGAAGAACCACGCTCTCACAGAATACCAGCGTAAAATAGCAGCTTATCACTGCTGTGTTTCGTATGGTGAGTGTAGAGAACTGGATATCCTTTTTACTGGAAACGAACGAACTGGAAACATCTTAGTCCTTAGGAGGGACAACGCATTTGCATTTTGATTCTTAATCGAGGACAGATAGAGATGTCTATGAACCTCAGCATCCACTTACCATCAGGTGGACTGTGTGCTCGATTGTCACTATAAAAATGCAATAGCTGAGTTCGTGACCTTGGAAGATTTATTCTTAGATTTTTCAAAGCAAATGAAATATTGCAATAAAATAAAGGTTAAAATGGCTCATATCTTTTTTTATAAAACTGTAGTGATAAATTGTCACTTCAGTACTAATAGTTCACCTGATTTTAAGTGGCTAACTGAGGTCCACGGACAACTACAGCCAATTACAAACAAGGAAGGCCACAGATATGTTGTTACATCTGAGGACTAAGATGGAATGCCTTACAACCTGTAAATATACTGGCTCTATCTCTAAAAATATATCGAGGACATGATGTGAAGTTCGCATAACACACATTCGGGCATGACAGCTCCTTGTCCTAAAACCCTTTTAGAAATGAGAGAAGGCCTGTGCCGAGCAGTGAGACGCATGTAAGCTGTTACTTTAACCACTAACTTTAGCAATCCAAGTCCACAAATCTTGCCTTTCCATGCTTGCCAAGCCTTGGCAAACGTCTTCAAGCCCCAAGTGTCCACAAATCTCGTTTGGCATTTGGAAGTCGTTTTCATGCTTGTGAATGCGTCAGTGTGCTACGTACACCCAAGCATGGCGGACACCGACCTTGTGTCGGCTATTGCGTTTGGTTTAACATACTCTTATTTGAAATACAAGCAAAGTAATACAAAAACAAGGAAAGCTCGACGAATCCTGTTTTTTTTTTCAAATGCTTGCGAAAACTTGTCATCAATATTTCTTTTTTGGATTTTCTATTCTTTTACTGGATTACCCGTTAACTCGGCAAGACGACTCCAAGCATCTGCAACTTTCTTTTTATCTTTATGATTAACGTCTTTGGGGTTCCAGATAGACGATTCGCTCTGGTAATATTTAAGAAACGATAAACTCCCTTCGTTCGACCAGCCACTCATTTTAAACAAAGAACTAAACATGCGCTCGTCGTGAAATCGCAATGGCTATTGGCTACTAAAAGCGCACCAACGTGTGAATGCGTCGCAAGTGCTTGCCGCAAGCGCCCTTTGATCTGTGTCCAAAAACCGACATTAGACCGAATCGGAGACAAGCGTCCACTTTGCTTCATGGTCACGTACACAGGCACACGCACACGCACACACGTACAAACACACACGCACGCACACCTATAATATAGACTTTATACATTGGAAGATAGAAGTTTAATTATCTTTAGAATAATTAAACTAATACAAAAACTTAACTCAAAAGTCCTATTTTGACAAATACAAGTTTAAAAGTTGCGTGCTCTGCCCTACCCTTACCCAAAATAAATAATAGTAGGTACAAGAACCCTTGTAAAAATATATCAGAGAAAATTGCTAATACAAAATTTTGAAAGCATAAATTATACCTATGTTCTTGCTTTCATGTGATGTCTGTGATTTGTAAAATAACTACAACCAACATTAAAATCATCCCTGATGATTAGTTCCATTTGAAAATCAAACGTAGGCTTATCTTCACATTCATAATTTATGACCACACAGAAGGCAATATAACTGCCATAAGTTGGCCTTAACCTTCAACTAAGGTTCTTGAGTTAGATATTTCTGTAGGTGACCTTTCCGAGTACACATTATGTAGGTACATTGATTGTTAACTGTAAGGGCTGAACTGCATATAGTCTCTGACTCAACTTTCAAGGATCCATTGATTTATGAACTTAATTTGCCTTGAAGAGTGAGTAGCTTTGGGGTCACACACTTGTCTACTGAGTGATTAATTGCTAAAATAATATGAGATAGGAAATATTGCAGTTCCTATCCTAGACAAAAACAGTACTTAGTCGGTTACAATGTACTTATGAACCGACTAAGTACTGTTTTTTTTTGTTTTCAAATTTCTGTCAAAAAATTTTTATAAAATTAATGATACACTTTTTGATAATTATATAGAAATTATATATGAACTGAAAGGTAACATAATTTAGAATACAATTTTATTTACATTATTCAAAATGCCCTCCCCTATTTTAAATACATGCCCTTAATCGACGCGGTCAATCATCCATCGCAGGACACACCACACTCATATCTATTTCTGCCGCTGCTTTAGCCAAAGATGCTTGGAGAGACTCCAGAAGAATTCTGATGAGGTTTAGCACAGACTTTCTCCTCCACATGTTGCCATATCTTGTAATCCAGTGGGTTTAATAATAGTAATAATAATAGTAATAATTTATTTCATTTCCAAATACACGTGTTTACATATAGGAGCAAATATGATTACAATTAAATAAAGTAACAATAAGTCTAACAAAAATAACATGCTATGATAAAATTTAAACTATGTGTAGCTTAATAATGAAGAATCTACAAAAGAAAAATAGAAAAGTCAAGTTTATGATATTAGCTACCTGACTGAACTAGTTTGAGTACCTGTGTTTCAGACATCACTTACACAATGGGTTTAATAATGTGGGATACTAGACATTTAAATAATTAAACTATATTATTTAAAATAACTAAGTAACAATTATTTAAATCTGGACTAGAAGAGGGCCAGTTCCACGGGCGGTCAACCAGTTTTGCGTGCTTCGTGCCCTATGTGCCCAGGTCCAGAGTCCTGTTGGAATATCCTATGTCTGTTTTTGAACATTGTTTGAGAAAGTGGTTCCACTGTGGTTGTTAGGACGGTATTTTGGTACACCTCGGCACTGGTTTTTAAACCTTTTTCACAGAATAACACCTCAGTTAAGCCTGAATATGAGCCTCCAAGCCAAACTGTGAGTAACGAAGGATAATGTGCTCGTTGAACCCTCGGAATACTCGTGCTGGTTTCTTACTGCTGTGGGCATACACCTTAACATTTTGTTTATTATAACTTTCTTCGATGTTAAAATTTTTTCATCCGAAAACAAAATATCGCGGCATTTTTTTCCCGCGTACTGATCTATCAAGCCTAATTTTTTTCAAACTCTGGGTGACAACGCATTTGCATTTTGATTCGTAGTCGAGGATTGATGTAGATGTCTATGGGCCACAGTAATCACTTACCATCAGGTGGACTGTGTGCTTGTTTCTCACCCTTATCATATAAAAAAAAAGATAAACGAATGGTAGGGTTATTTTCAATTTTTGTAGAATATTGAAAATCTCTTTTGACGTGTAACCACAGCGGTGCAACGCGATAACCTCTTTCTTCGACCACTCTATATTTGAAAATGAATGTCTTTTTTATTTTCAGCAAGCACAAACGTTATAAAAAATTATATATATTATATATATAAAAAAAATTGGTGGTTTATCTAGCCAGTATTCAAAAATTTTGAAATAATAAGGTGTTGACAGAACTTATGACCCGACTAAGTATTTGAGCAAAACATTGTATTTTTTTTAATAGAAATTAGATTGCACACAGCACAGTCCACCTGATGATAACTGGCCGCTGTTGCCCATAGACACCTATCTTATTTATATTATATCCTTAATAAAGAATCAAACAGCAAATACATTTCCCCTGTTCAGGAAAAAAATCTCGTTATTAGTAAAAAAAGAGTTTTCGATTATGGGTTGAGCCGAATCATTCGTACTGTTGCAGTCATAATTCACTGTAACGTGGCGCTGCCAAGTTTAATTTATAATCGAACCTTGCACTAATTTTATCGCTATTTTGTAATTAAGCTTATATTTGTGGTCGATACCATTATATCTACCTAGAGGCTGGAGTTCGCAAAATATTTAATCTACACTTGTATAATGTCCTCCAGGTCGGTCACGGCTCCAATCTCATCGGAGACATTGCTTTGCACGCGATTCGTAAATTTTCGAGGTCAAAAACAAAGTTTATGGTAGAAGGCGGAAATGGTGAGGTCAAAGATTAAGCATTAAATTGCTAAAAATAAATGTTTATAAACTTCAAAAAGAAGGGTTTTAAAGATTATAACGATATTTGTGTGATATATGTAGGCTTCTTTAAATTTGTTTTATAAAGTTTGACATATTATAAAACATTTTAGCTAGCGCTTCATAGTCTCATCGTTCACTTTACGCATGTCGCATTTCGTTTTCGTTTTTCATTTTTTTTTAAACGTTATCCCCACACTAGGATTTTCTCCTGTATCGTGGAGGCAGCTTACAAACACAAATTGCACAAGGACAAACATCCAGACCCGGAACAATTATTTGTAGGCCATACAAATACTTGTTCCGTGCGAGATTCCAACCCGCGGCCCCCATCGTAGCACTCATTGCTAAGCCACTGCGCCATTGAGCCGTCCATTCATCAATTTGAATTTATCATATTTTTTATGCCCTACAAAATTATGTTATAGCACCCATGGTAACGGGGAGACTGAGGAGCTAAACGCCCTCATGCCGTAATTACCACAGAGCTACCTTCAACTTTAAAATAACCTAAATACCTTAAATAATCGAACTTAGCTCAGGTAATTTAATATCTTACGCAGGTGATACCATTCTTCTTTTTTCCGCAAATACAGTAGACAAGGCTTATTTATGTGCACAGAGAGGTTTTGATGGCTACGGACAAAACCAAATATATTAATTTTTCATTTCATTTTTATATATATTTCATTCAGCTCAACCCATGCTGAAGGAAACGTGAAAGAACATATCGTTGATGGGAATAATAGGCACTCCTGGAAGTATGCACTATGTCAACATGTTCAGGATTGTCCCAACCATTATGTCAGATAGACCACAAATTTATGCAAAAAAAAAAAAACACTAATTCATACCAAGGCTCATTCACGAGAATAGAGAATAGAGAAGCTGTTTGGGTGCTACCATCTGCTTAGGATCCCATAATTAATAAAATTAAATCCAAAACCAAGCATACTACTGCAAGACTTCAAGAATCTGTAAGCTCGTTCTGCTTAGATCGGACCAAAAATTAATAATTAAAAGTTGAAGATAGCCTTCATTAACTATGACACCGGGACATCAAACACCTCAGTCACTCTCCCCCTACCGTCATCCCCCCCTCCGAGACCCAAGGTGTTGGAAAGTGCCCGAAGCGTCGGGAATCGAAAAAGTTAAAATTAAACGCGACAAAATCTGTAAAGTTAGTTCCGTAAAGTTCCATGAGTAGTATACGCGTAAATATAAGAGATCATAACAATAATTATTGCTTATTAATCTACACAGAACGAGCTTAAAGAAATGTGAAGTATTGCAGCGGAATATCACCTTCCTTGGCAGGAAACGATGATATTTTGCAAGGACTTGTGTGATCTATTACGTCTAATCTAATAGTGGGCAAAATCCAAAACATTTTACAGACTGACTTTCCGGAGCGTAGTATATTCACGTTCACGTCAGCTGTTATGTCACTTTATGTGTAGTTTCATTTATCTTTTTTTCAGGTGAGCTCAAACTGAACTAAGCGCTGTGCATATGAAAATTCTCATAAAATATAATTTTGGCGTCACATAGGATGTACACATGAAGCATTGTGGGCGGCCTTGCCTGGCACTCTCATAATGCATAAATGTGCAGTAATAACCCTACGTAGTTACTTATTAGCGAAATATGATAAGTCATCCTACGCGAACGTAATAATAGATGATAAAGAGTTAACCCCCACTATATTTTGCCACGGAGTTACGGAGTTATTTTGAGACCGTGTATCAGAAGTAGGGTTCCTACGATAAAGACTAAAGTTTAATACATTTTATATGAAATATTTTCAAATTTCTTGAACCTTCTACTATTTTATTTCATAGGTGTAATTTACAATTCATCATACTGAAAGCGTCACACGTGACAAGGAGGTTAGAGTGGTTCATTTGTTAGGATTATATAGGCTTCTTCATTGAAGAATAATATTATTGTACCTATTCAAGAATAATTTTATTCAATAATATTTAGTTTCATTGCCGATATTATATTATACTTCTGATACGTAGTTGTATGTATCGGTTTGTAGTTCTTCAAAAGTGCGTTGTCGCCTTTCTTGAAGAATAAAACCACCGCTCTTTAAATATATAAATGATCATAACTATTGAATACAAGTATACAAGTAACAATTTTTTAACAAAAATTACTTGTAGCATTGGAAACAACTTTGATGGCAATTATTGCTAATTATTAATATTATGATACAAATTACAAATAACAAATGAATATAATATAACATTCAATATAATAATGTTGCGCGCCACTATTAATGTCTTGTACATGGCAACACTAGTTACCACTAGCGCCCTCTAGTATAGAGTAGAAGAACTAGGAGAGTCAAGATCCTTCTAGAAATATTGGGACCGATATGTACTCAAACATTCTAGATGTTACTATAGTAGAAGGTTCTGGAAACTACCTGAGGCCCTATATAAGGGCGGTATAGACCGCGACCAAGACATTATTGAAATGGCGATACAAGAGAATACTTCGAAGCGAAATAACTGCGAACAAAAGTGATCAGTAGTACAATTGTGTTTTATTTTTAGTGTGGTTTTAGATTGTAATTAGTGTTCTGTAATTAAAGTGTCAATTTTGGTAATTCAATCGGCAGTTTTTAATTGTCTCGAACCCCAAGCTCGTAACAATAATATAATATTCAAATAACAAAGAATACCAGCGTAAAAATGCTGCTGTGTTTCGTACGGTGAATGTAGAGAACCAGAGACCCTTTTTACTATAAACGAGACATTCCATCTTAGTCTTCAGGGGTCATGTCACGCATCTGCATTTTGATTCTTAGTTGGGAATATATGTAGATGTCTATGGGCTACAGCATCCACTTACCATCAGGTGAACTGTGTGCTCGTTTATCACCCATATACTATTAAAAAAATTATGATACAAGAGCTAGTTTAATGTTCAGTTACAATAAAATTTACAACATAATGTTTATAATATGTTTAGTTGAGTTGGTTTCAAATTCAAAAATTCAAAATTCAAAATTCTTTATTCAGTATCTTAAATTTAAATACATTAACTAGGCTGGGGTCTCCTTTTAAGTATATCAATACCTGTGTTAGGGGACCCCGCTCTTCCATAACAATTGTTTGTTGATACTTATAAGATCATAAAGATTAAACGTGAATACGCGCGCGCATGCACGCGCGTGTGTGTTTGTGTGTGTGTGTGTGTGTGTGTGTGTGTGTGCGTGCGTGTGTGTGTGCGTGCGCGTGTGTGTGTGTGTGTGTGTGCGTGCGTGCGTGCGAGTGTGTGCGTGCGTGTGTGTGTATATGTGTGTGTGTGTGTGTGTGTGTGTGTGTGTGTGTGTGTGTGTGTGTGTGTGCGTGTGTGCGGGCGCGCGGGCGTGCGTGCGTGCGTGCCTGCGTGCGTGCGTGCGTGCGTGCGTGCGTGCGTGCGTGCGCGCGTGTGTGTGTGTGTGTAAGTGAGTGGGTGGGTGTGGTTGTGTGTATATAAATATGCCACTACCTTAACTAGAGCTTATCGCTGCTGTGAAAAGAATTTCCGTATCATCATAACTTTTTGTTATTAGCCAGTTTGTCAATAACATTTTACATTTGTACTTTTACATTTTGTGAATATGTGTTTATTAACTAAGTTGTATAAATAAGCAGAAATTGTGTTATATTGTCGTCTAGCAAACATTGAATTCACTGTAGCAACAGGAGCAACTATATATTTTCTTCTTTTATTTAGTAAGTTTGAGTCATATGTTAAGGTTTTGTGTAATTTTAAGATTGTATGCAATTTGTACAATTTTCTTACTGTTAGGTTATTACAAATTGAATACAAACATTCTGTTGGATATTTATAACTTTTAAAAAACATAAACTTGGATCATCAGAAGCATGGATCTTTGAACTCTTTCCAACTCCAGAAATTTGGTATTCGCGGCCCCACCCCATATAGGTATACAATACACAATTACAGGTTGTACCAGTGAATTATAAATCTGATTTAAAAGGCGCCTATTTACAATGTGTCTCAGTGATTTAAATATCCATATGAGCTTTCGGATTCTATCCATAACTAACTCTAAATGTGCATGCCAAGTGAGCCGTTGATCTACCATTACTTTTGTAATTGGACTACATGAACAGTTACTAGCATTACCACAGTTATGAATTTTTATCTCAAAGTTTGTATCGGGTTGAGAATTATTATAAATAGAAAAACATATGTAGTATGTTTTTAGAGTATTCAGAGATAGGAGATGTAAGTTCAACCATCTAGCAATTTTAGCAAGACCTATGTTTAGATGTTTATTAATGTAGTTATAGAGATAAGCAGACCGACTTTTAAATTGTCTTTTGGCAAATCTCGTTTTCATAGGAACAATTTAGCCACAGCATGTCTTCTTCTACTGTCGCAATTTCTGGGGTTGTATGTCAGTGTCTTGTGTAAACTTAAGACAGAGTTAAGGATATACAGCCTCTTGAGTGAAAGGTGGTCACATAGAGAGTACAGATCTTTAGTAGTGAATCTATAGGGCTTAAAGTGCATCATCTTTAGTAACAATCTCTGTACTCTTTCCAGTTCAAGAAACTTCATTTTAGTGGCCCCACCCCAAACCGGGATACAGTATGTCAAGATGGATTGAGCTAATGAAACATATATTTGGCTCAGTAAGGTTTTATCTGTGATATGTCTAAGTGTTTTAAAAATCCATATGAGTTTTCTTATCCTTCTCATCATCAGTTCCAGATGTGCATCCCAGGATAGACGCTGGTCAATTATTACTCCTAAATATTTTGTTTTGCTTACTTTTGATATTTTGTTACAAATACAGTCAGAGTTTGAGAATTCAGAACATGTATGAATTTTGATTTCAAAGTTGGTTTCCGGTTGTGGGTTATTATAATTTGAAAATGCTATATAATTAGTTTTGGTGGTATTGAGAGTTAAGAGATTAGAATTTAACCAGCTGGCTATCTCGGTGAGACCTCTCTCTGCTATTAAACGAACATCATCCCAGTTGCGCCCCTTAAAAACAACAGCCGTGTCATCCGCGTAAGAAAATATTTGTCCACCTCTGATTTTCATACAACATAGATTGTTAATATATATTAGGAAAAGGGTCGGACCAAGTACACTACCCTGGGGAACGCCAAAAGTTACATCACAGTGCTCACTCACATAGGGTCCAATTCTAACGCATTGTTCACGCCCTGTAGGATAGTCAACAAAAAGTTTTAAAGGGATTCCCCTTATACCTAAGTCTTCGAGCTTTCGTACTAAGGTAGGAGGTATCAAAGGCTTGGCTGTCAGGACATTGAGTAAGCTGCATAATACGTCTAGCATTGTTTCCGTGATGAATTTGGGTGACATTAAATGGATTTGCTACACACTAATACCTTTTCGCTACGATATATTGTGGCGGCAACTTCCAAGTCCACATTGTTTCCCCGAGTTTTGTTACGAGAATAAGTACTAATACCCTGTACTATTATCTATTCTGTGCTAATACGAACTTACATATTAAACATCGTAGCCCGCTAGTTTAAACTAACCGATTTATTCGGCGGTTAGCTATTTATTTTTAAACACCAGCATTCGATTGAATAAAATAAAGTTTATTACAGTTTAACAAACGAGATGGACATAGGCTATGTGGTTAAACAAAATTATGACAAATGCAATTGTGATCATATGTCTGGGGGAATTTTCAGTTCAAATATTATGTTTTAAATAAAATTCTGTAGAATCATTGATGAGGCGTTTTCAGGCGGCGTAAGAGAATTCATCAGCCGTTTTTGTACCGTGTTTCAATCAAAGTTGAATATGGAGAATGCCAAAAAAATCTTAAGGCTTCCGATAGTTGGCATTGGCAGTATACCCATCTCATTTATGCCAGACAAAGATATTGCGTTAATATACATACATAAAAAAAGTAATCAAACTACCTGTCCAATCCGACGATCCGTTGTGACATAATATAAAAAATATTGAGGGTCACTTATCGGGATAAAAACTATCCTATCTCTCTAGTTGGACCAAACTGCACACAGTGTGCAAAATTTCATTGAAATCAGTTCAGTGAGTTTAGAAGTTCATCGCGGACAAACAACATGACACGTAATTTTTATTTTTATATATAAAGATTGAGAACTGCCCTTCTAAAAAGTAAGTAAGTAAATCAAATGTTATAAATATATATCGCCATTAATATTCGATAATCGTGTAGCAGCGGTGTATAAACAATATCAACTAACCGATGTCGTCCCGTGGCGGGTGCCGTCAGAGGCGACAGAGGCAAATTGAAACATGTTATTCCTGATAACAAATCAAAATAATAAAAAATTGCGGTTTCCAAGTGTGGCAACTATGGAAAAATACCCCCTATGAGCCAATCTATGGGAAATGTCTATGCTCAGTATTGGACTTTTATAGGCGGTAATGGATGATTAATATTGAGAATATTTGCGCGACATATTTTTACGTGTACATATGGTTCGCATAGATATATTGTGCTACGTGATATATGCCGGTTTACTGTAGAAGTTTACAAAAAGCAGCCAGCAGGCATGGAGCCTAGTAGAGGCTAGTCATATGGGGGTAGGAATTTCAAAATACTGTAATAATGAGTATTTTAACGAGGCGAACACTGTCGTACATCCCCAAGTTTTTATAGGACTACCGGGAGCAAACTTTGTATTTCTTATGATTCTGTCATAGATAGATAGATAGAAAACTCTTTATTGCACTCAAACAAAAAATATTTGGTACAAAGGCGAACTTAACGCCGAAAAGGTATTCTCTGCCAGCTAATATTTGGTAGTGTGGTGAGTGCTGTGAGTAGAGTCGCAACAGAAAATACTAACTTATTTACACATATTATTCGAAGCGCATTATAATATAAATGTTAGTTTATACATATACATATACATATATATATATATATATATATATATATATATATATATATATATATATATATATATAAATAATAGTATAAATAAATAAAAATACATATTATGCTATAAAATACATACAATCAAGTATAGGAAATTATTGTTGAGCGCCACCATTAATGTCTGGTACACGGCGACACTAGTTACCATCAACGCCCTCTAGTATTGAGTAGCAAAATTAGGAGACTCAAGATCCTTCTAGAACAGTGGTCGGCAACCTTTTGAGTCGGAAGAGTCAAAAATTACAATTTTCACAATTTCAAAGTTTCTGAAGAGCCACAATTTTTTTTTGTTAACCGTACATAGTACTTGCATAAATAAAGTTTTTTTGTTAAAAAAAAAACTAATCTATTTATTCATAAGATAGATATTTATTCATAAATAAATAGTGTTTTTCACAATAAATTAGAAACTAATTTCTATAATTATCTAATTATAGAAATTAGTTTCTAATAATACCATATAATATATATGGTATTATTAGATAATCACTTATTATTTAGGTAAAAAATTAAAACAATTAAACATTTATTTACATTGTAAGTCTTACAACCCTAACTTGTACTTCAATAACAAACAATTGAGCATACAAATTCAATGAGAGTTTTGGCTTTGTAAGTATAAAATTTAAACTTTACTAAACAATGTAAATTTTACTTAAAAATAAAAAAAAACAATAACATACATTTAAGCAAACAAATTCAATGGAAGCGTTGGCTTTGCATGGTTTTAGAAAGTTTGGATAAATTTCCCCCGTAATTTGTTGTTTTAAGTTTCAAACAGGATTCTGAATTTTCATCGGGCTTCTTACTTTACTTTTAATTATATTCATGCAAGAGAACGCTTGCTCGCACGAATATGTCGATCCGAAGATAGTCAGCGCCCCAAATGCCAACTTCTTCGCCTCACTGTAGCAATCTGGAAGACTATTCCATGCATCGAATATAAGTGCCTCAACTCGCGGCATTTCTTTTAAAGCTGTTCATTTTTGTTGCGTTACGTACATACATTTCTGGACCTTTCAACTTGCTTTTCAACTCTGTAAATTTTCAACTCCACAAAGCTTTACTTTTTGAATTGATCAATTGCATTTCTAGAAATCCAGTATCAACTCCAAATGGCTCAGTGTGGATCGATTTTTAAATGTTTATTTTTTTATAAAATAAATAATATTTGCGTATGAAACTGAAAAGCCGCAGCTTCACATCCAAAGAGCCGCATGTGGCTCGCGAGCCGCAGGTTGCCGACCCTTGTTCTAGAATTTTCCATGGAAGAACTTTATAGAACTATCGACACCTAGTGAATCGGGACCGGTATGTACTTGAACATTCTAGATGTTTCTACAGTAGAAGGTTCTCGAAATTATCTGAGGTAAAGCCTCGTAGGTCGTCGTATAAGGCCATAAGGTCTATTTAGGTAGTTAACTCGACAGTTTTTAACTGTCTCGAACCCCAAGCTCGTAACATTATAATATATGAACCAATAACATTAATAACCAATATCATAGACCAAAGCAAAGCAAATTAAAAAAAAAATGATTAAAACACTGACCTTATAGGTCATAATATCAGTGCCGTCATTAGGAATTGTATTTCCTCACGCTTAGTCCCACCAAGTAAACCAAGTACAATATAATAAACTAACATTAAACATTTTATTTCTTAACTCCTAACGAAAACAGAGGGCTGTTATAAAATGTTTAAAGTATCGTGAAGCTACCAAACGGATGAACCGATTTAGATTTAGTTTTTTTTTGTTTGAAAGATGACTTGATCGAGTGTTCTAAGCTATGATTCAAGAAATTCTTTTCAGCCGTTTGAAGATTATCAGCTCATTTTGTTTCACGGGTATTTTAAATTTTCTATTTAAGTTATTTGATTATTCGTTAGAACTTTCCTTGAAAAACAACTGAAGTGTAAACTGAATAAATGATTTTGTTATGTTTATATTATCTTGTCCTTTATGTACCTAACTAATGTAATGGAATTTTATAACTAAATTTTCACCCATGTAGAGACGTATGAATTTTCTATAATTTTGCAGATGTATTAAGAACGGATGACAATACAATAATTTCATGACTATGACGTAGTAAGATGGATGATTAATAGTGGTAGAGCCACTCGGCAGCTCTTGCTACACAGCATAGGTGAGTCGCATGCTCCCTCTTCTATAAAAAAATAGATCTCACTAGGATTATCAGGACTCATGCACACGAGACGGTTTTTCGCCGGAGCTAAGCCCGGCGTCAAACCGGGTCTATGTCCGGTCGTCAGTGTTGTATGGGACATTATGAACCCAATCACACGACGCTGGCGCTACCTTTTGCGCTGTTAGCCGGCGCATGCGCCGTGTGTCCCATACAATATCGACGATCGGACGTAGACCCGGTTTGACGCCGGGCTTAGCTCCGGCGAAAAACCGTCTCGTGGGCATGAGCCCACACAGTGCGTGATCAGTACGTGTTGCTTAAGTTTTTAATACTAATGTTATTTCTTGACTTTGTAATGAAATTATTATCTATCTATTTATGTAGGTATATCCACACAAATAAATAAAATTGAAGTGTCTGTCTGTAATAAGGGCGTAAAGGCAATCTTAATAGACTGCGCTTACGCAGGGGACATAAATAACTATTTTTTAAAATGTTGCCTGTCTGTCTGTCTGTCTGGGGTAATTTTCGGAATGCCTGAACCGATTGTGATGAAAATTTTACAAATAGATAGCTTTAACGAATTTACGAGGTTGTAAAATTTCACATGAAAACTATTGTATTAAGATTTAAGACGCATCAAACCGCTAGACGTAGAAACGTTAAATCGGGGTAATAGGTTCATTTTATTATGTAGGCACTAGGCATCCACTAAGAAAGGATTTTGGAAAATTCAAACCCTAAGAGCGTATAAGGTGGTGCAGGGTGATTATTGCTTGTTAAATATATTTCTTTAGCTTGACCTACATGTATGTACGTAATGGGAGCTTGATAACTGAATCAAGTTTTCATCTATATCCGGACGTCTGAATAATATGAAATTTTGCAATTTAGACCAACACGGCCACAATATGACTTAATATTCTCAATAGGATCATCGTAGCACATGATCAAAGCGTGTTGTTTAAGATTTTGAACTATAATGTTATTTCTTATAAGTCTACTACCGTTTCGAAATGATATTTCCCTGACCGGAGAAGAAACGGCAAAAAGGACCTTGCAGGCATAGTTTTTTCTGTGGTTTTAAGGGTTAAATATTAGCTATTATATTGTATTGTGAAGTAACGTTGAAATGAGAAATATTTGAGATGTTGCAGACGAAATAAAATAACTAAAATGATGACTAACACCGTTACTAATAGTCGTGACCTTGTTTACAACTGAGAAACAACGTCAGGACAATAGAATTATGTTTAAAATAATGTTTTATGGAGATAAAATAAAACGCCAGACTGTCTCGGCAACTCGGACTCGACAAAACAGCTATGTCTTTATCTATACTGTTTTTGTTGCATTGTTTTATCAACCGTTTTTTGTTCCCGAGTTTTTTGAATGCAGCAAAATTTTAATATGAAGCTGTGAAAAATGTACCGCAGGTACATTAGGAATTACTCTTTGTTATTGCCGAGCTCTTTTTTTATCATTGAAATTACTTACATATATAACTTTGATTATTTAGAAAAGCTTTGTAGTATTTTTCTTATACATAAAAGATCCTTAGATTATTTTTTCATCAACACCATCGTCATCATTATCATCAATACAACCTATCAAATATCCACTGATGAACAAAAGCCTTTTCTTATTTCAATGGTTTCTTATATTTACACTTTGAATTCCTTTGCTTATTGATTACCTCTACCATAAGTGGGACATGTTTGAATAACATCATCGAGCATTTAACCGGAACTTTCATGAATAACATACACAAAAATTATGTAATTCTGCTAACTTTACTTAAACTAATTTATTCTAGACCTTTTTACCTATATTTATGATTTATCACAGTAATAAGTTTGGTGATCAGTGGGGGACAACACTTTTGAAATATTTAGTCCAATCCGATTCCGATAAATGTTAAACTAGTTTAACATAAAATAATAAATCATACATTTTTAAAATGATTAGTACCTACTTAAAAGAGCTTCTATATCCCACAATATGATCTCAAAATAATTTTTTATTTCCTTTAAACTTCTCAAAACTATCATCTAAGTCGACAATTAGAATTTTAACCTCACGACATCACGTCCGCAGTTGAATAACCGTATTTTATAACTATGCCAATCTATCTAAACGTCAAATCAACCTCAGTGAATGACTATTGTCAGCCGTAAGTAGTGCTTTATTAATATAGTATTGCTTTTTTAATAAAGCAAGGAACATGTTACAAATTTTAATTCCCTAACTTCTTCACATAAATTTAACATCTTCCTTCACATTATACCTCTCCGCTGTTTCTCTTACTCTGGAATCCAGAGATGCTAGACCAGATTTCACAAGAGCCGTATTCAAGGAGGCAGTGCTATATGATTTATATATCGTTTTGATTAATTCTCCCTGCACTCTGTATAACAAACTCTTGTTACAGTAGCCGCTACATAATCCTCTGGTTTATTCACTCCCTTTTGAATAGGCTTTTTTTAATTGATATCTTAAAACAATATACATTATATTATACCCTACATATATTTTGAGACGTAGGTTGTGATTGTATCGTTAAGAACGTGACATAAGAGATAAATGGTTATGGCAAATTATTTAAATGAAATGGCGAATTAAATAAATTTATATTCGAATAACGAACTTGCTTATAGCCTACTTCATGCAGCAAGGATGTGCAATGCCACAAGTTATCGCGGTTGTTCGGTTCGGAGTTAGGAGGAAATGCACGGCCTATATCCGGTAACGCTGATATCACCGTTTCCTGCTTAGAAACAGATAATAAATACTGTTTCTGAACGTATGTAATTTTCTTTAATGTTCTTATATTTGTCAACATCCAATATTAAAATTTTAAAGAGCCCTATAAAAAGGAAAATAAAGTTATATACGCTTACTGTTGAGCACAGGGCCCTTCTCAGTTTTGAGAGGGTTTAGGGCAGGGAAAAGTTCGTCGCGCTGCACCAATGCGTGTTGGCGAACTTCACGTCTTTAAGTAAAAACTTTTTTTTTATTTAAGCACAAACTTTACTAATACACATTATGATCGATGATTGAAATTAACTGATAAGAACTGAAAAATAATCGACATCAGTAAACAAATTAAAACTGCAACGGGATGAAGATGTGAAGGTACAGGTCGAGTGATGGCGGTGTGGAGATCCTGTAAGAGGCGTCTATGGGAATGGGTAGAAAGTACTAATGGCCTTCGGTAGCGGTATACCATAGCTTATATGCCAATATACCTAGACCAACGAGAGAGTAATGCCAAAGGTGCCTGGTATCGCAGTGATCGCCATTCCAGCTGTCATGCGTGGTGGCTTTGGCAAAATCGATTTACAATTAAAAGGATCACCCCTATCGGACAGTGGACTGTTATGGACTCATAAAGAAGAAGGAGGGTTAGCGTTTGGAGTCCTGACTTGCGGGTTCTGGATAAGAGTAAAAAAGCAAAAAGTAAAGTTACAGTGTACGTCCTGAAGCTCAAGCGTCCTCTTATTTCTAAGAAGGTAATAGAGCAATTGATTCGATGCATTGTTCTAGTGGATGTTGGCGGACTTCACAGTTTTTCCAAATATTTTTATTCGTTAGACATGCAGGTTTTCTCACGAAGTTTTCCTTCAACGCCGAACACGTGTTAAATAAGCACTTTAAATTGTTATTAACAATTTCTTTGGTACCAGATCAAAACCTTGTTTTTTTTTTTTAATTTATTCTTAGAAAGAGTGTACATTATATACATTTTAAATGTTGCCAAACTGTAGGCCAGTTTGTCGGCAACGCAACAGTTTATCGTTTCACACTCCTTAATAACAATATATGTTACTCATAAATAATTAAAGAAACATTCACTACAATGGACACAACGACAGATAATGTTTCCTCAAGATGGTTTTGAGTTGCGACTTAGTTACGCTTTCGTCATAAATATCCGCCTGTAGCTCGCGCTCGTGATACAAAGGCGAACGCCTAGCCATTGTGTTGTGCTACCACTGCTTATTTATATTATTTTATAGGTACACAAATTCAATATTTACCGTCTTTAAACATATTTTGTATGACGTCTAAGCTGTAGCTATATGCTAAGAACCGAAAATTAGAATGAAACTGTGTTCTGCAAAAGGTTGGTGATGATGACCTTTTTAACATTATTGTTTCAAGAATTTTAAACTAAGTTCTTCCGTGATTTTGACGGTAAAAATAAATCTTGTTGTAAAATATTGTTACATATGAATAGTTACAGGAATTAGTCTTTGAAATTTTTTGCAACATGCGTTGTTGGTGTTTGTTTTAATAAATACATTTCATTTTTTTCGTTGTTTCATAAAGTCTCCGTGTACTTTAAGCTATACAGGGTTATTTTGCAATAATCGGCCAAATTTTCGGAGAAGGTTCAGAATAAGTAATATAGACAAATGGTGAAGAAAAATTAATAAAAAATATCTCAAACATTCTGTCCTTTTTATCTTTTAAATTCAATATGCGTGGTAATTCATCTATAATATAAAAATAAATCGCTGAATGTGTTGCTAAGCGCAAATCTCAAGAGCAGCTGAACCGATTTCGCTAATTCTTTTTTTATAATATTCCTTGAAGTACGAAGATGGTTCTTACGGAGAGAAAAATTTAAAAAATTGCCTGAAAAAGTCTAAAAACAACACTTTTCTATATTCCCATACAAAAGATTCGTAATAATACTTAAAAGTCAATTTGAACTTTAATAACATACCATAAAATTTAAATGTTAGTGGAGGGGTTCCGGAAAGGCAAAACATTTGAGTGACGTTAGTATCGTATAAATATTTGTCAATATTTATACACATTGGCAGATAGCTGATGTTATAAGGAGTAACTTGGGCTGCTTTTACTTTAGCGTTCCGCGAAAAATAAGTCCACGCGGGCGAAGTCGCGGGGATCAGCTAGTTATTCATAAATACACATTCATAGGTGTCGATCGGTAAGCAAAAACGTAGTTACAAATAAAGGTCTTCTACCTTATTTACTCGTATTTGCAAAAACTGCAATAACAGTATATCCTTATTTATATATTTGAACTTAAGTTTAAAATTTGGCTAGTCTGAAAAACAATCCTGTATATAATAGGTTTTTTTGAATCCATCAGGCAAAAGGCCCATATCCGGCAGTGGACTGTTATGGGCTGATAAAGAAGAGAAAGTAGCAGCTTAGCGTTCAGTGTTCTGACTTGCGGGTTTTAGGTAAGAATCCAAGACATTTCTAATATTAACAATAAAGCAAAATGTAAAGTTACGGTGTACGTCTCAAAGCTCAAACGTCCTCTCTTTTCTAAAGCCAGCAATACATACCAAGAAGTATGCAAGCTGTATACGAGCTGTATTGAAGTTCGTTTTTATAATAGAGGCTGTATTATCTGGCTGTATAAAAAATGTATAGGCGCTTATACAGTTCTTATAAGTAAACAATGACGACATTTGATGTTTTAACATATTAATATTATATTCGGATTGCAGTTGAGTTTTGATGGTGACAATTGGTGAGCTGAAAGTGCAAAATTAGATTTACGGTAAACTTGTATATATTTTTTATCAAAAACTTACCGCGCCAACAATATAACAAAATAATATAAGGACAAAATACCGTAACCAAATATCGGTTGTATAGATTAGAATAAAAAAAAATTAAATTAATCGATATGAATGCACGTGGGGCACAGTTATCATTAGTCAAAGTGAAAGGCTTAGACTGTCTAATATTCCCAAAATTACATTTTAAATTTTGTTTTTATGAGTCTTAAAATGGCGACAATTTGCTAAACAGCCTAAACGGTACTTCGAGGGTCTTAGTCTTAGTAGCTGTACTATGTATGTTATGGGTTATATCATGCAGCCATTAGGTCTTAATCAGTTCTATAATAGAAAATTTTTATTACTTACGCTGTATAGCAGTTTTTTCAACATAACATATAATTATCTTTAGAGATACGTATAAAAGACGAAAAACCTTGTCTTGGGAACAGTGTTAGATAAATTTAATTTAGATTTAACATGATCTTTTTACTGCACCAAATCTCTTTCTTTTTTCCTCAGATTGATAACAAAGGAGACGGTCCAAAATTGTATGAAGCGTAGGCCTAGTTTTGTACTAGTATGGAAATAAATTAAAATAAAATATTAAACCACTTTTGATCATTCAAATCCACGAATTTGCCTTAATTTCAATGCAATTAATATTTTATTCTCACCTATAAATGCAACACTAATGGCGGATTGATATCGTTTTGATTTGACGTTAGCTGTGATCTCTGAAATAAACTCTCGGGTAGAATCTACTAGTTAATCTGTGATATACTCATATCACCTATAGCCTATCAGGTAGATTTATTATGTAAAATAGCTAAAATGTCTCGAAACTAGTAGGAAAGTAGGCCAAAAAAGTTGTATTTTTTTATCAAAACCCGAATAAAGTGTATTATAGATTGTGTATGTGCTTTTTTGGTTCTAAAACAACGTTCTTGTTTTTCATATCATAAATGCAGTTCACGAGAAAACAAATGTAAAAAGTACTACCTAATTCCAGACAAGAAGATTGTTGAGATAAATCAACGGTGCCTACGCACAAAATTATTTCATTGCATTCATTAGTGTGTACTAATGCACACTTAACTTCAATTTAGTGCTAGATAGCTCAAAGCCGAGATTATATGTTATAGAGGGTAACTCAGTTTCTCTACCCTAAAAAATAAAAAAAAATTGTTATAATATGTTACTATTAGAAAAATTAGCTAAGTATAGTACAGAGACAAATTTTGTTGTTAGGAATAATAATTAATTCGTTTACACGAATTAATTATCCTACGAGTCAAGGATAAATTAGTAACGGAATACGACAAGCGCATCGTTCCACGACAGCGCCAAGACTGTCCTAACGGCTTTTTTTTTTTTTTTGCGCCCGAAGCAATTTGGAAAAGGGCTACCACTGAGGGAGGCGGAAAATGCATTATGCATACCACGACAGCCGGTCTGTCCTGGTTATGTGGGACTCACTGCCTACCGGGGGACCTAAGTGATACCCACTAAAAACCGCCTTTGGGGACTGGCAACTAGCTCTATTAAAGCTGCATATGCCGTATCTAAAGCGACCCTCTTTTGGGAAAAGAGGGCGCAGACGGCTAAGTGCCGTTTAGGGACTGCCTACGAAGGCATATTATTAATTTTAACTAATTTTTAATTTAATTAGGATTGGCCTGAGCCGCCAGGAGGCAGTTCAGGTCGTTTGACAACTTATTTGGCGGGTCCGAGAGAGTGTTTCTCGGCCTGCGGACGCTATAGCGAGAAGGGAGTGGGGCGGTATAAGTAACTGCCTCACGAATAAGTGTGTTAGTATGCGACTCTGATACTTTAAAGAAGTTTTCAGAGAATTTTTTAAGACATTGCTGGATTGTTGGGATTTCTAAATCCCGGTGAAGGTCGGCATTACGGACGTACCAAGGTGCGTTCGTAGCTCGACGACAGAAGAGGTTTTGAACTACTTGGAGTTCGTTAATAATTTTATCGTTAGCGTGTGCAAAAATAGGAGCCGAGTAAGTCATAACCGGTCGTATACAAACCTTATAGAGGGTTCGCTTATTTCGTAATGACATTTTGCTATGTCTGCCTAACATACTGTTAAGCCGACCTAAATAGAAACGTGCTAAACGCGTTACTCTTTTGACATGAGACTCAAAAGTAAGCCTATAGTCAAGGGTGACGCCTAAATATTTTGCTGACATGTGCCATGGGACAGGGGTCCCTAGCATTCGTATAGGTGGAGTATTTTTCTTGTTTTTATTACGGCGTCTTTTAATATCGAATTGAACTGCGGAGCTCTTCTCCGGGTTCACATCGATACGCCATTTTTGGAACCAGTCTCCTAGGTCATCGACTGACTTTTGGATCTTGTTCCTTGCTGAAGATATTCTAGGACTTTTGAAGTATAGTGCAGTGTCATCTGCGAAGAGTGAGAGCTGTACACCATTCGACGGGATAGGAATGTCGTTGGTGTACAAGATGTACAGGAGGGGAGCTAGTACTGATCCTTGAGGAACACCAGCTTTAATGGGGCGCTGAGAGGATAACGTGCCTTCGTGTCTAAAACGAAAGGTACGATGTTGTAAATAAGAGGCTACGAGACGTACTAGACGATCGGAGAGTCCTATCCTATATAATTTGAAAATAAGGCCTTCATGCCAGACTCGGTCGAAGGCTTTGGCAATGTCGAAAAAGACCGCGATTGTCTTTAGTCGACGTGGATAAAAACCGCTGAGGATATATTCCACAATGCGGTGTACCTGTTGTGGACACGAGTGTTTTGCGCGGAAACCAAATTGGTGTGGGATGACAATGGGGTCACCGTCTGTGGGAAACAGATGGCGCCTCATTCGATTTTGAATGACTCTTTCAAAGAGTTTGCCCATGGCCTTTAGGGGGCTAATGGGACGATGACTGGAGGGGAGGTTAAGAGGCTTGCCTGGCTTGGGAATACCAATGACAATTGCCTCTTTCCAAGAAGTGGGAAAGTAACTAAGATTAAAACAGGCGTTAAAGATAATAGCTAAGAGGGTTAACACCTGCTCTGGAAAGTATTTAAGGGCTTGGTTGGATATGCCATCCGCGCCCGGAGATTTTTTGGTCTTAAGTCCTTTGATGAGGGACGAGATCTCATCATTGGACACAGTGATAGGGTCAGAGGTTGTGGGGGGTGAGTTCCGGCGGCGGACCTCATCCTCCACTTCCTGAATATGTGAGGGGTCGACAGGTTGAGAGCTAGGAGAGCATTGTGCGGCAATGCTGTCTGCAAAGCACTCAGCCTTCTCGTCGTCCTCGAAGGCAACCGTACCGTCGGGGCGGGAGAGAGGGGGAGTGTGAGTTGTAGCGTCTATACGGAGGGCTCTAGCCATCTGATAGTACGCTGTATGTGAGGGAGATATATTCTCCATGAGTTCACTCCTTTGGAGCTCTCGAAATTCATAAAGGTGCGAACGGAGTTTTCGTTGAAGACGATTAGCCGTATGCCTATATTCGGGGGTGGGATATTTAGCTGCTCTCCGGAAAGCAGCTTTTTTAGCTTTTAATATGTTGCTAATATATAGGGGAAGCCCATTAGTATTAGCAGCCGGAACGACCCTTTCATTCTCCTTAAGGGAGGATTTAATTAGGGTTGAAAGTGATTCGACCGCGGTGTCGATTTTTACAGGACTGTCTAAGTCTAAGTCCGACGATAGGTAATTAGGGGAGTCCTGCGAGTCCATAGCTTTTGCTAGTGAGTCCTTGAAACCCTTCCAGTTAGTGAAGGTTTTCGTAGTTATAATAGGGGGTGGCTGATGGCCAAGAATAAGAGAGACCGGTCGGTGATCGGATCCTATATCGTCTAGTGTCTCAATAGACCTGAGGTTGAGTGAAACTCCTTTGAGTAACGCAAAATCTAGTACATCTGGGTTATAATCGGTATTATCGGGATAGTGCGTTGCACCGAGCGGGCTGAAAACGGTTAAGTCAAGAGACTGCGTTATATCACGCAGTATCCTACCATTAGTATTAATCGTACGGCATGTCCATTCAGTATGTTTAGAGTTGAGATCTCCAAACATAATGACTGAATTACTTTGAGATAAGATTGCCTCAAAATCATCTTTGAGGGGGAGGTTTTTAGGGGGAATGTAACAGGAGGCTATGACTAAAGACTGATGTCCCGTCATAGATATCCTGCATAACGTAGCTTCCATATTGGTAAGCTGTGGAGTATCAATAAGAGAGCAATGTAGTGTCTTCTTGTAATAAATGGCCGTGCCGCCGCCTCGGCGGTCGTGCCTATCATTACGAAGAAGAGAATAATTTTTAATGGATAAGCCTTTATTGTCTGTGTGTTTAAGATTGGTTTCCTGTAAGAGGAGAAAATCAGCTTCGCGATCTTTAAGGAAGAGCTTAAGCTCTGGGAGATTATTACGCAATCCGCGAATATTAAATGAAATAAGCGATAGCCCTTTGGGCTTGATACGACCGTGACTTCTAGGCAGAGCAGAAGGCTCTGTCATTATAAGCTAAGTTAATTAAGTTAACTTAGCTTACAACGAACGCAATAAATTACTGTGTTCTGCGAGAGCCAAAAGCCGGTCCTGAGGGGACCGGGCGGCGCGCAGTTTACTCGCTAAAACCGAGATTTCGTTAATGTCGATGTTCCTTATCGCGGCGTAAACCGTGTTAAAGTCATCGCCAATTGTCGACTGTTTCTGCTGCGGAGCAGAAAATACCTGTGGCGGTGGATCTACCTTTTTGGGGCCCCAGGCAAAAACTGGAGCCTGCATAGGCTTGGAGAAGCCCGGTGGTGGCCTAAGCGGTGCCTGCGGTGGTCTCGGGGGACCCTGAGGGGGTCGTGCAAAGCCCTGAGACGGCTGAGATACGCCCTGACGGGGCTTCCTAACATATAAGGCCGGGAATGAACGGTCATTTACCGGCGGTGGTGCCTGTCTTGCTATGCGCGGACGAGGAGCGCACGGGCATCCTCTGTAGCTCGCCGGGTGGCCTGTCTGTTGACACAGGACGCACGCGGGCGGGGATACGGCATCTTTGGGACACTCTTTGGTGATGTGCGGATCTAGGCACTTAACGCACCTGGGTGGGGCGGAGCAATTGGCCGCCGCGTGACCATACAATTGGCAGCGGTGGCACTGCGCCGGGAAACCGCGCCTACGCGGTGACTCAACCTTGACTCCAGACAAGCCGCACACAGTGCGTACTTGCCGGAAGATGGTTTTAGCCTCCGGGACGTTACTTAAGATTACTAATATTACCGGGTATCTCAGCCCGGTCCTACTATGCATTTTGTGAACCGCTTCAACGGGGAAACCTTGTGACTTAAGGTCCGCAAGTATCTCCTCGTTGGAGAGTTCAAACGGGACGCCTCGGATGACGACCCTAACTTTACGCTCTTCCGGGAGAGCGTATGTGTGGTACGATACGCGTTCGTACGTAAAAAGTTTCGTGATACGGCGGAAATCGTCGATCGTGGTTGGCAATATTTTGATTGCTACGCCTAAGTTGGTAGCATCCTCGTACTTAATTTTCGAGTCGTAACATATCTTACTGAGCCGGGTAAATTCAGCATTATCTCTTAAGAAGACAGGGGGCGGGGCTTGTTTCTTAGCTAATTGCGGCGCACAACGCGTGGCCGGTTTTGTTGGCGCTGAGCTATCTAACGCGGCAGCTCGGGCTGCAGGGACTGAGGCAGCGGCGGGGGCTGCGGGGGTGGGGGGAGCGGCACGGGCCGCTACGGCGGGGGGCGAACGGTTTTTCGCGGCGCGCTTCGATGCGCGCTTTGACGAAACCGTGGTGTACGACGATGTATTGGAGTCACCGGTATCATCGGAGTCAGAGGACTCCGATGTCCTGGTGCTTGACTGTTTAGCAGACCTCTTCCTGGAGGCAGATGTTGATGACGCGGAATCGGAGTGAGAGCACTCCATGTCGATTTCGAGCGGCGCGAACGAATTACGTGACGCGAGGTAGTCCGCTATAACGGGCGGCGGTGCCTGAAGGGCGGGAGGAGCCAGAAGGGCTGTGATGGCTGCTTTAAGAGCTTGCGGGTCATTTTGGAACCTATTGACTGCATCGAGCACGTTACCTATGACATTCTGCGAGGACATTTTAACCGATTCTACAACTAAACTAAAAATAAACTAAAAATAAACTAAAAATTAGAACTATCTTATGGCGTGGGGGATCAGGGATCACCGTTCTGAAAAGAACGGGACGTTCTTATTCTGAAACTCTCCCTCGTCCTCAAAAGGACGGGGGCTAAGTCAAGAAACAATATGACAATATACACGTTATATATACTACACATATAATTATAATAAACTACTAACATATACAGTACTAGTGTACTACAATATAAAAAAGCGTTCAGTCAGACCTCCCCGACCTGAAGGCGGGGGGGTAAGAGCTGAGAGTTAGCGATGAGACACTCACCCGACTTCAGCGCTTATAGCGCCAACACTGAGAGGCGCGCGGGGCGCGAAACTGGGGGGGCGCTAACGGAGCGCACGCGGACTACCTGGTACACCCGCTCGAGAGCGGAGCCACAGGTGGAATGTCCTAACGGCGGCCGCTCCGTCCGTTTTATACAAGCGGGCGCCACCGCAAGTGCAACGGAGCAGGTGTTGTTTACAAGAATTCTGTCTAGCTACACCGACGTTGCCGCACGTGCAATGGTGCACCTGAGATTCTGCCCAACGGGCACAATAACGACATGAGACTCGTAGAATTACAGACCGACTGACTCCTCCTAGTCGAATGCGCGATACTTTACACTGCTAAAACAAGTGGGAGATTATTGTTCCACCTTCGTTCTTATTTTCTTTTATTATTTTATCCTCATTCCTAACACGGCCTTTCCTGACAATTCACACGTCCCCGTGTGAAACCTAGAGTAACGTAACCGGCGTTAATGTAAGTTTACCGTCTCGGCCTTTTCTGACCATGAAATACTGACTAAATTTTCCAGAATTGTAAAACATCGTCCAAAACAGATTTTGGTATACGACGCTTCCTACGAGAGCTTAACACACGCTACAGTTAACACAAGTCTTCTCCGAGGAACACTGTGCACATGGCACAGATAGTATCACAGACAGATACACTGAAGACGCAGGCCCATCAGCTGAACGCTCTCCAGCGAACGGTTCCGGTGTGTTCGGCACTCGCACAGCACTCTCGGTAGCAAGCTGTCTCGGCGCACTCGCACTAGCGAGCTGTCTCGGAGCACTTGCACTAGTGAGCTGTCTCGGCGCACTTGCTCTAGCGAGCTGTCTCGGCGCACTCGCACTACCGAGCTGTCTCGGCGCACTCGCACTAGCGAGCTGTCTCGGCGCATTCGCACCAGCGAGACGTCGCGCCGCACCAGCGCGTCGTCGCGCCACACCAGCGCGTCGTCGCGCCGCACCAGCGCTAACGAGCCGCTGCGATACGTCACGTGCCCGAAGCGTCAACGGGAGCAGCACCTGAGATATCACAGGCATCGCCGGGGTTGTAATCATCGAGATCTGCGTGAAAATCAAGTTGTTAATTATCGAGAGAACATACACCGTTGCCTATTCCCTCATCCATCACGCGTACGAGGCCCTCAAACAGAAATACGCTCTCATACTGCAGACTACAATAAAGAACTTCGCTTTCACAAGTATGCATACATCTCCATACGAAGTATCTCTTCCATACTCGTACTTGAACTTGCGAGTTCCCACGTTAAAGACGTGAACCAGGACAGAGCCTGATGCGTGTTCAGAGAACACGACTGCAGCGCACACAGCGCCCACGCACACAGCGCCGCGCACACAGCGCCGCGCACACAGCGCCGCGCACACAGAGCCGCGCACACAGCGCCGCGCACACAGCACCGCGCACACAGCGCCTCAGGTCAGAGCCTGATGCGTGTTCACAGAACACGACTTCAGCGCACACAGCGCCGCAGGACAGAGCCTGCCAGGTCAGAGCCTGATCCATGTTTACAGAAAACACGACTTCCGCGCACACAGCGCTCGCTTACACGGCGCCGCGCACACAGCTCCTCAGGTCAGAGCCTGATGCGTGTTCAGAGAACACGACTTCAGCGCTCACAGCGCTCGCGCACAAAGCGCCCCAGGACTGAGCCTGCCAGGACAGAGCACGATGCATGTTTACAGAAAACACGACTTCCGCGCACACAGCGCTCGCGCACACGGCGCCGCGCACACAGCACCTCAGGTCAGAGCCTGATGCGTGTTCAGAGAACACGACTTCAGCGCACACACCGCCCGCGCACATAGCGCCCCAGGACAGAGCCTGATGCATGTTTACAGAAAACACGACTTCAGCGCACACAGCGCTCGCGCACATAGCGCCCCAGGACAGAGCCTGCCAGGACAGAGCCTGAGTCATGTTTACAGAAAACACGACTTCCGCGCACACAGCGCTCGCGCACACGGCGCCGCGCACACAGCACCTCAGGTCAGAGCCTGATGCGTGTTCAGAGGACACGACTTCAGCGCATACAGCGCTCGCGCACATAGCGCCCCAGGACAGAGCCTGATGCATGTTTACAGAAAACACGACTTCAGCGCACACAGCGCTCGCGCACATGGTGCCCCAGGACAGAGCCTGCCAGGACAGAGCCTGATGCATGTTTACAGAAAACACGACTTACGCGCACACAGCTCTCGCGCAGACGGCGCCTCGCACACAGCTCCTCAGGTCAGAGCCTGATGCGTGTTCAGAGAACATGACTTCAGCGCACACAGCGCTCGCGCACATTGCGCCCCAGGACAGAGCCTGATGCATGTTTACAGAAAACACGAATTCTGCGCACACAGCGCTCGCGCACACGGCGCTGCGCACACAGCGCCTCAGATCAGAGCCTGATGCGTGTTCAGAGAACACGACTTCAGCGCACACAGCGCCCCAGGACAGAGCCTGATACATGTTCATAAAACAAGGTTTCCCGCAGAACTGCCATGTACAGCGTGCGCGCTCTCCGGGACGGCACCCGCCACGCGTGCAGCACACGCGTCCGCCGAAACCAGGCCATGTTACAGCTGGGCCCAGCGGTCCAGCTCCAACGAGCAACGCACACACGCCTCACACTCACGCACATGTAATCACATCACATGTGCTACTGTAACACACAAAAGAAAACGTATTAAAAATATTTAGTCGGAACATACTTTCGAAAAAATTGCAGCACAACTCTCGGGACATTATTCGCCTTTCCAAGGCACCATATATCGAGCTGTGGCCTGGATAGTCTTGCGTCTAACTCCAGATAATAACTTCAGCTCGTACTGATCACTTGGTAATGCTTTGGTAACTCGGTATGGATCCTTTTGTGTCCCCTGTCGATTCAAAAAGGTCGCTCAGGAAAACGCAATTGATTTTCCAACAAAATAGCCGATTCAATGCTTGACTTGCCTTTACATAAATTTAAAATCAAATTTCCCAAGCGCTCGGCGGCGCCCGGTCGTCCCGCCGTAAGATCGGCCAAGAAACAGCAGTACCGGCGAAGCCTCAACCTTACCAAAGCTCTGCCACGCACCTGACCATGTCCAATTAGCTGCCTACCATTTGGAGTAAACTGTAACACATATTCAGTGGTAGAGCAAGGCGGCAGCTTTTGCTGTTGCATAGATGGGCCGGCTCGAACCGGGGTGGTACCACGACCTCACAGAATACCAGCGTGAAGTAGAGGTTTACCTCTGCGTTTCGCTTGGTGAGTGCAGGTGGCCGGAGGCCCTTTTAACTGGAAATGAGGCATTCCATCGTAGTCCTCACGGGTGAAAACGCATCTTTTTTTTATAGGATAAAGGTGACAAACGAGCACACAGTCCACCTGATGGTAAGTGGTTGCTGCGGCCCATAGACATCTACATCTATCCCCTATTACAAATCAAAATGTAACAGAGGATAGATGTAGATGTCTATGGGCCACAGCAACCACTTACTATCAGGTGGACTGTGTGCTCGTTTGTCACCTTTATCCTATAAAAAAAAAGTTTACACTTGGACAGTAACAGGGACTTTATCCCACTTCTGATATTAGAAAGATTAGCTAAGTATAGTTGTTCGCGCCAAACGCTGTTTTCGGAATCGACGTCAGAGGGCGCGCGGCTAGGTGCCATACCGGTTTGACTTTCGGTCGTGTGTAGAACGCGCAAGCGCAGCAGTCGTCTGCCAGCTGTGCTAACGCCAGCACGCTGTCAATTTTTGTTCGGGAACTCGGAATAATTAGGCGCGGCTAGTAAATATACTGTCTAGGATTTGTGACGCGTATTCCTTGCTGGAGAGCTTCCCAGGGACTCATTGTGTCTGACTCAGAATCTGTATAAGTGCATTCGACAATATTAGATAAAGCGGCCTTTGATAGTCTAGAAATAACTGTTGCTACGCGAAGCGGTAGTTACCTTTGATCCGGACACTCCCTGTTCGTTTTGTGTGTTAAGCTTTATAACAACCGAGAGGTAGTGGCTTCTGTAAGTTAGTTAATAGTACGATAGAGTTAATGGACTGTCATCGTGACGAACGAAGAAAGTGACTGTGGACGGCTTCGCGGAAGATTACCTCAATTTGGAGCGGGGCTGACGCCCGGGCTGCTGCCGACGGCAAAGGTCTACTAAGGTCAATCACCATCAGTCACACCCATATACACATCACAGCACTTTATTTACCTTGCACCACACAACCACATGCGACCTGACCGAATCCTGAGGGAGCAGTCGCCTTGAATCCTCCTCGCTCCGTCTAATATTCTCCCTGTTGAATGGCCGTAGTATAGAACGCTCCCCCTTATTGTTTAGTGTAATTAGAGATTTTCCACTTTGGCCTTAGGAGGCCCGATCTACGTCTGTTCGTTGAAACTCTGCTGAATGGGCCCCAGAGGATTTGACCTTTATGGGAGCAGCCGTAGGCCGTAACAATAGTACAGAGAGAAATTTTGTAGTTAGGAATAATAATTAATTCGTTTACACGAATTAATTATCCTACGAGTCAAGGATAAACTAGTAACGGAATACGACAAGTGCATCGTTCCACGCCAGAGCCCAAGACTGTCCTAACGGCGGCCGCTCCGTCCGTTTTATACAAGCGGGCGCCACCGCAAGTGCAACGGCGCAGGTGGGCTGTTCGCGTGTTGTTTACAAGAATTCTGTCTAGCTACATCGACGTTGCCGCACGTGCAATGGTGCACCTGAGATTCTGCCCAACGGGCACAATAACGACATGAGACTCGTAGAATTACAGACTGACTGACTCCTCTTAGTCGAATGCGCGATACTTTACACTGCTAAAACAAGTGGGAGCTTTTTGTTCCACCTTCGTTCTTATTTTATTTTATTATTTTACCCTCATTCCTAACAGTACATTACAGTTGTTACAAAAGAATTGGCATCCTAAATATTCTGCCGTTTCCGGCATACAAATGTTTTCATATAACAGGTCCTCAGCGTGTCAGAGTATGCCTTGAGCCTTGACAGACATTTGAAGCCTGGCTAATGTCATAACAAAGTTAACAGTCCTATGAATTATAGAAAGTGAAACATTAGGTCAATCATGTTTTGGATACTAAACATAAATAAAACAGCTTAATTTTTTATTTTTTATTTATTTATCCTACTTCAAAATCCTCTCTTACTAAAATGCCATCCATGCGTTATAGAATGCGTTATAGGTGCGGTTATAGAATTTTGATACTGAGCCCAACACAAATACCAGGCAACGGTCATTATGTGGGCACAGCAACCCACTGTCTGTTGTCCAGAAGAGCAACTGCAATAATAACCTGCAATCATCTCATCCCAACTAGTCCCTTGTCTCGCCAACAGTATATAATATGTATAATAAGCTCTGCCCGAGTGATGGCGAGATGTTATACGGCCTCTTATTAAAACAGAGTCTTGTTGGGATGATATTAATTGGGTCACAACTTATCTGCTACCCAGTCTTCGTTGACACCAAACATACAATATACTATACTATAGTATTGGCATTAGGGCGCTGGAGCTCATTTTCAAGATTTGTGCCGACAGATAATTCTTGTGATACGTTTGCAAAACATTGTGGACATATTGGTGCATATTCATCCACCTAGAACAAAACAATCTTATTTTAATAAACTATCTACTATTGCAGAAGCGCATTTTAAACAGTGCAACCTGTTTTAACAGGTGAATTGAAAGATAATTCATCACATTAAGATTTTGCAGCCCTTATGAACTTATGTAGAAATTAATAATTATTAACAGACTACAGATAGAAGAAATTAAAATGAAGCAGAAATGCGTTTAATAGCTTAAGGAAAAATCTTTCTTTCGTACATATCTGCTTACTGATTCAAAATGTGATTCTACAGAATACAGATGTCCGATATCAACGAAATCAAAATCTCACGTAAATCATTAAGTCCATAAAACAAAAGCAGAGTCAAACAAGTAGAGAGTAGAGTTCTGAACTACACAACCAAGCACGAAATAAATAAAAATATCACTTGACAGAAATGACATTTGTCAAATAACCGTGTTTTTTTTCACTTTTTTATGACTTGAAGGGCACCATCTTGTAAAACCATCAGAAACTTGGGATTGGATTTTTATTTTTTGCAAGTTATTTATTTTCATTCATTCTCTCATTTTATTTTTAACAAAATCCCTGAATTTTTCTCTTTTTTACGGTATATTGTACATAGACGGGGCCAGAAATGGACCGTCTCCTTTATTTTGTTCTCTAGCACAATATAAACACGCAACGCATGCAAAATGGCGATATTCTGTCACTTATACAGTTGTACTATGGCTGTTATTTATTTTTTTAGTTTTATATCACTCTCATAGACAGAAATTATTAAACTACTCTATTTACAAAAGTGTACAATGACACCATAATAATAAATTTTAGAAGATAGTTTGCATACACCATTGTTCCGAAATAAGATTTTAGTGACACTATAATAACACTTAGAGCTGTATAACCAATACAAAAACAGCTTCTATACAACTTGAATGATAAAATCAGATTGATTGTGTTACAGGATGATTTTACATGTATTTGTGTTACAAAATACTTAAAGTTGTATACTAGCGTTTCCATATTCAGATTAAGGACCCTAAGCTTACTTAGAGCCTACAAGACAAACTTTATATAGTTTGAGCTGTATAATAACTCAAAAACCACTCTTATAAGGATAGAACCTCTTTTCAACACTCTTATACGCTTTTAAAATAACTTTAAGTTCTATGTGGGCTGGTATATTAATGTTTATAATCCTTGCATTTTATTATTAGTGTGGTTTAAGTTGTAATTAGTGCTCTGTAATTAAAGTGTCGATTTAAGTCTCGAACCTCAAGCTCGTAACATTATTTCAAGAATTTTAAATTAAGTTCTTACGTGGTATTGACGTTAATATGTAGTTTAGGACTAATCTTTTGTTTTTTACAACATGCGTGTTGGTGTTTTTTTAATAAATAAATTTTATTCATTTCTTTGTTCATAAAGTCTACCTGTACTTTAAGCTATACAGGGTTATTTTTCAAAGAGTAGCCAAATTTAAACTTTAGTTCAAATATATAAATAATGATATACCATTATTGCAGTTTTTGAAAATACGCGTAAGTAAGGCTTCTACTTTTATTTAAAATTATAACTTTTTTGCCCACCGATCGACCCTTAGGAAAGTTTGCGTGTGCAGTAAAATCAGTCAAAATAATGCAATTACCATGCATTTTGAATTTAAAAGATCAAAAGGACAGAATTATTGGATTTTTAAAAATTTATTTTTTTAATTAATTTTTTTCATCACTAGCCTATATTATCTACTTATTCTGATTTCTGAACCTTCTCTGCAAATTTGGCCGGTTATTGCAAAATAACCCTGTATACGAGTAGCTGTGCTAATAAAGGGCAGTTCAATAATTTATAAAGAAACAATAATCTAAAAACTTAAGGAATTTTTTAAATAATTCTTTACGTGTTTCTTATTCATGTTTACACCTTGCATAACAGCATAAATTCTAAATATTTTATTTCACGGTCTAAGTTTACTATTGTTCCAACTGTAAGGCCATTTGAACATAAGTATTTGAGGAATGGAAATATAATATTAGCATTGGCATTCGGACAGCTACCGCGTCAATGTCGATGGATAATCTGCGATGCTGCCGGCATCAGTTGACATGCCTGGGGACCGCGATCACTCGAGATGTGACATGAATAAGAAATACGATATAGCTGAAAGGTCGAATACTGGCCTTCGTTTTGTTGCCTTATTAATGGACATCGTAACAAATAAAAGAAAGTTAGTACCTATTTAAAATACCTACATACCGTATCTCGCCGTATTTTTAATTATGCTTATTTTCGTTAAATCAACAAAAAGCAACAATAGATTGGTAATTTAGGGATACAAGGCTTTTCCTAGTACTGACATTAGGCTAGGCTCTCTCACAATTCATAATTAAAACATAATTAATATTAAATATAAGTCAGGTGGTGCGCTTGCATTGACGCAGTGCACCACCTGCATGGGCAGGAGACATTTTATCCCTGGGGGAAGGACAAAATGTTTATTTCCTCGCTTAGTTTTATCCACCCTTCGAGCATGAGCTGGGGATAGAAAAAATTATCCTCCGATTTTATTCACTAACAAGAGATAAAATTATCTTGTCCTTATGCCAAAGCACGGGAACGGGGGAAAGCAGAAGTATATCCCCGTTTGACATACCGATTAGATATAATATATCCCCCGTCCGTAGCATGGGGCCAAATGAAAGATCAAAAATTAAGCTTTTTTGACATTTGAAAGGGACAATTTTATCCTAGCTCATTGGACGTGGGTTTAAGTTGTATTTTGGAATTTTCTTATAATGGCAATAATTGCGGGGATAAGTCTATCTCCCATTTTACCTACTGTGGATATTATATCCACCGGTGTGCCCATGCTCAAAGGGTGGATAAAAGCTAAGCGAGGGGATAAACATTTTCTCCTTTCCCAGGAGATAAAATGTCTCCTGTTAATGCTAGCCCTCCTGGCAGAGACCCCATGTAATGTTGGGAAGGTGTCAATGAAAAGGAGACGGGTTACTCTGTCGACGTCTTTAATTAGACTACTTACTTTATTCTACAGTAACGCACACATATATTGTCGTGAGGGCTACACGACAATACAGACCGTTTATTTTAAATCAATATTTTGTTTTTTTTTTCAAGAAAAATCGCAGTTTCTGTTTCTCTGTTCTTGAATCTGAAATAGTTGTATGAAACATTTATGATCAAAACAATACACTGTTACTGCTACAGCCCATCATAGTTCACTGCTGAACATAAACCTCCACTGCTGAACATGTCACAGTGAGGATATTTGCCATAGATGCTACGTTTGGTAGGCGAGTAGGCAACCCGAGTTTTTTATTTTTTTATTGTTATTAGAAAGACCATGCTGCCCATCGCATCGGTTGGTTTGTTACCCCCTGTCGCCTCTTACGAAACTCACGGGGCGATATGGGGTGTGGATATACTTACACTGCTACTACAAGACACAAATTCAACAAAAAAGGCTATATCGTAAATACAATAAGAGGTTATTGTTAAAAATTAAAAATATTGGTAAATCCAATTGTGCATGCCCTAAGCGCATTAAAAAACCACATATAACATGATTATACGTACATTTTTTAAAGCAGTTTAAATACACACAAGTTTTCACTAATAACCTTCTTAGGTACTTCCAATTTTCCTATAAATTTGTCAAACTTCAATTTATAAAAAAGTTTAGAAAATCCAAAAGTGCAGGACTCATAGTGCTCATATGATCATCATATCATCATTCGGTCACTCCATAAAGTCCAAGAAGTATTTAAGTATAAATATACTTAAAAATATACATCCGACTTACTTTTAGTACATAATACTATTATTTATTCTGTGCTTTTAAAACATTGTAATAAAAATCTCTGATTTGATTTTTCGAATATTTTGTATTTGTACAGCGATCTTTTTGAGCCACTGCAAACAACCGACACAGTATCCACTCACGACAGCGGTTGACGCCGAGGTGAGAGTGAGTGAGTGAAGGCAGAGGCAGGCAGCCTATTTAATAAAATAAATTATTACAAGGCTGCTATAACATCGAAAATTTCCGGATTTCTGCGCCGAAAAAAATTAATTATAACTAAACAAAAGAAACTTAAACTGCCATTTACATTCCATGGCTTCCCACATGATAGAGGAAGATATTAAAAAATAGATTGAGTTAAACAATTGATATTTTCAAAAGTTATCGTGTTTACCACTCCATGCGGACTTGATAAATCTACGCCATAAGCCACTAAAACCAGTTTTTCTTATGTAATAATAGCAATTAATCGATTTAAAAAATATTAATAAGTTTAACAATCATTTACCTTTCTGACAACGTGCTTTTTATATCATTTATATGTTCAATATGATTGTTAGATACGATTTTATGCGACAAAACGTTGGAATTTTAATTTTTAGGCGCTAGTAGAACATACCTCCCTATTCTATCCCTATTCCCGTAACACAGTTTTTCTAACCTAGCTCGGGATTGAGGGACTGTCAATAAAGATTACTATTATTATGATTGGGGTTATCTATAAAATTTTCTCAGTTGGTTGGGCTGTTTAAATATGTAATTGTATTATTATGATTATTATTATTATACCTAAGCGCTTTGCGCTTAAGGCATGCAATAATGTGGACGCGGATGTTTAATTTACTCTTTTACTTACGCAATTAATCATTATTAAAACAGCAACGCATTACACATTCAGTGAAGCACATATAGAACTTGAGCATACTGTAACTGCGTAGTATAATATCGCAGTCAACATCACACATTAGTATAACGTGATGGTCATAATTACATGAAAATACATAGAGCTTATTTCGACGTGACTCAGGGCAGCTTCTTTGTAATACGACCTTTTTTGCTTGAACTAGAAAAATTACCACAGCGGACCTCAGACCAATAAACACTTTTTTATTGGTCTTAATAACGGGCGGAATTATTGACTTGGACGAAATCTCCCGCACGACGTCAACGTTTAACTTTATACTGCATAAACGGGGTTTCGAAATCTTACATAACAATTAATCTAAGTAAGAATTAGTGTTTGTTTTTTGGTACTTTATCGTATATTATACACTGCCTATCGTTCATCAGATCGCGGTAAAACTTTGTCAACTTATTGCTTGCACTTGCGCGAAGGTTACAATTATAGTACAATTAACTTACGTGTACACTAGGTATCGCGCGTATGGTGCCGACAAATTTGAATAGTAGACAATATTTGAAAGTTATATATCATTCAATTTTAATGAATGTATTATCATTCCTAATTAAACAACATACTTAACTGTTCCAATGATATTCCACAATTATTTCTTCTGCGGCAACAACACGCCGGGTACCAGCTAGTTATTTCATATTTTCTCTTCTCTCTATCTACTATATGATACGATATGATATGATATTATAATAAAAGATGATACGATGAGGAATGATAACATAAATCTATATATGTGATTAGTTATTTTTATTTAAGTAATTCTTCTTACATCGATCTTTGAATGTTCTTAAATTGGACATTACAACGGTCTAATAACAAAAGGTGGTTTGTAATTGATAATTTCAGGCTTAATATATAAATAATCTTTTCAAAATTTTATTAAATAATAGTTAAAACCCGAAACTACAATAATCTACCACTGTTTAATAAGACCGATAATGTCTACCATTGTCTATATATTTTACAGGATTCTCATGTATTATTAAGTGGCTAAGCTTGCGAAGTCACTTATTGATTTCACGATGTCTGTCCGTCTGTCCGTCTGTCCCACGATTATCTCGAGAACGGTTTTGAATTTTCAAATTCTGTTTTCAGCAATCGATTACTGATCACCCAGGCATCTGAACCTCCTATTTTGAAACTGATTGCTCAACGGCAACCGTTAGAAACCGCTACAAAGCTGATTGCTTCGCAACTTTGTTATGCTGTTAGCTTGCTAGGTTTATTCAGCTTATATATACATTATTTTATTTCCAACCAAATGTTATTTAAAGTTGGCGAAATATTACTTCGCGTACAACCGCTCGATAAAATAAAATGATGTGTCTTACCTAGTTTGAAGAGCCACTGCAGAGTCTAGATTACCTGAAGATGCCTCGTGTAGAGGCGAAACACGTGTCGTATTGTCGTCAGTGGTGTGTCTTTCCTAGTGTAATGGTGGTGGGAGTAGTGGTGCTGGGATTAGTGGTGACGTTGATAGTGCACGCAATTGAGGGAGGGCGGGAGGTGCTATTAAAACTAGGTAAGACACATCATTTTATTTTATCGAGCAGATGTACGCGAAGTAATATTTTGCCAAATTTAATGTAATGGACTTCCGCAAAGTAGCGCCTTATTCTATTAATTAAATGTTATTTACATACTAGCTGTTCCCCGCGACTTTGCTCGCGTGTTAGAGTTTTTATGTTTTTGCACGGAACCCTAATTCTTTTTCTAAAATAAAAGTAGCCTAAGTTACTCCTTATGAAATCAGCTATCTGCCAGTGAAAGCCAGCCAAGAAGTCCAGCCGTTTCGGAGATTAGCCGGAACGAACAGACAGACAGACAGACAGACAAACAGACAGACAGAAATTTTAAAAATTGTATTTTAGTTATAAGTACTGTATTTACATTCATATGCATTTAGTAAAAAACTGTAATTTTGACATTACAAACAGACACTTCAATTTTATTTATTTGTATAGATTATGCCGCTAGTCAAATTATCTCAATACATACTGGGAGAGAATGCTCAAATGCAATAATTCTTATTCTTAAGGTGTAAACAATAATGTGTAAATAAATAAATAAAGAATAAAACTATAATGACGTGTCGAATATACCAACATGAATATTAATTATAAAGCAAGCCTTATTGGCTATACTATACCTTTAGCATAAAATGTTATGTACACCTATGGGGCTGATATTTCTCAACGATAGTAAAGCCCATGTGCATGTGCACTTCATTAGACTTCGTTACTAGGAAAAGTGTTAATATCTGCCATCGGTTTACCGACAATGCGTCATTAAGGCTGTATCACATTTTCACTGCAATATGTGGCTCCAGTATGGTGTTGCCGGCAACATTCCCAGCAACATTCCCAGCAATGTCAACAATACATATTATGCACAATGCATATCAATATTTTAAGTATTGCCCGACATTATAGCAAATTCTTTTCTGCCGACTTCCAAAAAGGAGACGGTACTCAATTCGACTGTATGTTTTTTTATGTGTGTTACCTCATAACTTTTTACTGGGTGAACCGATTTCGATGATTCTTTTTTTATTTCAAAGCTGGTACTTCTCCTGTGGTCCCATATGAATTTGATCAAGGTCAGACCAATAGTTTTTGAGTTATTCTTAATAATTTATATTGAAGCCGGCTGTACAACATTTTAAATTATTAGTATTTCTGCACTATTTTTGTTTCAGATTTAAAGTGTTGCCGGACGATCGCTCCCCAATCGAAAATACAATATTACCGGGCTATTTCTATTGTTGTTTCATTTCACGTCTTGCTCTTATGTGCATCTCTTTTTGACTAGTGACAACGACGCGTTTAGTTGCTTGCTATATTCGAGATACACCAGAAAGTGTTTATTATTGTTTGATATAAAGTTATAATTCTTATTAATTAATTAATTAATTTCGTCTTTATTGTAAGACACCTTTAACTAATGCCTTTTGTTATTCTTTAACAGTTGACCCCAGGAGAAATACAAAAATAAAAGATGGCAGATGTTAAAAAAATATATTAAAAATGACTAAAACATATCATGTAAATATACATGCAATACGTGGTAGAACCATACTGCAGCTATATTATAGTTGTAGCACGAATGGGTCGGCTCCACCGGAGTAGGATCCCGCTCTCACAGAATACCAGCGTAAAATAGCAGCTTAATGCTGCTGTGTTATGTATGGTAAGTGTAGACTTCAAAAAAATATTTTCACATAATAGCTTCTGAATCTATTACTATTTCTTAGTAACGAATTCAGAGATGAACATATTTTTGTTTATTTTTGAAGACGGTTTAACTTTCTTATATGGGTGAATATATAAAAGTTGGGTAACTCGATGTCATCAGTCAATAGATACGAGATTTTATTACATTTTCTTATTATTTTATTTTATTATAAAACAATTAAAAGCTGTTTTATTAGGTCACCCAATTTCTGGTATTTATTTTAAGAACAAATTTGTGAAAGAACACGAGACATCCTCGAATCGTCAGTACTTTGGCATGTCACAAGCCCAAAAACGCGCAATCAAGTGGCTGTATATTATATACAACCATTAATTTAGGAATATTTAATATTTCACTACAATCTGTAATGTACTTAATAATATCTAACACAACTTTCATCATGTAATACTCTAAGTGATATTTTTTGAAAACTAAGAATCTTTGTGTTCAGTTTTATTCGTCAGTCTGCAGTGCGTTGTTCAAATTTGAAATTCTCGCAAAATAACGCCTACTCAAGATCAAATCCTTGTTAAATTTTGAATGTTAGTAGTGAAGTTACCTGTAGACCCCCCATTTGACGGCCGCCTTTGCTGTGCCAGAGTTAGAGTGGTAGTTATCACGTGTACACGTGCCGAACCAGTCAACATTTCAGTACTGTGGCAAGTCGTTATTTCCTTGTATACCTGTCTTTTATTTCGATTCATACATAGTTAACTATGATTTGTTAAAATGTTGTTTGTGAATGTTCAAGAATACCAAAAGAAACATTAGTTCCTTTTGTAAACTCAAATCTATGTCCTTTTACAGTACTTTGACGTCAGTCCCGTGTCTTTCATTGCATCAGAGGACTGACGTGTTTCCAGGGTACTGATTTTTATATTGTTTTAGATCACATTTATCTCATCTGATACTGTGTATAGGCATTTCTTTTACTTATTTCAGTCTAAAAACATCATATTGCCTTCTAAAAAAACAAAATTTCTAGGGGATATAAATTAGGAAACAAAAAGAAGTCGAAGTAAAGAAATTATAAGACGGGAGCAACAAATAACCAAAAAAGGGAAAAATTATTCATCAAAATCATCATCATCATCATCATTACAGCCCTTCACAAGTCCACTGCTTAGAACATAGGCCTCCTCCCATGGAAAGCCACAAAGCACGGTCCTAAAGCAGCCACATCCATGAACTTTCTGCATGTCTTACCAGGTAGTCACTCCATCTAGTGGAGGGACGCCCTACCCTTCGGTTACCGGTACGAGGTTGCCACTCGAGAACCTTTTTTTCTTAATATTCGTCAGTTTTTCAAGCTATATGGCCGGCCTGTTGCCACTTCAGCTTACTATTCCATTGGGCTATATCGGTTACTCTGTTTCTACTGCGGATAGCCTCATTTCTAAGTCTATCACGCTTAGAAACCTGAAGCATAGCCCTCTCCATAGCTTGTTGAGCGCCTTGATCTCCTCATACGGCCAGCAGTAAAGGAATACGACTCAGATCCATAAGTCATCACTGCTAACACGTACTGGTTGTACAATCTCGTTTTGAAGTATTGAGATATGTCTGACGAGAAGATGTGTCGTAACTTGCCGAACGCTGCACAACCGAGTTAAATCCGTCGATTGACCTCTCGGTCGAAGTTGGACTTACCTAGTCAGACTATATGTCTCAGGTAAACATACTCGTCAACAACTTCGAGCTTAGTGCTCCAAACAACTTTTCATCTAAGACCTATCCGTTGGGAGGCACTATTGAGGTCATTGAGCATAGTGCTTAGGTTCTCCACCGATTCTGCCATAAGGACTATATCGTCGGCAAATCGAAGGTGAATGATGTACTCGCCATTGATGTTAATACCATATCTTTTCCAGTCCAGTAGCTTGAAAACGTCTTCTAATGCAGCGGTGAAGAATTTAGTCGCTATAACGTCACCCTGTCTTACACTTCTCTGCAGTTGGATAGTCATCGTAGCCCTACTGAACAAACACTTCAGCACTCTTGGCTGTCGGTATATTCATATAATATAGTTCATCAAAATACATGCAAAAATAACAACTGTTGAATCGAACCACACAGAATTTTATACGTCAGAATACACGACGATCTACTACTGATAATAAAATACAGCCATAATAGTAGACGAAAACAGACATTCGAACACCGAAGGTACAGAAATAAGCAATAAAAAAGGTGGAAGCTGTAATTTTAAAATTTATAACTCAACTAAATGCTCAGTACAAAAATGTAAAGGAGCAAATGGGTGAAGATATAACTAAAAGGAAGGAATTACTAAAGAAGGTCCTTTTCGGCGAAATTATCAAAATACAATTAGAAGAAATCTAAACTAAAATAAAGACTCATAAAGAAAAACAAGTTTAAACAAGCTATATCTGGACACCGAAGAATACAGACGTCACTACGAAATGTATCTGTAGCAGACAAATACGAACTATGGAGATTTCAATGAATAGTTATTGTTAATAGTTAGTTATGTATTTTAATATTTAAAATATTTTGCCGTTATTATGTTATTATGCGTGCCATTATTAGATTCAAAGAAATCGGCTCACAGTGTTAATAAATTTCCTATATTTCTTATGAAATTGTGTATTTAATCAGTACTATGAAAGCCTCGTCAGTCAAATTCACAAAAATCGAAATATCTCATAATATACTTAAAAGTGACCGGGCCAATTTAGAACAATATATTCAATATTCATTACACTTATCTATCTTAAATATCCAAATTTATCGAAATTTGACTTGAAAAGTATGATAAACAAAATGTCCCTGAAAGTTACCCAACTTTTGTATATTCACCCATATATTACCTACCTCATAATTTTTATGTTACTTAATGTATCGTACCCATTGAAGTTAGTTTTTAAAAAGACAAAAAAGGTATGCATTGGCACCCTATGGAAGTAATTAAATAATAAGTTTTAGTAGTGATTCATTTTCATTACTAACCGACTTCCAAAAAAGGAGGAGTTACTCAATTTGTCTGTATTTTTTTATGTGGGTTACAACAGAACTTTATTCGACGAGAACCGATTTTGATGACTCTATTTTTTATTTGAAAGCTGCTGCTCATATGGTCTCATAATAATTCGATCTAGATCTGACCAGTAGTATCCTTAATAATGCGTATATATTAATTGACTTCAACTACATTGATGATGTACTCCTTTTATTTATATTAAGTCGGTTGTACAAAATTTTCAATTTTACCATTTGTTCTAGAAACAGAATTAGGTACTTTCTTGAATTATGGAGTTACTTCGTGCCTTGGCATGTTTTCTATAAATAACTTTTAAAAATTAAATAAAAAATATTATTGTAAAAAAAGAGTCACTTTAATCTTTGTAGTCTCGTGACGTTTTTCTATAATAAACAAAAAACGTTGTGATTATATAGTCTTAGGGTGACGAATTGTTTTCCTTATACGAGTAGTTTACGATGTACAATATACAGACCATGATGAAATCTTGTGTAAAAGTAGGTCAACGAATAAATTGGTATACTTTGCCTTACATTTGAAATTTTAATTTGTACCTTTAAAATTATCTTTTTTGTAGCTGTATTAAGTATCTGTAACTCGATGGGCTACTTAGTTTTTTGACAAGCGGTTGAATATATAACATGGGCATTTCACATGAAGAGAGTTAGCCTTAGCATTTCTAGTAATAACTAAAATGTATTATTAAAAAGGAGTCCCTTTAGGCAAGGTTCCGAAGATGCTGGCAGCGTTCCCCCTTTGAATAGCTAGACTAATTCTTTGTCCGAGGTAGCTGCCAGCTCTTCGGTCTCCTGTGATGTCGACTAACCTTTTTGTTATTTCCTTAAAAAGCCTTATAGCGCTAGGACCCCACGGACCAAGGGTCTCGATACCGAATGGGACAAATCATATTTGGAGCCTAGACCCTTATATTTAAATGCTTTTTGAATTAAAATAATAAACTAACAATTTCACATACTTCAAGATACATCAGGTAACAACAGGCTGGGTGACAGCGACAACTCGGATACAGACTCGGATCAGTCGCTCGACCGATCTGCATGTTTTATGAGGGCGGGCGGCTTGTGTTGGTAAACAAATCCGAAACAGCAGGACGTAAACAGCAATAATGTAATTAAGAATTAGTAAAATATAACACGTAAAGCCATCTATTTGTAAATTGACGTTGCAGATCCATTTTAGCAGCAAAAAACTAAACAATTTGGCATTTTTGCAGGACGTCGATTCAGACGGGCAACTAGATTGAGTCTAGTGAGCAGTCCGGCAGCAACTAGTTTTATTGTTCGCATAGGACCCGTGGACTTTACATTGACAGAGAGGAACGTCTCCGTATAGTTACTCCCCTCCTATAGGCCGGTGGGTCGTGTTGCTCTATGGCTTTTCACGACACACATTTAGTTCGCATCGAGTGAAAGTCTGGACCTTATCCAAGATTCCAGATAAAATCTATGTGACAGGTAATTTTCAATACAGACTAGTTTAGTACCTAATGTACGTGCCGAATCGATGCTTGGCCAATGTTTACAATTTAGGCTAAATATATATATTAAATTAAGAGTAATTTACGGCTTCTGTTTAGATGTCTTCCACGAGTAAATTATTATGAGAGTGTCGTGTAGTGCGATAAAAATAACATTAGAAGCGGCTATACAAGATATAATGTTCTTTGTTAGTGGCGAAGTCGTGGACGTAGATATTAAAATTAAAAATGATTGTCAGCTGTAAGTGTATAAGCTTATAAATAGCCGGCTAATTACAAACGAACCGATAAATACTGTTTATATAAATATCATATTATTTACATATTAACAAATATTTGCTGTTGTCGTTTGTTAATGCTTCAACACTATATGAAGTGGCTTCTTAATTCATTGTTTAATTGTTTACCCACTCTACTCTCGAATTCATTGTTTCAACTTGTGCTCTCTAGACAGTAAAGAGGGCATCGTCCGAGCAGCAATGACGTCGATGCTTGCTATTTACATCCGTTTGACTGGCAACTGTCAAACTGCAGATTAGCAACTGCAAAATGCATGGTTTTGCTTTTGATTTACACTACATTCTACAGTGCGCACTGCACATTTATCTTACTTCAGATATTCACTGGCAAACAGCGCTTCTGTTACTGCTCAATTTAAATGTGGGACAATTAGTGCTGCAAATGTACCGACAACGGGACGTTAAAATAATTATAACTAGGACAGGTTAAACTACTTGTGTTCATTATAGTATCATTATAGTAAATCTACACCGCACCAAAAATTGGATCTCATCCAGGCCTGGATAATATTTGATAATATTTTATCCGCAAACTTGAATACACTGCGTTTTAGAAATTCTTTAAAATTTCCTGCTTATACATTTATGGCCAGTAATCACAATTATTGCTTTATCAATTAATTCATGAGTGTCAAAAGACATGTATCAAAATCAACTACATATTACATTATCAAAATGATGATGAGAAAGATACGTAAATTTTTTGACCTACTGCCATAAACACTAATATTTTTCGAGTGAGTGTTTGTGTGTATGTGTCTATTTATTTGGCACAGTTTGTAGCGTCTTAGTTATGGAAATGACATAGACTATAAAACTTTTCTCTTTTCAGTAAACTTTTTTAGGCAGTCGGGTTGTTTTATAGTAATCTGTTTTAACGTTAAGACTTGTTAACTTTATTTATTTCTATGTCGGTGTCGTAAATTAGTTCATCATCACCTCTTGTCACGTAAAGTTCGTAAAAGTCTACTAGCGGAAATGTCAGACATAGGATATGTTTTTCGACAAGTGATAAGATCATTTTACTCGCAAATGCCAGACTCATAAAACATAGATACATAAACATATAAACATAAACCTAGGTATTTTGTGGATCTATCATTAAGAAAAACCTTCAAAACATAATATTATACTCGCCATTAAATTATTTACAGGCAGAGTAATAATAGCCAGTGAACAAACATCTTGTCTTGTTGCGGTTTTTCTACAGTAGCACCAGATGCTGTTTGCACCTTCTAGGCCAAGACAATTTTTATACATCAACTGTACTTACTACTACAACAATAACACACAGGAGACAAACATGACAGGAGAAAAGGTGATGAATTATTTTAGGTTGTAATGATGATGGTGATGGTGACACTTAGAGGACAATGCGATTGTAAATTTTGAAAAGAGATTTAATAAAAACTCTATTCGCATTTTTATTTGCATTTTGTCTAAAACTTGAATTTGTTTGACATTGAATTGTTTATACGGGGTTATTATACAAAGAGTAGCCAAATTTTAAAATTAAGTTTAAATATATAAATAATGATATACAGTTATTGCAGTTTTTGAAAATACGATTAAACAAGGCTTTTACTTTATTTTGAAATTATCCCAAATTGAATGTTATTTATGGGCAACAACATTTTTGCCTACCGATCGACCCTTACGAACTGCGCACGCACACATTCGTATAATCAGTTAAAATAATGCATTACCACGTATTTTAAATTTAAAAGATAAAGAGACAGAATATTTGAGATTTTTTAAATTAATTTTTCTTCACCATTTGCCTATATTACTCATTCCAAACCTTCTCTGCAAATTTGGCATGTTATTGCAAAATAACCCTATATTAGCGACAAAGATCTGCGACACTATAACTCAGTTATCGACTACACATCGGCTTAGCATTGCTATATAGTTGTTTTTGGTTGTAATTGCTTCTTTTTGCATGCTTAACTTCACTATGACTTTGTAGAATTTACTAGTGGGATAAACTTTAAAAAAAATATATATTTGAAAATCTTATTTAACGTATATTGTGGTGGCAGCGTAAGACATCTTATTGCGTTTGTGTGTGTTGGGTGTCGTAAGTGGCGACTATGAAAATGTTAAAAAGATCTCATTGATTTCCACAATACACCGATGATGAGACGTAACGTCAAAGGACTTCTTTGAAGTTGAAGTTACACGGACAATTGAAATTGTTCAAACCTACAAAAATTGTATCTTGTAAAAGAAAAAAAATGCCAATTGTGACGTCACGACAACCGATGCCAACATATAGCAATAAGGGCATCCACGACTTTTGCTACCACCAGAGCGGCACCACTTAGAAATAAGGAAAGAATTTGTTAGAAAAGTGTATAGATTAATGTTTGTTTCATATTACTTACATTTTAAACGAATTAGATTGTAAACGGTTAAGTCAAACTGCGAATATTCCTAAAAGTGGAAGAATTAAAAAAAGTTGAAAATGTGTAAAAAATAATATAAAGAATACACCATTGAGGCATTGTTTTGTGTACATACATACACTAGAAACCGAAAAACTAATTATTAAATCGCAACTTTGCAATGATGATGACACTGTGTGACAAATAAGTTCACCGTAGTCCCAACTAGCGACATCTGGTGAGTGTAAGATTAATTAGCCCTCATTGTTGCTAGAGATACTGGGCGATGTGGAGCAACTTAATAAATTAGGCAGTATATTATTCGTATACCTACTGACACTAATTTACTTGAGAGAAGAACTATCGCTGGGCATGGTCGAGGTTATACCTGTGGTGGCGGCGGCGTTTTACTTTTTCTTTTGCTTTTATTATGCTAAAGTATCTAGCAAGACTAAAGCTTGAGTACTACTTTAACTAAGTCATTTTAAATTACTCTTTCCACTTACCACCGCCGCGTCAGTCGGCTGTAACCGCCGACCCCCGCAATATTGGGGCATATAAAATTAACTAAAATTTCCATATGAACTGAATGTTCGGCAATTCATATCGGCGACATTGAACAATACAAAATATATGAATCAATTAGAAGCAATACTGCCGAAACTATTGTTAATATTACCACAGAATAAATAATGGTACAAGTTACTGAAAATATTGTTTCAAAGTGCTCCACTACCTCCGGCTACTGTTGATGATAATTATTATATTACAAATATTAGATTCGATGATAATTTTTCCTCTATTGTGACATACAGATTAATGTTTATTACTTTCTCTATTGGGGTGCAATTACATCTGTATTGAAGTTGGGGCTTGTTGAAGAATTAGAATGGATGATACATTGAAAATGCGATTTACAATTTGATGTTTTGGTTTTTTGTAGGTATAAGTGTTCGTAAACTGTTCACTTCAATCAATCCAATGTCTATTAATTTTTGAACAGTGTACCAGTGCTTCCCGTGAAAGTACAGCACAGTATCATTCTGGTACCTGGATTGTCTAATTTACACAGTTCGTTGAATGTAAATTAACAATATAGTCGATCATATTGTGTTTTTATAGTCTTGTGGTATGCAATTAGAGTAGGTATTACTAAATTGGTTGCGAACGGGTACGCTGTTTTTATTACGTGATCGAAGAGCCATTGTAGAGGTGCGTCACTGATGCCCATATTCTGCAACCGTGAAGATTAAGAGACACTCCAAAGCATTTTTCTACTGCATCGAAATACATCGATATTTGATTGACCATACTAATTTCAACTTTTTTTTATTTGTTTGTTGGCAATTTTCTTTATTACTGTGAATAATTTTTATAAAGGAGATGAGATTGATAGTTGCTAATTATGCTCAGGTTGCAGATGTGTGTGATAAGTGGTGTTAGTTCGTGGGTACATATTTTTAATATTTTGGCCCTAATGCTATCATGTCCGAGGGTACTATTAGGTCTTAAGCTTTATACTGTGTCTGTCACTACCACTATGTGCGTTGGGAGAAGGAACATTGATTTATGTGAGCCTTGGGGTGTTGCATCTTTTGCTATTTCTAATTCCGTTTCACCGAGCTTGTTTTGCGTATTTTCCGCTAAGTTACTGCCAATGGTCGTAAAAAATCTATTGGCTATTTTAAGATCTACGTTTGGGCTGCAACTATATATAAGAGCTCATGCTTTCTCGTTTCTTTCATATCCATAATATGAAATTCCAAGTCTTTTAATTATTTTCTTTTATAACTCTTTCAATCAACAACTTAGCATACAGTTTTCAGTAGGCTAATTCCACGGTAGTTACAGAGCTCCTGTGACACTTTTCCCTTATACAGTGGGACTACAACGGCTTTGCACCTGCCTCCCGGTTCCCACCATAAATTAAAGAAAGTGTATACAGCAGGCTTGCCACAATCACATGACTAAAGAAACCACCAACCAACTATATATATTTATAGAGGAATCTACATATGAGTACATTTCTGTAGTAGTACCTACTTAATTCAGTAACAGAGCGCTGTTATCCGTATTTCGCTGGTTCATTCATTTTCGATGTCCGGTATTATGCGACTATTGTAAAGCTACAGCCTAGTGCCTACTGAATACTAAAAAGCCATGGTGCCCTCTATCGCCAGTGCTATACCTACTATTTCCCAAGATAATCCGACCAAAATAAAAAGGCGAGCGCCCGGCGCCTAGCCCGGCCCGGCGCCCGCCAGCCCTCCACTCCACCCATCGCCACCGCCAGTCATCGAGCGGCGGTCCTCTGAGGCGCTTTACTAACGAAGCTCCGTAAATTATATGTAACATTGATCAAATGTCATGTGCGTTTTTTACTAAGTTGTGAATAAAAACAAACAAGCCCATGGGATTTCAGTGACGTAATAGAGAATGCGAGCCCGTGCAGTGTAAATATTTTTATTAACCATTTTCTTTCCGTAATCCGAAATCGTTTTACTTTTGTGGTGTGTTTATGTTGGAAGCGCGGCGCCCGTTCCTTACGGCGTGCTGGAGGGACGTCGCCCTCGGATAGTCCCAATAGAGGTAAGGAGCTAAAACTAGATTATTTAATTTTTTTTATTATGGTGGTAATGTTTTTGAGCCGAGGGGCTGTATAAGCAGTGAATGATAATTTGGCCGAAAGCCGGTTCTCTACCGGGGGACAAAGATGTTCGAAAATAAAATCCGGTTACGAAACATTCGCTCTAATTATTTGATGTCTTTGTTAATAACGAAACGAATGAGGAATATACTAATTCTATGTTATAGATAATTATTCCACCGTTTCTAGTTCATAAGCTTTCCGTTATTGTAATAATTTTATGTTAAAATGCAATAAGGAGTTATCTGTCTATATAATATATTTATGTATTTTTTTAATTAATACAAAATCTTAATCAGAGAACCATAATGACATACCTACCTTTAAAAAAATACCCCAAGTAGTTACTACACATTAGTATTTTTTCCTGTATTGTGGAGGCGATTTACATTCATAAATTGCACAAGGACAAACAAACAAATACAAAACAAAGTACAAACATTTGTTCCGTGCAGGATTCGTAGCCGCGACCCTGAGCACCACATCCTAACGCTTAGCCAGTTCGATACGAAGCCGTCAAACGTTTACTTCGGGAATTAGTAGGTGTTGGGTACCTAACTAAGATGAGAAGGGTACAGTTAATACAAATAACAAGAAATAAAAACAATATAAAATAAAATAATGTGAAATATTTTTATTTTATATTGTTTTTACAATATATTTGACAAAGACAAGTATGTACTTGTCTTTGTCATTTTTTTAAATTGCCATAAAAATTTGTAAAAACAAAAGATTTCATTTGATAAATTTTTGTTAGTAACTGTTTATTACCGCTGTATTGAAGAACCACATACCGATTTCCCTTCAGCGCCGCGTCTCCGTGCTGGTTGTGTAAACCGTGTTGTATAAATTTGTGTAAAGCGTACACGCAAACTTGATGACTTCCAGCCTCTCGAACAAGCTGGTTTTGGCCCACATACGCACCCTTCGGCAAATCGTCCAGAAGACTCAAGAGTATAACCGACCGCTTTGTCTTGGTTATGTGGACAATGAGAAAGCCTCTGAGTCGGTCTAAATTTGGGCTGTTCTATCTCTTCAGCGCTGCCAGGCTGACTGTCGGTATATCAAAATGCTAAAGTTTTGTAGAGTGGAGCTACAATGGGTATTCAAGTGCAGGATCAGAAGAAACATAGGTATAACATATATGACGACAACGATGACGAGATGACGTTATATTTCCGAAAGTCTTCATCGCTAGGTTGTACTACCTTGGAAGACGTTTTCATGATGCGGAACTATAAAGGATTCGGTATCAACATCAATGGCGAGTACATCACTCACTCACTCACTCTCTTTATTATGGCAAAATCGCTGGAGAACCTCTGCATTATGCTCAATGTCCTTAATAGTGTCTTCTAAGGATTAGGTCTTAAAATGAATACACAAAGACAAGACAAAGGTCACGTGTAACATCTATATCTGACCTATGCCAATAGTTGTTGAACACGCTTGTAGTTGTTGATGGGTATGTTTACCTAGGACAAATTGTCCGACTAGGTAGATGATCCTACTTCGTTCGAGATGTCAATAGAGTTCCGGAGATTACGATAGGTACATCTAGTCACGTATACCTTAAAACTTGAAAACAAGAGTGTACAACCAGTGCTTCTTAAGTACCAATAATGACATGGGTAACGTGAGGAAGCAAGGTTGCTCAGCAAGCCATGGATAGGGTTATGCTCGGAGTTGTTGCGCGTGATAGACTCCGAATGAGGATTTTTGCAGTAGAACCAAAGTAACCGATATAGCCCAACGGATCAGTAAGCAGAAGTGGCAATGGGCCTGTCTTATAGTTCTAAAATTCGGCAACTGATGGGGCGAAAACTCTCTCGTGTGAAAAGCCTGATATGATTCGCAAGCGAAGAGCAGACCCCCACTAGATGGAGTGACAGCCTGGTAAGTGGTAAGATATGCAGAAATTCAGTACAGTCAGTCAGTAAGAGATATAGGTGGCTAAGAACCGGGAGTTTATTAATATTATATAAATCTCTGAAAATAGATAAATAGATTGGAAATTCACGTAGCAATCAAGTAGCAAACTGAAATCGACGTGGAAGATAAATTGAGCAGCAGAATTCAACTTTATAATTTCTGTCCTTAAAGATATGCGGGTAAAATATAGAACTTTAGAGTATGCTTGAAATGCAATTCAGGAACCCTTGCGCTAATTAATTACTCTGCATTATGCATAACGAGCTGCATTTTTGGGCAAAGAGAGCCTTATTTAATTAATTAAATTAATTACTTTACGATGATTTATCGTATAATTGCCTAAAAAGGTAAATGTAACAACAAGAATGTGCATAGATCGTTTATGGTAAAATCGAAATCATAGCAGTCACAAATATACAATATAAAATTATAAAACCACAGCGAACAGCGAACTAGTCAAAATGTAATGTTTCCATCAATCTGTCCATTTATTACAGCCTATAAAACTCCACTGCCGAACATAGGCCTCTCCCAGAGGATTTTGCCATTGTTTCCACGATTGGCAGGCGGGTTGGCAACCGAAGTTTTTTTATGATTTTGAGTCAGGAAGGTGATCCTGCATCTTCTGCTTTTGTTTTCCTTTGCAGCCTGTTACGATACCTAGGGGACGATATGGGGTACTGGATATTATTACACCGCAAGTTGTAGTTTCGCATTTTTATTATTTATTATTCTGTTATTTAGTGATTGAATATATCATCTTTCAGAGATCAAAGGTCAGAAAACATTGATCTTTCTCTTTTGGAATATGATTTTCTCATTTTATTATTAGGCTCTGCAATCCATCAATCCTTGTTCACCGAGTATCCAGTATAATTAATTAACTTTATTCATCCGTACTGTTTAACTTTGGGAAGCATTTTTTTTACTATTTTTAGAAAATTATTTGGCGAAACTACTGTCGTCACTTATGAATAATTCTTTTTAGTATTAAGCCTGTTTATTTATCAATATTTTAATGTAGGGACGAAACTACGTAAAGTATTGAATTTTATTTAGTGTAATAAACGAATATGTTTCATAAAACTTTAGTACGTACTTCTCAGCTTTTCAAGGAAACTATTTGCCCGATGGCCTCAGAAAATAGAATCACTAATTTAGAAAACACTTGCTCAGAATTATCGTACTAGTTTATTTCATGTTACGAATGCGGGTCTTTATTTATCTGTACAAAACCTAACAGGTTTACCTATTCGTGAAAAAAACATTAAAATTCTACTTGTCCTGTTTCGATGATGTACAAATTCTTATTGCATTGCGTTTGTAATATAGATGTAAGACGAATACGAACATTTTTTAAATGTCAACCTCACTTGCCCCAAATAGTAAATAATATCCAATCGGCTGACGGATGAGACTTATGTGATCGCATTATAGGCGAAAATGTACCTAGCTGAATCCGGATCCTTTAGCTTATGTGATGGAGAGCAGCATTGATGGTGCGAGTGTTTCAATTTTGCGTTCTCAACTTGCTCAATTGCTCAGTGAAGTATTGTGACCATTTAAGAAAGGCGTCTTTTCTAGTGCACTTTTGATGGGGTCTAGTATTTCAGTGGACTTGCGTTTAGCAATAAACTTGTAATATAATTTATATTAATAACAATTTACAACCCTTATTCTATAATCATGAATCGATTTCGTATATTATATATGTACTAGCTGACAGGGTTGGCTGATTTAAATCAGACTGATTTAAATCACGATTTAAATCACTTGCTTTTGATTAAAAAATTCATTGATTTAAATCAACATGTATAAATTAATGTAATAGACAGAAAATGAAATAAAACTGGCTTAAAATAAGGTAAAATATTTTGTTGTTTTATGTTATTCTTATTATTCTACTACAATAGTCTCATAAACTTTGGAAAATCAACAAAGACTGTAGCGATGAGGTCTGTCAGTCTCATAAACTTGGTAAAATCAATTTTTTTTAGAAATTCACCCTTAATATATGAACTGTAATTAATACACTACTCTTACTCAGTCTCATACATATCTATACAAATAAATAAAATTGAAGTGTCTGTTTGTAATGTCAAAATTACGGCTTTTTACTAAATGTATGTGAAAGTATATACGATACGTATAACAAAAACACATTTTTTTAAATTTTTGTCTCTTTGTTTCGGCTAATCTCTGAAACGGCTGGACCGATTTTGATGAGACTTGCAGTGGCAGATAGCTGATGTCATAAGGAGTAACGTAGGCTACTTTTATTTTAGAAAAAGAATTAGGGTACCGCGCAATAAAACTAAAACCTCAAATAACACATGGGCTTAGTCGCGAGGAACAGCTAGTGTATTCATAAACTTTTAATCCTACTATCTCAAAAAGTGTTACAAACTCGTGAATTTCGAAATATACAAAAAATATCAAAATAATTCAAAAAAATCTAAAAACATCATGATTTAAAAAAAAATCAGCATGATTTGATTAAAATTAAAAAAAAATCATGATTTTTCCATCCCTGCTAACTGACCAGGCAGACGTTATTCTGCCCTTTCCGACGACCATTTGCTTTCCTAAAAAAAAAAAACTCCTGTAATTAGAAATAAAAAAAACTGAGGGTCACTTATCGGGATAAAAACTATACTAGTTGGACCGAAATGCACACAGTGTGCAAAATTTCATTGAAATCAGTTCAGTAGTTTAGGAGTTCATAGCGGACAAACAATGTGACACGAAATTTTAATAATACATAATATATAAAGATATTACAGTATTTACATGCACTTGCACCTGCTAAATATTTCGTCAACCAGTGTTGACTGGCAGAGAATGTAATAATGCCGTTAGGCATTCAGTTTGCCCTTTGTTACCTTATTCATAAAAATGTAACTATAAATTTTGGATTGGACATTATGCAAACCAATACTAATCCGATTGCGATGAAACATGGGTGAGTTGGAGTGCGCGCGCCCGCTTTGCCACTTTTAGGTCGGCCTAGGTTCGGCCTAGAAATCCGTCTGCGTACTCGTAGATATCATCCTTTACCTAATTCCGCCACCAAACAAGAGTGCCCGCACTGCTGCGTTCTGCGCTGAGGTATACTCTTCAGATCAGAACGCAACAGTAGTAATACAAGATATAAGTACATATCTTTTATTAGCTACTGCACGGCTAGCATGGGCTGGAGACAAAAAATTTATCCCTCGATTATATCCACTGACCAGAGATAAAATTATCTTGTCCTTATGCCAAAGCACGGCAACGGGGAGAAGTATATCCCCGTTTGACATAATGAGTAGATATATATCCCCCGTCCGTACTATGGAGCCAATTGAAAGACAAAATTATTAATATAATTGACATTTGAAAGGGACAATTTTATCCTAGTTCATTGGACGTGGGTTTAGGTTTATATCCATACAAAAAATCTAAGTCTAAGTCCCATATACTGTAGATATTATATCCACCGGTGTGCCCATGCTCGAAAGATGGATAAAACTAAGCGAGGGGACAGTATGCCGGGAATATATAGATAGTCAACTATGATCATCTTTGTACTTAGTTGGTATGTAAATGGTGTTATTTTCAAAATCGAAAAGTTGTTTTTAATATTTTTGACCACTACTAGTACATCAAGTCTGATTTGAAAATAAATCCTTCAGTTACGATCTTCCTATTTGGGGCCATTTTTAGTTGTTTTATCGGTCCAATCGCGAACTCATTTATTATGCTCATTATCAAGAAAGCCCACGTATTTTGACGCGCAACTATGGAACCTTACTACCTAGTTATTCTATTAGTAGAGGTAGCTCTACTAATAGAATAAGTAATAGAGAGATACTATAATTACAGGCTGTGGGGATTCCATCTTAGTTTTTAAAGATGACAATTCTGTAGACTTCTTGTTTGTAGTTGATTGCCGTTGTTCTCAGGCTCTAGTAGCCACATACTATCAGGCGCACTGCAAGTTCGTTTATCCCAGTTGTGTTTATGTATCAAAAATTATAGTAAATTTTAAATGCAAACTGTAACCTTATTTCATAAGTCGAGGTTTATCTGAATTGTACTGAATTAATAATGGGTATTATTTACACTACAAAACTATTCTTTTTGTGTTTCTAAGTTAATAAGAATCGAACGTGAATTTTTCATTGCTTATTTAAGTATTTAACTTAAGACGAAACCCAAAAAAGAAATATCGAAGGTCAGAAGTAGGAGAAACCTCGTAAAAATAAACTTGGTCTGTGTCCTGAATCGATACTAAGCTTTTAATTCAATAATCAGTCTTTGTGTTACATTACATGTAATCTGAAATTTATGTATTACTAGAACTAACAGAGAAACTACTGGAATTCCGTTTAAATATGTATTTACATTGAAAACTTCATCCCCTATTTTCTACTCTTGGGGTTAAAAACTTCTTTATATTTATCTGGAACTCCTAAAGTATAAACTAATTAATAAAATAAGATTCATTAAAATCGGTTACATTCGAATACGAATATCTAATATCGGATACGCGTCGAATATAGTATAATTACTCGTTTTTGCAACTCGTTCAATAAATGCGTAGGTACGTTATGTATGTAATCAAAACTTAAAATTAAATTTTTTGCGAGATATATTTCAAATGTGTACACATTTGAAATATATCTCGCATTGATTTTAAATTTTGCCAATAAAAGTTTTTCATATGACAGTACAATAATGACGCCATTATTGCGTTGATTTCATGTTGAAAGGTTTACATAATGAGGTGGTGATAAGCCGAACTTACTGTACATATAATGGTAACTAGCTACTGCAGCCCATAGACACCTGTAACCAACGTCAAACCAAATAAAAATAAATAAAACCTGTAATTATATTGGCTTTGTATACCCTTAGGACCGGAACGCGGCAGTGCACGCAATGCTCGGTGGCAAAAATAGTTAAGAGGGTGGTACCTAGCCAGACGGTATACTAGGTAGACGAATGGGTCGGCTCGACTGGGGAGGGACCACGCTCTCACAGAATACCAGCGTAAAATAGCAGCTTAACGCTGCTGTGTTTCCTTTGGTGAATGTAGAGAACAGCTGAGTCTTTTTACTAAAAATGAGGCACTCCATCTTACTCCTCAGGGGTAACGCATCTGCATTTTGATTCGTAATAGAGAAAAAATGTAGATGTCTATGGGCCACAGCATCCACTTACCATCAGGTGAACTGTGTGCTCGTTTGTCACCCTTATTCTATATTAAAAAAATGCGAGATTATTCGCATTATTAAAAAAAACGGATTTTATTCAGACTAAGGATTTTAACAGGACTGTCAAACCGATGTATTGCACGTTTGTACATATAATACATATTGTATATACTAATAATATCCTCCAGACCGAATTTCGATCTCAACAGAGACTGCTCTCATCTGCGCAGGGCAGCATTATAGTGCCCAACTGCAGCCCAAGCACAGGTGCAATTTCTATCCCCTCACTCTCATACTCGTAGTCTGATGGGACGGTAATAGGACACGACCAGAGAGAGATCAGGCGCAGGACCCAGGAAGCCACGAGTTTATTTAACGTAACGTGTTTATGCATTTAATTTTATTTGTAAATTAAAGGTGCAGTATTTTATGTACTCCTTACGTTTATTATAATATATAAAAGCGTTATGTAAATAACTATTTAGTGTTCATGATTGCTCGGATTAAATTTGTAAAAAAATGTTTTATCACATATTATTGCCATATTAGAGGAGTAGTGGGGGTTAATTTAACCCAACTTTGACCCCCGCTGGCACCATTGATATTTATAACAACAATCTTATGTGATGTTTTAACCATGTCTTGCATCTCTAAAAATGTAAAAATATTTCGAGGCCATGTGCAGGCTTCCAATATGAATAGCGTCAGACTCATCCCTGTTTCATAACTCTCACAGGAATGAGAGGAGATCAGTGCAAAGTAGTGGGACGTTTACAGCGTTTTTAAGTGATGGTAAAAGCCTTACACGGAGGCGTCGTCATAGCTTAAATTATTTGTAAAATGATTTATTTATTTATTTTTATTATAACCGTTATTATAATAGATCATCTACGAGCATAAGTCAGAATCCTCAGCATCATTCATTCTGGTCCTCAGGGGTGACAACACATCCGCGGTTCTTTGCCGAAGTTGGTGGCAGGTGTCCTAAGCCTGCAGTAGCCACTTACCAAGTGGACTTTCAGTATCTCATATCCATTTTTTTATAGAAGAGGGGGCAAACGAGAGAGCTCACCTGATGATAAGTGTCGACCGCCGACCATAAACATGCAACGTCAGGGCAATTGCAGTTTTATACGTGGTAGAGCCATGCTGCAGCTATATTAGTAGTATAGTTGTAGCACGAATGGGTCGGCTGGACCGGGGAAGGACCACGCTCTCACAGAATCATCATTTCATCATCATCATTACAGCCCTTCACAAGTCCACTGCTGAACATAGGCCTCCCCCAAAGAATGCCACAAAGCACGGTCCTGAGCCACCTGCATCCATCGACTTCCTGCATATCTTACCAGGTCGTCACTCCATCTAGTGGGGGGACGCCCTACACTTCGCCTGCCGGTACGAGGCTGCCACTCGAGAACCTTTCTTCCCCATCGGTTGTCGGTTCTTCGAGCTATATGGCCGGCCCATTGCCACTTCAGCTTACTAATCCGTTGGGCTATGTCGGTCACTCTAGTTCTACTGCGGATATCCTCATTTCTGAGTTTATCACGCAGAGAAACTCCGAGCATAGCCCTCTCCATAGCTCGCTGAGCGACCTTGAGCTTCCTCATCCGGCCAGCAGTGAAGGACCACGTCTCAGTTCCGTATGTCATCACTGGCAACACGCACTGGGTGTACAGTCTCGTTTTCAAGTTTTGAGGTATACCTGACGAGAAGATGTGCCGTAATTTCCCGAACGCTGCCCAACCGAGTTGAATCCGTCGATTGACCTCTCGGTCGAAGTTGGACTTACCTAGTCGGACTATTTGTCCCAGGTAAACATACTCGTCAACAACTTCGAGCTTAGTGTTCCCAACAACTACCGGCATAGGTGTGACATGGACATTAAACATGATCTTTGTTTTGTCCATGTTCATCTTAAGACCTATCCGTTGGGAAACACTATTGAGGTCATTGAGCATAGTGCTTAGGTCCTCCAGCGATTCTGCCATAAGGACTATATCGTCGGCAAATCGAAGGTGAGTGATGTACTCGCCATTGATGTTGATACCGTATCCTTTCCAGTCCAGAAGCTTGAAAACATCTTCCAATGCAGCGGTAAAGAGTTTCGGGGATATGACGTCACCCTGTCTTACACCTCTCTGCAATTGGATAGGTTTCGTACTCTGGTTCTGTACTCGGATAGCCATCGTAGCCCTACTGTACAAGCACTTCAACACTTCGATATACCGACAGTCAACTTGGCATCGCTGAAGGGACTGCAGCACCGCCCAAATTTCGACGGAATCAAAGGCTTTCTCATAGTCCACATACGCCAGACATAGTGGCAAATTGTACTCCTCGGACTTCTGTACAATTTGCCGAAGGGTATGTATGTGGTCTATGGTGCTAAAGCCTTTTCGGAAACCGGCTTGTTCGGGAGGCTGGAAGTCGTCAAGTCTGCGCGCGAGACGATTCGTAATGACTCTCGAAAACAGCACGTAGACGCGGCTCAGAAGGGAAATCGGTCTGTAGTTCTTCAAGAGAGCGTTGTCGCCTTTCTTGAAGAACAAGACCACCGCACTTCTGCTCCACGCCTCCGGTGTAATGCCACCATGGAGGACGGAATTAAAGAGCTTCTGAAGGACTTCAAGTACCGGTTTTCCACCCGCTTTCAGAAGCTCCGCTGTAATTCCATCCTCGCCTGGGGCCTTGCCGTTTTTAAGGTGCTGGAGAGCCATTCTAATCTCGCTCAGACTGACGTCCGGGATATCATCGGAATAATGTCGGATAAGACTCGCTCTTGGATCGTTACTCACACTTGCGTGCGGCTCCAACGATGACGTGTACAGCTGCCCATAGAACCTCTCAATCTCACTCAAAATCTCAGGTGCCCCGGAAACGATGCTGCCACATTCTGTCTTCAGCTTTGACAGTTGGCACTTTCTGGCAGACAGATCTCTGGCAAAGACTTTGGAGCCTTGGTTCCGCTCGATCGCTTCTTCAATACGAGCTGTATTGAAGTTGCGTAAGTCCCGCCGCATGCATTTGGAGATCTGTCTGTTCAGTTGCCTGTATGCTGTTAAATCTGTTGAAGAATGTAGCTTCATCTCCCGTCTAACAGCCATGAGATTAAGAGTGTGATTGGAGAGTTTTTGTGTTCTTCTGCGGCGGGTCTTGCAGAACTTAGCTCCGACCGCATGGACAGTTTCCACGAGCTTGTCATTCAAATCGTCCACTTCATTGCAGTCTTCTAGGCACTGAAAACGGTTTTGTAACTCGAGCTGAAAGGTTTCGGGACTTTGGATCAGAGCACGAGGGGGACGGAGCGTTGACTTCATTAGACGAGACCTCTCCAACTTAACGTTTAGGTTCAGTGTGCCTCTAACCATTCGGTGATCGCTGCCGGTTTTCACCCTCGCGATCACTGAGACATCACTGAACAGTTGTCGTCTGGTCGTCATAATGAAGTCAATCTCATTTTTTGTCGAACCGTCGGGGCTCGACCAGGTCCACTTCCTGTGGGGCCGCTTCTGGAAGAAAGAGTTCATCATGAAGAGTCCCTCTTTCTCCATGAAGTCAGCCAACTGCTGGCCCCTTGGGTTCCGTTGCCCTATTCCAAATTTCCCTACTTTCAGCTCACCGTTCTCTCTTGTGCCTAGTTTTGCATTGAAGTCTCCCATTAACACCGTATATTGAGTTTTGGAGGAATGCATGGCTCTAGATATATCCTCATACATTTCCTCCACCTCCTGATCGGGGTGTGCCGAGGTTGGTGCGTAAACCTGTATGACCTTCAGCGAATACCGTTTGGTGATTCTGAGTATAAGGTACGCAACCCTCGTCGACACACTCTCAATCTTTACAACGTTGTTAACGAGAGACTTGTGGACGATAAATCCGACACCTCCTTGGGACAGATGGTCGCCCTCCCGGTAATAGAGCAAGTTGCCGGATTCGAGGATTACCGTGTCCTCCCCCTCTCTTCGGACTTTGGATAATCCTATAATATGCCAGCGTAACTTGTCTATCTCTTCTTCCAGCTCCACAATCTTCTCGTCAGTCCTCAGGGTGCGTGCGTTGTATGTTGCCAGGTCGAGTCGTCGTAGGTGGCAACCGAACCTCCACCGGAGATTCTTAGCACCCCCTGCCCCGCCGTTACCATGGTCGCCACCGTAGCCAGGAATAGCGGGGCCGCCGGGGACTGGGGGCCGTTTATTATTGTCATTGCTCATGGGGGGTATATTGCCATAGTTGCCACGCTTGGCGAGCGGGTTGGCAACCGCAGTTTTTTATTGTTTTTTGTTGTTTATCTCACAGAATACCAGCGTAAAATAGCAGTTTAACACTGCTTTGTTTCGTATGGTGAGTGTAGAGAATCGGAGATCCTTTTTACTGGAAAAGAGGCATTCCAACTTAGTCCTCACGGGTGACAACGCATCTGCATTTTGATTCGCGAACGAGGATAAATGTAGATGTCTATGGGTCACAGCAACCACTTACCATCAGGTGGACTGTGTGCTCGTTTGTCACCCTATTCCTATAAAAAAAAAGTTGGTTGTCGGCCTTTTAAAAAATAATTAATGCCGACGATAATATTATAGTCGACAGAGTTATGGTTTCATTTGCACTTTAGCGTTTTAGTCCGTCAAAATAATTGTTTTAATAAGCACTTTAAACAGTTAATACGGTAAAGAATCATAAAACACTGGTGATGAGGTCATTGCTCAAATATGACGTAAGCCTTTACTGGTTAAACTAGAAGTGAAGTTATACGAAACAGGCGTATTTTTTAAATTTAAATAATAAAGTTTGTCCAACTTTTAAAACAGCCGTCAGCCATTGTATTCGTATCTCAGGATGTATGGAGATTATTACATTAATTTTAACACATTGACAAAAGTGGCTTCATTATATTAAAATATTACGCTATCATTATAATTTAGACTCACTGTGTCAGACAAATACGGAAGAAAGCACGACACACCTGCAATGTTTTACACGAACCGTTTTGAGCTATTTCGAAACGTAACGCAAAAACTACACCTGCCTAGTTTGCTTGTCTAACCAGGCCTTTTTTTAAAAATCCCAAATTTCATTAATAAACCCATTTAAGGTCTGACGTGAAATTCTCACTCCCTGAAGAAGTTTTTTAGTTGATTTAGAAATTTGAAATTTAGTATCAAGTTAAGTAGATGATCAGGCGTATTACAAGGGAAAAAAAAAAATCTGAAAACCACAAATTTCCAAAATTCGGCGTCGACTAAATTCTTGGTTGAAGTTAATTTTAAGTACTAAATTATTTAATTAGTAATAGTAATAAAAAGTCGGTTAAGTGCGAGGCGGACATGGCTCCGTTAGGGTTTCGTACATATTATAAAGACTACTAAATCTATTCATCCAACCTAACAAAGTATATAATTGTATTACACACTAAACATTATTGATTCAATATTCGGTTTTAGAACAACACTTTACATAAAATCGTGCTTATTAATTACATTGTTTTCGTCACAACTTACTTGCAAACTACGTTATGAATCGGTGTTTCCAGTATTTGTTATTTAACATTATATATGGCACATAATTTATAAAAAATTTCAATTAGTAACTATTTAGTTTAATTATTGAGGTAGACCTCTTAACAAAAGCGGCCTGTACTGACAAATTTGACGGCCCTATTTCTTTATTTTTTAAGTTAAAAAGGAATAAAAATGTATTTGTACTCTACTCAATGAGCTTTAGACTATGACACCCCATAGGTGATGATAAAATAAAGATAAGTAAAGTTAGAGCCTATATATACGCCCCACATCTGGGCACAAGCCTCGTTCCATTTCTGAGAGAATTTAGGACAAAGAAATGACCGCTACCGCTGCGCGTGTCTTCAAAATATTTTTTTTCAATATCTCAGATTTGCTAATTTCTTTACGATGTTTTCTTTCATACTTGCTACACAGGTTACTATGCATACTGTAAACTTAACAGCGTACGCTTGCTGATGTAAAGATTAGAAAAAAAAATACTTCTTTACATGGATGGGTTCGGGTTGGGTTGGAGTATTTTAGGTTTAAGTAATTTAATTAAATTTCTAATTATATATTCGGTTTTGGCGAACAATCTACTTCAAATATCCAAATTTCAGGCCTAACTAATTCTGTCTACGAGCTAGAGATTAGAGATCCGTGACATACGGGCATACGGACAGACAGTCGGACATCATTGTGACTTTAATATAAGTTTAATAAGCTCCGTTTCACCCTTTGGGTACGGAATTCTAAAATACTGTCTTTTATTTCTTTTTGGGTTTAACGAACCGTGTCAGAATTTCATACAAACCACAGTCAGTATACCTCATGGTAAGAGGATGCTGTGGACCACAGACATTTATCTATCCTGGGTTAAGAATGAAAATATACATAGATACGTTGTCACTCTCGTAGACTATGATGGAAAGCTTCGTTACAAGTAATAATTGCCTTCCGTTCACTTCACTCACCATACTTGCCAGAAACTCGTCCGTCAGTCAGCTGCAGGGTGCACCACATACTGGTATGGTACTTATATCCCTGTTTCCCTTATAACCTAAAAAATAATAAATTTAATTAAATACTTAGTTAAAAAAATTATATTACCTGCTTTGAAAATCTCAACAGTAAGAATCGTTTCTGAAATAACGCTGTATGTATCTTTGTACAGCGTCACGTTCCCGTCAGACTCGCCAGCCATGTTAAATGTCGGGAGTAATTACATTTTGAGGAAACGTGCACTTAGAACTTGTTTTAATATTATAAAAGAACAGAGCGTCGAGAAAATGAGACTGTTCTCAAAGAGGTTACGGTGCGTGCATCTTTTATCATAATAAACTGCTTTACTATAAAAATAATACTTATATCTTGTTCGTGGTTAGTTTGCAACAATTAACTGGTGAACGGTAGAATGGGGAATATTATTATAGTATCGTTGTTAACATACAGTACACAACGCACACATTGAAAGTTAGTTATTATAAAAGAATTGTCAATTGACCACATTATTTTACTGTCACTGATGGAGTGAGATGACATTTATATTATAATTTATTAATTGATAAAGTTTTACAGTGATGGAATTAAAATTGTTACTAAATACTGTTTAGTACTTAACAATTTTAATTCCATAATTATACTCGTATAGTGACGGTGTAAGAATATCCACTACCCCATATCATCCCGTGGGTGTCGTAAAAGGCGACAGAGGGAAACAAACCAAGAGATGGGCAGCAGAATCTTCCTAATAACAACTAGAATAAAAAACTGCGGTTGCCAAGCCACATGCCAAGCGTGGCAACTATGGCAAACCCCCTTGCATTCTATGTTGAGGCCCATGTTCTGCAGTAAACTTTGATAGGCTATATTAAAAAAAAAACATGTTATTATCCAACTTACGAAAAAAAAAGATTTACCAAAGTATAAAATGAAAAGTCTTATCGTTAGTAAAAATATTGCTGGCTAAATCTAAACCGTCAGTTTGTAAACTATTATTTATTTATTCTGTACCAACGTATATTTTATTAAACAGTTTCATGTTCATTTGAATAAAGTATAAACATTATTTCTATGATTGTAAATATTTTAATGTTTGCTCTTTAGGACTGTTATTACGCAAACGACTTCCGACAGCTTTCATTAATTTAGTAATTTATTGTAGTACTTAGGTGTGTAGTTTCGCGTCTTATTAAAAATTATCGATTATATATAAAAATTATCTGTAAAAAATAAACAGCTGTAATTGTTCCACAAAAAACATATCCGTTTTCCTTCATCAAAACTTCTTGTGGTTGGATGACAAATATCTTAAGATGTTTGGTTTATATGACGAAATAAAAGGTGATGTGTGAATGTGATGGTCGTGTAAGAAAATCTACTCCTTTTCGCTCTGTAGATTTCATAAAAAAGAAAATATTGACATGATATATATACGATGATAAGCGAATACTGCGGCTTATAGGAAAAAATGCAGATGTATGACGAAACATAGCGGCACGTGCTATTTTACACTGGTATTCTATGACCGCGTGGTTCATCTGTGCTTGCGAGTTGAGACCGACGGCCGACCTATTCGTGCCGTAGCCATAATTACAACAACATCGGATTGAATCTACCACGTAATATCATCTAGTTATTTGACGTTGAAAAACCTAATAAACCTTCTCAGAAATAAGAGGAGGCCGGTCCCAGGGACGTAACTTTTAAAATCCAGCTGGGAATTGATCCCGAAGTACTAGCCACAGATGTTCTGGTCAACAAAAAATTTATTGTATAATATTTAGAAATACTATATGAGAAATTTTTCTTTCGTCTACATTTCAAAAGACACGGTTACGAAACGGTTCTCGGTCTATATAACGGTTTGTTTGATATTACCTAAGTTTATGGATTAAATAGACTCGAAAAAGGCAATTCCTTGTAGTTGCTTACGGCTGACATGACTAGGACTGACATTGTTTTTTTCAACAATTCTTACAATTAATGTTTGTGGCCACAACTAAATTGTGAAATCACTAATAACAAGGTTCAAAGGAAAAGCAAAGTTAGATATTATGCCAGTGTGATTGAATCAAACTGAATCTTAAACTGAAGAAAAAATAATTTTTTCAACTTGAGATTTTCTTCTTTTTCTGATGTACAGGTTTCGTTTCAATTTTTGGTGATCAGTTAAAATCACGTTTCTTTTGTGCTTATGAACTATTACTTTTTTATATAAGAGGCAGCAAACGAGCATGCGGTTCAGCTGATGGTGACTACCACTGCCCATGAATAACTCCAACATCGGGGGAGTTGCAGGTGTAGAAGTAAAACGGAGTGGATATTTTTATAATTAAAGAGCTTAAAAGTATCTAATACTAATTGTTTTTGGCAGTCATTCCTTTACTTTATTGGATTTAAACATGTGACTTTTACGATGTGAAGCATGAAGCGATGGTTTCTTTTAATCAGAAGCAGTATTCTTGTGCATGCTATAAAACAGTAGTAACCCACCACTTTGTTTACAAGTCTTCTGGTTTGCAAAGTACCACAACAGGATTTATAAACTCATAAAGTTGTTTCTGTTGGAGTATTGCCGAAATGTCAGTATTTTAAAAACAACGTTCGTTTCCTTGAGCGGCGTGTTCTATGTACTAACAAGGTTTTATTTATTTTAAACAAATCATTAGTTGAATTGTTTTGCGAAACAAACGTATATCATTATTTGATACACTGCCTTAGCACCGACTTCGAAAGCTTTTAAATTATCTGGAAATCATTTTTAGGGTTCCGTACTCAAAGGATAAGCAACGGTACCCTATTACTAAGCCTTCCCTGTCCGTCCGTCCGTCTGTCAGTCAGTGGGCTGTAGCTCATGATCCGTTATAGGTCGACAGTTGAAATTTTCACAGAATGTGTATTTCTGTTGTAAATAAAAATTAAAATATATTAAAAATTAAAAGAGGCTCCCCTAATAGAAACGTGTATTACGATGGTACGGAATAACGGAACCCTTCAGGCGCAAGTCCGACTCGCTCTGGGACGGGTTTTTTTTAGTTTTTGTATTCAGATGTTGCTTTTTAAAACCTTTTGAGTTGACATAATAATAATACAAGCTCATAGTGATAACTAAAACGTCGTACGTTAGAAAAAGCGGGTGGAATTTTTGTTTCAAATTTAAACAGGATCCTCGAAGTATATGATCTATTCAATAAAAATAAACAATTAAATTGGTTTACAATCGAATATTGTAAAAAATGCGGTCGAATTGATGACCTCCTCCTTTTTTGAAGTCGGTTAAAAGGGCCTTTATTCCTTTGGCATTGTTAAAGATAAAATAATAATTCGTGTGGGTAGATAAAAATATATTCGTTATGTTTCAATACGTATTTTGTGATATTTGTATTTGTAAAATTTATCCAATCTGTATCGGTAAACAGAGTTTTGTTGTGAATGTGGCATTTATTTTGAAATTTTATTCTACTCTTAAATTAAAATATCTGTAGATTATTATTATGCTAAGGTTTACTGCCTAGGGTTACATTACAACAACACCAGGTGGAATTGTAGTCAAGCACGACGGGGTCAGACGTGCTGTCTGTCATTGTTCTGGTTTATATACTCGTATTTTTGTATTACGGGGGTGATCATCATCCTAAACTGATCCCTCGGTGTTATTCGAGTTAACTAAAATACTTTTAACGTTTGTTAGCGGCTTAGTAATGACGATTTTAAAGCTTTTTGTATGTTAATACACAAAACATTTCAAAATCGTAGATAAGATTTCACAGCGTATAAAATATTCTACAGACATCGTTAAAAATGATTGAAATCGTGCTAAATTTTATTTTTTATAAGTTTCTATATTTAAGCCAAGCGGCTCCGTACTTGATGGAATGACGATCTGATAAGAGGAAGTTGACGTATACAGGTGGCTCAGTACTTCGTGGCATAATTTTGGCAAAGCTTACGTTCAGCAGTGGAATTGTGAAGGGTTGTAATGATGATGATGATAATATCGTTATATATAATGATATTGTAGTATATTATGCAATTTAGTCAAGATAGTAATAAAGTGACACGAATTGTTTTTGGTTATAACGGTTTATGTATTTTTTTTTAAATAACAAATTAATTTACTAATAGTATCAGTTTCAAATTAAAAATTAATTATAAATATATGACTATTGCTTAATTTTATGATGGAAACAACATTCACATAATGATTTCTTCTAATTACAAGAATACTATAATCTCCCGACGTCAAATCAAATGCGATAAAATAAAATAAAACTACTTTTACGGATTTTTTCGCGTTTAATTAACTTATCTTATTTTTATTAATTCCCGACGAAAGTCACGGGAGACTGAGGTGATTGACGGCCCGATGTCAGAGTTAACCCGGAATACCTTCAGCTTTTTAATTATTAATTTTGGTCCGATCTACGCAGGATGAACTTACTGTGTCTTGAAGTCAGTTAGTGGTATGCTTGGGTTTAGTTTTAATTTTATTAATTACAGGATCCCAAGCAGGTGGTAGTACCCAGCCTCCCTCTCTATTGAAATTAGGATGTTTTTTAATTTCAATAGCCTCACGTATCATCCTGATAGCACCCAGCCTCTATTGAAAATTAGGATGTTTTTTTAATTTCAATAGCCTCACGTATCATCCTTGGCAGGAATCGATGTTCTTTCGCGAGAATTTGTGGTTTATCAAAATAGCGACAAAATCAGTAAAATTTTATTCAACAGCACCCACACTAATTCATTACGACAGTATTTCGGCGACTCATTAACATTTTAAACTTTAACCTATTATAAACTTTGCAACTACCGTTTGCAATGATACGAGAAAACTAATAGCTAAATAATTTCAAGGTAAGGTATCATCTTTTATTCTTTGTTTAATAAGTTGTCCCCTAAGTTGATTGCCTTGAGCAATACTGTTTGTACGTAGGCATGTGTACCGCCGTGCATGCCACGTGAGTATTGTTGTAAGGTTTCCTTTCGGAACCATACAGTGAATATTAACCATTAACATTATGTTGCTAGGGATCAGACTGAACATGTGCGACGTACGAATACGTATTGTCAATTGCATTTTATTTTAGAGGTCGTACACTTGGGCGACATTGTAGACTTTTCATTCATTTGCGTTTGCTTCGGCTCTCATGTTGAACCAACGTATTTAGTGTAATTCTAGATCACTATTAGGAGCACACATACGAGGCTGCGTTTTTAAGTTCGCGGAATGGGGTGTAAGGAGTGGAAATGAAAATCCAAATTTATTTTTCCTTTTCAATATATTCACCTGCTACCCTAATACATTTTTCGGATCTTTTAATTAACTTATGTATACCCTCAAAAAAATAATTTGTCTTTGTCTAAAAAATACGCCGAAACTGCTTCCTTCACTTCTTCATCACTTAAATTTTTTTTCCCACGAAGTTCTTTTTTAACTTTGGAAATAGATAATAATCACTGAGAGCCAGGTCAGGACTATAGAGTGGGTGTGGCAAAATTTCGAAGCCCACCTTCTGCAGGGCAGCCATCGCAACATGGCACTTATGAACAGGCGCGTTGTCGTGCAGAAGAAGGATTCCTTTGGTCAATTTTCCCCTTCTTTTCTCCTTTATGGCTTCCTTCAATTGTTCTAAGATGGAATCGTAGTAATTTCCGGTTATGGAGACATCTTTATCATTATAATTAATCAACAGGATTCCTTCTGCGTCCCAAAAGACTGTCGCCATGATTTTCTCAGCCGATTGTGCCACCTTAAATTTCTTGGGTGGTGGTGTGCCTTTTTTGTGCCACTGCATAGAGTCCTGTTTGAACTCAGGTTCGTAATGGTGAACCCAAGATTCGTCACCAGTAACAATTCGAGCCAACACTCCATCTTTGTCTTCCATACAGAGGTTTAAAAATGCACGAGAACACTCCACGCGCAATTGCTTTTGAGGCGCCGTGAGCAATCTAAGCACCAAGCCAAGATGATCATGAAGAATTTTGAAAATGACTGTATCTGATACTCCAACCATTTCTGCGAGCTGTTTTTTCGTTAGGCGGGCATCTTCTAATATAAATTTTTCAACTTTTTAAATAATTTGCGAAGTGGTCACCTCGATCGACCTTCCTGGCCGTGGGTCGTCTTCAAGTGACTCTCTGCCGTGTTTAAAAAGGGTATGCCACTTGTAAACCATAGTTTTACTTGGACAAGAGTCTCCGTAAACGGATGACATCTCTTCCAGTATAGTCTGAACTGAGTCTCCGCGCTTGATAAGGAACTTTATAACGGCACGGAACTCGATTTTCTCCATATTCATTTTTCACAATTTCTTTCCGATTGACTTGTTTGATTGACGATAACTCAAAGAGTAATGATCTAAAAATCGGCCAAGGGCGAGTCGGACTCACGCATGAAGGGTTCCGTACCATCACACAAGATTTAATACTATGCAGGTATACTTTTTAATTATAATTTTATTTTATTATAATTTTTTAGCGAATACTTGTTGCCATTATTAAGATCGAGCAAAATGCCCAAAATAAACACGTTTCCATTAAGGGAGCCCCCTTTAATTTTTAATTTATTTTTATTTTTATTATTTGTTTTTATAGTGGCAACAGAAATACATATTCTGGGAAAGTTTCAACTTATTACGGGTTATGAGATACAACCCGCTGACAGAGACGGACGGACGGACGGGCAGAGGAGGCTTAGTAGTTGGTTACCCTTCGAGTACGGAACCCTAAAAAAGATTAAATGCGTATTGTTATTGTGCTGGTGTTAGGTTTCAGATATGCTGATTATCTGTAATGTTTTCTTTATAATTTCAATCAAAATTTTTCTTTCAAAGAATAATTAAGTAAAATAATTTCACATTATGAGGCTTTTCTATACACTATGTCAAAGCACCGACATCAGAATGTGAAACTATTTTATTCTTTATAGTTGAGTCGGCTTTTACTTTTTTAAACTTATTTCTTTAGTTTTAGTTAATTACTTAAAACGTTAGGATTAGGCTTAATACAGGCTACTTTGAAGGTTGTTATTTCTAAAGTTAAGCCTAATTACTCAATGTGCGGAAATGGTACCTCATAATTATTGCAAAAGATCGTTGATTCCTATTAATGTCCTTTCAATTTTACGTATGTTTACTCGTATTTGTTTATATCGTTTAAACATCAGGAAATTACACAATAATATACATATATCTAAATATTATGTTAATAAATTTGAGGAATCTCTCTGTAATATCGAAATAATGACTGTCTGTCCGGGATATTCTTCGGAATGGCTGAATCGATTGTAATGAAACTTAACAAATATATAGTTGTTAATTTTAGAAAAAACGAAAATATGTTAAAATAAATGGTGTTTAATTATTTTGAATCTAAATAACGCCACATTAATAGTTCCTACCCAAGCAAAACCGGGGCGAATCGCTAGTTTGTAACAATAAAACATGTATAGCTATTTTAAAAAAATTTGTCTGTCTGTATGTCCGGGGTAATCGTTCTTAAACGTGGTAGAGCCATGCTGCAGCTATATTAGTAGTATAGTTTTAGCACGAATGGGTCGGCTCGACCGGGGAAGAACCACGCTCTCACAGAATACCAGCGTAAAATAGCAGCTTAACACTGCTGTGTTTCGTATGGTGAGTGTAGAGAACCGGAGACCCTTTTTACTGAAAAAGAAGCATTCCATCTTAGTCCTCACGGGTGACGACGCATCTGCATTTTCATTCGCAAACGAGGATAGATGTAGATGTCCATACGCCACAGCGACCACTTACCATCAGGTGGTCTGTGTGCTCGTTTGTCACCCTATCCTATAAAAAAAAATCTTCGGAATGGCTAAAACCGATTGTAATAAAACTTAACAAACATATGGCGAACAATGTCAGGTGTAATCTAGGCTATATTTTGTCCGAAAAACTTGTAGAATATTATTTTTGAAAAAAGAAAACGAAATATAGATAAAATGGTCTTTCATTATTTTAAATCTAAATAACGCCACATTAATAGATCCTACCCAAGTGAAACCGGGGCGAATCGCTAGTTTGTAACACTCTTCTATTTGACAGTTAAGATTTTTTTCAAACAACTCTCAAAAACTATTTAGAAGTTATGATCCTGTTACATATTTGATAGACACGGAAAGAACGAAATTAATGATGTCCGATGTCGTAGAGTTCATTGTACGACATCGGAACCCTAATAAATAATCTTTTATGAAAATAATTTAAATCAAACATTACAACAAATATCTACTTACTAGAAATCAAAATACTTAAATTAAATTTAAAATTGTAAAAAAACTATATAAGTAAATTTATTATATACTCGAGTGAAATAACATCATGTATTTATTTGTTTACTTAGAAATTACTTAGCTTGAACGGATATCCCTTTGTGAGCTAAGCACTTTTATTACCGACTGCTAATGCGCTCCGGATGCCATACTAATTGTCGTGTTAAAGAAATGCTTCTTCCTTTACGTAACGTAAGTTGCTAGTAATTCTTAAATTCATTATTTATTTCACATTATGTTTGCTGGATTATTGTAAAGTTCTGTAATTAATATAATTAATAGAAGCAGGCGTTACTTTGCGGAAATCCATTATATAAAATATTTGCGAAGTAAAAATTTTTCTAAAAGCTGTAATTAATAATCGGAACACTTATGGAAATTGAAAACACGTCAGGGTCTGTGTATTTTTATCAGAGACTCATAGTCATAAATTATTTTGTGGCGGCGCTGCCGTCGCCACACAAGTGAAATAGATCGAAGCCGAAATCGCGCTATCAAAATTCCGAAGTAAAAGCAGTATATATATATAGAATAGCTGCGAGCTACCACTCGGAGCGTTGGCTGCTCCTCGGGCTGAACCTACTGGCTAACTTTGCCCGGCAGGAGATCTTCCCTTTTCCTTCCACGGCCTCAATTTTAATTCGAACGACTTAGATATAATATGCATTTATTGGTTCGCTAGCGCAATGGATAAATATTTGGCTGCGACGCTACGAGCTTGCACATTATGCGAGTGTTTAAATATGACTTACAATATTTTTTGCGGCAGTGTAATTGTGGTGGAAAACGCTTAATAGTGTTTTTTTTTTAAAAGGGGAGTTAAAAAAATGTAATCACTATGTGTTAATTAAAAGTTCTTTGAAGCATTTCATAAATGTATTAATAATTATTTGATAACTAGTTGTTCCCCGGGACTTCTAAATTTAGACTACTAAATTAGGGTTTTAATTATGTTGCGCGGTACCCCAATTCTTTTTCAAAAATATAATTAGCCTAAGTTATTCCTTATAACATCAGCTATCTGCTAATCCCGAAATCCTCGAAATCGGCCCAGCCGTTTCGGAGATTAGACGGAACAAACAGACAGACAAAACGTTTAAAAATTGTATTTTTGTTACCGTATATACTTTCATATGTATTTAGTAAAAAAATGTTATTTTGACATTACAAACAGACACTTCAATTTTATTTATTTGTATCAATATTGTACAAAAATTATTGTCCTTCACCGTTTATCAAAATTTTAATACAATTACATTTATCTGTAAGCTGTCTGTACTAGTAAGTAAACCTTTAAAAAAATCAACTAAGTGCAAATTTATACTTGCACTACCCCTTAATCGGTCGGATCGCGCTAGTGGAATTTTAAGTACTGATAATTTTATCTTATTCAATCAATGGATTTTGCTATAGTTGCCAAATTTGGCAGGCGGGTTACCAACTGCAGTTTTTTTATTTTGAGTTGTTTTCAGAAAGATGCTGCTGCTCATTTCCTGTTTCAGTTTTCCTCTGTCGTCACGGAACAATATTGTTAACATTATTCTCACAGAACACCAGCGTAAAATAGCAGCTTAACGCTGCTGTGTTTCATATGGTGAGTGTAGAGAACCGGAGACCCTTTTTACTGGAAAAGAGGCATTCCATCTTAGTCCTCACGGGTGACAACGCATCTGCATCTTAAGTCTTTATTGGATAGATGTAGATGTCTATGGGTCACAGTAACCACTTACCATCAGGTGGACTGTGTGCTCGTTTGTCACCCTGTCCTATATAAAAAAAATATTACTAAATATGTACAAAACAAATGTAGTTTGATATATTATATGAACAATAAACAACAAACTTTAATAACACGTTTTACCTCTGTTGCTTTTTTGGTTTAATTGCGGCCTTGATCCGTATTTTTATTCGTTATTGGTTAATTTAGATAACATAAAACTCGATGGGAACCTCAATATAATTACGTCATTTTAAATAAGAAAGCTTACTGAAGTAATGCGCAATTTAGCCGTCTATATTTGCTTGAATTGTCTTTTTATAGTTTAACAAACAGTCGACGACTGCCTTATTTGCAGTATCAAGGCTTTAATTAGCTTAAGTATTTTTCAAGCGACTTCTAAAAGGGGGAGGTTCTTAATTCTTCGGAATCTTTTTTTTAATGTATGTTCATCGATTACTCGAAGACGCCTGAACCGATTTCGATGATTTTCTTTTATTTGACAGCTGGTGCATTTCATGTGGATGAAATTCCATCAAGGTCACCAATAGTTTTTGAGTTATCCTTAATAATTTATATTGAAGTCGGTTGTAGAATTTTTTTAATTTTACCACTTGTATTTCAAATGAACCTCATATGTATTGCCCTATTATATACATTTTGTGCAAATTGAATCTGGATTCTGTATAATTGAAATGATATTGAACTAGGACGTTCATCGGCCATTCAATTTCCATCTGTTGGAGATTAGATTTGAGTACATGTACGAGTAAGTAATCTATAAATTATATTATGTTATAATCTATGTAGTAATATAAATATGTCGCTGCAAGTTATACGAGTAATATATCTTCTTCTGTTTATTTATATAAAAAAAGTTAAATTAGAGAGGTACGTTTTTTTATAGGATAGGGTGACAAACCAGCACACAGTCCACCTGATGATAAGTGGTTGCTGTGGCCCATAGACATCTACATTAATGCTCAATTAAACGTACGTATACGTGAAAGAGCCACGCTGCAGCTCATTTATGGTTTCAGCCATAACACAGCTGCAGCGTGGCGCGCGTGGCCCGCGTGGCAGGATTTCGCTCTTACATAACACCAAAATATCGCAGTGTAGTGGCGGCGTAAGAAAATTCACTACCCTATATTATCCCGTGAGTGTCGTAAAAGGCGACAGGTAAAATGAAACAAGAGTTGGGCAACAGTATCTTCCTGATAACAACTGAAAATAAATTAAAAAAAAAAACTGCGGCTCCCAATCCAGCTTAGCGTTGCAACTACGGCAATAATATCCCCTATGAGTGAAATCAGCAGTGGAATTTTGATAGGCTGTAATGATGGCGATGATGATGAATACCATAAGAAAAATTGCACAGCCCAATAATCCCTATTGTCACGTAAGGTGAGGATTTGAATCGTTGACCCTATCGCTATTCCTACAAACGAGACATTCCAGTTTAGTCCACAGGCGTTTAATTACGTTCAAGACTACGGAACTAAATCCAGCCTTAGGTCTACCGCCTACTTGTACTTGTTTTCTACGTCCGTGTGGGCAGGTACCACCATCTTACCTATGTCTGCCGCCAAATAACAGTGTCTACATTGTTATATTCCCTTCTGAAGGGTATTGAGCGCCAGTTTAATAACAGGCTGTGAGGCGTTCCATTCCATCTATGTCCTTAGTGGTGACATCGCATCTATAACTCTCTATGTTTGAAGTTGGTGGTTACTGTACCATGGGCTACAGTATGTGGAGGATAGACTATAAATTCTTTTTGTTTCTTACTTAAATTAAAAGAAAAAATGCGCTAAAGATTTTTATCCCTAATTATTAACTGTATTTCATTATATATTTTCATTTCATAAAGCTAATTCACTGTTTTAGAAGGCTTCTCAAGAACTAAGGCACTCTCAGTAATATGCAACAAATGATTGTGTAATTGTTTTAATAAGGATAACGTTAGCCTATAGGCGATTCGTTTACAAGCCCAAAGGTACGTTAATTGAATTCTCTTTCGCTTTATTGGTTGGCTTTATTGGTAATTAATGAGACTGTTGATCTTATTTCAAGAGTTAATGTATATTTCATGTCGCTCTGACTTTTTGGGAGAAGTGAAAGTACCTATAACTTTGTATCGGCTTTATATGTTTTTATGTATTATTTACGTTATTGAAATAAAACTAGTTTTACGGATTTTATCGCGTATATTTACTTATTTTAAATTTCCGACGTTTCGAGTACTTTACAGCATTTCATTTCCAGATTAACAATTTCTTTTTAAATTAAAAAAAAATTTTAACCTGGAGGTAGCCGTGGTTAACTGACATTGGGACGTCAAACACCTCAGTCCCCCCCCCCCCATGACCATGGGTGCCCCATTAAAATTTTTTTTTAATTTAAAAAGAAATTGTTAATCTGGAAATGAAATGCTGTAAAGTACTCGAAACGTCGGGAATATAAAATGAAGTTAATATACGCGATAAAATCCGTAAAACTAGTTTTATTTAAATGTGTAGTGTTTGCGTAAATATAAGAAATCATTATGTATTACTTACGTTATTATTTATGTGATTGATTGTAATTTGATAAGTTATTGTCACTTGCGTCGTTAGTTTCTAAGAGCAGTCTCAATCACGTCACATTTCAAACAATGAAAACTAAATCTAAATCGGTTCATCCGTTCAGGAGCTGATGCCACAGACAGACACACACATATCATTTTTCGTCGGGGGTTTAAAAGGATAACAGGGATAAAGGGTTACAGGTTTGGAATAATATGAGAGAAGCAGAAACAAACACTATACATGCAAACTATTTACTAGGGGATCCAAGGTACCCACCCACCTTTGAGTCTGTCTCGGTAGGCTATCGTAGCGTCGTACCCACTTAGGTGCCAAGCAGATATTTTTTTTAGTGTTTGGTTTGAGAGGTAAGGTAGACGAAGCCGGTGGGCAGGCAAATAATGTATTCCTTTGACATAGCGTTAATTCACCGTGTGCACACTGTTCTTTTTGACAAAGCTTATTGATGTTCATAATATATAATAATGCATAAACATTATTATCTTTATTCTTTATCACTACAGCCAATTACAAGTCCGAAGTGAGGCACGATCGTGTTGTTTCTTGAAGCGAACAACTAAGTTTTAGCGTTACAAACAAGAAGCAGTTACAATTTTGTTTTATCTTTAAAAATACTGAGCAAGAACATAAATATATGTCGTAATTGCTCGAATGCTACTCAGTGGAGTTGGAATCGTCTATTGAACTATTTGAGCTTTTGTTCAAAGTAGAACATAACAAATTGGACAACTTAACTAAGTTTAATACTTGACAGTATGCATAGTGTTGTAATACACAATAACAAACTTAATGAAATACGGAATGTATTTAAAAAAAAAAACTTTTATAGTCATTGCTAGAGCCAGAATTCGAGTCCATCATCAGATCAGCTGCATGTGACAGTATTACTGCACTGCCATCGAAGTTACATAAGTATGCCAAATTTCAGATCAATCGGATGTCAGCAAGTGCTTAAAAATTGATTACGAGTATTCAGTTCAAAGAACCGGCAAGACATATGACGAAAGCAGGTGGCCTTTTTTGTGTTGTTGGCTTTGCTTATAAAAGAGTAAAGGTCTGCAGATCAAGCCAAGATCCATAGTAGTTGCTTAAATCGTAGGATCTATAAGAATCTATTTTAGGATTCTAGGTATTCAAGGAGTTCAATAGTTTTTGAGTTAAATGCACACACTGCTGGTGCGTCGCCCTTTCCTTTTGCGTGATTGAACACACTGCCGTGAGTCTTGATTAAAGCTTGTAAATCTCAGTACCAGGCACAGGCTAACTTTAATTTGTTACATGGTTACAGTGGAGGAAAGGCCACACAAATCTATGCTGTTCCACATTTATCGTATATCGGCAGAGCCACAGGAACGCTTTATATACGCACACTTTCAGTTTTCCTCTGTCATCTCTTACGACACCCACGGAAAGATATTTTGGGTTAGTGCAGTCTCTTATGATGGACAACAGTATATTAAACTAATTTGTGCAAAAACGTACAACATGAATTCATTTCTAGTTGATATATTCGTATGTGCTATGAAAATGTATGTTATAATGTAATTAGATATTATAACTAAAATTTGCCTCTTTGTTATACGAACAATCATTTACTTGACCGGTATGTATGTATGAATATGATGGAGTTTTATAATTTAATTTTCACTCATTTCCGGACGTCTAAATATTATGAAATTTTGCAGACGTATTAAAAACCGATAACAATACTTTAATTTCATGACATACTCAAAGCTCGCGTGTTGTTTAAGTTTTTTTTTATTTACTACTAGCTGTTCCTAACGACTTCGCTCGCGTGTTAGGGTTTTTATGTTTTTGCGCGGAACCCTAATTATTTTTCTAAAATAAAAGTAGCCTAAGTTACTCCTTATGACATCAGCTATCTGCTAGTGAAAGTCGCGTCAAAATCGGTCCAGCCGTTTCGGAGATGAGCCGGAACAAACAGACAGACAGATAGACAAACATTTAAAAAATTGTATTTTAGTTATAAGTACCGTATTTACTTTCATATGCATTTAGTAAAAAACTGTAATTTTGACATTACAAACAGACACTTTAATTTTACTTATTTGTATAAATTGATTTTTCTTACAATGCAGTAATGCATGTAACAGAGTAAAAAAAATTTGAAGGTTCTATATTCGACGCGAATGTTCTTTGTGTGTTCATCAATTTCTCAGAACCGGCTGAATCGATTTAAATGATCCCTTTTTGAAGTTACACTTCTTTTGGGGCGTTTGTGAAAAATTATGAGAGTGAATATTTTTTGATGCGTGTGCACACCGACAGCTAAAACGACACCATGAAGTTGTTACAATGCGCACGCACACTGACACCTCAAAGCTACAACTTTATTGGGTAACTGTTTCTCAAGTTTTCCTGGGAACTGATAAGTATATTTAAGGTAGCTAGTTTTAGTTATTTTTGTTTTGTTACGCTAAAGAAGTATAATTTCCTACGTGTGTACATAAGTACACACACACACTTTATTATTATTATTTTCATTCATTCATTACAGCCCTTCACAAGTCCACTGCTGAACATAGGCCTCCCCCAAGGAATACCACAAAGCACGGTCCTGAGCTACCTGCATCCATCGACTTCCTGCATATCTTACCAGGACGTCACTCTATTTAGTGGGGGGACGCCCTACACTTCGTCCGCCGGTACGAGGCCGCCACTCGAGAACGTTTTTTCCCCAACGGTTGTCGGTTCTTCGAGCTATATGGCCGGCCCATTGCCACTTCAGCTTACTAATCCGTTGGGCTATGTCGGTCACTCTGGTTCTACTGCGGATATCCTCATTACTAAGTTTATCACGCAGAGAAACTCCGAGCATAGCCCTCTCCATAGCTCGCTGAGCGACTGAGCTTCCTCATCCAGCCAGCAGTGAAGGACCACGTCTCAGTACCATAGGTCATCACTGGCAACACGCACTGGTTGTACAGTCTTGTTTTCAAGTTTTGAAGTATACCTGACGAGAAGATGTGCCGTAATTTCCCGAACGCTGCCCAACCGAGTTCAATCCGTCGACTGACCTACAACTACCGTCATAGGTGTGACATGGACATTAAACATGATCTTTGTTTTGTCCATGTTCATCTTAAGACCTATCCGTTGGGAAACACTATTGAGGTCATTGAGCATAATGCTTAGGTCCTCTAGCGATTCTGCCATAAGGACTATATCGTCGGCAAATTGAAGGTGAGTGATGTACTCGCCATTGATGTTGATACCGTATCCTTTCCAGTCCAGAAGCTTGAAAACGTCTTCCAATGCAGCGGTGAAGAGTTTCGGGGATATCACGTCACCCTGTCTTACACCTCTCTGCAATTGGATAGGTTTCGTACTCTGGTTCTGTACTCGGATAGCCATCGTAGCCCTACTGTACAAGCACTTCAGCACTTCGATATACCGACAGTCAACTTGGCATCGCTGAAGGGACTGCAGCACCGCCCAAATTTCGACGGAATCAAAGGCTTTCTCATAGTCCACATACGCCAGGCATAGTGGCAAATTGTACTCCTCGGACTTCTGTACAATTTGCCGAAGGGTATGTATGTGGTCTATGGTGCTAAAGCCTTTTCGGAAACCGGCTTGTTAGGGAGCCTGGAAGTCGTCAAGTCTACGCGCGAGACGATTCGTAATGACTCTCGAAAACAGCACGTAGACGCGGCTCAGAAGGGAAATCGGTCTGTAGTTCTTCAAAAGAGCGTTGTCACCTTTCTTAAAGAACAAGACCACCGCACTTCTGCTCCACGCCTCCGGTGTAGTGCCACCATGGAGGACGAAATTAAAGAGCTTCTGAAGGACTTCAAGTACCGGTTTTCCATTCGCTTTCAGAAGCTCCGCTGTAATTCCATCCTCGCCTGGGGCCTTCCCGTTTTTAAGGTGCTGGAGAGCCATTCTAATCTCGCTCAGACTGACGTCCGGGATATCATCGGAATAGTGTCGGATAAGACTCGCTCTTGGATCGTTACTCACTTACGTGTGGCTCCAACGATGATGTGTACAGCTGCCCATAGAACCTCTCAATTTCACTCAAAATCTCAGGTGTCCCGGAAACGACGTTGCCACACTCGGTCTTCAGCTTCGACAGTTGGCTCTTTCTGTTCAGACAGATCTCTAGCAAAGACTTTGGAGCCCTGGTTCCGCTCGATCGCTTCTTTAATACGAGCAGTATTAAAGTTGCGTAAATCCCGCCGCATGGATTTGGAGATCTGTCAGTTCAGTTGCCTGTATGCTGTCAAATCTACTGAAGACTGTAGCTTCATTTCCCGTCTAACAGTCATGAGATTAAGAGTGTGATCGGAGAGTTTTTGTGTTCTTCTGCGGCGGGTTTAAGTCATCATCAATCAGTCGGCAAAACTTAACTCCGACCGCATGGACAGTTTCCACGAGCTTGTCATTCATATCGTCCACTTCATTGCAGTCTTCTAGGTACTGAAAACGGTTTTGTAACTCGAGCTGAAAGGTTTCGGGACTTTGGAACAGAGCACGAGGGGGACGGAGCGTTGACTTCATTAGACGAGACCTCTCCAACTTAACGTTTAGGTTCAGTGTGCCTCTAACCATTCGGTGATCGCTACCAGTTTTCACCCTCGCGATCACTGAGACATCACTGAACAGTCGTCGTCTGGTAATGAAGTCAATCTCATTTTTTGTCGAACCGTCGGGGCTCGACCAGGTCCACTTCCTGTGGGGCCGCTTCTGGAAGAAAGAATTCATCATAAAGAGTCCCTCTTTCTCCATGAAGTCGGCCAGCTGCTGGTCCCTTGGGTTTGGTTGCCCTATTCCGAAATTCCCTACTTTCAGCTCACAGTTCTCTCTTGTGCCTAGTTTTGCGTTGAAGTCTCCCATTAACACCGTATAGTGGGTTTATTATTATTTATTACGGATCGCCGTAATGCCGTGCGAAAAATGGAATAAAACGCGCTGGTCTTGCTTTTAACTGGAGGCAAGCGGCGGTGAGGAGGAACTTGTACTTTTTCTTTTCTTGCTGGTGCCTTTTCGGTGGCTGGAGAGCGACTGCTGACCCTAGCGGCCGGCCCGTCTTTTATATGATTTGGCCGCTGCTGGCCAGCGGACCCTTGCCTCACCCCCGCGCCTATCTTTATTTATTTAATAACCTTACAAACTAATAAACATAATTCACTGTATAATATTCTTATAACTACTTGTTAGACTAGGGTGTACATATCAATATTTTTACTTATTTACAGGTTTACATTATAATTTTCAGCTGCTTTAGGCGGAGAATCCTTCCCCCCGCCTCAGCACTATAAATATAAAACGTCGTGGCGCGGTGCGCGTGGCTTCATTTGCTCCGCGGCCGCGTCACGATAACATGCTCTTTGGTTACACTACTACTATTATTTTATGTGCCTAACGGCCTAATATATTTATTATATAATAAAGTAAACATTTATTATATTTAACAATTACAGTTTTCATTAGAAGACTATGCTAACTCTCCCTGTTCATACGGTGCCTTTATTTGGGAGAGTTATTGCACAGTTACAACTCAACCTTAAACTTAGTTATAATACAATCATTATTTTTTATCGTTCGATACAAGTAATACAATTATTTACACAAATTATAATTTAAATTCAACATAAGGTTGCGCTAGTCCCGCCGTATAACCCTTGCTAGTTGTCGAACCAGAGGCGTGGCCTGATAATTACACCGTCGTCATGGCTCCGCCCACCGCTCCTAGGTTGTTCAACTAGCGCCGGTTACAATAAGCATTTTCTTTCGTTTGTTTAATATTGTTGCGTCGTGCACATTCTCCCGCCGTCGCCACGCTGCGATCCCTCTGGTAGCACGACGATCTTCTTCGTTGGTCTTCTTAGTATGTGCCCACTGCCGGTGGTTACGTCCACTACTCGTACCTCTCCGTCGACGCCAGGATATACCTTACTTATTTTCCCTCTGGGCCAGGTGTTGCGTGGTAGATTGGAGTCACAAATGATGACTAGGTCTCCAATCTTCGGCGATACTCCTATGCTGCTGGGCTCCCGCCGGTGTTGGAGTAGGGGCAGGTATTCTTTAACCCATCTTCTCCAAAACACGTCGGCTAGGGCTTGAGCTCGTTTCCATTGCTGGCGGGCCGTCACGTCATTCTTGCTGAAGTGTCCCGGCGCAGGTACGTGCGAGTTGGGACCGATGAGGATGTGATTCGGCGTGATGGCTTCAGGGTCTCCTGGGTCGACTGAGACGTGTGTGAGAGGTCTGGAGTTTACAGTATTTTCGACCTCGGCGAGCAGGGTCCCCAATGTTTCGTCGCTGGGATAGCGCTCGTTGAGGGTGACGCGTAGGGCTTCTTTTACGGAGCGAACCATTCGCTCCCATACGCCGCCCATGAACGGTGCTGATGGCGGTATGTACTTCCACACAATCTGTTGACACGTGGTTTCGTGCTCGAGGGCTGCAAGTGCTGCTTCGGCCATCTCCTTGTCTGCTGCCTTGAAGCACGTAGCGTTGTCACTCCATATTTCTTTTGGGCATCCTCTTCTGCTCATAAAACGCCTAAGTGCCGACACGGCTGAGTCTGCGCTCAACGAGTGGGCTACTTCTATGTGTATTGCTCGCGACGTCATGCAGGTAAATAACGCGCCATAGCGCTTTTCGCGATGTCGTCCCACTGTGACTTCTATTGGCCCGAAGTAGTCTAGTCCGGTGTATGTGAACGGACGTGCGTGATGAGCGAGGCGTGCGGACGGCAGGTTTCCTGTAGACGGTGATGCAGGCTTGGCTTTTCTTAGACGGCACGGCAGGCATCCTTTGACGACAGTTTTCACTACTGGACGTATTTTTCTTACGTACAATCTCTGTCTTAATTCATTCACAACTGTTTCTACGCCTCCGTGATGCAGCCTCTCGTGTACGTGTGCTATGTACAGGCGAGTGTATGCGTGCTTCCCGTCTAATATGGGAGGGTCGTACATGTCGTCCTCCACTTCTGATGCCGCTTTTATTCGACCTCTGAGGCGTAGGGTCCCCTCTTCATCAATGTATGTGCTCAGGTGGCCTAGTTTGTCGTCGCCTCCCGGAACACTTCCGCTGGTGATTCTCTTGAGCTCCTTCGTGAAGCTTTCCCGCTGACTGGCTTGCACCCACAGTTGTTCGGCTCTCATATGATAAGCGGCCGGTATTCCTACAAGCGATGAGGCAGTAGGAGTCGCCTTTTTCTCCTTGGCGGGGGTGTTGCGTTTGTTTGTTCTCTGCCAGCCAGGGTCGCTACCTTGTCTTGCTTTGTTGCGTTTACGCCCAGCCTTCACTACGTGCTTGTTTGGTCTGCACATGTCGATGAATAGGAGGACTCTCACTGTCGCCCTTATGAGGCGAATCCATTTAGAAAATCTTCCTATCTGTGGAAGATGTGTTGTTGTCGAGTCTTCACTTTTAACAGCGATGTTACATATTTCTCGCTCTTCCCCGGTGTCATATTGTGTCGTTTTCTCTTCCTGCGGCCATTCTGCCGGTGGACGCTGCAGAAACGGGGGCCCTCGGAACCATCGGTGCGACTCGTCGAACCCTTCTGGTGTGGCTCGGGTTGCGTCGTCTGCCACGTTTTCTTTAGACGGTAGCCAACGCCATTCGTTCTTTTTGGTCGTATCTTCTATCTCCGCCAGGCGATGAGCGACGAAAGCTTTGTACGCGCGAGGCTCCGATCTTATCCACACCAGTGCAGTACGGGAGTCGCACCAGTATGTCTTGCCTGCTATGTCGCCATCGTGTTCATCGATCACGGTCTGCGCAAGACGAGCTCCCAGCAGTGCCGCTTGTAACTCGAGCCGTGGTATGGAAACTGGTTTCAGTGGTGTTACGCGGCTCTTGGCGGCGGCCAATGATATGTTAACGCTGCCGTCTGCTCGCTCCGTTCTCCAATACACTGCTGCTGCGTAGGCCTCCTCGCTTGCGTCGACGAATGTGTGTAGTTGGCGCGTCGACACCGGGTTGTAATCGTAGCATCGCGGTATTCTTAGTTGTTCTATGGCGTTAAGTGAAGTAATCCAGCCTTCCCATTTTTCTTTTAATTCTGTTGGCAGAGGGTCGTCCCAGTCCGCCTTGTAACGCCATGTGTCTTGAAATATTCTCTTCGCTGGGGTGGTCACCGGTGATATTAACCCCAGCGGATCAAATAATGCCATTATGACGCTCAACGCTTCTCGTTTAGTTGGCAAGCGTTGTTTTTCTTTTACGTCGGCAGGCATCTTCATATTGTTAGTATTGAATCCAATATGATCGTTTTGTACATGCCAGAGCAGCCCTAGCGTCTTCTCAGTTTCTTTTCCGCCCAGGCACACGGTCGCGTCGTGTTGTCTATGCTCTGTCGTTATTTCTTCTAATGTTTTTTCTTCGTTCGATGTCCACCCGCTGAGTACGAATCCCGCTTGTTTGTGGACGTGATCGACTGCTTTTACTGTTTGCTGAGCTTCCGTGACAGAGTGGAAGCTCTGCAAGTAGTCGTCCATATAATGGTTTCTTTTTATGGCGACCGCAGCTTCTGGGTACGCTTCTGCATGTTCTTCAGCATTTTTATTTTTGATGTATAATGCTGTGCATGGTGATGATGTCGCTCCAAAGATGATTGACGTCATCCTATATTCCTCCGGTTGGTCCTCCCGCCGCTTGCCTCTCCACAAGAAACGTAAAACGTCTCTATCTTCTTTGCGCACTTTAATCTGCATGAACATTTCTTTTATATCGGCGCTCACTGCATACGGATACTGTCGGAACCTCATGATCACTCCGGGCAGTGATTGTAATAAGTCGGGCCCCGAGTGAAGCATATCGTTGAGACATATTCCGGCTGTCTTCGCTGCGGCGTCGTGTACCAATCTCGGCGGCTTGTTCGGTTTCGCAGGGTTGATGACTGGGAAGTGTGGCAGATACCATGTCCTTCCTTGCGGCGGTGGCATTGGCGCGCGCTCTGCGTAACCCGAGTTGAAGAGGTTCTCGATGCGTTCTTCGTACTGTAGCTTGAGATTGCTGTCTCGGTCGAGCCTCTTCTCTAAGGTGTGCAGGCGCCTTTCCGCTTCCTTATAATTATTTGGTATTTGGAAGTCCTTTTGTTTCCACAACAACCCTGTCTCGAATCTGCCGTCCGCTGACCTCTGGCTGGTTTCGTCCAATATTTGCATGGCTCGCTGCTCGGGATCTTCTTTCGGTCTTCTCGGCTCGATGCACAGCGACTCCAATTTGAAATAATTTTTTATTTCTTCTTCTATCGGTGGTGCATCTTCCCTCTGATGTAGTCTGCCGCAGAAGGTGACCGTCGACGTCAATGAGCTATGACAGCCATGCAGAACCCAGCCCAGGTTGGTGTATGAGGCGACTGGTTGGTCTCGACGGCCGACGCGCAGTTTTCTAGACACTATGAGGTGCCAGTTATCTTGCCCGATTAGTACTTTCGGTGAGGCGCGTTCGTAGGTGATATCCTCTTTGATATCCAACAGATGTGGGCAATTCCCCAAGTGATCTTCATTCACGGATTCTGGCGCGAAGTCCAACCGCTCTACAGTACGCGCTGCTTCTATGTTGTGTTCTTCTTGCGCGTACGTTCCTCTTATTTTAAAGCTGACGATCTTGCTCTTCTCGTGTTTCACCTCCGAGCCGACCCCTTGTATCCACATTGTGTGGGCTGGGCCGTCGGCGCCGATGACGTCGGCGATTGAGGCATCGACTAAGGTGACCGTGCTCCCTTCATCCAATAATGCGTATGTTTCGACGCAGCTTAGCGGCCCCCTTATTGTTACGGGCGCAATCTTTAGGTAAGCGCGGCGGTGCTTGTACGGTCGAGTCGCTGTGTTGACCTCCTTTGCCGATGTTGCGGTTTCCATAGCGGGTTCTTTTTCCATTACTGCTGTTCTGTCGTGATGCAACAATTTATGGTGTTTCATCATGCATCCGCCTTTTCCGCACGGTGGAGCTTTGCACAGTAATCGACGATGTTTGCCTCGCAGACAGCGGTAGCAGATATTGTACTTCTTTGCTACTTCCCATCTGTCATTTGTGGACAGAGCGGCGTATGACTTGCAATCGGGCAGTTTGTGTTCTTGTTTGCATTGAGGGCAGCGTTCTTCATATGGTTTCTTGCTTGTGGCGAAGGCACGTTCTATTTTTCTCGGTCTTCGCTCTCTCGTTTCGCTGTCCTCTGCGATGAACTCCGGCAAGGCATACGCGCTGCATTTATCCGCTTCTTCGTTTAAGAACATTGATATCTTCTTAAGCTCTGGGATATCTTCTTTCTTTCTGGCTGCATAGTCGTACCATTTGCTTTTCAATATGGGCGTGAGTTTGTCTGTGATAACTCGCGTCATTTCTGGACTATGCAGATAGTGTGCTTTCTTGAGTGCTTCCACGGTGCCCACTACGTTCGCTATGCGATTTGCGAATATGCATAGCTCCCTGGGATTGTCCGTAACTTTGTTCAGCAGCTTCAGCTTCTCTATTTCCAAGTGAATTAACGCTTCTGGTCGTCCGAATCTCCTTTCCAAAGCTTCTATTATAATTCTGGGATCTGGTTGGCTTATAAGTAGGCAACCTGCGGCTTCTTTTGCTGTCCCTTTTAAGCTTCGGCGTATTCTCGCTATGTTTTCGTTCGCCGTGAAGTACTTTGAAGATTCTTCGTACATTGTCTTGAAGCTGAGCCACTCCTTGCTGCTACCATTGAATGAGGGCAGCTCTTGTATATATTTCGGCGGCTCCCTTGTGCTTCGTACTGCTTGTGATAGAGCAGCGGCTAAGGTAGCGACGTCGATTTGCTGCTGCGCCTGTCCATAGTCTTCTTTCTGCGGCGCGGTATGTTGCGGAGCGTATTGCGGCGCACACTGTTGAAGTACGGGTGGTGCGATCTGCAGTGCTGGTTGCGGCGCGAAGTACGACGTGGGTTGCGGCGCAGGCTGCGGCGCGGGTTGTGGCGCGGGCTGAGGCGCGGGTTGCGATGTAGGTTTTTCTTGCAACCATGTACTAATGCGCACTGATGCCAAATCGTCTTCTATTTCTTCATCTTCATCGGTTGATCCGGCTTCTGCTTGTAGTCGCTGCACGCGTATTTCTTGCAATTCTGTTCTTGCTTGCAACTGAGCCTGCTCGAGCTTGAGTTCGGCTAACCGCTCTTTCGCCTCTAACTCCGCGAGGAGTCTCTTGCGTGAGGCTACGGAGCGGCGTGACCTAGTCTCGCCGGGCTTCAATGTGCACTGCGATCTTTGATCACCCTCTTGCTGGGTTTCTTCCGTTGCGGTTGTTCTATCGGTTGCCGAGGTAGCGGTCGTATCGCTGACCGTTGTGGTTTCGCTAGTGGTGTTTGTTGAACCACTAGCGGCTGAGTCGCCCCCGGAGGCCTCTTCTGTGGCCCCCTGGGTTGTTTGTTCATCCTTGCGACGCTTCGATGATTCTCCGTTGTTACTACGCGTAATCACCATTTTTCTTCACAATAATATTTTTTCGTTCTTGCGGTTTGCTTCTTTCTTCCGGCAATACCAAGACCGATATTGTCTTTTTCTTCTAGTAATCCGGCTTCTCGAAGGACCATTAATATTACGGATCGCCGTAATGCCGTGCGAAAAATGGAATAAAACGCGCTGGTCTTGCTTTTAACTGGAGGCAAGCGGCGGTGAGGAGGAACTTGTACTTTTTCTTTTCTTGCTGGTGCCTTTTCGGTGGCTGGAGAGCGACTGCTGACCCTAGCGGCCGGCCCGTCTTTTATATGATTTGGCCGCTGCTGGCCAGCGGACCCTTGCCTCACCCCCGCGCCTATCTTTATTTATTTAATAACCTTACAAACTAATAAACATAATTCACTGTATAATATTCTTATAACTACTTGTTAGACTAGGGTGTACATATCAATATTTTTACTTATTTACAGGTTTACATTATAATTTTCAGCTGCTTTAGGCGGAGAATCCTTCCCCCCGCCTCAGCACTATAAATATAAAACGTCGTGGCGCGGTGCGCGTGGCTTCATTTGCTCCGCGGCCGCGTCACGATAACATGCTCTTTGGTTACACTACTACTATTATTTTATGTGCCTAACGGCCTAATATATTTATTATATAATAAAGTAAACATTTATTATATTTAACAATTACAGTTTTCATTAGAAGACTATGCTAACTCTCCCTGTTCATACGGTGCCTTTATTTGGGAGAGTTATTGCACAGTTACAACTCAACCTTAAACTTAGTTATAATACAATCATTATTTTTTATCGTTCGATACAAGTAATACAATTATTTACACAAATTATAATTTAAATTCAACATAAGGTTGCGCTAGTCCCGCCGTATAACCCTTGCTAGTTGTCGAACCAGAGGCGTGGCCTGATAATTACACCGTCGTCATGGCTCCGCCCACCGCTCCTAGGTTGTTCAACTAGCGCCGGTTACAATAAGCATTTTCTTTCGTTTGTTTAATATTGTTGCGTCGTGCACATTATTATTAATATTAAAAGTAACGAAAATTTTACAGAATAGGTGTTATTTCACGTCGCTATATACAGTATGAGCCAAGTTGCTGAATAACTGGTTTCGAGTCGAATACATATATAATAAACTAGTGATTCATGTAAACACGTGATGTTTCGTAGCTTTAGACAGAACAACGCAGTAACTAATGAAAAGAGAGAAACGAAACAAAAGTTATGTTGCGATTGCGAGCGCGTTGCGCAAGTTGTTTCTTTCATATTATAAAAAAGTATAAATAGAGAATATTGTAAAAATATTGATATGATGTAAATAGACCAAAACCTAAAAAGTAAAAATAATATGAACTTAGCATTTAATAATAATATAAATATTAAATTAAATTACTTAATTTATTGATTAAGATGATCTACTAAATCACATACATCTATTGTGTTCAATGGATGAAACATTTTGTTGTAATACATTAATGTGCTTCTAAACAGGCTACATTTTCTCTGCAATATGTAGATGGAATATGTTGCCAGTAAGTCTGCAATAGATTGCATTATTTTTTAGTATTGACCGGTAATACAGCCAAACATATTCAGTATTCGTGCACTATTTTTGTTTCAGTTTTAATTGTGGCCGGACGGTCGCTTCGTAATCGAAAATACTGCAATATTGCCGGGGTTGGGCCAGCTCTATTGTTGTACCATTTCACGTCATAAGTGTATCTCATTTTGACGCGATGTGAAGTTTACTAGTGATTAAAGCATCCACAGTAGACTGTAGTCCCCACAAAAATCTGGCATTAGCTGTCCATGGTGACTATAGTCACCGAACTACATCGTTCAGTTTAAACGTGTACAGCGCTAATAACAACAATGATTCATTTAGTTTCTTTATTAAGATTTTTGGCTTGGATGCTTGTCCTTTAAGCTATGTCTACATTTGTCTCAGTATCAAGTGATAATAATCCTTTATATTACACTGCTTCATAATATGTTGATTGCATCTCAAGGCATCTAAGCAAACAGACACCTTATTTTAAGATTCACATCATCGGAGCACTTGCTTCGCCGTTTCCTCTAATAGTTCACATGCGCAGATATTTAATACACAAAATCGCACCACTTTTAAATACCAAAATTCACTTCAAATCATTATTTAATCAATAATGCAGGAGGAGCTATCCGACGCCGATCAAGTTCTCGCCAAAACTCCATTTTATTTAGTTGCTATATTCGTGCCACAAGGTATTTTTAAAATTAATTCGTGTTTCTCTTGTGTGTTTGTTGAGTGCTTTGAGGTTATTTCTTATTATTATGTTATTTAACGTACCTATCACGCCTATTAAAGTCAGGTGGAATACATGTTTTTTTGTCTGCTTCTTTTGTTTTCGTTATTATCTTAGCTATTGCTGCCTGTGTAGGTGACAAACTGACTGGCATTATGGGCCATATCATTGCAGATTTTTGCCAAGATTAACATTGGGCCATCTTTTGCGGTAAAATATTGGCGCGATTGAACTATTTTTGAAAAAACATGTAACCACATATTGAAAATGTGACAAGTTTATACGTAGTACTTTTTTACCTTTACGTACCTATAACACTTATATTAGTGATATACATTTAATCCCTAATCACGGTCTCTAATATCAAAAGCCATACGAAGATAAAGCTGCTTTATCGTCTATCTAATTAATATCGCTAATTTATGTACAGAGAAAATTTATGTCAGAAATTGAAACTTTTTTATTTAATACTAGCGATTTGCCCCGGCTTCGCATGGATGATGTCTGGATTCTACAAAAGCGCCACCTACCGGCTCCAAATATGCTATATACATATATATACGTGTGTGTACATATACATATATACACTATATCTATACACTCGAGAATCATGATGTTGGGACCCTAATTAAAATATCTTAATATATTCAAATTTAAATCTGCAGAATGAATGAAAAAAATCTGTATAAATCCAGTTTTCAGTAATAAGTAATATACATATTATGAAAAATTTCAAACATCTTTCAATTTTCTTTTTACATATTATATGACATACGTGTATACAGGTCAAGTAAAATGCTTAATAAGATGGACAGAGTCAGCGTGACACAGTCAGCGGCTAACTGGACTGAAACTATGTTAATCACGAACAGGAAGAGTGAGTTTCACGGTGGCGAGGTAAGATCGGTATCGGGAGGGTCGCAAGTGAATGGAATGTAAAGCGATATTGAACTGAAGGGATGAAGCTTTTACAATCTGCAAATGAAGAACCCTAAACTGGAACTGGTATTGGAAACGGAACTGGATACAAAATGATTGTTCAAGGTTCGTGCTCTTAGACGAACCCTGAATCATGTTATGTAGGCGTGATTGCAACTAAAGAGTGTACAGGATGATTGGAAGATGAGTGAAAAGCCTAAAGTGGATGATAACTTAAACCACTTAGAACATATTAAGCTAAACTTGTCTTAGATGACGTCTGCTCCTTTTTTTAATTGAGGTTCTAAGGTTTTTAACATTAAAATCCATTTTTTTAATTAATTGCTAATAGCGTCCAGTAACAGTGGTTATGTTATAATTTTTTATTTATGTAATGTGTAATTACTCAAACAAATCAATTTCCAAGCATCTTCATCATCAAAAAAACATCCTACGCATATTAAAGTTTAAGAAACCAAAAAAAAAAATAAGTAAATCTTGTGTTTATGCCATCATAAAATAAATATCCTTTGTTGTTCAAACCTTTTTAAAAACATGCTTAGTTATTGCACTTTCTTTTGAGGTATTATTTACGCAGATGTCTCATCAACTCTAGGAATTAGGGTGTGTAAAGCAAATTGCGAACGAATCTTTTTAATTTTTAACATTTCTGTGGTCGTAATTTTCATCTTCATCGCCTGCTTCATAAGTAAAGACCTAATATTAAAATGGCAGCTAATTAAATAACAATTTAAAGGCTGATATTTTTAATCATCAGATAACAGATATCCATTAAATAAATGACTGAATATAAAAGTTAAACAATCAAAATATTTTATTCATCATCATCATCATTACAGGCCTTCACAAGTCCACTGCTGAACAAGGGAGGCCAAGAAATACCACGAAGCAAAGCCTTGAGCTAACTACATCCATCGACATCCTGCATGTCTTATCAGGTCGTCACTCCATCTAGTGGACGGGTCGCCTTACTCTTTGAGAACCTATTTTCCCCATCGATTGTCTGTTCTTCGAGCTATATGGGCGGCCCATTGCCACTTCAGCTTATTAATCCGCCGGGCTACGCCGGTTAATCCGGTTCTACTGCGGATATCCTCATTCCTAAGTTTATCACGCATAGAAACCCCGAGCATAGCCGTTTCCACAGCTCGCTGAGCGACCTTGAGCTTCCTCATACGCCGAGCATTGAAGGACCACGTCTAAGATCCATAAGTCATCACAGGCAACACGCACTGGTTGTACAATGTCGGTTTAAAGTCTTGAAGTACTGACGAGAAGATGTGTCTTAATTTTCCGAACGCCGAGTTGAATCCGTCGAATAACCTCTCGGTCGAAGTTGGACTTACCTAGTCGGACTATTTGTCCCAGGTAAACATACTCGTCAACAACTTCGAGCTTAGTGCTCCCAACAATTACCAACACAGGTGTGACATGGATGTTACATATGTACTTTGTTTTGACCATGAGACCAATCCGTTGGGAGGCACTAATGAGGTCATTGAGCTTAAGGACTATATCGTCGGCAAATCGAAGGTGAGTGATGTACTCGCCATTGATGTTAATACCGTATCCTTTCCAGTCCAGTAGCTTCAAAACGTATTCCAATGCAGCGGTGAAGAGTTTTGGGGATATAATGCAGCACTTCGATATACCGACGGTCAAATTGGCAACGCTGAAGGGATTGCAGCACCGCCCAAATTTCGACGGAATCAAAGGCTTTCTCATAGTCCACATACGTGATGACTTTCGAAAACAGCACGTTGACGCGGCTCAGAATGGAAATCGGTCTGTAGTTCTTCAAGAGAGCGTTATCGTCTTTCTTGAAGAACAAGACCACCGCACTTATGGTCCACGCCTCCGGAGTAGTGCCGCCATGGAGGACCCGGTTTCCACCCGTTTTCAGAACTTCGCTGTAATTCCATCCTCGCCCAAGGACTTGCCGTTGTTAAGGTGCTGGAGAGCCATTCGAATCTCGCTCAAATTGATGTTCGGAATAATAGGTCTTTACCTATGAAATTGCCGTTCTGCAGTATTGGCCATTTCATCGTATTTGAAATTCGAATAATTATGGAATATGAGTTCAGTTTCGGCACTAGCGAATAATATTCAAATGCAATGAAAACATAATGCTAATCAATAAATAAATGACTAATTTTGATAAAAAACGCATGTTTTCAAAATAAAGCTCGTTTGAAATTAGAATTTATTTTGATTTGAAATAGGTAGGTTTTGATTTTGAAATAGGCCAGTAGGTACTGTAGAACGGCAATTTCATAGGTTTACCTATTATTTTCGGAGATATTTAGATTACCTACTGTGATTTTCGATGCTCTTAAGTGTTTGGCAGTCCTACAAATTTGTATTTCTGTTAATGTCATTTAACAAAGAAAGTTATTATTGCATTTGATCGTCTATGTCGAGTTATTTAATTGCCAGATCGTAAAAAGTTTACTGCTCGTGTCTAGAGTCTCACTCGAAGCTGAAACGATTTGCTATAATTGTCACGCAGATCGGCGGTCGCAGTACCACACATTTAGCGCGCTTAACACTAATAATGGTCGATGTCTGAGCACTTTAGATGTGGCATACCAGATGGTTATTTCACCATCTGCCAGAAAATTCCACTTAATGTTAAAGTAAATGTACAATATATAATAATACAAAATATAATGTAAAATTAGGTTAAATTGGTGAGGTTAGTTTGTGCTAGTCACTTTTGAATGAAGTATGTTATTCATATATATCTTAAACGAAAAGGTGTTATATTTTATTTATTTTTTAATAGAATAAGGTGACAAACGAGCATACAGTCCAACTGATGGTACTCGTAAGTGGATGCTGTGGCTCATGCACATCTACATCTATCCTCGATTAAGCATCAAAATGCAGATGCGTTGCCACCCCAGGGGATTAAGATGGAATGCCTCGTTAACATTAAAAAGGGTCTCCGGTTCTCTCGACTCACTATACGAAACAGCAGCATTAAATTGCTATTTTATGTTGGTATTCTGTGAGAGCGTGGTCCTTTCCCGGTCAAGACGACCCATTCGTGCTACATCCATAATATAGTCACGTATTAAAATAAGTTGTTATATAATATGTTAGATAAATTATCTTAAATTGTTGGTTGTTTTGTGTTTTGACGAAAACGTAATTTTATAATTGCTATCTTACTGCTTAATTCCTTATAATTTATGAAGCAAACATGTATTGTGTAAGGAGAGACTCATAATGTTAAATGCTAATTAGACAGTTTTCGAATAACGCGAGAGAAAATATTTTAAAACTTAAAATCTTAAAATAACGTTACTTAACTCCACACTAGGATTTTTTCCTGTATTGTGGGGGCAGTTTACAAACATAAATTGCACATATACAAACAACATCCAGACCCGGAACAATTATTTGTAGTCCAAACAAATACTTGTTCCGTGCGGGATTCGAACCCGCGGCCCTTAGCGCTGCAACTTAATTGCTGCGCCACGGAGCCGTCCTATATCTTTGAATCGTAATTATTGCAAACAAATCGAGCTATTTAACTCAATTAATTTTAATAAGATCTGTTCACTATAGCAATTCAGTTATACCTACATAGGTAATATGCTTTTGAGAAAAGCACACCTTACATTTTTATGTATTTTAATGAAATTCATTATATACGCACTTTACGCGCCGTACCATATTGATTAATAAACTAGGCAATTTAAACTAACAAATAGAGGTAGTTGACATTCGAAAATGTCAATCACATATTCCTCAGACTTGTGATGTGGAGCGATACGTACCAGTGCGTTGGAGTCGGCTCTGTGCCTGTGTTCCTAATTCGAGGTCAGCAAAAAACATGTAATAGTTTTCTTTTAAATAATATGAATAATAAAAATGGGACTAATAGAATCTACAATAAAAATCTTTTTATACATTGTGTTTTTATTTAAAACTAGCTGTAACCCGTGACTTCGCCCGCGTTTAATTTGGTCTTAATTTTTTTGCGCGGAACCCTTAATTCATTTTCTAAAATAAAAGTAGCCTAAGTTACTCCTTATAATATTAGCTATCTGCCAGTGAAAGTCCCGTCAAAACCGGTGCAGCTGTTTCGGAGATTAGCCGGAACAAACAGACAGACAGACTAACAAAAATTTTAAAAATTGTGTTTTTGTTATAAGTACTGTATATACTTTCATATTCATTTAGTAAAAACCTGTTATTTTGACATTACAAATATACACTTCAATTTTATTTATTTGTATAGATAAGGCTTGTTCTAGAATGTTTATTATAAAAGTATCAAAACTACGAATAAAATAAATAAAATTTTAAATTAAGAAATAAAATAATGTGCGTTTATTGAAATTTCAAATATTATAAATAAAAATAATTATTAAAGGTATAGTTTTAATTGAACAGTTATAAGATAATGCAATACTATTCACACACTTCTTAAAGTCATGAATTTTGATATTGTTATCATCATCATCATCATCATCATTACAGCCCTTCACAAGTCCACTGCTGAACATAGGCCTCCCCCAAAGAATGCCACAAAGCACGGTCCTGAGCCACCTGCATCCATCGACTTCCTGCATGTCTTACCAGGTCGTCACTCCATCTCGTGGGGGGACGCCCTACACTTCGCCTACCGGTACGAGGCTGCCACTCGAGAACCTTTCTTCCCCATCGGTTGTCGGAGCTTCTGAAAGCGGGTGGAAGACCGGTACTTGAAGTCCTTCAGAAGCTCTTTAATTCCGTCCTCCATGGTGGCATTACACCGGAGGCGTGGAGCAGAAGTGCGGTGGTCTTGTTCGTCAAGAAAGGTGACAACGCTCTCTTGAAGAACTACAGACCGATTTCCCTTCTGAGCCGCGTCTACGTGCTGTTTTCGAGAGTCATTACGAATCGTCTCGCGCGCAGACTTGACGACTTCCAGCCTCCCGAACAAGCCGGTTTCCGAAAGGGCTTTAGCACCATAGACCACATACATACCCTTCGGCAAGTTGTAGGTACAGAAGTCCGAAGAGTACAATTTGCCACTATGTCTGGCGTATGTGGACTATGAGAAAGCCTTTGATTCCGTCGAAATTTGGGCGGTGCTGCAGTCCCTTCAGCGGTGCCAAGTTGACTGTCGGTATATCGAAGTGTTGAAGTGCTTGTACAGTAGGGCTACGATGGCTATCCGAGTACAGAACCTGAATACGAAACCTATCCAATTGCAGAGAGGTGTAAGACAGGGTGACGTCATATCCCCGAAACTCTTCACCGCTGCATTGGAAGACGTTTTCAAGCTTCTGGACTGGAAAGGATACGGTATCAACATCAATGGCGAGTACATCACTCACCTTCGATTTGCCGACGATATAGTCCTTATGGCAGAATCGCTGGAGGACCTAAGCACTATGCTCAATGACCTCAATAGTGTTTCCCAACGGATAGGTCTTAAGATGAACATGGACAAAACAAAGATCATGTTTAATGTCCATGTCACACCTATGCCGGTAGTTGTTGGGAGCACTAAGCTCGAAGTTGTTGACGAGTATGTTTACCTGGGACAAATAGTCCGACTAGGTAAGTCCAACTTCGACTGAGAGGTCAATCGACGGATTCAACTCGGCTGGGCAGCGTTCGGGAAGCTACGACACATCTTCTCGTCAGACATACCTCAAAACCTTAAAACGAAATTGTACAACCAGTGCGTGTTGCCAGTGATGACTTACGGAACTGAGACGTGGTCCTTCACTGCTGGCCGTATGAGGAAGCTCAAGGTCGCTCAGCGAGCTATGGAGAGGGCTATGCTCGGAGTTTCTCTGCGTGATAAACTTAGGAATGAGGATATCCGCAGTAGAACCAGAGTGACCGACATAGCCCAACGGATTAGTAAGCTGAAGTGGCAGTGGGCCGGCCATATAGCTTGATATTGTTAAAGTAGTTAAAATTAAAATATTGTATTACGGCTTATAAATAAGAAAAAAATATATGAAAATAAACTCTAACGTCAAATCATAAATATTTTGCGTACATGCGTCAAAAAAGGCGTTCCCGTACTTAGCGGAGTGTCTGTCATCACAAGCCAGCTGCCGACGCTATGCGAAAATAGAATGTCACCTCGAAATATGAATAAATAGACCTTTATTTACAGCATGTAAAACATCGCGACCGTCCCATGGAATAATTTATCACATAAAAACTAACCGCCCACGGCCCGCGGCCATTTGACATTGATTTAAATTTACTCTATCACAGCCGATTGAACAGTGGCTAACCCTACTAAAATTAAAATGTCCGCTCATATTTTTACGTTAATTATTTCAAATAATATATTGCGCGGCTTGTGTATTTTGTATGATTTGATTTAAAACATGCAGCAATAATTTGCTCTTTATAGGAGCTTAGCGCTCGTCGTAAACATCATTAGTACGCGGGCGACCCGGAATCGATTCCCGTTGGCCCCATTAAATTGTGAGTTATAGTTTTAAATTCGTGCTCGGTGGCGAAGGAAAATATCGTGAGGAAAACTGCATGTCTGAGAAATGAAAAACGATAATTTGAAGACATGTGAAGTCTGCTAAAACCGCACTGAGCCAGCGCGGTGGACGTTTCCTTGCCCTAAAATCCATTTAGAAATGACAGGAGGCTAGTATATAAGCTGTAAGTTTAATTTTATTACGAAAACTGTGAAAGTATTTTTTTATATTTTTATGAATAAACCTTTAAAGCCGAAGCAAAGTAAATGCGTGTGCCACACCGAACCACCTGCGTTCCGCGTACAGCATGTGTCAGTTCGCAACGCAGCTGTTAGACGACATACAATGTAGGACCACGATTGAGTTAGGTGCAATAGATTAAGACTAAACGAACATCGGATACGCACACATTGTTGCTACAAATCACTACTACTTTAAAGATTATTACATAATACTTATTGAAAGCCATTTTTTTATTTACCATTGGTTCGGAAAGTATCTCTGTCCTGGGAAGAACCAGCAAGAAACCCAGCGGCATTTCCTTTGTTTACAAACTACAAAATCGAATGTAATGAAAACCAAATCACTTATTCATTCATATACAATCAAGCGTAAAATAAAATTGGTAAATAAGATTGGTAAATTGTAGACAAAATCATTATTTTTTCTCGAAATATGCTGGAAGAAAAATTATTTATTATATTCGTTTCACACAATCATACAAATAAACTGTCTAATCAACTTCTAAACGGTTTAGTAATTAATAAAAATTAAGAATGTAAAATATGCGTGTTGAAATCCTTGTGCGGATGGCGTCCCCGCACAACGTCACGCGAGTATATCTTTGGCGAAAATTCAAAATTGACGGAAGTTCGTGACGGCCAAGGGCGCCTATTTCCGAACACGGTTGAACAGTTGACATCAGTTGTCATTTTACCATTAGCTCCCTTTGCACTTTAAAAATATGAACATAGACCTTCTCATAGATTGCCTCATAGGGGGGATTTTTGCCATAGTTTCCACGCTTGTTGCAGACGCTGCTGCCCATCTCGTGGTTTGCTTCCCTCTGTCGCATCTTACGACACCCACGGGATAGTGTGGGGTAGTGGATATTCTTACACCACCACTACACTTTAACAATGTTGAGAAATATTTATGTATTACGTGTGGTGTTTGTCATGTGCTGGCGATGTAATAGGATTCCTCACTTCACCCCATCTTGTAAGCATCATTAGATGACGATTAAGAGAAAAAGATCTTGTGGTCTGTGATAGATGACATTGTGATGATAACACTAGTAATTCATACCAGAAGTAAATTCTAGATATTATCCTTGGCTACCAGAAGCAACAAATGGTGCAAATTTACTTGTCAAGCGTGGCGATTTCAGCTGATCGTCTGTCTCTATTATAGAAGAGGCTAATGTCCAGCAGTAGTATGCTTACGGGTTGACAACTAGGATCACACCCAGTATTAATCATATCATTGTAAAAGTTGAAGTTTTTACTGGGATGTTTTAGTTACAACTTATTTGAAATCATTGTTGATAAATAATTATATGAATCAATATTTTATAATTTTTATCTACTCTGTGAGCTATTTAAACATAGGTACCTAGAAAAATACTGCGGTAACAGGAAATATAGCTTGTTTGTTGTGGTAACTAAAGTACTACGTGGGCCACACAGAAATTGAAAAATGTTCTATGGTTAAAGTTTTTATTATTAAATCTTTTTAAAGAAATCTTCACCAACAACCAGTATCATACAAAATTTCATATTTAGGTTTGCAGTCCGCTTGATGTATTTTTCCGGCGATGAAAACTGTCTCTTTCAAACGATTTTTCATTTTAGGGAATATAAAAAAGGAGTCACGTGGTGGCAAATTAGAGCTGTTGGGAGGGTAATCGAAAAGTTTAATCTGTGTGCTGTCCAGAAACTCGTTCGTTATGAATGAACACCACATACCCCGTCAAAAGATTCATCCAGCTTTAGGCGACATTTGAAATCAATTTTTCGATGATACCCGACATTTTAATTTAGCGCCTAAAAATGTGAAAGGAAATTAGAAATTGGAGCATTTGTATTTTTATTTGTAAATAAACGTATTTTCAAAATATAAAAATGATAACTGGCCATTGTGTCCTACAATAAAAAAAAATTTCTCGCAAAATTGGCTGTCATATATATCGTTGCTTGAACTAAAATCTATACCGAGCACCTTCACTGTGCTTAACGATCCACTGGACTGTGATATAAGTATTGATCTCTTTGCGGATGAATGGACAAGAATTTTGTCAGCATGTTTGAAGTTCTACGAGAAAAACGTTTAATAAGGTTTGTTACCACATTGGACTGAAATAAATTTCTAATAGATTTTGAACTTTTAGAGTTTAAAATGGTTGAATAAACATATTATATCGTGATTAAAAGCTTCATATCATGAATAAAATATCAGCTTTGTACGCTTCACAGTATATAGATTACTAACTAATATAGATGGACAATTGAAAGTGATATTATAGAAGTGTAAACTGACAGGCTGGCGGTTGCTTGATGTTGATAGTCAGAGAGTTATATTATTTTCGGAAAATTTAAAATCCAAAAGGCCTTGAGTTATAAGTTTATATCAATGCCAAAAGGTTGGTTTGGGTCACTTGAAATGTCTTCTTTATTATTATTTTATATAATTAGAGATGTCTTGGGGCAATAGGGATTTTGCCGACTACCGAATATCCAGCCACGTTGTGACTGAAGTTCCGAATATTCGGCGCTTCGCCCGGTAACAGTTTCTGAAATTGTTTTGGGGAAGTTGCTACAGAAAATATGGGACAAATGAGTAAGTAGGAATGTAAAGTGCTATTGCAAATGATATTGATGGTTATCTGAAAACGGCTCGCTTAGACCGGATAGCAGATCCTTACAAGTTGTGGTCAGCAAACGTACGATAGTATCCAAAACTGACAGAATCTATTATCTATTATCGCACGGTAGCAGTGCATACAGGCTGAGGCTATTTTCAGAAGCGGGTATAGTTTATGAGGAAAAGCGCAAATGGTTGCTATCAAGAAGTGCTGAAAAATTGTTTTCATTTATCACAACTTACCTCTGATAAATTTTAAGTATTTATTCTAATGTATTGTTGGTAAATATATTCATTTTTGAGTAACATGTGTGACTTTTTTTTCGTGATTTTGTATTCGGTACTCGGCCGAATAGTTCGCAATATTTGGCCGAATACCGAATATCAAACAAAGTGGCCGAATACCGAATAGAAACGGAATATTCGTGGCATCTTCAGTACGCACGTCTTACTTTCTTTGTTGGATTGAATCAAGAATAAGGAATGGAATAAGCATGTTTTTTTAAAATTATACTTGGTGGTTTTAAGAAGAATTTATCAAATTGGCGTAGAATTTTCGATTTATTAATGTTACGCGGTGCATTTAATTTGATTACCTAATACTAATAATTTTGGTATTTCCTTTCGGACCATTCAGTTATAAATACCCAATTCGTTTGAATAAAACAATTTTTACAGATTTCATCGCGTTTAATTTTACTAATTTTAATAATGTTATATTAATTATAAGAAATCATTAGCCAATACGTTTATTAAAAAACTTACCATTCTTAGTTAGGATCAGTTTTGATTTCTTATATTTACACGAACATTACACATTGAATAAAACTATTTAACTGAGCACCCTAAACGTCGAGAATTAAAAATAAGTATGTAAATTGAAAGCGATAAAATCCGTTAAAATAGATTTATTCAATTGGATCACTTTTGTTATAATATCCGAAGTATATGTTAAACAGTTTACATAACAAATTATTTGACCGGCAACTTACAGGGACTAAAACAACCGTCGTAAGTTGTTAAACAATATATATAAAAACGATATGTATATAAAATATTATACATATAGTTTTTAGTCGACTTCAAAAAAGGAGAGGGCTTACAATACGACTGTATGCTTTTTTCTTGTATGTATTTATGTTAACCAATATCTTCGCCAATTGTGAATCGATTTTAAATTATTTCTTTTACCAAATGCTTTTTTGCCGTGTAGTGGCGGTCAAGAATATCCACTACCCCATATCCTCCCGTGGGTGTCGTAAAAGGCGACAAAGGGAAACAGGCAGGAGATGGGCAGCAGCATCTTCCTCATAATAGCCAAAATTACAATAAAAAAACTGCGGTTGCCAACCCGCTCGCCAAGCGTGGCAACTATGGCAAATACCCCCCTATGAATGTAACAAAGAGACGGCCCCCAGTCCCCGGCGGCCCCGCTATTCCTGGCTACGGTGGCGACCATGGTAACGGCGGGGCAGAGGGTGCTAAGAATCTCCGGCGGAGGTTCGGTTGCCACCTTAGACGACTCGACCTGGCAACGTACAACCCACGCACCCTGAGGACTGACGAGAAGATCGTGGAGCTGGAAGAAGAGATAGACAAGTTGCGCTGGCATATTATAGGATTATCCGAAGTCCGAAGAGAGGGGGAGGACACGGTAATCCTCGAATCCGGCAACTTGCTCTATCACCGGGAGGGCGACCATCTGTCCCAAGGAGGTATCGGATTTATCGTCCACAAGTCTCTCGTTAACAACGTTGTAAAGATCGGGAGTGTGTCGACGAGGGTTGCGTACCTTATACTCAGAATCACCAAACGGTATTCGCTGAAGGTCATACAGGTTTACGCACCAACCTCGGCACACCCCAATGAGGAAGTGAAGGAAATGTATGAGGATATCTCTAGAGCCATGCATTCCTCCAAAACCCAATATACGGTGTTAATGGGAGACTTCAATGCAAAACTAGGCACAAGAGAGAACGGTGAGCTGAAAGTAGGGAAATTTGGAATAGGGCAACGGAACCCAAGGGGCCAGCAGCTGGCCGACTTCATGGAGAAAGAGGGACTCTTTATGATGAACTCTTTCTTCCAGAAGCGGCCCCACAGGAAGTGGACCTGGTCGAGCCCCGACGGTTCGACAAAAAATGAGATTGACTTTATTATGACGACCAGACGACAACTATTCAGTGATGTCTCCGTGATGGCGAGGGTGAAAACTGGTAGCGATCACCGAATGGTTAGAGGCACACTGAACCTAAACGTTAAGTTGGAGAGGTCTCGTCTAATGAAGTCAACGCTCCGTCCCCCTCGTGCTCTGTTCCAAAGTCCCGAAACCTTTCAGCTCGAGTTACAAAACCGTTTTCAGTGTCTAGAAGACTGCAATGAAGTGGACGATATGAATGACAAGCTCGTGGAAACTGTCCATGCGGTCGGAGCTAAGTTCTGCAAGACCCGCCGCAGAAGAACACAAAAACTCTCCGATCACACTCTTAATCTTATGGCTGTTAGACGGGAGATGAAGCTACATTCTTCAACAGACTTGACAGCATACAGGTATCTGAACAGACAGATCTCCAAATGCATGCGGCGGGACTTACGCAACTTCAATACAGCTCGTATTGAAGAAGCGATCGAGCGGAACCAAGGCTCCAAAGTCTTTGCCAGAGATCTGTCTGCCAGAAAGAGCCAACTGTCAAAGCTGAAGACAGAATGTGGCAGCATAGTTTCCGGGACACCTGAGACTTTGAGTGAGATTGAGAGGTTCTATGGGCAGCTGTATACGTCATCGTTGGAGCCACACGCAAGTATGAGTAACGATCCAAGAGCGAGTCTCATCCGACACTATTCCGAAGATATCCCGGACGTCAGTCTGAGCGAGATTAGAATGGCTCTCCAGCACCTTAAAAAGGGTAAGGCCCCAGGCGAGGATGGAATTACAGCGGAGCTTCTGAAAGCGGGTGGAAGACCGGTACTTGAAGTCCTTCAGAAGCTCTTTAATTCCGTCCTCCATGGTGGCATTACACCGGAGGCGTGGAGCAGAAGTGCGGTGGTCTTGTTCTTCAAGAAAGGTGACAACGCTCTCTTGAAGAACTACAGACCGATTTCCCTTCTGAGCCGCGTCTACGTGCTGTTTTCGAGAGTCATTACGAATCGTCTCGCGCGCAGACTTGACGACTTCCAGCCTCCCGAACAAGCCGGTTTCCGAAAGGGCTTTAGCACAATAGACCACATACATACCCTTCGGCAAATTGTACAGAAGTCCGAAGAGTACAATTTGCCACTATGTCTGGCGTATGTGGACTATGAGAAAGCCTTTGATTCCGTCGAAATTTGGGCGGTGCTGCAGTCTCTTCAGCGGTGCCAAGTTGACTGTCGGTATATCGAAGTGTTGAAGTGCTTGTACAGTAGGGCTACGATGGCTATCCGAGTACAGAATCAGAGTACGAAACCTATCCAATTGCAGAGAGGTGTAAGACAGGGTGACGTCATATCCCCGAAACTCTTCACCGCTGCATTGGAAGACGTTTTCAAGCTTCTGGACTGGAAAGGATACGGTATCAACATCAATGGCGAGTACATCACTCACCTTCGATTTGCCGACGATATAGTCCTTATGGCAGAATCGCTGGAGGACCTAAGCATTATGCTCAATGACCTCAGGTTGGGCAGCGTTCGGGAAATTACGGCACATCTTCTCGTCAGGTATACCTCAAAACTTGAAAACAAGACTCTACAACCAGTGCGTGTTGTCAGTGATGACCTATGGTACTGAGACGTGGTCCTTCACTGCTGGCCGTATGAGGGAGCTCAAGGTCGCTCAGCGAGCTATGGAGAGGGCTATGCTCGGAGTTTCTCTGCGTGATAAACTTAGGAATGAGGATATCCGCAGTAGAACCAGAGTAACCGACATAGCCCAACGGATTAGTAAGCTGAAGTGGCAGTGGGCCGGCCATATAGCTCGAAGAACCGACAACCGATGGGGAAGAAAGGTTCTCGAGTGGCAGCCTCGTACCGGTAGGCAAAGTGTAGGGCGTCCCCCCACGAGATGGAGTGACGACCTGGTAAGACATGCAGGAAGTCGATGGATGCAGGTGGCTCAGGACCGTACTTTGTGGCATTCTTTGGGGGAGGCCTATGTTCAGCAGTGGACTTGTGAAGGGCTGTAATGATAATGATGATGACTAAATGCTTTATACTATAGGGATAACGATATAATGTAGGAGTCCCCTTTAAGTTTGTAAAAAAATCCACACAAATTAGGAAATTATTTTTAATGTAACAGAATACCAGCGTAAAATAGCCACTGAACGCTGCTGTTTCGTATGGTAAGGGATCCGGAGACCTTTTTTTACTGAAAAGAGGTATTCTATCTTAATCCTCACGAGTGACAACGCATCTGCATTACAAGTATGATTCGTAATCGAGGATGGATGTAGATGTCTATGGGCCACAGAAACCACTTACCATCAGGTGTACCGTGTACTGTGTGCTCGTTTGTTATCCTTATCCTCTAAAAAGAAACTGTTTAGACGTTTTGCCTAAAGCATTTCCTTAAAATGGTCAAAGATTTATTTTTTATAAAAAAGAAAAGCCGATTTCAAAGAACGAAAAACTAAAAACAAAATCACATAAAAGCTTCTGATTCTGCTTTATCTATGTCTTTTGTCTTAGCACTGGAAATGTAAATTATTTTTTTAGCTTTACTAAAAGTTTAATTTTTCATAGACCTTTTGCATTGTAGGTAGGTCTTAGTGAAAATTAAAAAAAAATAGAAAGTCACGCTGCTCATCTGTGGGTTAGCGAACTTTAAACGCATGGTCTTTAAATAAATATTATTCTCCAACATGTGCTGCCTTGCGATGATGTGACCCGCCGAGCACGTTATAAATTTGTAGCTAAAATTCATTTTTCACAAGTTTCATTTGCACGAGCAGGAACTTTATCTACCTAGTCTTTTCTTCCGTGTCATTTTAGATATTAAATTATTTTAGGCGTTTTAGGTCAGTGCTCTTAATACACTACTTGGTAAAAGTTGTGCCACCTGTCGTGAAATAAAACATTCTCTTTCTCATCGCACTTCTGGTAAAATTGTTCACTGTTTAGTTATTTTGAAAAATCTGAGATAACGAAATAGATATCAATCTATTTCGTTATATCAGATTATAGAACAACCACCATTTAATAGTTCTATAACATTCTCATGAGTGAGAGGAAGCTTGTGCCTATCAGTGGGACATACATAGGCTGTAACGTTTATACCATGCCATTTGTCCGTACCCAGATACTCGTTCGTTTAGTAGGTTGAACCACATACGTTTTGGGAGAAGAGAACTTGTACTAAAAAATTAAAAAGACAACAGTATACCGTAAACGCAAGAAATATCGTTGAACGACATGTACATATTAAAGATTGATATAAGGATTCAATAAAATAATAAAACTTATAGGAAAAATAGGACAAATATTGAACATATCCGATCAAAAACATAAATGGGCATTTCTTTGTAAACTGGGTAACTCGCTCTAAGAAAGTTGTCTCTGCAACTTTTTTGCTTATATATTTAAAAAGTCTTATTCAGGGAATATATATATACTCGTATTAAATAATAAACGGCAAATGAACCAATAATATTTCCTTTACTTTAGAATATATTGAGTATTTTCTGAAAAATGATACAGGGGACTGCTGCCTATGTCAGGGGACTGTGAATTTAAATGAAAAATAACATATCATGATGACATATCTGTTCAATGGTTTCTACTAACTTTAATAGATTTTCAACATCATCTCCAACAGCAAAAACGACATTTGCAGGTAGCTCCAACACCGCTCGGACTTCAAATAGCAGCTGAAGAGTGAGACTAATCAGTGTAGACGACACACCGAAATGAAAAGCAGGGAGAAGAATGAAGGGTGTATATTTAAAAATAATCAGTGCATCTCCGGGTGTTCCGACACAATCATCTACCGTGAACAGACTATATCTGTAAAATGATAACATATTTGTGCCATTTGCTGTAGATGTAGAGACATACTATCGGTCCGTGAGCTTCGTAATGTTAGCAAGTCCAAAAATTAGAATTAGACGAGGTTTTACAGGGACATGTAGAATCGTTTGCTCATTAAGAATAAACGAAAAAAATAATTATTCGTGTCACCCCTGCAGATTTACGACCCTTCGAAGACGCTTGCTAGAAATTTTATAAAATAGTCATTTTTTAATGGTTTTAAGGCACCAAAGTGAAAATATTCATGCACAGAACGTTTGCGCGTTATTTTCTCGTTCCAGAAGTATAATTACTTTCTCAGAAAAATGCATAATAACTGATTTTCACGATATCATTATTTTTCGCACCCCCAGCCTACGCAAGCATGCGAGTCTGCAATTGCGCGGCGCGCGTCACGCAGCGCACTGTGGCCTGTGGGAAGTATCAAATGTGAAATCAACTTATTGTTTACACTCACAATCCAGGGTTTTCTGTCTCATCAATTTGACAGTTGGATACCAGGCTCACTACACGATTGAGATCTCGTACAATGAAAGCGTAATTAGATTCCCCATTTTAATCGAGTTTTAATTAATCGGGCGTATTCAATTGGCGTTTCATTCAAAATCAAGTATCGTGACAACAAGTTTACAATAAAGCCATTGGTTTTGTGTGCACCTCTAGTAGCTTACATTTAATTATTGGAGAAAATATTTAGAGCTGTTATCAATATTCTATAAATCTTCTGTAAGTATTGTCCTAATCATCATTTTTTGGCTTGTTGCCTTTCAATGTTTATTATACATTTTATATTTTTTTGTGTGTAGGAATGCAGTGAGCAATCCAGAACATGACGTTTCCCTCGTCCCTCCCACCTCTTGCCCCTTCCTTTTTTCTTGGTTTTCCTTTGTTAGGAAACATTTGAGATACTGCCTACAAACATAAAGTAACATGAAAATCTAGTCGACTAGATATTTTAAAAGAAATTTCAAAAAAGTTATATTTACTATAAAAAAGTTGTACTGTAAGAATCTTCTTTTTCATCTTCGTCTTTTGATTCTTTGAAATTCTTTGTAGGATTTGTATCTTTTTCTTTGTCATCCTTTTCATAGGAAACTAACGCCTTTACAAGATCCACAAAAATAGAGTGATCCATAAATCCTGACTCACGCTCCCCATGTACTTTATCATCATAATTTTTTATTAATTTTTCGATAAAGGTCCCATCTTGATCAAGGATCTCATCACCCATGTATGGAATATTATGAAGGACAGTTTCATCTTTGACCATGAAATTTTGTTGTATCAGAAAGAACAAATATTTAGTTAAATGATTTTCCAAATAGACTCTATAATAAATAAAATAAATAAAAGTTGTATTGCGTGGCTTGGTACCTCTGTAAATACAAGAATGATTTAGATCCTGATTTGATATTGGAGCTGCATTGTTTTGCTCTACACTCTGAAGCAATAAGTTGTTAAGAATTTCTAATTACGCTTTCATTGTACGAGATCTCAATCGTGTAGTGAGCCTGGTATCCAACTGTCAAATTGATGAGACAGAAAACCCTGGATTGTGAGTGTAAACAATAAGTTGATTTCACATTTGATACTTCCCACAGGCCACAGTGCGCTGCGTGACGCGCGCCGCGCAATTGCAGACTCGCATGCTTGCGTAGGCTGGGGGTGCGAAAAATAATGATATCGTGAAAATCAGTTATTATGCATTTTTCTGAGAAAGTAATTATACTTCTGGAACGAGAAAATAACGCGCAAACGTTCTGTGCATGAATATTTTCACTTTGGTGCCTTAAAACCATTAAAAAATGACTATTTTATAAAATTTCTAGCAAGCGTCTTCGAAGGGTCGTAAATCTGCAGGGGTGACACGAATAATTATTTTTTTCGTTTATTCTTAATGAGCAAACGATTCTACATGTCCCTGTAAAACCTCGTCTAATTCTAATTTTTGGACTTGCTAACATTACGAAGCTCGGTCCGTGGGGTCCACGTGCGGTGAAATTCCTAAAAGAACTGTATCCGCGACTTGTCATCGCCCCTGGTGGAGGACTAGATCTTTTTTTGCTCAAAGGATAAGTAAAGTCATCCTGCTAGTAAACGTTCTTGGCGATATACTGCTGGGAGTAAGATAGTGGGTTAATTAAAGTTAGTTTTTTTTAATAATGGTAATAAATATTGTATATTTATTGTTAAGTAAATAAATGTTAATGAAATACACTATGTATTTTTTTTAATTCGTAAGATACTGTATAGTATAATTTTAAACAATAAATCCAAATCTTTCAAAAAAATATGGATCCCATAACTTGACTGATATAAAAGCTTGGTTGCTGATTGCTTGAATATCAGAACATTGGAAAAAGTTTGGAAAAAAAAATTTAAAACCGTTTTATAATTTTATATTACCAGTTAGCAGTGTGATTGCTTTTCTTCTACAATAAATTTTGTTTTTAATGCAGCTAAATCATTTGTACAAAGATAAATATAATGCAAAAATTTTACAGAGTTCTGTCTTTATAAGTATACTAGCTGACCAGACAGACGTTGTTCTGCCCTTTGCGACGACCATGTGTCCTAAAAAAATCATTAAATTCACAGTAAAAAAATTGAGGGTCACTTATCGGGATAAAAACTATCCTATCTCTCAAGTTGGACCAAACTGTACACATTGTGAAATATTTCATTGAAATCTGTTTAGTAGTTTAGGAGTTCATCGCGGACAAACAATGTGACACGTAATTTTTATATGTAAAAATTATATACATGAAGGAGTGCGTCTGCTAGTGATCGTGTAACTTCTGAACGTCCTGACCGATTGTCATAAGAAAGGACTTTTGTCGGTAAGCACTTACAAAAAGCCTAGTTCCGGTCTGAAATGTTTAGAGCCAGTATAATTATAAGTTGTGAGGAGTAAGATCACTTGCCGCTGATAAAAAAATAAACCTAACAAATAATACACTTAAATCTCTTAAAAAAAGACTCCGAAAAATAAGATTTAGAGATAAAATTAATAATACCAACGAGTGTCAAACGACCTTAGTTGTACGGGTTACCAAAATACACAAGCCCAGTGCTCCACTGCGTCCAATAGTAAGCCAGATCGTTTCAACAAATTACAGATTAGCTCAAAACTATCGAAAATAACAACGAATGTTACAAAACACTTATTTAATTATGTATGTACATGTTTCATACATGTACATACATAATTAAATAAGTGTTAGGTAGTATTAAGAAAACATATGTATTTATGTGTGTATATTTAATATTTATGTAATATCTTTATATAATTATCTTTATAATATGTATCTTAGTATGTAGTTATGGTTGTTATTCCGCATATATTATTTAGATATAAGTAGATATTTTTAACGTAACAGTTTGCACTTTGCACCCACAATATATTATCTGCTTAGCCTGGAGGCACACTGGTAGAGAATGCCCTGTTGCATTAAGTCCGCCTTTTTGTACTTGGTGTGCAAATAAAGCATAAATAAATAAACACTTAGTTCAAGAGCACACACAATGGATTCGTACCATTTTGTTAGTGAGGTAAAAGCCGTACAAAGTCAAGATATATATTGTAAGTGAAGTGTTACACATCTTACACATCGACAGTGAAACAATGGTCAGTTGGTGCAGTCACTATTCACATGCAAACATAAATTTCAATTATAACTAGAAAGTTGGAAAAAATCTATGCAGTACCAGTATTACTTAGACGTTGTCTAACATCTATTGTGGCTAAGATGTTTTTAAAGTATATTGTGGCAGGTTTACAGGCAAGTGGACTGTGTGGGGGTTTGCTCACATATGCCTCCCATTGTCGCCGATATATTTATGGAGAACTTTGAGGTGAAAGGCTTACGAACACTAAATTATTGCAAGTTCTGAAAATAGGGATAATCTGCGCACACGCATTAATAACATACACGCATTTAATAAAGACTATTGTAAAAAATTGTATAAACACTAAAAGGTATAGAGAATCAGTACAATTACATTTTGGTCCTCGGAGTGAAGTTGGTTGCAGGTGACCATGGGCTGCAGGAGCTACTTACTATCAGATGAACTGTAAGTTCGTCTGTCACTTGAATTTTAAATACCAGTTAGTTCACCATGGAGTTAGAGGCAAATAATTCTTTAGCTTTTCTGGATGTATTAGTAATGTTCAATCTTAATAAAACCTTAAGCTATACTATGCATAGAAAAAACACCAATGCTAATATTTGAAAGGTGAATCTCGCTTCCAACCCTCACAGTAAGCTACCGTGGGTAAAATCTGTGTTTCTGAGAGATTTGTAACTGTACAGTACAGTGTACTACTGTGCATGAGTGCAAGCTCCAGCAAGTAAGCAAGTTTTGCACGACAAGAAGCTTCAGGTCCGGTGCCGTCACAGTAACCGAATAAAACCGGCCACAGTCGAAAATGTGCCAGCTGTACCTATTACCGTATGTCAGAGGTGTGAGTTGTGATACCCCGTATGTCACATTTGCTTATAAACATAGGTGCTTCAAACAAAGATTACTCAGTTTTTACCATCCACAAGTGTAATATCCCTTTAAAATTTGTAGGAGCTTTCCAGCTTGATTGTGCATGCTCTAACTTACGTAAAATAGTATATAAGTGACGTGAAGAACCGACGCTCTGGAAAGTCTGCAGTATGTGGACATGTACTGGACCGCCCTCTTTATTACATCAGATTTGATAGACCACAAATTCTCGTAAAAGATCACTTCCGTACTTCCGTAACTTGATACGTCAGTAAGAAATTTGAAAATGTTAATTAAACGCGGTAAGGTTTGTAAAAACTAGTTTCATTCACGTACGATGTGATATTTAAAACCTTTAAAAAATATATTGCGATAAAGAGAATATTATCTTATAATCAATTGCAGTTGTTTATTTTTTATACAGTAACAATGAATAATTCAGCAAATAGATTTATTATCAATATACGATTTTATTTACAAAATATGTTTCCTGGTTTAGCTGGAAGTATTTTTATGGATTAAGGGTGACAACAAGCATTCATTCCAGCTAATGACGGTAGGTAGATGCTGTGGCCCATAGAAACCAACATCTATCATGTAAAAAGTCACCACTAAAAAGGGTCTCCAATTCTCTATAATCACCATTAACCTGGCTATTTTATGCTGGTATTCTGTGAGACCGTGGTCCTTCCCTGGTCGAGCCGATCCATTCGTTTCACATTCATAATATAGCTGCAGCGTGAATCTATCACGTTAAAAATCTAAAGATGCTGTTCCTTTCGAACAAAAAACTATAAAATTAAAACTTAACTTCAATCAGCCATTTTCTCACGTGCCTTGATATGCATACTCGCACAGCGTCACGGTTGTTTTATTGCCGTATACATACGTGACTAAAGCTTTTTTACGCTTTTTACAGTACACATGGTCGACTAATTTGGTTGATCATGAACCAGATCTATATTGCCTAATCCGAATACGATACTTCCGAAAGGGTTTATTTTATTTCGCACCACCTGTGCCGTATGAAGATGGATTTTTCGGGGTGAAAGAGTGTTGCAGTTTGTATGACTCTTTTTATGGGGCGCTTGACTCGAACCTCACTGAAAGTGACCTATAAATATATGAATAGATATTTTGCAAAACAACCCCTTACAAACACCGCCAACTTTCTGACTCCGGGTTGCTACTGAGAATTTCTTGACAGAAAAAATCAATAACTGATATTGGCCCGACCCGGGATGCTGGTCATGAGGTAGGTAAACCGTTTGCGACCACTAGACTAACGAGGCAATCACGTCCCAAATTTTTAGATACTCCACCCCAAGTAAGAATATAGGGAATGTAAGAAAAACATATATTAAAGAAGCTATAATAAGCGGTCTTATCGTTCATGAAGCAATTTCTTTCAGACAACTTTATTACACAAAGAATTGTTCACTGCGAATGTTTTGGAGGAAGCTGTTCATTATTCATACAATTAAATAAAAAAAAAAAAAAATAACTTAACAAAAAGTAAACGCCGTCTTTAAAGAACCAAAAGAAATAAACTTTTACTTTCTTATAATAGGCTTATACTTTTTGTTCAATATTATTTTTTACCCTTTTGAGTGAACCAGGAAATATCACAATCTCGATGTCGCCCAAATAGTAGCATTAAAAACTTCATACCCTGTTTGTCGACCCTTAGAGTGGAATTTCGTCCCCAAATTTATATGGGATTGGGACCTCCCTGAAGTATATTTAATTTTAAAAAAAATATCAAAATTGGTCCACAATTGACAGACAAATCTGTAAACATATATAAAAAATACATACAATCGAACATAGATCCTCCTACTTTTTTATAGTCGGCTAATAAAAATACAAGATGCTGACGATTGAAGATAGCAGCATAAATCATTTTTTAAAGGAAAACGGATTGAACACGCCGTAAGCGTGGGTCATGTCTGTTGGAACTTTACAACTTGGACGCGGGTAACACCGCGAGGCAAAAAGCTAGTTTAATATATTATTAGTATAATATTATAGTTGTAACTCGAATGGCTCGGCTCGAATGGGGAAGTACCACGCTCTAACAGAATACCAGCGTAAATTATAGCAGTTTGATGCTGCTGTGTTTCGTATATATACGGTAACCGGATACCCATTTTACTGGAACTCTACTACTCTAACTCAGGGGTGACAACGCATCTGTATTTTGATTCGGGGGGAGTTCAAGTATTACGTAAGCAAACTTTCTATAATTTTTACCTCCACCCAACCTGTATAAGCAAACATAAGAAAAATGCTAACTCCCCCCTCCCCCAAAGGATAAGACGTAAGAATTTTTTCAAAACTTTTATTAAATATTAAAGTTAAAATTTAGAATTCAATTATTTTTAAAATTAAATTATTAATGTTTTAATCAAATTAGAAAATTAACAATCGTTTGTTTTCCATCGGCTTCGTATCCAAGTTTCTACATCTATACATATAATAAAACTGTAAATAGCAGATGTCTGTACATTTTATATTTTTGTAATAAAAGTGATTGAGGGGTACTAAAAATAAGTAATTAAATACATTTCTACCATTTTTAGAATTTTCTGTCTGTCTGTCTGTCTGTCTGTCTGTCTGTTTGTTTGTTAACGTATCACGTATAAAGTACTAATTTATATCATAAGAATTGTTAAGGAAATTATAAAGTGTATCTTCGGGTTACATTTAGTCTTTATTTCATTAAAATCAGTTCATTCCATCAAAAGTTATGATAAATATTCTGAAGTATGGGTAGGGAAGTACGAATTTGCTCAACGGTGGCTTTGTTTGAGTCATCAAGTGCATTTTAAACTAATATCATGTCATAAATCATAGTTAAATTATGTAAAATAATGATATAATTATGTATATCTAAAGCACAGTAAACAAAAGTAATAAAGAACGTATTAAATATATTATACAAAAATATATTAACCTTATTAACTAAATCTGAAGCACAATAGTTAACCCATTTCTTCGATAGATGGTGGTGTTGTGAAAATGCAATTGCAAATGTGGTTTTTTCCTGTAGATGAGTTTTCATATTTACTGCTAATCTTTATTATATTACTCGCTGCCCTACTGCGTGTTGACAAACTCAATTTATTCTTTACCGCCGAGTACTCTATGTGGTAAATCAAATTTTAAAAGAGCTATTAACAATTGCATTGGATTTGGCGAGAGTCAAACTTTATTTTTTGCTTACTGTGCAGGCACTGATTTATAAGTTCTCTTACGTTTTATATAATTTATCAATCGCGTCAATTAATCTCTTTTATTTTTAGAATTGATGATGTTAGCAGCGCCATCTCTCTTTAAATATATACATATAATAAAAATGATGATAACATGTGTCTGTTTCTGTACATTGTAGGTATATATTATATTTTGGTGGCTAAAATCATTATGGGGAACTGAAAATAATTAAATAAGAACATTTTATAATTTTTAGAATTGTCTGTCTGTCTATTTGTCTGTTATTATATGAACGCATCACGTCTAACGTAAACATCTTTTATTTTCAAAGCAATCGTTAAGAATATCATAAAGCGTATCTTCGAGTTATATTTAATCTTTGTTTTATTAAAATTGGTTCATTCTATCGAAAGTAATGATTATTATTTTGAAATGTAGGTTCGAATTTGTTCAATAGCGCCATAAAATCTCAGAAATAGTAATAAAAAGATTTCTGTGTAAAAAAAAACGTTCCATAATAATTAATATATTTATACTTAAAACACAAAAAGAGATAGGATGTTTTCTCACACAAAGGACGTAATAGATGGAGTTGTACAAATTACAAACTTTTCTGAATTGCTGTGTTGAGATTTTTCGCCGATGAATCGTATTGACTTACTGAAGAAATTTGTATCCATCGAAGCCATACAACGGAACCCGACCAAAAATAAAAATTTTGCAACGAAATGTCGTGATAATGTATTTATAATATACGCAAAATCAGAACTGCCATTTTAGCGCTTTGGGAACTAGATTTAGCACTTTTTTGGAATGTATAGCGCGCATTTCGAAATTTTAGCACCTAGCGCTTAATCCAGCGCTTTTTGGTGTATTTAGCACACATTTCAATATTTTAGCGACTAGCGGGTTATTAACTCTTTTATAGCAGCACTGTTAGTCCACATTACCGATAATAATAATAATGACCTTTATTATTTTTCCCCACAAATAGTACATTGCAGTTTATCTTTTTCAAACATATTTTTTCCACAAAACAAAGAGCATGGGAGACGAGTCCAAACTAGGATACCCTGTGCTATGGATCTCCTGGCTTCCTCTTTAGAATGATCAACTTGATTTTTTTACCGACGACTATAAGCGGGGAAATCCCCTTTATTAAAGTTTTCGTTCATGGTTTTGGCAACGCATTTATTTTGCTTTATTCAGTTTTAGTCAGTTGCTTAGAGCACAGCTAAGTTAAAAGTTACTTAGAAGTTATAACACAAAGAAACTGTGTAGCAACCGCAATCAGATGCTGACATCTGAAACTAAGTTGCGAAATACATTGCACTTTAAAACAATTAATGACATTTTTATTGTTCGTACAGTACTAACTACTCTTGACAGCAATTGCTATAATTATAAGTCGATGTCCTGCGAAGTATTGATACATCAAAAAAATATTGCCAGAAAAAAAACTTAATGTTGTTTTCTTTATTATGATTATATAAAAAAACACAAACTTTGTTTGTAGTTAATTTAGCGCGAAATCTAGCGCTTTTTGTGTTGTCCTAGAGCTGAATGAGTTTTTTTTATCTGGCAGCACTGCCCAAAAACCCTCTATTAAGAAGTAACTTTCCTTTCAGTTTTAAGCGCGTTCAGTTCCCAGTTACAGTGAGTGTGTGTTATGCGATGACCGCAAATAAAGCGCAAGGTCAAACTTTACGCGTTGTAGGAGTGTACCTCAGTACTGACTGTTTTGCACATGGCCAACTCTATGTTGCTTTTTCCCGCGTTAGTAGCCCCCGTAACCTTTTTGTGTATACCCCGGCTAAGCCTACTTCTAACGTCGTTTACACAGAAGCTCTATCATAAACCACTTAGAACTTTGATGATAATGATTTATTTAGTTACCACTTATTGATACAGAGATGAAATAAATCGTTTAATATTCTCTTACCTAAACGACAAATTCTTTATGTAAAACCTGTATACGCGAGCTACGCCGCGGGCACAGCTAGTAATTAATAAAATTGATAGCTCATTTTAACAATATAGGCTATAAAATCGTCAAATCGATGGAATTAAGGTCATCATCGTTTAGCCATTCGGCGTCTTCGTTTCCATCTGCATTTTTTATTAGGCTTATTAATTCTCGTGCACCTCGGGCAGAGCTATACTACGCGTTGTGCAAACTTTTTCGGTTCTATATTCCTACTTTTATGCACATTTTTCAAATGATAATTTGCAGATTTTCGTGAGGCATAGTAAAGACAATTCTCGGTAAACTGAATTATATTTAATTTTAGTAAGAAATATGAAAAGAAATTCGGTATTCCTTAGTAAAATAATGAAAATAGTATTATTAATTTGGATTTTAAATATTGTTTTAAAAATATTTTTATTGTTTTATATTTTTTTTATCTTACGTAAGATTTTTAATACTCCCCCCGGCCCCGCTCCCTTTGGCGAGAAAACTTCAATAGTGTTGAATATTTGTCCATTACTTATACCAAAACTAATTAAATGTGTAATACAAGTACTTTACAGTGTTATACGAACATCTTTGTACTTACCATATTCCTAGTGAATCATGAATAATTTTTTTTAAATAAATTTAATGGAGTCAAAAATTAAAGTCTTCTTGTAATGTATGTGTTTACTTTTAGTAGGTATTGCTCTATAGGTAAATTATATTTGGAGCATTTATTGTGAGACCTGCGTCTGATTCGTTTCATCACAGATTGTTGTTTTTATAACTCTTTGTCTTTAGTTTTTCACGCTACAAACATTTTAGCATTTTTATTAGGCATTACGACATTAGTCATAATATGTGACTCACTTCTCACTCAACAAATTTAAATAATGATTTACTTTACGATAGGATATTCGCTGTTGACGACATCGACTGTGTTTATATGCGTTAATAAATAATTTATCCCAATCGATTTCACATTGTTATTGTCTTGTAATATTTCCTATAATTGTATTGTTACATAACAAAGAGCTTCAACACGTGATTAACCTTCAATTGTTTCATAAGTAATTACATTACTACTATTTTGGATAAGGAGTTATCTTTTAGATTAATTATATTTAAATTAGTGTGGAATGTTATCTTTGTAAATAAACATGTACGTAAGTGCGTGTGTGAGTGTGCGTGCGCGCGCGCCTGTGTTAACGATTACCTATAATTGCATGTTTATATAAGTCATAAACACTGTTTTTGTTATTGCTGACAGTTTTGTGGTCATTTATTCTGGCTTTTGATGATTATATTAAGATTTGTGTTTCTGATACAATTATGTCACTCTGAAGCAAATTAAAATATTGTCTTCTTTCTGTTAATCTTTTCTACGTATAACTAGCCCAAAACTTTGTTTATTTCAACTTCAACTTTAACGATAAGTGTTTATCTTAAAAATTTGTGTGGCCTCAGATATTGGAATGGGTTATTTGGACAATTTCCGCCATTCATCGTCATCTTAATCCTCGATATTTTTGACACTACAATCTCTCCCTCAGATTAAGTTGTATACATAGTTTATTTTTACTGTAATTTCTTTAATAATCATTACCGCAAAATGATGGGTAGTATATTTTGGTTTATTCGTTCCTTTTTTTCCTTTCATAGTTCCATTCTTCATTTTCTCATGGATATGGATACGGAGAGTAGTAATAAGCCTGTGAATTTAAACCCTATAAGATAACCTTATAGTTTGAAATCTGCGTATTTTGTATCTTTTGTTAATAATTAGTAATCTTCACCTACAATTATTGGTTAAACGTAACGTAGGTAAGGCTATGTCAGAGGTCCGTATCACCAATAAGGAGGTTTTTTAAATCTTGCGAAGTCTAGACGTGAACAAAGCTAGTGGACCTGATGGTATACGAGCTATAGTTCTAAAGGTCTGTGCACCTTAGAACTATAGCTCGTATACCATCAGGAAGAGTTGTCTCCTGTGTTGACACGCTTGTTCCGCCTCTCATTCAGGACTGGAATAGTGCCTAAATCTTGGAAGCTGGCCAATGTGCAGCCTGCACCTAAAAAAGGTAGGTGCCGACCCTGCCAACTATCGGCTTCAATTACCTCCATATTCTGCAAGGTTATGGAGCGTATATTGAACGCCCGCCTCATGGCATACATAGAGCAAAATGATCTCCTCAGTGATCGCCAGTACGGGTTTCGCCGAAATCGATCAACTGGGGACCTTCTAGCGTATGCCACTCACATATGGGGCGAAGCCCTCGAGAACAGTGGTGAAGCACTTGCTGTTTCCCTCGATGTTTCGAAGGCCTTAGACAGGGTTTGACACGCTAGTCTATTGGGCAAGCTTTCAGCGTACGGCTTATCCCCTGGCCTGATTGTCTGGGTGAAGGACTTTCTGACTGAACGGTTTCTCCGGGTCGTTGTTGGTGACTGCACATCCGATACTGTGGCGACTAACGCTGGTGTTCCTCAGGGGTCCGTTCTGTCCGCAACACTATTCCTGCTGCATATAAATGATCCGCTCATTCCCCGTATCTATAGTTATGCAGACGACAGCACAGTTGTGGAAATACTGTAATAATAATAATAGATACCAATCAAACGCCAGGGCCAGTCGGGATCAAATCCAGTCAGAAAGAGAGGCTATGGTTGAGCGTGTGAGTCTCACACTACAGGCAGTCTCCGAATGGGGCGATGCCAATCTCGTGAGATTTAACGCCTCCAAAACACAAGCGTGTCTTTTTACCGCTAAAAGGAGCCCGCTCACCTTGGCTCCTACTTTCCGGAATGTATCCTTGGAGTACACTGACCGCCTTCAGTTGTTCAGTTGAATTTTCTCCGAACCTAAACTATGGGCGGATCACTGAGTCCAAAGCCAAAGCAGCCGCAAGGAAACTTGGTGTCCTTGCAAGGGTGCGGCGGTACTTCAAACCGGGACAGCTTCTTACCTTATATAAAGCGCAAGTCCGGTCGTGCATGAAGTACTGCTGTCACATATGGGCTGGTGCTGCAAAATGCCACCTGGCAGCATTGGACTCAGTGGAGAGACGTGCTAAGAGGCTCATTGGCGACCTTGATTTGGTTGAAACCAATCTTGTCAGCCTCGAGCACAGACGAAGAGTAGCCAGTCTCTCGGTATTCTATAGGATGCATTTCGGTGAGTGTGCACAGGGATTACACGCTTTAATTAATCTCTCTCCTTTCCACCATATGACAACCAGACGGTCGGCGGTTCTTCATCCCTTTGTTGTCGATATTCCATGCATTAGAACCAAACGGTTTGCTTTGTCTATTGTAATGTGTACAGCAAAGGAGTGGAATAATTTTCCGGCGTCAATCTTTCCGTTCGAATACAATCTGGGCGTCTTCAAGGCAAGAGTGAATAGGCTTTTGTTACGATAAGAAAGTGCGATTTACCATCTATGGCTACATCACCACTTACCACCAGGTGGGATTGTGGTCAAGCACTGGCTTATAATAAGTAAAAAAAGGCTTATTCCACATTAGGTTCAAATGGAAAGACTTGGCGTAGGCGTAACGCTTCGTCCAAATGCTAGTTAGGTATATCCACAACTAAATACGAAAACTCGGCATAAGGTTGGTATTCAGAAGTATTGCAGAATTTAAATCGTGTAATACCTACACTAAAACATAATTTGTAGAACACCCAGATATAACACTTAACGCCTGTTTTTCCAGATTATTTAATATGATCAAGAATTGCATCTTCACCTTTCAAGCACAACATTCATGCCAGGAATGAGCCGTAATATAGCAGTAATTTGTCTGGAGATCGTCATTAAAATAAATCTTGCAAAAAAGATTTTTTTTTCATTTGTTGCAAAATATCATTTAATAATACTTAAATTCTCAGTATTAAATAAATTAAAAAAAAAATTCTAAACTGAAATTTTTATATGTGTACTTACAATTGTGATTATTTAATGTAGGCAAGCGTTTGCGTAACAATTTATCCAATTGTTTACACGGCTTCGGCTTAAACTATTAAGTGTAATTAAATATGTACTTGACATTCGCTATAATGCTGCTTTTTGTAAGCCTTCATTTTTAGGGTTCCGTGTCCAAAGGTCATAAGTATAACGGTGCTCTATTAGGGCCAAAGCATACGGTACTTTTAACATCGGCGATCGGCGATTTAGTTTCTTTGCGGAAGCTCGACGCAGCGTCCGAACCCTCTAATCCACATAATATATGCAAACTCCAGTCGCGTCCAGTGACAGCGACTTGAACACTACACTCCGTAAATATTCGGATGCCAGCCGCAGCAATTAAAAACGTTATCTAAATAAATATCTAGTTTTAAATGAGTTTATATGTACGGAAACTCTAATAGGGCGAGACTCAACTCGCACTTGGCAGTCTATTTATATTTAGTATCTTTACACAATAATACAATAGAGAAATAAAAGCACTCGCTAATTAGACTAATCGTTGATGGTAATGTACAATAAATAATAATATATGTATAAATGTAAGCAATAACTAAATAATAATTTAAACCTGATAAAGCCATGCTGCAGCTATATTATGGTTGTGCCACGAATGGCTCGTCTCGACGGGGTAGGACCACGCTCTCACAGCATACCAGCGTAAAAGAGCAGCTTAATGCTGCTTGCGTTACCTACGTATGATGAGTGTAGAGAACCGGAGACCCATTTTACTGGAAACAAGGGATTCCATCTAAGTACTGGTGTCAACGCATTTACATTTTGATTCTTAATCGAGGATAGATGTTGATGTCTATGGGCCGCAGCATCCACTTACCTTCAGGTGAACTGTGTGCTCGTTTATCACCCTTGTTCTATAACAAAAAAAATAATAATATGTTGTGTTGTGATAAAATGTGTTATAAGAGGCGACAAAAGATAACCAAGAGATGACAGTAGCGTCTTCCTTTTATCAACTGGAAAAGCAAAACTGCAGTTACAACCCTAGCAACAGTGGCAGCTATGGCAAATATCATTATAACGCAATCTATAATGATATTTGCCATAGCTACCACAATAAAAAAATGGATTTTATTTTATTTTTTTATTTAGATGTATTTAAAAAATATTTCTTTTTTGCATATAGTATAATTTTAATTATAATTTTACCAAAAACTATGGGATCTCTTGTGGCGGCTTCGGGCTTCTTTCACTATCACCCGTCTAAAAATTCGTCTGTCTGACGAGTGACAATGGTTAAATTATGTTTGTTCCTCGTAGTTCAGTTATGACGTTGGGGTTGGGCTTACATAAAAGCGGTTTTGTTGTATGAAATAAATATCCACTAAATATCTTCTAATCATTTAAAAGCTATAGGACCATATGACTTATTTTGAGACTGCATTTCATCGTTAAACATCAAAAATACTTCAAATGAAATGTATTGTATTTTTAGATTTTTTTTGCTAATATCGCACAGATCAAAACTAACGTTAGGTGCCGTGTTTTCGTGCCACGATTCATTCGTCTACCGCGATCTCGCGATGCTCGCCGGGTCTATTGACCCGACGACCGTGACCCCCTCCGAGGCCCTCCCCCTCCCCTGTTCTTCTATTTTGCGAACGGTTCGCAATAACCTTATTCCACCCGCGTATTACATATTTGAACAAAATATTGTTTTCCGTCTTGGAACATGATCATCCAATTTTAATTAATTTAATGTACCTACATACTTGTTCTAATCAAAACCGTATACCTACTTACTGCCTTGAATTTCTAATTCATGTAACAATGGGATCTTAATTCCAGTTACATATATAATTATCTTGTACAATATAATGTATATTTTTATATGTAATATAACAAAGAAATATTTAATAAATATAAAAATTATAAATATTCTTTGGAATAGTTCTTATTCTAATACAAAAAAGTAGTAGAAACGGTCGAATTTAGTTAATTTTGCAATAGTTGTCCAGAAAAAGCGGTAAAATATTTGAAGAATGTTAGATGCAAAATACAAATGTTGTGAGAAGCAGATTTGAGATAGATTCTAAATTTAAACGCATGGTTGTAAATTCCGAATTCATTCTCGAATAATAGATCATTTTTTGTCTTTATCATAAATATGTAATTCCCATGTACCATTGGCACTTGATACCCAACCAAATACCCATTGGTTGGGTATCAAGTATTTATAGAATAAGCCAAGTCATTTCATTTATTTTTTAAAGATTTTGATCTAGCGTAAAATAATATGCTAGGTCAAAATCTTCTCTCGCCAAACATTGATTTAGCATGTATATTGTATATAGCTTGTATACTTGAATCAAAATCTTCTCTTGCGCGCCTTCTTAACAACTGCATCTTTTTTTCCATTTTAAGAACATAATATGTTTATGTATCACCTAATATCATTATCATGAAAAAGGGATATTATGATAATTCGACCGTAATTCATTAAACTTTTAAGTTTGTATATTAAGCAAGGACATTAGTTAGTGTATAAAACACAGACATTACGATTTATTCAAAATGTAATATAAACTCTTTTTCGCCTTGACATACACTTCCCTTTATAGATTATTAAAAAATAAATTGAAATCGCACAGAATTCACAGCTCAGTCAGTCAATTTGTCATTAATTATTTGTCGGCAACATTTTAAAATTCTGTCGCGATAATCTTTACTCTGTTTCCCTGTTAAATACAGACTTATATGTTTGACATTGGCAGTATGAACATAAAAAAATCATGTTTTATTTTTTTATTTATTTTATTGTACATATAATGTATTTGTAAGAAAATAGCAGCTTCACACTGCTGTGTTTCGTATGGTGTGTGTAGAGAACCGGAGACTCTTTTTACTGGAAACGAGGCGTTCCATCTTAGTCCTCACGGCTGACAACGCATTTGCATATTGATTCGTAATCGAGGATAGATGTACCGCAACCACTTACTATCAGGTGGACTGTGTGCTCGTTTGTCACCCTTGTAAAAATATTATATATAAAAAATTTACCTTCCTGTACTCCTAGATCAGCTATCGGCCAGTAAAAGTCCCGTCAAAATCGGTCCAGCTAGATTAGCCGGTACAAACATACAGACAGAAAGACAAAATTTTTAAAAATTGTGTTATGTTATATAAGTACGGTATATAATTTCATATTCATTAAGTATTTTATTCAATTTTATTTATTTGTATAGATGTATAGATTAGTAAAGAATTAGAAAAGTGCATATAGCTACGCAGTAGGGGATAAAAGTTATGAAGGTTTATAAAAGTTGATTTAGACACTCGGTTTTTATTATAATTACACAAGGTAGATATTTATAAAGTTATAATTTCATGTGTGTTATATAGGTTGATTTTATGCATTTGTCCCAGATGTTTAGTATACATAGTAGTTTAGCTAAAAAAAAAACAGAGATAGCAGTTTTTTTCAGTCTGAAAATATACTGTTTGTATTGTAGCGTGATTAAGTTCGACACTAACTGTTTTGACACTTGACGGACGGATTCAGTGTTGCAAGTACTAAAGTAAAAAAATCCTATCCTACAATGTAATGCTACATGTTTAAGCTGTTCCTGTATTAAATTAAATAAATAAATAATACTATCCGTCAGTGTATGATTACTTTAATCTATTAATTCATTAATAGAAGCTCTGTTTTTATAGATAACATATCATATTTATCGTATTTTTATGAGTTTAGTTATTTATTTTCCCTATTCTGATCATTTTTAATATTATATGGCCACATTAAAGGTAAAGAAATCTTCTTTAAAATTCTTTGTTTGTTTTATTTAAATCATAAAAGTAAAGTGAAACATATAATATATCCTATATTATATACTCATTGTCGTCGTTGCTCTTGCGAGTTGGCGGACTACACAAGTCCTAGTAATATTTATTATAATTTTTAATCCCGTTTTCTTCGCGATGTTTTCCTTCACAGACGATCACGTGGTAAGGCAGTATTTAAAACTATTGTTAAAAATTGGCTGCTATGGGGATCGAACTAGGTTTGCTAGAAAATAATAAATATAGTAATATGTGATGATTCAGATGCTTTTTTGTTATTTAGTCGATTTTAGAATATTTATCTTCTTACCTTATAAGAGTACCAAATAAAAAACTAAAAAAGCTACTTAAATGATTACTTCGGGAACTCTTGAAAACAACAGAGCCTAGACAACGTCTATTGTGGCTGGCTACCTCTTTTGGATATATTTTAATTCATTCATTTATTAATTATATCCTATTTAAATAAAACTAATTTTACGGAACTAATTTATCGCGTATATGTAATATAAATCTATGAAATATAAATTCAGCTTTATTTTGTGGGTTTTCCGAGAGACTCCAACCTGCTTTAAACAAATAGTACGACTACTTTTATACCTGGGAGTCAGTCTAGGTAGGTAACACTCTCTTACCTATTTCTGCCTAAGTAGCAGTGCAGCCAGGGTTAGAAAGCCATTGCAGGCTGTGAGAAATTCCTTCTTATGATAACAAATTTGTTATCTTGGTTTGAAGTTGGTTACAGGTATCAATGGACTCTAAAATTAAAATGAAACAGATTTGGCTAGGAGTGAGAGTCTTCCGCATGAATGTTGGAATGAATACATATATATTTTCCGCTATCCTAAATTCATCGACTGCGCCGCGGACAGCCCACGACGCAGTTATTTATGTTTTCGTTATCATTATCTTTATTATTTTGTCACTATTATTATAACTTTATTTATCCGACGCTTAGCTTAATGCTGAAATTAAAACTGCAGGCAACTTACTCATTGACGTTTTCTAGGTCGTTCTGGCGTCCATTTTCTTTACACGATAAAAATAGAAGTAATTTACTTAGTGTTAAAGATGCGAGATTTGCAAGACTGTAGCATGACGTGTGCTAGATTTGCGTTGATATTTTAAAACAAACACTAAATATTATTTGCGTACAAAGTATTTAGGAAATCATTTGTGCCTTGTTTTAGTGAGTATGAATTCTTAGAAAAGTGTAACGGTTAATTTTGTGTATAAGTCCTATGTTTGTAATTTGATGAGTGTATTAAATTGTTTGTATTTTTTTTTAAAAAAGCTTGGTTGCTTTCAAAAACACTCAATTTACTTTAATAGCTTTAAAACCACTGCTACTGCAGTGGGTTTCTTAGACAGTATGACGTGTACCTACGAGTATGTACAAAAAAAAATTAAGATGAAAAATAACGTTTTAAATGTTTTAAAACCTTTGACACCTCGTTATCTGTTATCTTTATATATAAAAATTACGTGTCACGTTGTTTGTCCGCGATGGACTCCTAAACTACTGAACTGATTTCAATGAAATTTTGCACACTGTGTGCATTTTGGTCCAACTTGAAAAATAGGATAGTTTTTATCCCGATAAATGACCCTAAAATTTTTTTTTGCGAATTTAAGGATTTTTTAATAGGACAGAACAACCCAGGCCAGGCAGACGAGCTAGTAATTAATATATAATATAATATATTCTAGCTGGTTTGGCGTTTTTCAGGCTTTCCCAGTAGTATAGTGTAAATAGTGTAAAATAAAATTTGTTGAAGAAGGAAGATGGTTTTCAATTATAGTGTATGTTTTTGTTTTGTAAGTATGTTACGCGATATCTTATTTTGATGATTCTTTTTTTTATTAAATAGGTTATACTTCAAGGGTGTTCCCGTATAAATTATGAGAAAAAGCTTTCACTTCTAAGAGTAGCAAATAAATAACTTTTTTTTAGCAATTTGAAGTCGGTTTTTACTTAATGTTAAAAGTTATAATTATTTCTTTTATGGTATTTTACCGCTTAGTAATTGTGAATATTATGAGTCATTTTTTGGTGCATGAATATATAAAATTTGTTTAACACTTGATTACGGTGCCAACTATCTTTATATGTATATAAGGCGTGATCCATTTCGAGGTTCCCTACTTTTTTAAAGAAAAAACACAGAAAATTCAAATTTAATGGAGAATGTTTATTATCATTTGAAAGAACATTCTTTGGCATTTATTTTTTTAAGATTATGTCTATCAAATGTTGGCTGTTGCTACATCGCAGATGGTCCATCCGTTGAGTCCAATTTTCGATGACTCGTTCGAGCATTTCGACTGGTAACTGGCGAATGACACGCGTGATGTTTTCCTCCAAGGCCTGAATCGAAGCGGGTTTGTCCGCATAAACTTTAGACTTTACATATCCCCACAGGAAAAAGTCTAACGGTGTGATATCACACGATCTTGGTGGCCAATCGACCGGTCCAAAACGTGAAATTATGTGCTCACCGAAATGTTCTCTCAATAAATCCATTGATTGATGCGATGTGTGGGAAGTGGCACCGTCTTGCTGAAACCAAATGGCGCCGAGATCACGAGCTTCAATTTCAGGCATCAAATAGTCGGTTATCATGGCACGATAACGGTTGCCATTGACGGTTACGTTCGCACCGGTATCATTTTTAAAGAAATATGGACCGATGATTCCACCGGCCCACAAACCACACCAAACCGTTGTTTTTTCTGGATGAAGTGGCAGTTCTTGAATCTCTTCAGGTTGCTCTTCGTCCCAAATGCGGCAATTTTGTTTGTTTACATACCCATTGAGCCAGAAATGGGCCTCATCGCTAAACAAAATTTGCCTCGAAAACGTCGGATCTTCTTGGAACTTTTCAAGAGCCCATAGAGCGAAGCGATATCGCTTGGGAAGGTCGAGCGGCTTCAGTTGTTGCACAAGTTGTATTTTGTACGCTTTTAATTTAAGATCTCGACGTAAATGCGCCAAGTCGTTCCATACGTCAGTCCAAGTTGCTGCGAACGGCGCCGAATCGACTCTCCACGGTCTTCTTGTACACTCTCAGCTACGGCCGCTATATTTTCTTCACAGCGTACTGGACGTGGTCTATTCGGTGGAATATTATCCAATAATGAATGCTGGGTCTCAAAATGGGTGATGGTGTTGCGAATAGTACGCTCAGTAGGCCGATTATGTTGACCATATGTTGAGCGAAGTGCACGAAACACATTCCTCACAGAACGTGAATTTTCGTAATAAAGTTGAACGATTTGTAAACGTTGTTCAGGCGTAAGTCTTTCCATTATGAAATGCCAAACAATACTAAACAAAAATAACATGACAACATGACACGACTCACACGTGATCTGTAAAAAAAAGGCTATTGAAAAAAGTATCTCTACTTGAATCACCCAGTATATTAGGATCCTTAACATAATTATGATCCATCCAATATGACTCCAATCGGTTTAGTCGTTCAGAAGTTACACGATCACTTGTTAGTGGTTTGTTGACCACCATCAACGATTAAAAAGATTATAATTTTTATTGATTATTACCTTGTTGTTATATTGTTATAGTATTTGGAGGGCCGCTTCATCCTACCGTCTTTCTATTTTAATATTACGAGTGCTTAAGTTCTTTCCGTTTAGTGCATAAAAGGTAATACATATGTCAAAAACGGCTTTATTAATCTACATAATCGCCATTCTTATGAATTAAATCTTGCAACTTTTTTGGTAACAAGAAGATTCCCTTCCCATACAGTTCATCTTATAATTCTTCCTCTAAACTTTTGTATTGCTGTTCGTGCTTGTTTTTTTATAAAACTGAAGTGATAAAGGAACCCATAGTCAACTTGATGGTAAGTGGCTACAGCAGTCCATTAGTTGTATCTACCCGTTGCGTTGTGATGTATAAATTAGCAGTGATCGCTTAGTTATGAGTAGGTAACTGCTAATGGATTATTCCTTTGAAATTTCACCAAACACTTAAATTTTTTTCGAAGGCATATACAGTTTTGAGACTGTTGAACTCTGTTGCTCGGCTTACAATTTTTTGGCGTCTCATATTGTCAATTTTTTCCCCATTTCTAATCACAGATTACTAATCTTCACAAAAAAACTCATTTCGATATATAACTCTCTTTTTGTATATCTCCACTGGCCAGTGATATTCTCTTAATACTTTTAATGAAGATTTAATATTAGAAGTACTAATAATTAATATATGCGTGGAGAAAAACTTGCAAACTTTTCTCCTCCCATTAATTATTGAATGCTGTTCAAATTGATACTTTTTCAGTTTTGTAAAAGTAGAAGTTTGAAGTATATGAAAAAACATGTAACATGTCATACATGTAATGACGATTTATTTTATTTTATTTAGTTAATATTATTTTATTTTTATTATATATATATAACGATCTTCTTCAATCTAAATAAAAACAAAATATACTATAATGCAAGTGTTGGCGACGCGTCTATAAAAATATTTCAATTTATTAGTTAACCGATTACGGATAGCATATTCATATGCAACACAAAAAAGGTTTTGCGTATGTCATGTTTTCAAAAAATCGTCTGCGTTGAATGATTAACACTTCATTAATTTTATTTCAAGCCTTGTCATTTATGAATATATTATGGACAAAGATAACTACCGCCTCCAGCACTGACCGTTGCCCAAAAAAAGGTGTTCTTTGTAGTCCTTGTTGAGATGACAAGGGCGCTCAAACGACGATTGACATATTATTCGGTCGAAAGTTATTATTGCATAAAAAATACCTCGCGAAAACAACTCATACGAATTCATTTCGCAACATCAAACGTAGATATTTTTATTACTATAGAGCGGAATGAATCTAAGCAATAGATTTTTTTTTGTTTCACTGTGTTTTACCTCAAAGCAGATTTTTTTTTTAGTTTTTGTCACTTCTTTTAACATCAACGCGTTTATTTTTTTGAAGTATTGGATTGATTTTATGGTTTCTCAGAATTTATTAATTTCACACAAACATTCATTATCTTAAATAACCAGTAATAAAAAGACAAAACCGGGGGTTTTTATAAAATTAAAATAACTGTCGTTATTGTAGTTACAGCCTATCAAACTTCCATTGCTGAACAGAAGCTCCCATAAACTGCCAGAGAAAGGGGTATTTGCCATAGTTGCTACTTGGCACGCTTGGCAGGCGGGTTGGCAACCGCAATTTTTAATTTACCAAGTTAGGTCTTTTTCTTTTTTGTCTGTCGTTCCGGGTGGAATTTAGTAATTGATTTTACTACTAACTTCCTAACTAACTTCCTGATGAGCTGGAAACTTGAAATTTTGAATATAGCTCACCATATTCGGATGACAATGCAAGAAAATTATGAAAAACGTTGTATTTTTTTTTAATTTAAAAAATCACTTGTTTAAGTTATTAATAAGAAGACGCTACTGTCCATCTCGTCATTGTCTACCTCTGTGGTCACTTACGATACCCGCGGGACCATATCTGGTACGTAGTGGATATTCGTACTACGCCGCTACATGGAATTGTTTATTGAATTGAGCTAATTTGTGTATTTTCCCAGATTTCATTATATATTATAAAACAGCCACTAAAACATCTATTAAGTACATGTACATACATAGAAACAAAAGCTTAACCACAAGTTCACCCTTGTATATTCCCCCATGTTAACACGCAATGAAAGGGATATCTCTATTCTGTGTTTAGTAGATATTTACTGCGAATATAGTTTCAAGTATACTTCGTAATTTAAACTACAGTAGCTCAATGACAGGATGCTTGATTAGAGTTTTATAGTAGAGCAACCCGAGTTGCGATTCCGACACCAATTATTATTAATCGCAGTTTTAGACACTGATTTACAAAGTCATTAGCGATGAACGGAAATTTTGCGAGAAAACTTACATGGATCGTCAAGTTCATAAAAAGCTCATGCAAAAAACTAAATCCATATTTAGTGTTTAAGTACTAACAAAATCATTTTTATGGATATCAACATCTATGGACGTTGTATTGTTGTGTTGTCTATATACACAGAACTACGTAGAATTTACACTAATAAAATTCCGCCTCTGAGCAGTATGCCGGTATATTTTATGGATAATAACACCTGTAGACGTTCTGTTGTTGTGTTGTCTATATACACGGAACTAAGTAAGTTCATGAAGATATTAATTATAAGAAGGGTGCTATAGAATATTTCTTTGAAAAAATGAAAATGAAGAATTTTAAATCCACGGGAGGAGCTTTGAAAACTTGTAACGTAGATATAAATAATGCTATAGCAAACCCTTGCATAGGTTCCTCGTCAAATAATAAAAAAATGTTTTTTCGATAAAAATTACTCAAATCAGAAGCTACTTCTTTTACATCAAAATATTGCTGGAGTTTTAAACAAACAAGATTTGATTGTAGTAAGTTTGAATGAACTAGCTAATAGTAATAAATATATTCAAATCATTTGCTTTATTGAGACCTTTATTAAAAGTGTCTACTCCAGATCAAGAGAAAGACGTGGCGGAGTATGTATAGTTATAAGAGAAAATATAAATAATAATGATTTAATGATTACGAAAGAATATGAAATGACAAAACATTTTGAATGTTGCGGAATTGAAATCAGTAGCTTTAATCTTATAATTTTATGCATATATCGAACACCAAATTCAGACAGAGAGAGATATATATATTTTTCGAAAAATTAAATAAATTATTATTAAAATTATCAAGAGGAAATAGAAAACGAATAATCATTGCAGGAGATTTAAATATAGACACACTGAAGGTTAGTAAATACTCTAGAGACTTTAAAGATCTATTACTAAATTTTAACTTAATACAGCACATAACTTGCCCAACCAGAATTAATTCATGTATTGATCACTTAATAAGTAATGTTACAAAAGCAAAAGGTTCTATACATTATTTGGGCCTCTCTGACCACACGGGACAAATACTAGAGCTTCCTATAAAAGTAAGTAAAACAGTAAAATACTGGCTTGAAGAAAAAAGAGACTACGAAAAATAACTTAGAAAAGTTCTTGGAATGTATAAAATCAATATCCTTTTCTGAAATTTATACTGAACAAGACACCAACAAAGCGTTTTCATGTTTTCATAGTATTTACAAACTGTTCTTCGACCTATGTTTTCCAACCAAATTTATTAAGATTACCTTAAGAAATAATAAAAAATTATTGGCTTTCAGGAGGTATAAAAAATCTTGAGTAGTGAAAAGAAATCTGTATTGTAAATATTTGCTATTAGCAACAAGTAAAAGTATAAACAAAACTAAATATATTAGTTACGCCAAAATCCTTAGGAAGTGTATTTTAAAGGCACAAAAGATACAAAATGAAAAATATATCTTAGGCTCAAATAATAAAGGTAAAGCTATATGGAATGTTATAAAAACAAATATAACTAATAGGAAAACTAGTAGAGAAATAGACACAATGGAAGAACCCTGGTAGAAGGATGTGACATTGCAAATGGGTTTAATAATTTTTTCATAGATTTGAATAAAGTCAAACTGAATATGTCGAATAATTGTACGTGTAAACAATTCTGTAACTCTACTATATTCTTACATACTTACGATTCCTGATGAAATTAATCAAATTATATTATGCCTTCGAAACACTAATTCGGTGGGGTATGATGAGTTACCGACAAAAATAATAAAACTAAGTTCTATATACTTAGTCGGGTCATAAGTTCTGTCAAAACCTTCTTATTTAAAATTTTCGTATACTGGCTAGATGAACTTCACCAATTTTAAAAATTTCATTTTCAAATATGGATTGGTCGAAGAAAGAAGATAGAGTAGCGGTTATCGCGTTGCACCGCTGTGGTTACGCGCCAAAAAAGATTTTCAATATTCTACAAAAATTGAAAACAACCCTACGATTTGTTTATCGGACTGTCAAACGATTCACTGAAGATTCAAGCTTCGAAGAACATAAGAAGACCGGCCGACCTCGTACAGTTAGGACACCCGCGATCATCAAAACAGTGAAGGCGCGAATCCAACGAACTCCGGTTCGTAAACAAAAAATCTTAGCTCTTCAAATGGGCCTAAGCAGAACCACGGTCAAAAGAGTGATCAATGAAGACCTAGGACTACGAGCTTATTGTAAGAAGACCGCATATTTTTTGAACGAGCATTCAAAAAAAATTAGGCTGGATAAATCCCGCACTTTGTTACGGCGGTACGCAGGGAAAAAATGTAGCGAAATTTTTTTTTCGGATAAAAAAAATTTACCATTGAAAAAAGTTATAATAAACAAAATGATAAGGTGTATGCCCACAACAGTGAAGAAGCCAGCACGCATATTCCGGGGGTTCAACGAGGACATTATCCTTCGTCACTCATGGTTTGGCTTGGAATCTCATATTCAGGCATAACTGAGGTGTTTTTTTTTGTGAAAATGTGTAAAAACAAGTGCCGAGGTGTACCATAATACCGTCCTAACAAACATAGTGGAACCTCTTTCTCAAACAATGTTCAAAAATGGACATTGAATATTCCAATAGGACTCTGCACCAGCTCTTAGGGCGCGAAGCACGCAAAACTGGTTGACCGGTCGTGGAATTGACTTTATCGGACATGAAGACTGGCCCTCTTCTAGTCCAGATTTAAACCCACTGGATTACAAGATATGGCAAGATTTGGAGGAGAAAGTCTGCGCTAAGTCTCATCAGAATTTGGAATCTCTCAGAGCATCTTTGGTTAAAGCAGCGGCAGAAATATATATGAATGTGGTGCGTGCTGCGATTGATGATTGGCCGCGTCGATTAAGAGCATGCATTCAAAATAGGGGAGGGCATTTTGAATAATGTAAATAAAATTGTATTCTAAATTAAATTACCTTTCATTTCATATATAATTTTTACATAATTATCAAAAACTGTACCATTAATATTGTAAAAAGTTTTTGACAGAACTTATGACCTGACTAAGTATATAGCACCCATACTTTGTCATATTATAAATTTATCTTTTGCCCGAGGAATTTTTCCAGCAGATCTCAAGTATTCAATTCTGAAACCCATCTTCAAAAAGGGCGATACAAAAGATATTAATAATTACAGACCTGTTGCGATAGTACCCGTATTATCAAAAGTTTTTGAAAAAGCAATACTAAAGAGACTACAAAAATTTATGGGAAAAATTTATATTATTAATAACGCAAAAAATGGTTCTGTAAAAAATAAATCCACAACATTAGCCACCTTCCAACTTGTTAAGTTTGTTACAGAATGCATTAATGAGGGTATACCGGTGACAGCTCTTTTTTTGGATTTGAGTAAAGCATTTGATTTTGTTCATCACGGAATACTTCTCAATAAACTCGAAAGATACGGAATACGTGGGAAAGCAAATGAATGGTTTAAAAGTTACCTGGGCCAAAGAAAACAATGCACTAGGACACTTATTTTTATTATACTCGTATAAGATAGATCAACGACCTAATGTTAATCTTATTGTGGCTGAGCCATGTAGCCTTGCCTAGATATTGTAACCAACTTTAAAAATAAAAGTCAAAATTGCGTTGTCGCTAAAATCAAACACTAAGACGACCTCATTCTTTAATTATGCTGGTGTCATTATAAAGTTCCATAAAAATCGAAAGCAAAAACCACCATTTCAAAAATGTGTGTGTAATTTATTATTTTGGGCTTTAATTTATTTAACAATTTCTTGAAAAACTGTGGCCCATACACATCTACATCTGTCCTTCATCATGATTATAAATGCGAATCTACCAGCGCGATCAATTTTTATTTTACGTAGAATCTTATAATATAGACTGATACCAGTATAGTATGAAGTTGATTGGTGTTTTATTAATTGGACTTATTGTTGGGTAGATGAAGCGACGAGCGTGCACCCTTGCGTTGCCGGCGAGGTGAGATGGATCACGCGGTGAAGGCGATGTCGGCGCGCGGCTGGTGGGCGCGGCTGGTCGCGCGGCGCCGCTTCGAGTCCGCCGAGCTCGAGGAGCTGTACGCGCGCTACGCCTGCAAGCTGCAGCGCGCCTCCGTCGGCTCCGCGCTGGCGCTCTGGGCGCTGCTCGCCGCCGCCCTCGCCGCCGCCGACGCCACACGGGGATGGAACACTGCGCCGCAGGTTGTCCACTATCACTTTAAAATTTTACTCCTAGATGGAGTACAGTATAAATAAATATATTTATTATTTATATATCCTAGTCATGCCACGTTGCTGCTGTAATAAAGCTGCAACGTGGCTCTACCACGGCTCTAACAGACTGCAAATACAAATATCAGTATGAGGTTTTTGACTCTGCCACCACCAATTTGCCAGCCCGACGTGGTTTGTGTAAACGTAATGATTGATGATTTGGTTATTTAGGAAAAATGGGTATAGGCGGTTTATTGTTCATGGACTGCAGTGACCGTTTACCAACAGGTAAAGTGTGCTCGCTAGTCACTCTAAGAAAATTATAATTTAATAAAAAATACTTTAGACAACTAAAATTTAATGGAAACTAATTAGAAAGTCGTCATTATAAAAATATTTTAAAACGAGGATATTATTGTTACGGAAAGAAAGGCTTTAGATTGATGGTTTTACTCGTTTACATAGTATATGTATATAACCTCCTATAATAAAACTGTTACACGTTTTAATTGTACAAATTTTTCTTTTGTTGCTATCTTAGAGTTTTTATAAAGAAACAAGGAAAGTCATGATTTTATTGATGAAATATGTTGTGGTTTACAGTGCAAGTTTATACAGCTACATTTATTCTTTGAAGTTTGCAAGATATTTTTCCGGAGTAAATTGCAACGTCATTTCTATTACGATTACACACGTTATTTTAAATATAAGAAAGTCTTCGAAGAAAGCGCCTGCTTTCATGCATTACTTGTAATGGGATTTGTTACTCAAAATATTGAAGACAACATTGAAAAGTTTTTTTTTTTAATAGAAATTGGGCGACCGACGAGCACACAGACCACCTAATTGGTATGTGGATGCTGTGGCCGATAGACACATTTATTCTCGATTGAGAATCAAAATGTAGATGCGTTGTCACTGAGGACTAAGATGGAATGTCTCGTTTTCAGTAAAATAGCCTCCGGTTCTCTACACTCACCATATGAAACACAGCGGCATTAAGTTGCTATTTTATGTTGGTATTTTGTGAGAGCGTGCTACCACCATATTTTGCATAAGTTGCAGCATGGCTATACCACTTCATTGATGTAGAACATTATTCCAATGTCTGCAGGAGTAGTAATTAATGGATTGTTACTAGGAAGACGTTGGTGCTCATATCCTGGTTTGTTTCTCTCTGTCTCCTTTTACAATTCAAGGGACGATATCAGCTAATAGATATACTTACACCGCTACTACACTGTTAAATTTCCTTATAACTACCGTTTTCGTTTAAATTGGTAAAAATAGAAATCGGTTTAAATTACAAAACAATATAAAAATAAGTTTTTAATAAGAGTTGTTCGTTATAAGTAATACGTTTGATTGCTTTCAACAAAAATTTATCAAGAGAATCCTTTTAGCTTACTTTTTAACTCCTATAAATTAGATTTTATTCGTACTGCTTCATCTCAACGCACTACCCTGTATATGTCAATGTCGCTATAGCGAGTCAACACAGTCTTCATTTAATTATAAGTTACACGCCTCGCATACTAGCATTTTACATGTATGTAGGAAATAAGTGTTTTATTGGAAGGCGGCGGTAACGAAAATTTGATCTAGAAGGGAGAAAAAATGTACGCAGAATTTATTTCCTTTGACTCGTGGAGCCACCGTTAAATTACATTTCAATTACGTACAGAAAGTATAAATGAAAGGCGTGTGCTTTAAAAGAGGTAAGAATTTCAGAAGTTAAGTAAAAACTCTTCATAGACAAGACAAGTCTTATTACGTAAGTTTCACAATTGCGATAAAGTGTTGGCCACATTCCAGAAGACTTACGAGTATTTTATAAATATTATTCTAGAACTGTGACGAGGTAGGTTATTGTGAAAATTGTAAATATTACACCAGCATGGCACAAAATATTTAGATAAAACTGCTTTGCGAAAAAATGTGCAATTTTTTTAAATGACAAATGGAAATTATATAAAACGAGCTTGAAAACGTGTCATTTTCAAGCAGTTAGAGCGAGGCCGCAGTAATAGCGGATTGATACCGTTGCGACATATATCAATATAACTTAGCTTTTGAATTTAGTGGTATTCCTCATGACTTTCTCCTTGTGGATAAAATTAAAGTCGACTAAATAATGCTAAAAATACTTTGTAATCTGGCGGATGCTGCAATTTTTACTTAATCGTACATGAGGTAGCATCTCTTATTGCTATCAAAAGCATTATACTAAGCACGACGATTACGGAAAATCTTTTCAACTTGACAGATTCCTATTTTCAGCTCAAATAAATATTAAAAACCATTATCTAGCTGTCTATTTCGATTAAAATAACATTAGAATTGTAACAAACAGGTGGGAATACTGAGTGCGCACGCAGTCTTATGCGGCGTTTTGGCGTGGTGGTGTGGGCGTTCTGGTGGCGTTGCACCAGAGCGTCGTTTACCCCGCGCGTGCTGGCTGGCTTTAGCGGGGGGAGCCGCCGCTCTTGCTGCCACGCTGCCTTGCTGGGGACCCGGCGCCCCGGCCGAAGGGGCCACGCATGTGGTCTGGGCAGTATTCGCTGCTTATGCATTACTGCCAGTGGGTGCGCCGGTAGCCGCCGCCTTCGGCATCCTCCTGCCCACGGCACACACTATCGCCGCCGCGATGGTTGCGTACCGCTTCCCATATCATGTATGGCAGCAGGTCAGTTCAATTCAGTTATTGCTTTTTAACTTATGTAAAACAAATATTTGTAAGTTTTTTTTTATTTCTTAAATCTCTATTTCCTGATTTTCCTGTGTTGTGGAAGCGTCTTATGCTCATAAATTGCACGTGGACATACATCGAGATCCAAAACAATTATGTAGGCCATAAGAACTCGTGTTTCTTGCGGAATTCGAGCCCGCGGGCCTGCCGCGCCAATCATTTAGCCGCAGCGCTATCGAGTCTTCAAAAGTCAACTTCAATTGTTCAAATTGCGTAGTCTAGTCTAGTCTAGTTGATTTTACAAAACGGATTTTCAACATTACATAAATATTTTAAGAAATATCCACTAAATATAGTAGGCGAACTGTAGGGCGGCCTCCCACTAGAGTGATGACCTGGTGCAGAAAGGCGATGGATGCAGGTGGTTCAGGGCCGTGCTTTGTGGCATTCCATGGGGGAGGTCTATGTTCACCGGTGGACTTGTGAAGGGCTGTAATGTAGATGATGATATAACACATTACACTAAAGTATCGTTAAATATTGATTACCTTTAACGTTGCCTCCTGTCGGCGGTCTGAATATTTTATGTTTGTTGTAAATGACACTTAAAGTGTCTAAAACTCAAGGTGTGACTACTCATTTATGTAATTATTTTTCAAATTATTTTTCTGCATGTTAAAGTCTGTAAAAATCAAAACAACTTTTTATACAACTATATAATAGCCATTATCAACGGCTATTCGAAATAAATTACTGTTATACTCGTAGCGTTATAATGTGTTTTTTTTTTTAGTGAATGATTAGGCTTAAATTGACAATATACAAAAGACAATAGACAATTCTGGACTTAAGCCGCCGATGATGGACGCCTAGGCAAAGATAGAAAAGTGTACTGGCTTAGCTTTTGTATGGTATAAGGGTGACAAATGAGGACACAGTCTACCTGATAATAAGTGAATGCTCTTGATTGGCCACAGATACATCTATCATAGATTAAGAATAAAAATACAGATGCGTTGTCAATCCTGAGGACTAAGATGCAATGCCTCCTTACCAGGATCTCTAGTTCTCTACTCCCAACGACTAAACACAGAAGCATTATTCTACTGATTCACGCTGGTACTCTGTGATTTACTAGGTGGTAGGACTTCTTCTCTGCCTAGGGGTTCTCCTGGGTAGGTAACACCGTCATACCTGTTTCCGCCACTAAATAGCAGCGCTTTCATTGCTGTGCTCCGGTCTGTGTACAGAGACCCAGTATGTCTTATATATAATTTTGAGTTTTACACTATACACTAAACGCACTAAACAATCTCATTTAATATATATAATATATATGTATTACATTGTGTTTTCATGCGATGGCCAAGTCAATCTATTTATTTAAAACATAAAAGACTTTTGATATGGTCACTATAAGATGTTGTTAGGTTAGCTAATTACGTAATAACTTGAGACAGAAGGATCCTTAAGTAGGGATTGAACAAGTTTTAAAATTAAAAATTTTGTACAGCCGACTTCAATATAAGTTATTATGAATAACTCAAAAACTATTGGTCTGACCTTGATCAAATTCAAATGGGACCACACGAGAAGTATCAGCTTTCATATAAAAAGAGAATCGTCGAAATCAGTTCACCCAGTAAAACGTTACGAGGTAACAGACATAAAAAAAACATACAGTCGAATTGAGTACCGTCTCCTTTTTGGAAGTCGGCAGATAAATTAACTGACTTGGTATTACATGGATCTCACAAATTTTTACGGTAGAAGAACTGAGTTGCAAGACTTGGTTTTTTTACTCTTGTCTTTCACGTGTGTGTTTCAATGTGGATGTTTCAAGACAAGAGCATTCACTCTTGTCTTGAAACATCCACATTGTAGAGAGACAGTTAGGCGCTGGCAATTTATTCCATTCATTTGTTGTACGCATTATGAATGACTAAGCAAACCGTTTGTTCCGAATCCGAGAAATCTCGACAGCAAAGGGGTGCAGGGAAAGATAGGAATTAAGTTATGTAATTCACATGCACACTCTCCAAAATTGGCTTTAAACAAATTAAATTCTCTAATAAACCTCTAAGCATGCTTTTCCACTGAGTCCTATTCTACTATTTGGCATTTTGCAGCACCAGCCCTAATACCAGTGACATATTTTGATTCTTTAAACATTCGGTTTTGATTTTAAAAAAAACTTATCCTAATTATATGCTACTATATATTTTAACAGTATATTTACTTTAATTTTTGGATTTCATTTGTTACGTAACAATATTTTTTTATTATTTGTCCTTTGTGTCCCTCAATCGCCTATATTTTTATCGCTTAAGATCAGTATAATATTATTAACGGTAATACGTCACACAATAGGCGGAGTTCTCGCGCAAATATTGCCTTAATATTTTTGGTGGATGATGCCATTTGAAAGAGCGGTTTTGTCCGGAGGTCACAGCCTTGGCTGCCCTCACACTACTACAGGCGAGGGTAGCTCGCGTGCAAAGTTAACGTCATTCCAATAAGTTATCTAACCAAACGTTATTTCTCCGTGAACATACACAATAAAATACATACAATCTGATTTTAACCGTCTACGAACTATCTCAATGCTATTGTACAAAAATATTTATTACTAAGTTGGCTTTGAGCTAGTTATTACGTATTGAAATAAAGAGTCCGGAATTATTTCTAGATGGTTCTATGAATGATTCTCTTGTGATTGAGACTCATTAATTTTCATATTATATTATTTCTATTTTTACTGCGTTACTCAGTCAACATTTCGGTTTGCCGAGTCGTTACATTTTATTTATTATTGGGTCACGAGTCACGACTGATTGACCCAAATTTTTTGCAGATGAATTATAAATTGCGATAAGTCTCCCCCCCCCCCCCCTTTTCATGGGTGCTGCAAAATATTCGAAACGTCGGAAATTAAAAAAGTTTAAATTACATGCGATAAAATCCGTAAAGTTAGTTTTATTCAATACCAAATACTAATATATAGGTACCTACATATTGTAAAGCCCTACCAAGGGATGTCGATACGAGCGAATCTTTCCGTTTTTACAGTAATATGAAAACACTTATTTGCGACTAAAATTTAAGGAAATTAATTTATTAACTTTGGCCTCTCAATACATTTATGAAAATGTAATGTACGTTTTTTATAGGATAAGGTTGACAAACGAGCACACAGTCCACCTGATGGTAAGTGGTTGCTGTGGCCCATAGAATATGGCACATAAGATGGAATGAGTCATTTCCAGTAAAAAGGTTCTCCGGTTCTCTACACTCACCATGCGAAACACAGCAGCGTTAAGCCGCTATTTTACGCTGGTATTCTGTGAGAGCGTGGTCCTTCACCGGTCAAGCCGACCCATTCGAGCTACAAATATTCAGGTACGTGGGGGTAATATGGTCACCTTAAGCTTTGCCGCCCTACAAATCCAAAACTAGGAGAAGAACAGAGAGAAAGATACAAAATCGTGTACTGTAACTAATAAATTAAGAAAAAAATACCAACAAGCTTTGACAATAATTAGGAACACTTCGAAAAATCAACTTATAAAAAACTACACTACACAATACTAAAATCAACTAAATTATTTACTATAATATCAAATGTCAAAATGGCTTCGATTAAGCGGCGCCCTTTTGGCCTTTTATTATTTGATTGACTGATGAAGAGCTATCGTATCACAGAGCCATCCATGCAAAAAAGGTTGTAAGTAGTTTTTGAGTTATAAGAAAGTGACCATATTAACCGGATGACCATACTGTCCTCACGTATTATACTATACTTGGGGCGATTTATACGCTTTTACAGCAAAATCCCTTAAACTAAGTTTGTATAAAAATGGTTATTATAATATTAAGAAATTTTTGGATGATAATAACCCCTGGAAATGAGGTGATCGCTACCAAACTATTTCTAATTTGTTTTGTGTTGTTAATTATGTAACATACATGACTGTAAGCTGCTATTTAAAAAAATCCTGCAGGGTTTCTTGCTGGTTCTTCCCAGGACAGATGTTTTTTATTCGAACCAGTGGTAATTAAACAAAAGAGTGACTTTCAAAAAGAAAAGTTACTGTTTCTGTTTATATAAAACAACTTCTGAATGTTATCTAGAAAAACGGAAAATTCTATAAAACGTTATATTATTAACATTTAGGCCTTGGTATGGTTAGTAGTTCGTATCGTAGCTATTATATTAGCGTTTAAAGAAATGAATATAAAACATTTAGCCACCAGATGGCGGTGCGAACCTTCTCAGCTATCCGAGGTTGTCATACAAAATTACACTGATGAGTGGTGACAATAAAACGGGGACGATTGTGCTTGCGTAAACTTTTCCATGCAACACAGCAAGCAATGTAACATCGATGCTACAATGTAACATTGTGCTCATCTATTTAACATTGTTCGAGTATCTCGTGTGTGTGCGTATTTATGCGTGTGTTTCCGTGCGAACGAGCGCACGCGTTTCTGTGTTTGCTTGTACAAGGTGTACGTTTGCGTGTGCGTGTGCGTATATGTCCCATAATAAAAAAGTAAGTAAAAATTTACGTAACTGCTACATTTTTTAATTACATAATTAATTTTGAAAAAATACATCATATAGTCTATTTTGAGGCCCTTTTTAACAGTTTATACAAAAAATCCATATAAGGGTACAATCCCGTGTAGTGGCGGGTAAGAATATCCAATACCCCATATCGTCCTGTGGGTGTCGTAAGAGGCGACAGAAAGAAACTCAAACAGGAGATGGGCAGCGGCACTTTCCTAATAACAACGCAAAATAATAAAAAAAAACAATTATGGTAAAATCCCTCCTATGAGGCAATTCATGGAAGAGAGTGTATGTTCAGCAGTGGACTATTATAGGCTGTGATGGATAGATGGATACACTATTTTCAATTAAATGTAAGAGATTAAAAAAATGAGAAATCTTTAAAAAAAAACAACTGTGCAACATTTTACCACAGATTAACTATTAGTTGATTCACACTTTACAACAATGCGATATTTTAAAGTTCAAGATATGTCCACGTCGTTACTTTTTGATTAAGTTTAATTTTTTAATTTCGCTCACAAGCAATCTATAGAACTCAAAATATTGAGATGTATTCTTAGCTTGTATTCAATGCCAAAGAGGATTCCTGTTTAATTCAGCAGAATGACGTCGTTTATCATAAGATTGCTTTAGGCAAGTAAATTTAGTTCAGGGTAACTGCTGGCCTTAAGAACCATTAATATTATTTGTATTTGTGCTTGTAAAGTACAATAAAGTGAGTTGTTATAAGTTTGATAAATGGAGAAACTTCTTTATTACCTTTTTATAACGTGAGAATTAAGGTTTGAATAAATTGCCTTCATAAAATATGCAATGATATCTAACACGAAATCATAATTTTAAGGTAATCTTAAAAAGATGTATGTTTATAAGATTTAATAAATATAACTTATATGTATACTTTGATATCCGTAATATTTACAATTTAATTAAAAACAAAATTTCGTGATCCACCATCACGCCTAAAACCAAACACTTATTACGTCCAATTTGTAAACACGGCTTATCTTGAACTTGTTTGCATTCTAAAAGCGGATTCATTCGAAACTCGATTAATCACAGTATTGAGTATTTGGGAGGGTACCATCTGGTTCATGTTTGTGTTGGTCGGAAAAAGATTCCTGATGTAGATGTTTCTATCAACTAGCTTGTTCCACATACTTAATGCGCTTTTTAAAGATTTTGATATTAACTGTTGTGCTAATCCTTTGAATGCTTCGGATGAAATTTCGTAAAATCGTGAGTGTAAGTTTCAGAAAACAACACGGTTTCCTGCAGCAATGCTACTAACATTTTTCTTTAAATATTCTAAGCAAATATTGACTACCGTCCAACCTGCTGGTAGATGGTGCTGCAGCCGAAGATGCAAACAGCTGCTGTGTTTCGAATGGTGAGTGTAGAGAACCGGAGACCCTTTTCACTGGAAGCGAGGCATTCCATCTTAGCCCTCAGAGATGACAACGCATTTTGATTCTTAATTGAGGATAGATGTAGATGTCTCATAGAGCCACGGCATCTACTTACAATAGGGTGGACTGTGTGCTCGTTTGTCACCCTTTTTCTGTAAAAAAGCCACCTCTGTTTACACGTCTCTTTGAAAGCCCTAACCCTCTACGTATTCTATTTGAAATTCCACCACTAGAATATCTCTCGAAAAATGTTTATCTATATATTACATACTTATATGTTGTATACATTAATTTAATGAGTTTCATGTTTCAAGTGTAAACAAAAATATTTATACTCTACAAAAAGATCCACTATAAAATCTAACTTTTATGAAACACTCACAAAAACTTTTTCTAATAAGTATAACTTCGCCTCCAGGTCTTTCAAAAGAGTTATTGCCAAGACAAAGTCAGAGCACATAGGCAGAATTGGCGAGAAACTAGTTCGCCTTTCTTCGGGAACCCGTGCATTCTGGTCTCTCGCCAAGGCTGTCCAAGGGAATTTCTGTAAGCAATCAGGGAGGACGACTCACTGGCCCACGCCGCAAAAGAGAAAGCAGACCTTTTAGGCTCCCTCTATGCGTCCAACTCGACTCTTGATGACGAGGGGAACACACCGGCGACCATCCCGCGGTGTGAGTGCTCCATGCCGGATGTGCTGTTTTCACAGCGCTCGGTTCGCAAAGCACTTCTCTCCCTGGACATCCAGAAGTCGAGTGGGCCTGACGGAATCCCCCCAATTGTGCCGAGGACGTGTGCTCCGGAGTTGGCACCGGTTCTAACACGTCTTTTCCGGTGCTCCTACTCCCTAGGCGTAATCCCGAAATCATGGAAGACAGCTTTTGTCCACCCGATCCCTAAACCGTTCAGACCCGTCCAACTAGAGGCCTATCGCCGCCATCACCTCCTTGTTCTCCAAACTAATGGAATCCATTATAAACTGCCACTTCATGCGGTACCTTGAGGATCACCAGTTTATTATGATTAGTGACCGCCAATACGGTTTTCGTAGGGGTCGATCAGCTGGTGATCTTCTGGTCTGCATGACTCATAGATGGGCGGAGGCAGTAGAGTCCAAGGGGGAGGCGTTAGCCGTTAGTTTGGACATTTTGAAGGCCTTCGATCGGGTTTGGCACAAAGCGCTTCTTTCGAAGCTCCTTTCCTATGGGCTACCCGAGAAGTTGTGCAATTGGATCACCAGCTTCCTTGCAGATCGGAGCATTAAAGTCGTTGTAGACGGTGCATGCTCCGACTACTAGCCTATTAACGCTGGTATTCCACAAGGCTGTGTGCTATCACCAACACTGTTTCTTCTGCATATCAATGGTATGTTGCAAACTGGTAACATTCATTGCTATGTGGATGACAGCACTGGTGATGCTCTATACACCGGCCGTGCCAATATTTCTCGCGAAAACGTCACCGAGTACCGGAATAAACTTGTGTGTGAAGTGGGTCTTTGCTGAACAAAGTTTCTGATTGGGGGCGACAAAATCTAGTCCTTTTTAATCCTCAGAAGACACAAGTTTGTGCGTTTACCGCTAAAATGAACCCCTTTGTCGTATCTCCTCAGTTTCAGGGCACTCCCCTTGTTACCTCAGCCAGTATCGGAATCCTCGGCGTCGACATATTGAGTGACGCGCAGTTTCGTGGTCACTTGGAAGAGAAGGCCAAATTGGCCATTAAAAAGTTTAGCGTGCTCAGCAGAGCGGGACAGTATTTCATGCCGGCACACCGCCTGCAACTTTACAAGGCGCAGGTTCGGCCTCACTGGGATACTCCTACCACTTGACCGCATCCAGCGCAGAGCGGCTCGAATCGTCGACGACCGACTCCTTTCCGATCGGCTCGATTCATTGTCACTGCGTAGAGATGTTGCATCCCTTAGCATTTTCTTTCGGATTTACCACGGGGAGTGCTCTGAGGAATTGTTCGGATTAATCCCAGGCGCCAAATTTCACGAACGCACCTCGCGGCAGAACTCCCGATACCATCCACACCATCTGGATGATTGGCGGTCCACCACTGTGCGATTCAGAAGATGTTTTCGTTCTCGCACAACTTCCTTGTGTAAACGATTACCATCAGCAATTTTTCCGGACCGATACGACTCAGGGACCTTCAAAAAAAGAGCTTACTCCTTTTTAAAATGCCGGCAACGCATCTGAAATTCCCCTGGTTCCCCTGGTGTTGCAGTTGTTTATGGGCGGCGGTAGTTACTCACCATCAGGTGAGCCGTATGCTCGTTTGCCCTTTCTCATATTAAAAAAAAAAAACAAAACCCTAAACGCATTGACTACAGCCACTTAATATAAGTTGGACTGAAGTTCGTTTCCCAATTTATTTTTATAAAAATTATTAATAAGAAATGGAAAATACTGCTTAAAATGGAAAGTTCCATTTAACAATAAACTTTAAAAAAGTAATAACTGACTTCAAGAATTAGTAAGAATAAAATAATTTGCACATAATAGCTTCCTAAGTCTGTGCTAAGACAAAATGCATACAAAATTAAAAGTACCGCCACCACCATCGCAAATTATTCATGAATTTTGTCACGCAGTTAGAGTAATGTCAGACAGCATTCCTTTACACAAAGCATTCCTTGTTTTTCATTTCACTGCTCCATAAGTAGGGAGTTAAAATAGTCTCTGAAACGCGCTCCGGAACGAGCTCACCTCACATTTCCATTACAATAATGTTTTGCCTCCACAGTGAGCGTGAAATTTATTCACTGTTCAATGTTCACGTTATTTACACGCAACCGATTTGACCTAGGTCTATAGACTGATCCGTCTGCTTGTCCTTTTTAAGCCCATAATTCTTCATCATCAGTCCATAAAAGTCCACTGCTAAACATGAGCCATCCTCTACTGAGGATTAATCTATACAAACAAATAAAATTTTAGTGTCTGTTTGTAATGTCAGAATAGCAGCTTTTTACTAAACGCATATAAAAGTATAAACGGTACTAACAACAAAAAACAAGTTTTAAAACGGGACTTTCACTCACAGATAGCTGATGTTATAAGGAGTAACTTAGCTTAGTTTTATTTTAGAAAAATAATTATAGTTCCGCGTAAATAATTTAAACCCATGAAATCCGATCGTAACGCGGGAAGTCGCGAGGGACAGCTAGTCTTCAATATAACTGGATATGAGAATAGGTCATGGTAATACTTTAAAGAACCTCTATCTTTAGGAGTAGGGAGGATCTGCTTTAATCATGACGCTTGGCAGCAGATATGATTTCAGTATGTACCAAATGTTTCGCGCCTTTACAGTGTTGCCGGTCGCCCATGTCCCTACCTACCTTCGTGTATCTGAAGTAATAAGACTTTCCTGAAATTTTCCATAGTAGCTTCTTGCGACGCCCTTGGTATAATATGGTATAGGTGTGTACTATGTACAATTATGTTAAATAAATAATTTAAATAAAATTAATTTTACGGATTTTATTGCGTATATTAACTTATTTTATATTCCCGATTCCCGACGTTTCGAGCACTTTACAGCACCCATGGTCAGGGGGGGACTGAGGTGTACGACGTCCCAATGTCATAGTTAACCACGGCTACCTCCAGATTTTTAATCTGGAGGTAGCCGAGTACCGATCCAAGAGCGTGTCTCATCCGACACTATTCCGAAGATATCCCGGACGTCAGTCTGAGCGAGATTAGAATGGCTCTCCAGCACCTTAAAAACGGTAAGGCCCCAGGCGAGGATGGAATTACAGCGGAGCTTCTGAAAGCGGGTGGAAGACCGGTACTTGAAGTCCTTCAGAAGCTCTTTAATTCCGTCCTCCATGGTGGCATTACACCGGAGGCGTGGAGCAGAAGTGCGGTGGTCTTGTTCTTCAAGAAAGGTGACAACGCTCTCTTGAAGAACTACAGACCGATTTCCCTTCTGAGCCGCGTCTACGTGCTGTTTTCGAGAGTCATTACGAATCGTCTCGCGCGCAGACTTGACGACTTCCAGCCTCCCGAACAAGCCGGTTTCCGAAAGGGCTTTAGCACCATAGACCACATACATACCCTTCGGCAAATTGTACAGAAGTCCGAAGAGTACAATTTGCCACTATGTCTGGCGTATGTGGACTATGAGAAAGCCTTTGATTCCGTCGAAATTTGGGCGGTGCTGCAGTCCCTACAGCGGTGCCAAGTTGACTGTCGGTATATCGAAGTGTTGAAGTGCTTGTACAGTAGGGCTACGATGGCTATCCGAGTACAGAACCAGAGTACGAAACCTATCCAATTGCAGAGAGGTGTAAGACAGGGTGACGTCATATCCCCGAAACTCTTCACCGCTGCATTGGAAGACGTTTTCAAGCTTCTGGACTGGAAAGGATACGGTATCAACATCAATGGCGAGTACATCACTCACCTTCGATTTGCCGACGATATAGTCCTTATGGCAGAATCGCTGGAGGACCTAAGCACTATGTTCAATGACCTCGATAGTGTTTCCCAACGGATAGGTCTTAAGATGAACATGGATAAAACAAAGATCATGTTCAATGTCCATGTCACACCTATGCCGGTAGTTGTTGGGAGCACTAAGCTCGAAGTTGTTGACGAGTATGTTTACCTGGGACAAATAGTCCGACTAGGTAAGTCCAACTTCGACCGAGAGGTCAATCGACGGATTCAACTCGGCTGGGCAGCGTTCGGGAAGCTACGACACATCTTCTCGTCAGACATACCTCAAAACCTGAAAACGAAATTGTACAACCAGTGCGTGTTGCCAGTGATGACTTATGGAACTGAGACGTGGTCCTTCACTGCTGGCCGTATGAGGAAGCTCAAGGTTGCTCAGCGAGCTATGGAGAGGGCTATGCTCGGAGTTTCTCTGCGTGATAAACTTAGGAATGAGGATATCCGCAGTAGAACCAGAGTAACCGACATAGCCCAACGGATTAGTAAGCTGAAGTGGCAGTGGGCCGGCCATATAGCTCGAAGAACCGACAACCGATGGGGAAGAAAGGTTCTCGAGTGGCAGCCTCGTACCGGTAGGCGAAGTGTAGGGCGTCCCCCCACGAGATGGAGTGACGACCTGGTAAGACATGCAGGAAGTCGATGGATGCAGGTGGCTCAGGACCGTGCTTTGTGGCATTCTTTGGGGGAGGCCTATGTTCAGCAGTGGACTTGTGAAGGGCTGTAATGATGATGATGATGATGAACGTGCCTAAAATAGTTTTCACTTCATTATGTCTATTTAAAAAAAACATGCAAACTCATAAGAGCTGTGGTAGCTAAGGAGATAATTCTTAATGCTCGGCTACAGGCTCAACGCTCTTACTTGCACAAATTCCAATTTGCACAACGGCAAGCATGAATGTTAAGCTGGCAAAATGGTATACCGTGCAAATGGCTTGCACAAATGCTTAATTTGCTCAAACTAAAGTTGCACAAGCAGATATGAACGTTAAGACAGCGTGTGGACGCTACATATTATGTTCGTCGTGAAAACTTTGTACAAACTGTTTGCGCACTCAATAGTGTACAAAGTTTTTAAATTTAAAAAAAATTGAGAAAAAATTTGTTGCACAAATTGCTTTCTCATGAAAGTAGCTGCGTGTAGCCGAATCTTTAGAGTATGCATAAACATAAGGCTCGCCATAAATTTCATAGTACTCGGATATACTGAGGCCGATTCCCGCCAGCTTCATCCACATGCTTGACTTCAGACACAAGAAACTCGAATGTCTGAGAAACTAAATTATTCGAGGACATGTAACAGTCGCGTAGTATTTAAATAATAAGTAATAAATAAATTATTGTCTTAAATAAGTTACAAAAATTAATGAAATTTCTGACCCCTAACTAGACGAGTCTGTTGTATCTTAGGAATCAGTGGCCTCTCCCAGAGTTATTACACAGGTAACAGTTGAGAGAACAAAGTATATTTGTTTTCAAAAGAGATAAAAAAATAGAAACAAAAGAAAAAGATAAACAATTCCAAATTTAACAAAAAATAATAAAAATAAAATAATAAAAATATAATAAAGTATTCTAAAGTTTATACGTGGTAGAGCCATGCTGCAGCTGTATTAATGGTATAGTTGTAGCACGAATGGGTCGGCTCGACCGGGGTAGGACCACGCTCTCACAGAATACCAGCGTAATATAGCAGCTTAACGCTGCTGTGTTTCGTATGGTGAGTGTAGAGAACCGGAGACCATTTTTACTAGAAAAGAGGCATTCTATCTTAGTCCTCACGGCTGACAACGCATCTGCATTTTAATTCGCAAACAAAGATATATGTAGATGTCTATGGACCACAGCAACCACTTACCATCAGGTGAACTGTGTGCTCGTTTGTCACCCTAATTCTATAAAAAAAAAGAAAATTCTATAAGTTACTATATATCTATACAATACATGTAGTTAGTGTATGTATAATATATAAATTGTTTAATATTTATATTATATTACTGAACATATACATGAATAGTAATAATTATTATTATTATATAGCAATATAATTGAAACATTAACATTAACTTCCGACATATTTACACATCACTTCCCTTTATTGTTTGTTTATTTATTTTGAATTTATAAATTATATTATATTAATAAATAATTATATTTTTCTGTATTGTTGTAATCTAATGGTAATAACCAATCTCGAACTTTAATTTTACACAAACAAATTTAGAATTTAGAATATAAGTTTGTTATTGAGTACAGTAGAGGGATATGAACTTTGTCGTCTGGCAAAAGCAGTGCGGCATTTGTAGAAATTATAGCAAGGCCAGTACTCAGCATAAAGGTTTACTAATTTTTTTTATACCTTACTCATTTTAAAGACGGTCGTACTAGTAAACACAGGATATTACTTTTCGTTTTCTAAAAATGTTAATATTCTACCTATCTCTAACAGTCGTCATTCTTATCTGTTATGATAAGCGCATTTTATTTTCAATATTCAAGAATATGTATTAAATATGTTCTCCCTCTTTATTTTCTATTTTCCAAACTGGCATTACAGAAATAAGATTTTATATTTAGATCTGAAGAACATATTGAAAAATATATGCGCCAGCGGAAATTGGATAGCGTATGGTAGGAATAAAAATGATGTAATACATATATAAAATATGGCTTCAAACTTTACGGCAGACATTTTTTCTGGAACTCGGGGCTAGGCTGCTGACAAATAAAAAAATAGCAATTGCATTCTTTCTAATATAAGTCAAAATTGAGAAAAAAATTTATGTTAGTGTTAGTTTTATTAAATGTAAATATTATCTATATATTTTCACTTCATAAGCTATTATGTGGAAATTATTTGATCTTTTAGTGTGTGAAGTTGGTTTTATTTTCATTATTTACCTTTTTGTATTTGTCTAAGGAATACCATAATATCAAGCTAACTAGTATGTCGTGTAAATAGATTAAAATCTTCATTCCCTATTTTTTATAGCCTTCGGGATTGATTTTCTTTTAATTTATATGGAACCACCACTAAAGTATAATCTATTTAATAAAAAATAATTACTTAAATCGGTTCAGCTGTTTTAGAGAAAGCGGTGAACATTCCGCAGTACTCAACATATTATAAGTCCATTGTGAACATACACAGAAGTAACATACGCGTCGATTATACAACCTTCACTTTTTTGAACTCGGTCAAAAACCCTTTTTGAACCTCAAGCATATGTTGTAATCAAAGATGGAATTGGAACGGGGAACGTGGTAGATCTACTCTGCGACTATTATGGCTGCAGCAAGAATAGGCGTTTTGTATGTGTGTGTTGAGAATCGGAGACCTTTTTTACTGATATAGGGCATTCCATTTTAGTCGCTGAAGTGACAACAAGTCTGTATTTTGGTTTTATATTGAGGATTTTTCTGGGTGTCTATGGGCCCACCACCCGCACTTATCATTATGTGGCTTATGCGTTCGGTACTTACCCTTACTTGTATAAAAAAATCTAGTATGTAACTTTGACATTTATGAGTAATCTTTTGTAGTTGTAGACTTCCTGTACGCGGATAAACAACTAAAACGTTCGTTTACTATTTTGGTATCGAAAAAACTTGTTAGTTCATCGCAACTAATTACGGTTTTGATTGTAACTTCCTCAATATTGTGAAGGATAATATTTATTTTGAGATTGATGTCGGTCGAAATGTAATATAACTTAAATTAAAACGATTTAAATTATATATATATATGTATATATAATCTCACTCTCGATTAAGGCACCTTTCAAAACGAAAAAAAAAACTGAATCAAAATCGGTTCATCCGTTAAGGAGCTATGATGCCACAGACAGACACAGATACACACTACAAATATATAACCTTCCTCTCTGTTTTCGACGGAGATTAAAAATGTAGCAAAAGCATCACCTTAACACTTAGAATTGCATTTGAGTATTTTTTTATAGGATAGGGTGACAAACGAGCACACAGTCCACCTGATGGTAAGTGGTTGCTGTGGCCCATAGACCTCTACATTTATCCTCGTTTGCGAATCAAAATGCAGATGCGTTGTCACCCGTGAGGACTAAGATGGAATGCCTCTTTTCCAGTAAAAAGGGTCTCCGGTTCTCTACACTCACCATACGAAACACAGCAGTTTTAAGCTGCTATTTTACGCTGGTATTCTGTGAGAGCGTGGTCTCTCCCCGGTCGAGCCGACTCATTCGTGCTACAACTATACTACTTATATAGCTGCAGCATGACTCTACCGCGTATAAATTTAAAAGGCTAATATTACTGTTCTGGTTACTAATTTAGTGGAATAACATTCAATGAACATAAATGAAAAGTATCAAAATGCAAGACGACTCGGTATCCCAGTTACTACTACTACTAGCGCAGAGCTGCGGCGCGCTGGTTCGAATCTTGTACGGACCAAATATATTTGTATAGCCTACAAATAATATTACCGGGTATGGATGTTAGTTCGTGTGCAATTTATATCTAAGTGAAATGCCTCGGTGGAAGCGAGGAAACATTACGAAACATATTTTTATAACATTACTAAAATATTTTTATAAGTTCTGGAAATACATTCAGTATTCGTTTTTTTTTAAACTATCTTCTAATATTTATACATGTATTTATAATTTATGTAAGCTTAGTCTCATTAAACTGGAACTACATGAATGAACGCGATTGCACCATGTTTTATCACTGAGACTGGAAAATCATTTCTTTTTTTTTTTTTGCTGTAGAATATATTTATCACGTTATTTTATAGAACTGAAGCTTCGTATCTATTTTTATAGTTTATTTTCATTTGTATATATTACAATAAAATATTTTTTTCAACTAACCCTTCACCTTCACCTGTTGCGTTATCATCCAAATCAGAGAGTGTAGCCCGAGGAGGTAATGAACACGTCTTGGCAGCAGCCGCACAATGTGGTTCAACAACTGAGCTTTCTTGTATTCTTATCGATTAATTTACAGATAATGTTTCTACATGAATCGATAAGGAATTAGATTTGCTTAATATTGAATTGTATATACTCGACTCGATACGATAAGATATTAGTTTGAAATATGTAGGACACAGTATAATTTGGTTTTGGTTTAATAAATTACGTGTACAACGTGTCCAGATACTCAATGTCAAGCGGGCACGGGGCGAGAGGGGAGCCATACCAGCCCCAGAAAAAAATCCATGTCAGTTCGGTTATAACTGACAAATTTATGAAAATGAGGAAAATCGACATTTTTATTTTATTTTTAAATTATATTATTAGGTATTGTGACCACAAATTTCACAATTTTACAGTGATTTTTCAGTAACGTTGTCTTAAATAAACGTGCTGTTAATCGCAGTCACAAATTAAGCAAAACAAGTTTGCTAGGTTAATTAAAATTAATGTAATTTCTTTTAGTCCTAGTTGAAAAAATAAAATCCCGTAACTTTGACTTTTCCTTAAACACACTGTACCACCCTGGGCATGTTACTTCAAAAATGGCCCATTTATCCTAGATTTCAAAATGGTATAATACGTATCACTTTACATCCTTAAAAAATAAAATTTTCAGTTTAGAAAAGTAAAGGCTAAAATGGTTAGAGAACTTAAAATTCATTCAGGCAATGAAAAATTGAGTCAAAAGAAACTCATACGAAGCAATGTTTGGTTTACCAATGAAAATGAAGCTAAATGCGAAACCATCTATTGCCGCCGAAAATGTAACTCACACAGTCACAAAAAGCATTGCAGAATAACGCTGATTAGTAAGCTGAAGTGATAATGGGCCCTCCATATATCTCGAAGAATCGACAACCAATGGGGAAGAAAGGTTCTCCAGTGGCAGACGAAATATAGGATTGCCCTCCAAGTAAGTACAGTAAGACAATGCAGGAAGGCAATGGATGCAGTTAGCTTAGGACCGTGCCTTGTGGCATTCCTTGTGGTAGGCCTATGTGAACAAGTCCACTGCTGAAGCAGTGGACTTGTGAAGGTCTGTAATAATGATGATAATAAAAAATTAATGAATAGTAAATTTAGCCAACGTAGGTATTATGTTTGTGAGAAGAAATTAATTACGAGTATTTTACAGTACTCTACTTTAAAAACTCATCATAAATTTGTTTTAAAATTTAGTAGATAACATTATTCAATATTTCATACTTTCTACTTTTATTATATATTTTTATTTTCAAAATCAACACTTACTAATAGTCATTGGTAAAATCTAGCATGTACCAAACTGTAGTGGTAAAAGTCCGAAAAATCGTCTAAATTTGTACCAAACCTTACATTTACCAACTCATGTTGGCAAATCCTAAGATTTGAAAGAAAAACTTAAGATTTACCTAAATACGGGCTTTTACAGTATCAGATACACTTTGGTTTGGTCACTAATATAATTACGACAGTAGTACGAACACACATTCACCAAAACAGAAAAGGTTTTATCCATCTATCGATTTATTACTGTCTATAAAAGTACACTGCTGAACATGGGCCTCTCCCGTAGATTGCTTCATAGGGAATTTTGCCGTAGTTTCCAAACTTGCCAGGCGGGTTGGCAAACGCAATTTTTTATAATTTAAAGTTGTTATCAAAAAGATGCTGCTCTCAAAAAGATGCAAGATCTCCTGTTTCAGGTTCCCTCTGTCGCCTGTTACGACAGCCACGAAACGATATTGGGTAGTGAATATGTTTACACTGCCACTATACGGTTAAAAAAGAAAACCTTAAGTATACCATCTGGTAATAGTACTAGTCCTAAGTAGCAACTCTTTCTCAAAAGTTCGATGTACGATATCATACGATACGATGTATCGATATTTCAACATCAACAGAAGAGTTATTAGAGCGCGAACCGCCATGGCTGCCTTGTTGTGGATCGGAAAACTTCATATTATGCCTTTGAATAATATTTCTCCCGGAACGTGAGGTTTATTCAACGCTTAGCATGTTATACTAAATCTGTGACCAAAAATTTCTAAATTCTAAGTTTTATCTCTACATAGTATAAAACCAAGTCGTCTGTACATATTATGTATAATACATGCATATTATGTATTATATAATTCTTCTATCCGTGTGTATGTGACTAAACGGCTGGACCGAATTGATGAAATTTTGTGTGTGTGTGATTAAGTTGATTAGAGAATGGTTTAGATTCACAATTGGACCCGGTAGGCGGTGTTGTTGTCGAGATGAAGAAATCAACCAATGAAATATATTTACGATCGAGTTTGGTGTAATCGTGTTCATATATTTATCCGTATATAAATAAGCATTTTGAATATATTTCTTGAACTTTTTAAAATAAGTAATTACGAATCTAATATGAGAGAATTATATCGGTTCTTTCGGGCGGATCTACATATCACATTTTAATAACTTGCCCATCTCGCCTCGTTTAGTTTTCAGGGTTTCAATCAATATTTTTTTCATACGAATGATAAGCTTTTGTATTGTATATTAGTTATGGAATTTTATATAGCAAATTCTTCAGAAAATATTTTGATTTATTATTTACTTTAAACTCATAGAGCATCAATAATTGCTAGCCACAAACCGTTCAAACGTAATTCTCCCATATACGGGATGACGATATTTTAAACAGAACAAAGTTTTTGTCCTTTTTGGGTTAGGCCTGTTCATAAATAAATAAAGAAGAATTATTAATTATGGTCGGGCTGACTCAATATTCATTTTAACTTAACATTCTTATTTTAACGACATTCCACCATGACTACTTCGCAGTTCTAATATAATATGAATATCTTCTTTGAATGTATGTAAGCGCCCCAAGTAACATATTGCGTCGACGAAATACCACAAAGCATAGCAAGTGTACGTACGATTATAACTAATTACTTTGCAACTCCCCGCTTTTACCTATTTTAATTAAAATAATGTTATATTAGTTCACGTATGGTCCATGTCACGGGTGTATTAGTGTTCTTAAATCCCAGTAGGTACATACAACGTGATAACGCGAGCATTTGCACTGTCGAACACAGGCATATTTAAATAGAGGACGTAAAGTGCTAAAGGCTCGGATGCGGCGCTTCTTACGAGGGCATGCGCTATTAACATAACGCGGGATGCTGCACGCCTCACTGCGTATCGAATAAACGCTATAAATATATGAACCGCGCCCTATACGCTCTCGTTCTACGATCAATAAAATTATTGCGAACTGATTTACCTTTTACTTAGCTACTAATCAAATTTCTAACTTTCTACTCAAAATTATTTAAAGTTTTTATCTTTATGTTCCGATTTGAAGTTATTTCCATTACAGGGCAATATTAAAAATTAAAAACGATAAAGCATCTCTTGTTGGTCGCGTGTTATGATATTATATGCATGTTGAAATTCATTGAATTGCATGTGTCATTATGTTTGAAAGAATATATAATATGTATAAATACATACATAATTTTCTAATATATAAAAGTATATTAAAAACCACCGTTTTTAAACCACGTTGATAAATTGTATAAATTAAACCCCCACATAGCTCTTACTATTTTAAAATATTGTCTCCTTGTACTTAGATTTACATACTTCGCCCGAGTCCAGTCTGGAAATGTTCGGATATTTTAAAAAATATTGATAATAATCTTAAAATTGCTATAGAAAAAATTCTAAATTTAACTTTAAATACCACAGCCTGGACTCAAGCTACTTTACCTATAAAATTTGGTGGCATTGGTGTGAGAAATCTTTCTAGCGCTGCATTGCCTGCTTTCCTTGCTTCCGTGCATAGTGTCAGTGACTTATGTAACATAATTTTAAATAATAAAGTAGACCTATGTTTTGCTACGGAGGCAGGGCAGACATGGCAAACGCTCTGTCCCGGTGAAAATGTTCCACTGGAAGTTAACCAACAAAAACAGAGGGATATTCCGTTGGTATGGGGCGTGCAGAAAGATTTGTGTCATAATTTCCATAGTGACCAAGATAAGGCACGCCTTCTAGCTGTTTCGACTAAGGAATCTAGTCACTGGTTACACGCTTTACCATCAAGTAACCTCTGCACATTACTTGATGGGGAAAGCTTGCGTATTGCCGTAGGAATCCGACTAGGAGCGGCGCTTTGTCAACCCCATGAGTGCCCCTGTGGTAGCAGTGTCGACAAGTTTGGTCTCCACGGACTTTCATGTAAGAAAAGCGCTGGTAGGTTTTCACGACACAGTTCTTTGAACGATGTCATCCGAAGGGCTCTTGTCTCTATAAATGTTCCCTCGGTTTTAGAGCCTTGTGGAATATTTAGAGACGATAGCAGGAGACCCGACGGTATGACATTGGTCCCTTGAGAGAGAGGTAAAGCCCTAGTGTGGGATGCTACTTGCGTAGACACTCTGGCGGCCTCTCATATCAGTAGTTAGTTTTTTTTAATTATTATTATAGTTATTAAAAACTATATACCTATTTTTAAAGCTTAATAACGGAAGTAGTCGGTTTGCAACTTTGCACTATGGAGTGTCACTACCTAGTGTGTTTCAGATTAATTTTGTTGTGGTCGTTTTCTAAAATAGGTTTTCAACTTGTACGGATATAATATTTTAATAATGTCAGAAACTTTTAGAGCTCAGATTGTAGAATAAATTTGGATGCTGTAAAATGCTCGAAACGTTTAGATCTCTGATTGTAGAAGAAATGATTCAGACGCAGAGACCTGTCCCTGACTACATTATGTTCGTCATCAGGATGACGAACATAATATTTTATAAATTCAAACCGTTTCGGTTTCATCAGTAATCAGTGATCGGTATTTTAGAATTGTTTCATTTAATGAAACTAGTTTTTACTAATTAATTTTCTAGTGTTTATTTTTTGTTATTTTTTTATATTCCCGACCTTTCTCACCCATGGTCACTGCAGACAAAGGCATTCAACGTAGATGGTTCTATTAAATAATAGTAATTATATTCCTAATTTTTACCGTATTAAGCTCAAGTGGCTCCCTATCAGGCTTCGTCGGAATACTCATATTCTATCTCTACTGTACTGTGTACTATTTGATCCTAAAACACCGAGTTATCTTAAAGAAAAATTTGAGTTCATGGGCGCAAGCAATAAGATTATTATTTAAATATGTGTTCTACTTAATATATTTTATTGTCATATCTACTTTTCTTGATAAGGTTTATGTATATGATATATAATTATAATGTATTACAGAAATATTTATAAAAGTGTATGTATTCTATGTATGTGAAGGAAATATAGTGGGTATAGTACAGAGACTGATTTTGTAGTTAGGAATAATAATTAATTCGTTTACACGAATTAATTATCCAACGAGTCGAGGATAAACTAGTAACGCAATACGACAAGTGCACCGTTCCACGTCAGAGCCAAGACTGTCTTAACGGCGGCCGCTCAGTCAGTTTTATAAAAGCAGGACGGGTGCCGCGCAGGTGCAATGCCGCAGGTCTGCGGTACACGTGTCGTTTACAAGAATTCTGTCTAGCTAGACCGACGCCACCGCATCTACAACGGTACAGGTGCCGTCACGGCCATACTGACATGCATGCGTCCTCGCACGCGCTCCATCACAATTTTAGTTATCTGTAACAACTGTAATCTGTAAAACATCGTTCGATTATCCTGACAAAACAGCGACTGGTCCGGTCTATATTGACCCTTCAGACTCGGGTGACAGTCAGTTTTGTTCCGGCAATAAGCCCTACAAAAGTTTAATCATCTTTATGTTAGATCGGAATGATTAGTCTGTAGCTTTTTCTATTTTCTCTTTATTTTTTAAGTACTGTTTTCGCTAGTCCGGAATAACTATTCCCTATAGCCATATCATTGGACCGGAACAAAGCCCTGCAATGATAGTAAGATCTATTTTTTTTCTTACGCTTTTTTTTCAAGTACTATTTATGCTGGTCCGGAATCACTATTCCCTTTAGCTATATCATTGGACCGGCAAACGCCCTGCAATGATAGTAAGAACCACATTTTTTTTCTTACTCTCTTTTTTTTTCAATTCAGTATAGAACAGTTACAGACCAACCATACCGCAAACATGTCCCCGTCACAATCACACAAAAGTGTATCGTGAGGGACGTAGTGACACGATAACACCTAAGTATAAACCAACAGCAACACGACACATATCCCAGTGCTGCACAAACCAGCCTCCCTGCAACTTCATGTTCCTTTCCTGCACTAGAATAATTACTTCGCTAGAGTGTTGCAACGTCTCTAGTATTTTCTAGATGCACAGACACGGCTACCTCTGAAAGTCGCACGTCCTCGTGCGGTTGACAGTGAACAGCATACGGTCTATCAGTTATCACCACCTGCTAACAGATATTAACTCTTGTTAAATATTACAACGGTCGACCATCCCAGACTTCATTTAAGTCATGGACGCGCCGATATGGCCACCTCCAGGCAAATGCACTCCAACTTTCCGTTCTGCTGCGTTTGTGCCACATTCGCGCTAGCGAGCCGTCGCGCCCTACTGGCGCTAGCGAATCGTCGCACTGCTTTGCAAAATTAAAAATTAAGGTAAATGGAGATAAATGTATTGCGAACCATGGAATTCCGAGATTCTCTTAAGAAACGGCAACTGTATGCCATTTGAAAACATTGCAAAAAACGGAAACTATGTGTAGAGACAAATACTACAACATATTTCAAAGGAAATGAGGCAACCGCGCAAAATCTACGAAAGCCGTCCAAGCCTCAGACGTCCATTTACAGCGCCAAAACACCATTTGTTCGGCGGCCGCTTGAATTGCCTTGCCGTAAGATCAGCCGATAAGTTACCGACTGCAGCGGTGTAGGCTCAATTTTACTAGCGCTCGGCCGTACCTGACCATGTTCGATTAGCCGTCACAACATCTTCCTCATTGATCATTGATGTAGAGATTTCTACGAATCTCTCGACATCAAACCCCAATCTTGTCGACCACATAGTATTCGGAGCAAACTGCAACACTGATCAACACATTAGAACACAAAAATGTCACTTATTATTTTCAATTCCTAGCATGTTAAAGTTAATCCTTTATTTTGGTACATCGCTTAAACGTTTTGAATTTCAAAATATAACAGATGATAATCATGTTTCGCATGAACTATCAAATTACAACAAAACTTGAACAAGTTAATTTTTCATTCAATGCAAACTATGACTCATCTAGAAAGCCGTAGACATTTCTTTCATTTGTTAACATATTTAGGTACGTCAGAAAAAATGAAAATACTTGAGGGTACTTTTAATACAAATCGAACAAAAGGATTTATCTTTTGGCTTAAATAATTTCACTTTATCTTTTCTCTACACTTTAATGATACGACAATATCGTAAGTAGGACAGCAAATTTTATTACGGTATTTAACATTAAAAGAGATCCATCAATGCGAAATGCATTATAGCCTTTACAAATGTAATAATTCTCATACTATTCGAAGATTATATGTGGGCAATAAGGGGGACTTTATCCCACTTCTGATGTAGGAAATATAGTGGTTATAGTACAGAGACTGATTTTGTAGTTAGGAATAATAATTAATTCGTTTACACGAATTAATTATCCAACGAGTCGAGGATAAACTAGTAACGCAATACGACAAGTGCACCGTTCCACGTCAGAGCTAAGACTGTCTTAACGGCGTTTTTGTTTTTTGTTTTTTTGTGCCCGAAGCAGTTGGAAATGGGCTACCCTTTACGTAGGGAGGCGGAAAATGCATTACGCATACCACGATAGGCTATCCATCGTGGCTATGGGGGACTCACACCTAACTGGGGAGCCTAAGTGATACCCCCTAAAAACCGCCTTTGGGGACTGACAACTAGCTGTTTAAAGCTGCACATGCCGTGTCATAAAGCGACCCTCTTTTGGGAAAAAGAGGGCGCAGTATCTTAACGGCGGCCGCTCAGTCAGTTTTATACAAGCAGGACGGGTGCCGCGCAGGTGCAATGCCGCAGGTCTGCGGTATACGTGTCGTTTACAAGAATTCTGTCTAGCTAGACCGACGCCACCGCATCTACAACGGTGCAGGTGCCGTCATATGTATATGTAGGTATATGTGTATATGTATGTGTGTATGTATATATTTGTTTATGTGTATAGATATATATAATATTATTTTTAATATATGCTTGTTTATCTACTATTTATGCACACTTCTATATATTTAAATGAAAATTATCTCCTTCACCAAGGTTTGCCTGGAAGAGATCGCTGTTTAGCGATAAGGCCACCTAATTGTACATTCGTTGATAAATTTAAGTTTGCTGTGTTGTGTAGTGTTTTATGTGCAATAAAGAGTATAAATAAAAATAAATAATAAATAAATAATTTTTAAGAAAAAATAATATAAAACTTAGTATCCATATATCGAAATATCTGAGAGATAATCTTTTAACTTTAAATATCCAAAAAAAACAAACTACATTTGTTTTTCTCCCTATACATATCGTCACAGCCAGGATATAATTTATGTATACAAATCCACAGCTGCCCAAATCTTGAAAATACCTCGTGTGAGTGTCTGCTTATCAATAAGGTGAACGAAACTAAATGCTTTGGCATCATTGTTGATTACAGGTTTAGTTGGCTCTCGCAGTTGGAAGCTGTTATAAATCGGATCAGAAAGTAAATCTGGGTATATTAATCATTGAGGTCAGCAATGTCTAGCACTCTATTCAATAAAGTTTCCACAGCCTTAGCACAATCGATAATTTCCTATTGCATCTCAATCTGCGGAGAAGCCACCAAAACCAAATTTTAGATCTGGAAAGAGCGCTGAGTTTTCTTATAAAGGTAAAAACAAGATTTCAAATAGAAATAGATGCTCTACTAATATCAAATCAGTAAACTTCTCTCAGTTAGAAAGCTTTATGTTCTTATTTTAAAACTAGCTGTTCCCCGCGACTTCGCCCGCGTTCAATTTAGGATTTTATTTTTTTTTGCGCGGAACCCTAATTCTTTTTCTGAAAGTAGCCTAAGTTACTCCTTATAACATCAGCTATCTGTCAGTGAAAGTCCCGTCAAAATCGGTTCAGCCACTTCGGAGATTAGCCGGAACAAACAGACAGACAGACAGACAGATGAACAGACATACAAAAATTTTAAAAATTGTGCTGTTGTTTTAAGTACCGTATACACTTTCATATGTATTTAGTAAAAAGCTGTTATTTTGATATTACAAACAGACACTTCAATTTCATTTATTTGTATAGATATCATAAATCCCTACCCAATGATATTATATATAAAAAATAGACATTGAACTTATCGTATAATGAATCCCTTCAAATAAAGAGAAGAACTGATATTATGGCCCCTACACCACTTGTATGTACTGTCTTTGCTAGTAGAGTACCCATGTCAGTTTGCTTTTGTATATAATAAATTTAATACTTTAAATATATCCTGAAAAAACTTCAACGCATTGGTTGGGTACAGTTATTTATGACGAAGATGAAAATTTTTTATCAAGAATATTCGGAAATCAATTTCATCAATATTTTACATTTACAGGTAATAATAAGAATGCTGTAATTCATATTTTGATCAATAACATTTTATTTTGCAAGGCAACTAGTCTTCTTATACTTTCTTTGTCCACCAACACATCCACACATACAGCCCCATATATATATATATATATATATATATATATATATATATATATATATATATATATATTATTGTCACACAGTAAAAACTTTTCTTTTAGAATGCTGGCCACAAAAAAGTTTATTGAATTCGAATTTCCAATTGTTCATGAAAATAAAACTGTATACTTTTTAGAATTTTACTCATTTTTAAATATGGAGTGGACGCTTAAAGGAGACCGTGTTGTAGTTATTGCGTTGCATCGTTGCGGTTACGCGCCAATTCAAATTTTTTACATACTGAAAAATTTGAATATAACCAAAAGATTCGTTTATCGTACCATCAAACGATACAATGAAGATTCTAGTGTAGATCAAGTCAAGAAGTGGTCCCCCTCGGTCTGTTAGGACTCCAGCAGTGATAAAAGCTGTGAAGGCGCGAATTCAAAGAAATCCCAAACGTAAGCAGAAACTGTTGGCCCTTCAGATGGGGTTAAGCAGAACCACGGTGAAAAGGGTGTTAAATGAATACTTAGGGCTTCGGGCATATCGAAGAAAAACAGAACATCGTTTGAATGCCCATCTAATGGACCTGAGACTTGTTGACTGAGGTTGTAGCGGTACGCGGGAAATAATATCGGGAAATTCTTTTTTCGGATGAAAAAATTTTTACCGTAGAAGAGAGCTACAACTAACAAAATGATAAGGTACGCACACAGTAGTGAAGAAGCGAGCAACCGTATTCCGCGTGTCCCACGAGGTCATTTTCCATCCTCGCTCATGGTATGGTTGGGAGTTTCTTATTGGGGCTTAACAGAGGTACATTTTTGTGAGAAAGGTGTAAAAACGAATGCAGTTGTGTATCAAAATACAGTCCTGACGAACCTTGTAGAACCTGTTTCTCATACCATGTTCAATAACAGGCACTGGGTATTCCAACAAGATTCGGCGCCAGCTCATAGAGCGAAGAGCACATAAGACTGGCTGGCGGCGCGTGAAATCGACTTCATCCGGCAAGAAAACTGGCCCTCCTCCAGTCCAGATTTGAATCTGTTAGATTACAAGATATGGCAACACTTGGAGGAAAAGGCGTGCTCAAAGCCTCATCCCAATTTGGAGTCACTCAAGACATCCTTGATTAAGGCAGCCGCCGATATTGACATGGACCTCGTTCGTGCTGCGATAGACGACTGGTCGCGCAGATTGAAGACCTGTATTCAACATCACGGAGGTCATTTTGAATAAACTTTAGTGTTATAAGAATTTATGTTTTATTAAGTTCATTTTGGTATATAAATGGTTACATAATGAATAAACTTGTTTCAATTATTTTATATTAAACATGTGACAGAATTTATGACCTGACTAGGTATAGTCAGGTCATAAATTCTATATACAAAAATATATATATACAAAAATACAACAACAACACCCCCACACTTCCATTCACACAGTCATTAATATACCACGTACAAATCAAAATTTTCTAGAGGTTTATAAACTTGTAATCCTACTGTCATCCTTATGAGAAGTTGCGGGTCATTCCCAACACGAGTATCCTCCGATTACTCACTGGGAAGTCTCAGCAATATGTTCTAAACAAAATTACAGTAATAAACGCTTTATTTATTATTTATTTATTACATATTGATCATATAAAGCTTAAGTATCTTTATAAGCCGAAGTTCGGGCTAAGTGGCACGCCTTGGGAGAGGCCTTTGTCCAGAAGTAGACTGCCGTATGCTGGTGATGATGATGATATGATAATTCAAATTATGTAGAAGAAATATAATATGAAGAAGAAGTGTTCATAAGAAAATTCTATTGCGTGTCAGATGGCAGTCCTCTGTAGACATGTTTGCACTCCCATTAAGCCATATTTTAACAAAAACAGATCAAATGCGAATCGGACTCCGTTCTATTAGGGTTCCGTACTCGTTGTGAGAATATATGTATGTTAATTTATTTTCTTCACAATTTCAGACTACATTATGTATCGACATTTTTTTAGTATTTGTTGCCTATATGCAGTATATGGTACATAATATAATATATAAATTTAAAATTCCTTACGTGTTCAGTTTTTGGGGTAGTCTTAATAAAAACGGTCCAAAGTAACAACTTTAACGGATCCCATTTTATCACATCTTACATGCTAGGATAACATTTTGGGTTAACAATTTAAACCTATTATTCAAATTCAGGTCTGAAGCTCAGTTCGCCTGCGAGGCTACAGACAGACAGACAGACAGCAGAGTGGCATTAATAGGGCTCTGTTTTATTATTTCATTAATTAATTACAGCCTATCATAAGTCCACTGCGAAACAAAGATCTCCATCATGAATGTTTGGGTTTTCTCATCGGAAAGTATCATCTATAGATAAGAAAATATTTTTATATGTTTTCTTAACATTTTTTTTTTAGAAACGAAACTATTTTTTAATATTAGAATGATAACTGAGCTAACAATCCATATAATGGTTACAAATCAACTGAAGGATAAGAGAAATTTGTAATAAAACAAAGATTACAAATCTCTCTTATCCTTAAAATTGATTTTCTTCTTAAAAATTTTTTTAACCAAATTCTAAAAAAGGACGAGATTCATAATTTGACTCTAAATTTTTTTTGTACGTATGCCATTCGATATCTTTGCCATTGGAGACCCGATTTTGAAAATTATATTTGTTATTAAATAATTTATACCTCAGGGGTGGTGATATAAATTTGGGGATAAAATTTCACCTCTAAGGGTGAAAAAAAGGGGAAATTTTTAATGTATCTATTTAGGCAATATTAGGATTTTCCACTCAAAAGGGTAAAAAAATAACTTTTAGTCGACTTTTACTTTAGGTTGAAGTTTTTTTTGGACTAAACTATTTTGTAAATTATTAGATTATTTCTTTCAATAAATCTTATTATTTCTGATGAAAGGCATTTTAATGGAATAACCGTTTAATTGATCCAGATTTTGACTTCCTATACACTATGCGGAGTTGAAAATTCTGTAAACGTAATTCTGTAATTTGACTTATATAGTATAATAACCATCATAACATTTTTTTTAAATCTACATAATAAATATACTTAGTATTATGTACATTTCTGTTTTTTTGTTATGTTAATATAAACATGTATCTCCATAATACTTTATTTAATGTACTTTGCGACGGAACGATTACTGTATTAGCATCGAATGTCATTTTCGAGTAACACTGATTGATAGCGTTCCATTTGCCGCGCGTTTTTTATAGACTGATTTTGTAACGCCTTAGATATTTGCAGTGATAAAATATCGTGAATTATTTATTTTTAACTACTGTTAGAATGTTAAAGTCCAAGCGAATGTACTTTTTAAACTGAATACAGTAAAGTTGGTTGTCTGCAAGCAGTTTTGTCTGCGAAGAATATGGCAAGAGTGTTACAAATGTGTATGATGGCGCTGTCAATTTTTTATTCAACTTGTCTATTTAAGGAGATATTAAACTAGTAACTTCAGTCTGTCTTAAATATGATGTAACTACGGCTTAATAAAAAGGAATGTGAGTGCTTAAACAAAATCCAATAATTAATATTCAATTACGTTGTCGTGTTTACACGCTTCTGTGATATAAGCTCAGTTATCGTACTTTAAAACCGTTTGTAATAATAATATCTAATAAATAAGTATGTAACTGTTTATGGACATTGATTATTTATATGTATAAAATGACATTTATTATCCGTTAGATAGAGAATAACGCTTTATTGAACATTATTAGAATGTTAAGACGTTACATTTGCAGTTTGGGTCGCTATTTTAATAATTCAATTTGTTTGTAATTTTACCTCGACTGGCATTTTGTTGGAATTGCTCATACTGTTAGAATGAGACCCTTAGGTTTATTTGGTATATATTATTCATTTTTGATCCGAGCGTAGGTTGAATCCTCTTTGAGTACCCACGTCCCATTTCAATTGAGTATATTATCAGTAATTGATCTGGAATTAGAATCACGTTCTAAGAGATTTCTCATTACAGCTTCAAACATCTGAACACGGTACACTCTTCTGACTCATTGACAAGACTCTTGCGACCAAATGAATGTTGAAAGATGGTCCAAAAATGCTGATCCTTATTTCCTCAAACTGGTAACAGGAAGCAACGTTGTAATTGCGAGGGTGCCGGTTTTGAGCATAATAACCCATATGGGTTACTGTGCTAAGAACGGGTTGATATGCCCGTAGTATAGTATAAGGGTGACAAACGAACACATAGTCCACCTGATAGTAAGTGGTTGCTGTGGCACAGACATCTACATCTATCCACGTTTGCGAATCAAATGCAGATGCGTTGTCACCTGTGAGGACTAAGATGGAATGCCTGGTTTCCAGTAAAAGGGTCTCCAGTTCTCACCATACGAAATACAGCAGCTTTAAGTTGCTATTTTACGCTGGTGTTCTGTGAGAGCATGGTCCTCCCCGGTCGAGCCGACCCATTCGTGCTACAACTATACTATTAATATAGCTGTAGTATGGCTCTACCACGTATAAAAACACAACAGTGAGTACAGGCAATTTCTAAACAGTATGTGTCTGCTCTGCTGTAACATTCGTTAAACAGCTGTACTATAGTGGACTTTAAGAACTTTAGGACAACCACACATATATATTTGCATTTCTACTTGTACAACAGATGGTAGCCAACGTGGTTGTGTTCGTGTGTGTGAACGTGGTGGGAGCGCTGATGCACTCGCTGATGGAGACGGCGCAACGGCGCGCCTTCCTCGATACACGCAACTGCATCGCTGCCCGACTCGACATGGAGGATGAAAACGAAAAGCTGGTGACCTATTTATCTTTTTAGTTCTAATCGTTTTTTGTACATTTATTTCATTAGTATATGATCCCCGTAATATCTTAAATTATATACCATCGGATTCACTCTCTATTTTAGCGTCTAAAAACTTTAAATATTTTGAGGAATGACCCATGTAATGAGATACGTAATTGTTATCATTAGTATGTTAACAATCCAGCAATGGCTTCTTCATCTAAATGGGTTTGTCATAAGCCATAACTTGATAACGGGCGTCACTCTACGCACTAACAATATTTTGTCACTTTAAGCGAGATAGCCTTCTATCTGAAGTCATGTTTTCCTTTTACACTTTCGGAATACCTACCGCTAATAGGAATGAGAAATAGAGCAAATGTTTTTTTAGTATTCCATACCATTCAGGGAAACGTTTACCAAGGTGCTTCTTCGGTGTTTGCCCGCTTGTCAATCTGTCCGGACAAAGTATTTGTCTAAAAATAACTCACGTGATGATTGAAATTATGTATGGATATATTACAAATTTTATTAGCTAAATATAGTTGTGATTTAACGTTAAAATATCAATTTTTGCGAGTTCAGTTACGATAGATTTGAGAAGTGAAGTTTTAACAAAAAATACATGATTTTTATGATACTTTTCCATCGACTTCAAAAAGGAGACACTACTTAATTCGACTGTATGTTTTTTTTTATGTATGTTACCTTATAACTTTTTACTGGATGAACCGATTTCAATGATTTTCTGGGACCAGCATGTGAAGCACTAGCCTCACATGTGGTCCCATATAAATTTGATTAAGGTCGGACCAAGAGTTTTCGAGTTATTCTTAATAATTTATATTGAAGTCGGTTGTACAAAATGTTTATGGTACTTTTTCTAAATGTTTATAATAAAGTGTGTGTGTGAAGGTATGTCTTTATTATAATGAATTATTTTGAAAAATGGTACTGGGATCCGAGTTCTTTCCAGGAGAGAAATTTTTCCGAACCAGTGGTAAAAACATAAATGACCATCAATCAATAAGTATTATTTATAATGTAATTGAATAAAAATTATTGCATTTAAAATTTACTGCTTTATTCATGGGCAGTTTACTTAAGAATATTAGTGTTTTATTATTTTAAATCAACACTAACTAAAAGGTTACACACAATATAAGAAACCTATAAAGAAAAACTAAAATTTTAATTGTCATACGGTCCTACTGCCCGTGGTAACGTGCCAAGAACGCTGGCTGCGTTTCCTCGCTGAATGGCTAAACTAATAATCCATTTTGATCTATTCTAAAAGTTGAAAATCGAATGTGGAATGTGGTTAAAAAGCTTTTTGAAGCATCATATCTATAAGCAGAATTTTATTATACGTTTCTTTAAATGGATTCACTATTTTGTTTTAATGTTTTCGTGGTAATGTCAAAATGTAACTACGAAGGGGCAATGGTTTATGAAGACGATAGATATTTACTACTGATACGAACAAACAAGGCAGTAGGAACAAATAAGCCATTAAGACTATCGCTGTGTCAACCAGACCGCATAATGGGACTTGAAGAACGAATGGAAGATTTATTTCACTTCTCATAAGTAACTAAAAGCGTGAAGAATGTTATCTTTTCTTTTAATTTACATAGTTGTCTTTGCTAATATGTCTACTTTAATTATTACAATATGATTCGTGGTAGCTGAGGGGCTAAGGGCTCGCCGTAAATTTAACAGTACGAGCGACTCGGTTTCGAACCCTACAGGCACTAATGAAATCGGTAATTGCAATTTTACCACGTGCTTTGTGGTGAAGGAAAAATATCGTAAGGATAGCTGGATTGTCAGGAAAACAATATATTTATAGAACAACATGTGGAGTTCGCCACCACGCACTGGAGCATCGTAACACATCAATACCGCAGTAGCCATTAAAATCTCAGAAATTAGCCAGCCAGCAGTGGAACATATATAAGCTATAACTTTAAATTATTACGGGAATTGGTCAAAAATTTTATGGAATCACTGTAATGTCTACATGTCTACATATTCAGTATTGACAAAATCTCGGAGACATCCTAAGTAATAAAAAAATAAAATGTTACCGAATTTATAACCTACTCTTTTAGTAAAGGTTACAAATATGTAGCAGGGACCTTTAATATGCTTTTACTACCCTACAGTCCGAATACTCTAGACAGACATAGAGTAGTTATTTAGTTCATAAGATTTTCAAGGAAAGGCATTGTATACGATATCTAAATGTATTCCCCGTAAAAATCTATGCGTGTGTATTGTTCTTCACATGTTAACAAATTCAACGCACACTAACGATTGTTGGGATCACAACAATAAATGTTTACGTATCTTACGTATTCAGTGGCGCTATGACTTTGAAAGCTAAGCTCACATTATTATTATAAACTTGCTTGATGCTTATTTAACAAAACAGAGTAGTTTATTTAACAACTGTGCTTGAATTAATGTAAAGTAGTTTGGGTCGAATTTAATATTCGGCCAGGACTAGAAAACGATTTGTGTTATGACGAAGTTTGTTAGAAACTAATCGCAAGTTAATATTGTATAGTAGTAATTACTTATTAATATTAGCCGCACAAAATCATCATCATCATCATCATTACAGCCCTTCACAAGTCCACTGCTGAACATAGGCCTCCCCCAAAGAATGCCACAAAGCACGGTCCTGAGCCACCTGCATCCATCGACTTCCTGCATATCTTACCAGGTCGTCACTCCATCTAGTGGGGGGACGCCCTACACTTCGCCTGCCGATACGAGGCTGCCACTCGAGAACCTTTCTTCCCCATCGGTTGTCGGTTCTTCGAGCTATATGGCCGGCCCATTGCCACTTCAGCTTACTAATCCGTTGGGCTATGTCGGTCACTCTAGTTCTACTGCGGATATCCTCGTTTCTGAGTTTATCACGCAGAGAAACTCCGAGCATAGCCCTCTCCATAGCTCGCTGAGCGACCTTGAGCTTCCTCATCCGGCCAGCAGTGAAGGACCACGTCTCAGTTCCGTATGTCATCACTGGCAACACGCACTGGGTGTACAGTCTCGTTTTCAAGTTTTGAGGTATACCTGACGAGAAGATGTGCCGTAATTTCCCGAACGCTGCCCAACCGAGTTGAATCCGTCGGTTGACCTCTCGGTCGAAGTTGGACTTACCTAGTCGGACTATTTGTCCCAGGTAAACATACTCGTCAACAACTTCGAGCCCAGTGTTCCCAACAACTACCGGCATAGGTGTGACATGGACATTAAACATGATCTTTGTTTTGTCCATGTTCATCTTAAGACCTATCCGTTGGGAAACACTATTGAGGTCATTGAGCATAGTGCTTAGGTCCTCCAGCGATTCTGCCATAAGGACTATATCGTCGGCAAATCGAAGGTGAGTGATGTACTCGCCATTGATGTTGATACCGCACAAAATGGTAAACTTTAATAATACCCCTACACCATATGGGTAAGGCTTTGTCAAGCATGGCGTGCGACGTGTCGGTGCCACAGTTGTAATAAATCCGGAGTCGGACGAAAACATCTAGATAGGGCAATGCTGCGGGGCGTGAGGGGCGAGATGTGGGAAGTGAGAGGCCGATTTGCCTAAATCCCATTATTTAGTAACTCGGGAACACGTCTTTCAAGACTAAAGCGTTTGTTTGTTGTGTGCGTGTGTGTGTGTTTTTTTTTCAGTATATTTCGATAATGGAAAATGAATACTAATTTTGATCTCGGAAAACAGATACATTGCACATGTTTATGTTATAAACATAGGTGCATAATAAAAGTTTATATTCACGTGAAAGCTCCAGGGTGGCTCGCAAAATTAAAATTTTCTTGCGTTTTTTGGAATTTGCAGGTCAGGGTCAGGTTGTATGTTTAATAAAATATGATTCGCGACCGTAACGAGTATATGTTTATAGAATTATTATCATTAAAATCACCAATACAACCCTCTAAGTTCGTATAATCCTTTTGAATGATTTTTTCTGGAAATAGCCATACAATGGGATTATACGAACATAGACGGTTGTGTTGATGATTATAATGATTATAATTCTGTAAATACATACTCGTTACGGTCGCGAATCATATTTTGTTAAGCATACAACCTGACACTGACTACAAATTGCAAAAAAACGTAAGAAAATTTGAATTTCGCGGGTTACCCTGGCGCTTTCACCTTAATAAAATGATAGTTTTGTGACGATAGTCTCGTTTAAAAAAAATTAGAAAAGAAGTTCTTTATATACTTGTGTGACAAGATTTATACAAGTAGTCGTCGCGCCAACAGGTCTAGACGGTGTAGGCTCTAAGGCAAACATACGCGACGACTGATTGTATGATTTACTAAACTGTGGCGGAGCGTTACCCATATAACTCGAGCGATCGCTACAGTTCAGGCAGTTCAGGACTTCAGGACATTATAATACAACAGACTCATGACGCCAAGCTGTACGCCGAACGATCTTTACTGACGCCTTACTCTCTTTTATTTGACTTGTTATCAGGAAGATTTTACTATCAATCTCCTGATTCATTTTTCATGTCACCCCGTACGACGTCTCCAGGTTGATATGAGGCAGTGGAATGTCTTACGCCGCCACAATACGGCAAAGAAATATATATATATAACGTGAAATAATAATTACGACACTGGTACAGTTTTTGGGTTTATTTGCTTAATTTCTTGTAATAAAACCTTAAAAGTTTTATTAGATCTCACTCAATTTCTTATCACGTAATAATATGTATTAATTTTTTTTAAATGATAATTGAAGTGAACTTGTACATACTTGATGTCTCTCCACCTGGTCCATGATCTAGGGATCTATTTAGTCGGTGCAAAAACCTAAATAGCTCCTTGTAGAATATTTCCGCTTTTAAATCCTTCTAATTTGCTTGGCGAAAAAGCCGCTCATAGCTTTTCACTACGAGGTTTGAAGCTCGCTTCATGTTGTTTCCAGCATAAGGCAGTTAGCATTTAAAATTGCTTTTTGCAATTTCCATTGCTAATTTATTTCGAGCTAGGTGACGAAGGAAAATTACTAAAATTTAATAAATTGTATTTATCTAAATAAAGATCTTGTAATTGTTTGAAATTGTTATATTTGACATTTTGCATTTTATTGTGCTCTGTTTTTGGTGACCAGTATTCGACTAGGTAGGTTTGTTGGTTAGTGGTAAAGCTTTGTTAAACTAAGCTTCCTTAGCTAGACAAAAGCCCACTCGTTCTTTGCACAAAGACGCCCACATTGTAATTGGACAAAAGACATAAGAAATTTTTGCTACTACTTTGCTGTACGCATTACGAATAACGATATAAGGTTTTTGGTTCGAATACGAAATATATCGACGTCGAAATTTCGAATGTCCGCCGAGAATCTGTTTTTGCTTGGAGTTAGAGGAAAGGTAGAGTAAGGTAATAGAATTCCTGTGCAAAGTTTCCAAAATCTATCATGTGGAATAACGAGAGGCTCGAGACAAGTATTAACAAAATCGAGCTCATCAATATGTCACAAAACATGCTATTGCTATATATTCTATGTTGAATCAAATCTTAATCATAATAATGCTAACAGCACCAACGCAGTGACGCAGGATCACTAATAAGTTGCGGGAAATAATTCTCGTTGAGGCCAAAATTTGACCATCCACACAATTTTTTTTTTTTTGGGTCATGTGTATTTTGATGTCAGATTGACATTGCATACCTACAAGATTAAAATAATTGAATTACTCTATGTTTTCTAGTAAACTTTTTAATTTAAAGTTTTTAGTAATATGCCCTAGACAGAAATACGAGTATTATAATTTAGAAGTGTTCGTCGTAAATTTAAATATTTGAGTAAAGTTAAACTCATCACTACATTGCCGTGTAGTGGCGGTGTAAGAATATCTACTGCTCCATATCATCCCGTAGGTGTCGTAAGAGGAGACAGACGGAAACAAATCAGAAGATAGCCAGCAGCGTCTTCCTAATAACGACTAAAAATAAAAAAATAAAAACTGCGGTTGCCAACAGGCTTGCCAAGCGTGGTAACGTAACTAAGGCAAATATCCCCCTCTATGAGGCACTATGGGAGAGGCCTATGTTCAGCGGTGGACTTTGATAGGCTGTGACGGTAATGGTAAACTCACCATTTTCATAAGAATGGTGATAATAATATAGTCAATAAACATAAAAATAGTTTGGAAAATCCAAAAGTGTGTGGCGGCGCTGTCGTCGCGCCACAAGCGAAACATATCGAAGCCTAAATCGCAATAATAAAGTTCCGAAGTTAAAACAGCATATATAGAATAGCTCCGAACTACCATTCGGAGCTATTCTATATATGCTGATGGAACTTTGTTAGTGCGATTTAGGCTTCGATATGTTTTGCTTGTGGCGCGACGACAGCGCCGCCACATCTGCACTACTCAAGAGCGTTTCATTTAAATTTGATGGAAAAATTAAATTAAACGCTCATGAGGCGTTATATACGTGTTTTAAATATTCTTACAGGTAGTGTCACATACAGGGAAAAAAATGTTCACCAAAACATATCGATTACACAAAGTATAAAATCTATATAGGTTGTATGGAACATTTATGCCATGTCTTTCAAGGGCTTAAAAAATATGAAATAAAACTAAAAAAAATATATATTTTATTACCTAACTACGCGTAGGTACTAGGCTATTGATATGGTTTCGATACGTCAATTTTTTCGGGAGTTATCGTGACCACATACAAAATCAACATCCGGACGTCCACGTAATTTTTTTTTCAAAGTAGCAATATTAAATGATTGTTTAGAAAATATAAAATGGATTAATTCGAGTGTGTTCTGATTAATGTGTGTGTGTTCAAATTATTGTATAAGTGCAATATGGTTATGATAGAAACATTTTAAGAACCCAAAATTGTTTGACCTTGATGTGTTGAGAGTAATGCACTACCTAATAACGCTTCGCGTTATGAGGCGTGCATTGAGGCTTAAGTGCAATTAGTTATTACAATATTTTTATAGGAACGACTACTGTTATCGGTGCTGCCTCAACACGTGGCGATGGAGATGAAGAACGACATCATCTCTCCGGTGGAGGGCCAGTTCCATAAAATCTACATACAGAAACACGAACAAGTCAGGTGAGCCACGCGTTTGCTTTCGCCGCACCCCATATACAGAAGTAAACAACTCGCCACAACTTGACCGCTTGTACTTGGCAATGTTATATTATCTTGGAACAAGCTCGTTGGCCCAATTCCAAATCTAGTTCTAGAAATCATTGATTCGGCAGCTATTTTCTAACATCAACGTAAACAAACGTGACATTTTATGTAACAATAAACTCTGCTGTTATATATTATATTAATATGTCAAAACTAATAAAGAGCTCTATTAGTTCTAAAGCTACATTAATTCTCTTTATCCTAAATTGCATTTAATCTTATTGTTTCTTAATTTTTTTTGTTAAAATCGTAATGATTAGGTTACCTAAATTTCACAAAGCCAAACATCTGGAATCATTGGTAGGCCATACAAATACTTGTTTAGTGCGGGATTCGAATTCGCAGGCCTTAGTACTGTAACTCATTGCTAAGCCACGGAGCCGTCATGTGTATATATATACTAGCTGGCCAGGCAGATGTTGTTCTGCCTTCTCCGACGATCCTGTGTCCTATAAACAATTCTTAAATTCGTATTAAAAATATTGAGGGTCATTTATAGGGATAAAAACTATCCTATCTCTCAAGTTGGACCAAACTGCACACAGTGTGCAAAATTTCATTGCAATCAGTTTAGTAGTTTAGGAGTTCATCGCGGACATACAATGTAACACGTAATTTATATATATATATATATATATATATATATATATATATATATATATATATATATATATATTAAAAATGTGCATATTCAATAAAACTAAACTAACTGTCTAAACCCGAGGGGTTAGCCATAGTCCAAAGAGCAGGGAGCTACTCGGACCACGTTAAGTCAAAAATATGAGATTCGATGGAAAATTGTGAAAAAAGTGATAGGTCACTAACGCGATATCGCATTAATCGTCTTTTACGACATGCTCGGCAAGTAACACAGTTGGCACTTTCTTTTCGTTACAGTCGTATATTTATACGTGGTAGAGTCACGCTGTAGCTATACTATGGTTGCAGCACGAATGGGTCGTCTTGACCGGGAAAGTACTCTCTCACAGAATACCATCGTAAAATAGCAGCTTAATCATAGATTAGATAAATAGTTTTTTTTTATACGATAAGGGTGACAAGCGAGCACATAGTCTACCTGATGGTAAGTGGTTGCTGTGGCCCATAGACGCATCTATCCTCGTTTGCGAATCAAAATGCAGATACATTGTCAGCCGTGAGGTCTAAGATGGAATGCCTCTTTTCCAGTAAAAAGGGTTTCCGGTTCTCTACACTCACCATACGAAACACACAGCAGAATTAGGCCGCTATTTTACTCTGGTATTCTGTGAGAGCGTGGTCCTTCTTCAGTCGAGCCGACCCATTCGTGCTACAACTATCCAATTAATATAGCTGCAGCATGGCTCTGCCATGTACAAAAGTCACTGGCTTAATGCTGCTGTGTTTCGTATGAAAGGTGTAGGGAACCGGAGACCGTTTTTACTGAAAACTAGGTATTTCTTTAGGTGGTATCTGCAGGAGTGATAACGCATCTATATTTTGATTCTTTTATCGAGGACAGATATGATGCTGTGGCCCCGGGCCTCATTTTGGGACCTATAAGTCTCAAAACTAAAATGGGATTACGTAATGTAAGTTTTTTTTTTTTTTTTTTTTTATAGGAGAGGGGGCAAACGAGCATGCGGCTCACCTGATGGTAAGTGACTACCGCCGCCCATGAACAACCGCAACACCAGGGGAATTGCAGATGCGTTGCCGGCCTTTTAAAAAGGAGTAGGCTCTTTTCTTGAAGGTCCCTAAGTCGTATCGGTCCGGAAAAATCCCTGGTGGTAAACTATTCCACAAGGAAGTTGTGCGAGGAAGAAAACATCTTCTAAATCGCACAGTGGTGGACCGCCAATCATCCAGATGGTGTGGATGGTATCGGGAGTTCTGCCGCGATGTGCGTTCGTGAAATTTGGCGGCTGGGATTAATCCGAACAATTCCTCAGAGCACTCCCCATGGTAGATGCGAAAGAAAATGCAAAGAGATGCAACATCTCTTCGCAGTGCCAATGAATCGAGCCGATCGGAAAGGGCTCGGTCGTCGACGATTCGAGCCGCTCTGCGCTGGATGCGGTCAAGTGGAAGGAGCTGGCACTGGGGAGCCCCTGCCCAGAGATGGGAACAGTATTCCATGTGAGGCCGAACCTGCGCCTTGTAAAGTTGCAGGCGGTGTGCCGGCATGAAATACTGTCCCGCTCTGCTGAGCACGCCAAGCTTTTTAGAGGCCAATTTGGCCTTCTCTTCCAAGTGACCACGAAACTGCACGTCACTCGATATGTCGACTCCGAGGATACCGATACTGGCTGAGGCAAGAAGGGGAGTGCCTTGAAACTGAGGAGATACGACAAAGGGATTCTTTTTAGCGGTAAACGCGCAAACTTGTGTCTTCTGAGGATTAAACTGGACTAGATTTAGTCGCCCCCAATCCGAGACTTTGTCCAGCAAAGACTCGACTTTAGACACAAGTTTGTTCCGGTACTCGGCGACGTTTTCCCGAGAAATATTGGCCCGGCCGGTGTATAGAGCATCACCAGTGCTGTCATCCGCATAGCAATGAATGTTACCAGTTAGCAACATATCATTGATATGCAGAAGAAACAGCGTTGGTGATAGCACACAGCCTTGTGGAACACCAGCGTTAATAGGCTTGTAGTCAGAACATGCACCGTCTACAACGACCTTGATGCTCCGATCTGCAAGAAAGCTGGTGATCCAATTGCACAATTTCTCGGGAAGCCCATAGGAAGGCAGCTTTGAAAGAAGCGCTTTGTGCCAAACCCGATCAAAGGCCTTCGCAATGTCCAGACTAACGGCCAACGCCTCCCCCTTGGACTCTACTGCCTCCGCCCATCTATGGGTCAGGTAGACAAGAAGATCACCAGCTGATCGACACCGACGAAAACCGTATTGGCGGTCACTAATCAGCTGGTGATCCTCAAGGTACCGGATGAGCTGGCAGTTAATAATGGATTCCATTATTTTGGAGAACAAGGAGGTGATGGCGATAGGCCTATAGTTGGACGGGTCTGAGCGGTCGCCTTTTTTAGGGATCGGGTGGACAAAAGCTGTCTTCCATGAATTCGGGACTACGCCTTGGGAGTAGGAGTACCGGAAAAGACGCGTTAGGACCGGTGCCAACTCCGGAGCACACGTCCTCAGCACAATTGGGGGGATTCCGTCAGGCCAACTCGACTTCTGGATGTCCAGGGAGAGCAGTGCTTTGCGAACCGAGCGCTGTGAGAACAGCACATCCGGCATGGAGCACTCACACCGCGGGATGGTCGGCGGTGTTTTCCCCCCGTCATCAAGAGTCGAGTTGGACGCAAAAAGGGAGCCTAAAAGATCGGCTTTGTCTTTTGCGTCATGGGCCAGTGAGTCATCCTCCCTGTGCAGAGATGGTAGTGATGGCTTACAGAAATTCCCTTGGACAGCCTTGGCGAGAGACCAGAATGCACGGATTCCCGAAGGAAGGCGAACTAGTTTCTCGCCAATTCTGCCTATGTGCTCTGACTTTGCCTTGGCAATAACTCTTTTGAAGGACCTGGAGGCGAAGTTATACTTCTTTTTAAGTGTGCTGGTGTTTACATCCCGAGTCACCGAAGCTGCAGCCCAGGCTTGATAACACTCCTGCTTACTGCGCAATGCAGTCTTACAGGAGCGACCAAACCAAGGCTGAGATCTGCCTCCGATGGGTACCACAGATGATGGAATAAATAGTTCCATTCCCTGTAGCACCACATCAGTGACAGAGTCAGCAACAGCACTGGGATCATCCGGCGAGAAGCAAACCCGCCCCCATGGGTAGGATGCAAAGAAAGACCGCATTCCGTCCCAATCCGCCGACCTGTAATGCCAAACACGGCGGCAACCTGCAGAACGCAACCGCGAAGGGAGCGTGAGTGGCACCATACTCCGGATCAGACAATGGTCCGAAGAGCCGAGAGGGGCATCGACGGAAACCTGATATCCGTCCGGATGAGAGGTCAGCAGAAGGTCCAACAGGGAAGGTGTATGATCCTCCACATCTGGAATCCGCGTAGGCGAAGTAACCAGTTGTGTCAGACCATATGCCAAGGCAAAGTCATAAACAGATCTCCCCGCATGATCGGTTAAACGTGAACCGAGCCATTCGGCATGGTGGGCGTTAAAATCGCCAAGGATCACGATCTCTGCGGATGGGACCTGTTGTAGCAAGGAATCTGTAGCCATTTGGACGTGGTCGATGAGTCGGTCTGTTTCGGCATTACCGCTATGGGACCTATAGAGGCACCCGTAGACGCGCGGATGGTCGTCGCTGTCTACGCGTAGCCAAAGGATGGACAGGTCCGAACCTTCAAGACTGCCGAGGCGTCGGGAACAGATGTCCTCTCTAACATACACGCAAACTCCAGCCCGAGGCACAAAGGAGTGCTCCAATTTGTACCCCGGGTAGGAGAGATACGAAATATCAGTCGGAGAGGAAACCTGCGTCTCGGTCAAAAAGAGCAAGTCCGGCTTCGCCGTCTCGAGATGGTAGTGGACGGCGTTTAGGTTACAGTGAAGTCCCCTGATGTTGCAGAAATTCACGGATAGCGTGGCAGGGGTCGCCTTGGTATTGTTGCTCAGCTTGCCCCGAGCAGTTTTGTTTTTGAGCGGAATTTTGCCCCCCCCAGAATACGCGGGGCAGCCTGAGCACCCACGCTCAGGATTGGAATAACATGGTCGTGGATGCTCAGCGAGGGATTCTCCAGGGGTACTGGTACCCTCCTGGGGTAGTCTATTGTCTAATTCCGCTACCATGTTGATGGGGGGGGGGGGGGGGGGGGGGGAATTGGGCCTCCGGCCACCTGCACTCACCAGACGAAACGCAGAAGTTCGTCAATTGACAAAAAGATGAAAATTAACGAAATCGATTAAAATTATATTGCTTTTTAAAGTTAATCTATACTGTAAATATAATAACTATACATACTTTCTATCTTTAAGATATTTGTAGTATTCCATTTTCAAGTTCATTGTAACTCTCATTAAAGAAATCTTTACTCTTACTCACAAGAAAGTTTACATTATCAGCTGCCAAGCGATACACTCATTACTTTAATCTTTCCGCTTACTAATTGTTTTCTAATTAACTTCTAAACTCAGTCAAAAGAGACGTAGGTTAAACGTACCTAATCATATTTATACCTAATCATACATTGAAATATACTAGCTTTATCCCGCGGCTTCGCTCGCCGAAATTAATGTAATGTAACATTTATTAGTAAGGTACGTGAGGGTAATATGGTCACCTTAATCTTTGCCGCCCTACAAAACCAAGACAAGGAGGAGGACAGAGACAAAAAAGTCGTTACTATAATTAATATATTAAGTAAAAATAGCAAACAAGCTTTGGCATTGATTAGGAAGACTCCGAAAAGTCTACTTAAAAAAAAACTAACTACACTACATAATATTAAAATCGATTAAAATATTTACTATAATGTCAACTGACAAAAAGGCGTCGATAAAGCGGCGCCCTTTTGACCCTTAATTATTTGATTGACTGATGAAGAGCTATCGTATCACAGAGCCACCTTTGCAAACAAGGCTGTGTGTTTTTGAGTTATAAGGAAGTGACCATATTAACCGGATGACCATATTACCCTCACGTACTATAGTCAATCATCTCGGTTTATGACTGTCAGTCAGGGCTCCACAGGCCTCCGTCACAGATTTTTTTCGCTAATACAAGAAGTATACGTGAGTTAATACAAATACAAACGCGAACCTAAAATAAAAATTGTCGACTTGATATATTTCTTAATACAATCTTGTGGAATGTTAAATAAAAGCTCTTTGAAGTACTGATTTCAAAACATAAATTATTGAAGTAAAAACTTCTTTAGAATCGTGATTTGAAACTCGATGACAAACATATACATCTATAGGATTTAGTCTGCGAAAGAATGAGATAGAATACCGTATAGGTACAATTTTTCCAGTTATCTCTGTCACGTCTTTGTGTATATTTGTTAATTTTTAACTGTTTATTTTAACAGTTAAAAAAACAAATTTGATTTTTTTTTATATGATAGGGTGACAAACGAGCACACAGTCCACCTGATGGTAAGTGGTTGCTGTGGCCCATAGACACCTACATTTATCCTCGTTTGGGAATCAAAATGCAGATGCGTTGTCACCCGTGAGAACGAAGATGGAATGCCTCTTTTCCAGTAAAAACGGTCTACGGTTCTCTACACTCACCATACGAAACACAGCAGGATTAAGCTGCTATTTTACGCTGGTATTCTGTGAGAGCGTGGTCCTTTCCCGGTCGAGCCGACCCATTCGTGCTACAACTATACTACTAATATAGCTGCAGCATGGCTCTACCACGTATAAAATAAAATAAAATTATCATATCCCTTTTTACTGAAAATGAGGCATTCCATCTTAGTCCTCACGGGTGACAACGCATCTACATTTTGATTTGTAATAGAAGATAGATGTAGATGTATATGGGCCGCAGCAACCACTTACCATCAGGTGGACTGTGTGCTCGTTTGTCACCCTTATCCTATAAAAAAAAATATCATATCCAATTCATTCATCACAATGCACGATTTCATTACTTGCCGATTTATATTAAATTAGTCGTGTTTATAGGACATCTAGCGTCTATTTTACGTACCACCTTGAGAGTCAATCAATATTTGTTCGATAAAATGACTTTACCTATGAATGAAGTGGATCTCTTACAAAAGTAATAAGTAGAAAAAAACAATAAGTAATACAAAGGAATTTTGCTCTTAATAAAATATTATTTTGATTTATTACACGAAATATTAGGCTCCAATTGTATAAATAAGAGTTGTGACATTTATTTGCTGTAAAAATTTTACTAAATTTTATGCCGCATTTGTGGTTGAAAATTATCATATTAAATGATTTGCCGTGAAGTATTTTTATTTTATATTTCATTTCATTTGAAGATTTTGAAGGTTTCATTTCTACCGCGTGTAGACACAAACATGTTGTTTATCATTTTTTACCTACAGAGTGAAAGAAATTTGAAAAATTAGAAATATATGTATCATAAAGTTTGGAGACAAGAAAAGTTACTTTTATATTTCTTTAATATTTACCTCTTTTATTTAATTATCTAATGTAATAAAGATTTTAATGGTGAATTATTCCGTTCTCCCTTACGAATGTTTCAGTTGGAGTGAATGGTTTACAGTTGAAAAAGTAGCTTGTGTCCTAACGCAAAATTATTTATCGCATCGCAAAGTGTTATTTCTTTGCTCCGTATTGCGTTCTAGAGTTCCGTGGCATTATATACCTATTTCTGGAATGGTTTTTTTTTATTCCCCATCTGAAATTGATATAATTACACAAAAATTTGTATTCAGTTCATCACCGTCCTGCTAACTATTATGAAAAAAATACAGCAAAATCAGTTGCTTCGTCGCGGTGTGAGAGACGGATACAAACAAACAAACAGAGTTTTCTTATTTGTATTTAGGAAGGTACGATTTCAGTGAAGTAAGTAAGTAACAAGTGATTGTTATTTTAAAAATAAAAGAGATGAGAGCTGATGCGTGCTCCTTCAAGCCTTCAAGATTTGCGGTTCAAAATGTTTCCAATATAAAGCCGGATTGCTTATTCGGCTATAACTCAAGTCTGCCGACATGTAGGGCTCGGTTTACTCTTACTGCAGGCTCACTACATTAAAATCAACCGGCACGTTTTCGGCCCCTTATAATATTAGAAGAGGATTTATGTCGGCTTATACCAAGCTGGCGGTGTAAGAATATCAACTATCCCATATCGTCTGTAGGTGTCGTAAGAAACTATAGAGGGAAATTGAAACAGTAGATTGGCAGTATCATCTGACTGATAACTACTCAAAATAATTAAAAATAAACTGCCGTTGCCAACTCGCCTGCTAAACGTGGCAATTACGGCAAAATTCCCCCATTGAGGCAATCTGTAGGGGAGGCCTACGTTCGGCAGTGGACTTTATAGGCTGTTATGGATGATTTATTTTTTATAGAAGAGGGGGCAAACGAGCATGCGGCTCACCTGATGGTAAGTGACTACCGCCGCCCATGAACAATCGCAACACCAGGGGAATTGCAGATGCGTTACCGGCCTTTTAGAAAGGTGTAAGCTCTTTTCTTGAAGGTTCCTAAGTCGTATCGGTCCGGAAAATTCGCGATTCCACAAGGAAGTTGTGCGAGGGAGAAAACTTCTTCTAAATCACACAGTGGTGAACCGCCAATCATCCAGATGGTATGGATGGTAACGCGAGTTATGTCGCGATGTGCGATGGTGAAATTGAGCGGCTGGAATTAGTCCGAACAATTCCTCAGAGCACTCCCCGTAATAGATGCGATAAAATACGCAAAGAGATGCAACATCTCTACGCAGTGCCAGTGTATCGAGCCGATCAGAAAGAACTCGGTCGTCGACGATTCGAACCGCTCTGTGCTGGATGCGGTCAAGTGGAAGGAGCTGGCACTGGGGTGCCCCGGCCCAGAGATGAGAACAGTATTCTTGAACAGAACTTGCGCTTTGTAAAGTTGCAAGCGATGTGCCAGCATGAAATACTGTCTCGCTCTGCTGAGCACGCCAAGCTTTTTAGAGGCCAATTTGGCCTTCCCTTCCAAGTGACTACGAAACTGCACACTATACGATATGTCGACGCCAAGGATTCCGATACTAGCTGAGGCAGCAAGGGGAGTACTTTGAAACTGAGGAGATACGACAAAGGGGTTCTTTTTAACGGTAAACGCGCAAACTTGTGTCTTCTGGGGATTGAACTGGACTACATTTAGTCGGCCGCAATCCGAGACTTTGTTAAGCAACGACTCGATTTCAGACACAAGTTTGTCCCGGTACTCAGCGACGTTTTCCCGAGAAATATTGGCACGGCCAGTATATAAAGCATCACCAGTGCTGTCGTCTGCATAGCAATCAATGCTACCAGTTAGCAACATATCATTGATATGAGGAGTAAGTGGTAGAGCCACGCGGCAGTTTTTGCTGTCGCACGGATGGGCCGGCTCGAACCGGGGTGGTACCATGACCTCACAGAAAACCAGCGTGAAGTAGAGGTTTACCTCTGCGTTTCGCTTGGTGAGTGCAGGTGGCCGGAGGCCCTCTTTACTGGAAATGAGGCATTCCATCTTAGTCCTCACGGGTGACAACGCATCTACATATTGATTTGTAATAGAGGATAGATGTAGATGTCTATGGACCACAGCAACCACTTACCATCAGGTGGACTGTGTGCTCGTTTGTCACCCTTATCCTATAAAAAAAAACAGCGTTGGTGATAGCACGCAGCCTTGTGGAACACCAGCCGCTTGAAATCAGAGCATGCACCGTCTACTACGACATTGATGCTCCGATCAGCAAGGAAACTGGTGATCCATTTGCACAATTTCTCGGGAAGTCCATAGGAAGGAAGCTTCGAAAGAAGCGCTTTGTGCCAGACCCGATCGAAGGCTTTCGCTATGTCCAAACTAACGGCCAATGCCTCCCCCTTGGACTCTACTGCCTCCGCCCATCTATGAGTCAGATAGACTAGAAGATCACCAGCTAATCGACCTCGACGAAAAACTTATTGGCGGTCACTAATCAGCTGGTGATCCTCAAGGTACCTCATGAGCTGGCAGTTTATAATGGATTCCATTATTTTGGAGAACAAGGAGGTGATGGCAATAGGCCTGTAGTTGGACGGGTCTGAGCGGTCGCCTTTTTTAGGGATCGGGTGGACCAAAGCTGTCTTCCATGAATTCGGGACTACGCCTTGGGAGTAGGAGTACCGGAAAAGATGCGTTAAAACCGGTGCCAACTCCGAAGCACACGTCTTCAGCACAATGGGAGGGACTCCATCGGGCTCATTCGACTAGCTGGCGTCCAGGGAAAAGAGTGTTTTGCGAACCGAGCGCTGTGTAAACCGCACATCCGGTATGGAGCACTCACATCGCGAGATGGTCGGCGGTGTGTTCCCCCCGTCATCTAGAGTCGAGTTGGACGCAAAAAGAGAGCTCAACAAATCGGCTTTCTCCTTTGCGGCATGGGCCAGTGAGTCGTCCTCTCTGTGCAGAGATGGAAGAGATGGCTGACAGAAGTTCCCTTGGACAGCCTTGGCGAGAGACCAGAATGCACGGGTTACCGAAGGAAGGCGAACTAGCTTCTCGCCAATTCTGCCGATGTGCTCAGACCTTGCCTTGGCAATGACGCTTTTGAAGGACCTGGAGGCGGAATTATACTTCTTTTTAAGTGCGCTGGTGTTTACATCCCGAGACGTTGATGCGTCAGCCCAGGCCCGGTAGCACTCCTGCTTATAGCGTGATGCTATTTTACAGGAGCGACCAAACCATGGCTGGGATCTGCCTCCGATGGGCACCACAGAGGATGGAATAAAAAGTTCCATTCCCTGAAGTACCACATCAGCAACAGGATCGGCAACATTGCTGGGATCTTCCGGCGAGAAGCAAACCCGCCCCCAAGGGTAGGATGCAAAAATAGACCGCATCCCGTCCCAATCAGCTTTCCTATAGTGCCAAACACTGCGGCAAGCTGCAGATCGCAACTGCGATTTGAGTGTGAGTGACACCGTACTCCGGATCAGACAATGGTCCGAAGAGCCCAGAGGGGCATCGACGGAGACCTGATATCCGTCCGGATGAGAGGTCAGCAGAAGGTCCAACAGGGAAGGTACATGGTCTTCCATATCTGGGATCCGCGTAGGCGAAGTAACCAGTTGTGTTAGCCAAAGCAAAGTCATAGACAGATCTGCCCGCATGATCGGTTAAACGAGAACCAAGCCATTCAGCGTGGTGGGCGTTAAAATCACCGAGTATCACGATCTTTGCGGATGGGACCTGTTGAAGCACGGAGTCTGCAGCCATTTGTACGTGGTCGATGAGTCGGCCTGTGTCGGCATTACCGCTATGGGACCTATAGAGGCACCCGTAGACGAGGGGATGGTCGTCGCTGTCTACGCGCAGCCATAGAATGGACAGGTCCGTACCTTCAAGACTGCCGAGGCGTCGAAAACAGATGTCCTCTCTGACGTATACGCATACTCCAGCCAGGGGCACAAAAGAGTGTTCCAATTTGTACCCCGGTTAGGAGAGATATGAAGTATCAGCCGAAGAGGACACCTGAGTCTCGGTTAAAAGGAGCAAGGCCGGCTTTGCCGTCTCTTGATGGTAATGGATAACGTTAAGGTTGGAATGAAGTCCCCTGATGTTGCAAAAATTCACGGATAACGTGACAGGAGTCGCCTTGGTTGTATTGCTCCGCTTGACCCGAGCAGCATTACTCGCGAGCGGAATTTTACCCCCCGCAGAATACGCGGGGCAGCCTGAGCACCCACGCTCAGGAGTGAAGTAGTTTGGTCGTGGATGCTCAGCGAGGGATTCTCCAGGGGTGCTGGTACCTTTCTGGGGTAGTCTTTTATTTAATTCCACTACCATGTTGATGAGGGGGGGGGGGGACTTGGGTCTCCGGCCACCTGCACTCACCAAGCGCAACGCAGAGGTAAACCTCTACTTCACGCTGGTATTCTGTGAGGTCGTGGTACCACCCCGGTTCCAGCTGACCCATCGGTACGACAGCAAAAGCTACCGCTTAGCTCTACCACTGTTAATTGAATGGATATACCTACTTATTTACAACGTAAGTTGTTTTTGTTTTCCGTTGTCACGTTTTAGTTTTACTCGTAGCAAGATCCACGTAAAATATATATCACCTAGTTTGAAGAACACCTAAGTCTCTTGAGTGCACTGACACTACCACCATTAGCTGCTACCACTAAACCCAACACCAATATTGAGAGCTACGCTTCTTTAGCAATTGCAGAATCAATATCTTCTGATGATGCCTCGTTTATAGATGAAACTCGTGTCGTGTAGTGGTCGGAATGGTGTTCAGTGTAGAGGTGTTGTTTAACTATATTATAAATTATGGTTTCAAGAAATCGTCACCAGATATGCATAAATTAAATGAGTTGTATTTTTTTTATATAAGTAAGGGTCAGAAACTGGTAAACGCAGCGTTAGTTGACCTTCCTCGAGATGGAGTGATGACCTGATGAAACACGCAGGTAGTCGATGGCATGATGTGGTTTCAGAACCTTGCTTTGTGGCAATCTACGTTGGAGGTCTATATTCAGCAGTGTACTTGTGAAGAGCTATAGTAGTAGTGATAGTGAAGGGTGACAAATGAATAAACAACCACTTTATGACAGTTAAACAATAAACACATCACGACTATCTATTCTCATTAAAGAATAAAAATACATATGCGTTGTCACTCTCGATAACAAGATAGAATGCTTCGTTATCAGTAAAATTGTATCCTAATGTCATCGTAGCATTATCCTGCTACTTTATGCTGGTATTCTGCACGAGCATGCTCCTACCGCATACAGTACCCATAACATAACCGCAGCGTAAAATTAAATCAGATCTAAAACGAAAATATATTTTAAAAAAAATTAAGTAAATAATTAATAGAATCAGGCGTTACTTTGCGGAAATCCATTATATAAAAGCTTTTACAAAAATTTACTTCGCAAATATCCGCGTTATAAAATAAAATGATGTGTCTTACCTAGTATGAAGAAGCACCTTGTTTGTAAAATGCACTTGTTTTGGCTCGCCGCTCACTTAGCGGTTAGCCACCGTAGAGTCTATATCACCTGAGGATGCCTCGTGTAGAGGCGAAATACGTGTCGTATTATCGTCAGTGGTGTGTCTTGCCTAGTTTAGTGGTGTTGGAAGTAGCGGTGCTGGGATTAGTGGTGACGGGGATAGTGCACGCAATTGAGGGAGGGCGGGAGGTGCTTCTTCATACTAGGTAAGACACATCATTTTATTTTATAACGCGGATATTTGCGAAGTAAATTTTTGTAAAAGCTTTTATATTAAGTAAATAATATTAAAGTAATGAACGACCTTAATTATTAGATTGTCGTACAAAAATTCGAGTATTAATTTTTATATGTGAAGTAGGTGTCTTTTTCTTCGTCAATATTGCTGTCAAACCTAACTTAATAGGCACTCATTTCCAGAGCAGAAAAATAAGTTGCGGCGTTTATTTAAAAAGATAATTAATAAAGATAATTGTAATTTTATTTATTGCTTTTGTATTCTGGAAAGTAAAAAAGGTGGTTCAGTACTTGAACTTGCATTACGTCGTCTTTGGCCACATTCAACAATCACCTTGTCGGAGAACATCTATACATAAAAGGCCGCAGTAGCAAAGCTACGCGCAGCTTACATACTCCACTTCCATTTAGAGAAGCGAAATAGTGGTTCGGCACTTTCTTCGATACTTTTATTAGAACTTGTGGACTAAAACTAAGTAAAATTTACTGACGGGACTTAGATCTTTAGAAACTTAGGCAATATATTCGGCTGTTTGGCGAAAGAACGGGACGAAAGACAGTCATTCTATGATTCGAACATATGAGGAGTTGCTCCTTGCTTGCAACGCTTGTAATAGTTATGCGATTCGCGGGAGCATGTGCCCAACCATAAATCGTCAATTATTGGCAGACATTATTGATAGTAGTTGATTGATAATCACATACCTATTATTGATATATATATACCAATAAAAAATATAGGTGCTCTCAATGTCTGTTATTGATCACATTTAGGTAGAAAAACTTAAAATAATTAATAAAAAAACATATCTCAATAAAAGGATAATAAATAATTAGTTGCTCATTTATTATATTAGTTACGTAGTTATGTAGGTATGATAGGAGAGGATTGACTCCGTTTATATACAAATTCAAGAGAATTTTTTCCAATTACATTTAATTATAATATATATATGTGCCATTTTGTTCGATAACTCGTTGCCATCTTGTAGGTAGTAACATAACCGCGTTGTTGTAGAAATCTTGGGATTTTTAATCAAAAAAATGCGACAAGTAGTTTTGACAGTTCTCTCTTGATGTTAACCTTACCAAAGAATTTTGAAGAGACCGAAACAGGTGAAAATCTGAGGGTGCAAGGTCAGGACTATAAGGTGGATGCATTAACACTTCTCAATCAAGTTCTCTCAATTTTTGCTGAGTGGCCAAAGATGTGTATGGTCTGGCGTTATCATGATGTAAGACTACTCCTTTTTTATTGGTTGATCAATTCCGGCTGCTTTTTTCAAATAAAATAAAAATAAAATTTCTTGCTTGAGTCTCGTTAGTTTTTGGCAGTAGAGATCTGAATCCATGGCTTTGCTCGGCGGTAAAAGCTCAAATGCCCACGCTACACCCCACCCTACCTAGACACAGCATTACCTTATTGCGTGTTAATCTGACTTTCGCCTGTGTGTAAGTCTGTGGAGCTTGACTACACTTTGACTATGATCTTTTTCACACGTTCATTGAAATAGCGAAAACGTATTTTTTTTTATTGAATATTATTTCTGACTAGATGTGTAACTGCATGTTTATTGCACCAACGTGAAAAGTTTTTTTTTTTAGAAAAAAATATTAAAGTTACAAATTTCTACGAGACAATATTTTTCAACCAAGTTTAAGAACTGTGGTGTTAAAAAAAATACTACATACTCGATGCCCATTGGCTTGAAAAGTAGTGAAAAAGTATTATTTTTGTCAATGAACGAGTATTATTTGCGACAACGATTTTAGGCGACAAAACGTTGGAATTTTTATTTTTAGGCACTAGGAGAACACACTTTGCGCTTAAGGCATGCAATATAGAAACATACTAAATTAATGTTTAACAAAACTTATTGATAATTTAATTTACAAATATGTTTATTTAGATTAGAATAAGAGTCGTTCATAAATGCGAGAGTTTAAAAATGGACGAATTTATTCCACTTTTCCCTGTTTTCATGGCTTGGACGTTGAAACCTAAAAATAAAATAAAAGAATATTTAACAAATTTAAATATTGAAAATTTAGCTTAATTATGAATACAATGTACTTCTATTTGTTTCTAAAAAAAAAATGCATATTATAATATTATGCACAATTGTTCCCACACTTAAGTATTCATAGAAAAGTCTCATCTGAACAAATTAATTTCATAATCTATATTCCATGACTTTGTATCATGATATTTGAGTTTTTTACTTTTTACTTTTATTTTTCTTAATGCCCTTTATTGTTGATATTACAACCAGCCAGATACAAACTGTACAACCAAAGAGATATCTCCTTAATTTTATACAAACATAATTTAAAATTAAACATTTTGTACAGCCGACGTCAATATAACTTATTTCAGAATAACTCAAAAACTATTGGTCTGACCTTGATTAAATTCATATGGGACCATACGAGAACTATCAGCTTTCATATAAAAAAAGAATCATCGAAATCGGTTCACCCAGTACAAAGGTAACACACATAAAAAAAAGAAAAAAAAACAGTCGAATTGAGTACCGTCTCCTTTTTGGAAGTCGGCAGAAAATACGAAGAAAAAATCTTACTCATTTTTTAGGGTTGCGTACTCAAAGGGACCCTATTACTACAGAGTAAAGTTCTTTACTCGTGTGCTATTATTAAATCTCCGCCGTCCATCTGTTCGTCCGTCCGTCTGTCTGTCAGCGGGCTGTATCTCATGATCCGTAATAGATAAACAGTTGAAATTTTCACGGAATGTGTATTTCTATTGCCGCCATAACAACAAATAATAAAAATTGAAATAAATTAAAAATTGAAAGGGGTTCCCTTACTGGAAACGTGTATTACGATGGTACGGAACCCTTAGTGCGCGAGTCCGACTCGCACTTGGCCGGTTATTTCTTCGTGTATCGTGCATGCCCTTGGCCGTGCAGCAGCAAGTTCGACTTTGTGCAAGGCCTTTAACGATTCCATAATTCCATATGAATACGAGTACTTCTTTTTATAGCTGTTCTTTAGTGCTTAAGTAATCTCCAATCGATTTATATGATTGCTAGCCGTGAAATCAAAAACAACAATATGACAATACAATAAGTACGGTCAATTGGCACTTAATATTATTACGACGTTTTGTTTATGCAATTTTTATTGAACTGTAAGAACTCTGAAATACATTTTGTACTGATTCGCAAGGAATTACTTCGAATTTTATGATACATTGTGATCGTTACTTAATGAAAATGAATGGCGATTAAGTAGGTACTTAAATTTTTTATTACTTAAAATTTGTATTTATTTTCATACTAAGTATTTATTGATCAATAATACGAGTATGTTAGTTCCTACATAAGTTGTAAGTTCCTAAAAATGACATTGGACAAAACGATTATAGAACATAACAGTAACGGCAGCCAAACGCATTCACATCCAATTTCTTAAAATTTAAGGGATCTTATTATTTAGAATTTAATATATCAATTTTAAAGAAATGTGTAAATTTAAAAGATCAATTTAATAATAGAAAAGAATTTGTAATTAAGGGAGTCATCAATCATGTACAAAAAACGTGTTTCAATTTATTATAAAGCTCTTAATGCTCTGCAAATAGGTACTCGTATGAATGCAACTTAATTAACTAAAGTCAATTTCGCTTTCCATTCACCTGTATTCGTTCACGAGGAGAGCTTTACAAATTCAAAAGGTTTTATCGATTTAATAATGTCATTGGCGAATTGAGGCTACAACAAGTGATTAAAATTTGACATTCGAAACGTAACCAGAAATTATTAAAGTTTAATCAGTTAGCTGACATTAATTTATTCATTGAAGTTGCTATATTGGTGAAAATTACACAGAACAAACATTTAAAATAAAATAAAAAAAACTTTCCTCGCAAATTGAGCTCTACCCTACCAACACCACTGAAATTGAACAAAACATTGTAAAAAATCTACGTCACTGAAATAAAATAAAAAACATATTTTTATGTTGATGTGAAATCAACCAACTTGCATTAGGGCAAAACGGTGAACTCTTCCCACCTTTAAATACCTTGTGGCTAGTGTCCGGCAAAGGGACGTATATTATGCTGATACTTGAATTTTCTTTAAGAAAAACCTGAGAAGAATTGTGTAAGTATTATAAGATTATATAAGCCTCAATCAGTCTATTTTCCTTAATACAGACACGCGGCGAATAGGCGAGACATACGCTTAAAGAACTTTGCTGTGAGTCTTATTAGGTACTGTAGGCAGAAATTTAATGCAGTATCCGCTATCAAAAGAGTTGCGTCTCGCCTACACAGTACTCCTAAGGTCTCCTTTATGATACCAAGTGAATTTGAAATCGCCTCGAGTATACTATACTCTGATTCAGTGAACTCTTTTCCAGACCCTACATCAATTAAAGATTTCCTGAACAACTTTGCTACTTTTCGTACTTTATTGTTCACATTCAGTTCTCAATTATTTCAAAACATCCATTTTCGTCTTTTTCATCATCACCCTCATCGTTAATATTCTGTGATATGTCATTTTGTACTTCACCTACTTTCTTTTATATAACACATCTAGTATCGTTAATGGGATACCGTAGGCCAGACGCTTTTGGTGGTAACCATCGACTGGCCTTTCCCATGTTTTTCACTACGCTACAACCGCAGCTATGACCATCTTGTTGTAAGACTAATAACGTTAGGAACATCAAACTCCGATAAACGTTATTTTAATAAATTTATAGAAATAGCGGCAGCCTTAATACCAGATATCTTAACAAGACCTTTTGTATTTAAAACCATAAAGATTTTTGAAGATTAATGTTTGAGTTGAGGTCCACTCGTCTAAGGTACAGCTAAATTTAACTCCACAAATATGAAGATGAAAATTTCACCAAGTGACAACAATCAAAAGTCGGTATAAATTGTAAGTTAAAATTTCGACTACGACCTGAATACGCGTTCTTGATAAAGAGAAATGACATAAATTGCCCACCGCAAACACTTCCATTGTTGTTCAGTTCTTGGGATAAGCCGCGTCTCAATTTTAGTCTCAGGACAACACATTACTCAGTACTGGTTGCTTAAATGATGCCGCTGAATACAAACATCAAATAAAATTAAAATAAACTGTTCTCATAATAACTTCTATCAAAAAGGTTGATTATTTGAGAAAGTATTTTTGTCTATTTAAAATTATATTCGTCATTAGTTCTCAATTTCTGATGCTAAATAAAACATCAGGCATCGACAAAAATTATTGAATTTTCTCAACAAGCAAATAACAGAAGATTGGCGCGGCCTATAATACGTCCTTTCATAAGAAGATGCCGCGCCTGTATTCAGGAGGTCGACAATTCGAACATTTATTGTAAAAATTGTCACTAAAAATCATAAAGACATTACTGGTTTTGTTATCACTTACTGTTTCCTTTGTTCGTAAGTTTACATAAACCAAAGGGGGCGGGTTGCCGGGCTTACCTACCTGAATAGTTCTAATCACTTCCATATCTTCTGTCTCGCTGGCACTTCCATATTCCTATGCGGATAGGATCATCACATCTCATGATCAATGCTTGTTAAAATTTATTAAGTCATATTATTACACTACGACAACAAATAATATTATAAGGTACGTGAGGGTAATATGATCACCTTAAGCTTTGCCACCTTATAAAACCAAAACTAAGAGGAGGACAGAGACAAATACACAATGCCGTATACTATAAATTAATGTAGAAAAAAAATAAGAAACAAGCCTTGGTAATATTGGCCTTTTCAACAGTGGTAGAGCTACGCGGCAGCTTTTGCTGTCGCACGGATGGGCCGGCTCGAACCGGGGTGGTACCACGTCCTCACAGAAAACCAGCGTGAAGTAGATGTTTACCTCTGCGTTTCGCTTGGTGAGTGCAGGTGGCCGGAGGCCATTTTTACTGGAAATAAGGCATTTCATCATAGTCCTCACGGGTGACAACGCATCTACATTTTGATTTGTAACAGAGGATAGATGTAGATGTCTATGGGCCGCAGCAACCACTTACCATGAGGTGGACTGTGTGCTCGTTTGTCACCCATATCCTATTAAAAAAAAAATAATTTGTAACACTTCGAAAAATCAACTTAAAAAAACTAACTACGTATAATTAAATAAAACAGTTGATATTATAGTAAGTACGTGAGGGTAATATGGTCATCCGCTTAATATAGTCACTTTCTTATAACTCACAAACTACAGCGTCGTTTGCATATAACGCTCTGTGATACGATAGCTCTTGATCAGTCTATCAAATAATAAAGGGTCAAAAAGGTGCTGCTTTATCGATGCTATTTTGACAGTTGATATTATTGTAAATATTTTAGTCGATTTTTGTTTTGTGTAATGTAGTTAGTTTTTTTAAGTAGATTTTTCGAAGTGTTTCTAATTTTTTCTTAATATATTAGTTATAGTATACGACTTTGTGATTTTGTCTCTGTTCTCCTCCTAGATTTGATTTTATAGGGCGATAAAGCTTAAGGTGACCATATTACCCTCACGTACTTACTATAATATCAACTGTCAAAATGGCGTCGATAAAGCGGCGGCCTTTTGTCCCTTTATTATTGGATTGACTGATTGAAGAGTTATCGTATCACAGAGCCATCTATGCAAATTAGGCTGCAGTTTTTGAGTTATAAGAAAGTGACCATATTACCCTCACGTACTCTATACAAAAATGCAGAGTATTTTATTCTATTAGGTTTCTTTAAACTTAGAAGCCTGTTGGCATCAGTAAGCTTAGCTGAAAAATATTTTGAAAAAAAATTGGAGTCAAAATTATCTTGGTTTAATCTTTAAACAATTAAATTTTTGATATAAGTAAATTTTGCGAAAGAATGTTTCGAGTATGATTAGATCACGATTTTATATAATACAATTTCGCTTTGAAACTTGATTATTATGTTTTTTGAATCATTTTAAAGCGCACTAGCTTTTCGTTATTTTTGTTTTTAATCGCAAATTTTGTGGTAAATGCTTTGAAGAGAGTTGGCGTCATTTGGCTTCTATCCAATATGCAGCGGATCAATCAGCCGCATTTAGCGGTTGGTGCTAAATTACAACACGACTAATTTCATATGAAAATAAACGACGGATTATGTTGACTATATAGCACGATAGCATGCTTATTTCTAATTGCATGTGACGCTCGTGAAGCCATGGAGCTATATTATTGTCATAAATCTCTTCACCCAGTCATTAAGTTCGGGTCACTTTGCGTATATCATCATATCACATCAAATAAAAGTTATTCATAGGATAAAATAAAACATAAAATATTACAGTTGTTTGAATAAAATAGTTCAAATGTTTCACTATTATTTTTAGCCAGATTAAAATTTTTTGATGGGTATATTTTATTTAGTGTTTATAAATTACTTTCTATAAGGGTTTCTTACTTACCACTGTTAAATATATTTTTTTTTTCATTTTAAAAAATGTTACCCACGTCACGTAAAAAAATATTACCCCACACTTGGATTATCACCTGTATCGTGGAGACAGTTTGCATACATAAATTGCATGAGGAGAAACATACAGACTCCGAACAATTATTTGTAGGCCATACAAATACTTGTTCCATGCGGGATCCGAACCCGCGGTCCCCAACGCTGCAACTCATTACTTAGCCACTGCGCCACCGAGCCGTCATTTGAGTATGGCAAAAAAGCTGCCTAATTTGTTAAAACTTTATATAGTCAATTTCGATCCCAAACAATAATACAAGTTATGCACATCATCATCATACATCATCATTACAGCCCTACAAGTCCACTGCTCAACATAGGCATCCCCCAAGCAATACCACACACAATGTTATTACTTAACACACGTTTATTATAATATACATATAATATATACATAGGCTGCACTAAAAGGATCGGGAATGGAATATTTCCACTGTTCCTGTCATATTAAAATATTTTTAATTGAAAAGCCCTTGGTTTTAAAAATCGAATACCATTTATTTATTTAAAAAAAGATTCTCGGTCTTGTCACAAGGTTTTGTCAAACTTGTTTAGTCGTTGAGAAAATGGAATTGACTCGAGAAAATTCAAGAGCGATGATTTATTATGACTTTCGAAGTGGTTTAACACAAAAACAGTGTGTTGACCGGATGATTTCTGCATTTGGTGCTGAAGCCCCATCCAAATCCACAATTTATCGCTGGTTTGCTGAATTTCAACGTGTACGTGTCAAGCTCAGTGATGATCCCCGTCAAGGTCGTCCAAAAACTGCAGTCACCCAAGAAAACGTTGATGCTGTCCGTAAGCTAATTGAGGAAAATCGACATGTGACATACCGCGAAATTCAGGCAACTTTAGACATTGGCATGAGTCAAATACAAATAATCTTGCGTGAACAATTAGGTGTAAAAAAGTTGTTTTCCCGATGGATACCGCATTCGCTCTGTGAAGAGCAAAAAGCGGCTCGCGTTACTTGGTGCGTCAGAACCCTCGAAAGATTCCACGCAGGATCCTCAAATGCTGTATACAACATCGTATCAGGTGACGAATCCTGGATATACGCGTACGAACCCGAAACAAAAAGCCAGTCACGAGTTTGGGTGTTCGAAAATGAGTTAAAGCCAACAAAAATTGTTCGTTCACAGAGTGTTGCGAAAAAAATAGTAGCCACGTTTGTCTCCAAAACCGGCCATGTTATGACTATTCCTCTTGAGGGACAAAGAACGGTTAATGCAGAATGGTATGCTAGCATTTGTTTGCCACAGGTCGTTTCTAAACTCCGTAAAGAGAACTGCAACCGCCGCATCATCCTCAATCACGACAATGCGAGTTCTCACACCGCACACAGAACAAAAGAGTTTTTAGAGCAAGAAAACATAGCATTATTAGACCATCCGCGGTACAGCCCCGACCTAAGCCCTAATGATTTCTATACTTTCCCTAAAATAAAGAATAAATTGCGTGGACAAAGATTTTCATCACCTGAACAAGCTGTGGTCGCCTACAAAACGGCCATTTTGGAGACCCCAACTTCCGAATGGAATGGTTGCTTCAATGATTGGTTCCATCGTATGGAAAAATGTGTCAAATTTCGCGGAGAATACTTCGAAAAGCAATAAATACATTTTTAAATAGTAATGTTGTGTCACTTCCTTGATTCCCGAAATTTTCAGTGCCCTCGTATTATGTTAAATTTTATTTGTCATATTGAAAATATAAATCCTACAACTTCAGATTGATAAAGAAGATAGACGGTTAGACGGAGCAGTGAGTATATTTTAAGTGACCGCGAAACCAAGCCATAACCTTGTTTAACTTATTGTCTGAACACGCACTCACGCAAACATACACATCTTAAATCATTTGAAACCAACATGTTTTAGGTGCATTGTATATTATAATTAGACCGATATTTAATAATATTTTATAATTAGACCTAACCGCCGAAGACCTCGACCCAGTCAGGATATTATAGAACTTTTTAGATGGTTTAATTCGAAACAAAGCTGAAAAAGGGTAGCGACGCACTGAAGTGCCAGCCCAGCGGTTTAATCCTATATCGCCACACAGCTCGACCATTACCAGTAGAGATTGGAAACGAGGGTGGAATGTTAATGAACAAAGTATTTACGTGTTTTCTAAATCCACACTAAATCAACATTTATTCTACGTCAATAACCAATTATCGCGTCTGGTTGTATTTCTATTTATATTTGTAAATTGCAAAATTCATTAGGTTTGTTTTTATAGGGTTGCATGTAGATAATTATTATACGCGCAATATATTGAAAAGACTAGACTCACAACGCTGCAAAGGGTTTTGAGTTAATCATATTTTGATTGACTTTCAAGTATCAGTTAGTCGTCAGAGTCTCGTCCATCAGACAGCAGTATGCACCACTCTAACCTATTTCCGATGTTGACTGCGATAGTGGTAATCACGTTGTGGAATTACGTGGTAGAGCGATGTTGCAACTACATTATGGTTGTAGCACGAATGTTTAAAATTATGGTTCGACTCGACCGGGGAAGAACCACGCTCTGACAGAATACCAGCATAAAATAGCATCTCAATGCTCTGTGTTATTTTTTAGTTTGTCACCCTTATTTTATAAAAAAAAACATGGTTAGCTTTGATTTAACGTTTGAAGTTTCGTTTTAATATGGTTGTATTGTGTAAATGTCTTTTCTTTTATGCGTGTCGCTTTTCAAATAACGGACTCGCATCACTAACCTTTGGGAACTTTTTCTGCCTCGTAGTATATCAACTGAGAAAATTTTGCCACATGATAATTTTCTGTTTCAACCCATATCGTTAGTTCTTTTCGTAATTAGTAATATTGTTTCTGACTCAGTGTATACAACGTTGTACCGCACACTATTTGTTACCGTTTCCCGTGGGCTTAATTGGATGGCCTCTTTTAGTTGCTAATTTACAATTTGTGTTACTGAATTAAAAATACTACCGTGTGCTTTTTATCCTTTGTTGAACTAAAAAAAAAACCTTACAAAGGAATGTTGAACCAAAAATATGAGCTGAAAATCTCATAGTGACTTTAATATTTACACGCGGGAATGTTCTTTCACAAAAGTAATGTTAGTTTTTCGCACTAATACAAAAACCGATTTTTCATACAAATTTATTTTTCTACGGACAAATTTAATAATACGACATAACGACCCTGTGGCTCAGTGCTCAGATAATTCGATTACCAAGTTGGGTTCCTGGATTCAAACCAGTAACCAAAAACACAATATTAATTTTCGAGTCTAGTAAGTTACTGTGTTTTCCTCACGTCTCTGACAGTTCATCCTAGAATATACTTTATCTTATACTATTAGTATTTTATCAGGCACGACTAAAGGATAAGGAAGTATCTTTGTATGACCGCATCATGACTATGTTGCTTGTGCAGGGGCTTGTGGAGTCCACACGCGCTAAAGTTTCTGCAGGAACTGTATCCGCAAGATTGATTGTCTTCACTGTTTTATATTTAATTACTCGTATTTACTTAATTTGAACATTTTAAATATTAAAATCAATCAGATCCTGTTTATCTACACAGGTAAATCTCGCGACAAGCTTGTATATCATATAAATTGTGTGAGGACGTTGTAAGTAGATAGTAAAAGTTTTAAAGGAAAAGTTTATTTTATTCTTTTTAGCGCATTTAAATAAAAGCTTTTTAAAAAAGTTTTTTTTTTTACTTTTATTTATTATTCTCTTGAACTTGTGATGCTCCCTATACCACCCAAACAGATAAAATAAGTACTTAAATTTTAAAGAAAAAGAAAAAAATATAATTCAATGGACTATGTCTTACCAACTTCAGAATCTATGTGGAAATTATTATTTTTTAATTTTGAATTCGGTTTGTAGTCTTTATTAAAAGTTTAATTATTTTCGATTCAGCGGCAATACAGGCATCGTTCTCGGTGCCATACTCCAAAGAGTAACCCTATATGAATATAATAATACTATAAATCATTAATACTTACATAAATTCAATAACTTAGAAAAACAGATGCTATATCATTTAGTTAGATTACATATTATTTATAAAAAGCAAGGAAAAACTACAGCTACTATTTAAAATCGCTGGTTTTGTGCGCCGTAACTACTTTTTTCAAGTGGAAGCAGTTCCATTGTTCTGCTTAAGCCTTGCCTTCACTATATTCAGACAGCGAGAAGACAATGCGTTGATATGGCGTGTATATGAAACTGAAATTCCTACGATATCGTATAAAACTGCATTCCTTTAACAATCTCCTTCCACTCTTTAGTGTCTAATCTGAACTTTAAAATGAATTTGCATGGTTCCTATGACAAATTTGAGGCACTACATCTTAGTCCTCGGAAGTGTGCGCATCTGTATTTTGATTCTTAATTTAAATTAAATATAGGACTATAAAGGCCACAGCATTCACTTACCATTAGGTGGACTGTGTGCTCGTTTGTCACCATTATTTTCTAAAAAATAATAATGATGTAGTCTTATTTACACCTAGTAGAGCCATGCTGCAGCTATATTATTGTTCTAGGGCGAATGAGTCCAGTTGCTCGGATTAGGACCACGCTCTCACAGAATGCCAGCGTAAAATAGCAGCTTAACGCTGCTGTGTTTCGTGTGGTGAGTGTAGAGAACCGGAGATCTTTTTTACTAGAAACGAGGCATTCTATCTTAGTCCCCAGAAGTGACAACGCATCTGCATTTTGATTTTTAATCGAAGACGGATGTAGATGTCACAACATTCACTTACCATCAGGTATATTGTGTGCTCGTTTGTCACCCTTATACTATAAAATAATCTGTCAGGTTACATGTATACATGTACATTTATGTTTTTGAGTGTCAAATTAAGCAATTTAAAGCTATTGTAACTTTTGTTAATAACGTGTATAAATTATGACAAAATTTAAGAAAAAATCAATCATTATGACTGACACATTGACAATTGACACATTAGCGGTCCAAAAAAAATAGATGTTGGATTATATCGACTAAAGAAGTTATTTAAAGTTAAAAAAATTGTACAACCGACTTCAATATAAATTATAAATAATAACTCAAAAACCATTGGTCTGACCTTGATCAACTTTATGTGAAACCACATGTGAAGGACCAGCTTTCATATAAAAAAATAATCGAAATCGGTTCACCCAATAAAAAGTTATGAGGTAACACACATTAAAAGAACATACAGTTGAATTGAGTACCGTCTCCTTTTTGAAGTCTGTAGAAAATATATAAAGACGATAAAGAAATAGGAATTATTTTCATCCAATTGGATCCTTTCGAGCATTTCCCTAGATTTTTTAGACTATAAATCGAAATGATTTATCTCCCGTGACACTAATAAGCATTCATCCATCATTTCTATGTGTTTGACAGTGTTGACACGTTCAATAATTATGCTATAGAATCGAATGTAATAACCGATTAATACCTTTCGCGATTTGTAATAATTGTAGTCTATATCTTTTTCGAAACTAATATTGACTTAGTTGTAAATCGTTTACATAATAATTTCATTTAATTTAATTTAGTATATCGTAAAATTATTGGGCATATTTTGTTATCCAGGGTGATAAAACCGAAGTAGACATGGAGGAAAGGTACTTAAAATATTGAAGATATCAAATTTTACTCAACAATAGCATTTTTATTTATTTATTTATTTATTTATTTAACAGTTTATGTACACACATAATTTGATAAGAAAATGGTAAAAACATAATTATGTACAAAGGCACTGCTTATTCCATGATGAAATTTCTTCCAGCAGGCCTATTGAAGGATAGTTGAAGGAAATAGAGGTAGTCAAAGTGTGCACTTGCATAAATATACATATACTATACAAATATATACAAACTTATATATATATATACGTATATACATATATAAATAAATATTATATATTATAAAAAATATATATAATTCAATATATAATTTTAATGTTACTTATATGCATACCAACACATTACGATTTAATAATTATGGAGTGAGTGATAGTGCTCTTTGACAAGTCTTTTAAACATAGACACCGATTTAGCATCACGAATCCTAAAGGGAAGTGAATTCCACAATCGTACTGCGTTAACAGAAAAAGAATGAGAATAGAGCATGGTATTGAAAGACGGAAATCTTAACAATGTTCTAGTATTTGACCTACATGGTACATCTGGAGAACAAACAAAAGTAAAACGATTTTTTAGATATAGCGGAATAGCAGGATTATGTAGAATATTGAAAAGAAGACAGAGGATACGAGTGTTCCTGCGAAGGCGGATTGGGAGCCATTTAAGCTGCTTGCGATAAACAGAAACGTGATCGAACTTCTTTAAGCCAAAAATGTATCGAATACATAAATTTTGCAAGCGCTCAAGTTTATTAATTTGCTCCTCTGTAGCATCCAGATAACATACATCAGCGTAATCTAAAATTGGTAAGATAAGAGTCTGGACTATAGATATTTTAGTAGACAAGGGTAGAAAACTTTGAAGAAGCTTTAGAGAATGAAAGGCATGAAATATTTTCCTACTTACATCCGTAATATGAGCGCCCCAAGTCAGATTGCAGTCAAAATTAACGCCTAGGTTCTTGGCAGTATCTGAGTAGGGAATAGTGGTACCATCAATTCGTAGAGTTTGGAGAGAGGAGAAATCAAGCAAGCCACGCGCATATCTTTTGCCTATTATCAAGGCTTGGGATTTATTTGGGTTTATTATGAGACCAAAAGATCTTGACCATTCGCTAATCTTATTTAAGTCATCATTCATAGCTTCAATCGCCAAGTTAGCTTCAGATGCCACGAAATTACGATATAACTGCAAATCGTCAGCATAGAGGTGGTAATTAGATGATATGACCTTAGTGATACAATTAATAAAAACGGCAAAAAGCAGAGGAGATAGGACTCCACCTTGAGGTACACCCGCAGTTACATTATACCATTGGGAGTATATTTCACCTGAACGAACACATTGAGAACGATCTCGAAGATAGGAGTCAAACCATAGAATAACAGATCTAGACACATTAATCGACTTAAGGATACTTATAAGGATATCAAAATTGACAGAATTAAACGCACTGCTAAAAATCTAGTATTTTTGTTTGTCGAAATAAAATAACTACACTATCCAAACATTTCTTAAAAAGCTAATTGAGCTGGAAATCGAACCCACTAAAGGTGCAAAACAATAGACATTCGCTATTTTATTGAACCAATCGATAGGGTTTATAATAAGGATAAAATGTCTCGAATAAACATTTCGGAGAGTTTCGGTCACGGCGGTAAGTCTCAATACTAGCCATTTGCGCAGAACAGTTATATTGCCCTTTGTATACACAAGCGAGGTACACTATCTATTCGTATAGTCCGATTTGACGGCAAACAGACACGACCTAAGAGAGATCAGGGGCAGGACCAACGGCTTTACGTGCTTTCTGTAGTGATCATTGTTTACGTGTAGTAAACATTGTTACGTAGAAACTATACTTAAACTTATCTACTATACGTATAGTGTAGTAGATAAGTTTCGGTATAGTATCTATTACTATTTTACTTTTGACTGTAGAAGATACATATTTTTCTAGCGAATTAATTGGCATTGCTATACCAGTGACTTTATGAAAAATAAAATTGTGCCAGTTATAAAATAAAAATAGGAAACCTATAACACTAAATTAACAATAATCCTGATTTTAATGACTATTAACTAAACATTCATTTAATTTTTATCATATTTAATATATTTTTTATAATGTACAAATTAAACAAATAAATAAAACATCGGATTAGCCTGCAACATCACTAGTGCAGTCTATTCAAGAACGCCACCACCGTGATTTTATGATCGGCACAAGGTCAAACATAATCATATTTTAAATACCTAATTGGCAGTTATGCAGGCGCTCCTCGGCGCCACCATCATAATACCTGTGAAATTATTATTAGTCGCGTGTCTAGCGTTGTTTTCTGGAAGGTATCGATAATATTGAACGACGAAGAACTATTATATATATATTTTAGAATCAAGTAATGACATTCTTAGTAGTGGCGATTCATGTACAGAGAGTGATATTGAATCGGTATATTAAGGCGCAGGTTGAGCAAAATGTCGCGCTAGTCGTTATTTGGGCGGTTTTTAGGAGCTATCTACTTTTTATTTAAAAGATATATCAACAAATAAAAAACACATTATATTTCTACATAATCTTGATTCCATAAAAGCTATATCCAATTTTTTTTTAAAGGAATAAATATTAATATAATCTCCTTACAACGAAACCACATAAATGTGAAATTATTATTGATAACATGCATCTCCTCGTAAAGTAAGTATTATTTTATTTTGTGATTTACACCAATGGATAGGCAATTTATTAATGAACATTTCTATAGTAAAATTTTTTTCAAAAGACCAAAATTTGATTTTATTAAGAAATTATTTTAAAATCTGGGCGTATATACTGCTCACGGGCTTGATGAAGTCAGTGAGCGCTGAGCTCTTCGACGAGAAGCCCGTATCGTTAGAGCGTCGACCGACGCATACGCCACGTCATATGAGTCGAAAATATTATTACTTATTAAGTTATTTATAGGTAGTATTATTTGTTTGTTTTGGGTATAATTTTTCGTATTAGTTATACATATATTTGTTGTGTTTTTTACTGCGCGATGAAGATTTTTGCGTGTATTTTCTTTGAAGTAAATGCAAATAAAAAAATGAAGCACCATTAGCATGTAAGGTTCGAATCCATAATTAAAATTTCGACAAATATTATAATTTACACTATAAAAGGCTAATTCAATATTATCACCCAACCACAATATCTTATCAGGTATAGTACTGCCTCGTTGGTCTAGTGGTTGTAGTAGTGCGACTGCTGATCATGAGGTCCCGGGTTCGAATCCTGGGTCGGGCCAAAAAGTCAGTTATGAGTTTTTCATTTATGTTCTAAGTTATAATTAGTATAACTAAGTTATAGTTTTTTGCTAAAATATAGTATATTATTTATTGCTTGTTTTTTCTTCTTTTTCAAAAAATAATTGAGTACATAAGGTGTTCTATACTTATATCTCGGTAAAAAGTACTAATATACCTACTTTTTACTATAAACTAAAAATTTTTAAAACTAAATTTAACTAAAAAGACTAAGCTGACCATTTATTTTTTAACTCATAACAGGACATGGGTTTATTTATACTCTAAAAACTATAACTTTATACAATTAGTGTTCACTATAAAATTATATTCGGTATAATTTTTAATTCGGTAATTATTAAATGCAACATATTTTTTTTAATTATCAATTACATTTGTCAGTGGATTAAATTTGCTTTAATAAAGTTGGTGATGATTTTAAATAAGAATAAAATTCTGCTCAAGTTTTTTATTGTTATCTTTGTTAACAACATCGCCTTTAGAACTCTGGAACCGTAAGTGTTTCTTTCAGACGTCCACAATTTATGCAAAATAAAAAAATACTCTTTCTACCGGAGCATTCGTACCAGGTAGACATAAAATATATTCGATTAAAAAAAATTATGTTGAAGATTGTTGACTTTGAATACTTCCATCCAACGAGTTACGGGACAATTTTGTGTCCCGGTGCTTTGTTTGGGGACAATGGGACAGGAGACCGAGAAAAGGGACAGTCCCGTTCAAAACGGGACGTATGGTCACTTTAGCTATAACCCGGCGACCATGAAGCAAATACAAAGTTAGTCTTTGTATTAGCTTCATGGTGGCGCAGTGGCTTAGCAATCAGTTGTTGCGCTGGGGGCCGCAGGTTCGAATCCCGCATGGAACAAGATTTGTATGGCCTACAAATAATTGTTCCGGGTCTGGATGTTTGTCTTTGTGCAATTTATGTTTGTAAACTGCCTCCACGACACAGGAGAAAATCCTAGTGTGGGTGTAACGTTTTTTTACAACTGAAATTGAAAGATTGAACCCTTATACTTCTTGTTGATTTTTGTATTTATATATTTTTTATTGCACCAAATATTTGTACAAAAGCCGAGTTATCTATTTATTTACCTATAGTGAATAGGTATCTTTTAAACTCACAATTTTCAATGCTTCCGTTTATATAATTAATTATAAAATTTCATAATTAGATAATATATGAAAATACATAATTCTAATATAATGCAACTAATATATACAGAATAAAAAAATTAAAATACATTTATCTTTGTACGCTATGTGTATTTCCATAAAACAGTTTATTGATGTTGAAAAAATAATACTACTTTCGTACAATAGGTGGCGTCTTAGATATTTCTTCCGGCGAGCCGCTCGCTACAATATATTATATTGTAGCGAACGGCGCGCCGGTCAAATGCTCAAGGTCGTTCGCATGGAGTAGCCCCTTAACTTTTGTTTCTCGATAATATAAAAAAAATCTCGTTTTTGTTTTGATTCGAAATAAATAAATAAATTTAATCATTCGTCGTCGTAAGAGTTTTTACGAGTAAACAAATATCCTCCAAATGAGTGTTTTGCTGAAATAATTGCTTTCGAAATATGTGGTGTTTATGACAAAATAATTCCATGTGGGAGTGGATTCGGTCCAAAATTGGAATTTTTAGGGTGATAAATAGATTCATTAAAATATCCCAAATTTATATATTTGCTCGCTTGCGACACTATTGTGTGATTATAAAGCGTATGTATTATATAAGCTTATTTGCTAAAAAGCACTAAGGCACTAACACTAAGTATTCTATTAGTGCCCTTAAGCAGGAAAAAATAGGCAAATTAAAAAGAGTTTACTTTCAGATTAAACAATGTAAGTTGCTGATCGCTTTACTGTTTACAGCCTTTTTAAAGGTAAAGAAGAAATGATGACGTCATATCGATGCGAAGTCTATGCTATGCCCAGACATATCCTTATCAATAAAGACCAAATGGATATTTAGCTGATAGGATTTCTGTCTGTCTGTCTCTCTATAATGCTTGAAAGGTTTGTTGTCTAATTTATGAAAATTGCTGCACATTGTATCATTATAGACTTCACATCAATCTCCTTAAAACTTCTTCCATTAGTATTAAGTTTAACTTATTGTTTAAATAGTATAATCTTGTTAATTTATTCTTAGAACCAACATGATGTATTGCTGGGCCTAGTGCGACCTGTATAGATAACATTATTACAGATGTTAAGCCCTTGCATAAATCAATTATTCAAAATTCAAGTTCGGATCACTGTGGACAGTTGGTCTCATTGCCTTACATACACAAAAAACAGAAAAATAAGAAAGTTGTGTTTGTTCCAATTAATGAACATCGCTTGGAGAGGTTTAGAAGTAATATAATAAAAAGACTTCCACCACTTTCATCTAATAATGATGCTGAATATATGTATGGTGCATTATTTAAAATTATAAGTTATGAATTTAGTAGAATATTTACTTCTAAAACTTTCTCTTTTAACAGTCTCAAATCATTTAATGAATGGGCGACAGTAGCAACTTTTAAAAGTAGGCGAAGGCTATACGACCTTTGTAATGAAAGATCATATAATAGTAGTGTTATATTTAGAGATTATGTAAAAACATATTCAAAAATATTTAAAAAGTGTGCTCCACAGCTGAGGCTTTTCATTGCAACAAAATTAAAACTGCATCCAACAAAATTATAATAACCTGGAGAATAACAACTAGTGAAACGGGCAAGGTCGAGCCGCGCAACTCGGATCTTCAACCTTGACGGACGGACCCTTGTGAGGCAATCTATGGAGGGGCCTATGTTCAGCAGTGACTTTGAAAGGCTGTGCTATGATGATGATGATGAATAAGTAATACTTATAATCTACATCATATGTTATAAAATATTTACAGCTTTATAGTTCAGTGTATAAGCTCGTAACTACGGCGCAACAGAGCCGCGGGTTGGAATCCAGCAGGAAAGAGTTTGTGTGGCCTACAAATAATACTTTTCGGTTTGGATATTTGTCGAAATGCTATTTATGTAAAACACCTACATAAGTAAATCCTACTATGGGTAAACTTTTTAAAATCAATATTATATTTTGTTGTACCGATTCGCTGGTCCTTGATTCGAATGCCATACCAACATTTGAACAAAAATTCAAACTGACATACACGAAGTTTCCTATTTGTTCACATGTCTCATCGAATATTTGTTGGTGAGAACGAATGAGAGCATTTAGGTTTGCGCGTTTATTCGGGTCTTTAAGTATGTAAAAGGCATTAGATTATTTACGAAAATATTCAGAAGATGTTACTGTGCTCGAAATCAGCCAAGTTATTATTGTGAATTACATTTTTTATTTTAATAAAAGATTATGCTCTTGTCATAAATATGTGTATTGAAAATAAAGCAACTGCGCCCCATTGCTGGACACAACAAGTCTTCTTTCAATTGTGAGAGGTGTATGGTTATAGTACACATTTTTATTTAGTAAACCCGCGCGTCGCGTGTATTTAAATTTACTTAATTAATTGCAATCTCACAATCGGCAGTACGTCAACAACCGTCCTTCCAAACACCAACTGCTCAAGGAAAGATTTGCCACTCTAACTTTATAACTATTTTACTTTTATTAAACTTTTAACTTTGGTGATCTTTTCCTTTTGGCGTGCTCATTAACTAACTAAAACTCTACTTCTTGAAAGTGTGTGGCCTTACAAACCATACAAGAGGATTATATATTATAGCAGCCGCAGTTTGCAGTGCAAATTGTAACATAACATAACATAAACACTCACGCCTGTCACCCAGAGGGGTAGGCAGAGACTACGGACTTCCATTTGGCGCGATCCTGACACACCTCTCTCGCCTCTTTCACATCCATATATCTACGCATACACGCTCGTCGGTTAAGGGTACTCCTAATCTGGCCCATTTTCAATGTATCGCCGATCTGGTCGATAAACCTTCGTCTAGGGCGTCCCTTCCCGACCCTGCCGTTCACTTCTGCAACATAAATTTGCTTTGTCACTCTTTCCTCGTTCATTCTTTCTACGTGACCAAACCACCGAAGCATTCCTTTCTTAATCCTTGTCACAACGTCATCTTGCAAACCACACTTTTCTCTTATTACACTATTTCTCACCCTGTCATTCAGATTCAGCCCTAGCATACTCCTTAAGGAACGCATTTCTACAGCATTTATTCTACTCTCATGCTTCTTCTGCCAGACCCAACTTTCACTACCATACATTAAAGTGGGTACTAACACAGCATTATGAATTGCCATACGTGCCTTAGTTGACACATTCTGACTCCTCACAATAGCGTGTAGAGCCCCATTCACTCTATTTCCTGCGTTCACTCGTCGTTCTATATCCTTATCATATCTACCATCCCTGCTAAATAAACATCCCAAATATACAAACTCATCCACTTGCTCAATCAACTCCCCTTCTATTCTTATTTTACATAAAGTTTTACTTTCTTCTCTTTCAAAAACCATCACTTTCGTCTTACTTGCGTTCACTTTCATACCCCTTTCTTTCAATGAACAATTCATTAAAGTAACCATCATTTGCAACTCGGCCGCCGACGATGCAAATATGACTTGATCATCGGCGTACAAAAGGCATTTGACGGTTGACTCACCCATTCTCAACCCACATTCTTCAACTTTCAAAGTTTGCAAACAACTGTCCATAAATAGGTTAAACAGCCACGGGGAAGCCACACATCCCTGTCTGACACCTTTATGAATGCCAAACCAGTCCGAGTAGACCCCGTTGATCCTGACACAAGCACTAGAGTCCCTATAAAGAGACCTTAATGCCTGTATCAAGCCAGCGCTCAACCCAAATGAGTTCAGTGTTTGCCATAACACGTTCCTGTCCACTCTGTCATAAGCCTTTTCCAAGTCCAAGAACGCACAAAAAACTTTCTGGTTTTTAGCCAAAAACTTCTCCGCTATCATGCGCATGGAAAAGACTTGATCCGTACACCCCATCCCCTTTCTAAATCCAGCTTGCACATCCCAAATTTTTCCATCAGTTTCTTCCATAACTCTTTCAATTAACACCTTAGCATACAGTTTACCCACAATGCTAAGCAAGCTGATACCACGGTAGTTTTTACAGTCCTGCTGCGACCCCTTTCCCTTATATATTGGGACTATAACGGCTTTGCACCAGTCTTCCGGTACCCGTTTCAGTTCCCAACATAAATTAAACAAGGTGTGCAGCAGGCCTGCAACCACACCCTCACCAGCCCTTAGCATTTCGAGTGATACTCTATCATATCCGGCTGCCTTACCTGCTTTCATGCTTTTCATTGCTTTCATTATTTCATCTACACTTATCTCCCTACCTCTCTCCACTTCTTCCGGAATTTCTATTTCACTTATTTCAGACGACTCTTCACTCTTAAACACGCTTTCAAAGTATTCCTTCCATCTCTTTAAATTCGAAACTTCATCATTCAGCATGCAGCCATTCTCGTCTCGTATAGCATTCATTCTAGGCTGTTTTGAAATTCCCCTGGCAGTTCTTACGAGCTTCCAGAACATTTTAATATTTTCCTGGAAGTTATCAGATATCCTTCTATCATTTTTATCTATCCTTTCTTGCTTTTTCCTTTCAACAACTTCTTTTACTCTCTTATTTATACGTCTAAAGTTTGCCTTTTTTCTTTCAATCTCATCATTCATACCGCCAGAATTACCAGCTTTAGTTGCTAGTAAATCTAGCCATGCTCTCTTCTTTGCTTCAACTTCCATCCGTACCTCATCATCCCACCACAACGTATTACTTTTCCTTTCATTCGTTCTCTTACTTACACCGCATACTTCGGTGGCTGCATCCACCAGAACTCTCTTAATATTATTCCATACATTCTTCAATTCTAAATCATTCATACATAATTCATTCAACCCACTTATATTTTCCCTCAGTCTGCATTTATACTTCTCTTTCACACCTTCATCTTGTAACCTCTCTATTCTTATACGCTGTAACGTAGTGGTAGACACCGATGTCCGATGCCGCCAACGTCTGAATAGACCATTAATTCGGCATAAGACCAAGTAATGATCCGTCCCTACGTTGGACCCCCGGTAAACCCTTGTATCTAGCACTGCGCTCCTCATTCTTTCATCCACAATTATAAAATCTATCATGCTTCTATCATCCCCTCTTTCCCATGTATACATGTGAATCCTCTTATGGCGAAAGAAAGTGTTCGCCACAAAAAGATTCTTTTCCACACATACGGTGAGGAGGTCTTCACCATTCTCATTTATTCTTTCATCGCCAAACGTTCCTAATATCCTTTCATAACCAGACCTCTTCACCCCCACCCTTCCATTAAAATCTCCTAACATAATAATATTTTCATTTTCCTTACATTTCATCAACACCAGCCTTACCATGTCCCAAAACTGCTCTCGGATATAAGTGGGCTTAGACATATCTGGGGCGTACACCCCTAGCACAAACAACTTCTTTAAGCCCACTTTCATTCGTATCCACAGCAGCCTTGGGCTAACACATTCATACTCTTTCACACATTGACCCATTCTTTCTGAAAGGATGACACCGACTCCCTGGCATGCCCGCTTGGTCTCGTCTACTCCAGACCAGTAAGCGGTATACATGCCATGTGCAGTGACATCTCTTCCCTTTCGTTTCGTCTCGTTTACACATAACACATCTATTCCTCTATTATTCATCATTTCGCATACTTCATCCATCTTATCATTCATTGCTCCACATACATTCAGCGTAGCCAGACGGGCCTCCGCAATCCACTTTTCGCCCCTCCGGGAGACAGGACGTGACGGGTGGCGAACCTCGTCGCAAATTGTTTTTGCCTTAAATCGTTTATTTAAATGCTTTTGATTAATATAAAGTTTTATTGTAAATTATTCCCTGCGTTATAGATCTGTAACTAGCATATACGCAGTAGATCCCGATTATCCCAACGATTCAGTAAGCTGAAGTGGAAGACGCCCCTACATCTAGTGGAGAAGAAACTTTGAATTTCAGACTCTCGAACTTTCTAAAAGCAATGTAGTGTAATCCCTCACTTGACAGAGCCACGATGCAAGTAGATCAGGACTGTCCTGTATGTCAGTCTTATGGCGAAGGTCCATAATAATTACAACATGCCGAGTAGCAATTTTAGAGGATTTATTTATTTAATGTCACTATAATTTACTAATATTGTTTTAACAACATAAAGTATTATTCTTGCGTTCTCATTAAATCTTACGTAAGCTCCTCGACGGAGTTTTAATTGTGCTCACAGTAAATAAGCTCGTTAAACTTAGCTATGTACCGGCGCTACTGCATCTAGGTTTGTATTTTTAATTAAAATAACAACATTATTTGCAAACACTTTTATTGATATTATTTGCGATTTTTATGTATTTGTTATTATTTTCTATATAATAACAGTATAGTATAATATTTGATCACAGAGAAATGGTGTTCAGAATCACATTCGTTTTTTTTTTCACAATCCGTTCTACAGGTACTTCTTCTCGTTCATCAACTTTCAGATTGCTGTATATTTGGTTGAGCCATGCTGCAGCTATATTAGTAGTATAGTTGTAGCACGAATGGCTCGGCTCGACCGGGTAAGGACCACGCTCTCACAAAAGACCAGCGTAAAATACCAGCTTAACACTGCTGTGTTTCGTATAGTGAATGTAGATCTTTATTGAGGATAGATGTGGATGTCTATGGGTCACAGCAACCACTTACCATCAGGTAGGCTGTGTGCTCGTTTGTCACCCTCTCCTATAAAAAAGGGGATTCTTCCTTTTTAAAGAGATATGCCCTAATCATCACGCTTAGCAGGCACATTAACAATAGCAGTTCCAGAAGTTTCTCATCTTTGACGCTGGTGCATGTCGCCAGTCTAAGTATTTTGCTCCTGGAATAAACTATATGGTGATACCACCTTCTTTTGCAATCCATAATGTTCCTCTGGCATATCCTATAGTCGAATCTAGACGAAATGGTGTGATAGATTCTCTTACACCACTTACAACAGCTTACGACAGCTTGAAGTTTATTTTATACTATAAACCGATTTACGTGCACTTCTTATATAACACACGTATCACATTACAAATTTAAAATAATACATAATTAATAAAGACGACACATCTTCTCGTCAGGTATACCTCAAAACCTGAAAACCAAATTGTACAACCAGTGCGTGTTGCCAGTGATGACTTACGGATCTGAGACGTGGTCCTTCACTGCTGGGCGTATGAGGACGGCTAAGGTCGCTCAGCGAGCTATGGAGAGGGCTATGCCTTCTTTGCGTGTTAAACTTAGGAATGAAGATATCTGCAGTAGAACCAGAGTGACCGACATAGCCCAACGGATTAGAAGCTGAAGTGGCAATGGGCCGGCCATATAGCTCGAAGAACCGACAACCGATGGGGAAAAAAGTTTTTCGAGTGGCAGCCTCGTACCAGTAGGCGAAGTGTAGAGCGACCCCCCACCAGATAGAGTAACGATCTGGTAACATATGCGTACAGTCGATGGATGCAGGTGGCTCAGCACTGTGCTTTGGGGAGGCCTATGTTCAGCGGTGGACTTATGAAAGGCTGTAATGATGATGATGATGAACAACGGCACATAATATGTGCCTCATTATGTGCCTACAAGGGCAAAGCAATATAAATATCAGGCAACAAAGTCCGAGTCCATGTACGAGTAGCTCATTAATTCATTATTAATTGGATGCTTTGCATCAATACCTACAAGTAAAGTTATTAGGTACATCTGACGAATCGATTTGTTTTGTTCTCTCTTGCGACAAACAAACGGCTTTCAAGGGTGACAAACGAACACACAAAACTACTGGTGCGTCACTCAAGCTCATGTAGTACGTTAGTTTCTTATTTTAGTACGTTGGTGTTCGTGAGAGAATTGTTATGATTTTAACGAGTTGACTCACCATTAAATTGAATCATAGCTCAGTGTATCGAAATCGTGATGTGAAATAGAATAGATTTTCACCAGACAACAAAATTATGAATAGAATATACTCATAGATATTAGTAAGATTTATATATTATTCTTATCACAATAAATGTGCTGAAATATTTTGATAATATTTTATATCTATTATTCATTTGAAATGTTTTGATTCGAGTTCATGGTATTTTTTCAACTTCGGTCTCGTAGCAGTGATATTCAATGAGGTTGTTTTATCGTATAGTGTGTGCTACTTTAAGCGCTTAAAGTTTCTTTTAGCTTTTAAATCGTTGCTTATACCTATATTTTTGGGTTTCGTGAATATGATCATTCTTGTTCATCTAGTACCTTAAATGACTTATTATATATGTTTTTTCAGAAAGAGACGTTTTACTAGAATGTACTTCTTTTATCATATGTATATTTCAGTTTTTTACCCTTACACATGACAGGGTTTTTCGCTATTTTTCTAATTATAGGCTATGAACTTCTCAACATTTCATAGATCTCTTTAGTTAATCCTTAATTGTTCCAGCTATATTGTTTTGAAACCCCTTGTTTGAAGATACGAGTATAAGTAAATTACTGTTGTTTGGTCACTTCTATTTTAATGTAAGTATTCATATTATGTTGTATAATATTTATGATATTATATTTGGTACTAGCTGGTACCCGGCGCATTGCTGCCGCAAAAGAAATGAATTGTGGAAATATAGTTTTAAATCTGGAAGTTATATTGTTTAATTAGGAATGATAATAAATTCATTGGAATTTAATGATATAAAACTTTCAAATAAATTTGTCGATACGATACGCGTGCCACCTACTGTAACTTAATTGTTCTATGCCTATAACCTTCGCGCAAGTGCAAACAATTTGTTGACCGGGTGTATATATATAATCAAAGATGTTGACAAAGTTTTAGCGCAATCTTAAGAAAGGTATGGCAGCGTATAAAATACGAACAAACAAAAATTATTTTATATATATATATACTCCGTGGCGCAGTGACTTAACAATGAGTGGCTGTGCTGGGGACCGTGGGCTCGAATCGCGCACGGAACAAGTATTTGTATGGCCTACAAATAATTGTTCCGGGTGATGTTTGTCCTTGTGCAATTTATGTTTGTAAATTGCGTCCACGATACACGAGACAATTCTAGTGTGGGGGTTGTAGCGTGTTTTAAAGATGCCTGCCTCGTTGGTCTAGAAGTCGAAACGCGGCTGCTAATTATGAGGTCCCGGGTCGAGGCAACAAAAATCAGATATTGAGTTTTTCTTTCAAGAAATTATCTGTGTCCCCGTGCCTCGGAAAGCATGTCCTGCGCCTGATCTCTCTCCGGTCGTGTAGATTTGCCCATCCGACTATGAGAGTGAAAGAATAGAGAGTGTACCTGGGCTTGCGTATTCACTTGGTCACCGCGTAAATGTATAGTTCCCGTTGAGACTGCCTACTGTGACCGGAATTTTGTCTGGAGGGCATTATTATTACACACAGACACTTCAATTTTATTTATATTTTTATTCTTTCTGCTGTCTAAAATATTATTGTCACCACGCTCAAAATTGACTGGGAGAGAATACCTTACGACCTTAAGGCCGCTCCATGTGACCTATTTAATTAAGGTGATAACAATAAAGCCTTAAATAAAATAAAACAAAACCTTAAAACAATATTTAAACAATGTTTAAAAACCGTTAGAAATACGAGTATGTATTTTAATATGCATCATGTTATTTTATTTTTGTGTTATATTATTTTATATTTATTTAGTGATTTTGTATGTATAAGTATCCGTTTATATATATACTATTTTTTTTCTTTATTACAAAGTACATAACATTAAGTTTGTATAGTTTCAAAATATTTTATTTATTTGCTTTTTGTTGTAAGTATCATGTTTTTACTTATTTATTAATTTATGGAGTGGTGTTGCACCTACCACAGCTTCTCAAATCATCCAGGGTTGACTGGTAGAGAATGCCACAAGGCATTAAGTCCGCCCTTTATATTCCTTATTATAAGGTAGATGTAAAAAAGAATAAATAAATAAATAAAATAAAGACTATATAATTGAAAGGAAAGACTTGTCTGTTTGCCTTCTTGTACTTAGTTTACGAAGCGATAGTAGCCTAATGGTAATATCGTGGATTCGAATTCGTCACTCGACCACTATCGTAAACTACTCTTAACATAAGCATTTTAAGTTTACCTGGAGTGATTAACAGGAATATTAGTAATTTTAATAGCATTGTTTTATTTTTTATTAAAAATAAATAAATAAAAAATCATTCGTTTACACATAACAGCTGAATAAAAATAACAAACTACTGTTGCCGACCCGCTTGCCAAGCGTCACAACTATGGCAAAGTACTTCAGGCTGTTATGGTAACAGTAAATACAATATTTACATACTTATATAAAATAAATTAAAAGTATCAAACAGTCCTACTTACCTACCTAACACTACTTTATTAGACAAAAAAAAACTGCGTCAAGATTTACTATTAAAGCGTCTGAAACATAATGTCGCTACTCTATAACGAAGTGAATCTTGCTCGAACATTTTCTTCGCGAAATGAATTCAAAGAATTGCAACATTATAATTAAATAGCATTCATCATCCAATTCAGGACCGTTTAATTTCCGAGCACGTCCTAATTGATATAACATTGTTCGAGGTGTCCATAGAGGACGTTCCGTCTGCAAGAGGAAGTCAGATACCGTTCTTGATTCTTTTAGATTTGACTCACAGTTGCCAACCCGCTCGCCAAGCGTGGCAACTATGGCAAATACCCCCCCTATGAATGACAGTAACAAAGAAACGGCCCCCAGTCCCCGGCGGCCCCGCTATTCCTGGCTACGGTGGCGACCATGGTAACGGCGGGGCAGGGGGTGCTAAGAATCTCCGGTGGAGGTTCGGTTGCCACCTTAGACGACTCGACCTGGCAACGTACAACGCACGCACCCTGAGGACTGACGAGAAGATCGTGGAGCTGGAAGAAGAGATAGACAAGTTGCGCTGGCATATTATAGGATTATCCGAAGTCCGAAGAGAGGGGGAGGACACGGTAATCCTCGAATCCGGCAACTTGCTCTATCACCGGGAGGGCGACCATCTGTCCCAAGGAGGTGTCGGATTTATCGTCCACAAGTCTCTCGTTAACAACGTTGTAAAGATCGGGAGTGTGTCGACGAGGGTTGCGTACCTTATACTCAGAATCACCAAACGGTATTCGCTGAAGGTCATACAGGTTTACGCACCAACCTCGGCACACCCCGATGAGGAGGTGGAGGAAATGTATGAGGATATCTCTAGAGCCATGCATTCCTCCAAAACCCAATATACGGTGTTAATGGGAGACTTCAATGCAAAACTAGGCACAAGAGAGAACGGTGAGCTGAAAGTAGGGAAATTTGGAATAGGGCAACGGAACCCAAGGGGCCAGCAGCTGGCCGAATTCATGGAGAAAGAGGGACTCTTTATGATGAACTCTTTCTTCCAGAAGCGGCCCCACAGGAAGTGGACCTGGTCGAGCCCCGACGGTTCCACAAAAAATGAGATTGACTTCATTATGACGACCAGACGACAACTGTTCAGTGATGTCTCCGTGATCGCGAGGGTGAAAACTGGTAGCGATCACCGAATGGTTAGAGGCACACTGAACCTAAACGTTAAGTTGGAGAGGTCTCGTCTAATGAAATCAACGCTCCGTCCCCCTCGTGCTCTGTTCCAAAGTCCCGAAACCTTTCAGCTCGAGTTACAAAACCGTTTTCAGTGCCTGGAAGACTGCAATGAAGTGGACGATATGAATGACAAACTCGTGGAAACTGTCCATGCGGTCGGAGCTAAGTTCTGCAAGACCCGCCGCAGAAGAACACAAAAACTCTCCGATCACACTCTTAATCTCATGGCTGTTAGACGGGAGATGAAGCTACATTCTTCAACAGACTTGACAGCATACAGGCATCTGAACAGACAGATCTCCAAATGCATGCGGCGGGACTTACGCAACTTCAATACAGCTCGTATTGAAGAAGTGATCGAGCGGAACCAAGGCTCCAAAGTCTTTGCCAGAGATCTGTCTGCCAGAAAGAGCCAACTGTCAAAGCTGAAGACAGAATGTGGCAGCATCGTTTCCGGGACACCTGAGATTTTGAGTGAGATTGAGAGGTTCTATGGGCAGCTGTACACATCATCGTTGGAGCCACACGCAAGTGTGAGTAACGATCCAAGAGCGAGTCTCATCCGACACTATTCCGAAGATATCCCGGATGTCAGTCTGAGCGAGATTAGGATGGCTCTCCAGCACCTTAAAAACGGCAAGGCCCCAGGCGAGGATGGAATTACAGCGGAGCTTCTGAAAGCGGGTGGAAGACCGGTACTTGAAGTCCTTCAGAAGCTCTTTAATTCTGTCCTCCATGGTGGCATTACACCGGAGGCGTGGAGCAGAAGTGCGGTGGTCTTGTTCTTCAAGAAAGGTGACAACGCTCTCTTGAAGAACTACAGACCGATTTCCCTTCTGAGCCGCGTCTACGTGCTGTTTTCGAGAGTCATTACGAATCGTCTCGCGCGCAGACTTGACGACTTCCAGCCTCCCGAACAAGCCGGTTTCCGAAAGGGCTTTAGCACCATAGACCACATACATACCCTTCGGCAAGTTGTACAGAAGTCCGAAGAGTACAATTTGCCACTATGTCTGGCGTATGTGGACTATGAGAAAGCCTTTGATTCCGTCGAAATTTGGGCGGTGCTGCAGTCCCTTCAGCGGTGCCAAGTTGACTGTCGGTATATCGAAGTGTTGAAGTGCTTGTACAGTAGGGCTACGATGGCTATCCGAGTACAGAACCAGAATACGAAACCTATCCAATTGCAGAGAGGTGTAAGACAGGGTGACGTCATATCCCCGAAACTCTTCACCGCTGCATTGGAAGACGTTTTCAAGCTTCTGGACTGGAAAGGATACGGTATCAACATCAATGGCGAGTACATCACTCACCTTCGATTTGCCGACGATATAGTCCTTATGGCAGAATCGCTGGAGGACCTAAGCACTATGCTCAATGACCTCAATAGTGTTTCCCAACGGATAGGTCTTAAGATGAACATGGACAAAACAAAGATCATGTTTAATGTCCATGTCACACCTATGCCGGTAGTTGTTGGGAGCACTAAGCTCGAAGTTGTTGACGAGTATGTTTACCTGGGACAAATAGTCCGACTAGGTAAGTCCAACTTCGACCGAGAGGTCAATCGACGGATTCAACTCGGCTGGGCAGCGTTCGGGAAGCTACGACACATCTTCTCGTCAGACATACCTCAAAACCTGAAAACGAAATTGTACAACCAGTGCGTGTTGCCAGTGATGACTTACGGAACTGAGACGTGGTCCTTCACTGCTGGCCGTATGAGGAAGCTCAAGGTCGCTCAGCGAGCTATGGAGAGGACTATGCTCGGAGTTTGTCTGCGTGATAAACTTAGGAATGAGGATATCCGCAGTAGAACCAGAGTGACCGACATAGCCCAACGGATTAGTAAGCTGAAGTGGCAGTGGGCCGGCCATATAGCTCGAAGAACCGACAACCGATGGGGAAGAAAGGTTTTCGAGTGGCAGCCTCGTACCGGTAGGCGAAGTGTAGGGCGTCCCCCCACGAGATGGAGTGACGACCTGGTAAGACATGCAGGAAGTCGATGGATGCAGGTGGCTCAGGACCGTGCTTTGTGGCATTCTTTGGGGGAGGCCTATGTTCAGCAGTGGACTTGTGAAGGGCTGTAATGATGAATGAATGATGATGAATGATGACTCACAGTCGCTAGTCTGTGTGATTCATAATGAATGAAGTATTTTACACAAGTCTTGATAACTTTCATATTATTATATTGGGGTTAAGGTTATAAGGTATAAGCGTAATCGAGTTTAATTTTGAAAGCAAATAAAAACTTTTTTAATATGTAATTATATATGGCATTAATTAACAAGTGACCAATATTATGTGCCAGTCAAATCTATTCTATACATATTATAAAAATGTAAATACATTTTTACACATTTTATATTTTTTTTATATTTTATAATAAAAGTGATTGAGGGGTACTAAAAATAAGTAATTAAATACATTTCTACCATTTTTTAAATTTTCTGTCTGTCTGTCTGTCTGTTTGTTTGTTAACGTATCACGTATAAAGTACTAATTTATATCATAAGAATTGTTAAGGAAATTATAAAGTGTATCTTCAGTTTACATTTAGTCTCTATTTCATTAAAATCGGTTCATTCCATCAAAAGTTATGATAAATATTCTGAAGTATGGGTAGGGAAGTATAAAGATCGACGAATTTATAGTTGTATCGGACTAATATTAAGCTAAGCTTATGCTAAGGCTCAGACAGTCAAATATTTAATGGAAAATTTATGTTATTTATTTTACTGTATAAAATTTAAAAAAATAATATTTAAAAATCGAAACAGTCCAAATTATATTTCATAAATGAGTTATTATTACATGAAATAGAAAACGGGCGTATGAGAACGGGAACGGATGAGAAGAGTGCAAAATAAAAAAAGTAAAATAAAAAAGAAGAATTTAATAAATTCGAAATGAGTTTGAAATTACGTTAATAGAAAATAGATTAATGCTATTTAAAACCAGAAGACAGCTTAAAACTACCTATTTATTGTTATAAATATTTAGAGTTATATAAAAACAACATGAGCATTTGGATAATATACTGAATTTTACGTAGGTAAGTCGTCGATTTCATTGACTTGGGCTTTGCTAAGCGCGCGCTCAGCATCAGCACGCCTTCGAAGTTATCTCTATAAATATCGACATTGTCTTAACTCGAAAGTAAAGTCTAAGCAAAGTCAGAGTACGGTCTAAAAATCTCAAGCCTAAGAATCAGTTAAAGCGTAAATCATAAAATCTGCCCAAACAAAGTAACGACAAACGAACGAAGTAACTCACTAATAACATTGTAATAATATTTTATGCGTATTTGGAGACAAGAAAAATATTGCTTTATTTTAAAATAAAAATGACTCGGTTTTAACTTCCACATTAAAAACTTTTCCATGCATACAAAAGCAAACGGAAGTCTAAAAAGAATATCCATGACAAAATCACGACTCAAAAATGAACCACCGATACGAATGAACCAAAGCCAAGCAACGGCAAAACGAACTAAATTAAATTAAATGATGTTTATTTACAAGTTTCAAGCATACTAATACTTATTACAAAACTAAATGCTTAAGATGACCAACATTCGCTAAAATGCCTGAACGGACGATTAATAATTTGGTAGACTTAATAAAAGAATGGTACCTAGGATATCTTATTTGTCCCACTTTTTGACAAATAGCATTTTGATTTCCGGCACGTACCTTACCTTACTTAGAATAAATCCATGCGAGCGAAACCGTAAACAAAAGCTAGGTAGTTGTTAATATTTTTTTGTATCAAATAATAGAGCTACGAGTGCTACGAGTTTAATTGGATATCAACAAAGCTTTAAGATGAGCTTTAAAAAGCGCAACTACATCTTAAATATCCCCTGCATTGATTTTATAATAAATTCTTAACCTTTTTTTTTATAAAAATACTAGCAATGCTATTCACATTACTAATATTCCCTGCAACCACTCCTGGTAAGTGTTAGGAGTGTTTCACGGCATTAATCGAATGGTGGATTCGAACCCACGACCTTTTGAGTTCGCGGTCCGCACCCTGCCAATAGGCTACTCGCTTTAATTTGTTTTTATTAACTCTCGCTAATGCTATTGCTAATGCTATTATTAATTAACTCGCCTGTATCGTCATCGTAGTCTTCGTAATAGCTTTAGTTGCATATTTATATTGCTTATTTATATAGTACTATTTCCCTAGTAATCTGTAATCTTACGTCTATAAATCTGTAGCATTATTTATTTATGCTTTCAATTGCATGGAGGATTTACCTTTTACTTAACTTGCTCTCATATTTACTGTATCTTTTTGTTTTGTGTATATACAATAAAACTATACGCAGTCATTCGTTAATTCGTCGTCAGCTTTTTAGACTACAATAGTGGACAGAACTTTTTCAAATGCGATACATGTCTTGAAAGTGTTAACTATACTCATCACGCTTCTCCTGCCCTGGTTGATGAAAGTAGAATCGAGTCTCTCAAACAGGTTATGCTGCTCCTCATTTCCAGTACTGAGATTTCAGAATGCACCTCGTGCAGGTGTTATTATATTTATTATTATTTTATTGTCAAACTTCATGAAAATATTTACAACGGTTTAATCCCTTAAGGCATTCTCTCTCAATAAACTCTAGGTATAGTGAGATATCGCGATAGGTTCATTATAAATAACTTTACCGTTATTTTTTATGCTACTAATATCACATAATAATTACTTAATGTAAAGAAATCCCCAACATCCTTTTGGCATTGAAAGTAGATCAAGGTAAATCACCAATTGTCAATTTTTCATTGCTTTGCTTGCGTTTTTAAAATTAATACTTAGAAGAATTACTTAAGAGAAAGTTAATATAACGAGATGGGTTAATGTACCTTACATTAACCCATCTCGTTATATTAACTTTCTCGGTAATTTACAATCAAAAAAGTTGTGATAAAAATTATAAATGCTTTCATAGAAGCTTTAGACATTTCCTCCAACGTATTAGGTCCCCACCAGTTCCAAGTTTTTTTACTTTCCCGATTTGCTTCAAATGGATTAATACAGTTTTATCACTTACCCCGAAGCTTGCAGCTATCTCTGAAGTGCTTTGTGCAAGATCCGCTTCCACAATAGCCTTTAATTCTTCATTTTCCACTTTGGTCTCCGGCCGTCCACGGGGTTGGTTCTGAAGGTCGAATTTTCCAGAACGAAAACGTTGAAACCAAAACCGTACCGTGCTTTCTTTTGCGACACCAGCGCTGTACACATCATTAATCCTTCGCGCTGTTTCTGCAGCACGGGTGCCACGCTAGAACTTGTACTCGTAAATCTACCGATATTTCATGTTTTCCATTGTGCGGTAATAAGCGATGCCAAAGAAAAAAATAATGAGGAAAAAACAAATGAATGAATGTTTTCAAAACTCAAATGTAAATGAATTTATAAATTTGAATTAGGAATTCTTAACCAAAGAGATGTTTCAGATCAAAGTGGTCAGTACGACAAAACGCTAATTTCATGTAGAAAGCAGACATTCACAAACCGTTGTACAATTTCTGCTGCGTTACTGTTAGGGAAAGCAATACGTTATGTTTTAATAGCGCAATGTTATTTTGTCATATATCACCGTGTGTTATTGATGCATTCAATAACATTGTCACGTCAATAGATATGACTGAAAACATGATTGAAAACCTGAGTTGGTAACCCGAGTAATTTTTTCACTCCATTTATCCACATGCTTTCAAAAGCAGATTTAATTATTACAGTGAAGTGTTTTTTACTAACTACTAAGTCAATAAAAAATCCCTCGGGGACTTTATTACAAATTTATATTTATTAAAATAAATAATCTTTGTGACTTTCCTTGGGGAAAGCCTAATATATGATAAAGGTTAAAAGAGCTGCAATGATGATTATAAATATATAAGGAATAAGGGTGACTAACCAGCACTTAGTTACCTGTGGCCGACACACACTCTACATCTATCCTCAATTAAGATATCAATAGACGGCTTCATTACAAGTAAAAAGGTCGATGGTTCTCAAAAAATTACTAAAAAGTTCAAGAAATTATTTAAAAAGTCACTAAGCCTTTTATTTTCTACTATATAAAACGATAAAAGTGAGAATAGTGTAAACAATTCATAGTCAATTTTAATTTTAATTCCAATCTACCCTGTTTCTGTGTGTTTACCTTACAATATTACTACAGTACGCGGACAAACGGAGTTCGTTCCCGATCGGCATCTATAAAATTGAAATTGGAATATTAAATGATGATTTTTACTTGTTCGGTGGTGAAGAAAAGTAGGATGAAGAAACCAGCAAGCCTGAGAATATTTTAAACAGAATTACGAGTGCAACCTTAAAAACTAACAAAACAAATTACGAAAGCAACTCGTATATAATATTTTAAAAGTCCGTATACGAGTATGCGCCCTGAAGTAGTCTGTCGTACAATATTCGCCATTAAAATAACAACTTTTTTACAATTACAATGATAAAGTTGACGTGTACTACATAATGTCGGAGCCACAGACAGAGAAAATACATTTTTTGTGCATTTAGCTCACACCCTACCCAACTCAGTTTTATGCCTATAGTAACTTCACACATTAAACATACTTCAATTCTGATTCGTTTATCCAATTATAAATCCTACGCGACTTGCTTTACGTAACGTAATCAAGCTTTGCAAAATAAATTTATGCATCATGGATTTTGAAAGGACACCTTTTAACTGATTTAAAACACAGGCAAATTGCAGGCTTTGAAAATAAAAATTTACAGTTGCGTTTAAGCGAAAAAAAAACGGAAACTGTACATTTTCAGAGTGCGGGGAACACTGGGGAACTCTGGTACCGAATTACAGCATAGTTAATTCTATTTAGTACGTAAAGTGCTTTAATAGTTGTAGCTAAAATACCGCGCTACTGAATTGTAAATTGCACAACATAATTAAGAATACTTGCTTAAAAACCCCTTAATAAATATTGTTTATTGAGAAGAAAACAATATTTACCATTTAAAAAAAAATTGTAATTTTAAATTTAATTGAAATTTTTTATTTAACAATTTTAGTTTTATTTTAAAGCTTACGGTAAAATTTTTAATGAAGTTTTTTAAATGACATTTAAATATTTACAGCTAAAGGTCACATTAAAGTAATTTAATGGTTCTATACCTCGAGATTTATACTCGAGATATTTATGGAAGAGGCGAAACAGTTCAATCTTTAATTGAAATGTACCATTTTTTGCACTAATAAAGTTTGAGAAAAACTATAGTCCACATTAAAAAAGGAAGTATAAAAAATTTGACAGCCGTGGGGCACTGACTTTACTTGAGTTGCAGCTCTGAGTGAGAGTCGCGGATTCGAATTCCGCACGGAACAAATATTTATACCGAAAAAAAAATAAACAAAATTTCATAAAAAATCTTTTATTTCTAAAACTATTTATAAACAATTAAAAGTAAAAATATGTAGGTACTGTGTGTGATACATTTATCGGCATTAATCTTGTGATTTTTTACCACGTTTTTATTAAGACACTTTCTTGTTTGTCTGTCTGTCTGTCGTTCCGGGTGGAATTTAGTAATTTACTTTAAACTAACATACCGATAAATTGAAATAAGTTGAAATTTTGAATATAGCTCAAATTCGGATGACGATACAAGAATATGATAAAAAAACTTGGCATAATTGAATGTCTGAATACAAAATTTAAAAAAATCTCCTGTTTAAACTATTTATTACTGTATAAATAATGTTTAGACTCTTTATTCAACATAGACATAATATACATCATAATATTTCTTGTTCCATTGTGATATTAAAAAATATATTGTTTAGAGCTTTTTGTAACATGATTTATTATTAATTTTGCCGTGTAGTGGGAATCCATACCATCCTGTGGGTGTCGTAATAGGCTGTAGCCTTCTGTAGAAGGAAACTCAAACAAAAGATGGGTAGCACTTCTGTAGAAGGAAACTCAAACAAAAGATGGGTAGCATGTCATAATAACTTAAAAATATAAAAATAACTGTGGTTGCCTACCAGATAGCCAAATATGGCAAATATGCCAAAAGTGCCTTCTATGAGGCCATGTGTTCAGCAGTGGACTTTTGATAGGCTGTAATGAATGAAGTAGGTAATAACGTCTTAAACATATAGTAAAAACTTTAAGCTAACATCAGGCTTAACATTCAGGGTAATCCCACAAAGTGTCAGTGTGTGTTCATTATAGTTGGTAGTCCCCGTTGTTAACTACAATTACCTTAAACTCGTTGTCTTCCTCAGTCTCCAATAACTCTACTGTCAGTCAGCAAAAAGTTACAAGTTTGTGTTATTTGTATCGCCTCAAGAATTTTCTTCCATCAGGAACAAAGAAAATGCTAATACAAACATTAGTGTTGCTTATAATTGATTGCGCAGACGTCTGTTATTCTGACGCCTCTCAAGAACATAAACAAACAGGATCGTCTTCTCAATAACTGCATACGGCTTATTTTTGGTTTGCACAAACATGATTACATTTCCTTTTTTTGTTCTCAGCTTAAATAGTTATCTCTCTTCTATTGTAGGTTTTTCAGAACTCTTTGTACGCTGTTCTCTGTCTTACACAATTCATTTTTCTATGAATGACATATTAGAGTGTTATCTTCGCCCTACGGAGAATTCTACACTTATCATCCCCTTTTGTAATCCGGTTTAAAAAATATAAAATGGGGTCCAGTTCTATACGTTTACCATATGAAACAACAACATTAGGCTTCATATTACGTCAGTTTTTTCTGAGATCGCAATACTTCCTCTGGCACGCCTGCCCAAGGGGCTGAACTACGTATATATCAATATGAGATTGAAACCAGACCTAAAATCTAATGGACATTCATTTTCAAAGTATGTATTAAATCCACCCCCAGCAATGACCACTTATGTCGTTATTAAGTAAAGAATTATTTTTAAATTAGTAATATTGAAGTAATAGAAACAGAAACAGAAACTTTTTGTTCAATATAGATTATAAAGAATACTTATTGAAAGTCGCCCTTTTTTAATTCGAAAAAAAAAACTTCTGTCGTAGGAAGGACCAGCATGAAACCCAGCGGGACTTTTTTTTTAAATAACAGCTTACAATTGTGTAATCACAATTAACCACACAAAACAAATTAGAAATAGCTTGGTAGTGATCACCTCATTCCCAAGGGTTATTATCCTCCATAAATTCCTTAATGTTATAATAACCCTTTTTATACAAACTTTGTTTAATAAAGTTTTTGAACTTTGAGCAGGTTAAATTTTGTATATTTTCTGGGATTTTGTTGTAAAAGCGTATACATCGTACCAAGAATGGATTACTGACTCGGTGGAGTCGAGCAACTGGTACTACTAGCTTGTGTCTGTTCCTAGTATTTACAGAATGAATATCACTTATTTTTGTATAACTACCATTATTTTTGTGTACGTACATTACATTTTCATAAATGTATTGAGAGGCCAAAGTTAAAATATTAATTTCCTTACATTTTTCTCGGAGTGACTCTTTAGATTTTAAATCATAGATTGCTCTTATGGCCCTCTTCTGTAAAACAAATATAATTTCAGTGTCAGTTGCGTGTCCCCATAGCAAAATACCATACGACATTATGCTATGGAAGTAGCTAAAGTAAACAAGTCTAGCTGTTTCCACACTGGTAAGATTTCTAATCTTTTTTACAACATATGCTGCAGAACTAAGTCTGCTTGCTAATTTTGATGTATGGGGGCTCCATTGAAGCTTCGCGTCTAGTGTTATTCCAAAAAAAAATGGTGATATCGACAAGACTCAGTTCCCCCCCGTTTAAAATTACATTAGTATTTAATTGCTTAACATTTGGAGCCATGAATTTCATACATATGGTTTTAGTGCCGTTTAAATGCAAGTTATTAACATTAAATCAATTTACTAATTTAGATATAGCATTATTTATTTCGTCATATTTTAATAATTGTCGTTGTAATTTGAACATTAAGGAAGTGTCATCAGCAAATAATACTATAGTATTATAGTATAGTATACTGGAAGAGCTCATACTATTAATGACAACTTTTTGCGTTCTGTTACTTAAATATGAAACAATTAATTTAAGAGCATTACTTCTTGCACCATAGTGTTGCAGTTTCCAGATTAATGTTTCATGGTGAACACAATCGAAGGATTTGGATAGGTCACAAAATATACCCAAAGCATCCTGTGAAATCTCCCATGCATTGAAAATATATTTAATCAGCTTAACACCACCATCAGTTGTCGAGCGACCCCTTGTGAAACCGAATTAATTTTTATGAAGTAAACTATTTACATTAAAAAAAATTATATTGGATCAAGAATATTTTTTTCTAAAATCTTACAAGTGTTGGCAGTACAGAAATTGGTCTAAAATTGGCGGGGTCTAATGTACTACCAGATTTAAATAAAGTGATTACTTTACTATGCTTCATTAAATCAGGAAACATACCATATTCGATACTAGTATTAAAAATAATATCTAGATAAGGCGCGATTATATCTATTATAGACGCAATATTTTTAACGGAAATCCCCCACCGATCTGCAGTTTTCTCCATATCAATAGTTTTAAAATATTTTAAAATATCTTTTGATGATATTTTAGGAAATGTAAAATTCTTTGTGATTTAAAAAATGAGAAAAGAAATACAATATTTATTTTGTGGTCGAGACATGCTGGAATTAAATGAGCCTGATAAATAGGTAAAAACTTGGCATTCAAATGTATCTAATATAAATTAAAGATTATTTTACTTGCATCACACTAGTTTTGTTTCACGTCAATATATGTAGTAATACTAGGCCTGTCTCATTCCGCGCTTACCTTTTTTTTACCAACTAATTCAAAGGATTCAATTTGTTTTCTCACAACACCTAACCCTACAGTAGGAGCGGCCTTAACAAAGGCGCGTTGCGGGCTAAGTGATACAGACTTTCGCACGCATACGTAAGGTGCATTATGATATAATACGCGCCGCAATAACTTTTTGCACGATTTAATTATGGACCTTTACACGCCGATGGCAGTGTAACACCAGATGTGAAATCTAATTTCGATATGAGTACCTAGTGTGTAGTAATACCTACATAATATTATAAAATATGCTAACATTGAAATGATTCCCACAACAGAATGCCGTAGTTTTTGGTCCAATATAATCCACATGTTTAGTATGGGACCATAAAAACAGTTTATTAGGTGGCTTTTGGTCGTATTGTAACACTCGGGGACGACACAATACTTATACGACACAGAATGCCAGCGTAAAATAGCAGCTTAACACTTCTGTGTTTCGTATGGTGAGTGTAGAGAATCGGAGCCCCATTTTACTGGAAAAGAGGCATTCCATCTTAGTCCTCACGGGTGACAACGCATCTGTATTTTGATTCGCAAATGAGGATAGATGTAGATGTCTATGGGTCACAGCAACAGCTTACCATCAGGTGGACTGTATGCTCGTTTGCCACCATATCCTATGAAAAAAAAATTGTAACAAATACTAATCACAGCGGTGAGTAACACGCTCGACATTGCGAGCGAAATAAGTTACCTTATAGTACGTTCCCTTATGCTACTGTTTCGTATAGTGAGTGTAGAGAGTGATAGATCCTTTTTTCTGCAAACAAGGCATTCCATCTTTGTAGTCCTCAGGGGTCTGAATTTCGATTCTTAATCATAGATATAGATATAGATGTCTATAGGTTACAGCATCTACTTACCACCGGGTGGACTGTTTGTGTTTCCTATTCTATAAAAAATCGATTCTAGGCTCCACTTCTTAAAAGGCACATTCATACAAAGAATAATGCATTAAATATAAGTATAATGACAAGATCTTTTACTGAATACTTTATGGTTTTATAGTCTATACTGTCTACATTAACTTATCTACCATAGATGAAAGTATAAAATAAAGTTGACGTGTGCTCAAAATGCTTACCAGATTTTCTACCGATACATATCCGGCCAACAAATTTATTGTTCGCTTCGGAGCACGTGCGGCGTGCACGTCGGGGCGTGCGCGTCATTGGCCCCGACCCAACTCATACTCGATCAATCAACTGTATTTGTGATTAACTTCAAAATACTTGACATATTACAGCTGTTGTTTGAATTTGACGCATAAAATACACACATACTAAAATATTTAAATACGTCACCATCACCATCACCATCATCATTACAACCCTTCACAATCCCACTGCTGAACATCCCTAAGGATTTCCACAAACCACGGTCCTGAGCCACCTGCATCCATCGACTTCCTGCAAGTCTTACCTCTCTACAATTGGATGGATTTCGTATAGGATACTGTACAAACACTTCAGCACTTCGATATACCGACAGTCAACTTGGCACCACTGAAGTGATTGCAGCACCTCCCAAATTTCGACGGAATGAAAGGCTTTCTCATAGTGCACATGCTCAAGACAATATTGTACGCTTCGATCGGCACCGGGCTTAAAATACATCTATACAAATAAATAAAATTGAAGTGTCTGATTGTAATGTAAAAATTACAGCTTTTTACTTAATGCAGATGAAAGCATATACGTTGCTAATAACAAAAATACAATTTTTCAAGTTTTTGTCTGTCTGTCTGTCCGTCTGTTTGTCCGTCTGTCTGTCTGTTTGTTCCGGCTAATCTCCGAAACGGCTGGACCGATTTTGACGGGATTTCCACTGGCAGATAGCTGATGTCACAAGGAGTAACTTAGGCTACTTTTATCTTAGAAAAAGAATTAGGGTTCCGCGCGAAAAAAATTTAAAACCCCAAATAACACGCAGGCGAAGTCGCGGGGAACAGCTAGTAAAATTATAAAATAGTTCTGAAATGTTAAGAACGTCAATATAATTCCGCCACAAATACAAGCATACAATTTGGCAGCACACTGAGTGGTGAAGACTGATTGTGTGGTCGAATTAACATGTAATTAAGCTATTTTAGGCAAAACTGGCCGTCGCAGGTTTTACAATTTTCGATATAATAAACATAAATTCTTAGAAAACAAACTCACTAGTGCAGTGAGTATACATATAATATTATATTAACTTTTATCTGTTAATGATGTATTTTGTTAACCAACGTTGTACTTATGTAACAAAGAGCAACATACAAATCTGATATACTAGTCGCCGGTTTCGTGTTACCTCTTATGTTTAATTGGATAGTCTCTTTGAACTTTGCTTTGTGCTTGTTCTGTACTTAAAAATTACAACACGCGTATTAAATTTCACCATAAAACGAGTTACATTTTTTACTGAGTTTACCGTCAATAGGTTAAGCTTAGAGGAATTTTGTAGCTATAATTAAAACACAGAGTTCCATCAAATTTCATCACACATAATATAAAGTTCCCCCAAAGTCTGTCTACATGGTGCTCAACCGCCTGCTTCCATCAACTTCCTGGATGTATTACAGTTATACTTATTGTCATCCTAGAAGAGTAAAGGGGAATGCTTTACAGTCTGTAAATATAGAACTCTTATCTTACCTTCCAAATCGGATCACAGCAGAAGATGCATTGCTGCTTTTCGACAGAAGTCGATAAGAGGCTGGTATCAACATAGACAGGCACCTATGCATAAAAAGATCGTTACCACTGTAAGCGGCTTATTTTTCGTCTCTGAAATATAAACTTGCGAATGTTTTGTTAATCATTATCCAAACTAAACCTATAATATTCCAAGAGGTACTCAGATAAATGTTCGCATTAATATAGGGGCTAATGGTTACGTAGTAACATTATTTAGTCTGTACTAATGGCATGACCAAATAACAATGTTTCCTTCCGTTTTCCGTCCCTACATTTCCGATTGTAGTTAGTGACGAAAAATACAGGTTTCCGCAAACATGGATAACTCGCACAAATTTTCCATACGGGCAAATTAATAATATAAGATATGTCTTACTATCATATTCAAATAGACATTTACATAACATAATATTAAATCTAATACTATATAATTAATAGTAAAAAAAAAATTATTAATTTAATTGTGACCATTCAATTAATTACACTTTTATTGAAAGTAAGACACAAGCGTTTTGTTAAAACGGCAACCTTACTAGCATACGATCAGCCCTGCTGATCGAGAATGAGGCACAGGCAACTAACTGGTGGTGGGAAATCTATCCAAGAATGCGTGACACTAATTTCTTAGGCTAGTGAGCGTTACCATAGTGTTCTACGCCCTCCAAGCCTTCTGTCCAGCATGGTGAATATCGGCAAATCTTTCAAGTAATACTTCTCTGGCGCATTTCCTATGTCCAGTAAGAAAAGCTGCAAGTCAAGTCATGCATTTTTGGCTAATAAAATTTTGCTTAGTAAAACCAGCCACCCTAAGGTCATCATTCATCATTACAGCCCTTCACAAGTCCACTGCTGAACATAGGCCTCCCCCAAAGAATGCCACAAAGCACGGTCCTGAGCCACCTGCATCCATCGACTTCCTGCATGTCTTACCAGGTCGTCACTCCATCTCGTGGGGGGACGCCCCACACTTCGCCTACCGGTACGAGGCTGCCACTCGAGAACCTTTCTTCCCCATCGGTTGTCGGTTCTTCGAGCTATATGGCCGGCCCACTGCCACTTCAGCTTACTAATTCGTCGGGCTATGTCGGTTATTCTGGTTCTACTGCGGATATCCTCATTCCTAAGTTTATCACGCAGAGAAACTCCGAGCATAGCCCTCTCCATAGCTCGCTGAGCGACCTTGAGCTTCCTCATACGGCCAGCAGTGAAGGACCACGTCTCAGTTCCGTAAGTCATCACTGGCAACACGCACTGGTTGTACAATTTCGTTTTAAGGTTTTGAGGTATGTCTGACGAGAAGATGTGTCGTAGCTTCCCGAACGCTGCCCAGCCGAGTTGAATCCGTCGATTGACCTCTCGGTCGAAGTTGGACTTACCTAGTCGGACTATTTGTCCCAGGTAAACATACTCGTCAACAACTTCGAGCTTAGTGCTCCCAACAACTACCGGCATAGGTGTGACATGGACATTAAACATAATCTTTGTTTTGTCCATGTTCATCTTAAGACCTATCCGTTGGGAAACACTATTGAGGTCATTGAGCATAGTGCTTAGGCCCTCCAGCGATTCTGCCATAAGGACTATATCGTCGGCAAATCGAAGGTGAGTGATGTACTCGCCATTGATGTTGATACCGTACCCTTTCCAGTCCAGAAGCTTGAAAACGTCTTCCAATGCAGCGGTGAAGAGTTTCGGGGATATGACATCACCCTGTCTTACACCTCTCTGCAATTGGATAGGTTTCGTACTCTGGTTCTGTACTCGGATAGCCATCGTAGCCCTACTGTACAAGCACTTCAACACTTCGATATACCGACAGTCAACTTGGCACCGCTGAAGGGACTGCAGCACCGCCCAAATTTCGACGGAATCAAAGGCTTTCTCATAGTCCACATACGCCAGACATAGTGGCAAATTGTACTCTTCGGACTTCTGTACAACTTGCCGAAGGGTATGTATGTGGTCTATGGTGCTAAAGCCCTTTCGGAAACCGGCTTGTTCGGGAGGCTGGAAGTCGTCAAGTCTGCGCGCGAGACGATTCGTAATGACTCTCGAAAACAGCACGTAGACGCGGCTCAGAAGGGAAATCGGTCTGTAGTTCTTCAAGAGAGCGTTGTCACCTTTCTTGAAGAACAAGACCACCGCACTTCTGCTCCACGCCTCCGGTGTAATGCCACCATGGAGGACGGAATTAAAGAGCTTCTGAAGGACTTCAAGTACCGGTCTTCCACCCGCTTTCAGAAGCTCCGCTGTAATTCCATCCAAATATATTCTTTATTATAAGTGAAATAAGGTAGTAACATCTCAGGGTGGATTTTTAGGGCAGAAAATTGGAATAACATGCATTTTTAAGGGCCTATGCCCAGTAAGTAAAAAGTATAGTTGTAGCTATATACGTCCCACTGCTGGAACCAGGAAACCTTTCATTTGTGAGAGGGTTTTAGGGCAAGATAATAATATCAGAGCGTGTTGGCGGTCTTGACATATCTTCGATATATTTCTCCTCAGACATGTCTGAGCACGTGGTAAATCAGCTCTAAAAATTACAATACATAATTTCATTACAATAGAATTACAACTACAGTTGAAGACGAAGACGAAGTACATCTGCTTATGAGACTTATGAAGCTGCTGTATGGTAGTGATGGGTATCGAAAGAGTCAACTTAGTGAAATTACCATAAGATATTGTTTTAGAATAGATTAGACTTCAGTTTTTCCTAAAGATGTCGGGTCTCGGATTTGTGAGACCGATATGCAAATTTTCTTACTTTTAAAAGAGTATATATTCATCTGATGACATCATTATAATATTATACATAATTAACAGAACCTCTTACATACTAAATTACCTAATCACATAGGGTTAAGAGTAGCTTATTGTTTAATTTTATTTTCTTGCAGTATTCTCTTCGCGGATATCGTGGGCTTCACGGTGCTCGCATCGCAGTGCAGTGCGCAGGAACTGGTGCGCCTTCTCAATGAGCTTTTTGGACGTTTCGACCAGCTTGCCAACGTATGCATATTTTGATTATTTAACGCTAAGCTTTGCATCAGCAAATTTTCGAATTTTAACATTTTCACTGTCCGATTTTCAGACACAATAGCAATGACCTATATGTAGTACACGGGACAGGGGAAGGGTTAAGGCAAAATTATTTAGAAAAATTTAGATACTAAGGAACTTCGAAAATTATTTTTTCATTGTATTTATGTCCTTTATCCAATCCACCTATAAGCTATCAGAAAACATCATAGATGTTTGAAACTTTGAAACAGTTTGGAAAGACTTCACTGATCATGACTGATACAAGAACAATAGACAACAACGAACAGTTTGATGAATAGTTTATTAGATTTACATAGGTAATATTTGAAATACAGGCGAAATATTTCGGATTTTATAGGTATTTAAGAGTTTCTTAAAAATTTTGAAACATCACGTCTGTACGATGGAGAAGTATACTAATTTACACATTTCATTATAGGGAGTCTCAAGAATTGTCTAGAAAAAAACTGATAAATCTACCTTAGTAATTTCTCCTCTCAATTTGGCCTACGTCGAACTAAGGACCGTTCTTTATCCGCTCTTAAAAGTTCAGTGCTGGACATGGGCCTGTCCCATTGTAGAAAGGTTTTGTTTAAAACGAAACGTTGGCGCTTGCTAAGTGTGATGTATTGTCGACGTAGTACCACACGTCTCATCTTTGACGCTACTTTCCGTCGCCAGTTTGAATATTTTAAGCCTGACGTAATAATTATACCGCCATCTACCGGAAGTCATAAGTTCTTTCACTCTTACGACAGCCATTGGACGAAATGTGGTGTTCACACACAAGAGTGGTAATAAAGGCTATTTTTTCTTAATCATAGCGCCTGTTTTAGCTACTATTTTTCAACATGCCTTTCTACGTTTTTCTTTTTAAATAGAATAAGGGTGACAAGTGACCACACTGATGGTGATGGATTCTGTGGCGTATAGACATCTACACTTATTCTCATTTAATAATCAAAATGCAGATACGTTATCACCGCTGAAGACTGAGATGGAATGCCTCGTTTCCAGTAAAAAGGGTCTCCGGCTCTCTACATCTACCATACGAAACACATTAGCATTGAGCTGCTATTTTACGCTGGTATTCTGTGAGAGCGTTGTCCTACCCCGGTCGAGCCGACCCATTCATGCTAAAACTGTAATATAGCTGCAGCGTGGCTGACCACGTATAAATTTCATTTCATATATAATCATAAAAATATTATCTAGTGTAAGATGCAGTTCAGTTTTGTAACAATATGTTTTGTGGTTAGGACAATCACTGCCTCCGCATCAAGATCCTAGGCGACTGCTACTACTGCGTGTCCGGGCTGCCCGAACCGCGCTCAGACCACGCGCGCTGCACCGTCGAAATGGGGCTCGACATGATCGACGCTATTGCGTGAGTAAAGCCTTATTGACTTTAGTATAGTTTTGAGTATCGTGTTCTTTGAATAGTATTGCATTTTATTTGGAATTATCATATGAATTTAAAAAAATATCTCCCAACCCAAACAGTAACTTTAAAATTTGTAGAAGATAGTCTCCATCCATTTCGCGAATGTGCCCGCCACTGCAACAATAAGTTGTGTGGTCAAATGCATAACTGTATGAACTATAAATGTAAAATTAGTTAAATGGATAAAATCTGATCCGCGAACAATGCGATGCTCTGTAGCCGACTGGTGACGAAATATCCATAATGCCAAACCCAAATCATACAGATCGGTTTTGGAGAACAGCATTACCTGATATGTACCCTGATATGTCCTTTCTTAAATAATTATTAATGATTATTAGGAATAAAACCTCATTTTCATTCTGAAGTTTCTGTGTGTAGTCTTATAATCATATTAATAGTGTTATAATTAAGGCAACACTAGAACACTTATCCATATTTACTGATATTATAAATGCGATAGTAACGGAACCGATTTTGATGAAATTTTGTAGGACGAAAACTTGACTCTTAGAAAAAGACAGGCTTCTATTAAAATCATGGTGGATTTAAAAGGAGCCTATTTGCTAAGGGGTTAAAATAGGGTGTGAGGGTTTCTATGCGAGTTTTACTATTATTTAAGTTGGAAATGTAAATACTTGTGTATAGGCTCCTGAAAAAAATAACAAATAATGATCGCAGGGGTAAAAAATAGGAGATGTTCATTTCTATTGGTCCCATACGATGGTTCAGTAGTTTTTGAAGATAGATATTCGAAAATTAATAGTTAATACTATTACACTAATAGATTCTTTATCATTTTATATAATCAACAATACCTAAAGATAGCAGCACAATGGCAGTCCTTGATTGTACACTCTACCTCACACGTCCGATTGGTGATAACAGCTTTTTTGTTACAAGCCGAATTTCACCTGCGCAAATAATACCTAGTAATCTATTATCAGAAATTAAAAAACAAAGCAGAAACAAATATAAAACTTAAACCATCATTGTTAGGTTAATTACCGTTAAATGGAACAATAATTGGCGATTTTTTTAATTACCATATAACTACATAACTATTTAAGGCGGTGCACTATACGTGCGGCGTCAGATTATTAACGCACTACTACATATCATCCCGTGGTATGTGACAGAAGGAAACCGAAGCGGGTGGTGGGTAGTGTGGGCAGCATTTTTCTGATAAGAACGCGATAATCTTTAAAGAAACACATCGTTTGCCGACTTACTTGGCTAAGTAGGAAGTCTGTGTTGAGCAGTGGACTGTGGACGGGCTGTAATTAATGGATCAGGTAGTGAAATACATTTTCAAAAAATAAAAATATTTAACACTAGTTTTTTATCAACATCATCATCACCCTCATTACTGACTTTACAAGTCCACTGCTAAAGATAGGCCTCCACCAAGGATTGTCACAAAACACGGTCCTGAGTCACTTGCATTCATTGACTTGTTGCATCTCTCATCAGGTCGTCACTCCATCTAATGTTTTATGCAAAAGCATTTTTTATTGTCACTCACAAGTTCACTGCTCAACATAGGCCTCCCCCAAAGAGTTCCACAAAGCACGGTCCTTCAACTTTACTTCCCCATCGTTTGTCGGTTCTTTAAGCTATATGGCCGGCCCATTCCCATTTCTACTTACTAATCCGTTGGGCTATGTCGGTTACTCTGGTTCTACTGCGGATATCCTCATTTCTAAATTTATCACGCAGTGAAACCCCGAGAATAGCCCTTTCCATAGCTGGCTGAGTGACCTTGAGCTTCTTCTTACGGCCAGCAGTGAAGGACCACGTTTCAGATCCATAAATCATCACTGGCAACACCCACTGGTTGTACAATCTCGTTTTCATGTTTTGAGGTATACCTGATGAGAAGAGGTGTCATAAATTGTAACAGTGTCACTATAAATCTAAAAACGACATATTAAGAGCAACAAAGTAAAAACATAATATACATTACGTTCCATGTCGCGAACGTGCGGTCGCATGCGGGACGTGCAACAGAGCGTGTCGCGATACGAGCTTATCAGCATGTTGGTATTGGCAGCGAAGGAGCCCTGCGCTAATTTCACTGTCACGGCTGTGGGCGAGCCCGATATGATTGCTTATTCTACTACGTTTTATGAATTACTAGCGATCCGCCCCGACTTCGCACGGGTGATTTCTGGATCTGAACAACAGTGCCACCTGTTGGATCCAAGTGTGAATCTAAATCACTCAGGAACCCACTCAACACACACAAAAAATTCATCAAAATTAGTGGAGCAATTTTCGAGTTTTATCGAGACTAACAGACCTGACCTTGATCTTTATATACTCATATATAGACTTTATGCAGAAGTATGGGTGACAAAATAACAGCACTGTCCGCCGGATGGAATGTCCCATACATTTATTCTCGATTAAGAACTCAGACAAACAAAGAAAGAACAAGCACTGTATCACAGAACACAATTACTCTCTAAACTGTATACATTTCAAGTGACACAAAAACCATGGATATCCATTCCAATTTATTGTAAGACACGCACTCGTATGCATACACATAAGCATCTAAAACCATTTGCATCCAACAACATACTTGAGTCCAGCAGTGACTTTTTACCCGACTACCAAGGTATTTTTTTTTGTATATACACATAGGTATATTTATTTGTTTGTAAATTTTTATTAAATATTAAATAATTTTTCATCAAATAATCCTCCTTTGCATTCTATGACTTTTTTCACAAGTCTCGGCATACGGGCAATCAATTTGTTGATAGTGTCTTGTGATATATTGCCCCAACTTTCGGACACTTTGCTCCACAATTACGGACGTTCATATCAAGCTCTTCCCACAAAAGTTCAATGAGATTGAGATCCGGGCTCTGAGGAGGCCAAACCATGTTTTTAACATCCCTTGTGTCTCTTTCTCTTCCAAATATCCTGTTCATAATTTTGAGCTATGCTTAGGATCATTGTCCTGTTGGAAAATGAATTTTGTTCTAAAATTTTTTTGTAATCTTCCTTTTTCATAATTCCGCCAATTTTGATCAAATCGCCAGTCTTAGCTAGAAAAGCAACCCCAGACCATAATTGAGCCACCACCATTCTTGATTGTTGGGACTACACAGTCTGACATCATCTTTTCTTGGTCACTGAGTCGAACGTAAATTCTTCGTTTTGAACCGAATAGTTCAAACTTGGATTCATCGGTCAAAATCATCAAAATAAAGGAAATTAAAAGGGAATTACAATTATATATATATATATATATAATTTAACTAGGAATAATAAAATGGTTTAAAAAGTTTTTAAATTAGTTATATGACATTTAGTTCATAAGTATGTCGCGACATTAAAAACTCTAAAATAAAATAAATAATTTAAAAACTCAAAAACGAAAATATAAAAAAGCAAAAAAAAAAAACAATTTAAAAGTAATGCACTAAAAAGACCGAAACAAGATTGAGAATAGAAAACAAAATTAAAATAAACTATATACGTAAACTCTACTTCGGTTTAACAGACTACATTATGAGCTAAAGGCCTAAGTTTCGTTTTCGCAGGCGGGGTTTTTGATTTGTTAAATTATTAAGACGTGAGCGTGAGTGCATATCAAGAAGTTGAGCATTACTTGAAATATACGAAAGGCTCCTTCGATCTTTCTTTGCTTGTCTAAGATTAAGAATCAAAATAAAAATGCGTTGTCATCTGCTTCCTCGATGTTAAAAGAGTTCCATGATATTATATCCTGCTTTATTATTAGTTCTAGTACCGTCGTTATAACAATTATATGCAGTCTTAAATACAATATTTTAACATAAAGACAATAATTTTATTGGTTTTCTTCGTGTTTCTGTACTTGGAAAGTATAATTATTTATTTATGTTCATTATTATCATCGTTATACTTTTAAATCCCACCAGCAACATACGTTTTAGATGTCGTTGTAAAGAAGCTGAATTCAAATTTCAGATAGTTAAAGTACATATGCTTCTCTGTTGTAATTATAATAGTAAACAACGGAAGGCAATCAACACAAGAAGCGACCGCAGACCACTAACCTCAAGACCGTAATATCTTTACGCCACCATCACGGCTGGTGATGTTGCCTACCTGTCTAAATGTAAAGTTGAAATTATACTTAAATAATAGATCATAGCTGGCTAGAACCTCAGTAGCTTAGGGTTTAAGCTCCCCTTTCAACAAAAAAACCCTAAATATTTCATTATACGCGAACAACCCAAATAGCATCCTCGACGGCACAAATAAAATTGTCTGTTGCAAATTTAAGTAAAAATAAAAGAAGGAAACCAAAATTACTCGTATACTAAAATATTTCAATGACTCCCAGTTCGCGCTGGACTTTTTAGGTCCATAACTCCCTCAAGAATATCATCGCGTGGATATTATAGTGTATGTTACTTTTCAATGCCTTGGTTAATTTCATCCATATAAACTTTTATTAACACTCATACGTAATCTTATGCTTTTTATAAAGTAATATTAACTATTAACTAGATGATAACAATTTTATTAAATCCGGGAGTCTGTCTGGGATGCCCCAATACCATCCGCTCAGCAACAATGCACATACTGTCGTATTCTGGTTTAAAGGTTATATAGATTATGAAGCATACTTGTCGTATTTGTCGACCAACTCAGTCCAGTGACAACGCATCCGTATCTTTCGCACAGCCACTTTTCTGGACGGGTACGACTTAGGGACCTTCAAGAAAAGAGCCTACTCTTTTTAAAAGGCCGGCAACGCATATGCAATTCCCCTGGTGTTGCAGTTTTTCATGGGCGGCGGTAGTCACTTACCATTAGATGAGCCGTATGCTCGTTTGTACATGTAAAAAATGTCATATAAAAAATCTTTCTTTGTTTGGAGTTGGCTGCAGTTGCCGATCGACTGCAGTAGCCGTTTAAGATGAAGTCGATCGTTAGTCACTACACAAAAACATGTTGTCTGGGCCCCTGGACTGTCTTTGACCACGAGTACAACTTTTAATTACTTTTGGAAGTTATCGACTGCGCGGGGCATTTTATAATGTCAAACGTGTAGGCGTGCAAAATTAAAGGCACTGCCACATCACACGCGCTGTTTTTTTTTTTATAGGATAGTGTGACAAACGAACACACAGTCCACCTGATGGTAAGTAGTTACTAAGACATCTACATCTATCCTCAATAAACACTCAAAATGCCGATGCGTTGTCACCCGTGAGGACAAAATGGAATGCCTCTTTTCCAGTAAAAAGGGTCTCCGGTTCTCTACACTCACCATACGAAACACAGCAGTAACACTGCTGTGTTACTTACTATTAATTTATCGTAATTAATGAAATCAGGCGTTACTATTCGTTAATGCATTATATTAAAATAGTTAAAATATAGTTTGCACATGGCATAATAAAATAAAACGATGTCTTACCTAGTTGAAAAGCACCTCCCGCCCTCCCTGAATTGCTCCGTCACGACTAATATCAGCACCACTACCACCACTAATTATAACACCACCACAATAGAAAGACACACTACCGTTGATGATTTGCCTCTAAACGAGGCATCTTCAGATGAAGTAGACTCTGCAGTGACTGAACGCTAAGCTTAACGGGACGTGCTTCTGTTTTTTTTATAGGATAAGGTGACAAATCCAACCAAGTCCATCTGATGGTAAGTGGTTGCTGTGGCCCATAGACATCTAGATCTATTCTCGTTTGCGAATCAATATGCAGATGCGTTGTCACCCGTGAGAACTAAGATGGAACGCCTCTTTTCCAGTAAAAAGGGTCTCCGGTTTTCTACACTCACCATACGAAACACAGCAGTGTTAAGCTGCTATTTTACGCTGGTATTCTGTGAGAGCGTGGTCCTTCCCCGGTCGAGCCGACCCATTCTTGCTACAATCATAATATAGCTGCAGCATGGCTCTACCACGCAAAATTAAACAATAAGACAAACGCATTGTTTTTTTAACAGGAGACTTCTTTTCCAGAAAAATATTTACATCTTGAGTTTGTGAGCGATCGCAATGAGTGCTATTATTTGTTACTTTTTAGACAATTTTTCCATAACATGATTTAAAACCCACAAAGTAAAAATAGTACTATTATAGCTGCAGCATGGCTCTACCACGTATAAAGTTGCAATGGTTTTGCAATCGATAAGCTTATAATATTAGTGACATGGAATCTATACTACATACACTAAACGCGAAAGTTAACTGTTCTATAAATATTTAGCGTCGTAAGTTTTCTTACAAAATATATCCGTAAAATATCTAAGAAACTATCGGAATTTAGGGTTAAAATTTACAAAATTTTAACATAAATCCCTTCAAACGTAGACTTATACTCACTTTAACAAAAAACGATACTAACAACGCAATTAACATCCCAACACCCTCGTTAACCATTTCTAAAAATGTTCCTGCTAGCTTGAGTAAAATGGCAGAACTCAGTATGTATGAGTTCGTATCATACATACAGGCGTGAGTACTACTCAACCTACATTTACATCGATGCAAAAAACATTTTCATAACATATGTGTGAGTAAAAACGTATCGTGTATCATGTAATAAGAGTTATGGAAGGCAGCCTTTACATTCTTCAATAACATTATTTTTTTCGGAAACAACAATTATTTTATAGGTCAGTATAATATACTTGTCGTAACTGTCAACAGATTAACACTAACTTTGTAGGTACTTAACGATGTACGATGTACTTTTTTGTAGGTTGATAGCCCTATTAAAATATTAATTACTACTTAACAAGATTTTAATTCTACGAGTATAAACAAGTTATATGATGAACAGAATTTATATTATGTATTTTTAAAGAATGTTGTAATTACTACGCGTTGTTCGTGAATACTTATGTTATTAAATGACTGCCTCGTTTAGTTGTCATAAGCGCGTCTGCTGATCATAAGGTTACGAGTTCGAATCCCATAACCTAGCCTGGAATAAGGAAGTTGACAGTGTTACAATCTCGTACCTCTGAAAGCCCATAAAGCTGTCAGGTCATGCGCCTGACCCTGATCTCTCTCTCTCTAGTCGTCTCAAATTGCCGACCCATCGGACTTTGAGGTAATAGAGAGTGCACCTGTGCTTGCGCGTACACTCGTGCTCTATAATTCTGTCTTTCGCAGCTAGTCAACTTTGAGACTGGCCACCGGATCCGAAATTCGGTCTATGAGACATTAATAGAATATAATAATATTTAAAACTCACTATTATGGAAATTTGAAACGATGTAATTAATTGAATTAAAACTGTTTATTGTCAAACTAAGTTTGCACATTTTTCTAACACGAGTATGGGACTTGCATCTATCTTAGTGATGAAATAAAATAATAATATGAAAAACAGTAATAATAAGTGATTATGCCTTTGATCTACTCATATATACTCTACGTCTTATAACTTGTAAATTGATGAATTTATTAAAAACGTCCAGAATCCATCCTTTCTTCTATCGTAGTCGCAGCATGATGGAGGTAGACTTTCTTTTGCGCAGAATTCATCTACGTTTGCGGTCACCAACATGCATAATACGCTGCAAAAATAGATCAATTTAATGGACAAGGATTTATCTGTAGAAACAGAAACAGAAACTTTTTTATCTAATATAGATTATAAATAATACTTATTGATAGTCACTCTTTTGTTTAATTACCACTGGTTTGGAAAAAAACCTCTGTTCTGGTAAGAACTAGCAAGAAACCCAGCGGGACTTTTTTTTTAAATAAGAGCTTACAATCGTGTATGTTATACACATTAACAACACAACAAATTAGAAATAGCTTGGTAGCGATCACCTCATTTAATAGAAACAGAAACAGAAACTTTTTTATTCAATATAGATTATAAAGAATACTTATTGAAAGTCCCCCTTTTTTAATTACCTCTGATTCGAAAAAAACCTCTGTCCTGGGAAGAACCGGCATGAAACCCAGCGGGACTTTTTTTTAAAATAACAGCTTACAATTGTGTAATCACAATTAACCACACAAAACAAATTAGAAATAGCTTGGTAGTAATCACCTCATTCCCAGGGGTTATTATCCTCCATAAATTCCTTAATGTTATAATAACCCTTTTTATACAAACTTTGTTTAATAAAGTTTTTGAACTTTGAGCAGGTTAAATTTTGTATATTTTCTGGAATTTTGTTGTAAAAGCGTATACATCGCCCCAAGAATGAATTACTGACTCGATGGAGTCGAGTAACTGGTGTGTCTGTTCCTAGTATTTACAGAATGAATATCACTTATTTTTGTATAACTACCATTATTTTTGTGTACGTACATTACATTTTCATAAATGTATTGAGAGGCCAAAGTTAAAATATTAATTTCCTTAAATTTTTCTCTCAGTGACTCTTTAGATTTTAAATCATAGATTGCTCTTATGGTCCTCTTCTGTAAAAAAAATATAATTTCAGTGTCAGCTGCGTGTCCCATCGCATGGTATGCAAAATACCATACGACATTATGCTATGGAAATAGCTAAAGTAAATTAGTCTTGCTGTTTCAACACTGGTAAGACTTCTAATCTTTTTTACAGCATATGCTGCAGAACTAAGTGTGCTTGCTAGTTTTTATATATGGGGCTCCATTGAAGCTTCGGGTCTATTGTGATTCCAAGAAAAATGGTGGTATCTACAAGACTCAGTTTCTCCCCATTTAAAATTACATTAGTATTTAATTGTTTAACATATGGAGTCATGAATTTCATACATTTCGTTTTAGTGCCATTTAAATTCAAATTCTTAATATTGAACCAATTTACTAATTTAGATATAGTATTATTTACTTCGTCATTTTTTAGTAATTGTCGACTTAAATTGAAAATTAAAGAAGTGTCATCTGCAAATAATACTATATCATGGTTATCAACTACTATGTAAGGTAAGTCATTAATGTACACAAGAAACAGAAAGGGGCCGAGAATTGAGCCTTGAGGTACGTTCATTTGTACCATCGACCCGGAAGAGCTCATACTGTTAATGACAACTTTTTGCATTCTCTTACTTAAATATGAAATAATTAATTTAAGAGCATCACTTATTACACCCTACTGTTGAAGTTTCCAGATTAACGTTTCATGGTGAACACAATCGAAGGCCTTGGATAGGTCACAAAAAATACCCAAATCATCCTGTGAATTCTCCCATGGATTAAAGATATATTTAATCAGCTCAACACCGGCTTCAGTTGTCGAGCAACCCCTTGTGAAACGAAATTGATTTTATGAATTAAATTCAAAGAAATTTAACATTTGATCAAGAATTTTTTTTCAAAAATCTTACTAAGTATTGGTAGTACAGAAATAGGTCTAAAATTGGCGGGGTCTAATGTACTACCAGATTTAAATAAAGGTATTACTTTACTATGCTTCATTAAATCAGGAAACACGCCAGATTCGATACTAGTATTAAAAAAAATAGCTCAATGAGGCGCGATCCGCAGTTTTCTTAACATCAATAGTTTTAAAATATTTTACAATATCTTTTGATGATACTTTATGAAATGTAAAATTCTTTGTACACGCATTTACATTTTGTTTAAGTAATGATTCGGCGACAGCAGGAGAAGAATTCAGTGACTTAGTGGTTAATATCGGAATATCAGTTGCAACGTCCTGATCTGATTCAGTTAATTTGTTGTTAACACTTAACTGGTAGTTTAAATTGCGAGAGTTGATCTTACCAGTTTCGCTATTAATTATACTCCATGTCATTTTAATTTTATTAGAAGCCGTCTTAAATTTGTTGCTCAAATGCAAAGACTTGGCTGTGGAGCACACTCTTTTAAATATTTTTGAATATTTTTTTACATATTCCCTTAATTCGACGCTATGATTATATGACCTTTCATGGTAAAGATCATATAACCTATGTCTGCTCTTATGTACTCCTACCGTCGCCCATTCATTGAATGACTTCCGACTGTTCAAGGAGAATGTTTTAGAAGTAAAAGTACAATAGTAAAAGTACAAATGTACAATATCAATATATATATATATATATATATATATATATATATATATATATATATATATATATATATATATATACTGTATTTTTTTAATTTCAGTAAGCGCAATTTGATTTTTTGCGATTTTGTGCAATTTTTACTGGAATTATTTAAAAAGTTAAGTAAGCTGGCTCTTCTTTCCCAAATTGCCACTCTCTTAAATCTGCCGCCTGGGGCCTTGAACGGACCTAAACAAAGGCCCCTATCATTGCGTCAATGTATTGTTACTTAAGCACAACAATAAAAACAAAACATACAATATTTGGGATAATATGATGTGTTTTATTATAATGGACAATATAAATAAAACGTTTAATTATTTATAAATAAAAATTTGCATTAATTTATCGTAATTAATGAAATCAGCCGTTACTTTTCGTTAATGCATTATATTAAAATAGTTAAAATATAGTTTGCACATAGCATAATAAAATAAAACGATGTCTTACCTAGTTGAAAAGCACCTCCCGCCCTCCCTGAATTGCTCCGTCACGACTAATATCAGCACCACTACCACCACTAATCATAACACCACCACAATAGTAAAGACACACTACCGTTGATAATTTGCCTCTAAACGAGGCATCTTCAGATGAAATAGACTCTGCAGTGACTGAACGCTAAGCTTAACGGGAGGTGCTTCTGTTTTTTTTTAATAGGATAGGGTGACAAACGAGCACACGGTCCACCTGATGGTAAGTGGTTGCTTGGCCCATAGACATCTACATCTATCCTCGTTTGCGAATTAAAATGCAGATGCGTTGTCACCCGTGAGGACTAAGATGGAATGCCTCTTTTCCAGTAAAAAGGGTCTCCGGTTCTCTACACTCACCATACGAAACACAGCAGTGTTAAGCTGTTATTTTACGTTTGCATTCTGTGAGAGCGTGGTCTTTCCCCGGTCGAGCCAACCCACTCGTGCTACAACTATACTACTAATATAGCTGCAACGTGGCTCTACCACGTATAAATTAAAAATAAATTTAACATCTATCAATCTATTAAGGCCGTCGGTCATTCAAACTAGTTTCAGAGTAAATTTCAAGAACAGCTTATTAATTAGACGAACATAAATTGTTTTATTGACTAGAAGTCGTAAAAACTGTAATAGAAGCTGCTTGCGACCAACAAATACGCCAGCGTCCAGTGCGCTTAAAATTATTAACGTAGTGTACGTGTGTAATGTATGGCAGTGCAGAGGAAATAAACGGGAAGAGACGTTATGAATGCACAAAAGTCGACGCTATGAATTATGTGGACACGGTGTTGCGTCAAAAGCTTCATAGATATATGAGGTCTCTTTGCAATTACAAAAATATATGAATTTTAGAAGATTTTGTAACAAGATAAAATTTGCGGTTATTGTATACAAATTGGTGGTAGGGAATAACTTCGGTTTGCCGTACAGTGGCGGCGTTAGAGAATTCATCATCCCGGGTCATCATACGGGAAAAGTCAGAAAACAGAAAAATCTTATGACTTCCGAGCTCCATTAGATTGGAGTATAACTTTTACTTCAGACGTAAAATACTCAAATGAATGACGGGCAGCGTAAAAGGTACGAGACGGGAAAGACACCTCAAATTCGCGAAATCTTGCACTGCCATTCTCATGGCAATTTATGCAAATCCGCCTTCTAATATAAATACTATAGAAGGTTTTGACATATTAGGCACAGTCAACTCAGCGAATGATTTACGGACTGATATTTTTACATTTACATATTTTTTATACAAGGAAGGCTACCGTCCCCTACAGGAAAATTTTCCGTACTACGTTGATTATTAAAAAGATAGTAAAGCCATGTACTTAGAAACAAAATCGCCAATTAGTTGGAAGTTATGGGTTCGTAATAGTATAATTCTTGTGAGAAGGTCAAGTCGCGCGTCAAGATTTTAACGGTTATACTTGGCTATAAACTAGCAACATTTATCATTAAAGTAGTTTTGCTTTTTATTAGTTTAGCATCACACTTTATTGTTCTTTCTTGCTTATCTTTCGTTTTATACTCTTGTAAAGAAGCTATTCGTAGTAGGTAGTTGTTTTATGGCCATATCGTTCTAACTTAATAACTTCATTTATATATTTTTTTTCAACCTGTACCTGTTTTGTTGGACATCGCTTCTCATGTTGCAGGGAGAATTTGCCTTAGCCACGTTTGATGTTGCGAATAAATATTCGATTCGAACATTATTATGATGATACCTGTCGATTTTATCCTGTTCTCAGTCGCCAGTTTAGATATTTAAAGCGTGCAATAAAGATAGTTATACTGTCATCCCCATCTAAGGCCTTTTTGATATTTTTGGCATTTCTCATAGTGGTCTCTTACGACATTCTAAAATAATTAATTAATGTCATCTCTTTCGTTAAACTATGTTTTAGAACCCTTTTTAGTTTTTGAAGTGAGATTTACTTTATATAAAAAATATTTTTTCTGAATGAAATGTAGTTAGACTTGAGAAAAAATAAACATAATTCAGTTAGTTGTGTCTTACACGTGGCATCGAATTTCCTACTTCATTTATAGAGGTAGAGACGAGAGATTACATTGTAGGCAACAATATTTTCTAGTAGTGAGTGTGTAATTGGATAATGTAATTTCATTTTTATAGCATAACTTGTATGTTTACATTGTACGTTTTGACGCTACATTGTACGGAGACTGTGAAATTTACCACAGAAAAAAATGATAGTTGAGTAAGGGTTCTCTAGTCGCGTTATCCAAAAGTCTGAAATTAAATAGATCAGGTAGTTTCTAACTATAGTGCGAAAATTTGTGGTTCAATATATTTACGTTTTTAACCCGCTTACGTTGTATAAATAATTTCTACATTTGCTGTATCTCTCATCCTCCTGCTGATACCATTAAAGTTGTGTTTTTAATTATCCTGATGTGACAACTTACATATATTAAGGTGCTTCTGCAGCCCACGGACACTCCTGCAACCAATTTCAAACAAAGAAGGCTACACATGCGTGCCACATCTGAGGGCAAAGATGGAATGCCTAACAGTATGAAATCATAATGTACCATTACAGCCTACCAAATTCCACTGCTGAAAATAGGCCTCCCTCATAGATTGCCACGTAGGTGCGAAATTTGCCATAGTTACCACGCTTGGCAAACAGGTTGGCAACCGCTGATTTGTTTCCCCCTGTCGCCTATAACGATATGGGGTAATGGATATTCTTACACCGCCTATAGGTACACGGTAATTATATTAACTTTCACAATAATTTTAATATCATTCAGGGAAAATGTTTAAAATACTTGTGAAGGCCAACAGATAATCCTTCATCTTTTCAGACAGATAATCTATTTATGTTTGTTTATAGGCTTCTGGTGGCTAATACGATTGTGAAGAAGATGACTTACGGAAATAATATTAGGCGGGGGAAAAAGTGTCTCGTATTTTGTATACAAATTCAAGTTATTTTTTTAAAGTTTAATTACATTAAATTATAATATAGTCCCATTTTGTTCGATAACTTGTTGCCATCTTGTAGGTAGTGACGTAAACTTCCAAACTTGTGTCTTCTGAGGATTAAAATGGACTAGATTAAATCGTACCCAATCCGAGACTTTGTTCAGCAGTCTCGACTTCAGACACAAATTTCTACCGGTTTTCCCGAGAAATATTGGCACGACCGGTGTATAGAGCATCACCAGTGCTGTCATCCGCATAGCAATGAATGTTACCGGTTTGTAACATATCACTGATATGCAAAAGAAACAGCGTTGGTAATAGCACGCAGCCTTGTGGAACACCAGGCCTGTAGTTGGACGGATCAGAGCGGTTACCTTTTTTAGGAATCGGGTGCCGAACGCTGTCTTCCATGAATTCGGGACAACGCCTAGGGAGTAGGAGTACCGGAAAAGACGCGTTAGAACAGGTGCCAATTTTGGATCACACGTCCTCACCACATTTGGCGGGATTCCGTCAGGCCCACTCGACTTGTGTATGTCCAGGGAAAGGAGTGCTTTGCGTACTGACCACTGTGTGGATCTCACATCCGGCATAGAGCACTCACACTGCGGGAAGGTCGGCGGTATGTTCCCCCCGTCATTGAGAGTCGATTTCGAAACGGGAGCCTAAAAGGTCGGCTTTCTCTCTTGCGTCGTCCTCCCTGTGCAGGGATGGTAGTGATGACTCACAGAAATGTCATTGAACAGCCTTGGCGAGAGACCAGATCTATGCTGATCTTGCTCTACTTTTTCAAAAGTGGCATCAATTTTATCTGTTTGAGCGCGACCAAAGCGAGATGCATCTTTGAGATCAAAATTCCCGGAATGAAAACGCTTCAACCAACCGTCATAAATTTTTTTCGTGGCTTGCGTCGTCTTATTCCAATTTTTGTAATAAAACTTTACAATGTATCGAATTTCTCTTTAGATTTATTTAGATTCACTCATTTTGGTGAACAGAAAAACAATTGAAAAAAGGGAAAGTGTTTTTTATTTAATATTTCTTTTTCTTAATGACCTATATGGTCAAAAAGAAAATGGTATAATGATAGGTTGATATTAAAACCAGCCAGATACAAACAATACTACCAAAGAGAATTTTCTTCAATTTTATACAAACTAAATAAAAAGAAACTTTTTCCCCAAAAGGTGTATTTGATCTTAACTTTATAATCTGTCAGAATTGGAGGCCAATGTTTTTTTCAAAGGGTCGAAATAGGCAACGTCCAAAGGCTGGGTGACGTGCGTAGAATTAGGAGGTAAGAAAATAAATTGTATATCATGCTGCTCACATAGTTGTATGATATTTAAGTTCAGATGGTTCGACAGCTTATCCGGGTCCATGGGATGACTATGGTTACAAACCAGTCCTAAAAAACTTTTGAGTGGAACCATCCGGATTTTGTTCTGTTATATCTGGCATCTGGAGGTCCATTAGCAGCCCACGATGACTACAAATCTTCAAACTTGTAGATGGAATATACGTACAATAAATATCCATCTGCACTCGCTGCGAACATAACTGATATATTTCCTTTCGAATGATTTAGTATTATCTATGGATATTTGACTTTTCTTTTAAATATCCATTTTGTAGATCCTGGATTGTCCGATAAATTTGTTTCATCATAGCTGCTTGGCACGTCTTTTAAACTCTGTTCAAGGTTTTTGAAATAGATTTCGTATTCTTCAGAGGTTTTTTCGGAATGAGCCCTCTTAATATTTTGAACGGACCTTGTAGTAAATGATTATGTGTGAAGATCCAAAAAATTTATGGCCCACCATTTGCCAGGTGGCTTATAGTTAAACAAATGATCTCGGCTGTTCTTTTTTTAAATATTTATATACGTAAATCCAGTCAACTCAATGGTGATGCAAACATACTTCAATTAAGACTTTAACAATGTCTTCTTCTTCAGATTCACTCAATCTCTGCGGTGCGTCAGGAGAAAGCATTTGAAGCCCTTTAACTTTATTTTCTATTGTACGTTTGCATTTTTTCTGAGTAACTTTTATATGTTCTACTTCCTAATTTACGTCTATTTTAGAGACCCATTTTCCTAAAGTGATATCATTTTATTAAGATCCGGATATTTTTTTTATAATAAACAACCTAAATATTGATTTCCACCTAAAAAAACTAGTTAGGTTAAGATATAAGTAAGTAATACTGTTCTTTAGGTGCAAATTAATATTAATACTCTAAAACTTCGTTCAGAAGTTTTAGAGTATTAATAATGATGAATGAGCGAGATTAGAATGGCTCTCCAGCGCCTTAAAAACGGCAAGGCCCCAGGCGAGGATGGAATTACAGCGGAGCTTCTGAAAGCGGGTGGAAAACTGGTACTTGAAGTCCTTCAGAAGCTCTTTAATTCCGTCCTCCATGGTGGCATTACACCGGAGGCGTGGAGCAAAAGTGCGGTGGTCTTGTTCTTCAAGAAAGGCGACAACGCTCTCTTGAAGAACTACAGACCGATTTCCCTTCTGAGCCGCGTCTACGTGCTGTTTTCGAGAGTCATTACGAATCGTCTCGCGCGCAGACTTGACGACTTCCAGCCTCCCGAACAAGCCGGTTTCCGAAAAGGCTTTAGCACCATAGACCACATACATACCCTTCGGCAAATTGTACAAAAGTCCGAGGAGTACAATTTGCCACTATGTCTGGCGTATGTGGACTATGAGAAAGCCTTTGATTCCGTCGAAATTTGGGCGGTGCTGCAGTCCCTTCAGCGATGCCAAGTTGACTGTCGGTATATCGAAGTGTTGAAGTGCTTGTACAGTAGGGCTACGATGGCTATCCGAGTACAGAACCAGAGTACGAAACCTATCCAATTGCAGAGAGGTGTAAGACAGGGTGACGTCATATCCCCGAAACTCTTTAACGCTGCATTGGAAGATGTTTTCAAGCTTCTGGACTGGAAAGGATACGGTATCAACATCAATGGCGAGTACATCACTCACCTTCGATTTGCCGACGATATAGTCCTTATGGCAGAATCTCTGGAGGATCTAAGCACTTTGCTCAATGACCTCAATAGTGTTTCCCAACGGATAGGTCTTAAGATGAACATGGACAAAACAAAGATCATGTTTAATGTCTATATCACACCTATGCCGGTAGTTGTTGGGAACACTAAGCTCGAAGTTGTTGACGAGTATGTTTACCTGGGACAAATAGTCCGACTAGGTAAGTCCAACTTCGACCGAGAGGTCAATCGACGGATTCAACTCGGTTGGGCAGCGTTCGGGAAATTACGGCACAATTTCGCGTCAAGTATACCTCAAAACTTGAAAACGAGACTGTACACCCAGTGCGTGTTGCCAGTGATGACATACGGAACTGAGACGTGGTCCTTCACTGCTGGCCGGATGAGGAAGCTCAAGGTCGCTCAGCGAGCTATGGAGAGGGCTATGCTCGGAGTTTCTCTGCGTGATAAACTCAGCAATGAGGATATCCGCAGTAGAACCAGAGTGACCGACATAGCCCAACGGATTAGTAAGCTGAAGTGGCAATGGGCCGGCCATATAGCTCAAAGAACCGACAACCGATGGGGAAGAAAGGTTCTCGAGTGGCAGCCTCGTACCGGCAGGCGAAGTGTAGGGCGTCCCCCCACTAGATGGAGTGACGACCTGGTAAGATATGCAGGAAGTCGATGGATGCAGGTGGCTCAGGATCGTGCTTTGTGGCATTCTTTGGGGGAGGCCTATGTTTAGCAGTGGACTTGTGAAGGGCTGTAATGATGATGATGATGACTCTAAAACTTGAAAATATGAAAAATACTAAAAAGCATTGCGCATTGTCGTACCCGACAATGCAGTAAAATAACATAGATTTCTCCTCTTTTTTAGTTATTAAATGTTCATCCAAAAATAACAAATCTCAAAAAACGGAACGTAACGAATTGATCGTAATTTTGTACCTGTACATCCCTAATGGCGAAGTTAACTTCCATTGGTAAAGTTGCCAGACTTAACTGTAAATAAATATCTGGACATACCTAAAACATTTATTCTCGATTATGACTAAAATAAAAAAGTACCACCTTTTAGGGTAGTAAATAAATAAGTTCTTTTTTAGCAATTTGAAGTCGGTTTTCACTCTTTATTAAAAGTTATAATTATTCATCATTTACACAACCTGTAAGCAGTCTTCTGCTAGACACAACGTCTCCTATTGCACTAAATCCTATGATACCCGTAATTTATAGGTTTGGCTGGATGGCAGTTTAACACTTTTCCATATAACATGCATGTAATTATAACTTAATTATGTAGATTTAGTTATTCATTTCAAAGAAATAAGGTACAATGTTTTTATAAAAATTTGTCAATATCACTATAATTTCAAGTACAACTTTACAAACTATATTACAAAAATTGTCCACTCTATCTAATTAATACCCACACTTGGGTAAATAGCATCAAATATCGTTAATTAAAAGCTAGGTATCAATTAACACAGCCGTTACTTGCAAACAGTCACGACAGTTATAAATAGTGATCACATAAATGTCCGGCTACGTTTGTAGCATGTGTTTATATGCTATTGTCTATTGATACGACGTTCAGAATGCGCTGCAATATGTGGTGCAGAGTGGAGTAAACAAGCGGCGGCATGTTATCGCCCTGCTGCAACAGCTGCGGGCTTTTCAATACTGAATAAAGTAAAGAAACGTGCACATTGCTAACAGACTCTGTACATAAACCCTGTGAACATTTCATGTCTATACTGCGATTAATTTTCATTTGGTATGGTGTACAAAATTTTTTAAAGACTATATTAGATAGGTATATATATGTATATAGTAAATACGTTACTAAACAGCGCCAAAACAAAATAAGGTGCAAATTAAATGTATACTTAATGTTAAAATATTTATACATAAGCAATTCTACTTCAATATTAACGTATTATTAGTAACTAATAATTTCTTCAAAATGCCAATCTCATATTCACGCAGTACACTCAACCAACAAATGAATGTGCCTGCCTCTGGTAAAAGATAAAAAAGTAATTACTAAGATTACCGTGTGCGAAATTAAAACCATCAGCATCAGCAATTTACAAGTCCACTACTGTGCATATTTCTGCTCACAGAATTCCAGCGTGAACTAGCAGTAGAATGCTGCTGCGTATCTTATGGCGAGTGGCGAGAAGGGAAGACTTTTTTTACTGATAACGTCGTATTCTATCTTGATCATTAGAGGTAACAACGCATCTGCATTTTGAACATTAAGTAGATATTAGTTGCCCAGGAGCCACAGCTATCACTTATCATTAGGTTCACTGTATGTTTGTTAGAGGACATAGAAGCGAGGAATATGACCAGATTCGTGACCTCTGCGCTTATGAGAGTGGCCAGACGAGGAGCACGAATTTATGAAGCGATAAGAACGTCAGAACACTCGACGCGGTGCTCGGCGCGTTCGAACGAATGGGTGGAAGAGCGCTATGCGCTCGAACAAGTATCGTAGCAATCCTATCGACCTTCAAAGACTAGATGCGGATACAGGGGTTAACTCACCTACAGACTCAAACAGATAATTACTGAGCGTGGGTGCGTTTTGAGTGTGATAGACAAGAATCGGACTTTGGGATTCGGTGTGAAGAGCTGTTATTGCTCTCTGTGAATCCGTAATTGTAAAGGAGTAGGCTACTAAGAGAGATCGGAAGAAATCTCGTTTGAGATGAGGCTCTCAAGGCATTGGTCAAAGCCCTCTACTTGATTATGTTGTTCGTCCATCAGAAACGGGGCCTTTGGAGTTAAGTGTAATAATAGGTAGGAAAGTGATGGCTTGTTGTGATCTCAAGTCATAGCGATATCACTGTGAGGGTGCTGGACGTAGTTAATATGGCTATAGGTATTGAATGGCCCTGGTTGAGGACCCCTTGCTGCGCTAATGGTGGCCACCGTGGACTCTTAGACAATAAAAGTCCAGTATAACATAGATGGCTCCCGCCGGGCAAGATGTTCAGATCGGAGAGCGACCAAAGCTGCGTGTGGTAGTATGGAGCTATTCTATATGTATATTCCGGGAATACATAGGAAACTTCGATAACGTGATTTAGGCGACGGTTCATTTTGATTGAGACGCGTCGACAGCGTCGCCACATATCCATTCGGGTTTCCCCGCGTTAAAAAGACCATATTAATTATTACCCGTTTTGTATTAATTACATTACAAGTCGGCTTGAGTAGAAAATTTCCCTACACCACACCCTAGCGTTTACGGGCGTGACAAGGTACTTGTTGCTGACGCATAGACAAGCGAAATATTTAGAGCGGAATTAATGTGCTACGCGTACAATTAATTGGACTAACCGACTCTTAAGTACTAAAGAAACATGTACGAGCTAATTTACGAGGGAATCTTCGAGATTAGAATGTCTTAATGCGTTTTAAAACTTCTCAATCAATGATTCAATTACAATCTTATGTTGGTGCTGATTTATTACATTTTAATGGATACTCGTTATCTTCAAAGGGTATTTTTGGTTTGAAAATAACTCACACTTTGATTTATTAAGGTTCATTTAGACTGCCTTGCGCCTTAAACCTATACATACTTATCCACAACGTAGTATTTTATGTATCATCTTAATTTCTAATAGTGTCTGAGGGCGAAATTTTTCGAAGTTGACTCTGAATATGAACAAATTTTTCCTTTTTATAAAATAACACTTATATCATGTTTTTTATAGTTTTTATCAAAATGGTTATCATGAACGAATACCGAAATTTATGCTATTTCAATACATAAAGTTATGCTATCACAATTTAAAATATTAAAGAAAACGATAACGATTTTACGATTAAAAAAAACTTATTAATATAAAACCAAGCGTATAAACACTTGTGTTAAAATTTTATTGTGTGCACGGAACATGAAAACAAACAATCGAGAGTACTCGTTGCCAAGTTTTAAGTCATTCGTCTTTCGTTGTTTTATCAACTCGGCGCTAAATCTGAAATTCATGTGCTTTGTCATTATATTTTATAAATAATTTTGCTAGACATATAGGTTTTCACATTGCTTATTTTTCTTGCTTTGCTTGGTATTGTGCATATATCAACCAATGTTTGAGCTCGAATTCATCACTGAATCAACAATAAAACATTAGTATTGAAGAATAAATTTGTTCTCAATAGCATTTTTATATATACCTACGTGTGAACACTCCTTGACAATACTTTCATGTTCTTAACATATTGTTTGCAATAGAACATTAATAAATATATTTTTAATATATGTATCTTACACGTTATTTATAAAAGCTTTATCATTTCTAAGTTCTAACAACGTCAACGAATTAACCGTTCCTTTTCAAACCAATATTTTTTTGCGGGTACAACGACTTTTAGTTATTATTTGTACATATTTAAAACATTGTCTTTTCGAAGCGACGTTATCTAATATCTAATGCTTGCCTCCTAAATTGTCTTAATGTTTTCGAACTTTGTAGGAAACGTCACTGAATCCATACCTCAAAACAATATTTGCTAAAAATAAATTATTGCTTTTGAAGTCAGATTATGTAGTAAACATAAATAAAATTGAAGTGTCTGTCTGCTATCTGTAACATCGAATTAACTGCCTTTTACTTTTATCGAGCTCAGGGGGTTATTTTGTACTCCATTAAGACATAAATAATCATATTTTGTAAAATTTTTGTCTGTCTTTCTAATCTTCGAGATGGCGAAATCGATTGTGATGAAATTCAATAGTTATAGCAAAGCCAGAAGTGGAAGCCATACAGAATGTCCCAGAAGTCGACGTCAAGCCGGAATCGGGTGATACATCAAGTCATAATAGTTAACAGAAAAATATTTAATTTTTTTTTTTGAAAATTGCAAGCATTTATAAAAAAATGAGAAAAACTACAGCCTGTGACAATCTTTTCAATCCTGTTGCTACAAATTTCAATTTTTTTTAATGTTATTCTTATCATTTAGTCCTGAATAATGCTTCTAAAAACTGTTGCTTATAGTTAACGGCCAACTGCTCCAGTCAAGAAGGAAATATATTTTTTTCCAACCAAGTATTCAAAAAAATATTTTGCGCAGATGTAAATGACTGTACTGAAAAATAAATGTACTACACGAGTTTGCCAAGTAACTTTAAAATTTGGCGCATTTAATAAGGATTCCAAAATGGTATAACACTTGCAAGATTACTTGTAAAATTAGTTACCTCTTGATATTCGTGTAATATCATTAACAAATCGATCTGTATAAATATTTACGTTTCATTATGTAAACTAAAAGTAATTTTAAAAATGCTGGATAATAGCGTTATTAGCATTCAATTTAAATGATAATAAATTTACTCTTCTCAAAGATACAGACCTCCTCGAATACTACAGGAAGGTTATAAATTGACATAACAACAGTTCATATTCCTGTAGTTTTATACTTTTTGGCATTTATAAAATCAAAACTATTTTGTTAAACCACAACACGGTAAAAGCTAAAAAACACGTACATAGAAGAACTACGTATTTAATATTCCAAAAGATTCAGAGGCGGAGATCCCGTGTTTAATTTCATAGAGCTTGAGTAACCCAAATCCGACACCGTTGCGGTCGCCACCAAATTTCTTTGTTTACAATAATGATCAAATAAATAACAATGACATAGATAATAATTCTCAAAGAAAAAATATTTGGAAATTTCAAAAATATTGGTTCAGATTTTCTTATTGTGCGTATATATATATATATATATAATTACCCCAAATAAAAACAAATACTACATAATTTATTCGATGTTTTAAATTTTAATTACAATGATGGCATGTCACTTGTTTGGAATAGCCACTTAAACAAGTAACCAATAGTGGAAATACTACACTTTCCCCAGTCATCGTCAAACTCACATTTTGTAAATATTATATACCACCATAATACAATACTTAATATCCTCCTAGTACGTCTTAACCATGGCAAAGTTCAACTGGTTATACCTTTGAATTCCTGCTATCCCACTAGAAAACATAAACAACGAAGGACGTCGACTGTATGTACATAACAAATTAATTTTTATTTGTATAATATTTGTTACAGATCAGTAGTAGAAGCGACAGATGTGCAGTTGAACATGCGCGTAGGCATCCACACGGGGCGGGTGCTGTGCGGCGTGCTGGGACTACGCAAGTGGCAGTACGACGTGTGGTCCAATGATGTAACGCTCGCGAACAACATGGAAGCTGGAGGAGAACCAGGGTAAGTTATTGAATCATTTTAAAATTACGATGCGATTTACGACCTGGAGCTACATCAGCGTTTACCACTGTTGGCATTGTAGTCAAGCACTGGCTTATAATAAAAAAAAATCTTATAAAGCACGTTGGAATATTTCATAAGTGTCACTATTAATTAGAAATTTCCTCTTGTAAATGTCATTGTACTAGAAATCTTTGATAACGCTCCGCGTACTCGAGTATTGATAATGTCATTACACGGGCGATAATTTATAATGACTATTATTGCAGCCCTTCATATTTAATTGCCACTTCGACACTGCTGTGTCACTTCATATATCTAAATCATCATTAAATACATTTTACATGCTGCAAATGAAGAATATCATATCTTGTTTTTTATCAGCCTATAAAAGCTCACTGCTAGATATGGTGTTCTCCCATTGAAGGAAGAATTTGCCGTAGTCGAACCGATCTAGATGATATTTTAGTACATAGTCTTATGATACCAACAAGGCACGGCAAATAATTTTGTTTAATAAGGACATAAAAGGACATGAATCTTAAAGACTGAAATTACTTCATAACTTCAGTCTTTAATATTTATGTCCTTAGGGTTTATTGAACAAGGATCAGACCATCGCGCTGCTCCTCTGCAAATTGAAAATATTTTTAGTTTTCCTCAAACATGCAACGTCTTTTAACAAGAAAAATTTTAAGGGCTGTGGTAATACAGCACTTAATTACCAATAAATTTAAAGCAATGGTGATCAGAACCGGGCTACTCTACGTGAGTACTAAAGAAATGTAAGCAAGCATCCATGTCTTCCCTTGACTATACTAGTGCAGTGCTTCTCATAACTTCATTACTGCTGAGATATGCTTTCACAAATGGTTTGTACTTTCGACTATTCTGGAGAATTTTAGATTTGACATACTCAAATTACCGCAAAACATATAGGGGCGGTCCATGCCCAGCAATTCGTTTTTAATAGACAGATAAAAGTATTTAAGTTTATGATTATTCAAAGAGAAATATCGTCTACTGTAACTAGATTCCCAGATACAGGCTACGCCTCGTTAAGGGATTAGTGCGCAACTTTCTCAAAAGTGTCACAACATTGTATCTAGTGTAAGACAAAAGAGTTAAGCTTGTTATATGTATTATATATAAGCATAAAAATAATTTTTGTGGTGATTTCGACCTCTATAAAGCAAGAAAGGCGAAGTGGGATGTCAGAAAGAATGTATTGTGCATATGTGGTATAGTATCTTTATATAATCATAAGCCTTCAGTAATTCACAGGCTTGCATGAGATTGTTATGTATACGACTTTTTTATTATGACTGTTTTTTCAAATAACAGCGAATAAAAATATCTGACAGAGGAAGCTCGGCAGACAATTTAAATTTTAAAATCAGTTACCTTCTTTGTGACCTTTTGTCACCTGCATAATTTTAAATTTTTTTTATTCGTTGATACTGAATCTTTCATATTGAATATTTTTTCCATGTTGTGTCGGCCTTAGGAAATTTATCATCGTAATACGTATACCCCAATAATTAGGTATGCTACCAATGATGATAGAATGTGCCAATGCCAGTCCACGTGCTAAAGATTTATTTGTTAATTAAATCTTTTTAATTTTTTGTTTATTTTTAGGAATGGGTATCATCATTATGTAGGGTTTTAAATAATTATTTGGTTCCACAAACTACTTTTAACAGCTAATAACTTTAGTTTTCAAAATGTCAAGCTCTAAAATATGCTGCAATGTGTCGCACCACCTAAATTTGAAATAGTTTAACTAATAAAACTGTTACTAAATAAAAGTAAAGTAAAGGTTAAGTTACAGCCTATATACGTCCCACGGCTGGGCAAATTTGTTTTCTGAAATATAGGCCTAAAATGTAGGCCTCGTCTAATGTCTAAATTGGTTAATCTGACTGAATACTTTCAGTTAAAGTAGTTTATTAAGCACTGTGTCGTTTAAACTTTATTATTAGTGTAGAATTTGAGATAATCTAACCAACGGAAGCGCCACTACCCACTTTACTATACCACCTGCCCACTTTTCTTCTTGGCAAATCTTTGAAAACGATTATTTAATAAAAGAGATAGAAATCTTTTAATCGCAAGTCACAATTTTTATAGGGTTTTATTGATTAAAATTATAAAATTTAACAAGTTGTTAATTAATTCCAGCCGCGTACACGTAACGCAAGCGACTTTGGAATGCCTCGGGGGTGCTTACGAGGTGGAGCCGGGGCACGGAGCTAGTCGCAACGCCTACCTGAGAGACCACTCTGTTCAAACCTACTTCATTATACCGCCGCCGAGACGACGAAAAGTTGGTTCACTGAATATACATTCCACATATCATTAAAAAAAAATTGTTGTGTGTTTTTATAGACAATTATAAGATTTCACTCTACGACTGGAATATATTGTAAATCAAAAGCATTAAGAATATTTACTTAGTATTGGTCTTACTGTATTTAAAAATCTTTAAAGTAACGTATAATTTAATTCAGAAAAGTCCTGTTGATGTTAAGCATATTATCCCATACTTCATAATAATATATGTATACTATACTATGTATAATGTAGGTACATAACATACCTTGAAAGTCATTATGTAAATATAATTAAATAATGACTTGACGTAAACGAAAATATTTGCTAATAGGACTTTAGTTTTCCTTTTCTACTGACTCCAAAAAGGAGACGGTACTCAATTCGACTGTATGTTTTTTTTAATGTGTGTTACCTCATAACTTTTTTCTGGGTGTACCGATTTCCATAATTTTATTTGAAAGCTGGTGCTTCTCGTGTGGTTCCATATAAATTTCATCAAGTTCTGACCGATAGTTTTTGAGTTATTCTTAATAATTTATATTGAAGTCTTTACTTTGTGCTAATGTGTATCTGTGTAGTTAGAGGAATAGTGCTACAAATTTCCACGTACTTTCTAAGGTCCCCAATAAGATTATATTCAGCTAAAAAATCTTAAACATGTTATTCGACGAAACATTACTGAAGATAGCTTAATAAAAATTTCTGACGTAAAAGTGTGATGAACAATTCACGTGAGTAGAAAGGACTCATTGGTCTGTAGCAAAAGATGACTGTAAATAAAGTGACAATTTTTTGGTCCAATGAAAGCTACACAACTGTACTCATATTATGTCTGTAAAATAATATCTTCATATTTATTGACGTTTTAAAGATAAATAATAAATACTTATGCCTTCATATATTGCAGCCCATAAAGTCCACTGTTGAGCATAGGCCTCTACCAAAAGTTACCACACAGGGGGGATACTTTCGAGGCGGGTGTGCAATCGCAGTTTTATTATTATTTTGAGTTGGTATCAAATAGAACCTGCTGCCCATCTCTGTTTCATTTTCTCTTGTCTCTTAAGACACCCACTGTGTGATATGGGGTCATGGATTCTCTTTCTTCGCTACTACGAGTACCTATGTAATTATGCCTTGCATTTACTACTCGTAAAGACAATTAAGTTATGCCTATTATTCTAAAAGTATATTTACCATGATGAAATATTAAATAAAATAAGAACTTAATTTGTCTGTTTATTATTTAAATTATATTTCAGATGTGCTTATCAGCGGGTGTAGGTCTGGGCACGGGATCACGACGTAAGCTATCTTTCAAGAACGTGTCCAATGTTGTGGTCCAGCTGCTCCATTCCATCAAATTCAATGTCGACGTACCGTTTTCTAACATGGCCGCCTCGCCCCAAGAGCTTAAAGCTAATGCTGCTAGGAAGGTATTTATATTATCACAGTTCAAATCCAAAGTCTATAAATTATTTATTTAGATTATTTATTTATACATACCTACATCAAAATTTATTTTATATTTGCACTGTAACATATTTTGTACCTTGTTTTTATTGGACATGACAACATGATACAAGGTCCTTGTCCACATTTCTATCTTGCTCTGTATCATACAAGTGAATTATATATATTTCATTGGAGAACCACTTCTACGTGTAAGGTAAGTCCATTTTTATCCATATAATTTATATTAGTAACTAATTTCTTCATTCTCCATAGCAACAAATCGAATTACAGTTAATTAACAGGTAGATATTAATAGTTTATGAGAAATATAGTATTTTATTATGTAATGTAAATTCAGTAATTGAATGAAAACTTTTGTAGTTATTAATTTGAATTTAAAGTCTCATTTTAATTTGTATTAACAAATACGGTGGCGTATTCCATCCTTGGGCAGAGACATCAAAGAAATATTTAGCAGTCTATATATAACATTATTCCAAAAATATTGTGAACAAATTCTTTATGTTTAATATTATTTTCTAGTAACTTTAGTAATCAAAAATTTAAAAAAATACGACTTTAAAAAAAAAGAGGTTTTTAATTCGAAAACATGTTTTTTCTTTATGTTACTGGATATCCGAGGATAGTTTGCTTATTTTACTTATTTTTTATCAGGTACACTTTCACAGTGCTTTATATATTTTCAACAAAATTCTATAATTGGTATGTGATAGTAAGGTGACGTCAATTTATAGTTTATATATTTAATTGCCTTAAAAAATGAGGAGGTTATCAATTCGACTGTTTGCTGATTATCCTAATAGAAAGATTTACTTTCATAATGATCCCATAGAAATTTAAATCAGATCCACTAATAACTTTTTTAATTTTTTTAACTATTTTATAAAATTATCCAAGCACCTCAGGTCATGCGTAAAGTATACATCGAGCACAGATATCAGTGTGCAGGCTGGATTCACCTACTCGTATAGACAAAATAGGCAATATAGCCTACGGATCCTGCGCCTGAAAAGGTATCGCTTTCACGTGATTTACGGGAAAATTAAGGATGGGGTTCCAAAGGGTTTGCTAGGGGCATCTTGGCGGCTTCATCCGAGCAAGCCGCGGTGCGGTACGACCGGGTACAGGCGTGGGGTACTGTGGCAGGTGCTGGACCTGCGGCGCGCGCTGCACGCGGAGCCCGGCTCGGCGGAGGCGCTGCGGCTGGCGGCGCTGCGCGGCGACGACGTGAGCGCCGCGCCCGCAATCCCCGCACCCGCCCCCGCGGACCCCGCAGCCCCCGCGGCCGCCCCGCAACACCACACCTTCGACGCCGTCATGCAGCACCACGCCCTGCGCACGCACCCCACGGTCGCCCCCACACCACATCTATACACACCCCACACCAACAACACCCACACATACACACGTACCCGCGTTCGCTATGCTGCCGTTTGCAGTGTCAGACTCAGACGTACCAAACTTAAATTACGCGAATTTTCATTTAAAGCTACAATCGGGTAACCCTAAAAAGCATATAATATTTTTTTAGTATTACTTATTTTATAACTTGTACGGTATACCATTTTACGTTATCATATTTTTGTTATTTTAAAATGTATAAATAAGCAAGATGTTTATTTCACTACAAGCGAATGAGGTCTTTTATAAATTACCTCTATTATTTTCATATTTATGAAGTTTTGTTTTAAAAGCTCTAAAAAGTGTATCAATTAACTTGAAAACCCTACACTGTATTATTAAAAATACATTCATACATAATTAACTTTCACTTTTAACGGCAGCATGTATACTACATTACGACGATATTTAGAAAAATAGTTTTTATTAAACTTTATTAAAAATAAAAAAATGTGTGTGTGCTCATGACCACACGATTGAAGTGAAAACTTTTAATTTTCCTTTTTTTGTTTCATAATAATACTCGTATCTAATAATTACATTTATGTTATATTTAATGGATTAGTTCGGTGAATCGAAAACAAGTACCTAATATTATTATTATTATCTATATAAAATAATTTATTTTTATTTCTATACACATAAATTAGGTAATATAATATTATTTTATTATTATAATAGTAATAATAAAAACGTAATTATTGAAGCGATGCACTCCAAATAACCCTCTATCAGATAAAGCTATAAGAGCCGCATAGGCTAACAGCACCAACATCTCAGAAAATAGACGATGCACTCCATGTCAGACAGTACTCGTAAACGTGACTCATGACGACTGCAGCTGAGTATGGGGGCGACACTGAAAGTTTTTAGAACTGGCCACTTGTAAACGATATAATAAAAAAATAAGTTCAAATTGGACGACCGTCTACGGCGACGACTGAAGATAACATCAGTATTGTGCGGCATTTGATAAAGATTGACAAAAGAGTGACTTATCAGCAGATTCGGACAAGCATAGGCATCGGTATGAGTCAAGAGCACAAAATCCTCCATGAACATTTAGCGGTCAGGAAGCTTTGTGCCCGGTGGATACCTCATAATTTAACAGCAGCCCAAAAACTTCGTAGTGTTGAGTGGTGTCGTGAAATGGTTCAAAGATTTAACGGAGGTGACTCAGATGCTGTGTTCCACATACTTACGGGTGACGAAAGCTGGATTTATTGTTATGATCCTGAAACTAAGAGACAGTCTGCTCTCTGGGTGTTTCCTCCCGAGGATTTGCCAACTTAACTATGAAGAGAGGTCGAAGCGTGGGAAAAAAGATGGTGGTCACGTTCTTCGGAAGGACAGGTCATTACGCAACAATTGTTTTAGAGAATCGAAAAACAGTTACTGCAGAGTGGTACACTAACAATTGTTTGCCACTTGTCTTGGAAAAAGTTCGGGAGAAACGACCTAGCAGTAGGATCCTCCTTCACCACGACAACGCCTCGTCGCACACCGCCAAGCAAACAATCGACTACTTGGTGACGTCAGACGTGGAATTACTGGTTCACCCGCCCTATAGCCCCAACATCGCACCTTGCGATTTTTATTTATTTACGAAAATAAAAGAAAACTTTCGAGGAAAACGTTTCATGGACGCCGAGGAAGCAGTGGCTGCGTTTCAAAATGCTGTAGAAGAGACCCCTAAGAACGAGTGGTCAAAGTGCTTTTCTCAGTGGTTCCATCGGATGCAGCGATGTATTGATGTAAATTGACACTATTTTGAAAAGATGTAATACTAAACTAAAACTAATAACTTGCTAGTTTGCTCAGTTTTTGATTTTCTGAAAACTTTCAGTGTCACCCTCGTATACACGATTCAGGACTTTAGTATACAAAGCTTGATTATAAGATTCGATGCGTCACTGACCCGACCTCGCTTGATGTTGAAGGCGAGTAAAACCAATTCAGCGTCACCGACCTGAAGAAGTTCTTCACTCAATAATCAAGTTTTATTTACTTAGCGCTTCGACCCATACATTAATGATCATCGAATTAAAATAATTTATTTTCATATTATACTTACTATATTTCAAATTATCGTCGTAAAGTATTGCCATGCTACACGACCACACAATTGTTATAACTACGACAAGACGTAATCTGAAAAAGGATATGTGAACCAAAGGTCTATAAAATCATATTTTTATAATAAAATTGTTGATTTCACTCTTCACTTATTTAAGTTAAAACGATGATGAATGAGAACAAGAAGACCATTGGTTTCTACTATGCTTTAACACTCAACACACACATACACAGAGTTACGTTGTTAACTATGTAAAGACGCGGGTGCGTGCATTCATGCATGGGACATACACACTACTTCATACTACAGCTCTGAATCTTAAAAATATAAATAGAAATAAAGGGTGATGTAGAATGTGGTTCCTCATGATATCAACATAAAACCATATTTTTATATTCTGCAGTTTTGATTTTCGCTTAAGAAATTTGTACATGAAACGCATCGAAACAATTATTCCGATGCGATTCATATATGTCGAATTATAACCTCGCTTACTGGTTTTAGTAGTTAGTTTAATTTTTGAGTGACCACTCGAATTGAATCTGTGCTGCTTTTACTATAAAATACGGTTTGCACTGAGGCTTTCTCACGAGTACTCCTGAAATAATTTCTCAAGGATTTTCATATTTTGCTCTGCACTTAACACAACTTTCGTTCATCATATTCACCCGTCAATATCATACCGGCTTCAGAATGACACAACTAGTCCATTTCTACGGACTTATGGCTACCCAGTGGTATCGTCCCGTATTACGTCTCAATGTCTCCCAATGTTTCCTTCGTTAAACATTTTAGTTGCTGGTCTGTTAAAGCTTTCACATATTGCTTAATTTTTCATTTTTCATGATCTTATATACTAAATTTATTCGATGTTTATCATACGAACTATATTTTTATAATATGAACGAATATCAAAAGATGAGCTTCGTCCGCTCCGTAAGTAAAATATTACTTATAGTCTCTCTTTCATCCCTTGATGTTTTATTTATTTCTCTGACATAAACGCAATACGTGGAAGACGCCTGTATACCAGCGACTAATATACGATGTCTGCTCATTGTTTTTCAGATAATCCGACCTTGGACTTTAGTTCCACAACAAATTCCCGATGAATATGAAACAGTAAGCGCAGACAAGAATGTTGTTGTGTATTATTATTATTTTACCCCGTTCACCGGGTGATATACACTCTGATATCCCTGTTTCGCTAGGTACTCGATGTTTGTTCGTGGACCACACTTATTTGCGTATGGTGACGTTCGTACCTTTTCTTCCTAAACGTGAAGTTGAATAAACCGATTGTTAAAGCAACGCGACCACTCAGAACCACACACACACTGTCACTATTTCTTTTGAGACTAATTTTGCTTTCGAAATTGTAAAACTGTAATGTTTTTAATATTGTTTTATTTGAAATTTGTTTGACAATAAAGCTCAACGCACCGAATTGTGTTTCACTCGCTGCCCCAACTAGCCACCTCGAACACTAAAGCATGGCATGAACCTGTCGGCCAACTTGCATGCATTTTGTTTAATAAATCTTGACTAATACGTATAACTTAATTCTATGCTTGATTACGTTTAATATTTTGAAGTTTTTACTTTTAACCTTAATTTTATGATTAGTAATAGTAAAATTGCGAATAATTTATGGAAAATAATTAATTTTAGACTTTGGACAAGTTATCTCCATATTTAAAAATCAATTGCTGTCCGTTAGTCTCGCTAAAAATCAAAAACGGCTCGACCGATTATGACTGAATATTTTGTGTGTTTGAATGGGTGCCTAGATGGTTTAGATTCACATTTGGACTCGATAGGTGGCGCTGTTGTTTGAGGTCCAAATCTCACCCGTGCGAAGCCGGGACAGATTGCTAGTTAAAAATATATATCAAAAATTTCATTTATCGCCTTTTACAACACTGTCTTCTTCCAAGGAAAGTCTAAATTTTAAAGAGTATGAAATGAGTATGAAATCTCTTTATTTCTGTATTCTGATCATACTTCATTCTATTGCAATTCTAATTAATGCAACGCTGCTTTGGATTCTGGAACTTTCCTATTTTAAGGTCAGTCAAAAACTGAATGGAGCATGGACTCGGCATGCGGTGGACCCTACGTGTTTACCCCGTGTTTCTAATAACCTATAAATTTAAACCTATAATCAAAATTTTTCTTTTTTTCTTATTGTATATTTTTATCCTGGTCATCTTACATTGTCTCCATTTCTCTATCAATGTATATCAAAATTTATAATCTATAAGTATAAAACAAAAATACGTTAGTCAGAGTGTTGAAAATGCTTTTTAATAACTTTACAGAATAAGGTGACGGAGAAATTCAAGCGACCGTTGAAAAAACGTCATTCGTCTGTGTACCACCAGCCCACTAACCGCGTGAACAAGTACCTGGCGCAGGCGATAGACGCGCGCTCTGTGCACCGCGAGAAGGCGACGCACGTGCATCTGCTGACGCTATGTTTTAAAGACGCGGAGAAGGAGGCACAGGTTACTTTGTCACTTATATAGATTCGTCCCAATTCTGGACATGGCTTCCTCTTACTTCTAAGGCAATAGTGAAATATTTTATTTCATACACATGCAAGTTTCCTCAAGATGTCTTCCTTCACCGTCGAGCACGTGCTAAATCAGCCGTTACCGTTACCGTAACAGTCTATCAAAAGTCCACTGCTGAACATAGGCCTCCTCATAAATTACCTCATAGAAGGATATTTGCCATAATTACGAGTACACAATATTCGAGTACCACGATTGAACAAGCCCAAAGGTTAAAACATTAAAAAACCCGACTGCGTGAAAAAGTTTACTGAAAAGAGAAAAAATCCTATGTTACTATACCTTAAAATCCACCAAGCTGTTTGGACTATATAGCGTGACAAAAATAAATAGACATACACGCATACACTCGTGAAACATTACCCTCTTTCTGGGGCAGTCGGGTAAAAGTGGTAAATTTTTACCAAACTATCAATTGTTGTAGTAGTAGTACCTTGACACCCATATCTATGTCACTGCATCCTAGGCCTACCTCCAGCCTTATCGCAAAAGGTGTACTATTATTTATTCTGTGGTAAAAATGACATTGGACACTATTTAATGTTTGTATGACATATCTTCTGCGCAGTTTTTTTTTTATAGGATAAGGGTGACAAACGAGCACACAGTCTACCAGATGCTAAGTGGTTGCTGTGGCCCATAGACATCTACATCTATCTTCGATTAAGAATCAAAATGCAAATGCTTTGCCTCGTTTCCAATAAAAAGGGTCTCTGGTTCTCTACACTCACCTGACGAAACACAGCAGCGTTACACTGCTATTTTACGCTGCTATTCTGTGAGAGCGTGGTCTTTCCCCGGTCGAGCCGACCCATTCGTGCTATAACCATAATATAGCTGCAGCATGGCTCTACCACGTATAAAAGTTGATAGCTTTCAAAGTTGTGATCGTGGTTGATCAGTCAGAGAACTTTATCTTATTCTTTTGTAGCTAAAGAATACTTGATATTTAATATCGGTAAAGCCGACCGACCACAAGGTATACGTTATGTTTTAAGAGGTAACGCTACTTTACTGCCTATTTCTGCCGCCAAGCAGCGCAACCGCAACACTGTTGTGTAATCTAAGAGGTCGAGAAAAAAGTTTTTTTCGTTTTTTATATACCAATTGAAGACATTTTTTTATCAAAGTTTAACTACACTTAATTATAAAATAAATGTGACATTTTGTTCGATAACTTGTTGCCATCTTATCGGTAGTGACATAATCACTTTGCTGTAGAAATCTTGGGATTATTGATCAAACAAAATGCGACAAGTAGTTTTGACAGTCCCCTATTGATGATAACCTAAAACAACCCGAATAATTTTGAAGAGACCGAAACTGATGAAAATCTGAGGGTGCAAGGTCAGTACTATATGGTGGATGCATTAATACTTCCCAACCAACCTCTCAATTTTTCCTGAGTGGCCAAATATGTGTGTAGTCTGGAGTTATCATGATGAAAGACCACTCCTTTTCTGTTGATCAATTCCGGCCGTTTTTTTTTTCTGAATTTCTTGTTTGATTCTCATTAGTTTCCATCGATTCGATAGTTTTGCCTGGCGGTAAAAGCTCATAATAAACGATGCCTTTCCAATCCACCATACACACAACATCACCTTATTGCATGTTAATCCGGATTTCGCTAAAGTCTGTGGAGCTTGACTACCCTTTGACCATGATCTTTTTCGCACGTACTTATCGTAGGTGATCCACTTTTCATCACTAGTGATCGATCTTTTCAAAAATAGTTCGGTTTCATTACATTTCAATTGAGAAACGAAAATCGCAAAAGAGTACACGATTCATTAGGTTTCTTTCAGTGAGCTCGTGTGGTAGGTACACAAATTTCTAGCTTTTATGTATAGCCAGACCTTTTCGTCAAAACTGTTTTGTGGTCAATCCTCAATTCCTCGGCTATGTCGTAACTACAAACATTTTACTTTTTCAAAAATGGCATCGACTTTATCAGTATGAGAGCGACCAGAGGGAGCTGCATCTTTGACATCAAAATTCCCAAACTGAAAACGCATGAACCAACTTTGTGCTACTGTCACTAACACTGCATTAAGTCCATAAACGTCACAAATTTTTTGTAATAAAACTTCAGAATATTTCGAATTTCTTCGTTAGATTCACACATTTTGACTTACTTACTTTTTATTTTTCTTTTTCTTAACGTCCTATATGTATTGACCAGCCAGATACAAACAGTACAACCCAAGAGACTTTTCTTCAATTTTATACAAACAACATACGAAGAAACTTTTTTCCCGACCTATTATATATAACACGTTGATAGATTTCCCATCTTAGTCCTCAGGCTAGTCACTTGTAGTCTTCTTAGTCTAAAGTTGGTTGTATTTTTCTTAAGCAGTACAGTACAGTAATCACTTAACATTATGTGAATTGTTAGATTGTTTTTCACTCTAATACAAAAAAAAATACAAAAAACGTTTCGGTTTCTGACGTAGGTCCTGTAGCGCATTGGAATGTTCGTTGAGACGCTAGTGATCCTTTAACTTTTTTTATACAAAATTGGGCAAACGGGCATGTGGTGGTAAATATCGACCGCCGCTAATGACCAACTGCAACACCAGGGGAATTGCAGTTGCGTTGCCATTAGCAGCGGAAGCGATATTATATTCCCGAACAAATTATGGTGCCAACGGTATCCTAGAATGAATGTTCTCGAATAGAATTGACTGGATCTGGAACCTGAACCAATGTTGATTGTTTCGTCGTTCATGTACTGACAAATAAATAATTAATAAGTTAAAGTACATTTTTTTATTTTCATTTTTTACGTTTCTGCTATCGTCAACATTTTACAATCGAAAATTAACAGGGTCTATGACATGGGTATACTAACAATGTACATGGTAGAGCCAAGATGCAGTTATATTATGGTTGTAGCACAAATGGGTTAGCACGATCAGGGAAGGACTATGCTCTCACAGAATACCAGCGTAAAATAGCAGCTTAATGCTGTTGTGTTTTGTATGGTGAGTGTAGAGCATCGGACACCCTTTTTACCGGGTACAAGGCATTCCATCTTAGGCCCCGGGGGAGACAACGCATCTGTATATTGATAATTAACCTAGGATATATATCTATGTGCCACAGTATACACTTACCATCAGGTGGAGTGTGTGCTAGTTTGTCACAATTATTCTATAAAAAAACCACTGTAAGCAAATTTGCATGACCATTGTTGATGATAATAAGTACATCCCAATTTAACTAATGTCCTGCTGACTACTATATAATGTATCCAGCTTAATGCATGTTTTTAAATATTGAAAGTATTATATTGCAGTACCGCGCGTCGACGGACGGCGGGTGGGCGGGGTCGCTGGGCGCGGCGCTGGGCGCGCTGGCGGCGGCGGGCGCGCTGCAGGCCGCCATCTTGCCGCGCACCACCATCTTGTTGTTGCTGTTCGTGACCGCGTTCGCCTGGTCGGCCGCCGTGCTGGCGCTTACACTCGCTGCCCGCCTGCGGCTCATACCCTGCGACGTATCGCGCCCGTTTGCGCTGAGAAATGCAATTACGACCTTCACAATTGTCCTGGGTTATGCTGTGGGACAGGTGAATGTGGTGAGTGCATCTTCTTGTTCATCATCCAAGAAAGTAACAATACTCACCTGGGCATGCGTCTCTTCTTTATTGGAAGACTTTCAATCTTATTGGTGTTTCTCAAAGTCTCCTCTAAAGACTTCTACATGATTAATTAGGATGTTGGATTCTCTTTATCCAAATTAATAAATTTTTATTTTTAATTTATAAATAGTTAATTAATAATCTGACTGCCTTCTGAATATGGGTAATGAAATGAAATGAAAATGAAATTTCATGTTAAATTGATAATAACTATTTATTATTATCAATTTAATATAAACTAACCTAACAGATAAAACTGTTCAACCTCTAGGTAACGTGCCGAGAAATAGACGTATGCCGTAACCTGACCGAGAACATGACTACAATGGCGGATATCCGCGTGAAATCCGGCGACGTCGCTGCCGCACTGTGGAGTAGTGGTGACCATCGCGCCTGTCCCGTGCCGCTCTACATTGCGCTAGGCTGCTGCCTCAGTATGCTCACCGTCGCGGTTTTCTTGCGTCTACCGATACTAGTGAAGGGGATCCTCTTAGCGGTCATGACGGCTGGATACATTGCCGTGATGTTGGCATACCATAAGGATCTTTTTGACTGCTACGATATGATGACGGAGTGAGTTGATATCATTTAATTTTAATAAAATATTAATACTGATTTCGTTTCAAATGTTACATATTATATTATGGCTGAAGGTTATTTTTGCCATTTTATTGGAAGTCCATTAATATTTTCATTTGATTGTCCACCTAACAGTACCAGCATATGAACCAGTAATACAATGAACTAGTACGTATAATGCTGCTATATATTGTATGGTAAATAACGAAAACTGAGACTCTTTTTACGGGTAACAAGGCATTCCATTTTAGTCCTTAGGGGTGACGCATCTGAATTTAAATTCTTAATTACTTACCATCAGGTGAATCGTTCTCATTTGTCACCTTACATCATCATCATCATCATGAGCTTGTGACGAAAAGAGCACACTGTCTCCTGATTAAGAATCAAAATGTCGATGAGTTTTACCTTGGAGAACTTATATAGAATGCCTCGTTATAAGTAAAAATGTCTCAAGGTGAATGACGTAATTACCATACGAAACATATTACATGTTGGTATTTTATACAAGCATAGTCGTTTCCCGATCGAAACAACTAATTTGTGATGCAGCGTAGTTCTACCGCGTATAAAAACTCATATCATCTAACGTTATCATATTACCAATTTATAAGTTAGTTAGTTTTCCTCTTACAGAAACTGACATTGTTGCCTGTAATAGAGTTCAAAAACAAAACCCAGCCTCAAAAGTACCCAAAACAGTTATATGCAGATTTGTCAGTAAATTAAAACGCGACAACTTACTTGCAGCTGTATACAAATATAACAAGTCTCATCCCAAAGCAAAATTGAACACCAAACTTTTAGGCTTTGGTGATGTTGAATCAGCCGTCTACATCAGTGAACATCTCACCCAAGCTAATAAATCACTGCATGCTGCAACGAGAATCTGGGCGAAAGAGAATAATTACAAATATGTATGGATAAGAAATGGAAGAATTTTTGTTAGAAAAGACGATGAACATCCAGCAAAAGTGATATTACACCAGTTTACTTTGAAATCTTTAAATTAGATTTTATATCTTTTTAGTAACGGTCATTGTTTTTAGTTTTAAAATTCACTCTTAACATTTATTACCAAAACATCCGCGGTATGCGGACTAAATTACCTGATGTCTTTTTGGAAGTTAGCGCTAACAATTTCGATTTAATCGTATTAACAGAGACTTGGCTTAACGATAGTATATTTGATAGTGAAATTTTCGATAGTAGGTATCAAGTATTTAGGAGGGACAGATCATCCAACACTTTTAATGAGAATAATGATGGAGGTGGTGTTGCTATCGCTGTGAAAAAGTCAATTAGTGCTTATAGAAACCAAAATTTTGAATCTCGTTGTGAAGATTTATGGGTAACCCTAGAGCTGGGTAACTATAGAATCTATGTTTGTTCAGTTTACTTACGTTCTCCTCTAAATCAAACTCATCTCAAGCATTTTACTGAAAATGCTGGTAATGTCATTAATAATACATGCAATGATATTCTTATTTTCGGAGATTTTAATCTGCGTGACATTGTTTGGACTCCTTCTAATGCAGATTCATCGCTTAAACCCAGCAATTTCGATAATATCTTCGGTTATGAATTCGTAGACTTTTTGTCTAGTTATGATCTAAAGCAATATAGTCAGATCTCTAATCACCAGGGCAAAATTCTCGACCTCGTGCTGAGTAACACAATCTGTGATATTTCCGTTAAAAAATCAAACAGTATAATTTCTCGAATAGACAAATATCATCCCCCAATTGAAGTAGACTTAGTTTTATGTAAAGCAAAAATGCTCTCTCCAAGACAAACTCCTAAATACAAGTTTTTTTTAGCGAATTATGATAGTATACGAGCCCGTTTATCTGACCTTAACTGGACTTCGGAGTTCCAAAACTGTTCGACTGTTGATGAAGTTGTATCGAAGTTTTACTCTATTATAAAAAAAGTTATCACTGAATTTGTTCCATGTCGCATACAAAACAAAAAATCATATCCTCCATGGTATACAACAAACCTCATAAAACTATTACGAGAAAAGGAAAAATCTCGTCAAAAGTTTAAAAAGTACAGGAATGATTTAGATAAATTTGAATACAATATCTTAAAAGTTAGGACTAAAACATTAATCAAAAAATGTTATGACAGATACATTGAAAATGTTGTTGACAGCGTGATTAAAGACTCCAAGTACTTTTGGACTCATATAAAAAATAAACGTAAGAATAATGGTTGTATATCGTCTAATATGAAATTTGGAGACAAAGAAGCTAATAATGGAGAAAAATTTCCGACCTGTTTGCAGAAAATTTTGAATTAGTATATAAACCTATTGATATTAGTTTACATATAAACAAAATGGAAATACCAAAGTCTGCTTTCTCCATGGGGAATCTTTATTTAAATAATGACAGTATTGAGAAGTGCTTAAAGGCTCTAGATATTACTAAGGGCGCCGGAAGTGATGGGATTCACCCCTTGTTTCTGAAGGAATGCGCAGTGGAGCTCACGATACCTTTACATATTATTTTTAATAGATCATTATCTGAAGGTATATTTCCGAAACGTTGGAAGGATGCAATAATTATACCATTACATAAATCAGGCGATAAAAGTAATATCTGCAACTACAGACCTATTAGTATTCTTCCAGTTTTAGGTAAAGTGTTTGAATCGTTAATTTGTCCTTATTTGACTTGGCATATAAAACATATTATAGCTGATCAACAACACGGATTTTTTAAAAATCGCTCTACTACATCCAATCTTATTACATTTGTTGACAGAACACTTACTAGAATGAGCTCAGGGAATGAAGTAGATTGTATTTATAATGACTTTAGTAAAGCGTTTGACACAGTAAATCATTCAGTTCTAATCAACAAACTGCACACATTATTTGGCATACATGGATGCTTATTAGATTGGTTTGCTTCATATCTCACAGATCGAACACAAAGAGTAGTCATTAGCGGTTTTGTTTCTAGAGAAATTATCCCAACGTCTGGAGTTCCACAAGGCTCGCACCTTGGCCCATTACTTTTTATTATGTTTATCGATGATATTAAGCACTGTATCCGTAACTCCGAATTTGAATTATACGCAGATGACCTAAAGATATCCAAAATTGTGAATAATGACATAGACCAAATTCAACTTCCAGAGGATATAGATAGAATTACAGAATGGTGCCGGCAAAATAAAATGTCTCTCAACATAAATAAATGCTATCACATTAAATTCTCTCGAAAATTTAACAAATATAATAGTAGTTACAATATAAATGGTGTAGATTTAGCGAAAGTAGATGAAGTGAAGGACTTAGGCATTGCTATTGACACTCAGATGCGATTTACTAACCACATTAACAATACCATACACAAATCATTAAGAATGTTAGCTTTTATTTTCAGAAACACCAAAGATTTTAAGTCGGTTTTAGCGTTAAAAGTTCTCTATTTTGCACTGGTTCGCAGTCATGTTGATTATTGTTCAGTCGTATGGTACCCGTCTTATCAAAACAATATTCAGCGTATAGAAAGAATCCAAAAAAGATTTTTAAATAAAATATCTTATGTAAGTGGCGTTCATCGTACAATTCGCAGATACTCTGAAAGATTAGCGCATTTCGAAATTTTATCATTGGAGCAGCGAAAGAATTTGCTATCTATAAGCCTTTTACATAAATTACTTAATAATAAAGTGGATTGTCCATCCCTCCTATCACAAATTAACTTGAAGGTGCCCAGAATTTCAGGAAGGTTGTGTAATTTTAGTCCCTTTAGTGTAAATTTCAATAGCAAAAATTATGGTAACAACTCTCCTCTATGTTTTATGATGAGAAAATACAATGATATATTCGGTAAATGTAATATAGATCTCTTTAGTGATAGTCTGGGTTCCTTAAAAAAGAAAATATTTCTATACTACACTCAAACTGAAAATTAAAACTTTAAATTATACAATGTTAAGCTCTCTACCAAATTATAATTTTACCTGTTTTAATTGCATAGAATAGTCTTTGTGTTTATATCATATTTTATTATCTGTTAATTTCATAACTAATTTTAAGTTTCATGTTGAAATGTTGTGCATACCTTTAAGTTAAATACATATATAGTATAATTTTGTTTATACCTGCAAATGTTTAATAATAATGTTTTGTATGTGTTTAGTTGGTAAGCCTAAATAAATAAATAAATAAATAAATTATCTTTGCGCAATTACTTTCGTGTTTTACCATTTTAACTTATTAATTTGTTGGACTTACATCCAAAAAAATTGGTCCTTCGTGCCGGATATGAACCAGTGACCTATGGATTTAAATGTATTATTTATTTATGGATTTGTGATCACGATACTTGACCAGCCTTTTTATTCCCTTTACTATTTTATGCGCTTAGATATTTATTCGTGAGTATGAGGATGTTGCTTGTATATTGTATACATAAGGTGATGTACGTGTGGGGTGTGTGCACGCAGGAGGTTCGGGGCGCGCGCGGTGGGGTCGGCGTGCGCGTCGTGCGCGTGGACGCTGCTGCTGGCGCTGGGCGTGCTGCTGCACGCGCGCCAGACCGAGTGGACGGCGCGCCTCGACTTCCTGTGGCAGGCGCAAGCGCGCGACGAGAAGCGCGACATGGACGCGCTGCAGGTCACCCATCACTCCTAACATCTTACAAAAATTTATTCTGTTAATGAGGCGTGTATCGGCGTTGTAATCCACTACCCCATATCGTCTTGGAGGTGTCGTAAGAGGCGACACAGGGAAACGGGCGGAAATGGATAGCAGCGTCATCCTAATAACAACTAAAATATAAAAAACTGCGGTTACCAACCCACCTGCCAAGCGTGGTAACTATGGCAAATAATCCCTATAAAGTAATCTAAGGGGAAGCCAGTTTAGAAGTAAATTTTGATAAGCTGTAAAGATGGAGAGGAATGGCCGCTACTTCGTTTAGATCTTTTTAGAGTTCCGTATCCAAAGGGCAACCAACGGGACCCTATTACTAAACCTTCGCTGTCCGTCCGTCGGTCTGTCAGCGAGCTGTATCTCATGATCCGTACCGTAGTAGGTAAACAGTTGAAATTTTCACAAAATGTGAACAGATTTGTTCACAGATTGTAAAAATAAATTAAAAATTAAAGGGGACTGCCCTACTAAAAACGTGTGTGATGGTACGGAACCCATCATGCGCGAGTCCGACTCGCACTTGGCCGGTTTTTTAAAGAAGTTGCTTACAAGCAAACTGTAGTAAGGTCTTATTATTTTTATGTTATAGTGACTTAACACCGCTTCCGTTTATTATTAGTAGGATACACCCATAGTGGGTAACTGCTTATCATTTTAATAAAAACAGTATGTTTTTGAAATAATCGTGTAATTCATTATTTTACTAAATAATCCTGTTGATCACTAGGAGACCATCCATCCATATATGTTTTTATAGAATAAGTGTGACAAACGAGCACACAGTCCACCTGATGGTAAGTGGTTGCTGCGGCCCCTAGACATCCACATCTATCTTCATTTGCGAATTAAAATGTAGATGCGTTGTCAGCGAATTAAAATGTAGAATGTCTCTTTTCCAGTAAAAAGGGTCTCCGGTTCTCTACACTCACCTGACGAAACACAGCAGCTTTAAGTTGCTATTTTACGCTGTTATTCTGTAAGAGCGTGGTCCTTCCCAAAACATCTTAGACTATTTCACTTATCCAGAGGTTACTTATATGTTATTATACTTTGTTATTGTCTCTAATTTTGAAATTTGTAAGAGCCTCAAAGAAGCCTAAGGTCAATAAAAATATTTTAATGTTTATGGCCTTAATAATTTAATACAGTGTCCTTTGCGTTGTTCGTGTCCAACGATTCATTTTTTTTATAGCAAATGGGGCAAACAAACATGCTTGTCAATTGATGGTAAGTGACTACCGCCGACCATAAACAACTGCTACACCAGGAGAGTTGCAGAAGCGTTACCCGCCTTTTAAAAAAGAGTAGGCTGGTTTCTTGAAGGTCCCTAAGTCGTATCGGTCCGCAAACATCTCTGGTGGTCGTTTCTAACTTTTTCTAAATCGCACAGTGGTGGACCGCCAATCATCCAGATGGTATGGATAGTATCGCGAGTTTTGTCGTGTTTTGTGAGATGGCGAAATTGAGTGGCTAGAATTAGTCCGAACAATTTCTCAGAGCACTCCCCGTAGTAGATGCGATAAAATACGCAAAGAGATGTAACATCTCTTAGGAGTGCCAGTGAGTCAAGCGGATCGGAAAGAACTTAGTCTTTGACAATTCGAGCTGCTCTGCATTGGATGCGGTCAAGTGGAAGGACTGGCACTGGGGAGCCCCAACATTATTCCATGTGGGGCCGAACCTTGTAAAGTTGCAAGCGGTGTGCCGGCATGAAATACTGTCCCGCTCTACTGAGCACATCAAGCGTTTTAGAGGCCAATTTGGCCTTCTCTTCCAAGTGACCACGAAACTGCTCTTCACTCCATATGTTGACACCGAGCATTCCGATACTGGCTGAGGAATCAAAGGGAGTGCCTTGAAACTGAGGAGATACGACAAAGGGATTCTTTTTAGCGGTAAACGCGCAAACTGGTATCTTCTGGGGATTGAACTTGACTAGATTTACTTGCCCCCAATCCGAGACTTTGTTCAACAAAGACTCGACTTCAGATATGTTTGTTCCGATACTCGGCAAGGTTTCCCCGAGAAAAATAAAACAATTTTGCAGGAGCGACCAAACTATGGCTGAGCCTCCAATAGGCACCACAGATGATAGAATTAAAAGTTCCGGTTCCCTGAAGCACCATATCGGCAACAAAATCAGCAACAACATTGTAATCATCCAGCGAGAAGCAAACCCGCTCCCAAGGGTAGGATGCAAAAGACCGCATCCTGTTACAATCGGCCAACCTATAGTGCCAAACACAGCGGCAACCTGCACAACGCAACCGCGATGGCAGCGTGAGTGGCACCACACTCCGGACTAGACATTGATCCGAGGAGCCAAGAGGTTTAAATGCATGATCCTCCACATCTGGGATCCGCGTAGGCGAAGTAACCAGTTGTTTCAGACCATATGCCAAGGCAAAGTCATAAATATACCTACCCGTGTGATAGGTTAATCGGGAACAAAACCATTCAGGGTGGTGGGCTTTAAAGTTACCGAGGATAACGATCTCTGCGGATGAGACCTGTTGTAGCAAGGAGTCCGCAGCCATTTGGCTGTGGTCGATGAGTTGGTCCGTGTCGGCATTACCATTATAGGACCTATAGAAGCACCCGTAAACACAGGGATGGTCGTCGCTGTCTACCCTCCTGTGAAAGTATCTAATTTAACTCTTCTACCACGTTATGATGAGGGGGGATGGGTCTTGGACCACCTGCACTCACCATTCGAAACGCAGAAGAAATCTTCTACTTCACGCTGGTATTTTGTGAAGTCATAGTACCACCCCATCATTACAACGTTATTATTTAAGACACATTATAGCGCTGTAATTGACATTATTTTTTGCTACAGAGCTTCTTAAGTACGTGTAAATAATTTTATTTAACAGTATTTAGTTCCACAAATTAATTATTTTGTTACAGGCATCAAATAGGAGGATATTATTCAACTTGCTGCCCGCACACGTGGCGACGCATTTCTTGGACAATCAGTTCAGAACAAACATGGTAATTATTGGAAAGCTTTTTAAGTACTCATACTTAAAATATTACATTGACTTAATTTATTATGTAATTGCTCTTTGATCTAAAAAAAGGATACTTACTTTTCCTATAATACGTACAGATGTTTTATTATATATATATATATATATATATATATATATATATATATATATATATATATATATTGCTTTACAGTACCAAACGCTATTTTTGTTTTAGCTTTATATAATTGATCACCAAGATTTTTACGCATTACTCACACATATGTGGTCTAACCTTGCTTATAAATACTCTAAGATCTAACTCATATTCACTCTTATAAATTACATTAAATGAAATCAAACTCGCACCTCACCTCATTTAATGTCATGAGATCATTTATGTCTGCTATGCAACACGCACTTCTCACACGAATAGGGGCAAGTGACAGGCAATAACATATTATTGACTGATAAGAATAGTGTAAAAAAGTTAATAATTAAAAAATTATATTTCCTCCACTCTTGAAATACAACATTCATATTTTCTTTCATAACTAAAATCTAAATCTTTAGATTCATTTTAACATACCTACAAGCATTACATACCAAAATCCCTAGACTATGACTAGGACTATAAAATTCTCGGGGTATGACTGTTTTTTTTTTTCTGACTGCAACTGACAATGTAGCAACACAAGTATATTCTTAATCAGTCCAAAAAAGTAGACGTTTTAAATAAACAAAAAATAGGTGTAGTATAAAAATGTCACTTGGTCCTGACGTGTCCTGGCTTGCGCATTGTGCGGCGGTGGCTGACAAGACGCGCGGTTGGCAGGACCTGTACCACCAGTCGTACCAACGCGTCGGCGTAGTCTTCGCTTCTATTACCAACTACCATGAGTTCTACATGGAGCTCGATGGCAATAACCAGGGCATGGAGTGCTTGCGTCTGCTTAACGAGATCATCGCCGATTTTGATGAGGTAAGCATTGTTGTACTTTATTATAGTGTTCGGCCGATATAGTTTGGTTCATGAAACAGTTGGGGCAACCAACTGTTCATTGAACCAAAAAAACGTTGGGTAAGAAAGATTTTCGAACTGCAGTTTCACACTATAAAACATACTGCAGGTCAACTTCTATGTAGAAAGCCAATTTCATGAGTCTGTAAATTTTTATACGTAGTAATGCAGCTATATTAATAGTATAGTTGTAGCACGAATGGATCGGCTCGACCGGGGAAGGACCACGCTCTCACAGAATACCAGCGTAAAATAGCAGCTTAATGCTGATGTGTTTCGTTTGGTGAGTGTAGAGAACCGGAGACCCATTTTACTGGAAAAGAGGCATTCTATCTTAGTCCTCACGGCTGACAAGGCATCTGCATTTTAATTCGCAAACGAAGATAAATGTAGATGTCTATGGGCCACAGTAACCACTTACCATCAGGTGGACTGTGTGCTCGTTTGTCACCCTTATTCTATAAAAAAAAGATGCAAGTTGGTCCATTGAAGTAATATGTACTACGTAATAAAAGAGACTCCAAGACTTGGTTGTTTACAACACGTGTTAGAGCCCGCGGACCTAAACGTACTTAGCGCTTATTCACGTAGAACACGCTGGTGTGTGCGCGGCAGTCGGCGCGATGGTTTGGGCGAGCTCTTGTTCACGTCGGTCGCCAGGCGTTTGCGCGAGTGTGACGTGTTGTCAGAGGTTGTGAACATGGACGACAAACATTTATTTTTAATCGAAAATTCTTGCCTAAAGTGGGAGATGACAAAAAGTAGAATTGGTGCGCACGAAATTAATAAAGAAAGAGAACTGGCATATGGGAATAATAATGCGAGGCGAGTCCATTCTGTTGAATGGTCGATCGATTGTAGCGACAAGTTCAAAATTGTTGGTCTTACCTGAAGTCAAGAGTCAATCGCGCGTTCGCCGCTAGATCGACTTGAACACACACAAACAACTTCATACGTTTGATATTGCCGCGAGCACGTCGCGCGCTATAGTCGCCAGCTTGCCGGCTACTTCCATCGCACCTGCGTTTTTTACGTAAACACTTTCATATAATGCTATGTGTTTGATATTTCGTTACCGCGGCCGCCACCGCACCCGTGAGTTAACATGAACAAGCACTTAGTCTGTGCCATTAAAATGTACTCTGTGTCTTCTGCCACGCGCCCTGCACTGCCGCACAGATTTTGTTCGCGGTATCTGTTCTAGTAAATACGTAGTACATATTACTTCAATAGGTTGGTCAAGACTATACACTGCGTAAATTTTAAGGGATGGCGGAGTTCAACTATTGACTCGTGATGGAACCAATTTAATGTTAAAGAAAAACTACACTAATATTCTAAAAAGAAATCGTGATTTAGATCTTATTGCGCATATAATTTCACCTTAAATGGATAGATTACCAATCTTTAGGTAACATCTGAAAAATTAGCCATTGTGACTCTTATTTGGAAATTGGATTTATCGACAATAATTTCATTTTAGATATACTTCCACAAAATTACTATAGTTTTTTTTTTTTTTATAGGATCGGGTGACAAACGAGTACACAGTCCACCTGATGGTAAGTGGTTACTGTGACCCATAGACATCTACATCTATCCTCAATAAAGACTCAAGATGCACATGCGTTGTCACCCGTGAGGACTAAGATGGAATGCCTCTTTGCCAGTAAAAAGGGTCTCCGGTTCTCTACACTCACCATACGAAACACAGCAGCGTTAAGCTGCTATTTTACGCTGGTTTTCTGTGAGAGCGTGGTCCTTCCCCGTTCGAGCCGACCCATTCGTGCTACAACCATAATATAGCTGCAGCATGGCTCTACCACGTAAAAAATATAGTGTTAAGAAATCAGCAGTATAGCACGCAAAAACGTTACATTTAATTAGAATTATTTTTTTTACAGCTATTAGGGGAAGATCGTTTTAGTCCAATAGATAAAATAAAAACTGTTGGATCGACGTATATGGCAGCTGTAGGGCTTATTCCAGAAAAGAAAATGACAGATGATCCGAGCACCAAAAAGCATATGGCGACCCTAGTTGAGTTCGTTTTTGCGATGAGAGATAAACTTAAGGATATTAATGACAACTCCTACAATAATTTTATGCTACGTGTTGGTAAGTGTCACTTCACACCCGTATTCAAAAACATTACGATGAGGTCTCACGATGCACTCGAACGCACAGGTTACAGAAAACTTAATCATAAACAACACTTGACGGACGAAGGACCCTATTCGTTCATAATAACTAACGTTAAAGTTAAAGTAAAAGTAAAGTTAAAGTAGCTCACTAGCTACTCTACGCTAGTGCGACAAATCAACAAAAATGTTAAAAAAGTAGTACCTATGTATTTTTTTTATTATAGGATAAGGGTGACAAACGAGTACACAGTCCACCTGATGGTAAGTGGTTGCTGCGGCCCATAGACATCTACATCTATCCTCTATTACAAATCAAAATGTAGATGCGTTATCACCCGTGAGGACTAAGATGGAATGCCTCATTTCCAGTAAAAAGGGCCTCCGGCCACCTGCACTCACCAAGCGAAACGCAGAGGTAAACCGCTACTTCACGCTGGTTTTCTGTGAGGTCGTGGTACCACCCCGGTTCGAGCCGGCCCATCCGTGCGACAGTAAAAGCTGCCGCGTGGCTCTACCACTGTTAATAATAATAATGTATAATTGGTTGCCTTAGTGATTAGAATTGAATTCTTTTTTTTAATAAATGGTTTACCCTACCGAACGCACTCAGAAACATCTTACTTATCATAGCGTCGATCCTGTACTTAAGAAAGTAATGTTTTTGAATACGAAAATTGGGTTTTTAGAGTAGTTTTTGGGACCGATGTTTGATTATACTTCATTTTCTAGGTATAAACGTCGGCCCAGTAGTTGCTGGTGTCATCGGCGCACGGAAACCCCAATATGACATTTGGGGTAACACAGTTAACGTAGCTTCGCGAATGGATTCCACGGGCCTGCCTAACCACACTCAAGTTACCGAAGAAGTTTATCAAGTTTTAAAGGATATGCCCTATCAATTCGTTTGTCGTGGGAAAGTGAAAGTTAAAGGGAAAGGCGAAATGACAACATACTTTTTAACGGACAGAGCACCAGACAACAATAGTAGTCAGAATTCTTCAAACAGTCTACCACAAAATCCACCGACAGCTTATGGTGGAGTGGCAACACCGCTAGCAATGCTTCAGAACTCCGCGCGAAGAGCGGCAGCGCAACCGTCGAGATTACCTCCTCTGAGAGAGGCATCAGTGGCAGGTGAAAACGAGCCTCTTCTTCCTTCTAATGGACATCAAAGTAATGGAAATAATCATAAAGGAACTAAGGGCCGTTGGAATAAAGAGCAAGATGACACGCCACCTCCTCCTCCACCGCATGGCATATCGGGTAATCCTCGATGGCCGCCACCGCGGGCTTTAGTGCCACCTTGGCCGCGTCCTCAAGAACCTCGGCCGCCAGTCGTACATAAAAGAAGGCCACCCACTAGACTGCCAAGACCGAGGTCGAGCGAAAGCTTGCCATTAGCTCGAAGCCCTCGTGTTCATTCTTCCGCAGATGAACTCAGTTCGCTTACTAGGTCACCAAGTCTTAGTTCTTCATCTGATGAAAGCTATTCTCGTACTACTGACGCTTCTCCATCGCCTCCGCGACCTGCTCCTTGGCTTCCACCTGCTAGACCTCAACGAAACGGAACAAATTCAGCATACGATTATCCTGTTGTCCGAGCCAATAAACCAACTAATGTTTTAAAGGAAATTTATGCGAAACATAAAATTACCAATAAACCTGTCCTAGAAGATAAAATTCTTGATGACATTAGCTACCAGAAAGAGGAAGAAAAGTTGCATAGAAGTATATTAAACATGATTCAGACGTCTGCAAAACGAGATAGTTGCAGTCAAACTGATAAGAAAGACGTGTCGAATCGTCTGGCTCCGAGGACCAACTCGTTTTCTAGTTCTGGAAGTCGACCAAACAACTTAAAACATTTAAACCATGACAATAGAGATGTTTTCAGTAAGCGAAGTCCGTCGGATGTAGCCTGTGTGCCGCCATTCGAGAGAGAAATACAAAGGCTGCTAGACGACAAGAATATTATAAAAAATAATCCAGTGAAAAACGAGAGAAAGGACTTGAACCTTGAGTTAAGGTAAGACAGTACTACTTTCCGTTTTAAATGTTGTTTCAAATTTAAACAAAACTAAATTCATTTTAATATTGGCTTCAACACATGATAATTTGCTTTAAATGCTTCAACCAATTATGACATTAATATTCATAAAAGCCTATTAAAGTCCATAACTCCCCGTATATTGCGACCGCAGTTTTTTATTTAAGTTATTCTTAGGAAAACTCCTGGCTTGTTCGCTCTGTCTCCTCTAAAAACACACCCGGGACTTTAATCTCAACAAACTTTGTTGTGCATGGGTAGTAAAAGCCGCAGGATACGTGTATTTGCATATGTTTAAAGTTGGTTTTTGTTTAATGCTTAAATCTGTGTCTCTTACTTAAACTTTAGCCCGAATCTTAGCCCTCATCATAGCTCGCTGAAGGTGCGTAAGCTTCTTCTTACGGCGAGCAGTGATGGACAAAGTTTCAAAACTTCTGTCAAAAAATGTCATCACTGGCAACGCACACGCACACGCACACGCACACGTTCACTTTTTCGTATTTTTTAGTTTTGACAAATACGTTACGAGAAGACGTGTGGTGATATCTAAAACCATGCCCAGCCTAGCTGGATCCGTCATTTGACCTTTTGTTTAAATTGGACATCTTTGAATCAGACAATTAATTGTCCTAGATAAAGATATTCGTTAACAACTTTGAGCGTAGTGCTTTCAATAACTACTGGCATAGGCGTGACATGGACGTTGCACATGATCATTGTCTTCTTTGTCCCTGCTCATCATAAGACTGTTGGGAGATACTGTTGAGGTTATTAAGCATAGAGCTGAAGTTCTGATTTTGCCATAATGACTTTATTGTCGGCAAATTGAAGGTGAATGATGTACTCGCAATTAATTTTGAAACCGCATCGTTTACATTTCAATAGCTTGAAAACATCTTCCATTGCAGCGGTGAACAATTTCAGGGATATAATGTTACAACTTTGTGCAGTGGGATGGGTTTCGTACTATGGTGCTGTACTTGGATAGCCATCGTAGCCCTTACTGCTCAAACATTTCAGCACTTCGATATACAGATAGATAATCGACTTGGCACCGCTGAAGGTTAGAAATACTTTCACGAAATTTCGACCAACTTTCTACCACTAAATTCCAAATTATTTAACTTTCATAGTCCTTATACGCAATACAAGGGGATTATTAGTTTTCTTAAAAAATAAAACAATGACCTAGAGTTTCTTGCCGGTTCTTCTCAGTGAAATAATTTTTGTAGTTGCTAGAACTTAATTTGCTTAAGATCTTAGCAGTCACCCACCCCATAATCTACCCTCGTGTAGAGGCGAAACACGTGTCATATTATCGAGAGTGATTTGTCGTTCCTAGTGTGGTAGTGGGCAGGACCATGAAGCAAATACAAAGAGGAGACGGCATAAGCTACTGTGCACTGTGATTCTAAGTAGGTCCTGACGTCATCATAGTGGGCTTTAATTAGTATACTGTCAGCATTCGTCCTGTGCGCTTATGTGTTGAAAATCGCAAAACGGCGTATTTTCGTAGTATTAAGAAGAAAAGGATGAAGGGTTGTGTTTTATCGTGTAAAAACTACTCAGATAGACGCTCTGATGCTATGGATGGCATCACATTTCATTTGTAAGTAATTTTACACCTAATTTATTAAAATAGTTCCAAAAAAAATCTCTTTGTATTAAAGATTAAAGCCTGGCCAGGCTTTCAAATGTAATTAAATATATTCGACACTAGATGGTGACACTTTGTGTCATGTGAACTAAAAATATAAAGGTACGTAGAGCTCAGTATTGGTAAAATAATCATACGAAGGTGCTGAAATTTGTTTTACATTCAAGCATAAGGAAATTTTAATCGTTAAAATATTATTTTTATAGTTTATAATCATTTTATGAACAGGCCGCCATCTATCATCAAGATAGCTAAACTACATTGCAACATCGATATGGAACGATTCGAGTAGTTTTACTATTTATCGGTAGATGTAGATACTGTAAAGTGGGCGGGGCTTAACATCCCCTCACCCCGCAAATTGTCACGCGTTGTTACATAGTGAAATCTAATTACAATACCTCCTCTTTGTATTTGCTTCATAGGCAGGATACATCATTATATTTCATTACGCGGAAATAAGCAAATTAAGTTCAAACAATTTCAATATAATGAATTTCTGCAAAGCAACGCCTGATTCTATTAATTAAATTATTTTTTATTTTGACTTTAAATATTATAATCAGCAGGAGTCAAAATGCTTCACTGGAGGCGGTGCTCGGCACTAACAACAACAGCAGCCCGCTGCATGCGGTCGGGCTGGCGGCCATCGCGCAGCTGGCGCGGCGTGAGCCCAGCCCCGCGCCCGCGCAGTTCCCCGGTGTGCTGCCCACCGACGTGGTGGTGCGCCTGCCCGAGCCAGAGCGTCGCGACCTCAGCGCCAGGCGAGTACCTCACCGTGATCCCTGGCTCCGGTGTGCTGCCCACCGACGTGGTGGTGCGCCTGCCCGAGCCAGAGCGTCGCGACCTCAGCGCCAGGCGAGTACCTCACCGTGATCCCTGGCTCCGGTGTGCTGCCCACCGACGTGGTGGTGCGCCTGCCCGAGCCAGAGCGTCGCGACCTCAGCGCCAGGCGAGTACCTCACCGTGATCCCTGGCTCCGGTGTGCTGCCCACCGACGTGGTGGTGCGCCTGCCCGAGCCAGAGCGTCGCGACCTCAGCGCCAGGCGAGTACCTCACCGTGATCCCTGGCTCCGGTGTGCTGCCCACCGACGTGGTGGTGCGCCTGCCCGAGCCAGAGCGTCGCGACCTCAGCGCCAGGCGAGTACCTCACCGTGATCCCTGGCTCCGGTGTGCTGCCCACCGACGTGGTGGTGCGCCTGCCCGAGCCAGAGCGTCGCGACCTCAGCGCCAGGCGAGTACCTCACCGTGATCCCTGGCTCCGGTGTGCTGCCCACCGACGTGGTGGTGCGCCTGCCCGAGCCAGAGCGTCGCGACCTCAGCGCCAGGCGAGTACCTCACCGTGATCCCTGGCTCCGGTGTGCTGCCCACCGACGTGGTGGTGCGCCTGCCCGAGCCAGAGCGTCGCGACCTCAGCGCCAGGCGAGTACCTCACCGTGATCCCTGGCTCCGGTGTGCTGCCCACCGACGTGGTGGTGCGCCTGCCCGAGCCAGAGCGTCGCGACCTCAGCGCCAGGCGAGTACCTCACCGTGATCCCTGGCTCCGGTGTGCTGCCCACCGACGTGGTGGTGCGCCTGCCCGAGCCAGAGCGTCGCGACCTCAGCGCCAGGCGAGTACCTCACCGTGATCCCTGGCTCCGGTGTGCTGCCCACCGACGTGGTGGTGCGCCTGCCCGAGCCAGAGCGTCGCGACCTCAGCGCCAGGCGAGTACCTCACCGTGATCCCTGGCTCCGGTGTGCTGCCCACCGACGTGGTGATGCGCCTGCCCGAGCCAGAGCGTCGCGACCTCAGCGCCAGGCGAGTACCTCACCGTGATCCCTGGCTCCGGTGTGCTGCCCACCGACGTGGTGGTGCGCCTGCCCGAGCCAGAGCGTCGCGACCTCAGCGCCAGGCGAGTACCTCACCGTGATCCCTGGCTCCGGTGTGCTGCCCACCGACGTGGTGGTGCGCCTGCCCGAGCCAGAGCGTCGCGACCTCAGCGCCAGGCGAGTACCTCACCGTGATCCCTGGCTCCGGTGTGCTGCCCACCGACGTGGTGGTGCGCCTGCCCGAGCCAGAGCGTCGCGACCTCAGCGCCAGGCGAGTACCTCACCGTGATCCCTGGCTCCGGTGTGCTGCCCACCGACGTGGTGGTGCGCCTGCCCGAGCCAGAGCGTCGCGACCTCAGCGCCAGGCGAGTACCTCACCGTGATCCCTGGCTCCGGTGTGCTGCCCACCGACGTGGTGGTGCGCCTGCCCGAGCCAGAGCGTCGCGACCTCAGCGCCAGGCGAGTACCTCACCGTGATCCCTGGCTCCGGTGTGCTGCCCACCGACGTGGTGGTGCGCCTGCCCGAGCCAGAGCGTCGCGACCTCAGCGCCAGGCGAGTACCTCACCGTGATCCCTGGCTCCGGTGTGCTGCCCACCGACGTGGTGGTGCGCCTGCCCGAGCCAGAGCGTCGCGACCTCAGCGCCAGGCGAGTACCTCACCGTGATCCCTGGCTCCGGTGTGCTGCCCACCGACGTGGTGGTGCGCCTGCCCGAGCCAGAGCGTCGCGACCTCAGCGCCAGGCGAGTACCTCACCGTGATCCCTGGCTCCGGTGTGCTGCCCACCGACGTGGTGGTGCGCCTGCCCGAGCCAGAGCGTCGCGACCTCAGCGCCAGGCGAGTACCTCACCGTGATCCCTGGCTCCGGTGTGCTGCCCACCGACGTGGTGGTGCGCCTGCCCGAGCCAGAGCGTCGCGACCTCAGCGCCAGGCGAGTACCTCACCGTGATCCCTGGCTCCGGTGTGCTGCCCACCGACGTGGTGGTGCGCCTGCCCGAGCCAGAGCGTCGCGACCTCAGCGCCAGGCGAGTACCTCACCGTGATCCCTGGCTCCGGTGTGCTGCCCACCGACGTGGTGGTGCGCCTGCCCGAGCCAGAGCGTCGCGACCTCAGCGCCAGGCGAGTACCTCACCGTGATCCCTGGCTCCGGTGTGCTGCCCACCGACGTGGTGGTGCGCCTGCCCGAGCCAGAGCGTCGCGACCTCAGCGCCAGGCGAGTACCTCACCGTGATCCCTGGCTCCGGTGTGCTGCCCACCGACGTGGTGGTGCGCCTGCCCGAGCCAGAGCGTCGCGACCTCAGCGCCAGGCGAGTACCTCACCGTGATCCCTGGCTCCGGTGTGCTGCCCACCGACGTGGTGATGCGCCTGCCCGAGCCAGAGCGTCGCGACCTCAGCGCCAGGCGAGTACCTCACCGTGATCCCTGGCTCCGGTGTGCTGCCCACCGACGTGGTGGTGCGCCTGCCCGAGCCAGAGCGTCGCGACCTCAGCGCCAGGCGAGTACCTCACCGTGATCCCTGGCTCCGGTGTGCTGCCCACCGACGTGGTGGTGCGCCTGCCCGAGCCAGAGCGTCGCGACCTCAGCGCCAGGCGAGTACCTCACCGTGATCCCTGGCTCCGGTGTGCTGCCCACCGACGTGGTGGTGCGCCTGCCCGAGCCAGAGCGTCGCGACCTCAGCGCCAGGCGAGTACCTCACCGTGATCCCTGGCTCCGGTGTGCTGCCCACCGACGTGGTGGTGCGCCTGCCCGAGCCAGAGCGTCGCGACCTCAGCGCCAGGCGAGTACCTCACCGTGATCCCTGGCTCCGGTGTGCTGCCCACCGACGTGGTGGTGCGCCTGCCCGAGCCAGAGCGTCGCGACCTCAGCGCCAGGCGAGTACCTCACCGTGATCCCTGGCTCCGGTGTGCTGCCCACCGACGTGGTGGTGCGCCTGCCCGAGCCAGAGCGTCGCGACCTCAGCGCCAGGCGAGTACCTCACCGTGATCCCTGGCTCCGGTGTGCTGCCCACCGACGTGGTGGTGCGCCTGCCCGAGCCAGAGCGTCGCGACCTCAGCGCCAGGCGAGTACCTCACCGTGATCCCTGGCTCCGGTGTGCTGCCCACCGACGTGGTGGTGCGCCTGCCCGAGCCAGAGCGTCGCGACCTCAGCGCCAGGCGAGTACCTCACCGTGATCCCTGGCTCCGGTGTGCTGCCCACCGACGTGGTGGTGCGCCTGCCCGAGCCAGAGCGTCGCGACCTCAGCGCCAGGCGAGTACCTCACCGTGATCCCTGGCTCCGGTGTGCTGCCCACCGACGTGGTGGTGCGCCTGCCCGAGCCAGAGCGTCGCGACCTCAGCGCCAGGCGAGTACCTCACCGTGATCCCTGGCTCCGGTGTGCTGCCCACCGACGTGGTGGTGCGCCTGCCCGAGCCAGAGCGTCGCGACCTCAGCGCCAGGCGAGTACCTCACCGTGATCCCTGGCTCCGGTGTGCTGCCCACCGACGTGGTGGTGCGCCTGCCCGAGCCAGAGCGTCGCGACCTCAGCGCCAGGCGAGTACCTCACCGTGATCCCTGGCTCCGGTGTGCTGCCCACCGACGTGGTGGTGCGCCTGCCCGAGCCAGAGCGTCGCGACCTCAGCGCCAGGCGAGTACCTCACCGTGATCCCTGGCTCCGGTGTGCTGCCCACCGACGTGGTGGTGCGCCTGCCCGAGCCAGAGCGTCGCGACCTCAGCGCCAGGCGAGTACCACACCGTGATCCGTCCCCCCGACGACCACCCGCCTAGTGAGTACTACACCGTGATCCCTCGCCCCGACGACTCCTCGCCAGGCGAGTACCACACCGTGATCCGTCGCCCCGACGACCACCCGCCAGGTGAGTACCACACCGTGATCCCTCGCCCCTACGACCACCCGCCAGGTGAGTACTACACCGTGATCGGTCGCCCCGACGACTCCTCGCCAGGCGAGTACCACACCGTGATCCGTCCCCCCGACGACCACCCGCCTAGTGAGTACTACACCGTGATCCCTCGCCCCGACGACTCCTCGCCAGGCGAGTACTACACCGTGATCCCTCGCCCCGACGACTCCTCGCCAGGCGAGTACCACACCGTGATCCGTTGCCCCGACGACTTCTCGCCAGACGAATACCACACCGTGATCCGTCGCCCCGACGACCACCCGCCAGGTGAGTACTACACCGTGATCCCTCGCCCCTACGACCACCCGCCAGGTGAGTACCACGCCGTGATCCCTCACCCTTACGACCACCCGCCAGGTGAGTACTACACCGTGATCGCTCGCCCCGACGACTCCTCGCCAGACGAGTACCACACCGTGATCCGTCGCCCCGACGACCACCCGCCTAATGAGTACTACACCGTGATCCCTCGCCCCGACGACTCCTCGCTAGGCGAGTACCACACCGTGATCCGTCGCCCCGACGACCACCCGCCAGGTGAGTACTACACCGTGATCCCTCGCCCCGACGACTCCTCGCCAAGTGAGTACCATCCGTCGCCCCAACAACTACCCCGCCAGGTGAGTACTACACCGTGATCCCTCGCCCCGACGACTCTTCGCCAGGTGAGTACCACACCGTGATCACTCGCCCCGACGACTCCTCGCCAGGCGAGTACCACACCGTGATCCGTCGCGCCGACGACCACCCGCCAGGTGAGTACTACACTGTGATCCGTCGCCCCGACGACTACCCGCCAGGTGAGTACCACACCGTGATCCTTCGCCCCTACGACTCCCCGCCAGGCGAGTACCACACCATGATGACCTCGCCCCGACTTTTATGATAATTTTGCTATTGGTATTTGCCATATCTTATTTTTTTGTGTATGTATAATTTAGATAACTTACAATATTTATATGAATTTTTATATAAAATAATATTTTTTGTATTCACAGTGGGAACTCCGAAAGAAAGTTAGATAGTACAACCAAAGAAAAACAAGAAAATGAAATTCAGGAAAGACTTCACAACCGGGTGAGTAGCATGACTAAATAGAATAGATTATTCCTTGACTTTCAAACTTCAGTGGATCAATTTTTTTTATACGATGCCGTGTATTTTTCAATAGGTAGCCACTTCGAATCACAGGGAAATGGCTCTCTACGGAGAAAGTCAGTCCGAATGGAGCTCGTCGTGTTCAGAAGGTGAGGGGGAGGGGGAGTGCGGGCAGCCTGAGAGCACAGGCTACACGACTGATGACCCCGCGTTGGAAAACGTATCCATGTTAAATGAAGCGGGACTAACCGATGCAGAGGCAGCGCTCAGCGACGTCAATTCGTGTTACTTTGATCGCGATGACGACGTATCTTCCCGCGCCTCCTCTCGCCTTTTGGACTCGGAAGCACTGGTGTCCCTCGAAAGTCTCAGTGCAATTTACGACTCCGACGAGCCGGCTCATAGATACTTAGCGAACATACGCACAGTCAGTGAGTCAATAACGAGGAACTTCGGCCAGGCAGCACATGTTACCGACGGCGAAAGTGACGTTTAGTGGCAGTGTAAATAACGGTTAAGTGATATGTGCTTATTGATGATTTAAATCCTTATGAACACTTCCGTGTCAAACTTTATTCGACGCGTCAAACTTTTTCCTTTAAAAGTATTGTGATGGAAATCCTTTTTCTGTATAAACATGATGGAGAATCAAAGTAACGGAAGTTTGTCGATAAAATAAAGTGTTCTGTGGGGCTCTCTAATAAAAAATACTCAAAATGATTATTTCATTACAATTTGATGATTAAAGTTTCTTATTTTTGACGATACGAGTATGTATAAAACAAATGATAATAAAATCTCATTTTTGTGCTTTCCCCTACCATTGATCTGTACTTGTTCATGTATAATGTCAATATGTACCTATTAATGTTACGCTGTATGATATTCATGTACAGGTTTTGTGCCATTTGATGGCGCTTCGAACGATGTAGAAGTACGCGATGATCTCTACAATTACAAGGTGCTCTGACTTTAGAATTATTTGTTGTTTAACTTGTGATAATGTAATAAGGAAGTTAAATTCGACCGACCAATCTCTGTGAGTCAGTGCGTAATAAAGGTATGGGCTGGCCCCCGTAATAAATAATTACAAGCTAGCTTAAATTATAAATAATAATTGCTCCTTTTGTCTAATATATATGGTATAATATTGTAAATCTTGAAATTAACACTATGTAATAAATATTAGAATTTGCATTTCAATATGGATTTAGTTGAACGAATGTTACCATAGATTCAAGTAGGTTCTAAAAACTGTCTGCTTTACCTTTCAGGGATTGAGGTTAATCTCAGTTATTTCTAGTTTCATATTAGATTCCGTATGTATGACCGTGTAGCGACGGCGTAAGATAATCCACTTTCCCATATCATCCTTTGGTCGTCATAAGAGGCGACAGAGCAAAATAAAACTAAATATGGACGGCAGCATCTTCCTGATAACAACAACAAAATGATCTGCGGTTGCCGCCCCGCCTGCCAAGCGTGGCAACTGTGGCAAATGTCACCCCCATGAGGCGATCTATGGGGGAGGCTTATGTTCAGCAGTGAACTTTTGATAGGCTATAATGAATAAATGAATGCATAAAACATGTACCAACTTTAAAAATAAAAAGTAGGACCACAAAAGTATATTGGACATTAAATTTAAATGTCGAACTTTTTTCGTAGTAGGTATTACAAAGTATGATACTTACCTATGACTTTTATTTATTTATTATGTTAACTCCTTACCTCGCTCTGCCTTTAAGATATCGAACTTTTTTATGCTTTCCTGTGATTCTCTTCTCTAGTCCTGTTTCATGACGTCCTAGTGCCACTTTTGTACATTATGCGTATTTTCCTCATATTATTACATATTATGTATGTATATTTCTTCAAAAGTTGTTATTAATTAATCTATGACTACGTGTATTTTTTTAAAAGTTACAATTTACCATGGGCCACAAAACTATCACCTAACATTTAAAAGAAATATGATTTTTTTTTTGTTAAAATTTTACTTTTATTATACATTTATTTAAAGACGTAACTAAATTATGTGGTTGAATTTTTTGTCATAGAGGAAAACAAAAAAAAACAGAATCACTACATCACTACTTTATTATTCCGTAAATGATAAGAATATCCAAAAACCCAAACTGACATAGCTATATGAAGCCCAGTCGAAAATGAGTAAATAACTTTAAAATTAAAAAAAGCAGGCAAAGTAGTCATATTTCCGTAATGATTATATTATATAACATTACATCCCTTCACAAGTCCACTGTTGAACATAGGCTTCCCCCAAGATATGCCACAAAACACGGTTCTGAGCCACCTGCGTCATCATCTGCATCAACTTCATGCATGCCAGGTCATTACTTAATCTAGTGGAGGGCCGTGCTACGCTGATATAATACATAACACTAATTATTATCTGAAGTAATTCATGTATCAACATACTACACTTTAACACTAAACGAAACCCGCTAAATAAAGAGATAATAATTTTTATTTAAATATTTAACATCACAAAACCAATACGTCTTTTAGCTAAATGTTACGATTTATACATAAAATTTCACCACCTTTTATGGTTAGACAATAAAATCGTATTTCCGATAAGCTTTAAAAATTACTTAAGGCTGTCGTTTTTTTTTTAATAGTATTTTTTAGTTTTATTCTGGTCACCAAGTAGCAAGCAACGTTGGTTCTAATTTCTTGGATATCTTTATCAGTTACGGTATAGTCGGCGATGATAATTTTTCTTTCAATCATGTATTCCATTTTGTTATGTTCCTTAGATTTCTGTAAACAGTTTCATTAGGGAATATTATAATCTTAAGATTCAATAGTACAACAGAAGTATATGCATCGGTAGCGAATATTTTTTTTTAATATACTCCATAGCTAAATATTATAATTAACTATAACAAAAACGTGTCAATTTCATATTATCAATATTATCTGTAGATGTATCCAATTATTGTAAACATGAAGTTCTAGTTTCAATTCATTCATTAAAATTAATGCTATTTTTTATATTTTATCAGTGCATTGCTTGACTAAGCGCGTTTACTTAATTTGATACAATAATTGTTTACCTAGCGCTAGGATGACTCACTTACATATATTATGAAAAACAGTGGCTGGTATTTTTTATTATGTATTATATGATTTTGTTTTAAACATTAATTTGTTCATAACGTTCATTTAATTTGCGAGGCGTTCGGTGCCTTTTACTAGCCTGTACTAAACTAAAATATTTGATGATACGATAATTGTAACCCTGGTAAGGGATCTTATGACGTTATGACGCAATCTGATCCAGAAGTTTCACACTTCTTGTTGCGAACTCCTAATTTGCGTTGTAATGGTACGCAAAAATGTATTTAAAAGTACTGGATCGATTACTTAATTTGTAAAATATAATATTAAATGACATGGCGAATGCGCTCCAGTGAGATCTAAAACTGTTAATGTTTGTAAATACTGTTAAATCAACTTTCAACTGTTATTATGTTATATTTCTTTGTGCCATGATATATAATAAATATTATTTTTGGAAGAAACTTCTTATTTGCTTAGGATATGTTTCTAATATTTTCTTGATAATGTTTTACAAATAGTGCCAAATCCTTTAACTAGGTTCTTATTTTGTAACACATGTCTTTATTTGAAAGTTTATAGTAATTTGTTTTCAACATATTTTTATACGATATGTATTTTTGACATGGCTGCTTTAATGTAACATTTGTAATGTTGTAACCGTTGTTATTTTAAAGTCATAATATTATAATCAAGTAGGAATTGTAAAACTAAAAAAAAGTTATTGTGTTCACATATATTTTTCTTTATACTGACTCATGGCAGTAAATATTAAATTTATTTTATATTCTACTGTAAATATATTGCAAAGATTTTTAAATTAAAAATTAATGTGGACAAAACATCGCGATAAGAGAGTATCACAACTTAAATATTTCGTTACTTTGTATAATACATATGCCCTTATTACAAGTACATTAAGAATATGATCTATTATGTAATTTTATTTATTTAAATTCCAACTGAGCAATATTAATTAATTAAATATAATAAAAATGCTACCAATGAAAGCTTTTTTCTTAAATCATATTTTAATGTCATGATCTGAGCCCTTGTGTTTGCAAGTTCTAATACTGAAAGTCATAAAATTACACATAATATTAAATAAGGAACAAATATAATTCCTAAAATGCCGCCCTCTATACACTGCCAACCGGGCCATGGTCCCTGACCACCTTGCTACGAACACCATGCTATGCCACGGGTGAAGTGCAGTAATGCTACTGTAGAATATTGTTCAAAATTATATACTTATCACATGAACTGTATGGATCCGTGGTTGTTGAGTTGAGAGGCCGATATCGAATGCCTTCGATTAGGTTTGGCACAAAGCGCTTCTTTCGAATCTTCCTTCCTATGGGCTTCCCAAGAAATTGTGCAATTGGATCACCAGTTCTCTTTCAGATCGGAGTATAAAGGTTGTAGTAGACGGTGCAAGCTACGACAACACGCTTATTAATGCTGGTGTCCTACAAGGCTTCGTGCTATCACCTACGCTGTTTCTTCTGCATATGTTGCAAACCAGCAGACAGCAGTGGTGATGCTTTTTACACCGGCCGTGCCGATATTCCTCGGGAACACGTCGAGTATCTGAATAAACTTGTGTGAAATTGAGTGTTTGTTAAACAGTCTCGTATTGGGATCGATCAAATCTGGTCCAGTTTAACCCTCTTAAAGACAGTTTTGCGCGCTTACCGCTAAAAAGGCCTCTAAAAAGCTTTGCGTGCTCAGCAGGAGTACACCACTTGCAACGTTACAAGGCGTAGGTTCGGCTTCAAATAGAGTACTCTTAGCCTTCTTTCACTTGATCGATTCACTGGCCTTGTGAAGAGATGTTGCATCCCTTTTTATTTTACCACGGGAGTGCTCAGAGGAATTTTTCGAATTCATTACAGCCGCAAAATTCCATCAACCCTACATTGCAACAAAACCCTATACGATTCCACCACTGTACGATTTACAAGGAGTTTTCTACCTCGTACGACTTCTTTGTGGAATCGTTTACTAACGGCGATTTTTCGGACTTTCAAGAAACAAGCTTACTCCTTTTCAAAAGACCGGTAACGCACCTGCAATTCCCCTGGTGTAACAGTTGTTCATGGGCGGCGTTCGACACTTACCATCAGGTAGACCGCACGCTCGTTTGCCCCCTTTTCTATTAAAAAAAAGTTGTTAGAGGTCGGATTTGTCTTTTATTAAAAGTTAATTTTTTAAACAACTCCAATGCTCGGATGATCGTTAACTTTAAATAATAATCATCATCATCCTTACAGCCCTTCACAAGTCCACTGCTGAACGTAGGCCTCCCCCAAGGAACGCCACAAAGCACGGTCCCGAGCTACCTGCATCCATTGACTTCCTGTATGGCTGACTTTAAATAATGATCGCTAAAAATATTAAAGCGCGTATGTTTTCAGGTCAGGTATATCATATCAAATATACCATAAACAATCATACTGATTGATTTACCATAAACCGAGTTTTTTTACATAGGTAAGCAAATGAACGTAACAAAAAATCTGCAACCAGGCGCCACTTTGGAATCAAGTGAAGAATTTGACAGATTTCATGGACGGGAATTTATATTGTTACAAAAATATATAAGTAAGATTGAAATGGATAAACCAAACAATATACCAACCAGCAATTTTTGCAACATTGTTAAAAGTAGAAGAATTAAAAAAAATTAGCGGCAGTACCGTTTCCAGGTATTTAAAAAGTACTCTGTATCGTATCATACCATACTACGCAACCATACGCCCATAAATTACTGTATATCATACGCACTATCAAATTTCAATCTAAGTTATTGGCTTTGGACGTTGGATTGAAATTTGAATCATATGAGAAATACGAAAAATATGAGATAGAAGCATTGTGTGAAGGTAGACATGTCGCGACAAACCGCGCGTCATTGTCGTATAGTTAATAGTTAATACTAAATATTAATATTTTATAATAAATTTTTACTTATTATTTTTTAATAAATTATTAAAAAATAAAAAGTACCTACTCTGTGCCGCGCGCAACATAGCATACACAATAGTCAACCAGTACTCTGTGACAAGCATACAAATTACAAATACAACAGCTGCCTGCCTGGCGGGACGCCGCCGCCCATTGGCTGCTCGAGGGAACCGGTCGCGCCGCACCTCGCCGCCCTCCTCCGTTGAAACTTCGAAACAAAATTCTTATTCATGTACCTTGCAACGACCGTTGCTGCCGTTGACCGAGTGCCGCCAAGTTAATATTTCGCGTAATCTTATCGCGTTTCAATAGTAACCGTGTTCATGTGTCATACTTTTAACAAATTAATGTACCGGGATCTTTTAATAACGAGGACGAAAGGTTTGATATCGCTATGAAAACAATCGATGTGTCCCGTGTTATTGTCCTTTTTGTTTCAACGGTGTTTCGTGAGCGTCTACAACATCGGGCCACCTTTACCATGTGCGTCAGATAGTGAGTGATGTGCTTAGTTTTTTACCAAACTAATATGATAGATTGAAGATATTCAAGTGCGTAATGCGCTGCGAGATGAGGTGTTTCGCGTGAATCATAGAATGTGTAGCATGAATATGAAGGTGACGGTGTGTTTTGGATCTGTGCGAGTGCTGGTACCATGCGGTGCCGGCGACTTATTGGTCAGGGACCTCGTACGGGAAGCCACACACCGATATAAGAAAGCTACCGGACAGGTTAGTATATCTATGACAGTATGACTTCATTTTTGTACTTCACCAAAACCTAAACACATTATCTATTAAGTTTTCGCGCGGATTTTCTGCGATACTATTGGCTCGTACCTAACTCCAACTTGAATGTCAGTGCTCAGTGTGCATACTACGGTACACTAAATTTATGGATTCATGAGGAAGAGCTAATTTGCCGTAAAGATATTATACAATAAATATAAGCTGGCGTAACGAATTAATTGGAGATATTTGTGTACGTAAGTTACATATTATACCTAATTTAGTTTAACGATATGCTAAAGTAGGTAGGTCGATAATAGTAATCTGCCACAACTTGTTTTTGCGTATAATATAATGATCTTTTGCTATGGAATGCACGACTTTGGCTGAGCAAGAACCACTTTCGCGGCAATGTATCAGTTCTGAATAGACAGCCAGCTTAGCGGTGCTTGAGCGATGCGGTCAAACTAGATTCACGCACGAATTATTTAAATTTCATAATTAATTTAAATGACACACTTAGCCCATGTAATAATTATTAAAAATTGCAAAAAAAGTCAAACTAAATGCGCTTTTTTGTAGAAGTTTCACAAATATTTTCAATGATATTTACTTAGTGCTTAGATTTATGTTAATATTGGACTAACCTGCCTTAGTGTTTACCTATGAGTTCTTTAGATACCTAGGTTACTCTTAAAAACAACTACCTAAATTTCAAGTGCTTATAACGGCAAACATTCCTGATGATTCAACTTAACACCATAATACGACTAGGTACTCACATACCACAGTATCAATCATGAATAATGCTTTATACACGCATTATTAACGAAGAAAATACTACAAGATACTTTGAAATCTTTCAGGAAATCAAATACTTCAACTGTAGATAGCAATAGTATTTGGTGTAATATCTATACTTTTCTTATTCCAACCTTAAAAATACTGCACAAAATCAAAGTCCGATCATTGAAGTATGCAGTTACGTACAGTATGATTACTTATAATGTTACATAATTACATTTGCTGCCGCACACGCCCTCAGTGCTTACTAATGTCATTCAGAGCCATGTAGGAGGAAGCCGTCGACCTTGCTTGCACCTTCGTGGCACCATCGTCTTGGAGAGCACCGCAAATATAGAGATACAATTATACTTCGTTATTTTTTATTGAGCAATCAATATCCAATGCACTATATCGATATACAATGGACGTTATCGTAACGAGTAACGCAATTCTTACGATCACCTATCCATCTATTTTGATATGGATTATGATGGATTAAAAACACTCGCAATACCAATCACAAAAATATGGTGCTGTTTGACGGTGCAATAAATTCCCAGTTAATTGTGTGACTATTAGCATGTTAAGTGGAAACACAATGACAAGTATAGTTTCAGATGACCGAAATACAGACCTTTATTACGGTAAAATCAACAGCCGTCAAGAAGTTTGTTTAAAGATTAGAAGAACAGCTAATGAACATTTTATTAAAAATAAAATAGGTTTGACATATGTTTGCCTCTACGAATAATAAAATTTAATTCTGTTTTAAAAACAGTTTAGAACTGAAACTTCCATCAAAATCACGAAGCTCCAATTCTAATAATTTACTTAAAATTAGATGACTAAATTTTTGTTTTCTCAGAACCCCCGGACCTTTCATTAATGGTGATTTGGCTATGCATTGTTTAGGCCCATTGTTTTGACATTAAATTAACCAGCGATCTTACTAATCCATCGCACTCGTTTCGAACTGACACGCTAATATGCGTAAAAAAAAAGAGGTAATCCCTATACGGGCAATATGCGTGTCAGTATAGAATACACTTTACACAAATGTAGAGCTAATGTAGTTTCTGCAAACGTTTCTGCACGATTGGTCACTAGCGATTACTCAACAAAAAGGTCGCGAGCTTGAGTTAACAAGCTGCAAATGGCCTGTTTCCCGTTTCATTGGCGAAACGAAATATTGAGAACAATATTGAGAAACTATAACACTGAATGTAAACTGCGTCTGCGTGTGTAGAGTTCATAATTTTTATATTGGTCGTGAAAGGCGAAATAATTTGTAAACAATGAATTCGTTGTTACTTCGAACGGCAGCGAGCTTGTGAGGTATGCAATGGGCACGTTCGTGGCTCGCCGACTTAACTATTGTAATCCTTCGTTATACGTACGGGTATGGATATCGTCTATCAACCGGTTCTCAGAAAAATGACATGCCATTCTTATATTATACAAATATCTCTCGCTAAACAGTCTATTAACTAGATAGATCGGATAAGGAACTTCGTTACAAAAATATGCCTGCCTCCCCCCATACTTAGATTGCCACAAAACATAATCCTAAGCTACCATTGACTACGTGCATCTGGTTGTCACTCCATCTAGTTTGGGATCACTCTAGCTCTGCTTGAAACGTTGCAAGTACGATGTCGCCACTCGAGAATATTTCTTTAATATCAGTTAGGTAGGTATATTAAATCTTCGAGCTATATGTTTTGTTTTACTTTAAAAACGCTACTGAGAGGTGAGAGCACCCTCTTACCTATTCCTACCGCCAAATTGCTGTGTTGCGGTCTGTAGGGTATAGACTATAGAGAGCTAATATAATTGGCTGTGAGTCATCTACCTTATTCCTCAGAGATGACAACGCATCTGTGGGCTTCTTTATTTGAATTTGATTGCAGGTGTCCATGAGCTGCAAACCGCAGTAGACACTTACCATCAGCTGATGGAATGATAGATTAATTTGTTACTTCAAATATTAAAAATAAATTAGGTTTCGAATCGAAATCGTTATATTATTTTATTATAGCTAGGTAGTAACATGAATACATTTTATAGTAGTGTCAATATGATCGTTGAAAAAAATCTTCAACTGCTTCACGTTCAAGTTGTTACTCAAATCGTTACTTCGCTTTGGTCATTAAATGTTTATATCGTGGAAAAAACAGCAAGCCGATCTTCCCATGGCGCCATATGTCGGAATTTTTGTCAAGTAGATAAATGAAGGGTCTTTATTCGAATCTCGGATGTTTTTGTACATATTGCCTTGCACATGTTGCAGATTCATATTTAAAGTGTTAAATATAAATTTGGTGCTAATTGAGTAATATTTTTAATACATTCGATTCCCATTTTTAACGGAGTTTCAAAAGCGAGAAGTTATAATGTATCACCAATGTCTCGTAAACGGCTGAATAGATTTTAATGATTATTTTTATTAAGTTAATAGATTATATTTAAGGGTTGGTCTCATATAGAATTTAGAAAAATATTTGACTCCCATGGGGTTGAAAAAAGGGGATGACATTCTAGTTGTTTCCTTGAACTTGTGATATTTCTTATTGTATTCAAAAGGGTAAACACAATTAAACTTTAAAACACTCTTCGATACGCTATATCTTCAAAAGCACAGACTTGTGATTTTTTTTGAAGTCGATTTTACTTGCCTTTTTTTTTAGTTCAATTATGCTATTATATTTTTGTTATAATAAGGGGCGATCGAGTCCCAGACGAGCTGAACAATTTGTGCTACAATCATAATAATATAGCTGTAGCGTGGCTCTACCACGTATACATATAAAATACACACAAGCTAGGGTACGTAACGGATGCACTTCTAGTGATACTCTTAATATTTCAGACACGAATTTTGGAATGGTTAATTCCGATTTAGGTTCTATGCACGTAGGTTTGTTTCCTTCTACACTGAAATGTAGCATAATTAATATTATTATAAATTTAACGCTGAACGGAAGTGGTCAGATCTGAAGAAGAAGATTATAAAATAAATTTATAAAGCCAAAGTCGAAATATTTTTGTACGTTGAGTGCTCAGATGTTAATTTATTATACGAGTGCTATCGTATCTTACGACTTTACTACCCCTTTCGAGTATTAGGATGGACGACGACACTAAAGTCGTGGATACGGTATCGCATACTTCTGTTGTAAATCATTCCTAGCCTCAACAATTTATGCTTAGTTAGTTATTAATACTGCACTTATCGCAATTATAACAATTTTTTAACTTTTTTTCATTAAAATCACTCATGAGAATTATGAGAACAGAATACATAAAAATATTATCCGTATTATTTTCGAATTTGTATTCCTAATGTTAAAATCAGTTAATATTTCATTTACATCAGTATTGGCTATAGAACAGCTGTACTGTTTATATAAAATTTGTATTTCCCTGCCCCATATCATCCCGTGGGTGTCATAAGAGGCGACAGAGGGAAACGAACCACGAGATAGGCAGCAGCATCTTCCTGATAACATCTATACAAATAAATAAAATTGAAATGTCTGTTTGTAATGTCAAAATTACTGCTATTTACTAAATTCATATGAAAGTATATACGGTACTAATAATAAAAATACAATTTTTAATAATAATAACTTTATTAAAAACTTTAAACATGTAGTAGGTACATACAGAGAGAAAAAAAATGTCTTACATGAAATAATAAAAATTAGGTAAAAATACTAGTAGGGTGACGTTCTGTTCTCCTTGCTAGACTATAAAATAGCCTGTATTAATACAATTTTTAAAGTGTTTGTCTGTCTGTCTGTCCGTCTGTCTGTCTGTTTGTTCCGTCTAATCTCCGAAACGGCTGGACCGATTTTGACGGGATTTTCACTGGCAGAATTAGGGTTAGCGCAAAAACAAAATTAAAACTCCAAATAACGCGCGGGCGAAGTCGCGGGGAACAGCTTGTCTCAAATATAATAAAATAAACTACAGTTGCCAACCAGCGCGTCAAGCGTGGCAACTATGGTAAATATCTATATATTATGTATATTATGTATCTAATATTATGTATAGGCTGTAATTGTAATGAGATATGTTACAATAGTTAAGTAAATACTGGTGTAAATTACCTATTAAAATTTAATATATGACAATAAAATTAATACTAGCTTTCATAAAAAAAAAAACGCGAATAATAGAATTCGTTCCGTATTCTATACCTACCTACGTCGCAATCTTATCAAGTTTTAATTAGGCAAGTGGGTCGTTAAAACTTGAAGTTCTCAGCAGCGACAGCGACACATGTGTGCAGACGGCGAAATTATTTTGAATTTATGCATCGGTATCATTTACACAACAGTACCTAGTGCACTTTGTTATAAGCGTTCCGTAGACAATTAAAAAAACTGTTAAAAATTAAAAAAGTTTTATTTAAATTGTTAGAATTTATAAGAGCCATTATGAATCACTATAATTTAAAAATTAAAAATTTTGTACAGCCGACTTCAATACAAGTTATTAAGAATAACTCAAAAACTATTCGTCTGACTTTGATCAAATTCATATGGGACCACACGAGAAGTACCAGCTTTCAAATAAAAAAACCGTCTCCTTTTTGGAAGTCGGCAGAAAATCAATTGTTGTCCATTAGTCTCGCTAAAATAAAAAAAAAAAGCTGGCCCGTTTTTGATGAATCTTTTGTCTGTTTGAGTGAGTCGCTGGATGGTTTAGATTCGCATTTTTAGACCCAGTAGGTGGCGCTATCCAGTAGAGCCAGAAATCACCCATGCGAAGCCGGGATGGATCGCTTGTTAATCTAAACAAATAAATAAAATTGAAGTGTCTGTTTGTAATGTCAAAATTACTGCTTTTTATTAAATTCTATGAAATTATATACGGTACTTATAACTAAAACACGATTTCTAAAATTCTTGTCTGTCTGTTTGTTCCGGCTAATCTGCGAAACTGCTGGACCCATTTTGATGGGACTTTCACTGGTGGATAGTTGATATTATAAAGAGTAAATTAGGCTTTTATTTAAGAAAAAGATTTAGGGTTCCGCTCGTAAAACTAAAAACCCATGAAATCCAATCGTAATAAATTACACGCGGTTGAAGTCGCGGGGAACAGCTAGTATATAATAGATAAAAATATTGAAAATATTGAAATTCATTGTATCATAGGTACTGAGCAGAAGAAATAATGCGAAAATAACTATCCATTTTGTTCGAAAGTAGAACTAATATTGGAAGTAGTTGGTCGACACGAACTTTTATATTTAGTTTAAAAAATAAATTTGTAGTTACCTTATACATATTTAAAGTTGCAAATCAAAGAAAAAATATTTTGTAATGTAAAACTGTTGAAAGTTTTTACGCATTTATATATTATAAATTGAAACAAATTGTAAATTTAAAAGCTGAATATAGGATATATTACACTAAGGATGAAAGATTTGTATCATTCCTCTACTGACAACACCGTTTGGAGAGGACCGTATTACCGAATTGTCATTTGACATGCGTTTCTACTCGTAGATCATACCTTATATCAGTGGATTGAATTAGTATGGGTTACTCCCGCCAAAAGGCGCTAGCAAAAATTCCGTCCCTCGTCCTCCTTTCCTTCATTTTCGAAAGTATAATTTAATAAATTTAAAGTCTATGTGTATCGTGCCGTGTAATAGCGGTGTAAGAATATCCACTTCCACTTTATGTCCCGTGGGTGTCGTATGAGGCGACACAGTGAAATAAATCAGGAGATGGGCAGCAGCATCTTTGTGATAACAGCTGTATAAAAAAATCCGGTTGCCAACCCGCTTCCAAACCTGAATACAATGGATTGAATGAAATGAATGATACAATGGATGGAGATAACTCACTTGTACGCAGGTCTGTTAAGCTGGAATGGTCATTTGGGCAAAATCACTTAAATTTTTGCTGAATATTTAGTGCTCATTTAGTGCTAATTTAGTGCTGCAAATTTAAATTTCACGCCAAAATAGCTTGATCAAAAATGAGAAAACTGCTAGCTTTTAATTAAGCTAGCAGTGTTCTACATATTAAAACGATAACAGCTTAATACAGCACCAAATAGAAGCATCAATAATTTAGTGCTCATTTAGTGCTGCCGATGTACGCAAAAACAAATATTGAAAAAAAATATATTTTTTTAATATCATAAATTCTGCTACTTTGACATCTTTAGCAGAGTATGTAATGAACAAATTGACATCCAAGTGGATTATCACCTAATGATATGAGATAATAATTTAGTGCTCATTTAGTGCTGTCGATATACGCAAAAACAAAACTTGAGAAAATATTTTTTTAATATCATAAACTCTGCTACTTTGACATCTTTAGTAGAGTATAATGAAAAAACATTACATCAGAGTGGGCTATCACATAACGATATAAGATAATAAATTAGTGCTCATTTAGTGCTGTCGATATACGGAAAAGGATTTGGGAAATTATTATTTTTAAATACCGTTATTTGTACGACCTGGTAAGACATGCAGGAAGTCGATGGATGCAGGTGGCTCAGGACCGTGCTTTGTGGCATTCTTTGGGGGAGGCCTATGTTCAGCAGTGGACTTGTGAAGGGCTGTAATGATAATGATGATGATGAAATACCGTTAGCTGCTACTTTGACATCTTTAACAGAGTATGTGATGATACATTGATATCCAAGTGAGTTATCATCTAATGATGTACGATAATAATTTAGTGCTCATTGAGTGCTGCCGATATACCCAGAAACAAAACTTGGGAAAATATATTTTTTTATTTCTATAAACTCTGCTACTTTAACATCTTTAGCATAGTATGTAATGAACAAATTGACATCCAAGTGGATTATCACCTAATGATATGAGATAATAATTTAGTGCTCATTTAGTGCTGCCGATATACGCAAAAACAAAACTTGGGAAAATATTTTTTTTTAATATCATAAACTCTGCTACTTTGACATCTTTAGCAGAGTATAATGAAAAAAATTACATCAGAGTGGGCTATCACATAACGATATAAGATAATAAATTAGTGTTCATTTAGTGCTGTCGATATACGGAAAAGGATTTGGGAAATTATTATTGTTAAATACCGTTAACTGCTACTTTGACATCTTTAGCAGAGTATGTGATGATACATTGACATCCAAGTGAGTTATCACCTAATGACCTACCACCTATACAGTATATAACCTATACATACGATAATAATTTAGTGCTCATTGAGTGCTGCCGATATACGCAAAAACAAAACTTGGGAAAATATATATTTTTTTATTTCCATAAACTCTGCTATTTTGACATCTTTAGCAGAGTATGTAATGAAAAAATTAACATCAGAGTGGGCTATCACATAATGATATAAGATAATAAATTAGTGCTCATTTAGTGCTGTCGATATACGAAAAAGGATTTGGGAAATTTAGATGTCAATTTTTTCAGTACATACGCTGCTAAATATGCCAAAGTAGCAGTTTACGGTATTAAAAAAAATTATATCTCAAATCTTTTTTCATATATCGACAGCACTAAACGAGTACTAATTTATTATCTTATATCATTAGGTGATAATTCACGTCGATGTAAATTTTTTCAGTACACACTCTGCTAAATATGCCAAGGTAGCAGTTTACGGTATTTAAAAATAATAATTTCTCAAATCCTTTTTCGTAATTCGACAGCACTAAATGAGCACTTATTTTATTATCTTATATAATTAGGTGATAGCCCACTCTGATGTCAAGTTTTTCTTTACATACTCTTCTAAAGATGTCAAAGTAGCAGAATTTATGATATTAAAAAAAATATATAGTTTCCCAATATTTGTTTTTGCGTATATCGGCAGCACTAAATGATCACTAAATTATTGATGCTTTTATTTGGTGCTGTATTAAGCGGTTATCGTTTTAATAGGTAGAACACTGCTAGCTTAATTAAAAGCTAGCAGTTTTCTAATTTTTGATCAAGCTATTTTGGCGTGAAATTTAAATTTGCAGCACTAAATTAGCACTAAATGAGCACTAAATATTTAGCAAAAATTTAAGTGATTTTGCTCAAATGACCATTCCAGCTTAACAGACCTCTTGTACGCGTGGAGAGATGTAATTTCAGGTTTTTAAATTTTCTCACTAGCATCATTTTGAAGTTTCTTTTCTTTCTAAAATGACCCCTAAACTAAATCTGCCTCCCCCCACCCTCCCCCCCCTCCAACCTCTTTTGCTACATACAAAAGTAAATTGTATTAAAAAATGATATGATAAAATAATAATTATAAGTTTCGACCATACCAATTTTAACGTTGGTTTACAAATTTTAACCTTACCTTTTGCTATATTTAGTACCCACAAATTACAAAACTATCCAATTTTTTAAATACATAGGTCTGATTGTATAGATCCTTTTCTTTTTCAATAAAATGCTAACAGCATGCAAATTTAAATATACTCGTAAGTTTTGTTTCAATAAGTCCGGTCTTGTTTTCTAGATAAATGTCATCAGTGCCGTCAGCGGATGTACCTAAGCGCCTTTTACAACGGTCCGGTTTTGTAACGACTGCGAAACTCGCATGTCCATGGACCTATCGTAGATAGATCTATCGTATCCACGTTTGTCTTTTAAATTTTATACTAGACTTGTTCTACGCTATTTATTTTAGTATACACAAGTCTCAGTTACACGTAGTAAAGTAACTGTTATAATATAGGTACGGGTTTTTACAAAGTTGACCTTAATTGGATCGTAGCTTAATTAATGCAAAACAATACGCGACGATCTTAAATTATTACCCAAAATGTAGAAGATTTAGTATAAATATAATTTATTATTAGCATAACGAAAATAAATGTACTTGTAAGTGTTTCTTTCTTTAGTTTCTAATTTGTTTTTTTTTTTTACATTATTTTGTCATTTGAATAAAATATGAAATGAAGAATCACAAAAAATATCTTTCGTGATTTCTAAAATTATGTCACTTTCTTTAAATTACAACACGCATACCTTTAGATTCGTACTTATCTGTAACACGAAGAAAGTCCGCAATCAACTTTCTTAGCGTAGCAAATTTATATAAAGCCGATGAAATCTACTTTCTGGTATTCGTTATAATGATGATGCAAGTATTATTTGTAAGTTTTTTTTTCTCTTTTTAACATCATAATTATTGTCGTTATAAATGTAATGATTTATTAAAAAGTAAATTTGAATTTAACATCTTCGTTTTTTATCGACATCAAATCAAATCGCTTAAAACCTTCGTTGGGTAAGGTATTGTCTGAGTAAATGCCTAAATCTGTGCTAGAAATTAGCTGTAAAGAGGTAGCCGGACATTTTACAGTTAAAAGTTCAATGCGCCTCTCGGGAAAACTTCCCTAAACCCCATGCAAATTTAATTTTTAAGGATTTTAGTAGCCACAACTTGTAATAAACATTATTTTTTTGTTTTAAAGTAATTAAGCCTTTAGTTCTGCTTTAAGAATGAGTGTTCTAGGTCAGTACACACATCGTACTAAACAGTAAGGCAATATTTATATAAAATAAACTGTCATGATAGATAAATATAAGATAAAAATCCACTATTTAATAGATAGTAGAACTCCTTTTGTCTAAATCCGCTTAGACAGATAACACTCTCTAACCTTCATGTACATATATCTCTGTAGCTAAGTAGTATTGCATCTTGTGTGACTTGAAGTGTAAGGGAGCAAGATTATAAGGCATTCCGTAAGATACTCAAAGCACCCTACAATGGCCATTATCATCAAGTGGATTACCAGCTCGCTGGTCATTATTGTAATTTTAAAAAAAAACTCGCATTTTCATTCCGTGTTCATGTCACAAAAAATAAAAAGTCAGTTGTCCTGCTACGTAGAGAATGCAACAACAATGCCACGAGTTTTGGTTTACAATGCTTAGGAAGGCTTGAGCGTGGGCGGCGAGCGTGGACCGCTGACTCAACATAACGCACGTGCGCCTCCGGTTCGTGACATGCTTCATATCCAATTACGAAGCAATAGTGCTAGTGCTAGCACAAAATAAATAATAGCACAAGAAGTGCTAGCTGGTATTAGCAATGCGTCGCAACTTCCAGCGCGTTTTATCTTTTTATGGACTGAATCTTTGCAGATCCCTAAATAATATTGAATTTTACTTCCTCGGTCGATATGTTACGTCTATTTATGATGTGACGTATGACTTCCAATGGGAAAACCTAAAAATCAGCGGAGTATGTAGTGATTTAAATCTATACAAATAAATAAAAATGAAGTGTCTGTTTGTAATGTCAAAATAACAGCTTTTTACTAAATGCATATGAAAGTATATACGGTACTTATAACAAAAACACAATTTATAAAGTTTTTGTCTGTCTGTCTGTTTGTTTCGGCTAATCTCCGAAATGGCTAGACTGATTTTGACGAGACTCACTGGCAGATATCTGGTATCATAAGGAGTAATTTAGGCTACTTTTATTTTAGAAAAATAATTAGGGTTCCGTGGAAAAAAAAAACACATGAAATCCAATCGTAACAAATTACACGCGGGCGAAGTCGCGAGGAACAGATAGTTAATAAATAAAATTAGAGGTTGTTAAAGATAAGTACAAGTACAAGGCTAAAATAGTTGTACGAAATCATTTTAGTGTATAACCTACATTATGATCGCATTATCCTCATGCTACAACTTACAACGTACCTACATCCTTTAATAAATAGGCGAATAATAATAAATAATAAACGTTAATTACCAACCTTGAATTTCAAAATAATAAGTTTAAAACGTATCATAAAAAACCAAACGCTAAGACTTAAGTAGCTTTAGAAAAAGTGTGTGAAAACAATTTTTTTCTTTTTTGTTAGTTGTATTTTACTTTAGAACTTTTTACACAAATGGAATAAAAAAATAATTGGAATTTGTTCCTATTTGTTTATCTATTTTCCAGAACTTGTGTAGTCTGTTATGAGAAACAGTTACTGACGTACACAACCGATTACACAGTTTTAAAAATAATTAACACTAAAAGAGGCATTCTTGGGGTATTTTCAAGGGTACATAATAGATGAGGTAAAGATTGTACTCTCTTCACTTTTAACATTAAAACGTAATCATCATCTATGTTTAGAGCACAGTACATTGAATTGTCATCGCCTGGCGCGGCGATTCCGCGCTCTGTGGTTTATAATAACGCTCTTTTATTGATTCGCAACTCCAAAATGTTTCATGTGCCATATTATTGAGTTGGTAATTTTGAACTTTACATACTACCAACAATACGTCACCAGGGATCAATCAAAACGGTTCAGCGCTGTGGTGGACGATGATTGCGCCGTGACTCACCGGATGCTACAATTAGCCACACACTTATGAACATACGGTATTTACTGGAACACAACAGGTCCAATATTATGTTATGTACATAATGTGACGGCTGTGTCAGGTCCACGGATTTGTTTTGACTTAAATAATGTACAGCCATAAACTTCGATCAAATGTAATTCAAAATGATTTTTTTTTATAACATGCTAATTGCATACGTTACAATCGATTACATTGACTAATTGTTTATGTGGCAAACTGGCAAATATAGAGAACATCTACAATCCAAACCTGGACACCTATGACTAACTCAACAAGCTTTATTATTTCCTGACCACAGATAATGAACAATGATGTAACATATAGGTATATATACCAATCATACTATATACGTTGCCATTAGGCATCACACATCTTGTAACTAAGAATAGTTAATTATCTTATTAATATTCATTGTATGAAGATAAATATCGATTCGTTAAATACACATAAATTTTTTTCTAAAAAAAAATAACATTCTTTCACAATGACTTACTTTTTAGGTTTCCGTACCCAAAGGATAACCAACGGCACCCTTTACTAAGGCTCTGCTGTCCGTCCGTCTGTATGTCTGTCAGTAGGCTGTATCTCATTAAAACTTTGTGTTCTTCATTTGAATTACGTTCAAATAAAGATTTTTGATACGTGACTTTTTATATTATCTATATTACATATAATTATTTTTTATATAGAAGTAAGGGTGACAACGAGCACACAGTCCACCTGATGGTAAGTGGATACTGTGGCCCATGGACATCTACATTTATCCTTGATTAAGAATCAAAATGTAGATGCGTTGTCACCTCTGAGGACTAAGATGGAATGCCTCGTTTCCAGTAAAATGGGTCTCCGGTTCTCTACACTCACCATACGAAACACAGCAGCATTAAGCTGCTATTTTACGCTGGTATTCTGTGAGAGCGTGGTCCTACCCTCGAGCCGACCCATTCGTGCTACAACCATAATATAGCTGCAGAGTGGCTCTACCACGTATAAAATAAAATTATAAGCCTAAATTACTTTTAATTTATATCACGTATAAAATAAAATAACATTGCAGTGTCGGTCTGTAATATCGAAATAACTGGTCTATTTAGTTATTTTTAAGCTAAGCTATATCTAGCTTAGCTTTGCTATATATACAGATACATAAAATTTGTCTGTTTGTAATTTTTGAAATAACAGCTTTTTACTAAATGCATATGAAAGTATATATGGTACTTATAACAAAAACACAATTTTTAAAATTTTTGTCTCTCTGTTTGTTCCGGCTAATCTCCGGAACGGCTGGACCGATTTTGACGAGACTCACTGACAGACAACTGATGTTATAATAGTAACTTAATCTACTTTTATTTTAGGAAAATAATTAGGGTTTCGCGCAAAAAAATTAAAACCCATAAAATCCAAATTCTACGCGGGTGAAGTCGCGGGGAGCAGCTAGTTAAGACATAAATAACCATTTTTAAAATGTTGTGTGTGTCCGTGTTAAATTATTCTATTAGTGACATTTAAATTATGCAGTTATGCATTATAATGTTTAATTTCTCAGTTTTCTAAGACATTATACAGAAGCTCTACAAACATGAACGTTGACAGTGTCTTTGTAATTTTATATCTGGATTGGCTTGGCTTAAGTAATGTATAATGTACGTAATGTAAATGAATCGTAAATTGTAAGTTACACATTAGCCACCTGCTTGAAGCTTGATGATATAACATATTGCGTAATGTCCATTCCTATGAAATATAATATATTAAAATTTACTCACTTCATTACTGAATGGAGATGGAGATTAGCAGCAGCAACTTCCTGATACGAGGGTGCCATTGAAAGATCTTAGAAAATAAAAAACTGAACAAACTAGCAAGTTATTAGTTTTATTATATCTTATCAAAATAGTGTCTATTTACAACCACTGAGAAAAGCACTGCCCACTCGTCCTTAGGGGTCTCTCCGAGGGCATTTTGAATCGCAGTCACTGCGTCCTCAGCGTCCATAAAACGTTTTCCTCGAAGTTTTTCTTTTGTTTTGGGAAATAAATAAAAGTGTGAGGTCGGGGCTGGGTGACCCAGTAATTCCACGTCTGACGTCGGTAAGTAGTCGATTCTTTGCTTGGCGGTGTGTGATGAGGCGTTGTCGTGGTGAAGGAGGATCCTACTGCGTGGTCGTTTCTCCAGTTAGTGTACCACTTTGCAGTAACTGTTTTTCGATCCTCTAAAACAATCGTTGCGTAATGACCTGTCCTTCCGAAGAATGAGGCTTCCATCTTTTTTCCCACGCTTTGACCTCTCTTTACTTTAGTTGGCAACTCCTCGGAAGGAAACGCCCAGATAGCAGACTGTCTCTCAGTTTCAGAATCATAACAATAAATCCAGCTTTCGTCACCCGTAAGTATGTCGAACACAGCATTTTAGTCACCTCTGTTAAATCTTTGAACCATTTCACGACACCTGATTGGTGTCGTGACACGACGCAGTTTTCGGGCCTCTGTCCAATTATGAGATATCCACTGGGCACAAAGCTCCCTGACCGCTGAATGTTCATGGAGGATTTTGTGCACTTGACTCATACCGATACCTAAGCTTGTCCGAATCTGCTGATAAGTCACTGTTTTGTCAGTCTCTATCATACGCCACACAATACTGATGTTATCTTCAGTCGTTGCCGTAGAAGGCCGGTTCCTCACGCAGATCATCGATGAGATTAGTGCGACCACGTTTAAACTCATTAAACTAGTTGTAAACAGTGGCATGAGATGGGGCTTCATCGTGAAAGGCCAATCGAAGTCTATCATAACTTTCTTGTTGACTTAAATGACATCAAAAGTCATAAAGAATGGTACGAAAATTTTCTCGCGTTAAATTCATGCTGACGTGACACAGACAATTTTCAATTTGCCGCCAAATCGTAAACAAATGACAAATTAATAAAATACATACACAATATTGTTGTTGTTTTTATTATTCGCTCGAGAGAGCAGGCAAAGGAACTATGCCATACAGCCTTGTCTTTTTTATTTTGAATATATAGAATTTCACTGCTTCACAATATGTTGATGTGTCACATTGTGTAGCCCTTGGGAGATTTTGACGGCAACTTGAGCCAGCAGACAGCTGACAGTTGGCGATGGTATCTAAAGGTGCTCATGCAAACAAACAGCTTATCTTGAGAATCCATCACCATCAGAGTACCCGTTTCACCGTTTTCACTAATAGTTCACATGCGTAGACAGTTAATACATAAAATCGCACCACTTTTACATATCAAATTCCACTTCAAACTATTATTTAAACTATAATACAGGAGCAACAAACCGCCGCCGGTCAAGTTCCCGCCAAACCCTCTACATACACAATAATATTGGCAGAGTTACATTTTCAAAATTTGAACTTATTTTTTATTATATCGTTTACACGTGGCCAGTTCTAAAAACTTTTAGTATCGCCCTCGTATATAAAGAGCTAGTCTGACAGGTTAGGCCTCAAAGTTAACCCATCCAAATGTAGTTATTGAATTATAAAGATACTGGATTCTACAGCTTTACCTTCGATCGTCTTTAACGGTCATAATTTGGAACTAAGTAGTACCGTGAAAGACCTTGGCTTACACATCGATTCCACTATGAACTGGCAAACTCAAGTGGCGAATGTTTGTCAGAAAGCCACAGGTATTTTGCGTGCTTTCTACCGGCTGAAAAACTTTCTTCCGTGCAGAACCAAAACTATTACTGTGCAGACTTTAATTTTTCCTCTTTTGACTATAGTGATGTGTGTTATTTCGACCTGAATGCAGAACTTTTGAACAAATATGACCGTTTTCTTAATCACTGCATTCGATTCATTTTTACACTTCTTACGCTTCGAAAGTATGATCATGTGTCTACTTATCGCTCTCAACTTCACTGGCTTCCCATTCGTCAGCGCAGTAGTCTACGTGCACTCACTACTCTTTATTCTACCTTGATGTTTCCTCATTCTCCATCTTATTTAACTTCTCTTTTTCAGTATCTTAGGTCCAACCATGATAGTGTTCTCCGTTCTACTAATAACCTTCTGCTTCAGTGTCCCCCTTATAGAACTGACTTTGTCCAATCTGTTCTTCTTTGGAACGCTTTTCTCCGGAAATCGGGAAGGCCGAAAACCGGTTTTTATTTAAATCCAATTTTCGAAAACTTCTTGAAAATAAAATGGCAGAATCAACTCAGCGTTCTTAGTTAACTTTTTGTTTAATATATATTTATATATGCTTATGTATATATTATATATATTTGTGTATATTTATGTATTTATTTTTATATATATGTGCAATATGTTAATATGTATTCAGTTATACGTTTGTATAAGTGAATATTATATACCTACACCTATTTTACGCCTACCTTTTTATCTCTGCCCTATTCTAAGGTAGACTGGTAGAGAATGCCACAGGCATAAGTCTGCTTATTTACATTTCAGTGTATATAAAGTTAAATAAATTAAAGAAAAGTTATAATTTAATATTTAAAACTATGAACTATTGTATATTGCGTACCTTTACGGGTCTTAATAAATAAAAGTGATAAACGAACAGTCCACCAGATGTAAGTCGCTACTGAATTTCATGGACACCTGCAACCAACTTCTAACAAAAAATACTATAGGATGCATTGTCTCTAAACATTATGATGCAATCCCTCACAGCTTGTAATTATACTGGCTCTCTACAGTCTTCTGAACGTAGCAGTGCACGCACTGCTCAAATCGCAAATCAGTTCAGTAGTTTAGGAATTCATCGCGGACAAACAATGTGACACGTAATTTTTATATATAAAGATAACATACAGATCACATTACTAGCTTTGTTAAGTCCTGCTAGATTAAAAGATTATAAAACTTTCTGAAATTGTCCCCTCGCACTGGTAATGCTGCTCTCCAAAGGTGGTCTATGTAATTTGAGTTCAGCAGTTTTAGATGGATGGAATTCCCGCCATCATTCGATTCGTAGAGCCACGTAGGTGAGGTTGGCACCTGGAAAAATGTATATTCCCCCTAGACATCCATGTAAGTGTGATTGTCATATATTATGACTTCGTTCCTATGCTTTGTGGTGTTAGCGTAAGTAGAGTGTTGACTCCTAACATCCCTTGAGGTGTCGTAAGAGGCGAATATGGGATATGCCAGATATCTAGTGGCTTCTTATTAGTGATGTAACGAATACGAATACGAATATTCGTATTCGCCGAATAGTAGACACTTACCGAATATTCGTGTATTCGGCGAATACTGATCACGAATATTTGAAAACTAATATTTTTGTACGCAACTCAATTACTGGCGGACTTGGATAACGAGCGTCGTCGGCGCGTAAAAAATAGGCCGGTTTTAGAGTCGCGCGGATCGTCAGCGCTGACAGGCCAATATGTATGGGTGTCTAAGGAGCGTTTTAGAAAACGCCGACCGCTCAGCGCTGACGACCGTCAGCGCCGAGCCATACGCGACCGTACGCGCCGCGCGTGAGCGCTGCTAGCGCGCGGCGCTGACGCGCTACCGAGCTCAGTTATCGTTACTGTGTCACGAAAAACGCACGCGCCGAGCAACTTTAACACTCATGGGATTGGCCATGTCTGTACTTCGCAGCGGTCAGCATAACACTAAAACGAGTTCCCACAGCTATGCGCTGGCGAGCTACGCGCTGAGCTGCCAGCGCTGACGATCAGCGCGACTCTAAAATCGGCCAGCCCTTAGCCTCAACGACGGAAGACTCCCAAAAATATTTTTTCGTGATACTATGTACAGTCGCCTCGGAAAGACTTTTTCAACGGCTGGGAACATCCAGATAGAAAAAAGAAATCGCCTAAAACCAGAAAATCTACAAATTTTATGTTTTTTAAATATAAATTCCCAGACCGACGACGGGAAGCAGCGCCAAAGGTGCGAGACGTCTCACACCGCAGTCATCAATCCGCCTGCCTAGTGTGATGAAAAAGGCAAAACCTCTACAACGCAACGGGAGATGCCTATATCCAGCATATACTTGGAAACTTTTACTGTATACGGGGAGTATAGACACTACTTAACGACATTCATGTTAATATAATTATCACATGAGTGTCTTATTGTCATTTTGAAACTATCCCCCATATGATATTTAAGTGTTGTATTATTATTCCGTATCTATCCCCCAGATTTATTATATATTATATTATATTAAAACTATAGCATGAAAAAAATCTGAAATGGCGCAGACATTGACGTAATCGCAATTAATCAAGTGCTAAGAGTAATTACATACATAAGTTCAACTGATTATTATGTTTGAAATATTAAAAAAAACTCATCAATCAACACGGCATACGAGTAAACTAGACTTCGCGGTAAGATCAATCAGAAAAGGGAAATTGATAACCAAGTACTGTTATGGGTTAAAAAAGACAAACGATGACGAACCGAAAATAATTGCAAGGACTGTTGATCATTTAAACTATAATATAGTTATTTCCAGTAAACACCCAAGCGTATAACCGGGTTGTTTATCTCCATGTATGTAAAGGTGGTTGTGACTTGTAACTTGTAACCCGTAACGCTAAAATAAACTTTCTAAAATAATATTAAAAACATTATTAATGTTAATAACCATTTTAATAGAAAGTAGTTTACGCTTGTAGATTATTAATTAGAATTTATAATTTTAAAATGTCTAATAAATGTTGCAAAATTAATGGAGTAAAATATGTTGAAAATATTTTATTATCAATTTCCAAAATGGTCAATTACTAATCATTGCAGTGTTTTCCGTTACAAAATTGTTTAATGCTCATATCATTGAACGGTAATCAACTATCGGAAGTTCTACACCTTACCTTTTCAAGTATTCGTTTTAAGCCGATTTAAAAAAAAGGATGAGGTTTACAATTTTACTGTATGTTTTTTTATATGTATAAAAAATTCAAAATAGGGAATAAAGTAGATGACATTGACATATTTCATAATCCATAATCCACTCAAAAGGGTAAAAAATAATTTATTACATTACTTTTTTATACAAATAAAGTTGACAAAGGAGCATACAGTCCACCTGTTGATAATTGATTACCGTGGCCAATAGACTGTCATCGATTAAAATCAAGATGAGTTGTCACCCTACTGACTAAGATGGAATGCTTCAATACCTATAAACGAGCCTCCGGTTCTTTGCCATCTCTAACTTTGGTATTAATGTGTTGCTAGTTTTTTGTGAGTGTCCCCTGGTGGAGCTGACCTATTCATGTTGCAGTTATTGTCATAATACAGGTAAGCAGTAATCCAGGGTGTAGTGGCGGTGTAACAATATCCACTATCCCATATTGTCCCGTAGGTGTCGTGAACAATGACGTGATGAATGAAACAGGAGATTAGAATAATAAAAAATCTGCGGTGGCTAACCCACCTGCCAAGCAAGGCAACTATGGAAAAATCCCCCTACGAAGCAAGTGCTATGTTTATTAGCAGTGGCCTTTTGTAGACAGCAATGGATTGATGGAGTTAAATAATGAAGTACTTTACTGTACACACTGAGGCATCTGTAATCCGCAATTATTGACGGCTCCGTGGCGCAGTGGCTTCGCAATGAGACCAATTTAAAAGTGCTGATAATGTGAAAATACGAAGTAGAAATGATTTGTTATTGTGTTCTTATGGTTTAAAATCGTTACAGGATCCTATGGAAATAAAGGTGATGTAAAATATCGAGTTTTGAGGTGAATGCAGAAAATCGAAACAGAATGGAAAAATGAATTTAAAATAATGTAAAATGATATGTAAGTAACATAACACTACATTTTCCCCCCGACCCTGGAAAATTTTTGACTCAGCAAAAATTTTGATATATACATTCTAAAATAAACCATAAAAACACAGCTTTGCAGAAACAGACATCACCAGGCAAAATCAGATATACTATCTCTTACATTCATCATCTGCATTCAGGTAAGGGTGGAGTTCACATTCAATTACCACCACTCTAAAAGTGTGTTTTCGAAAGGACATTCAGGCTTATTTAAGGAGTAGTCATCCGCTCCTGCGTGGAAAAAAAAATTATTAAGGGAGTAGTCAGCCGCTCCCAAGTGAAGATAAAGATAAAGAAATATCTTAAGTAAGCTTTAGTCGCTATGACTTAAGTAAAGATTAAGAACGGCCAGAGCGGTAGGGCTCAAAGCCATAGATCAGCAACATCACCAACGAGATGTGTCTGAAGTAAAAATAAAAAGTGAAAATTAACCAAGGAAAATTCGAGGTCCTAAAGCAAGATGTGTTGAAGAACACTGGACCACCAAACAAACAAACAAATTAAAAGAAATAAAAATAATAAGGTGAATATGATGGTGAAGATGAGAATGATGGTGAAGTTTGAGAAACAAGAGGGGGTTCCATGACAGTCGGGTCAACAGGAGGGTCAAGTGATGGAGTGTCATTTTCAGTTGAAGGTGGAGTCAAGGATTCGAATTGTTTAGTAATAGCGTCAAATTTGTAAAGTTAAGTTTAAGAAATAAAAATTTAATTAAAAAATTATACCTCTTTAAGTTATCTAGAATAAAAATATTAAAGTGATGAATGTAAGTGAAGTGTTAAATGTAGGTCTAAATATAATCCAGATAAGTTGAAACACTAGATGAAGTGTTGTTTTAGAATTTGGAAGTTATGAAAAGGATGAATAAATAAAGAGTTAAGAACGAAAGAGAAAGCAATTACATCAAAAGGGAATGGACAAGGCGCAGTAAAGGTGAAGAAAAGAGAAAGAGAACTTTTACGTTGGGCGCCAAAATGTCGTGAAGCGACAATTAAGAACAAAAAAGAACCTAACCTAGTAACAGCAAAACAACAAAAATAGAACAAAAACAAATAATATATTTAAGATTTAAAAGATATTTACAATTTTATATAACAAAATGGAGTATGAAGATGAGAATGGATGTCGTGATTTACAAATTATTTAAAAAAAAGAGATTAAGTGTCGAAGCTGAGCCCGAAGATCCAAGGTGTACAGCAAGTGCTCTCAGCGCCTGGAACGAGCACGCACGGCGTAGGTGAGAAGGCGTGGGCGTCTCTAGGCGACGACCTCAGGTGAATGCGGTGGTTTGCAAGATCCGGCGATTTCAGGCAAGACAGGGGCTTGCAGGATCCTCAGAGACTTCAGACAGGACAGAGGCCTGCAGGATCCGGTGACTTCAGGCGGGACAGAGGTTTGCAGGATCCGGCGACTTCAGGCAGAACAGAGACTTGTAGGATCCCGGCGACTTCAGGCAGAGCAAAGGTTTGTAGGATCCGGCGACTTCAGGCAGAGCAGAGGTTTGCAGGGTCCAGCGGCTTCAGGCAGGACAGAGGCTTGCAGGATCCCGGGGCAGTGCGGCCCCGGGATAAGGCCTTTAGGAGATGCTTCGAATTCGAGAACTGAAGCGAGACTGACTTTCTTGACCGATTGTTCGGCTTTTATACCTTTTTAGAGAGAACGGAAAAATTATTTAAATTAAACGCAATTTTTTTGTAAATGGCCAAATAAACAACGATGTCAAAACATGTCAAATTTTGGTTTCAGGCTCGTAATAGAAAAACGGCAAGATTTAAGTGAAAAATAGATATTATTGCTATAGGAAAAAAAGTAGCGCACCTGCGCGCACAAAGTCCGAAATTGCAGAGTTATGGAAAACTAAATAAAAAATCGAAAAAGGTAGACTCCATTGACACCAATTTAAAAGTGCTGATAATGTGAAAATACGAAGTAGAAATGATTTGTTATTGTGTTCTTATGGTTTAAAATCGTTACAGGATCCTATGGAAATAAAGGTGATGTAAAATATCGAGTTTTGAGGTGAATGCAGAAAATCGAAACAGAATGGAAAAATGAATTTAAAATAATGTAAAATGATATGTAAGTAACATAACACTACAAATGTTTGGTTCGTTGAACACATTTGAACATTGCGTTCGTTAGTCACCCCTTATACTGATACTATGAGGAAAAAATTATAAGATCCTTGAGTAACGAAAGTAAGCTATATTCACATGTTGTAGTTCGAATACATCATTCGACTACCGACGTCAGCGGCAAACTTTTCGCTATATAATATACTACTGAATATAGCAAAAGTAATAATTTTATGTTCATAATATATCGTTATGGTGTCAGTAGTGATAACCGTGGTAAATTATTACAGAGCTAGACAATAACAATGGCTTATAATATGTAATCGTCACTTTTCACGGGTTTCCTAAAATAGCAATAAAACTGCTTGTTTTTGTTTGCCAAGGTCGGTTGAATTGCTCGCTCGCCTTTGCCGGTTCAATTTAATTGAGGATGGTAGTTGATTGTTAGTACTTCTAAATTCTTTAACGCCAAAGTACTTTACGCTATTGAATTAACGTTGAGGAAAATTTTAATTATTATTGAATCATTTTGCGTTAAAATACAAATGAGGATGCTTTCAAATTAGAACTTTAAAAAAGCGAAATCATATAGTATTTTAATGCATTTTACATCAAACCTATTTTCTTTTATCAAAGGAGGTGTTTTGTATAAAGGCTTTTATTATTTTTACTGTTGTGGGAAGCTTTATACTTATCATCTACAACGGTGTACTGCTTATGGTATATATCATATGTGAGTACACCGTATATGTGAGTTTGTACGTCACGTATTATTCTACTATTGTACGTACGTATATAAAATCTCAAATATAATTTTGGTATTAGTAATTGAAACGTAATACTACCAAAATACCAACATTGGATATCTAGAGAATCTAGACACACAATGCTGTGTCAGTCAAGTTCCGAAAAGAAGACAGCGACGTACCGGCCGTTGTATATTTACATTACTCAAAAACTATAAGACCTACCTACACATTTATAGTTTTGCATACCTAATAAAGACCTCGTGAAGCGCAGCAGTTGCTTAAATCATATTATGACGTATAGCAAAGTTATACAACGTTCATTTCACATATAAATATTTTTCACCTGACAGGTGCATCTACAATATGTACAAGAAAATATTTGAGGTTGCGGCCTCAAATATTTGAGGCCGCAAAGCTTTTTCGCTTAGTGGTCTTTTCCATAGTCGTCTCTTAGGACTTTTACGTCGCAACCATATCTATCTATACATATAATAAAACTGTAAATAGCAGATGTCTGTACATTTTATATTTTTGTAATAAAAGTGATTGAGGGGTACTAAAAATAAGTAATTAAATACATTTCTACCATTTTTAGAATTTTCTGTCTGTCTGTCTGTCTGTCTGTTTGTTTGTTAACGTATCACGTATAAAGTACTAATTTATATCATAAGAATTGTTAAGGAAATTATAAAGTGTATCTTCGTGTTACATTTAGTCTTTATTTCATTAAAATCAGTTCATTCCATCAAAAGTTATGATAAATATTCTGAAGTATGGGTAGGGAAGTATAGGTACGAATTTGCTCAACGGTGGCTTTGTTTGAGTCATCAAGTGCATTTTAAACTAATATCATATCATAAATCATAGTTAAATTATGTAAAATAATGATATAATTATGTATATCTAAAACGCAGTAAACAAAAGTATTAAACAACGTATTAAATATATTATACAAAAAAATATATTAACCTTATTAACTAAATCTGAAGCACAATAGTTAACCCATTTCTTCGATAGATGGTGGTGTTGTGAAAATGTAATGCAATTGCAATGTGGTTTTTGCCTGTAAATGAATTTTGATATTTACTGCTAATCTTTATTATATTACTCGCTGCCCTACTGCGTGTTGACAAACTCAATTTATTCTTTACCGCTGAGTACTCTATGTGGTAAATCAAATTTTAAAAGAGCTATTAACAATTGCGTTGGTTTTGGCGAGAGTCAAACTTTATTTTTTGCTTACTGTGCAGGCACTGATTTATAAGTTCTCTTGCGTTTTATATAATGTATCAATCGCGTCAATTAATCTCTTTTATTTTTAGAATTGATGTTAGCAGCGCCATCTCTCTTTAAATATATACATATAATAAAAATGATGATAACATGTTGTGTCTCTTTCTGTACATTGTATATATATTTTGGTGGCTAAAATCATTATGGGGAACTGAAAATAATTAAATAAGAACATTTTATAATTTTTAGAATTGTCTGTCTGTCTATTTGTCTGTTATTATATGAATGCATCACGTCTAAAGTGAACATCTTTTATTTTCAAAGAAATCGTTAAGAAAATCATAAAGCGTATCTACAAGTTACATTTAATCTTTGTTTTATTAAAATTGGTTAATTCTATCGAAAGTAATGATTATTATTTTGAAATGTAGGTTCGAATTTGTTCAATGGCGCCATAAAATCTCAGAAATAGTAATAAAAAGATTTGTGTGTAAAAAAAACCTTCCATAATAATTAATATATTTATACTTAAAACACAAAAAGAGATTTAAAAAGGATGTTTTCTCACACAAAGGACGTAATAGATGGAGTTGTACAAATTACAAACTTTTCTGAATTGCTGTGTTGAGATTTTTCGCCGATGAGACTTACTGAAGAAATTTGTATCCATCGAAGCCATACAACGGAACCCGACCAAAAATAAAAATTTTGCAACGAAATGTCGTGATATTGTATTTATAATATACGCAAAATCAGTACTGCCATTTTAGCGCTTTGGGAACTAGATTAAGCGCTTTTTTGGTATGTATAGCGCGCATTTCGAAATTTTAGCACCTAGCTTAATCCAGCGCTTTTTGGTGTATTTAGCACACATTTCAATATTTTAGCGACTAGCGGGTTATTAACTCTTTTATAGCAGCACTGTTAGTCCACATTACCGATAATAATAATAATGACCTTTATTATTTTTTCCCACAAATAGTATAAGTATTGCAGTTTATCTTTTTCAAACATATTTTTTCCACAAAACAAATAGCATGGGAGACGAGTCCAAACTAGGATACCCTGTGCTATGGATCTCCTGGCTTCCCCTTTAGGATGATCAACTTGATTTTTTTACCGACGACTATAAGCGGGGAAATCCCCTTTATTAAAGTTTTCGTTCATGGTTTTGGCAACGCATTTATTTTGCTTTATTCAGTTTCAGTCAGTTGCTTAGAGCACAGCTAAGTTAAATGTTACTTAGAAGTTATAACACAAAGAAACTGTGTAGCAACCGCAATCAGATGCTGACATCTGAAACTAAGTTGCGAAATACATTGCACTTTAAAACACTTTTATTGTTCGTACAGTACTAACTACTGTTGACAGCAATTGCCATAATTACGAGTATAAGTCGATGTCCTGCGAAGTATTGATACATCAAAAAAATATTGCCAAAAAAAACTTAATGTTGTTTTCTTTATTATGATTATATAAAAAACACAAACTTTGTTTGTAGTTAATTTAGCGCGAAATCTAGGGCTTTTTTAAAGCGCTGTTTTCATGAAATCTAGCGCTTTTTATGTTGTCCTAGAGCTGAATGAGTTTTTTTTTTATCTGACAGCACTGCCCAAAAACCCTCTATTAAGAAGTAACTTTCCTTTCAGTTTTAAGCGCGTTCAGTTCCCAGTTACAGTGAGCGTGTGTTATGCGATGACCGTAAATAAAGCGCAAGGTCAAACTTTACGCGTTGTAGGAGTGTACCTCAGTACTGACTGTTTTGCACATGGCCAACTCTATGTTGCTTTTTCCCGCGTTAGTAGCCCCCGTAACCTTTTTGTGTACACCCCGGCTAAGCCTACTTCTAACGTCGTTTACACAGAAGCTCTATCATAAACGACTTAGAACTTTGATGATAATGATTTATTTAGTTACCACTTATTGATACAGTAATGAAATAAATCGTTTAATATTCTCTTACCTAAACGACAAATTCTTTATGTAAAACCTGTATACGCGAGCTACGCCGCGGGCACAGCTAGTTCTGGAATAAAACTATAAATTAGTTTATAAAATTATAATATAATTTTATAACAAATATTTTGTGAATGCTTCGTTATATATTTCCTGTTTAAAGAGGATACAATAACGTTTGGATTACAGAAGCCTTTAAAATATAAGAATAACGAAAATGCATCAACGATTGGGTGGGTGTGGAAAATCAATTAAAATATATACACTTAAGTAATATAATATATTATGTATATAGAACAGGTGATGGGCAGTATATAGCATCTTCGTAATATCGTCTGAAAATATTTAATAAATGAAAAACTGCGGTTACTAACAACCCACCGGCTAGGCTGGGCAACTATGGCAATTATGGGGATATTGATGCAATCTAAAGAAGAGGCCTATGGTCAATTGTGAGCATTTGATAAGCTGTAATGAATTATGAATGCATAGTATAATATTAATAAAATTAACTTCTACGTAACTAATGACGCCTTTTTTGTTGATGACTGTCATCTGTTTATTATGGTAATGAAAGTAAAATTAACACCAATACTGATCGCTTTTCTGGTACATTAGTAAGACAATAACAGTATGGTAGTATAGTTATTATGTAAAAGTATGTAGTGGACGTGTATGTAGTATCTGTCATCCATAGTCGGAGAGTGTCTGTCATCAAGCAATCAAGCTACGCATTATATTATGTCTACGAGATAGCGGATAAGGGGCGCTCGGCCCTAGTACGGGCTCATTCCCTTACATTCTCTGCTCTAAACTTTCGTGGAATTTTACAGATTTACCTGCTCTCTTTTTATTTCACTGTGCCGTCGATCTATGTTCGCCCACAAGAGCCCTTGTCACACTTTCTGTAAAGCGTTATTGTACACTTCTTTTCTATTTTAAGTTCAAACAATGTTACTGTTTTAAAATAACACTGGTGGTCAATATCATATAAAGATCCGCATATAAATTTATTTCGATATAAAAAAACCACAGAATTATAATGTACAGGTATATAATATTTCAATACTAAGACCTTAAAAGAGCATTTAATGATTAAAAATATGTTTACCTTATTTTTACGCAAGATTAATAAAATATTACAAAATTTGTAACATTTTATTAATCTTGGGTAAAAAGGTCACTCACTTCCCATCTGGAATTTCTCCTGAATTGTGGAGGCATTTTACATACACACTCGTAAATTGTAAGTAAACTCGTTAGGTAGTATTAGCACAATAATATCGACGAATTGATTTAATAACAGGAAATTACTTGTTTACAATTTACAGACTGAGTGTATACAAAGTCACAATTACCTTTCAATCACGTACAGGTTAATTTTATTTAATACTTGCACGGTAATGCAATATTATGTTGAAAAACTTTACTCGTCGGGAACAAAGGGAGCAGGTAACGAATTCAAAACATTGCCGAGTCGCGTGTAGTTTTACCTGTGAAACACAATACTATTGTTCGAATCCTCTGCATTACGGTCAGAGTTGTAGCTTGTCGGTCTTGTTCAGGTATAATTTGTTGTATCACAGTAATATCCTAGAACTGCTAGATTGCCACAACCTCTAAAATCGCTAACAGAACCTGTGGGAAGGGCTTGTTTTAAGAAATGTTTAAAATACATCTCGGTAATGAAAATTCCATAATACAGCCGCATAGTAATAGAGGAGATCATTTAGCAATTTAGCGAAAAAATTTTTTGGAATATATGGTAATGTGTAATGTAATTGTAATAAAGATAGGATCTTATTTTTTTTTTACATTTATTAAATATTCAATAATTTGAATTATGATCATTGCTTTCAATACATAGCCGGACTCGACGTCACGAGCATTTTGCATCACAAGATTTTTAATTCTATTAATAATATTTGTAAATCTTTGGCAAATATTACTTCCCATCAGGTGGACTGTGTCCACCTGATGGGAAGTGGTTACTGCGGCACATTGACATCTACATCTATCTTCGTTTGCGAATTAAAATACAGATGCGTTGTCAGCTATGAGGACTAAGATAGAATGCCTCTTTTCCAGTAAAAAGGGTCTCCGGTTCTCTACACTCACAATACGAAAGAACTCACATAAGAAATTCACCGTGGATTTGCGGTGAAAGAGGATTGAAACAATAATTGTTTGAATTTTTATCAAATACATTACCAGTCACGGTATCTCTAGCTATATGTTATGTCTATACTAATAATGTCTTCCAGGTCGAATTTCAGCCTCAGTCTCAATGGAGAATAACCCTCTGCGAAGGACAGGATTATAGTGCACAAGTGTGAATGCAAGCACAGGTGCGCTCCCTCGTCTCTCATAGTCCTTAAGATCTCTAGAACAATGAAAGCTGGCAGGCAAGAATTTAATATTAATCTTACATACTTACATAAGAATAAAACTGAAATAAATTTGTCTATAATATTCAATAACTGGCTTCTATTAAGCACATCTAATGGGGTTATTTGCAAGCTATTAATGCAATAATAAAGATTTTTTTACATTGTCTGTACGGGCTAATTTTCGAAATGTCTTAATCGATTGTGATGAAACTTTACGAACAGATAGGAGAAATGTCAGGACGGATCTAGGTTCTAGGCTATATTTTATGGGATGATTTAGTAGTTTTAAGAATTTATCGCAGCAAGGAATCTGTTTTTGTTACAAATTTATATGACCTAAATTACACGATGGACGGATAATTTTTTGTGACAAACCGATTACCGTTACTAGATACCCGCTCCCAAGCACAAAGATATCTATTAACGTCGTATGTGATATACTTACTCGTAAGTCATGAAGTAATTGAACCTAGGTAGTTATGTTTTTATAAGAAATACATTTCAGCAACTTCCAACTGATACAAGCGCTGTGTCTGTGTATGCGGGTGGTGTATTGATTATTTTTGGTGGTTATCAAAACAGCGTGGAACATGTGACCCACTTAGTTGTGTGATAAGAAATAAATATGTTCCAAATAAAGAATTCTAGCTACTATGATTACGATATCATTATTACGCATTTGTAGGCTTCTCAGTCAGTTACAGGCGTCCATGGGCAGTAGTCATTTAGCATTAGATGGTAATAAGTTCGTTAACTACTTCCGTTAATAGAATAATTTAAAATTTAAAATTTTGTACAGCCGACTTCAATATAAGTTATTAAGAATAACTCAAAAACTATTGGTCTGACCTTGATCACGGGACCACACGAGAAGTACCAGCTTTCAAATAAAAAAAGAATCATCGAAATCGGTTCACCCAGTAAAAAGTTATGAAGTATACACACATAAAAAACAAACATACAGTCGAATTGAGTACCGTCTCCTTCTTGGAAGTCGGCAGAAAAAAGAGATCTGCAGGATCTGCAGGATCTGCAGGATAAATATGCATCTAAGAATCTGTTTTTAAAAAACGAATGTTTTGTATCAGTGGCTTAATTTGCCCATCAAACCATAACTGTTAGTCTGTTTCCTCGTTTTGGCACTGTGAAATGCAGAAGTTTCAGGTCGAGAGGAAGAACAGATCATGTCATTTTAGTGAATATAGGACATAATCTACTGTACATTCCAACGTGGTAGAGCCACGCTGGGGCTATATTATGGTTGCAGATCGGTTCGTCCGGAAAAGGACCACACTCTACATTCAATTTTTGAAATTTATTTATTTTTTATATTGTCAATGCTTGTTTAGGCTATGGTGTCCTCGTTATTCTCTAAAGCACCAGATTTATGAAATGATCGTTTATGCTTCTTTGCCGATTTCAGTTTCCAAGTACAAACTGAAGTTATCAAATATAACCAGTTAACATAGATACCTTGTACCTTTCATATCCTATTTTATGCTTGTGCTATATGTTAGTAATTAATCAATTTAAAGCTCTTGTGTAAAGCTACCTTTAATGATATAAGCCCTAGTACATATTTACAGCAAGCAGATATAACAAGTGCTAGTGCATTTGATCACTCTCATTTTCTCCCACGAGGCGTCACCCTCCGCTGAGCACCCCGGTCGCTAAATAATTCACGTGGAACATAACTCTGACCGACAGCAGTATTACAATTACCCACTTTCCGGTTCCGACGAGTTTCCGCTTCGCGCACCTTAACGAAAGTGCTTCGGGGTTTTGCGTTTTTGCAGCGTGTTTTCCGATAGGAGCGTTCAAGTAATACTAAAACAACATTTAGGTAAATAATATAACACAGCTACAACATTCTCTCCCTCCTAAAATTTAAACATTACATTTTACATTAACTTAACTATTAAATACATAGAATTTTTTAATCATAGTTCATAAACATTATTTTCGTGGCTAATTGAATTCGAACAGACTAGTATAGATATACCTAATAGTTTAAAGATAGTCTAACAGTTGTGAAACGTCTTTGATGTTTAGGCGATGCCGCCGCCCGCGTAGGAATATAGGTACGTACCCGGGGAACGTGTATTACTAGGAGTTCTCGCGAAATTGGGGGAATAATATAATTTTGGATATTATAATACTCATTATCATTTATTGAACAAGATCATTTTTATTACTACAAGAAAAAGTGACGACCTGGTAACACATGCAGGAAGTCGATGGATGCAGGTGGCCCAGGACCGTGCTTTGCGGTATTCCTTGGAGGAGGCCTATGTTCAGCAGTGAATTTGATGATGATGATGATGAACAAAAATACATTTACGTGTTGCACTGCTAAATATTTTCGCGACACTATGTTTATGTATAAATGTTTTCAGTTTTCAATAGTTAAATGTTAATACGTAGTGTATTCGCATTCGGATATTTTTTTTATCAAAAACAAAATGAGAGCATGGCCGTCATTTGAATTCAAATTTCCTTAGTAACTCACATAAGTATAACAGTAATTCATCATTATAGATATTATATGTTTCAAAAACGGCACTTAATACTGGTTAAATAAGTACTATAAAACCCGCTCGCGCCAACCGCATGTATGGTCTGTTCGCTTTAAATACAGTCGCGCTGCGTTGTTCGCGATTCGCGTTGGCGAATCTTGTCAAAGGCGCCATCGCGACATCAAAAGGCGTACGTATACCCGCAGGAGAATTTGGCGTTTTAAAACGAATCGCTGCGCTGTAGCGAAAGATTCTTTGCTACCTAACTTGTGTTTATTAATATTATTTATATGGGTGAATATACAAAAGTTGGGTAACTTTCAGGGATATTTTGGTTCTCATACTTTTTAAGTTAAAAATCCATAAATGTTGGTATTTAAGATAGATACTGTAATGAATATATTGTCCTAAACAGGGCCAGTCACTTTTTTAAGTAGATTTTGAGGTACTTCGATTTTTGTGAAATTCACTGCCAGGGGACTGACGAGGGTTACATAGTACTGAATAAATACACGATTTCATCAGAAATATAGGAAATTTATTGACACTGAGCAAATTTATTAGAATCTAATAATGACACGCATAATAACGTAACGTAATAACGGTAAAATCTTTCAAATATTAAAATATTTAAGTTAACTGTTAACATATGTATTCATTTAACTAACTTTAGTTTTCTTCTATTTATATTTGAATAATTTCGCTGAAAACGTCCTTCTTTACTAATTCCTTCTTTTTATTATCATCACCCATTCATTCAATTATTATGGTTCTTGGTGTTTTTTCGACAGACTTTTTAACTTTGTTAATTAACAATTTTATAGCTCGTTTATATTTTTAACATTGAGTATTTAGAGTAGTTCAAAATTTTGAATATACAGCTTCCACATTTTTTGTTGCTTATTTTTGTACCTTCGGTCGTCGTTAATAATATGTCTATTTTCTTCAGGAACTATTTTGACTGTATTTTATTGTCAGTAGATGAACATTCTGGCGTATAAAATTGAGTTGTTCGATTCAGCAGTTGTTATTTTTGGCATGTATTTTGATGAAATATATTATATGAATATACCGACAGCCAAGTTGACTGTCGGTATATCGAAGTGCTGAAGTGTTTGAAGGGCTATGATGGCTATCCGAGTACAGAACCACAGTAAGAACTGCAGAGAAGTTTAAGACAGGTTGACATTATATCTCCGAAACTCTTCACCGCTGCATTGGAAGACGTTTCCAAGCTACTGAACTGGAAAGGATACGGTATTGACATCAATGGCGAGTACATCACTCATTTTAGATTTACCGACGATATAGTCGTTATGGCTATGTCTACCTGGAACAAATAGTCCGACTACGTAAGTCCAACTTCGACCGATAGGTCAATCGACGGTTTTAACTCTGCTTGGCAGCGTTCGACAGATTAAGATACATTTTCTTGTCAGCTATAACTCAAAACTTAAAAACAAGGTTTTACAACTAGTGCATGTTACCAGTGATGACTTATGAATTTGAGACGTGGTCCTTCATTGCTGGCCGAATGAGGAAATCAAGGCGCTCAGCGAGCTATGAAGAGGGCTATGTTTAGGTTTTCTCTACGTGATAGACTTAAAAATGAGGATTTCGGCAGTAGAACCAGATTAACTGACATAGCCCAATGGAATAGTAAGCTGAAGTGGCAATGGGCCGGGCATATAGCTCGAAAAACTGACAAACGATCTGGAAGAAAGGTTCTGGAGTGGCAACTTCGTACTGGTAAGCGAAGGGTAGGGCGTTTCTCCACTAGGTGGAGTGACGAGCTGGTAAGACATGCAGGAACTCGATGGATGCAGGTGCCTCAGGATCGTGCTTTGTGGCGTTCCTTGGGGGAGGCTTATGTACAGCAGTGGACTAGGGAAGGGCTGTAATGATGATGATTTTGATGAATATTCTTTCCATTTTTTTTTGTTATTCATTGCCCCCGTGGTGTATTCTTTAACAGTTTTTCTTTGCTCTTTTTCTTTTTTTAAGTACTGCATTCTTTGTTTTTCTTTGTATTCGGCTAATTTAATTGCGTCAATTTTAATTCTGGTCAATCAACTCAAGCCTTTTCGACTTCTCTTTACTTTTTTAATTTATCTTTCCCAGACAAATTTTGTTTTTTTAGAAGGTGGTATGATGTTTTTTTGGATTGAAATAAGTAAAAGAAATGCTTACACAAGGTAACAGTTACGATAAAAGTTATCTAAAACAAAATAAAAGTCAGTACCCTGGAAACAAACACGTCAGTCCTCTGGCGCAATATTAGAAACAGTACTGACGCCAAAGTATATTTGAGTATCTAAATGAAACTAATGTGTCTTTCTATATTCTCGAATATTGACAAGCAATATTCAAACAAATCATATTAACTATGTATGAATCGAAATAAACCATAGGTATACAGGGAAAGAATGATTTGCCACAGTACTGAAATTTTGACTGGCTCGGCACGAGTACACGCGACAGCGACGACTCTTATTCTGGCACAGCAAAGGTGACCAACATCCAACATTTAACAAGGATTTGACCTTGAGTCGGCAATATTTTGCGAGAATTTTATATTTAAATAACGCACAACAGACTGACAAATAAAAGTGCACATAAAGATTCTTAATTTTTTTTTAATTAACACTTAGAGCATTACATGATGAAAGTTGTGTTAGACATTATTAAGTACATTACAGATTGAAGTGAAATAATAAGTGTTCCTAAATTAATGGTAGTATTTAATATACAGCCACTTGAATGCGCGTTTTTGGGATTGTGACATACCAAAGTACTGACATTTTGAGGATTTCTTGTCTTGTTTCACACACAATCTTGTTTTCAAAATAAATTCCTGAAATTGGGTGAACTAATAGAGGTCTTTTAATTGTTTTAAAATACAATGAAATAATAAAAAAAGTAATGAAATGTATATATTGACTGATGACGTCCCAATTAGCCAACTTTTGTATATTCCCCATCGTATTTTATTACAATAATTCATTCTTAGAATAGAAAAACATTTATTTAACAATCACAGTAAAAATAATAAAATAAAAACAAAATAATAAGTGCGCCTCCGGGTGTACCGACACAATTTTAGTACAGACTATATTGTACAGCAGACTTAGTGGAGTGTGCTGGCACAAGGTCGCGCCGCCCCGTGTCCCGCAAGCCGTTGCTCTGCACAAGTAGGTACATTCTTTTCCCAACTTTTAGACTATCTTTAAACTATGCTAGTCTTTTATATAGAAAAACATTCAGAAATATTTTTGTAAAATCGATAAAGTGTTTTTTCATGATTATTTTGTCAAAACTATAAGAGATATAAAAAGTTTAGAACAAAACTTTTTTGGAAAGTTTACACAAATAATAAAAAATAAAAAAAAAATATTACAACCAACTACTAAAAATTATTAAGAATTACTGAGAAACTATTGGTCAGACCTTGATCAAATTTATATGGGACCACATGAAAAGCACCAGCTCTCAAATAAAAAAGAATCATCGAAATCGATTCACCATTCACAAAAAGGTTATGAGGTGACACACATAAAATAGAGTCGAATTGAGTACCTCCTACTTTTTGAAGTCCGTAGAAAATGTCCTTGCACTTTATCTTCCATCTCTTAAAGTTTTGTTGTAAAATAGTTTTTATTTTTACATTTTTTTGTTACTTCAACACTATTTTAGAATAAAACTGAAGGAGAAAGGATAAGGTTTGGCTGGCTATTACGTGAAATTAATACATCATATATTTTAAATTTTATTTTACATATTTTCCCATAACTCACATAGTATTCAAAGTAATACCAAAAAACTGAGTTTATGTTGTTTTTTTTTTCGATAGTATAATTACTTGCCCAAAGGACCACTTTTTAAAGACTACTACACACCTTACACGCCTTTTGTTTGAAAGTTATTTCAGGCCATGCTTTGGCGTGAAAAAAAATGATAAGTTTATTATTTTTGTTTAAATTAAGTATGTCACACGAATTAATAAAATGTTCTACACATTTCTTTTTTTTACCGTGTAGTGAAACAAACCAGGAGATGGGCAGTATATATTGTAAACATCACACGATTATGATTGTATAAACAGTTAACAATCGCGATCAGCATTTGCGATAGTTTTTGTTATCAGTTGTCACTGCGAGAAAATATTTAGAAATTTAATTTCTACTTTCTATAGACATGACATGGTGATATCTTTCTTACAAGTATAAAGGCCGTTTCCCACGACGCTTCGATAAAATGACGGAACTGGTAAGTAGTTAAAGGTACCAACTAGTAAACGCATTTCAACTCATTGCAGTGTACGGTGCTACTTAAATTAAATGGAAATTTCTGAAAAATCAGAATCAGAAAACTATTAATAATATACCTTTATTCGCTGATATCCCTGTGCGAATTTTCTTTCAATTTTTAATTATATAGAAAGAAGTACAATCCTTTTTGACCAAGTTTACATTTTTCCCCTTGAATGAAAAAATTTTGTTTCACAACACAGCCTGCCGCTACTACTATTGGACCGAAAAATATTACTACATGAATGACCTTTTATATAATAACAATTATAGTTCAATAAACTTTGTTACACATTTAGATCCAGTTTTAAGCCTTGTATTAGCAATTTATGTAAATAATAAGTCAGCGTGAAATACCCAAGAGATCGATAAAATGCCAACGCACGAAAGACAGACGGAAACAAAGATTTTAAAGCAGCAGACAAGGTTGTTCTTTCAATTTAGGTTTTATATCAATGGAATACAAACTATTATGGCATATAAGACATAACAATTAAATATAAAAACTGTGTTGCCGTGCACTCAGGCTAAGTAATCCCATAAAAGGGCTTACGGACTACTCAAAGGTATTATAGAAAAAGCATTTTGTTGGTTTCCCGTGATTGATTTTAGTTGTCTAGTTTTCATTCGCGCGTAATTATCTGGGTTAATTAAAACTATGAATTTTGTTACAAAATAAATTATGCTTATTGTTATATATTTGTGTAACACAATAAAAGTGATTTGTTACACCAACAGGCTTTTTGGTTGACATTAAAAAAAAATATTCTATAAAGTATTTATTTAATAACGATGAGGTTCCAAGCTGCTTTTCCACACTGTTCTGTGCAAGCGTGGTCGTGCTCCCAATCTTTTTTTGAGACCGGCTCCCACGACCGTTACATAGAATTATTTACCGCGAGGAGACTCAGGGTAATGGGGTTGCCCCGACGCCCGAGACGATACCTGCTGTTGCAATGAGACTACGAAAATTACAAGGATATAATTTAACGATCTTTTTTTCATAAGACCCATTTCTTTTTTCCATAATATGCTGCATCGTGACTCTTCTACGCACTATTAATTAAAATTATGACGATATTTATGATTAAAATTGTAACGATACTTTTAATTAAAATTATAACGAACAGTGCATTATTTGAACTTAAGAAAATGTTTAATTCAGCGGAACCCTAACTTACACGAGTCCCAACGCACTTTACCATTTTTACTGATTATTCTTGTGTTTAGTAAGCTTAGAACACCATAAGATAAGCCGTCTCAGACTACAGTACTTATAATTATAACCTAAGTTGTTCTAGTACATAACTTGGGATTCGCAGTGACATCTGTTGCAGGATAGTCGAAATTCATTCTCGTTAAATGTTAAATTTACGATACCGATAAAATAAATTGAAATGTTGATAATTGCAGTATAAGTTTTAATAGCGACATCATGTGTCTGCATTGAGTGTTACTATATACCTAACCCGTTAGGTTAGGTATCTAGTGAGTTATGTTCTTAGTTTCATATATTTTAGATAGATGGCGCGGTAGTTATTTACTATAATTTTCGTTCAATGAACTAATAGTGTTATTTAATAACTATTACTTATTTTGTGGTACTAAGTTTTACATTTATATATTATAATATATTATCTTATATGATTTTCTAACAACGAGAACAGTATGCACTAAGCATTTTTTTTTTCATTCATTGTTCTTATTATTAACCTCTACATAAGTAGATTCTACTTGCATTATATACCTACTTCTTTGTAACAAATATATAAATAAAAATTAGAAATTAATAGCTCTAAATGCCTTTCACAAGATCATGATTTGTGATAAGTTTGTCAAAATATCTCGAAGTTTTAGATAATAAGCGCGTTATGAGTAAAATTATAATTTACTTTTGAATAACTTGTTGTACCAGTAAAGATGTCTTTATGTCACAAAATCCCTCTACCACGATAATTTTGAGAAGCCCTCTGGAAATTACTAGAAAACTCAGTAGCTTTATTTAATTACAAAAAAAACCAGGTGGGAAACGGTAGAATGTCATAGAATCCGGCACCCCATCGTTCTGGCGGGTGCACTTAATGTTGTTTTAATATAAAAAAAAATCATTGGGTGCACAGACCACGTCCGACGTCCGTCGCGCTTCGCCACTCGCCGCGCCATTGACCCCCGTTGCCTCAGAAAACACCCTAGGCACATTTGAATGACGTTCTTTATTATTTTTATTATAATTAACAATTTAATATTTGTTTCTGTTATAATTAATAAAATCAGGCGTTACTTTGCAAAAATCCATGTAAAGTACTATAAATTAGCTAGCTAAGATCCTTGTAAAAATAAAATTATGTGTCTATCTAAAGCAATATTCACAAATAGTATAAAAATAGTATAAATAAAATTGTTTACCCGAATGCGAATACACTACATAATAAAATTTAACAATCGAAAACTGAAAGTATCTATAAAAAGAAAGTGTCACGAAAGTATATGGCAGTGCAACACTATTAAATGTGTTGATACACACAAATTGTCATATTACAAATGTCGGTAGTACGTGACACGTGTTTCGCCTCTAAACGAGGCATCATCAGTAGTAATAGACTGTGCGATGGCTAGCCGCTAAGTGGTCTTGCTTGTCGTATGATGTGGTTGTACTTAAGTGGAGAGCGGTTACGTCGGTGAGTTGTATGAAAGGGCAGCTAGGTTGGCTTGGCTCGTCAGGCCATCGCCGTTCACTTAGCGGTTAACCACCGCAGCCTCTTTCATCTGCTGATGCCGATGTAGTGTGTGTTTCCTAGTGTTGTAGTGGTTGGGAATAGTGTTGACGGTTTTCACCGTCACCACTAGTGCATGCAATTGAGGTGAGATCAGACATTTCAATTTTTCCCACAGATATTAGGTAAATCATTTCTACTCCTTTAGTTTAATGGATTTTCGCAAACTACCGCCTATGGAATCAGGCATTACTAAATTAAAAAATAATTGGCTCATATCCTAATAGAAAATAAACTGAGTCTTATCTAACTTCAAGAGCACCTTCCTCGCTCCCGCGTTGCATGCACTATCACTAAGAAAGACTCATCACCGTTTATAATACCTACACGTCTAAATGAGTCATCATAAAGAGAGATGTACTCTGCGATCGCTAACTACTATTTCAGCCCAGTAACTACCTAGTGGGGTGATGGAAGTAGGTCATTTAGGACTTGGGCTTAGAGATGGCAGCGATAGTGCACGCAATGAGGGCTAATAATCTTCCGCTCACCAGATGGCGCTAGTTGATACTGAGGTGAAGTTATTTGTTACACAATGTCATTTAACTGAGAATTTAGTTTTAAATAAAAGTTTATCGGTTTCTAGAGTATTATATTATTACACAAAACAATGCCTCGGTGGTTTGCTCTTTAATTTTTTTTGAAAATTTTTAATTTTTCTACTTTGTGAATATCTGTGGTTTGGTTTATTTATTTTTAATCTAATTAATATAAAATATAACTAATGGTACAGAAATAAAAATTTTAAACTTTACATCTTTCTAACAAATTAACTTTACAAATTTTACAAATTTTTTTTTAAAGTACCTACATCGGGCAATACAGATACGGGCAATGCAGCGAATTTCATAATATATAAAAAGTTCTCAGAAGAATCATACTTAGCATACAAGTTGTTATTTGCATTCGTCAACCCCTTCACTATTATCAATATGGTGTAGACTTTTGGTTACAAGCCCCCATATCTCCTTTTGACCTTCGTTTTCCCTTTCAATAAAAAATACTGCTTTACAGCAAGCTAGCAATACAGTAAATGATCTTAAGTGGGCAAAAGAGATAGCCATATTGTTGGGACATGATGAAGAACGTGAAAACTCGGCAATTTTAAGTTCTATACAGAATAAATTATTATTCTGTATATAGAACTTTCCGAGAAACTGTTTGTCTGGAGATTTTGAGTTTTGTTGGGAGTCTGGAGATCATTTAAAGTGTCGGGAGAATCCAGGCGAATCCCGACCATCTGACAACCCTACTTGGATCGCGAATGTCTTCATTTTGATAATTGTCGTTTCGTCGCGTTGTATTGTGTAAATATTATTCTGTATAGAACTTTCCGAGAAACTGTTTGTCTGGAGATACTGAGTTTTGTCGGGAGTCTGGAGATCATTTAAAATGTCGGGAGAATCCAGGCGAATCCCGACCATCGGGCAACCCTACTTGGATCGCGAATGTCTTCGTTTTGATGACTGTCGTTTCCTCTAGTTGTATTATGTAAATATATAATATCAGTATTGAATATTGATTATACAACCATGCCTTTTTATACTTAATTCTTATTTTAGGTTACACACTCACAAAGTATTATCATAATGAAAAAACTAATTCCTATTCCCACTAGTTATAAGATCGCACTGAGCAATAATAAGTGCGAAAGTATAATTAATTGTCTTACGCATGAAAAGATGCCAATAAATATTGTATTTTCCTTTTTTATATTAAATGTATGAAAGCCGAAGGCCAGGAGCGCTAAAGGTGCGAGGCGTGTAGCATTGCGGTCGTCAATCCTCTGCGAAGCGCTTCCCTACAACGGGAGAAGCCCGTGTTTAAACACTTCGTTAAAGTTACTTCGCGAGTAGTGAAGAGGAGGCATAAGCTTGCTATCCTTCGTGCGTGGATTTGCGGAAAATGTCAATTATACTGAGGGAAAAGTTGGACAAAACTGTAAAAGTATATAATAGCGGAATATTTGGTTTTTATTGTAACCAATTAGGCGCCATTCTAGATGTAATATTGCTTGAGCTTGTGATATTTCTTAGTCAAGAGGCGAAAAAAGTAAAAACATAAATCAAAAAGTACCAAAACTGAATATAAAATAATTTCTATAATAGCTTCTGAAATCGGTGCTAAGACAGTGTCCTTTAATGAGTATTTTGTATGCCAAATTAAAACCTTTGATAAAATAAAACAAATTATTAAATCACGAGGAGATTAGTATAGAGAGGTACTTCGATTCGCTTCGTGCAACCTAGCTTCGCCTCGGGCGACTTCCGATCGCTGTCGGTTTGTTGCGCCCGAGTCAAAGAACTTCGCGAAGTGCCCCGAAGTTACACGTTGCGTCTCACTACACTTTTTTGGCGTACGCCAGTTATATATTAATTTTTTAATATATATAAATATTAAATATGTAGCTTTCTACATAATTATTTATCTATGGTTAAGGCATTGATGTCGTACTGTTCACACAATTAGGTATCTATAGCAGCTGCCTGGTGCGGGCGACTCAAGACGAATAAGCTCATCGCGAAGTAGCACAAGTGTGTAGTCACGTTCTTCGCAATGCGATTGACTTCGACGAGTACTTCGTCAAAGTTACTTTGCGAGTAGTGTAGAGGAGGCATAAGCTTGCTATCCTTCGTGCGTGGATTTGCGGGAAATGACAATTATAATGAGGAAAAAGTTAGACAAAACTGTAAAAGTATATAATAGCGAATATTTGGTTTTATTGTAATCAATTAGGGGCCATTCTAGATGTAATATTGCTTGAGCTTGTGATATGCCCAAAAAAGTTAAAACAGAAATCAAAAACTACCAAAACTGAATAAAAATTTCTATACAATATTAGCTTCTCAAATCGGTCCTAAAACAATATTTTTTTTTATAGAATAAGGGTGACAAACTAGTACACAGTCCACCTGATGGTAAGTGGTTGCGGTGGCCCATAGACATCTACATCTATCTTCGTTTGCGAATTAAAATGCAGATGCGTTGTCAGCCGTGAGGACTAAGATAGAATGCCTCTTTTCCATTAAAATGGGTCTTCGGTTCTCTACACTCACCATATGAAACACAGCACCATTATGCTGCTATTTTACGCTGGTATTCTGTGAGAGGGTGGTCCTTCCCCGGTCGAGCCGACCCATTCGTGCTACAACTATACTATTAACATAGCTGCAACATGGCTCTACCACGTAAAAGATGCCCTTTGATAAGTATTTTGTATGCCAAATTAAAACATTTGATAAAATTAAACAAAATATTAAATCGCTTCTTTTAAATCTGTTGAGTTGTCACTTTTAATCAGTTCATTATAATTATTTCTTTATAAGAGCATACGTTTCTTATGTTTTCACATTTAAGTATTTTTTTGATATTTAATCTTCATTCGAATAGGTGAAATATTTCTGAAAATTTAGTTGTATACAATAAAATGGGTCAATTGGCGGCCCGCACACATTTTTCGCGGGCGCTTCTGCTATAATATAGAAACGGGACGTCACGTCGCGTCGCCTGTCGCGGGATTGTTGACAACCCTACCCATGTCTGCCCTTGTGAACTTCTATTGAGCTATTGATGAAGAAGTCGATATCTTAGAGAATAGTTAATCGATTAAGCAGTTCTTTTATTTTGACAGAGTATACTGTCACAGATACAGCGCTTACATTTAAGTAGTTACACCAGATTCAATAACAATTGAAGGCATTTTATTTTAAATAGTCTAATTGTTTCTGTTTTAGAATTACAATGTACCTACGGTTTTAGCTTCTTTGGTAATTCAGTTTGTCCTTGATTGAAGTTTATTATAGCTTTTAAATTAAAAAAAAAACCAATGGAACGAAATTATTTCAATCATTCTTAAGCAAACACAGGTGTTATAATTGTCTACCTCTACCGACTTCATTTACTCTGCGGTCTGCGTATGAACTCAATGGCCACATCGGGAGGGCCGCGGGGAGGGTGGCGACCCGTGGGCCCTCCCGCACCCCGCAGCTGAGCTACCACGACCGGCGCACGCGCAGAAAGTCGAGCCAACCAGTTGTCCGCCGCGCAGCCTCCAGTTTGTTTTCAACCTTTGTAATTTGTGACGTTTTCTGTAACATTATCTGTGTAAAGTAATGAATTAGTGAACTGAAAACACTCTGTAATTAATGTGTAACAGAGATTTTGTTGGTGGGGTATATTGTGATTAAAGTACAGTTTGTGTTCTAACATTGTCGCGTTGCACTGCTTTGCCAGTTAGGTATTTGCTTATTTGCATTGTGCACAAAAGTTGCACAGTTCCCTGGTCGATGGCGCTATTTAGACGGCGAAGGCTGCGATTGCAGCATTAAGGAGTCACACAATTGTTATGTGATTAGTTAAGCTTTTTCGATTGTTAGATACCTAAGTATGACCAAATAATTACCATTTTAAAGCAAAATAACTTAGAAAATTGAATGCCAAAACCTTCAATGCGAAATGGAGGAATAGTATGTTATTATAGCTCAGTTGGCATAAAATTTTATTTTGTCTCACTATATTATTATTATTATGGGTTATACTATTACTATTATTAAACATGTCGGTATATAATCAAAGCATTCTACTAAACTGTTTTAAGACATATTTAAAAAAATACATATTTACGTCATTTTACGAACTAACAAGACCTAGCTTGATTAAAGATATTTTTTGTAATACATAACTATATACCTAATTATAAAAGGATATTACCGCTGCCGAATACCTATTCTTATATAATTTTAAACGTTACACATGCCTCCTTTTTGTTTCATTGAGTTATCTTACCTAAAACCACACAATAAATAAAAAGCACGTTAAATAGTTTCTATTATCTTAATTTCTTGTCAGTAATAAAATGTAGCATTGTAATTTTGTAATGATTTAAGTTTCACTTTGTCTAGAAATTGAGTTACGGAGCTATTAACATTTTTATCTTCTCTGTTATTTTTTTTCTCAAAGAATCTTCCGTAAATATATAATTATATAGTAAAAGATTACATGTTATGTGTATTATACCATTGCGAAATTAGACATTAGAGTTCGCAAGAAATTTGTAGATGCTTACATAAAGTACATTGACATTAATTCGTTTATTCATTACAGCCCTTCACAAGTCCACTGCTGAACATAGGCCTCCGCCAAGGAATGCCACAAAGCACGGTTCTGAGCCACCTGCATCCATCGACTTCCTGCATGTCTTACCAGGTCGTCACTCCATTTTTTATAGAATGGGGTGGCAAACGAGCACACAGTCCACCTGATGGTAATTGGATGCTGTGGCTCATAGACATTTACATATATCTTCGATTAAGAATCAAAATGCAGATGCGTTGTTACCCCTGAGAACTACGATGGAATGCCTCGTATCCAGTAAAAAGGAGCCATCAAAAACATAACTTATAAAAAAAACCAAGCCTCGCAACTCAGTTCTTTTACCGTAACAATTTGTGAGATCCATGTAATACCAAGTTGGTTAATTTAGTCAGTCCCTACTTAAGGGTCCTTCTGTCTTAAGTTATTACGTAATTAGCTAACCTAACAACATCTTATAGTGACCATATCAATATTAAAAATCTTTTATGTTTTAAATAAATAAATTGACTTTGCAATCGCACTAAACAATCTAATTTAATATAATATGTATTACTTGAGAGATACATTGTGTTTTCATGCACAATTACTAAACAATAATTGTATTCCAAATTTGAGGCTTCTATATCTGCTAGAAGTGCCTTAGAGTTTTGATGATCGGTCAGTCAGTGAGTGACAAAATTAAGAAACTTTGACTAGTTATAATTCTTAAACTACTGATTTAAATTTAATGAAATTTAAAATATACCGAGTTTATACAATGCCTACTTGGTTACTAAAACTAAATTCAGGCCTCTAGTTTTATCTACAACGAAGTACAACGAAGTCGAAAATGGCCTGAACTGCTTCGAGAAAAGTGGTACGGCCGTGCCGTTTTTTTTGCTCGACTTGGCGGGGGCACTGCCGTGCCCCCAGATCCCCGTTTCTCTACACTCTCCATACGAAGCACAGCAGCAATAAGATGATTTTGTACGCTGGTATTCTATGAGAACGTTGCCCTTCACCGGTCGAGCCGACCCATTCGTGCTGCAACAATAATTTAGCTGCAGCGTGGCTCTACCACGTAAAAAATCATCTAGTAATGGGCCACCTTACACGATGTCTACCGGTACTAGCCTGCCTCCCGAGAACCTTTCTTCCCCATCGATTGTCGGTTCTTCGAGCTATATGGCCGGCCCACTGCCACTTCAACTTACTAATCCGTTGGGCTATGTCGATTACTATTCTTTTCTTCTGCTACGGAAACTATATGAAGACGCTTTTTTAAACATATCCTTTGGAAATAAGAATGACTAATAAATGGTTGAATACTCGTATAACTCATTGTCGCAGATTTTATAGCGTTTAATTTCATTTTGCTTATATATTTCCAACGTTTCGAAACTATTGCGACACTCATAGTCACCCATAGTCTGTGTACTATTTGTGCCAATATATTAGCCATTAATAAATGTTATTTTTGAGGTGAAAACTTCTTTAGAATCGTTGAAACAGAAACAGAAACTTTTTTATTCAATACAGATTATAAATAATACTTATTGAAAGTCACTCTTGTTTAATTACCACTGATTCGAAAAAAACCTCTGTCCTACGAAGAACCAGCAAGATGTATGTTATTCAATTAACAACACAAAAAATTAGAAATAGCTTGGCAGCGATCACCTCATTCCCAGGGGTTATTATCATCCATAAATTCCTTAATATTATAATAACCCTTTTTATACAAACTTAGTTTAATAAAGTTTTTTAACTTTGAGCAGGTCAAATTTTGCATATTTTATGGGATTTTGTTGTAAATGGATATACATCGCCCCAAGAATGAATTACTGACTCGGTGAAGTCGAGTAACTGGTACTACTAGTGTAGTTGTGGTTTGAAACTCGATGAAATGAAAAAGCAACACTAAAAAGAGACAAACACACATCTTCTCAGAAACATTTTCACTTCTACCGCGTGTGAACTGTACACATGTTTTTTTTTTAAATCGAGGTAAGAGTGATAATCGAGCACACTCCACCAAATGGTACCTAAGTGGCTGCTGCGGCCTATAAACGCCTAAGTCTATACTCGACATAGAATTAAAATGCAGAAGCATTGAAACCCTGAGGCTCAAGACGGAATGCTTCATTACCAGGGGTCTTCGGTTGTCGTCACTCAAAAACAGCAGTATTATGCTGCTATTTTACACTAGTAATTTTACTAGTTGGTAGGGGTAAAATTTCTTTTCTGTCTAAGAGTCTGTCTGGGTAGGTACCACCTTGTTTCTGCCGCCAAGCAACAGTGCGTGCACTGCAGTAGCCGCTTATCATAAGGTTTACTGTAAGTTTGTTTGTCACTACAATTTTATATATTTAAATAGTTACAAAATTATTTTTGTTGTTATTTTGTTGACCCTTAATTCTTTCTCTTTCAAATCATATTGTCTCTAAAATTCATATATATATATAAATCTCTAAAGTAGTGTTCTCTTCTTACTTATAGGTTTAACAGTGGTAGAGCCACGTGGCAGCTTTTGCTGTCGCACGGATGGGCCGGCTTGAACAGGGGTGGTACCACGACCTCACAGAATACCAGCGTGAAGTAGAGGTTTACCTTTGCGTTTCGCTTGGTGAGTGCAGGTGGCCGGAGGCCCTTTTTACTGGAAATGAGGCATTCCATCTTAGTCCTCACGGGTGACAACGCATCTGCATTTTGATTCGCAAACGAGGATAGATGTAGATGTCTATGGGCCGCAGCAACCACTTACCATCAGGTGGATTGTGTGCTCGCTTGTCACCCTTATCCTATAAAAAAAAAGGTTGACCGGTAGAGAACGCCTTAAGGCTTTAAGCCTGCCTAACGTACAAAGATTTTAGTGCAACAAATATATGTGCGAATATGGTCCTTCCCTGGTCCCTGATCGAGCCAATCCATTTATTGCTGCAGCCTTAAAATGCTGCAGCGTTGCTCATCCCCGTAAAATGGCACTTACCTTGATATTTTCCCCACCCATTTTGGATAGATTTCGGCTATGGTTTTAAGTATGTGTGTACTCAAAATTTTTAAACGAAAGCTATTGTAAAACATATTAAATTGTTTTCATGTGAACACAGCCTAAAAATGCATTGAACTCATAGTCAAGTTGAAGATTTGAAATTCCAATAATTATCAGCCTCCATTGTGAAGTGAAGTAAATTATCTCACAGTTCTCTACGAAGTGAATGTTCATTGTCATTATTAGAAGAGTAAGATTGTATGCAGGCTGTTTTGTACCAGACTCCCACGTTATTTGGATCGTTTTGCCCCCATAATAAACAATGACAATGGTATAGGTCGGAAAAACTTAATGCAGGCGGGTAGAAACATCTTCTAGAATTACCAATTGTTTAGTATATAAAAAAAAAGAACTAAATGTAGCAAGTGTTTAGCACGCGCAGATTAGTAAATTATGCAAGCAATCTATATGAATAACGTCGATTCATTGTCATCCAGATTTATGAATTATGTATGGCAGGAACGAATGAAATTAATGTTTATCTCAAGACAATGCTTAGAACCCAACCCGTCGCATAACATCGCAAGTGACGATGCTTTGCAGGGCATGTTATTTAGCACGTTGTTCCGATAATAGCCCCTTTAAAGGTTCAATCTCTGTACAATAAATAACTAAACTGTCTCGCCACTAATATAACATTGAAAAAAAAACTTCAATATCCATAATATGTTAAAATACTTTAAACAACAAACAAAATTAAGGTTAAGATCTTTAAATGTTGCTCTACCGGTGTTGTTATATCTTGCTAAGGTCCGCATTGTTTTTGATATTTTATTTTATAAATAGTTTATGGAAATTATAAACGTGATATTTTATTTATCAAATAGTTTTCGACCAGGGATGGCCGCTTAATGCTTTTGTTTTTCGTAAGGTGAATGTTGAGTATCGAAGAGCTTTTATACTGGGAACGGGGCATTCCATCTAAGTCGTCAGAGGTAGCAACGCTTACTGTCGTGTAGACTATATACAACATATTAGAGTATTAAGTGAAAAATAAGGCATAGTCTAATTAAATCCTTAGACAGAACAACAACAAGAGAGACTACAAACGCATCTGCATTTTGATACTTAATCGAGAATAGATGTAGATGTCTATGTACCTTGTTATCTTGTAGATTGTGTGCTCCTTTATCACCCTTATTCTATAAAATAAATAAATAAACAAGCAAAATAGAGAGGAGGTAAATTAACAATGTTTGTACGAAGGCAAAAATTACTTCATGATGAGATGTCATCCTGTAGGCTGATTATAAAAAAACCACTTTAAGAAAATGAAAATAATTAATTATTTATTTACAAATATTCTATTATTGGATTATGGTTGGAATTAATTTAAGTCGTACCGGTAAGCGGAGGGTAAGACGACCATTTACTAGATATTGTGTCTAGACGACCTGGTAAGACAGGCAGGAGGTCGCTGAATGCAGGAGACTCGGGACAGTGTTTTTTGACACTATTTAAAGGACGCCAATGTTCAGAAGTGGACTTATAATAAACTGATTTATTATCTAGGCTAGCTACAGGAGCATAAATCACGTACTTTGTTACACTTTGCTGTACACTGCTGAACAAAGGCCTCCCCCAAGATTGCCTTATAGTAGGGATTTTTGCCATAGTTGTCGGTTATAATTATATCCGTTATTAGGAAGACGCCACTGTCCATATCCTTATTTGTTTCCCTCCTTCGCCTCTTACGACACCCACGGGATGATATGGGGTAGTTAATATTCTTATGCCACCACTGCTAGGTAAAAATCCCGCATTCATATTTTTAGTAGAATGCGAACAATGTAATGGTTATTTTATTTCAAAATATATAAAATAATCTATTTTATATTAATGGATATGTTTAGAGAGCTCGTTAGAAATTACACTCAGCCTTAGCTTTCTTCGTTCTATTTGCTCACTGACCGATGTGTCGTAGAAACAAGTAATATATAAAATTGAGCTGATACTGTCTAGGGCTTCTTGGGTGCTTCGTTAACTTTAATGCAAAGATAATAGTGAAGATAGATTTTCAAGCGACAGGCAGAATATTTTGTGTGCCTGGCAATTTGATTGTAGATAGAACTCGTACAGTGGAGATTGTTGAGGCTTGTGCGAGGTACGGTACGTATGGAGGGGAGGCGATACCTAGATAACGATGCCGCGATAACGGCAGCGAAGCCAAGCCGCGGAGCGCGGAGACCGCGCTGCGCTCTTGCTCACGTCATTATTTAACAATTTTTTTCTTTTTTTTTTTGCACGTCTAGTTGCAAGACTAGCGGTTATATTGGTGTCATAGATGAAGCAGTTCCCGTTGCGTGTTGTTTGTGCATGTGGTCTTAATGTACATTAATTTAACTGACGAATTAAGTAAAAATATAGTGAGTAATATTGGTGATATTCCAAAATTCTATTATTGTATATAGGTAATATAATTTAAAAGTACTATGTTTACATTGACGTCTTACATTCACAATATTCAATGCCAGACAAGGCAAAGTTTCTAGAAACAAAAGAGCAATAGATTCATTGTTAAAAGTCATGTTGTTAATTCAATGTTAGTGAAAAAGTGAATTAATTGTAGTAAACAATATGCGTTAATACCTTTCTTCGATATGAAAGACTCTACTCCCCGTTGTGAAGACGTAGCCGACAAATTAGTGCGGCTGTTCGGCTGGAGACAGACTTATCCGGTGCAGAAACTTCAGAGAAATCTACTTCCTAAGACCAGTGAAACGGTAAGACTATTTCTCAAAGCACAAATTTATGTTTTAAAACGTGTACGTATTCTGATATAATTTAACAAATATTATGCATTATTAGTTACTATATAATAAAAGTAAGGTCAAATAAGAACTGATCAACCAATTGCTGGGCAGCTCGGCTGTTTCACTGCTAGCCATATGAGGTAGCTCGAGGTCGCTCAGAGAGCCATGGAGAAGGATATGCTGTGAGTTTCTCTGTGTGATAGATTTGTAATGAAGATATCCGTAATAGAACCAGAGTTACCGTTACAGCCCAACGGATTAGTACACTGAAGTGGCAATAGGCCGGTGATATTAGTCGAAAAACCGACAACTGATGAGGAAGAAAGGTTCTCTTGTGGCAGCCTTATACTGATAAGCGAAGTATAGAGCATCCCTCTAGATAGAGTCCACTTGGCAACAGATGCAGGAAGTCGATTGATACAGGTGATTCCGGCCTTTGGGGCATGTGCTTTGTGGCATTCCTTGGGGAAGGCATATATTCAGCAGTGTACTTGTGATGGGCTGTGATGATGATGATGATGATCAGTCAATTTTACAATAGGGAAAACATTTAAGCCCCTAGGTATTCAAGATTTGAAGCAAGTATCCGGCAGTGTATTATTGTAGTACAATTTGCTGTTCTGCTCTGCTGTCTGCTGTTGCTAGAAACAATTACGAATATATTTTAAACGATTGAAGTATTTAAATATCGAAGTAGGTAAATGTAATTCCAGTTCCAGTGCAGACACAAAGCAACTAATATTACAAACAGATATCAGTGTACGCAAATTATTTTTAAACAAATCTCTCACATGTTTCGCCCATGTGTTTCATTATTCATATTAAGTGTATTCTTCAGTTCACTACGAGTACATAAATTGTGTTTTATACTAGTGTTCATTTTTCGTTAAAGTTTAAGTTGTAGGATTCCATCTGTCTAGAAGGCTGTTAAATCTTGTGTTACGGTTTGAAGAATAAAGGGCCTAGTTTAATTACAAAAGTAGCCATAAAAGAATTCCACGTTAAAAATTCCAAAATAAAATAAATTTGAAATTAGGATTCTTAGCCAAACAAAAATATTTTGATTTGTAATGGCCAGTACTACAGTACGGCAATTTCATAGGTAAAGACCTATTGTAAATATACAGCCTACATTATTTTCGTACAACTGTAACTATTGACTTTTTTCGACTTAGTTGACGAATATAATAATAACTTTTAGACATAATATGTGTAATATACATAGTATGTAGCCTATGTCCATCTGAAATAAGGACCCTTTCAAATGGTGAAAGAATTTTTCAAATAGGTGCGGTGAACTTGTGTGAACCTTGTTCTTAATATACATAAATGAAAGGGATCTTCTCTTTAATTTATGTATATTGAGATTATTTTTAATTACGATGAAATAAAAACTAAGTTCGGGTTAATAATTTATACGTGGTAGAGCCATGCTGTAGCTATATTAGTGGTATAGTTGTAGCACGAATGGGTCGGCTCGACCGGGAAAGGACCATGCTCTCACATAAAACCAGCGTAAAATAGCAGCTTAACGCTGCTGTGTTTCGTATGGTGAATGTAGAAAACCGGAGACCCTTTTTACTGGCAAAGAGGCATTCCATCTTAGTCCTCACGCATGACAACGCATCTGCATATTGAGTCTTTATTGAGGATAGATGTAGATGTCTATGGGTCGCAGTGGCCACTTACCATCAGGTGGACTGTGTGCTCGATTGTCACCCTATCCTATAAAAAAAATTATTGAGTTAATAATAAATAATTTTGATGCGAGTTTTGAGATATTTCAAGTCACTCCGAGCATCACGCACTAAGTTTACCTATAAGTACAATTTTTAATTGGGTAGTATTTAATATTTTTTATTTTGTTTTCTTGGATAAACTCCTAGATCTTAGAAAATTCCATTGACCTATCAGATATTTTGTTTTATGCTTACATAATCTTCTTCAACAGCTTTGAGCCGCGTGGGCAACACCATTTTCGCGCATGACATGTAGGCGTTGCCACAGAATAAATAATAGTACTACGTAGCGTTGTGCTCATAAAATTCTAACATTAATGCTCTTATTCCTTATGAAGGCTCGATAGAAAACTTTTAGGCCAATTCTTCGGCAGATTTCTTGTCTAGTCCAAGTTGTCAAATTACGTACCACGCTTATGGTTGTAAAACAGATCACCAACCTGAAATGGCAGTGAGTAACAAGAACAGGAGATCACATCATCTGCATTATGATTCTCAGACGGGGATAGATGTCACTTAGATCTATGGGCCTCGGCATTCACATCTGGACGGTGGTTTTATTGTTGTCTATTTCTTAAAAAAAAACTGCAAAGGAACAAACTAATATAGTTATTTCAGCAGTATTGTTGGTTTAATTTCTTTATAAATGCTAAAGTCCACTTAGTTTATTTCCACCTTTTTAATACGTTTTAAATTAATAGAAAAACTTTTAAGTCAATCGTCTGTGACCGTTTAGTTTTAATTATTAGTAGATAATTACCAAATAATTGACTTTCAAAACTTTGTTGGTTTATGAGTGTACTAATTTAACACATTCCATTGTGTTCCGACTGGGCTCGTTCTAGCACACACGCCTGTAATTGATAACCTGATACCGATGTAGATAACATGTGTAATCACAAAAACAACAGAACGAAATTAAAATTGTTACAATAAAGTAATTTTTTTAACCATTCTAATTTCGTACAGTCTAGAAATTTAACTTTTTAATATATCGACGATCGGATCGGATTGTTATTCTCACCATCCCCGTGAACATAGGCTGTGCTGCCTACAAAGTACTCGACGCGTCGGGATTATAATAATAAGTTAATTAAGTGCGATAAATCCTTAAGAAAAATTTGCTATTTTTTATGTGTACATAGTTTTATCTGCTGATTATACTTCGTTGATTTTCCGACTTAAAAGGCAATTATTAAAATACGACGAAGTGAGTAATACTATATCAAAAGTAGTACACTGGTTTTACCTCAATAAATTGCTTTTAAACGGTAATAAAACGAAATCTATTAAATTTACTACACCTAATGTTACACAGGTGAATACCAGTGTGCTTTTAAATGGTCTCCCCAGCTGAGCCTTGATGAATCCACTGTTTTTCGTAGAATTACAGTTGACGCGAAGCTTCAATGGGACATATCTAAACTAGCTAGCAAACTTAGTTATGCAGCATAATATGATGTAATAAAGAGGCATGTTGTGTTGAAACAGCTAGATTAGTTTCTTTTATTTATTTCCATAGCATAATGTCTTATGGAATCTCGCTATGGGGTAATGCGAATGACATTGAAACTATCTTTGTTTTGCAGAAGAGAGCCATAAGAGCAATTTATAACTTAGGTCCGAAGGAATGCTTTTGAGAAAATTTTAAAGAAATAAATAAACTTCGACCTCTCAATATATTTACGAAAATTTAATGTAAATTTTAAAAATAGTGATGTAAATTCTGTAATACTAGGAATAACCACAAGTTAGTTGTGCCAGTTACTCGACTCCAGAGTCTGTAAATACCTTCTTAGGACAATGTATAATACGCTTTTACAACAATGTCCCAGCAAATATGCAGTCCTTATATCTATCATAAAAATTAAAAAAAATTTAACAAAAATTGTTTAGTAAGGGTTATTATGGTGATCGCTACTATGCTGTTTCTAAATGTGTTCATACTTATTGTGTAAAATTAATATATTATAACTTAATTTTATCTAAAAAAGTCCCGCTTAATTAAAAAAAAAAATATACAGATAGGGAGTATTTTCATAGTAGACCTAATATATTATAATTAAATAAAAAAATCGGCTTTTTGGTATTTTTTAAATAATTATTTCATTATAGGAGACTATAGTAGCTTTGTGCATTTTATCGATTAACTAGCCCACGTTTCAAATGTGGATAATAGTTTCACTGTGATTTGTTTTGCGCTTATGTTTAAGATAGTACTTTCAACTTTTCTTAGATTGATTGTTGACTGATACACTTTTACCCTAATTTCATAGACTGGTAACATTCATCAGCGTTTGAGATCAGCAGATTACCAATGCGAGACTATCCAACAGCGGCTTTTCCGCGCGAGCCTTGGTGTTTTAGTTGTGAAGAGAAACTTCGCTCAGTTTATGTGCAGTATTGCAGACATGTACAGCTTGGTAATGATGATGATGATGTAACGGATAAATTTGGAAACCAAACAATTTTAGTTTGCAAACTATATGGACACGAAGAAGGAAAACTTATTTTTAAAAGAATAGGATGAGGTTTATCCTTCTCACTTGTGATTGTTTTTTCTCTTCTTCTTTTTCAAACTTTTCCAAGCGCAGGCCACAGGCTTCTCATAGAATATAATCTTTTACACATTCGTTTCTTGAAAAGTGTTGCCATAACTCACCTCGATAAACAGGAGAGTTGACGATTGGAGGGCTGCGACCCTAGCACTAGATTAGGGGATACTGGGGTTCATTTACACCCAGAGCCCGATTTTTACCATAAGTGGCTTTAATAGCATTTTACAAGTTAAAGCGATCAAAGACTTTTATAATGAAATCTCAAGTAGAGGTATACAATAAACATTAAACAGTAAATTGAATTGATTGAATAATGAAAGAATAGTATGCCAAAAATTCGTTCATCAGATAGAACGTTATATTCAGTGGGTTGGTTTGGCTATTCGAGTCAGGCTATTGTAGAAACACAAAGCCGTTTCCTGTGTATTCTGATGCCTGGCAATTCAGCCGGGCCTGTTGAAGCTATGGACAATAATTAAAAAGATAACGGTCGGTGATCGTATTCGCGATGATATTTTTAATTTATTATATCTAACTACGTATTGCACTGTTTTTACTCGTGTAAGGTGACGTACCTATTCACAGTAAAATTAACGATTATTAAGGCAATATATTCATGGATTAAACAAGTGGGATGCGGGAAGTAAAGTCTGTGTAAGAACCTCCGAAGGAGGCGGAGTTATAGCCGAAATAAGAAATTTTAAGTTTTTGGTTTTTGTTTGGACCCCCTAGGAGTGTAATGAAAACTTTTTGCCCCTATTCAACCATAACCCCTATGCATCCATATGATAGGCTATTCAAACTGACTAGGCCTTAAGTTCGAGTCACCCCCCCAACTCATTACTAGTCTACTTCCAATTACTTCCAAAGAATGCATGTTGTTTTTTCACTTTTTATTTGATAAACTGTAACTGGTAAAATGCGGGATTCAGTTAATAACTTGAGTTCATAACTAAAATAATATTTTTAATTGTATGGCAATTAGTAAAATATTCAAATTCGTCCCACTACGAAAGAGAACTATGTCTATATCGGATGTTTTCGAGCCAATGAAAAAAAAACTTAATACCTATAGCAATAAGGTTGAATATTATTATTATCTATATTTCTTTATTCTACGTATATTTTCACAAATTAACAAATATTTAAACAATATATTATTGTATTCTTGGTTTTTAATAAGCCAATCCATATGTTTGCTGTATTTAATCATTTGTTTAATCTGGAAAAGTATTGAAAAACCCTTCTCCTTGGAGTATACCATTCCTTAGATACCCTTCTACTTTTTGGGACTGTTTAACACTTAATAGGTACCCAAGCACCTTTTTAAATCTAGTTAATTTTAGTTATTTCCTACATAATATAATCCCGTTCGCTGTTTTTATCAGAAAGGTGTTCGGCAGTTCTTCTATGAAGGTTTGCATGAAACGAGTTAAAGCTTCAGGGTTATTTAACTATATTGATGATCGCCTCTGCAACTAACTTATTGATAAGAGTGTATATCGCAACCAACTAGCTCAATTAGCCCTTCAGTTAACAGTCCAGCCTTTATAAACGTAAATTAGCCGTATCGTTCAATGAAACCTATAAGGGGACCATGCCATATAATGTCTCTGGTCTGTGTCTAATTATGCGCTATGTGCTATATTATATAAATGTACGTGGCTTTTGGGTGGCCCATGGGCGAATCCAGTCGCATCATAGGCTACTGGCGCTAATATTACAAGATATGTGCAATGTTGTATTCGACGCATCGGCTGAATATCATACAGGCCGCTAGTTGAACGGCGCCGTTTAGTAAAAAAGGCTAATTAAACTAGTTGGCGGCGACATATATAAACTTGTTAGTACGATAACGTTGTTTTACCATGTTAAAGGCTGGTGTAAACCGGAGGCGTATGCAACCCATCAGCATTATGTGTGCAACGCAGCGGTTTTTTGTCTGTTCAAAACACCGTATCAGAATTCAGAACAGTGTGCGTGTGCTCTACAGTGGAAAGGATAAAGGCGAAGAATATGTTGCAATTAAACTGGGATCATTATCCTGGGATATACTCCTGTGTGAACCCCCTGTTCTTCGCGAAATTGAATCAATAATTGAAAGAAACAATAATCATAATTTAATCTCGACCGAGATCATCGCAAAGTAGCAACTTGAATAATATGTTGGTAGGTGCCACTGTTCGCTGATCTCCATCGTTTATTTACTCAGAGGAAAAAATTAAATTTCTGCTATCAAATATAGATCATGTTTATTTATTATTAAGTAAAGTAAATTAATGTCTTCTTTAAGTGTTAGGATCATAAATGCGACTGCCAATGCCAAGCATGGCGCTTATGGCAAATTATTCGATAATAGAGCGCCACTTGTAATTAACGTTACCATACAAATGGTCAAGGTGGGCGTAAAGTGACGGCAAACACAATTTTAAAATTAACTGAACAATCTAACAAACAACCGTTATGTGCTTTGCGCTTTTATTCACTACTATGTGAACCAATACCTAATTAACATTCTTAGCTATATGAAACGTGCACAGTCTCATGTGACGCCCTCATGTTTGTATATTATTCTTCATGGTCTGAAGTTTTTCTCTACTTTCTGTTGCATAAATGGATGTTCGGTAATTTAATTTAATTAATTGTAAACGTTGACTTTCGCTGTTCAATATATCATCCAGCAATTTCATAGATAAATGATCGAAAATATTAAAGTTTTTTTTTAAATATTTTTTTTTGCCAAAGACTATGTAGGTAGGTGTACAATATCAGCGCGATCTCATTATCTGGAAAACTATAGCTCAGGTTTGGGAACTCATCGTGAACCGTTTCCTGACTTGGAATGATTTAGAATGATTATTTATTTAGTAACGTTTATGTAATTATATGATCTACTATTACTAAAAATATCTGTTGCATTTGATTACAATTATCGTACTTCTTTATTGTTGACCTCGGAAGCATTTTTCCAAGAGTGGTTGCATGACTTAATAAGATTAAAAGTTTATTAGCAACTGTTTGCTTTCGTTGTTTTCTAGAAGTTCTTCAAAATTAGTTTTTAGCTGAACTCAGTTTTCTAGTGACCTTTATCAACACTTCATAGGCCGCATCGAAAACCTTGAGCTGAACGTCATTATTAGAATTGCTTTCTCAAGTATATTAGTGTAAAGAAGTAGAGAATGGTTTCAAAGTCGTAGTCGCCCACTTCAGTATTCACTCTTCAGTAGTGTTTGCGCCGCGGCACTGCGCAACTGTGTGAAACGTTGGAAGTGATAACCCTGCCTCGGGCTTGTTTTCGCAATAATTTAAATGAAGTGAATAAAAAGTGTTTGTGTGCAATTAGTTCTCCTATGGTTATTAAGCGAAACACTTACCTAAAAAAAATATATTACCAATATTTTTTAATTTCAAACTTATAATTTCACAAAAATGTGCTTATGATACGAATAATAATTAATTTTTAAGTAACGTAGGATTTACAAAGATTAGGAAAGTTACCAAAAAAAAAAACTATTTTTTAAAGCAGTTAGTGTTAATTGCCAAGTATTACAGTTTATTAAATGTTGTAAATACAGTATAACTTTGCGTTAAAATAGAAGCAGAAAATTAGTATATTGTAATTTTGGATATTTACTAAAAATAAATTAAACTTTACCTGTAAATTATTTACATATAACTTAATAACTTGGTTATGTGTCTAAACATTCTGTATGCTTGCGAGAAGTGCATTGCAATTGGCACTTACAGTTTTGTTACAAGTAACGTATTTGCATAAGAATTTCGCGAATTACCTTGAAAATTGCTTACTGTTATTCAAAACACATTTAGAAATCATTCGGCATTTTCTTACACACATGTTTTTTTTCAGTACTATAACCTTACATTGTTAACTAATCTAGTAATCACGATCTTATATGCTATAATCGTTAGAAATTGGATTTAATTTTTTTAATTAATTAATCATTTTTATTGCTATGTTTTATTTTAATTATGGAGTTAAATATATAAAAGAAACTTGTTTAGTGGTTTTGTTAGGTACTTAATTAGAAGTTTCAAAGTAATTAATTACTAATTTAATTATCATAGCGTCTACAAAACAATTTTCATTTGTAAAATTATTCATTACATTAAATGTTAAAAAAGGTTATTGACGTATCCGAGACAATCTTCCATTCGACACGCGTGACGTCCAACACCATAATTGCATGCACTTCCTTTGGCTTAATCCTTTTTAGGGTAGGGACAAATAAGACTGCTTCAATGATTTTAAATTCGATTCACCATCAAATATGTCAAGTTTCCTAACTTGTTATGTTACATCACATAACACAACCTTATTCTTAAATAACAACTTGTAGCTTAATCATAAATTCATTTTAATTAAATATTTTGATGTGACGACCTGATAGAAGTTAATAGATAATAGAAGTTAGTGGATGGACTGTGTTTTGTGGCGTTCATCGTGGGACGCATATGTTTGACTTGTTATGGTGATAAACTGATAATTTTTTAGGCACTTCTTAAGCAAAAGAAACACTCAAAAGTCTGAGGAAAAAGAGGAAAATATATTTTTAAAATCATTATGACTTGATTCTATAGTTTTCTTTATCAAATAAAACACAAATTCCCACTTCTCTCACCTTTCGCTTCGTCTGTAGCTCAGGAGCAAAAAGTCTAATTGTGTCTGTATCATCCACCCGTAGCCCGTAGGTTGTAGCATGCAGCATTGATAATCTGTCACGAGTCGTGCGGAAGCACTGCCGGTGCATTTATCTTTTTTCGTGTTCTCTGAAGAGCATCGCGTGCGAAGCTGTGCTGCAGAGTGTTACCGGTGCATGCATTCTTGGAATTCGTGTCTTACACACGTACGCGCTACGGAGCACACATTCTTCACAGTGTTAATATTATTGCTTTAGCTTTATTTTGTATTTGCTCTTACTTCACTTTGTTATCGTTTTTATGGGCTAGCCGTACTGAATTTTCTTTAATACCCAATCTTTTAGAAAACTTAAATTTGGTAACATACCTATAAAAAGATATTTTAACGTAATATAGGTACAACAGTGAGGCTAAGCTCTCGCCCTAAATTTCATGGTACCTGAACGAACGGGGTTCAATCCCCGTCGGCACCAATGATATTATTAATTTAAATTTTAAGAACTAATTTACCACGTACTCGGCGGTGGAGGTAAACATCGTGTGGAAACGTGTCAGAGAAATTTAGAAAAAAATACGAAGACGTGAAGTCCGTCAACACTGCGCGGCGCACTAATTGCTACATAACTCTCTCAGACACAAGACGACATTACTTTTAAAAGATTCTAATTATTGAACAAGGTTAAACTTAAATATAAGAGGTTTAACTATTGCTAATAATTATCAAGTAACAGTAAAAATTATTGTAATGAAATCATAGCATTTAATAAAAAACATAAGTTTATATTAAGATAAGTGGATATATAATATTAATGCAGTTAAAGTTCAATAAAAACATTATAGGATTCACATCTGGTGCAAGCCAGTTCGAGGCCGCATTTAGTCAGTGGCGCACGAAGGCCAAGGCCTTATGAGCACTGTTAATCAAAACAAAATGCTTAGAGGTTTTACCAAATTTTTTTATTCAATTTGTTTTACACCGTTACAAATCGGGTGATTGGAATTGAACAAAATTTATATGGGACAACTATTAAAATATACTCTTTTAAAGGTTCTTTCATTGAAAGTAACAGTAGCCAAATAGTTAAGGGAGCGAAAAGTGCACACTATTAAAGTCGTGGGTTCCACTTCGTCCTGTGACTGCTGCTGTAAATCACTCCTAAGTCCTAATACAATTATTTTAAACTTACTAGGAATGGGAGTATTTAGCGTTACTAGTATTCTTTATGATTTACATAACATATATAAAAAAAAAAATCTGTTGCTTCAAAAAAATATCCATTTGAATGCTTACTCGGGTTCCACTCTTATTCAATCGGTACCGTTAAATCTTCATTCTATCCGTCTGTTCTAGATATGATAGTACAGCAACCAGATTAGGATTTAATAAAAAAAAGAAACTAAAACATATTTTTTCTATACTTATATAGCTTTCAATTTAAAGACAGAAAATTCAAATCGTAATATTAGTATTTTTTATGCGCTTTTCCTCCATTTTTATGTTAAATAATTTTTTGTATAGGTACTTACCATATTTAGTGATTCCTTTATATAGGTATTTATAAAGAAACTACGTACTATAACTTAATTTTCGAAATTTTAAAATCTCGTTAATGTAAAAAGGGTCTCTATTCCTTGTCACTAACCCTACAGAGCATAGGAGTAATATGCTGTTATTTTTATGCTGATATGAAGTGAAATCCTTACCCGATCGAATCAGTCAATTCGTACTGTAGCTGAAGTAAAAATACATTTGAATTTTAAACTCTAAAAAATAATCTAATACTAATACATCTCCAAGATTAGTTACATATTTTTATCGTAACTTTCACAGCAGCAGAAAACAGAATATCTATTGGTACACAGTGGTCCCATATTTTTTAACCAGATCAGTTGATAACTGTAGTTACAAATGAATTTAAATAATACAATACATATAGTATAGTAATAAATTACAATAAATGTTATCTAATTAAGTAGGTACAAAAAAGGTAATCTCTTCAGCGTTATAATTATTGATTATAAGTAATTTAATTTAATATCCCTTTTAAAATCGAGTGAAGTGTGAAAGTGTCGATCGATACATCTTCGTTTCACCACTTTGTCAAGTAAGTCAGTGAAATCGGAAAATGTGTGTACTTTCAACGTGATTATGTGAGATCTAGTGCTCTCATGGCAGTGATAATGGAAAAAGTAGACGCAGGTACAGCGCCTGTACCGCCTCCAAGGGTCAAAAAGTTAGCTCGGTTGGCGGAACGTAAGGATCGCGAGCGGCGATCTGTCACATGGGTAATTATGTGTTCTACTCATATATCGTTCCATCAATTGCAATATTCGAAAATATGTTTACCTATGCTTTTAAGCTCTGACTTCTAACCTAAGTTCTACTTAAATAGTTCATAATATAGATTAAGATTTATGAAGTATTTTTGAAATATACGTAAGTGTAAAACTACACTGCTCTTTATCCTCCCTATCCCTCTTAGAAATTGGTTAGGAGGCCCCAGCACGGCCTGCATGGGCTGGGGACAAAAATGTATCTTCCGATTATACCCACTGTGAAGAGATAAAATTATCTTATCCTTATGCCAAAGCACGGCAACATTGAGAAGTATATCCCCATTTGACATAATATACAATGCCGGTCAAAAGTTTAAGACCACACTTAAACAACATAACTATCTATAAATTGTAACGAAATCCCATAAGATAAATAAAAGAAATGTACATCTGCATATTCTATTGTTTATAACGAATATCTAAAGAAGTCATTCTTTTATTTACTTACAAGTTATTGGACAATAAACATGTATTGTTTTCAAACACCGGCAAACGCTGCGTTAGGCCAGATGGTAGAGTCGTAATAATATTTTTATGATGGGTTAATAACTAATTGCTTTGCTTTTGTTTCCCATTGGTCAATAATTAGGATTATTTAACTTCTATAAACACGTGTTTCCGACTTATTATTACCTGAGTTTACATGCTTTTGTTCAAAAACAATCTTAATTAGTCTAAACTTGTGGTTTCTATAGTGAAGACGTCTTAAAATGGGAAAAGCACGCGAAATTAGCAGTGAAGTGCGTTCTACCATCGTTGTTTTACATAATGAAGGCAAATCCGAACGTGCGATTGCTTTACTATTGAGGTTATCGAAGACTTGTGTTCATGGCACAATAACTCGATACAGGGAGACAGGCACTTTTCAAGATCGTCCACGCTCGGGAAGGCCGAGAGCTACCACGTCAAGTGAACATCATTTCATTGTTGTTACCAGCAAGCGAAACAGACGCTTAATAGCACCAGAAATCTGCGTTGAAGTAAACAAAACCCGAGTTAAACCTTTATCATTGACTACAGTAAAACGGCGCCTGAGAGATGCGAAATTGTATGGTCGTGTCGCCGTTCCAAAACCTCTGCTAAGGCCACAGAACAAGAAAAAACGGATGCAATGGGCCCTTGCTCATCGAGATTGGACTAAAGAAGATTTCAAAAAAGTTCGTTGGACCGATGAATCAAAGTTTGAGCCGAATAGGTTCAAAACGAAGAATTTACGTTCGACGCAGTGACCAAGAAAAGATGATGCCAGACTGTGTAGTCCCGTTAAGCATGGTGGTGGCTCAATTATGGTCTGGAGTTGCTTTTCTAGCCAAGGAACTGGCGATTTTATCTAAATTGACGAAATTATGAAAAGGGAAAAGTACAAAAAAATTTTAGAACATGCCGTTCCTTCGGGGTTGCGATTAATTGGAGATGGATTCATTTTTAAACAGGACAATGCTTCTAAGCATAGCTCAAAATTATGCAGAGGATATTTGGAAGAGAAAGAGGCACAAGGGGTGTTAAAAACATGGTTTCGCCTCCTCAGAGCCCGGATCTCAATCCCATTGAACTTTTGTGGGAAGAGCTTGATAGGAACGTACGTAATTGTGGTCCACCCTCGCGAAAAAAAATGTGGAATGCCTTGTGCGAAAGTTGGAGTAATATATCACAAGACACTATCAACAAATTGATTGCCCGTATACCGAGACTTGTGAAAAAAGTCATAGAATGCAAAGGGGGATTATTTGATGAAAAATCATTTTAGCTAACTATCGCCTTTTTTAGCATGGACTGTTAATATTTCTTTACGCTTTTCAATTATATTGATGTTTTTAAAGTGTTTTATTGGATAATTTAACAGTTTAATTAAACATTTAATATTTTATTGGGGTTTTATTTAATTTTCCTTCTTTGATTATGGTGGTCTTAAACTTTTGGCCTGCAGTGTATATATCCCCCTTCCGTAGCATGTTGCTAAATGAAAGATAAAACATTATGCTTTTTTGATATTTGAAATGAACAATTTTATCCTAGTTCATTGGACATGGGTTTAGTGTATAGTGTATATACTGTGGATATTATATCCACCGGTGTGGCCATGCACGAAGGGTGGATGAAACTAAGCGAGGGGATAAACATTTTCTCCTTTCCCTGAGGATAAAATTGTCTCCTGCCCATGCCAGCCCTGCATTGTATGTCAGTAAACAGCCCTAGAGTGTATGTCAGTAAACATTTCAAGCATAATATTATGACACAATCGCTCACACAGTCTTACAGTGTGATAATGTTTGATGTAAAAATTAAAACTAAATTTGATTCGAATTAGTATCTATCTTATAAAACGGTTGCTATTGGCTGGCCTGATGTTTGTACAGGATTTATGACCAATATACTTTAACCTCGATTGAATTTGGTTGTGTGGTGAAATGGTGGGGTAACTTAGGTTCATGATGTACATAATCATCATCGTCGTCAGCTTTTCGAGGAAAAGCCAGTGAGCATAAGCTAAGGCAAACAGTATAGTTTAATGAGCTAGCCGCCGAAAGCTGGCGGTAGCGGACATTGCAAATACTCATTTTGTGATGGCTGGTAGCTAAATCCACAATGAGGTTTATGAGTTCAAGTATACGAATGCATTTTGTTATTCCACATAATGCATTATTATATTGCAAATAAATATATTATGTTTTACATATCATTTATACTATGTACTATGTACATAATTTTACGTGGTAGAGCCATGCTGCAGCTAAATTAATTGTATAGTTGTAGTACGAATGGGTCGGCTCGACCGGGGAAGGACCACGCTCTCACAGAATACCAGCGTAAAATAGCCGCTTAATGATGCTGTGTTTCGTCTGGTGAGTGTAGAGGACCGGAGACCCTTTTTACTGGAAAAGAGGCATTCCATCTTAGTCCTCACGGGTGACAACGCATCTGCATTTTGATTCGCAAACTATGTTAGATGTAGATGTCTATGGGCCACAGCAACCACCTACCATGAGGTGGACTGTGTGCTCGCTTGTTATGCTTATCCTAAAAAAATATAGGCAAAAACTCTTAAAAATGAACCCGCATCCTTATAAAGTTATTCACTATACTGAGCAGCCGGTTTAGTGAGGGCAAGTAAAGAGACGCTCACGCATCTATAGTATCGCCTGTGTGGATGTGTAAAATTTGGTGTTGGTATGTTTGGGTGAATTTTCCAACGTCAGTCTGTCGTCAGAGCTTTTTTCATAAATTAGCAGGATGTACCTCGCAGGTGGGGTGCAGAAGTTGTAATATTTAATCGACACATTCTGTCACCTGTACAAGGGTGGTCAAGATTTATCGCTTGTTTAATATTATGTAGATTTGTGTGACTGTGTTGTTACATGGTCTCGATCGACATAGTATGTAGTTGTTATTCGATTTCCAATCTATTTAACGTGAGCTAAACATCAAAAAACATGTTTTAACAGTTTTAATATTTCACAAAAAATCCAAAATGTAGCCGAAATCACCCCTGGCATTATTATTATTTTTTTTAGTTTTAAGAACCATTAACCCCACACTAGGATTTTCTCCTGTATCTCGTAGGCAGTTTACACACATAAATTGCGTGAGGACAAACATCCAGACCCGGAACAATTATTTGTAGGCCATACAAATACTTGTTCCGTGCGGGATTTGAACCCGCGGCACCCAGCGCAACAACTCATTGCTAAGCCACTGCGCCACGGAGCCGTTCTATCTATTTATAAATAAGATACATTTAATCACAATCGGTTCAGTCATTTTGAGGATTAGCCGGACAGACAGACAGACAGACAAAATTTGTAAAAATGGTTATTTATGTCTTGATAGCTCACAAATAAACCCTTGAGCCTAAATGAAACCGATTATTTCGATAAATAACAGCCAGACACTTTAATTTTATTTATATGTAGTATATAGATGACACGTATGATTGACGTTTAAAGCCGATTAATATTGAGGGTCACAGAGGATTATTTATATAATATTATGTTTAATCGGTTTTGTTAGCGGTTGCCATTATTCAGAGTTGCGCGTTGTCATACATACAAAGGTTCACGAACAAGCGAACAAAACTGCTTGATGAGCACACAAAAGAGTCAAAGAACGTGTGCAAGGTATATGTATAACCATATGTGATGCTCGCTTTCAATAATGAATAGATTGAAAGCCGTAAATAAAGCGTGAGAACATTTTCACATAGGTTCCGTGCTTAATTTTTACACGATAAAAACATTTTAGCTTCGTTAAACCAGCAAACAGTGTGAATAGTCGCGCATTGAGATAGTTACATGTGAATGTTAGCATCAAATGACTTACTGTTATATGATGTATTTCCGCTTTTATTTATTTTAAGACCAAATATTTTTTCTTAAGGGTAAGTGCGATAAATGAGCAAACAGTTCACCTGATGGTCAGTGGATGCTATGGCCCATAGACATTTACATCTATCTTCGATTAAGATTCAACACGCAGATGCGTTGTCACCCCTGAAGACTAAGATGGAATACTTCGTAACCATACCTGTAAAAAAGGTATTCGGTTTTCAACACTCACCATGCGAAACACTGAGAGTGTGGTCCTTCCTCGGTCGAGACGACAATCCATTCGTATACTATATATATATATATATATATATATAGCACGTATGAAAATTGTTTTTATACCTTTTAGTTATTAAAAGTGTGCAGTTTCATCCAGAAATTATTGTAGACGAAGAATCAGGGCCAGAGCTTGGGAATTTCCATTTTACTATAAATATAAGAAATCCTTAATATACTATGTTATAAAATATGCATATAAATAAATATCAAAATATACTTTAAGCAACCTCATTAACACATTTTTATTTTGCAGGGTCCGGAAACATGGGTAGGTGTAAGGGCACTACGCGCCAGCTCCGGCGGCATTCTGGATCCAGACGACCGCGTGTGCGATGTGGCGGATGACCGAGAAACACTGACGGCTGAATGTACAAGTCAGACACCACAGCCAAGAGCGGCGCAAGCCGATGGTGCCAGCGGCTCTTCGGCCGGTACCGCTTCGCCGGATATGTTTCGAGTACGTTTTATTTGGTTGTAATGATTTTAATAACCAGTTTGATTGGTTTTTATTCATAACTAAACATATTCCTTCATTCACTTACTCTCTGTTGAGCGACCTGCAATTATAGTGCCTCTGATAGTCGCATCAAATGTTTCATTACTGTAAAAAAATATTAGTAGCCTAAGTTACTCCTTGTAACATGAGCTATCTAACAGTGAATGCCCCGTCAAAATCGATCCAGCCGTTTCGGAGATTAGCCGGAACAAGCAGACAGACAGACAGAATTTTTTTTAAAAAATTGTGTTTTTGTTACAAGTACCGTATATACTTTCATATGCTATTACTAAAAAGCTGTTATTTTGACATTACAAACAGACACTTCAATTTTATTTATTGTATAGATTAGTCTTCGCGCATACGCGACTCTACTATCTCCCGCGCATGCGCGAAGACATAGAGTAGCGAACAATTTTTGTTTGGAATAGCTTCTCTAGTACGTAGTACAATATAACTCAATAGCTTTAATACACTGCTTTACTACAACAACGAGTACAACATAGTGCTAATCAAGAAACCATTAAAAGTATAAAAAGAAGTTGGCTCCCTTCGTGATAAGATAGCAAAGCGCCTGACATAAAAATGAACAAGTGATACAATTAAAAATTTTGTACAACCGATCGTTTTAATTTATTTTCTACCGACTTCAAAAAGGAGACAGTACTCAATTCAACAGTTCTCTTTTTTTTTCTTTTTTTTTATGTCTGTTACCGCATAACTTTTTTCTGGGTGAACCGATTTCAATGATTCTTCTTTTGTTTGAAATCTGGTGCTTCTCCCCATAAAAATTTAATCAAGGTCTGACCGAAGGTTTTTGCGTTATACTTAATAATTTATATTGAAGTCGGTTGTACAAAATTTTTAATTTTAAATTATCTTCTGCGTAATCTTATGAAATGTTTCTTTTGTTATGCGAAATAATGTCTTAATAAATACTTGAATATCTTTTAATTTAATATTTTTCTCCACATTTATTATTTTTATCAGTTTCCACTAGGAAGAATGTAGTGCGAACTTATTGTGCAGTGTGGCACCCATTTTTCATTATTGTTTAATATTAAATAACGGAAAATTTAAAAAAATTATATTCTTTATTTTGTAGGTTACTCTTAGTGACTATTAACAGTCAAAATTCACAATTGAAACTATTGAAAGCCACTTAAGCTAAATATGCTTTATCGTCAATATGCCTATGCCTCTTGCATACGATATGAAATTGTTTTAATTAAATAAATAACTTTTAAGTAAAAAATATCTGATGATATGGCTGAATGACTTGTGACGTTAGGCTTGAAAAGAAAAAAAAATATTACCGCGAATCAGCTTGACACAATCAAAAGTTCACAAGTCACAACTTGTTGCAAGTTTTGAAAGAGAGATTTTGTTGTATTTTTTCGTTCATTCATTTCATGACATGTTTTCAAGACGTGAACAATTTCGATTTTCTGTCGGCTGTTATTTAGACATGGGCTCGTGTTTCTCGAATTGCCGTTGCCGGAAATCATCAGGGAAGGTAAAATATTTTTTTTTCTTGTAAACTTAATATTCGCGCATCAACTTTCTGCAGTTCTGTGTTCTCATTACAGTGTTTAATGTTTTGTTAAAAAAATTTCAAGTATGCATTTTTTTATTTGCATACATGGTATCTATCTACTGGTAAAATGAATAAATTCCATATTCCCTTAAAACCATTTTCCGTGTAGTGCCCCACAGCCGACCAAAAAATCCAACAGCCTGTCTCAGTGTACCGATTACTGCAAATCCTCCAATACAATGGAATAAGCCCATGTCCAGTAGCTATGACCTAAAGCTGGACATGGGCTGTTTGCGGACTGATAAAAATCATGGAGATCAGTTATGCTAACATAAGCTAATAGGTAATAATATTACACCAGTATTTTCCCAATTTAATATTGAAATAACCTTCATGGCAATGTCCTAACAATTTTTCGATGCTCAATTGGTAATTGGTATTCATGAATGGAATGGAGCCGTATGAGCATAGCATAGCTCATGTGCGTGTGCGTAGCAATTTTTTTTAACAACTTGCTTTATGGCTCTTGGATCTAGCCCTTCTGAGCCTGAAGTTACAATATATTATAATTATCCTTCATAGTATACTGCTTCACAATATGTTGATGCGTCACATTGTGCAGCCCTTGGGAGATTTTGACGGCAACTTGAGCCAGCAGACTACTGATGGTTGGCGATGGTATCTAAAGGCGCCTAAACAGACATACACCTTATTTTGAGAATCACATCACCATCAGAGCACTTGTTTCACAGTTTCCACTAATAGTTCAAATGCGCAGACACTTAATACACAAAATCGCACCACTTTTACGTATCACGTCGTGAAGCGACAATTAAAAAAAATAAAAAATAGAACCTAACCTAAGTACAACAAAACAACAAAGGTAGAGCCAGAAAACAATATATTTAAATTTATAAAAGGTATTTACAATTTTATAAAAAAATGATGTGAGGATGATGATGAATGAAGTGAGAGTACAATTAGATTATAAAAAAAAAAAAATAAAGGTGAGAGAATAGGGGAATATAGTGTTGTAGTGGGGCCTAAAAGTCGAAGCGACACACGTTGCGTTTGTAGAAGTAGGTTTCTTAGCAGCGACGGCACGCAGCGCCTGAAGCCAGCACACGCCGTTTGCGCTTGTAGAAGTAGGTTTCTTAGCAGCGACGGCGCGCAGCGCCTGGAGCCAGTACACGCAGCGTCCGGAGCCGGCGCACGTAGCGCCTGGAGAAGGGGCGCGCAACGCTTAGAGCCAGCAGTTGCAGCGCCCAAAGGTAGCGCCGGCGGTAGGTGCACTCGGCGCCTGGAGTAAGTAGTAGTAGTGCCCGGAGTAGTGTGGCCCCCGCGCTTGTAGTAGACTCGAAGCGACTTCCGAGGTAGATGGAGGCTTGTAGGATTCCGGAGTGGCGCGGCCCGAGTTTGAAGAAGGCTTCGCCGAAGACTTCACGTGTAAATGGAGGCTTGCAGGATCCCGGGGCAGTGCGGCCCCGGGATAAGGTCTTTAGGAGATACTTCCAATTCGCGAACTGAAGCGAGACTGCCTTTCTTCACCGATTGTTCGGCTTTTATACCTTTCTAGAGAGAACGGAAAAATTATTTAAATTATACGCAAATTTTTTGTAAATGGTCAAGAGAAAAGAGGATTTATGTGTAATTATCGAAATAGGAATAACAGGTCGGTAGCAAATTTGAATATAATTTCCATGGAAACGATATAAATAAGAAAGACAAAATATGTCAAATTTTTGTTTTTGGTTTATAATAAGAAAACGGTAAGATTTAAGTGGAAAATGAGATATTATTGATATAGGAAAAAAGGTAGCGCAGCTGTCCACACAAAGCCCAAGATTATAGAGTTACGGAAAACTAGCTAAAAGATCGAAAAAAGGTAGACTCCATTGACACCAATTTAAAAGTGCTGATAATGTGAAAATACGAAGTAGAAATGATTTGTTATTGTGTTCTTATGGTTTAAAATCGTTACAGGATCCTATGGAAATAAAGGTGATGTAAAATATCCAGTTTTGAGGTGAATGCAGAAAATCGAAACGGAATGGAAAAATGAATTTAAAATAATGTAAAATGATACGTAAGTAGTATAATACTACAAAGTCCACTTCAAACCATTATTTAAACAATAAGGCCGGCCACATACATACGGAATTACGTTTCGGGATTCCGTTTCGATATTCCGATTCGGAATTCCGAACGCAGCAAGTCCATATAAAATCTATGACCCGCCACACACGTACGTTAGTTTTCCGTTCGAAATGTTGCGGGCAAAACCGGATTCCGTATGTGTGTAGCCGACCCGTTTGGAATTCCGAAACGGAATCCCGAAACGGAATTCCGTATGTATTTGGCCGGCCTAACACGTCATACTTGCAAGTAAAAATACCCGACGGCCGAAAAGTATTTTCTACTATTGCTTGCTTCGTTTACACGCGTTTCATATAATTTTCTGCTACGCGATTTATTCTCGTGTGTTGTTCTAATTACCTACTTACAAAATGCACGTATACTGATTTTGACAGGAACAACAAATCGCCGCCGGCCAAGTTCCCGCCAAAACTTGTGTGCGTAGCAAGATTTCGTAAAGATTGCAGTAGGTACCTACCTATACATATTAGATATTGTGGGGCACGCTATCTTCATATTAAATTATTTTAATAAACCTATTGCGAGTGTGTTCAGTGAATTTTGGAAACAAAAGTTTCGAAAATAAGTAATAGAAGAAAATATTATACCTAATAGCATTTTGTTAAGTGTGCTTCTTTATATAACGAATAATTATTTCCTAATCTACTGTTGCATATACGGACATGGTAGAAAGATCGATAAGTAAGTACTCAAAACATACTATTGTTGCAGCGCTCTGAGTTTCCTTCCCAAAAAACAAAGTTCAAAATTCTAAACTAGGATATTGATAGTTTAGAATTAGAATGTTCAATGTTTTCGCCAAAGATATTTTATAGGTCAAAACATCTTTGGTTTTCGCTTTGTTTGATCTTTTGTTAAATCAGATAGGAAATGCTGATAATTGTTATTCGTAATATTCTAGTTTTATTATAAAAAAGAAAGAAATTAAAAAAATTGAAACAAAACACTCTTTAAAGGCATGTTTGGTAATCTATAAACCAACCTATAAAAGTTTATGAACGTAAGTAAGAAGAAGATCATAAGAAGGGATAAGTAATGTAGGTAGGTACCTAATAGTTCAAAGTTCAGACGTTGCGTTTTAAAAAATAAAAATGATTTTTAACTTTTTTGTTTTCCAAAGTTTCAGGCGTTTTGTAGTAGGTACCAACGATCATGGGGTATAGGCCCATAGGGTCGGACTATATTGAATGCCGAAATTAAAAATATAAAATCCGTTAAATTACTTTTATTCAATCATTATATACTTTCTAAAATCCATTGTTTAACACAGGCCTTTCCCATGGATTGCCTCATTTTGAGTTGTTATCAGGAACATACCGGTACCCATTTCCTTTTTTATCCACAAGAAAAGAACCATATTATTATAATTACAAATTATTTTGTTAATTGGTTTTTTTCACACATGGCAGTATGAAGTCAACACGCGCACCGTATTAATATACATAGGTATTGAATAAGTAATTATTTCAGTATATAACGAACTGAACCAGCCTAACGGAATTTCAGAGAACGCTGGCAACCACGTGGACCACGCCACGCCTAACACACATACGAGTACTAAGCCCATCAAGTATATTTGCATAATTAACAATTTCAAGCAAAATAAATACGAATACTTACCGCCAGGTTTCGTTTTAACGATAAGAGTAGGTACATTGAAATACAAGCGTGTGAACGGATTTTATATGGAACAATATTTTAATAAAAAGAAAAAATGAAATTATTCAACCATTTAGAAGTCGATATGGTGAAAATAGGTTATTGATAGTCCAAATTTGAATAAATGTCCACGTTTTGAGGTTCGTTGAGTTCGTCTCCAGTTTTTAAGAACATTTATGTGCGTGTGTGTGCCTAATAAAGTACTGATTTCCAACGATGCCGTAGTGTTTTTTAAACAAAATAAAATTATACGTCAAATTAAGTAGTCAGCAAATGAAAATATGGTAATGAAGGCAGATTGCTCGAAGAGGGTAGGGTCAAGAGTACTCGGATACCTAGACGTGCATGTATGAAGAAGATAATGAATCTGAAAGAAGCGAAAGAGGTATGTAAGGATCGTGACACTTGGCGATCTGTTCTCTCTGGCTACCCCGTCAGGGATTGTGCGTGAAGATAAGTAAGGCAGATAGAATTGCATTTTTTATATCTTTCATTAATAAATTAACAAATATATATTTCATTAAGTTTTACACTGCGAAATGCTTGCGGTACATAAATACAAATTACAGCTGTAGACGATAGAATTAAAGGTACATACGGATTCTGTCTTACATTTTATTGCATCAATATATTTTTTTTAAAACTCTCAGAGATGACCCTAGCGACCGACTGTAAAATCCATTTAAAACCAAATCCAAATCCTACATACGGATGTTTGTGTTTTTGCTTGCTAAAATCTGCCTGGCCTGCTTAGGTGAGTAGGGTAACTCTTTCATATTGAACGCGCCAATGCATTCTCGAAAATGTTGAACCGTAGATTTAATAAAATAAGGTTTAAAAAAAACTAAAGTACACGCATTGGTCATGCGCTGTGGTGATCTTTGTAAGAATAGTGGTTGTCATGAAATTATTACATTATCTTCGGTTTTTAATAGGCATGCAAAATTTCAGATTTTTGAAGCGTCCTGAAATGGGTGGAAACTGAATTACAAAATTCTATTACGTTCATACATATTGACGGCTTGGTAGCGTAGCGTTGTGGCTAAGCAATTGGATTTTTTAAAATGTTACCCCTACACTAATAGGATTTTCTCCTGTATCGTGCAGGCAGTTTACAAACATACATTACACAAGGACAAACATCCAGTCCGGAACAATTATTTGTAGGCCATGCAATTACTTGTTCCGTGCTGGATTAGAACCCGCGGCCGTAACTCGATTGCCATAAGCCATTGCGCCACGGAGCGGGCAAAATGTTTGTCTTATGTATCAGCCAATTTATATGTAAATCATTCCTCAACGATACAAGAGAAAATCCTAGTGTGGGAGTATTTTTATAAGGAAAAATATTGCAGGGCGGCGGCAGCGTGGGCGGCAGCATGCGGGTCGGCACCACGGAGTCGTGCGTGGAGGTGGGGGCTGGGGAGCTGGAGGACGGCGTGAGCGGGCTGCAGGTGCGGCGCGGCAGCGAGCCCACGCTGCACCAGGACACGATGCCGCAGCAGAGACAGGTACCTATCGACAATTAAACATTTTTTGTTTAAAAAAAAAGTCGGTCGGTTATGTTGTTGCTATGGTTTCTTTCATTTATACCTATTTGCTCAGAAATTATTACTTTTGAACTTGCTGTATTATAATGAAGAATAAATACACATACGCGAAAGGCTCTTATATACTTGAGTCTAATCAACCTCATAACCGACGATAGTATAGATGTCTGAATGAACTTGTTTTTAAAATTTGAAGATTTATAGCACTATGTTCGTTCACGTTCAAGAAGGAACCTAATTAAGATATAATATATTTATTATATCGTAGGTTTCGACGCAATGTCAGAGACACGGGTACAATAGTTATATATGGTAGAGCCACGCTGCAGCCTTAATATGATTGTAGCACGAATAGGTCGGCTTGACCGGGGAAAAACTACGTTTTTACAGTATACCAGCGTAAAATAGCAGCTTAATGCTGCTGTGTTTCGTAGGGTGTTTAGAGAACCGGAGATCCTTTTTACAGGAAACGAGGTATTCCATCTTAGTCCTCAAGATAAACATTCCATCATAATCGAGGACATATGTAGATGCCACAACATTTACTTACTAGCAGGTGGACTGTGTGCTCGTTTGTCACCCTTATAGAAAAATATCCAGAATAAAAAAAAATATTTAACAAACTCTCATAGTTTAAGTTCGTTGATATTTTGTATGGTCCTGACCGCGATTGGGCATTATTCATATACATACAGACATATTTTAGATACATGGTCGTCAATTTATATGCTGTAAATAATTGGACATCAGCCGTCATGGCTAGCCTATTCATGGATAATCTGCCATAATCGCCACGTTTGGCATTGGCAGACGGATTATTAATCGAGCCTACGGACTTATCGCGTAAGCATTAGATTTCTTATACGAGTAGATAGATACAGGTATACCGAATACTCACTATGTAAGCGCGGACACTCGTGATGTATTCGGAACTTTACACCCTAGTCACATTAATAAATGATCTAAAGTATATTAAGTATTACAGTGGATCCATCCAAGTTACAGAATGAGAATCAAGTTAAATTTTTATGTCTACTTTAAATAAAAAATTACTCATACGCAAGTCAGGTTCATTGAATAGGTTAATTTAGCTATCAGTCAACTTTCTAATTTACACAGCGATAACGAAACTTGGCAAACCGGTTGTTTCTCAACCCAAACAAATACGTTATTATGAATGAATGAATTGTAACTAGTTTTTTCTATTCGCATTGATAAATTGATTAAATGTTATGGTAATTTTAAGGCTTTGTGACGAAAGCTTATATAAAAGAAGACATGGGAAATCAGATAATACCCGTGTTTTAAATAGTTAAGTCATCTTTAATGAACGAATATAAAAGTAAGTAATAGTTACATCCTATGTAGGTACGTTCCCACTGTTAGGGCACAGAATTTGAGAATTCCTTCCATTTCTGAGTGAGATAATACTTCAGTGCGTGTTGACGGACTTCACCTGTTTATCGAAGTATTTTGTTTCTCCGACATGTAGATTAACTCACGATGTTTTCCAGTACACTCGAGTATTTTGTAAATCAGCACTTAAAATTGAAATTAATAAACAAGGGGGTCGAATTCGGGTCGCTCGCATACTGTGAAATTTAAGGTGTGCGTAGTACGCGAACTAAAAAACTATATGAAATCGAAAACGAAAAAATTAATAATAATTTATTTCATAGTCTTGACGTCGTAAATAAAAAATGTATACTAAGTTTACCCTAATTTAATTTTCATACCATATAACTTCGCTCACTTATGTGTTCCGGTGGGATATAAATATAATAGAGCCGGTATTATACATGTTCTGACTTTTAAGACTTTTCAACTTAATCTTCCGTGTACGTTTTAGAGCCATGCTGCAGCTATATAATGGTTGTAGCAGGAATGGGTCGGCCTGACCGGGGAAGGGCCACGCTCTCACAGAATACAAGCTTAAAATAGCAGCCGAATGCTGCTGTGTTTCGTATGGTGAATGTAGAGAACCGGAGACTTTTACTGGAAATGAGACATTTCATCTTAGTCCTCAGGGGTGACAACGCATCTGTGTATTGATTATTTATTTTGGGTAGATGTAAATGTCGATGGGCCACAGCAACAACTTACCATCAGGTGGACTGTGTGCTCGTTTGTTACCCGTATTCTATAAAAAAGGTGACAATGTATTTTTTTACAGTTGATTGCCAATGTTCATGAGCTGCAGTAGCCACTTTCCGTCAGATGGTCTGCTAGCTGCTGCTAGCCAATGACCAATAGTCAAATAAAATAACCACTATCTGGGGCTATTGGAACACCGACCAGGGGCATTTGGAAAAGAAATAGGGTACAAATGATTTAGTGAGCGGTACACGGGGACGCAACGCTTACAACGGTCATGTCCCGATTTTCGATTGCAAACCTTCTTTAGCTACGCCAACGCGGTCTTCATGCGCTAAATGTAATTATTCAGACGTAAATAATGCAAGGATACTGATTATCCTCGCAGGGATGGATACATAATTGTTATTGTTATTGTAATTGCAGGTAACGGATCAAACGAAGCGCTGGTCGGCTGCGGTGGTGTGCCGCGACGACAGCAGTCGCGTCACGCACAAAGTGCACCCGCTGCCCGACGCCGGCCCGGAGCGCCACGCGCACGCACAACACTTTCAACGCCAATCCAATCGACTGTCCATGCAGTTCTCGGGACCTGGGTAGGTGCTTAAACACTGAGCAGAAAGTGTGTTTTCTGTTCTATGGAACATACTTTTTCTTGTTCTGCGGAACATACAATTTACTGCAGCTCATAATATGTTTATCTCTCACGGCTTAGGTAAGACTTTCTCATAAACATTTAAAATGTAGAGTCAAGGTTAAAAGTGTAATTAAAATTACATAATAAATGTTTGCAAACCAGGAAATCGTCTGCTACATTAATTACATTTCATATCCCTTTCTTAAAAATGATTCGTTTTGTAAAAAAATATTTATTATTTCTAGTAAAGTGAGACGTTTATGGTATTATAATATATTTATAATTGTAGTTTTTGTAACACCACTTTAATTATATTTCAGAAGCGGTGTTTGGTTAGATGCGGCTGAACGAGTACAAATATACGGCAGCAAAAGTCTTCCACGAGATGCTAGAAGGGAACCTCTAGGACAGGATACGCCTGTAGATACCCATCAAAGTCACAGGTGAAAAGCTAACATAAAAATTTTGAAAATGCAATACCTATATAATGTCCTTTCGACCGGATTTAGGCCACAGCGGCCAGTCTCAACGGAGACTAATCATCTGCGCAGAACAAGATTATAGTCCACGAGTTAATGCGCAAGCGAAAGTGCACTCTCTTTTTCCTCACTCTTATAGACTGACTAATGGGACGGCAATCCAACACAACAGATAACATCTTGACAGAACCGGGCCTCTGTCACTCTTGCTACCTGCGTGAAATAATTTCCTACAGTCGCGAGCCGCCCCCGGGGTAGAACGCAGTCGGGGCTAGCGTGTTCTAGGCGATTGAATGTTCAAGTTTTTTAACGCTGTTTACGTAAATAGTGTTTTGTAAATACTTGTTGAAATAGTTTTTGTTTAGTATTTAGTATATTTAATTATAGGATAAAATAGTTGAAAGTTTCATTTTAATTTAAAAATAATAATAATACATGTATATTACCTATATATTTGATAAATTATAATGGCAAAACGTAGTTTCTACTATAATTGTTGCGGGGATGGGGATGGATGCCTAATGAGCACACGAAAGGATTCAGTTATATCATTTTTTAAGTTACCGAAGGATAAAGAAAGGTACTTAGAACTACATAGGTTAGATACTTATAGCAAAAAAAGAATTAAGTAATAATTTAACTACAGAAGTAATACCTAAGTACTTTATTACAAAACTTAGTTGAAATTTACTTCACTACCCAAGTCCCTACTTAGATACCTATACTAGTTTTTTGTAATTAAAATATTTTAAGTTATAATAACACATAATACTGAAATTAAAACTTTGTTTATAAGATTTTTAACTTAGTGGAATACGATCACATTTCTGTTAGGAATCGTATTTTGGGTTTATTTGTTGTTTACACTATCTACCTGTTTCTTCCGAGCCAAGCATCTCGATTCCCGACGAATAGCCTTGCAAATTGCATGTCTTGGGCATCACAGAACTCGCATAGTAGCAAAAATATGGTCAGTCGATCATTCTAAGTAACTTACTTACCATTTTGCAATGTATTTTTTACTCTTTATTGACAGCCCTTAGTGACCGCGGAGAGTCCGCCATGACGTAGAAAGGGGAAAGGATGCAAAGTAATACGGACACTCGAGTGCAGCGATAGTTTTATTTAGCTTGCGGGAGTGATTTATCTAATTAGTAATAATAATGTAGGCTATTAAAATGTCGGCAAGCAGTCAACATCAAAGGAGTGCAACTTCTGTGCGTAGTACTATTATATATTCTATGACAGAACAACCCAATAACTGATTTTGACCCGACTCCGACCGACTCGAACACTGGATCACATAATCAGCAGTCGCGCTACTAGACTAAGGAGAATTACAAAACACTAATATTTTACAGAATATATTTTATGAATGAACAAAATTGCGGTAAAAATCAGGTATTATTATTTAAAAATTATAAAAATTCAAATTAATTACTCAAAAAGCACTAAGTTTCTTAATCTATATGACTTATGATAACATATGAAATTATTCAATTATTTATCTCCTTATCTTAAAAATCTCAAATATTTGAAATAAGGACAACTTATACCAAGTATCTAACGAAATATTATTGCGAAATGGAACACATGATTTCAATAAATTCATTAAATTCCGACTCACACTTGACGGTATTTTTCTTTTCTATTTATAATGGCGTTCAGATCGAATTACGGTCACGGCGGCCGGTCTCCACGAAGAATAGTCATCTGCGCAGGACAGGATAATAGTTACCCAGTGTTTGCGCAAGCGCAGGTGCACTCTCTATACACACTCATATTTCGATGGGTTGTCGTTTGACCGACACGACCTGAGAGAGATCAGGCGCAGGACCATCGCCTTTACGTGCTTTCTGAGGAGGCACTGGGGTTAAATACTGCCAACTTCTTGATTCCGGGCCGCTAGTAAGAATTTCTTGTTAGAAAAACCCAATAACTGATTTTGACCCCACCTGGGATTCGAACCCGGAATCTCAAGATCATCAGTCGCGTTTACTACCACTAGACCAATGAGGCAGCCATTTTTTTTATTTTGCTTTTTCTCTTTAAAAAAATTACTACCTACAATAGTACTCTCTCTCGAAGCGAGAGGTCTTACTTGAGACATAATTAATTTTTATAATTGTATTTTTATTTTTACCATTTTTTTTCCTTTTATTTGCAGAGTTGAGGACATGCTCCGATGGGTATCGGGAGTCAACAATGTCACAAGCGTGCCTTCAGGACAAGAACGTCCGTTAGACCTTCACCATGAAGGTACCTAATTGGTAGTCATTAGACTTTAATAATACTTGGAATTAAATTGATTCTATTACATTCATTCATTCATTGAGGCCTATCAAAAGTTCACGGCTGAACATAGGCGTTGTGTGATGTACTTGCCATAGTTGCCACGCTTGTGAGGTGGGTTGGTAAACACAGTTTTTATTATTTTGCAGGAAAACGTTGCTGCTTATCTCCAGTTTCATACTTCTGTCGCCACTTACGACACACACGGGGATGGTATGGGGTAGTGGATTCTTCAATTGCATTTTATGTGGTAGAGCCATGCTTATACGTGGTAGAGACATGCTGTAGCTATATTACTGGTATAGTTGTAGCACGAATGGGTCGGCTCGACCGGGGAAGGACCACGCTCTCACAGGAATACCAGCGTAAAATAGCAGCTTAATGCTGCTGGGTTCCGTATGGTGAGTGTAAACAACCGGAGACGCTTTTTACTGGAAACGAGGCATTCAATCTTAGTCCACACAGGTGACAACACATCTGCATTTTGATTCGTAATCGAGGATAGATGTAGATGTCTATGGGCCACAGCAACCTCTTATCATCTAGTGGACTGTGTTCTCTCTCTTTTCTTATTAATGAAAATAAATAAAAAAAGAGTGTTAATTTACTACACAATCCTAATAATTTTGTTTAAGTAAATATTATTTACGAATGTTGATTACTTCTGAATCAATTCTGCAGAGACAAGGTCAAATAATTAAATATTTAATTAATCATCTCATCATAAACAGCCTATATCTAAATACGGATTTATATTTGACGTAATAGTCACACTTGGCATGCGGATATATACGATAGATAGGTTTGAGTCATTCCATTATAGCCCTTAGTGGTAACAAGCTACAAAGAGTCTCGTAATAATTGCAAGACGTCAAATGTTACATCTAACTGCTGATGGAGAGCTGCATGTTGGATGTTGGTGGATTTTACTGTAATTTGCTAACACGCAATACGCGGTGAACAAATTGCGAAATAAGAACAGACCTGTATCCAGTAGTTAAAGTAAACGAATAGGCTGTATGTAACTTTAATTTTTTCATCTTTTTTTTTTTTAATTTTAGTGACAAACGATCTTACTGCCCACGTAATGGTAAATGGCTATTGCCACCCATGCTTACTACTTCAAACAAAGAATCATACAGATGCGTTGTCATCTCTGAAAACTAAAATGGAATGACTTACAGTCTGTAAGTGTACTGGCTACCTCCATCAGTTCAGTATTCCGATTAATGATATTGTTAATACATAGCATTGTTTGTTTTTCAGTAGGCAGCAGCGAGCGTGCAATATCAGGACTAGAAGTTCCAGTGAGTCCGAGTAGTAAGGCAGTAAGTGGTGCGACGCAAACCGTGGCCGTGACTTTAGTGAAGGGCGAAAAAGGCCTCGGTTTTACCATTACTACGAGAGACAACCCTACAGGTGGACACTGTCCAATCTACATAAAAAATATTTTGCCCAAGGTAAATTCAAGCATTTTACCTAGGCATAAAAGTACAAGTTGCTAGTTAAGTGCGCTTTTTTATTTACCCTTGATTGTAATCACCTTTAGCAAAGGGTTACAAATGGCAGACTTAATGCTTTATGGCATTTAGTACCAGTCAACCCTTGTTAAATAATTTTATAAAATCTTTATTCTTATAGTAATGAATTTATAATAAGAAATTAATAGCAATTCATATATTTTTAGGGAGCAGCAGTAACAGATGGACGTCTGAGAGCCGGCGATAGATTAGTGTCGGTCAACAACGTGTCCGTATCAGGCCTCACGCAGCAACAAGTAGTCACGTTGCTACGAAATACGCCCACCGACTCCACTGTGGATATTGTGGTTGAAAGGAGCGTACCGAACAGGACACAGGTATGTGTTTCAAAATAAACATATTTTAATTCTTTTTTGTTAAATACACGATGTATAGCTGAATACGCACAGCCCTTTATTCGAATGTACATATTATTATACGATGGGTGCAGCCATCACTATACCTACATAGCTATACATAATATTATTTTAGTGTTTGTTTGTTGTTTGTTTGTTTATTTAAAAAACGTTACCCCCACACTAGGATTTTCTCCTGTCTCGTGGAGGCAGTTTACAAACATAAATTGCACAAGGACAAACATCCAAACCAGGAACAATTATTTGTAGGCCAAACAAATACTTGTTCCGTGCGGGATTCGAACCCGCGGCCCCCAGCGCGACAACTGATTGCTAAGCCACTGCGCCACGAAGCCGTCGAGTGTTAGAGTGAAATGTTTTACTTACACATTTCTAAAAATAAATAACGGTAAATAAAGTGATTTAATTTCTATGTTTAATAAAATAAACATCTTTTCCAGAGGGTAGAGCCCCAACAGAGTCCAAACAAATATGCAGAAAAAGCTATAGGATCTACGACAAAATCAGTCGATGCTAACAATCAGCCTGAGAATGGCCGTGTGTCGAGCATAGTTAATGCCATCAACCATAATCAAAACACTAACAGTTCTATGAGAGGGCGGATACCAAAAAGCTCATCCAAAGATGACCTTTTAAATAAAGACCAGGGTGTGGATTCGCCTGTACAAGAGGCTTTAAATTCGTCTTCCAATTCTGTGAGTAATATAATATTATGATAATTGTTATATTAAAATATAATTAATACATATTTATCAATACATTTTTTTTTCATGAATAAAATGAAAAATGAGCAGTTATGAAAAATTCTTTTCATTTAAATATAACAAAATTTTAGATACCGGGACTCCGTAATCGTCTAATACTTCAACTAGACGTTCCTGTTCACGATTCTGAGAAAGCTGGCCTAGGTATCAGCGTGAAGGGGAAAGTCACGGTGGGCTCAGATCCTCAGGATTTAGGAATATTTATCAAGTCTGTATTGCACGGCGGCGCAGCATCACGAGATGGGAGGTAAGTTACCATTATTTTTAATATGTGTCTCCCATTTCGTTTAGTTAACTTGATATGTATGCAAAAACGTTCTAATTTCTGAAGCCTAAAACTATTGTAATTATTTTTTTTTCCCTAGTAATATTTCTGTCGATTTGTAATCTTTTCCATCCAAAAGTTGTCTGAAACCTTTAACTCTTCAAAGCTCGAAAAATCCAAATGGATTTATTACTATGAACCCCTCCAAAGAGTATATAATTTAATTTAATTAAGGGACCCCTTAGAACAATAGATAAAGAGTATTCAGAACTTAGAGTACATTTATGCCAAGCGTAAAATTGACGCCTATGCGTTATTATACTTAAGTTATTAATTTTATTCTGTAAGTATTTGTAAATTTTAGGCAAGCGATAATTATAAGGTATGTTTTAGCTCAATAAAACATAGGTAACGAATTTATGAAACGATGTATATTAATCAAACACAAAAATCTAATTAATTTACTCTCCCGTTAAAACCATATTATACAGGGTTAGTGGGAACTCGACAACTTCCTGGCATAGCATGAATTCACTCTAAATCTCTAGGTCAGAATTAAATAAAATACACACAATAATTTGTAGGAAAATAGTCTATTAACAATTGCTGTATTTGTTTAATGGTAACTAAATTAGTCAGTACAAAGATAAATATTTTGATTTATGTTTATTTTTGTACTCTTATCGGTATTTTTGCATAATATGTCCCGTTCGTACCTACTATCATATTTCGCTGTCGTGGACATTGGACATCAATACAATTTTCTAGAAATAAAATTAGTTATTCATCTAACTTATATCTACCTTGTACGGTACACTGACTGATCACCTAGGTTAAGTGAAATTTTTATATTTCAGAAAAAAATATTAGAAAGGTTAAAAAACAACCTGAGCTAAGACAAAACGCCGTTATCACTTCGCTGTTTTGTTTACATCTAAACGTGTCGTTGGTCGGGATGAATGACCGGATTGGTCATCATCAGCTCCGAACACCGATATATAAACCGAAGGATGTTTTTTCACAGATGATTTTTTGAATTGGCGGTGGACGACTTATAACTTAATACATCTTTACATTCATTACACGTTGCTTAAAAGTTTTATTGTCTTATTCAAAATGGTGCCATATCACTCTACTGTTTTTACGGGCCGACGCCAACATAGTTAATATTTACACTATTTGACCACTTAAATACCTAAGTACCGCTATTCCTGTTTATACTATTCACTATTAACACTTAGAACTTAATACTATGAATAATTATATTTTAGTTAATCTCTCAATTTAGAAAACTACTAAATACGTTTAACTTGAACTATGCAAAGCGCATTTCAATGGAGACTAAAAAAATAATGTCAACAAAATTCAAAAATCTGGCTACATATATTGACATGCATATTTCATATCTATAAGCATTGTAATAGAGCTTACTTTTACAAAACACCGCCCACTTCGACAGTCGAACACGTGCAGAAAGAGAGATAGCCGTCGAAACAAGCAGTATGAAGAAAACGGAATGTTCACACATCTGTTATCATAATCACAAAATTAAATTTACCGATAGACAAGGACAGAGATAGGAAACGTCGTAGTTGTGCGAGCGAAATCGCGTTAGTTAATCGCGTATCGTGTCTCTCGCGCATGTTTGTATTATCTATCTCGCTCTCACAAACATGGCGAAGTCAACAATAAACATCATTATAATTTTCAACAAAATAAAATTTTTAGCTAGTGCTAAATAATCCTGTGTATCTCATTTTTATTTCTTGAATTATTAGAACACTGTTTAGCTGCACAAGAAGTCATTCAGAGTCTTTTTTTATGTCAACTCTCAATTCCTTTAGTAGTTTCTCTATTTCTGACATTTTGGTGCCTTATATGACTGTATCAACAACTCAACACAACCGTTCTGCAGCGTCCGTACAGTTAACGCCCTCTACGGAAACTCCACAGTACTAATTAATACATATCTCCGCTAATTCAATAACTCTCTAACTAATCGAAAAATCGATCGATGTCTTTGAGCGTGGCAAGTGGTTTTGATGATTGAAAATAGATGTCGCTGTTATTGCGCAGACACGGGTCTTGTTGGATGACAAAGCAAAAATAACTTTGTTGTTATAGGTTATAAACATGTGTTTTTTTTTTTCACTAATATTATATTATAATTATTATTATTTTTTATATTATTATTTATATTTGGATAAGAACTTAGTAATGACTCTAAGTTATATTTGCCTTCATTTAAAAAAAAATTGTCTTTGGCCTGACCTACTATACTCTTTGGCTTGACCATAGATCTAACTAATTTGATGGTCATTCTGTCATTCTGGGTAGGCAAAGACAAAGCCCATACAGCCAAAGCTTCAGTAGAATTTTTTATTGATATGAAATGTAATGAGATTAAATGAAATAAAACCTAACGTAACTCATTGAATCAAATCATTAAATCTGATATTGAAACAAATTAGTAGCTTCTTTTTAGAAATATTTGCAAGAATCATAAAAACTTCGTGGTTGGTTTTTTTCTTTTTAATAGACATTATTTTGATAGTTGGCACAGAGAACGCACGAATTCGGAAAAGGTAAAGAAAAAGCACGAGTAACAACTAATAGCTCACATCCCGAACGCTATACGTCTCTGCAATGCGCCACTTTTTGAGCAACTGTATTAAAAAAAAATATTTTATTTTTAGTTTTGTGAGTTGGCGTGTGAAATATAGAATGATCTATGTGTTGGTTCCAGTAAGAGTAGGCAAGTTTGTATAAGATGTTTGTTGGTCGTTAGGTTGCACACGAACGACCAGCTGGTGAGCGTGAACGGCGTGTCGCTGGTGGGGCAGAGCAACGCGCAGGCCATGGACACGCTGCGGCGCGCGCTGCTGCACGCGCGCCCCAACCGCAGCGGCAGCATCTCGCTCACCGTCGCGCGCCGCACCGGTACGCGCGCACCGCACGCCGCACGCACACATGCCACATAGACACGCCACACCGAGTCACACTAAAACAAACACGAGGGCTTACAAACTATACGTGGTAGAGCCACTCTGCAGATATGTTATGGTTGTAGCACGAATGGCTCGGTTCGACCGGGGAGGGACCACGCTTTCACATAATACCAGCTTAAAATAGCAGCTCAATGCTGCTGTGTATCGTATAGTGAGTGTAGAGACTTAGAGGCCCTTTTTACTGGAAACGAGGCATTCTATCTTAGTCACAAAATCCACCTACCATCACGTGGATTGTGTGCTCGTTTGTCACACTTATTCTATAAAAAACATACAGTCCACCTATAGTAAATGGATGCTGTGACTCATAGACATTTATATCTAACTTCGGTTAAGAATCAAAAATATTACGCTAGGGGGCAACTGCTCAAAGAAAAGATGGTACTATCGAACTATACTGTATTCTAACTATTTACAAAATGTGGTACTATTAATTAAACTATTATACAGAGGGGAGTCTTCTTGATGGAGTCTTCTTGAGTCTTGATTTTCTTGATTTCTCTTGCTGTCTTCTTCTCGTCGAGTGCCGCTTCCGAAATGAACAGCTCACCGTCCGAGACGCCCTTCTTATATCTCGCCGGAGAGCGTCTCGGGTCGTGCGTAGCGTCGTCCGCGATGCCGCGCGCTCATTGGTCGGCGACATCGCGTGATCTGCTGCCGGTGTGCGGGGTGCGCGGGGTGCACCGGGGTGTGAAGGGGCGACGGGGCGGCGGCCTCCTCGCTGTCTGCTACACCTATAATAAAAAAAAAACTATAATAAAATAACTGACCAAGAGCGAGTTGAACTCGCGCAGGGTTCCGTACCATATACACGTTTCTAGTAGGGGAGCCTCCTTTAATTTTCAATTTATTTTTATTATTTGTATTTATAGCGGCAATAGAAATACACATTCTGTGAAAATTTCAACTGTCTACCTATTACGGATCATAAGATACAGCCCGCTGACAGACAAACAGACGGATGGACGGCAGCAGAGGCTTAGCAATAGAGTCCCGTTGGTTACCTTTCGGGTACGGAACCCTGAAAACTAAAACTAATAATTAAAAATTAAAAATTTTGTGCAACCGACTTCAATATAAATTATTAAGAATAATTTAAAAACTATTTGTCAGATCTTAATCAAATGTATATGGGAACACAAAAGAAGCACCACCAGCTTTCAAATAAAAAAATATTCATCAATCACATTTAAAAAAACAGTCGAATTGAGTACCGTCTCCTTTTTAAAGTCGGTAGAAAACGCTAATTATCATACAATCTTAGATCCAGCGGTATCGTGCCAAGCTTTTGAGCGAGCTGATGTAGTTATTTATTAATGGTGGTATCAACTACCCAATTTAAATTATTTGCTTTAATTTAATTACGACAATATCGACTACTACCCAATTGTAGGCTAGAATGCATTCTATTTAAGTATTCAAGGATTATTACGCATATATAGCCTTCTTGAATAAAAAAAATTAAATGTGTTTAATAACTCTAAAAAAATATAAAAAAAGAATTATGGTTTTACAGACAGCATGGACAGTCTCGCCAGGTGGAAGGACGAAACTCCGCCCAACGGCAACGATACGACCAATTCAAATGATAACAGCAACTCGCAGAACTTTAATACGATCATATACAATGCAGTCGATAAAGAAAATAAGCCAGATTACACACAGAAGTTTGAAGTTAACCAAAAAGAAGTAGGCATCGACAACCACAATGGAAGAAGTAGTAAGAAGCACGCATCCATCGTAACTATAAACAATAATAACAGTTGGGTATCTAACCAATCGGACGACAGTAAAGGATATTTAGAAAGAGACAAAGATAGTGTACCCCATGATACTAAGAGAGACAGCTTCGAATGGAGTCGATTGGATGGATGGAACCCAGTAATAGACAGACTGACGGGACTTAGGAACGAGAGTTACTACATGGCGACGCAAATGGACGGAGCCGTGCCAAATGGTCATCATTTTCGGCAGAACGTAGGCCATGTTCATATGGCGCGGTCACCACCAGCCCACCATAATGTTATTATAGAAGAGGACTATGGGACGACGAGGTAAGATAACTAAACAATTTCTATTATAAACGTAGTTATGCACATAAAGATTATTTTTATAGGTTGTGGGTTGCATTCAATCCACAACGTATAAAAGTAATTCTAACAACACCACCACCGCGTCGAGATTTCGAGTCATTTCGGGCGGCTTTCCTCAAGGGAGTCACATTTCGCGAATACCTTCGTTCAAGATAACTTTTATTTTGTCCTACGGCTAATATTAATTGCTAAATAGAAATAACTTCGGAGTTGTCTCGTCGCCATGTTCTGTCGTGACAATAAACACCAAGAATACAAACACACATAAACCACATGGATAACATATGGGTGGTGTAAACATTCCATTTATAATAATTATAATATTATTTATAATAATTAAATGATAGTTTGCGTAAAATTTTAACATAATGTTAAAATTAATTAGATAGAAGAACTATGTTTCATTCAGTCTAAGAGCATTACTAACTAATTGAGCACTACTGCTGCCAACCATGTTATACGAGTACTAGGAGGAAATCATATTTATTTTAGAAAATTTCGACCCTTTCATTACAGATTCATAGATTCATGTATAATCATTGTAAATCATCGTAATATCATCCTCGACGATATTCTGATAATCCAGATAATTTTACTTCATGAAATATTATTTCCTCATTTTGCTCATATATTTCTTTATTATCAATAATAATAATAATAATTTGAGAATCAATAATTAATCAACGTTTAATTTTATTTTCTTTAAATATATCTTCTTCAATTGAATGATTACAAAATTTACCTCCTGCAGAATACTCTTATAATGAATTACCTATTTTAAGAAACTTTTAATATGGCAGATGATATGTAATGGATTTAAACCCCATTCACAAAGGATTCATAGATAGCGTCATAGGGGATTTTGCCATAGTGGCCACGCTTGGCAAGCGGGTTATGTGTTATATATTTGTGCAATAAAGACACAGGGTTGGCATGATTAAAACAAGTTGTTTTAAAACACGTATTCAAAACAGGTTTTAAAACAGATTGAAATAAAACTTTTTTTATTAATTGCTTAAAAAGTTGTTAAACATTAAGCAAAAAAAAATACAGGGTTTATAACTACTTTTAAATTTTTTAATTGCAAATGAATGGAAGTGAATTGAAACAAATACATAATTAACATCCAAAATAGCTTGAAATATTTTTTTTACAGTTGCTCAAAAAGTGGTGCATTGCAGGGATGTATAGCGTTCGGGATGTATAGCGTTCGGGATGTGGGCTATTACATACTCGTGCTTTTTCTTTACCTTTTCCGAACTCGTGCGTTCTCTTTGCCAACTGTCAAAATAATGTCTATTAAAAAGAAAAAACCAACCACGAAGTTTTTACTAAAAAAAATTCATAGAAGTTTTTATGATTCTTAAATATTTCTAAAAAGAAGCTACTAATTTGTTTCAATATCAGATTTAATTATTGGAATCAATGAGTTAGGTTAGGTTTCATTTCATCTCGTTAAATTTAATTTTCATTTCATACCAATAAAAAAATTCTACTGAAGACTTTGCTGTATGGGCATAATTCCCTTTGCCTACCCAGAATGGGTGAAGAAAACAAAAAATATCTCTGCTTATATTCTTTTACGGTTGGCGCCATTTTCCAAAAATGTTCTTTATTAAATTGCTTCATTTTTTCGCAACTGTATTATAAAAATAGTTGTTCAGTACATGTGCGGAACCGTTATTGCAACTTGTTCCGACTGTCAACCCTCACCTTCGGCTGGGCTCGGCTCGGTTCGGAAAGACATTTGTCGGAACTCTTTGCAATGACAGGCTTTCCGCACTCGTAATGAAATATACTATTTGAGTTTGTGACGTAGTTTTCATTTAAATTAGTAATGAATATAAATAAATAATAGGTAGAAGGTTGATTATTGATGTGGGTGCGACGTGTGCAGGGGCGGCGAGTCGGGCAGCGAGAGCGGTGCGGGGGGCGCGGGCGGCGCGGGGTTCAGCCGCGACGCGGTGGGGCGCCGCTCCATGTCGGAGAAGCGGCACGCCGCGCTCGACGCCAAGCAGACCGGCACCTACAAGAAGATCAAGGAGACCAAGGCCGCCGGCGGTACGCACCGCACACACATAGCGTCACGCCTCACGCCTGCACTCCCCGAACCTGTAGGCAAACTCCAAAGACCAACGAGTTGCTCGGACCGTCCACCCATAACAGCCACCAAAGTCCACAGCTAAACATGTCTCCTCATAGGCCACTTGGCAAATAGTTGCCACGCCTGGCACAGATTTCTTTTTATAGAATGGAGTGACAAACTAGCATATAGTTCACTTGATATTGTTCATATGATATTTATCTTCAATTAAGAATCAAAATGCAAACGCCTTGTCAACCCTAAGTACTAACATGGAATGCCTCATTTCCAGTAGAAAGGCTCATCATATATTAGCTGCAGCGTGGCTCTACACGTAAAAAAAAATTCCTTATTATTAAGTTATTATCAAGAAGACACTACTGCCTATCTCTTGTATCACTTTCCATCTATTGCCTCTTACGACACTATCAGTTACTCTGACCACGTTGAGCCAAAAACACGAGCAGAGGAAAATTGTAAAAGAAGGTCGCCCAACACCTACCACAATTTCAAACCCAGTCTTCCAATAGTCGCCTTTAATGTGTTTTTGTGAAAAGTCTTATGTGGGGCCTATAAATACCAGAAAATATCAATATAGGAGAATCTTATACACCAAGTGTTAATTTGCATTGCACGAGACTTGGAAATATCAAAGTCTCATGCAATACAAAACATAAAAAAATAATTATTTTTTCACAATTAATTCGAAAATAATACTTGTTGAGTCACTTTTTCTACCGACTTCAAAAAGGATCATCTATATGTTTTTTTTATGTGTGTTACCTCATAACTTTTTTCCGGGTGAACCGATTTCGATGATTTTTATTTGAAAGCTGGTGCTTCTCATTTGGTCCCATATAAATTTTATCAAGGTCTGACCAATAGTTTTTGAGTTATTCTTAATAATTTATATAAAGTCTGTTGTACAAAATGTTTAATTTTTAATCATTTACTTCTAATACTAGTTCGAAGAAATCTCTGTCATGGATAGAACCTGTCGCGATAACGGAGTTATACGATTATTTATATTTTATTTATAGAATAAGGGTAACAAACGAGCACACAGTTGACCGGACGCTAAGTGAAATCTGTAGTCTATAGACTTCTACATCTACCTTCGGTAAAGAATCAAAATACAGACGCGCTGTCACACCTAAGGACTATAATTTAAAGCCTTGTTAACCGTTAAAAGGGTTTCCGATTTTCTACACCAAATCCTCTCTAACAGGAGATGCCCATGACTATGACCATAGACTTCTACAGACTGATAGAAAGAAGAACAATAGACAAAGTAATATGCGCGTCACATTCATTCATCATTCATCGTCCGATTTCCAAAACTAGTCGTCATGAAAAGGCATGCGTCGCCGCACCAACTTTTTTAATTTAGTAACCAAATCTCTAAGTTGAAGGAAGGCCGTAAGAAAGAACCGCTACTTTTCACAGTGGTTATAAATTTAAAAAAAAAACTCGCACTATTTCCGATATGGTTGTAAAAGCGTTACATCGTATACTTATTTTCGCTTTAGTTGAAATAAACCAGGAATTTTAGTTTACATCCGTCATATATGTAGGTCCTTACAAAAAATTAGTCTCTATTTATAAAATATGATACTTAAATTATGTTCTTTGTTTTAGCTATGCAAGTTGGACCGTCGTTAGGGATGCGAAAATCTTCGAGTTTGGAATCTCTACAAACAGCCATACAAGAAACTCAAAAGAATCCACGCAATGAGCCCTTATACGCTAGAGCACATCCACGTAAGACTTCACTAATACTCTTTTTATTACTTATATTTCATTATTGACTAAGTAATAATAATTCACGATTAATTTCCAAAGAGTTAGTCTACTAAATGAAACGTTTATTTAGAGTGCGATGGTTAAGAATTTAGATTTTTTCAGTATTCGGAATGCAAATCTAATATTTTTTATCTTTCAGCGCTAAAACATTGGTTAACGGATGATAATAACGCTCCTGAGCATATCATAAGAGGATCGCCGCAACAATCGTCTCTATCACATAAAAAACCATCACTATTGAAATCATTATCAACAATGTTTAGGTAAATATATTAAGGTATTTCTGTACATCCATATAAATACAAAACCAAATTCAATATATGAATACTATGCTAAGAGATAAAAATATTTCACTCATACATTTAATCAGTTACTATTATTAATATAACTTTCCAATTATTTGTCTTACATCATGTAATGTGACTGGAGTTGCACAATATATAAGGCAATAAAAGTTCATAAGTTTGTGTACATAAAAGCTTTCATTAGTTGAAGAATTATTTTTATTAATTTACTAAGAATACATATATTTATTGTTAATAGAATTGGCAAACCCCACAAGAAAAACGAAAATGAAGGGTACGGAAGATCGCAACCTGGACGATCTTCGGAAAAGTCTCTTTCAAGAGAAGCACTCGATAGGCACAACAGAATAGACGAGAGGATAGAAGATTCTATCCCACCGCCGCCCCAAAGGTACTTATTTATACAACATATGTGTATTGTTACTTTCACTAAAATAAAGTATTTATTTCTGATGGTTTTTGACAGATGGTTTTATACGTGGTAGAGCCATGCTGCAGCTATATTTCTGGTATAGTTGTAACACGAATGGGTCGGCTCGATCGGGGAAGGACCACGCTCTCACAGAATACCAGCGTAAAATAGCAGCATAATGCTGCTGTGTTTCGTATGGTGAGTAGAGAACTGGAGACCCTTTATACTGGAAACGAGGCATTCCATCTTAGTCCTCACGGGTGACAACGCATCTGCATTTTGATTCGTAATCGAGGATAAATGTAGATGTCTATGGGCCACAGCAACCACTTACCATCAGGTGGACTGTGTGCTCGTTTGTCACCCTTATCCTATTAAAAAAAAAAAAGAACTGACTATTTGACCTGAGAGATCACTTAAGGTATTTAATTTTCGTCAGTGGTGACGAATATCTTTATCTTCGTTTAAAATTGGATGCAGGTGTTCTAGGACTAAAGAAGTAAGTTGTTATTAGCTGTTAAACGCTCGTTTGCGACTAACTATATAAAAATTGGCGGCACTCACTTATTATGAAAAATGTTAAGAAATTAATGTGTTGGACAGAGAGGAGTCCAGCCGGTCGCGACAGAGCAGCAGTGAACGCGGCTCGCGGTCCGACAAGCGAGCGCACGCGCCGCCCTACCGCGCCCCGCCCGCGCGCACCGCGCCCGCGCACCACGCACACGTACGTACCCCACACCTCCACTGCGTACGTACCCGACACCTCCACTGTGTACGTACCCGACACCTCCACTGCGTACGTACCCGACACCTCCACTGTGTACGTACCCGACACCTCCACTGCGTACGTACCCGACACCTCCACTGCGTACGTACCCGACACCTCCACTGCGTACGTACCCGACACCTCCACTGTGTACGTACCCGACACCTCCACTGCGTACGTACCCGACACCTCCACTGTGTACGTACCCGACACCTCCACTGCGTACGTACCCGACACCTCCACTGCGTACGTACCCGACACCTCCACTGCGTACGTACCCGACACCTCCACTGCGTACGTACCCGACACCTCCACTGCGTACGTACCCGACACCTCCACTGCGTACGTACCCGACACCTCCACTGCGTACGTACCCGACACCTCCACTGCGTACGTACCCGACACCTCCACTGCGTACGTACCCGACACCTCCACTGCGTACGTACCCGACACCTCCACTGCGTACGTACCCGACACCTCCACTGCGTACGTACCCGACACCTCCACTGCGTACGTACCCGACACCTCCACTGCGTACGTACCCGACACCTCCACTGCGTACGTACCCAACACCTCCACTGCGTACGTACCCGACACCTCCACTGCGTACGTACCCGACACCTCCACTGCGTACGTACCCGACACCTCCACTGCGTACGTACCCGACACCTCCACTGCGTACGTACCCGACACCTCCACTGCGTACGTACCCGACACCTCCACTGCGTACGTACCCGACACCTCCACTGCGTACGTACCCGACACCTCCACTGCGTACGTACCCGACACCTCCACTGCGTACGTACCCGACACCTCCACTGCGTACGTACACGACACCTCCACTGCGTACGTACCCGACACCTCCACTGCGTACGTACACGACACCTCCACTGCGTACGTACCCGACACCTCCACTGCGTACGTACCCGACACCTCCACTGCGTACGTACCCGACACCTCCACTGCGTACGTACCCGACACCTCCACTGCGTACGTACCCGACACCTCCACTGCGTACGTACCCGACACCTCCACTGCGTACGTACCCGACACCTCCACTGCGTACGTACCCGACACCTCCACTGCGTACGTACCCGACACCTCCACTGCGTACGTACCCGACACCTCCACTGCGTACGTACCCGACACCTCCACTGCGTACGTACCCGACACCTCCACTGCGTACGTACCCGACACCTCCACTGCGTACGTACCCGACACCTCCACTGCGTACGTACCCGACACCTCCACTGCGTACGTACCCGACACCTCCACTGCGTACGTACCCGACACCTCCACTGCGTACGTACCCGACACCTCCACTGCGTACGTACCCGACACCTCCACTGTATACGTACCCGACACCTCCACTGCGTACGTACCCGACACCTCCACTGCGTACGTACCCGACACCTCCACTGTGTACGTACCCGACACCTCCACTGCGTACGTACCCGACACCTCCACTGCGTACGTACCCGACACCTCCACTGCGTACGTACCCGACACCTCCACTGCGTACGTACCCGACACCTCCACTGCGTACGTACCCGACACCTCCACTGCATACGTACCCGACATCTCCACTGCGTACGTACCCGACACCTCCACTGCGTACGTACCCGACACCTCCACTGCGTACGTACCCGACACCTCCACTGCGTACGTACCCGACACCTCCAGTACGTACATGCCTAAACACCATACGCATATGTACCCAATCGTTTTCAGCGTGTACATACTACTATACACAGATATGTCTTCAACACTTTCAGTGCGTACAAATTATGTACAAACCACACTTTATAATATTATGGTGTAATATTGATCTAAGAAGTCGCCGCCACTGTTACATACTTTTTAGATCCGTTAAAGCCTATCAAAGTCCACTGCTGAACATAGGCCTTCCCCATGGATTGCCTCATAGGAGGGATACTCCATGAAGCAAATACAAAGAGGAGACGTTCTAATTAAATTTCACTATGTAACAACGCGTGACAATTTGCGGGGTGAGGAGATGCAAAGCCCCGCCCAAGTTATACCATCTACATCTACCGATAAATAGTAAAACTACTCGAATCGTTCCATATCGATATTGCAATGTAGTTTAGCTACCTAGACGGTAGATGGCGGTATGTTCACAAGATGATTATAAACTATAAAAATAATATTTTGGCGATTAAAATTTCTTTGTCTGAATGCAAAACAAATTTCAGCAACTTCGTATGATTATTTTACCAATACTGAGCTCTACTCAGTAACTCCTATATATTAGTTAGTAGTTATAGTTAGTTAGTTTACATGACACAAAGTGTCGCCATCTAATGTCGAATATACCTAGTCATGTCATAAGTATTGTCACACAGTAAAAACTTTTCTTTTAGAATGCTGGCAACAAAAAGTTTATTGAATTCGAATTTCGAATTGTTCATGAAAATAAAACTATACTTTTTAGAATTTTACTCATTTTTAAATATGGAGTGGACGCTTAAAGAAGACCGTGTTTCAGTTATTGCGTTGCATCGTTGCGGTTATTTTTGACATACTGAAAAATTTGAATATAACCAAAAGATTCGTTTATCGTACCATCAAACGATACAATTAAGACTAGTGTAGATGACAGGTCAAGAAGTGGTCGCCCTCGGTCTGTTAGGACTCCAGCAGTGATAAAAGCTGTGAAGGAATTCAAAGAAATCCCAAACGTAAGAAGAAACTGTTGGCCCTTCAGATGGGGTTAAGCAGAACCACGGTGAAAAGGGTGTTAAATGAAGACTTAGAGCTACGGGCATATCGAAGAAAAACAGGACATCGTTTGAATGCTCGTCTAATGGACCTGAGACTGAATAGATGCCGCGCTTTGTTGAAGCGGTACGCGGGAAAAAAATATCGGGAAATTATTTTTTCGGATGAAAAAATTTTTACCGTTGAAGAGAGCTACAACAAACAAAATGATAAGGTGTACGCACACGGTAGTGAAGAAGCGAGCAACCGTATTCCGCGTGTCCAACGAGGTCATTTTCCATCCTCGCTCATGGTATGGTTGGGAGTTTCTTATTGGGGCTTAACAGAGGTACATTTTTGTGAGAAAGGTGTGAAAACGAATGTAGTTGTGTATCAAAATACAGTCCTGGCGAACCTTGTGGAACCTGTTTCTCATACCATGTTCAATAATAGGCACTGGGTATTCCAACAAGATTCGGCGCCAGCATAGAGCAAAGAGCACACAAGACTGGCTGGCGGCGCGTGAAATCGACTTCATCCGGCACGAAGACTGGCCCTCCTCCAGTCCAGATTTGAATCCGTTAGATTACAAGATATGGCAACACTTGAAGGAAAAGGCGTGCTCAAAGCCTCATCCCAATTTGGAGTCACTCAAGACATCCTTGATTAAGGCAGCCGCCGATATTGACATGGACCTCGCTCGTGCTGCGATAGACGACTGGCCACGCAGATTGAAGGCCTGTATTCAAAATCACGGAGGTCATTTTGAATAAACTTTAGTGTCATAAGAATCGTATGTTTTCTTAAGTTCATTTTGGTATATAAATGGTTACATAATGAATAAACTTGTTTCAATTATTTTATATTAAACATGTGACAGAATTTATGACCTGACTAGGTATTTAATTATATTTGAAAGCCGACGGAAAGAGATTTTTCTAGAACTATTTTAATAAATTAGGTTTAAAATTACTTACAAATGAAATGCGATGCCATCCAAAGCATCAGAGCGTCTGTCTCATGAAGCAAATACATTCAGACAAAGAAATTTTAGTCGCCAAATATTATTTTTATAGTTTTCATAATAATTTTGTGAACAGGTCGCCATCTATCGTCAAGTAAATCTCATAAAAAATAACAAAATGACAGGGCCGTAATTAGAATTCAATTATTTTGCCCAGTAACCCAACATTCAATATTAAAATGAAGGAAATTGTACTTAGGCTGATTTTTACGAAATGTTTAAGTTATATTTAAGTGACATTATATATGCATAGAATCACTGAAATACAATTTAAATATGTTTAGCATTTTGTAAAAGTCAACCTTCAAGAAATATTTATTTTATCCTTAGTAAAATGAAGTCTCTTTGAAACCAAATATTCTATGTTCAATATTTAGTAGGATATTTAATTTGGAACTAAATATCCTACTTATCTCACTAATATTATAAAAGCGAAAGTTTGTGTGTTCTTTCTGTCTCCTTGACCTTATTCCACTCTAAGTATGTACTGATATGTTATTTTTTCACGCAGAAACGGCTGGACTATTATTTATGTGTGGGTATCCCTCAGAGATATACTACTTAATATCTCTGAGGGAGAACAAATAATAGATAAATTATTATAATTAATATAATTTTATTTCCAAATCAATTAAAATATAAATATTTAAGTCCAAAATTAGGCATCCGAATGCACTTTTTCATTGCCAATCTAAGAACAAAAAATAGACGCGCTCACGGTGAATAAATGCCATTTCGTTCGAAAACTTATCTTGTCACTTATTCACTTTTCACCGTTATTAACATAATATACTCGATTAATGCTATCGTAAACTTATTTGAATTGTTTTGTAGCGCTCGCACTCGACATACAGTACTAAATTCTATTCTAAATTCAATTACCTGCAAAAATAACTGTTTTGGTTAGTTGCTGTCGATTTGTTGCCCTATCGTTTTCTATGATTGCAAAATGCTTAAAACGAATATTAAGTTATATATATTAATTAAATTAATATTTTTCAACTATAGATTTAATGAGAAGTATAACGTGATTATCAGTCGGTGATTGGTCAAACATATGATTGAACGATTGTTTGAAATAATCTTGTCCAATAAGAGAATTTAATGTATTCGATACAATTTTATGTTTACTGAAATTAGGAGTGTTCAAAGACTGTGATTTAACACAACGGATGCTGCATTCGGTTCGTATGCATATATTTATGACATCATTAGAAGGAAAAGTAAGACCACCTTTATTTTTAGTTTTTATCAAAAAAAGGTCATCATCATCGTAATCATCAGCATTCACGAAGGCAGCTCTCACATTTGATCTTGGAATGTAAATAATTAACTACATACCCAGAAATATATGCAACAAAATGACGGCGCAAATAATGACCTATCATTGTATTTAATTGCGCATCAAATTCTAACAACAAATCATCAGGCATAGGTTCGATATCCATGCCATCTAATGATTCCTCACTCAAGTCATTTTTCAAAGTCCGATAACGTTCTGAAGTAATATTAATTTTTTTCACGGAGGATTCATTCAAAATGGCAATATCCTCTAAAGGAATACAATTTCCTCTGAAACCTTCTTTCAGTTCTGTATTTATCAGAATTTTTTTGTAAGCTGCTTTAAACTGACGTGAGGTTGGATTATTATTTGCCCTTCCATGCGCCCTTATTACCCCAAAAAATAGTTCTAAATGATCTTGCGAAAATTTGTATAAAGTAAGATATTTTAGTATATTTTCTTTATTAATCAGGCGGTCGTACAAGAAAAGTGTGCTATTGATACATGTTAAAAGACCTACAAAGCCAGTTTTTCGGGTTGTAGCGATAACAGGCTTATCTTCATCAGGAGCTCTACTATAAACATTAAGTAATATTTAGCGTATTTCAAATAATATTTTGTTTTCATAATATTCTTTTCAAATAAGGGTTTTTTATGTTCATTCTGACACATGTTTCTAGAGTTGAGAATGTCAAAGATATTGTTAACTAGGCGGATAAAATTAATTGTTGCTGCCTCATTTTTGAATTCAACGTTACTTTTTTCACAAACCTGGAGTGCGTCTGCTACGCTATTACTAAAACGCTGACTGGCTAATTTTACTTTCATTTTTTGTTGCTGAAAATGTATATGCTTGTCTCTTAACTTGTTTCCGAGATGTAGTCCTTCAGATTTTTGTAGGTTATTAAGCTTGACAAGATAAGACCATTCAATATAATTGCCCTGATAATCAAGAAACCTCCTTTTATTTTCTAAGGCGTTGCGCACTAGTTTTAGCATGTGGCATGCGTCGAGAAATACTGCTACTTCGTAGTTAGTACTAGGGTGTTTAAAAGTAGATTTCATTTTCTGAGGTTCTAACGAACAACCTAACTTTTTAAGCATAGCAATATTTGCAGCGCAACCATCTATCGTTAGTAAACAACGTCTACACCATTTTCTTGGCATTTGTAGAGACATTGTTGAACTATTGAGGCCCATTGTTCTCCGGTCATAGAACGAATAAGAAAAAAACCCACAGGTAATTTCCATCGTTCTGTGTGACATACAAGCAACAGAACTAAAGCTTGAGACGCCTGATCCGAGTTATCCTTCTGCACGTCATTAAGCCCGAGATCAACATAACCATGATATTTATTTCCGTCCCATTGAACATGCTTCTTAATAGCCATGTCATCCATCATAAGACTGCACAAAGCGCGTTTGCCTGATGAGTTGGTTTTGTGCTTTAATATGTTAAAAGCTTCAGCTGTAAATCCAGCTTCACCATTGACACTTTCATACCATTTAGGAATTGTTCTCGGATGCGGTAAGCATGTATCGAAAGTTTTTCTGACGTATGAGTACGCATTTGGCGAAAAATAATTAAGCGTCAAAGCGAATGATCTGAGAGCTGGAGAATATTTCTTTTTCAAATTAACTTTCTTAATTTTTGATAGCTGACGCCCAACCAAGTCTTTCAACTTTACATTTATTGAAGATAAAATTTCGGAATCCTCTCCCTGTATAAGATGTTTGGTTTCCAATTCTGTAATTAAGGCAGTTAAAATTTGAACCTGAAAGAAAAGCGAAAAGTACTTGAAGCGTATTTCATTTAGAAAAGAATACACCTTAAAGTGGTTCGCGAGGCGAAAGTAGTGCCACTATATAAGTACCTTCTTTTTCAAACGTATAACTTTCATTTGAAGTCTTCTGATCTTTAGCCCATCTTTTTTCGCTTTCCATCGAAGTTGTTCTATTTCTTGCTTTAGCTTCTTCTTTCTAGGGGAATCATGAAGTATCAAAAATTCATTTAAATCACTTGTAGAAAGGCCTAGGTGATGATATTGTGGGCTCTGGTAATTTTCTTGTAAGCTGTAATATTGAGAATAAAACAACAATATGAAATCAACTCATTCTATCCAAATAATTAAAACTAGTAAAATACAAACTGTATCCAAACGAACCGATATATCCAGATTTATACTAGGTAAAGTTCCCTTCTTTAATTTTTTAAAGCCTTTTGTAACTGTGAAGTCGTCAGCATTGAAATGGCAAGAACAAATCTTTGTATATTTTGTCGGAGTCCAGTCTTTTCTATTAATTTTTGTGATCCATTGCTGTTTACGATTATTTTCGAATGGAAATCTAGAACATTAAGTAAATAAAATTATCTAGGTGAGCTTTTTAATTAGCTGAACTACAATTGATATAATAGTTGTCCTGCGAAAGGAAAGTACTTTGAATATTGTACTTACATAAAATATTTATTTTCAGAGAGATTTTCTTTGCATATAGAATGTCACTTAAATATAACTTATACATTTCGAAAAATCAGCCTTAGTACAATTTCCTTCATTTTAATATTGAAAGTTAGATTACTGTGTAAAATAATTGAATTCTAATTACGGCCCTGTCTTTTTGTTATTTTTATGAGATTTACTTGACGATAGAATACGGCCTGTCCACAAAATGATTATAAACTATAAAATAAAATTTTGGCGATTAAAATTTCTTTATGTCTGAATGCAAAACAAATTTCAGCACCTTTGTATGATTATTTTATTAATACTGAGCTCTACGTACCTTTATAACTTTATATTTTTAGTTCACATGACACAAAGTGTCGCCATCTAGTGTCGAATATATTTAATTACTAGCTGTGCCCGCGGCGTAGCTCGCGTATATAGGTTTTACATAAAGAATTTGTCGTTTAGGTAAGAGAATATTAAACGATTTATTTCATTATTGTATCAATAAGTGGTAACAAAATAAATCATTATCATCAAAGTTCTAAGTCGTTTATGATAGAGTTTCTGTGTAAACGACGTTAGAAGTAGGCTTAGCCGGGGTGTACACAAAAAGGTTACGGGGGCTACTAACGCGGGAAAAAGCAACATAGAGTTGGCCATGTGCAAAACAGTCAGTACTGAGGTACACTCCTACAACGCGTAAAGTTTGACCTTGCGCTTTATTTACGGTCATCGCATAACACACGCTCACTGTAACTGGGAACTGAACGCGCTTAAAACTGAAAGGAAAGTTACTTCTTAATAGAGGGTTTTTGGGCAGTGCTGCCAGATAAAAAAAAACTCATTCAGCTCTAGGACAACACAAAAAGCGCTAGATTTCATGAAAACAGCGCTTTAAAAAAGCCCTAGATTTCGCGCTAAATTAACTACAAACAAAGTTTGTGTTTTTTTATATAATCATAATAAAGAAAACAACATTAAGTTTTTTTTCTGGCAATATTTTTTTGATGTATCAATACTTCGCAGGACATCGACTTATAATTATGGCAATTGCTGTCAACAGTAGTTAGTAATGTACGAACAATAAAAATGTCATTAATTGTTTTAAAGTGTAATGTATTTCGCAACTTAGTTTCAGATGTCAGCATCTGATTGTGGTTGCTACACAGTTTCTTTGTGTTATAACTTCTAAGTAACTTTTAACTTAGCTGTGCTCTAAGCAACTGACTGAAAGTGAATAAAGCAAAATAAATGCGTTGCCAAAACCATGAACGAAAACTTTAATAAAGGGGATTTCCCCGCTTATAGTCGTCGGTAAAAAAATCAAGTTGATAATCCTAAAGGGGAAGCCAGGAGATCCATAGCACAGGGTATCCTAGTTTGGACTCGTCTCCCATGCTCTTTGTTTTGTGGAAAAAATAAGTTTGAAAAAGATAAACTGCAATGTACTATTTGTGGGAAAAAATAATAAAGGTCATTATTATTATTATCGGTAATGTGGACTAACACTGCTGCTATAAAAGAGTTAATAACCCGCTAGTCGCTAAAATATTGAAATGTGTGCTAAATACACCAAAAAGCGCTGGATTAAGCGCTAGGTGCTAAAATTTCGAAATGTGCGCTATACATTCCAAAAAAGTGCTAAATCTAGTTCCCAAAGCGCTAAAATGGCAGTACTGATTTTGCGTATATTATAAATACAATATCACGACATTTCGTTGCAAAATTTTTATTTTTGGTCGGGTTCCGTTGTATGGCTTCGATGGATACAAATTTCTTCAGTAAGTCTCAATACGATTCATCGGCGAAAAATCTCAACACAGCAATTCAGAAAAGTTTGTAATTTGTACAACTCCATCTATTACGTCCTTTGTGTGAGAAGACATCCTTTTTAAATCTCTTTTTGTGTTTTAAGTATAAATATATTAATTATTATGGAACGTTTTATTTACACACAAATCTTTTTATACTATTTCTGAGATTTTATGGCGCCATTGAACAAATTCGAACCTACATTTCAAAATAATAATCATAACTTTCGATAGAATTAACCAATTTTAATAAAACAAAGATTAAATGAACTGGAAGATACGCTTTATGATTTTCTTAACGATTTCTTTGAAAATAAAATATGTTTACTTTAGACGTGATGCGTTCATATAATAACAGACAAATAGACAGACAGACAATTCTAAAAATTATAAAATGTTCTTATTTAATTATTTTCAGTTCCCCATAATGATTTTAGCCACCAAAATATATATACAATGTACAGAAAGAGACACAACATGTTATCATCATTTTTATTATATGTATATATTTAAAGAGAGATGGCGCTGCTAACATCAATTCTAAAAATTAAAGAGATTAATTGACGCGATTGATACATTATATAAAACGTAAGAGAACTTATAAATCAGTGCCTGCACAGTAAGCAAAAAATAAAGTTTGACTCTCGCCAAAACCAACGCAATTGTTAATAGCTCTTTTAAAATTTGATTTACCACATAGAGTACTCGGCGGTAAAGAATAAATTGAGTTTGTCAACACGCAGTAGGGCAGCGAGTAATATAATAAAGATTAGCAGTAAATATGAAAACTCATCTACAGGAAAAAACCACATTTGCAATTGCATTACATTTTCACAACACCACCATCTATCGAAGAAATGGGTTAACTATTGTGCTTCAGATTTAGTTAATAAGGTTAATATATTTTTGTATAATATATTTAATACGTTCTTTATTACTTTTGGTTACTGCGTTTTAGATATACATAATTATATCATTATTTTACATAATTTAACTATGATTTATATGATATTAGTTTAAAATGCACTTGTTGATGACTCAAACAAAGCCACCGTTGAGCAAATTCGTACCTATACTTCCCTACCCATACTTCAGAATATTTATCATAACTTTTGATGGAATGAACTGATTTTAATGAAATAAAGACTAAATGTAACCCGAAGATACACTTTATAATTTCCTTAACAATTCTTATGATATAAATTAGTACCTTATACGTGATACGTTAACAAACAAACAGACAGACAGACAGACAGAAAATTCTAAAAATGGTAGAAATGTATTTAATTACTTATTTTTAGTACCCCTCAATCACTTTTAATACAAAAATATAAAATGTACAGACATCTGCTATTTACAGTTTTATTATATGTATAGATATTTGAAAGCCGACGGAAAGAGATTTTTCTAGAACTATTTTAATAAATTAGGTGTAAAATTACTTACAAATGAAATGTGATGCCATCCATAGCATCAGAGCATCTATCTGAGTAATTTTTACACGATAAAATACAACACTTCATCCTTTTCCTCTTAATACTACGAAAATACACCGATTTGCGATTTTCAACACATAAGCGCACAGGACGAGTGCTGACAGTATACTAACTAAAGCCACGCCCACTATGATGACGTCAGGACCTACTTAGAATCACAGTGCACAGTTGAATATGCCGTCTCCTCTTTATATTTGCTTCATGGGATACTCCCTACCTTGTTAGATCACTTATTGAATATAGTAAACAATACACTGACCTATATTAATAACTGTCTAAATCGCTTGGCTATAAATAATCTTTGTTATATAAGAGTGATAATCTTTATTATTTATTGTAGTTACAAAATACTACCGCCCTTCCGGGCAAGGCTCAACTGGAATGTATTGTTTGCCAACAAAATCATCTGGGTTTTTTTTCTTTTTATTTGTGTAATTTTAACAAACAAAAGCATGTTATTTTTGATAATTTTTTATCAATATTATAAATTGGAGTGGGAATTTTAATGAAGGGTTTAATATTGCAACCGGGAACTAGTTCGTGATTTTATAATTTCATTAATTTTAAACAGCTATCCGGTGATATAATACATTATCCATTAGTTGTACAAAGAAATATGCTTTGAAATTCTCAGAATAGATTGATGCGTCATAAGTAGGAAGCTGCAAAGAGTTGTGTCGATCGTACATTTTTTATTTTAGTTACGCACAGTGTTTTTCCCGATATTTTTTGTGTTTATTATGTAGATATTATTTGCTCTTTAATCCATTTGTATACAAGGATCAGAGATTTATGGAAGAGGTCTATGTTCAGCTGTGGACTTGGATAGGCTGTAATGCAAACTAAATGAATAATCAAACATATATATAAATATTTATATTTTTGATAAATCGATGGCGGAGTTCGCTATCGGGGTAACTCGATTCAGTATTATGCAAAAGAAAAGATAATGTAGAAATGGAAAGGCCAAATGTAAATGCATGATAAAATATTATAGCCATATTGTTACAGGCAGCAGACTCGGCGTGGGGTCCTTCCGGTCTTTATGTAAATTACGAAGAAATTCAAAACTTTAAGTAAGTATATTTGATAGTAAATAAATAATAAATTTCCTTATCCATTACTACTACTGAATGTTTTAAAATATACATTTAAAATATTACATATTAATAAATTGTGTGTTTCGAACGACTAACTTTGGTTGTTCGTGAATTTTTTAAATCCTGGCATTTTGAGTGCTTACAACACGCCCATGGTTATAGTTAAGTCGGGCTACGTTCAGCGTTTAAATATTCCTTATTCACTTACTTATCAATTAATTGTGTATCAATGTAAATTTGAATTAGAGTTTTTGTGAGTCTTAAACACGAATTATTATTTGCAGCGCACGGCGCGAGAAACTGAGCGAGGTGCAAATTGGGCAAATGAGGCTACAGATGAACGCACAGAGAGCAAAGGCTGAAGAGGAGAGGTGAATATGCTATATCGCTATATATATATCGTACTTGAATAATTATGAACATTACAGCGTTACTCGCTTCTATGTCAAAAAACATTTCGTGAAACCTTTCCAAATTATTCAAAAACGGCTTGCATTGCTGGATAGCTATAATATTATTTCGATCCTACTAGACTATATTTTATATATAAGTCTTGGGTATATTCTATGAAATAATACAATTTTTTAAAACAAAATAAATATTCCTTTAAAAAGTTAAATTTGTGTGATCACATATATAATACATAATTAATACCCAAAATATCTTGAAATATTTTTTTTTAATACAGTTGCTCAAAAAGTGGCATATTGCAGGGACATATAGCGTTCGGGATGTGAGCTATTACATACTCGTGCTTTTTCTTTACCTTTTCCGAACTCGTGCGTTCTATTTCCCAAATGTCAAAATAATGTCTATTAAAAAGAAAAAACCAACCACAAAGTTTTTACTAAAAAAAATTCATAGAAGTTTTTATGATTCATGCAAATATTTCTAAAAAGAAGCTACTAATTTGTTTCAATATCAGATTTAATGATTTGATTCAATGAGTTAGGTTAGGTTTCTTTTTTTTTCTTATTTTTTTTTCTTATTTTTTTTCATTTGATTTCATCTCATTAAATTTCGTTTTCATTTCATATCAATAAAAAAATTCTACTGAAGACTTGGCTGTATGGGCATAGTTCCCTTTGCCTACCCAGAATAGGTGAAGAAAACAAAAAAATCTCTGCTTATATTCCTTTACGGTTGGCGCAATTTTCCAAAAAAAAAATTCTTTATTAAATTGCTTCATTTTTTCGCAACTGTATTAAAAATAGGTGTTCCGACTGTCAACCCTCACCTTCGGCTACGCCTCGGCTCGGGTAGACATTTGTCGGAACTCTGCAATGACAGGCTTTCCGCACTCGTAATGAAATATACTATATTAGCTCTCGCCGAAAAGACTAGAAGTGATTTTCTTTGTTAATAGAATGCTTTTCTGCTCTTTTTCCATTTTTTTTAAATGGATGTAAAGGTGACAGATGTTCGAATTGTTTTCCTTATAGTAAGTGAATGTTGTGGTCCGTAGACACTGTACAACTACATTAATTTATCCTCGGTTAAGAATCAAAATGCAGATAAGTTTTCACCCCTGAGTTCTAAAATGGAATGCCTCGTTAACACTAAAAAGGATCCCGTTCCCTCGATACTCACCACACGAAGCACAGCAGTATTATTCTGCTCCCAGTCGAGCTGGCTTATTCGCACTGCAGCCATAATATAATTGTAGCGTGGCTCTACACGTACAAAGTAGTTCTATATATTGCCATTTATATTTAACTTTTTATTTTATTTAGTATGGTTTCCTTTACTTTATTGACTTTACCGTAAAAGATTTATTACAGATTTTTTTAAACGTTCTACACTAGACTTTCCTTCTGTATCGTGCAGGTGGTTATACATAAATAGTACATAGAGAAACATACATTTTTAGGCCATATAAACACTCGTTCTTCGGGATTCGAACCCGCGGCCCTGCAGCGTCGCAATTAAACGCTTAGCCTAACGAGTGCTGAATACAAATAAATACCATTATTCAAATAACTTTACTTTTACAATATAGCAATAAATATGTTTGTTCTTCAAATAAGAAAATTACGTCATCATTGCTGGAAATAGACCTCTCAAAAATAAAGAGAATTTCATGGAACTAAAGTTTAAGAATTCAAGTTATTAAATCATTTAGTTATTTCACTATTTGCCGGTGGCTGGGAGGCCACTTGATTTTATAGCATTTCTCGCAGTTGACTTTTGCGACACGGCCTTATGAAATGGAACTTAATAAATAAAACAATGATTTTCTCATATGTGACCACCATTTGGAACGCCTAATTAATTAATTATATTAATTTAATATAGTCATGAACTTCAAAATCACAGAAGTCGCTTTACCAGTGAACTCGGTGACAGGTATTTATTATCATTGCTAATTGAGTAATCACGTTGAGAAATCCTTTAACTTCTCTATTATGGCCAAATTTTCAAAGAAACTTAACGCCAACGGCGTTAGACGTACAGGCGACAAAATAAAGTTGTGAGCTACCTACACATTAAATAAATTCTAATTATCTTTACTTCCAATTTACTTGCACTTACGATTTTTTTTAAATAAGTAACGTCCCTGGTAGTCTGTTATTTATCCTTACACGATTTTAAGCAAATTCAACATCAACTTTTAAAATTTCAAAGGGCGAGGCCCCTTGGCCAGGAAGGGACCTCGCCATTTGCAGAGAGAGAATTGCCTTTGGTACAGCCTCGCTTGGCAGGTGGATTGGCAATTGCCGTACTAGAGGTCTCGCACCTTGACGCTGGTCAACGGGTATTTTACGTCTGGCGTAAACTAGATAAGTTTCTCGCGATCTAATGATTTCTCATACGTCCCACCACACGATCGAAGCAAGGCAAAGAAAAAAATAAAAAAAAATGGTATAGGTGGGCAAGGTAAATAGCAATGCCATCAAATGTGTGACCTAGATGTATATAGTATGTCCAAGTAATATTGTGTGACATTCGTGAAAAATACTTGACGACGTCGAGAATCATTCGAGACATTGATTATCACCAAACAAGTAAAAAATAATTAGTTAAATTGATATTTCAAGTTTTTAAGTGGAATGTATGCAAAATGAGGCTTAAAGTAGGTAATGATTAAATTCTGTCGACTGTACATCGTTAAATATTTATTTAATTAACCGATTTGTGTTTTTTTCTGCTCCTCTGATCGTTACGTCGGTAAGATGCTTGTGCTTTGTAATGTCAATTTTAATTTGATAATTAAAGTTATCATAAAAACAGTCACGTACTTATATACCTTACTATCTTGTTTGCTTCCTTCTTTCTAGTGCAACAAGTTATTTCATTTCTTTTCTTTGCCAAATGACATCAATGCATATGCAATACATATTCTGAGATTATATTCTGTTTTATTCTTCACTGTAATTTTTGGTTTTATTCCATAGAGAAGAAATCCTATTACAAACGGATTAAAATCTCGAAATGTTATGTTATTATGTATTTCGATATGCCCTAAATAAAAATTTGAAGGGCTGTAATGATAATGATGATGATGAACGATAAAGAATTTATGTTTTGTAATTTTCGTAACGTCAATTCCATTGTTGTGCTATATCCATATTCCTTATTTGACAAAAAACACTAAACATTCATGACATAATTGTTTTAGGCTTTTGGCATTCAAGTAGAAAATCATATTAAAATAACGTCTAAGTCCATTATTCCATTATCGTGAATAAACATCTCGTAAAGTTCATTACTCTCTGCGATAGAAATAATGAAGTGCGAATAAATCCATTAATTTTTAACGTGGGCGTATTAAATACACCTACTCATTTTATTTCTCGCTAATAAAATTGATCTGATTACATAGAGACACTAGAACGAGCCTGACTGCCTGCTCTGCGTCATTAATAGCTTAGTACGTAGTTCATTAAAGACTTCATAAAAATATCCTGTTAATAAAATCGCTAGTGATACTTAACACAGTCTTAAATATCGATACTGAGATTTGATTGGATAGTAAAACTTTGTAGGTATTTATACTTTTTTTTAATAAAAAAAAAAGCAATGGTGCATCCCATAAAATTCCAGGTATGCAAATAACAGAACAAACAATTTGATAAGTCTATTAATGTTTGCCACTGTGTAAAATTACTCCTTAGTTTTGATTGCATATTGTTGCATGGAAATATTTTAAATAAAGCGAAGCTATTATAAGATTTTTATGACACTAGAATAAAAATGCGTGATAACCGTGTTTATAATAAATTAAACACGTTTTAAGTACTTTCTACCTAGTCAGGACATAAATTCTGTCACATGCTTAATATAAAATAATTGAAACAAGTTTATTCATTATGTAACCATTTATATACCAAAATGAACTTAACAAAACATAGATTCTTATGACACTAAAGTTTATTCAAAATGACCTCCGTGATTTTGAATACAGGCCTTCAATCTGCGCGGCCAGTCGTCTATCGCAGCACGAACGAGGTCCATGTCAATATCGGCGGCTGCCTTAATCAAGGATGTCTTGAGTGACTCCAAATTGGGATGAGGCTTTGAGCATGCCTTTTCCTCCAAGTGTTGCCATATCTTGTAATCTAACGGATTCAAATCTGGACTGGAGGAGGGCCAGTCTTCGTGCCGGATGAAGTCGATTTCACGCGCCGCCAGCCAGTCTTGTGTGCTCTTCGCTCTATGAGCTGGCGCCGAATCTTGTTGGAATACCCAGTGCCTGTTATTGAACATGGTATGAGAAACAGGTTCCACAAGGTTCGTCAGGACTGTATTTTGATACACAACTGCATTAGTTTTTACACCTTTCTCACAAAAATGTACCTCTGTTAAGCCCCAATAAGAAACTCCCAACCATACCATAAGCGAGGATGGAAAATGACCTCGTTGGACACGCGGAATACGGTTGCTCGCTTCTTCACTACTGTGTGCGTACACCTTATCATTTTGTTTGTTGTAGCTCTCTTCTACGGTAAAAATTTTTTACCGCTTCAACAAAGCGCGGCATCTCTTCAGTCTCAGGTCCATTAGACGAGCATTCAAACGATGTCCTGTTTTTCCTCGATATGCCCGAAGCCCTAAGTCTTCATTTAACACCCTTTTCACCGTGGTTCTGCTTAACCCCATCTGAAGGGCCAACAGTTTCTACTTACGTTTGGGATTTCTTTGAATTCGCGCCTTCACAGCTTTTATCACTGCTGGAGTCCTAACAGACCGAGGGCGTCCACTTCTTGACCTGTCATCTACACTAGAGTCTTCATTGTATTGTTTGATGGTATGATAAACGAATCTTTTGGTTATATTCAAATTTTTCAGTATGTCAAAAATTTGAAATGGCGCGTAACCGCAATAACTGCAACACGGTCTTCTTTAAGCGTCCACTCCATATTTAAAAATGAATAAAATTCTAAAAAGTATACAGTTTTATTTTCATGAACAATTCGAAATTCGAATTCAATAAACTTTTTTGTGGCCAGCATTCTAAAAGAAAAGTTTTTACTGTGTGACAATACTTATGACCTGACTAGGTATAATTAATGTACTATAAAAATATATTATAGTTTATTTGATACTTCTTGGTTTCTTTTTTCTGTTATTTTATAGTCGTTACTAATACGATTCTATATCTGTTATTTTACATGTTTCCATATTTATATTAAATTTTCAAACGTATGTTATGTGCTAATGTTGACAGTCGTCGGGGCGCAGCGGGTGGCTATCACTCGCAGCGCTCCTGTAGGGAGGGAGGCCAGCGGCCGCAGTCCAACTACTACGAGTACGAGAGCGCGCCGCCCAGGAGACCCGGAAAACTTTCACACTATCACTGAACTGCAGCAAGACCCACACGGGGCATGGACCTCTGGAACACGGAAGCACTCCGCTAGTTAGTTCTGTAGCTGCGACCTACACATAACTTTTAATTAGCTAAGTTTGCAGTATTCTTATGCTGGCCTAATAAAGAACGCCTGGAATTGATCTGCACTAGTGATATTACGTTAATATGCAAAAAACAAACGTAATCGCTATCATATTATACGAAATCACCCTCAATAATTACTCTGAATTCACTGGGAACATTTCACCCATACCATTAACTATCCGTCCGCTGGTGCTGGAAATTTGGATTCGTTGTAAGTACAATAAAACACGTTTTGTTCCCAGTTACTTTAAATTGTTTTAATTTGTATGTGTTAAATCAACTTTATAAAGCCGATGAGGTTCTATTTAAGACTTAAAATGAAATTAAAAAGAAAGACATATTATGTATTGTAATAAATTTGTAATGAGTATGTCATATCTATTGAGCACTCTTAATGAATCAAACAAGAACAGTTAAATAATTAAAAAAAAATCTTAAGACTAAGCATTATTATTATTGTTTTTCTTTTATAACTGTGTGATTATTTTAGCTAAAGGTAAATGTGTAAACAAAAATAGCGCTCGTTTTTTTTAAATGCCACATATTTGCATTAAAAAGTAGTAAAAAAAAATTGCTACTAAATTATGCAATCCGTCCTATAAAACGGTTAGAAACAAATAGAATATTTGTTAACCCGACAATTTATTGATATATGAAAAGATCTTAGATCACACTTTAGCAAAAGGTTATAATAACGATGTAGTGGTGGAAATATTTTAGCGGAGTTCTCTTATTCATGTTTTATACCTACGAATGTGTATTCTGTTAATAATATTGGTAGAGTAGTATGTATTGATATGTAGGTTGACACTTTACTTTAGCCTTGGCCAGAGTTAGTGTTTCTTTCCATAACTAGTGATGTAGTTATACATAAGCTTTCAAAGCTTACATACATTTTCAAAATTATAGACAAAAAAATTTTAAAATATTAAAATTTGCCTTTACAAAGCACTTTTTGATAGTAAAAAAAGCTACGCCATAGCTTCAACAACCCCCTACTACGGAAGACACGTGACATTTCTTTTATTTTTGTATAATTTTATCAATATCCGCGAGTAATTTGTACCTTAACATAACAAATACACAGATTATTTAAAAAAAAAACACCTAATTGGTGTATACAAGAAAATGCATATTTTAAACTATTGATCACACTGTACCGAACAGCATATTCTAAGATAACAATATTTATAGTGCTTTCAATAATTATAAAAATAACGTTAGATTTATAAATCTATATATAAGACATGTGCTGAATAAAAAAATAAAATATAAGAAATTAGTTATTTCATGAGCAATTTGTGGCACTATAAGTACATTGGACAAGAATAAGCTAATTAAGAAATTCGTTTTATGGAACAATGTAACTTATATGTGATTTAAAAAAAAAGGTTTTTTAGTCGGGTAACATTTATACTTGAATGTTTTTCAAAATTAAAACAGATTTTTAAATAGATTATTTACGGTATTTTAAATAAAAATGTCTAAAAGGATTAAGGGGGCGGATTGTTGTGTCCTTTTATCTTTCGTGTCAATCAAAAAGCTTTAGTGCCATTATTAATGATACTTCACGTTTTATATCTTTGAAGGCATAATGTAAATATACCTTTGCTGCTATGTATTTCTAAATTAAGAATTCATTGCATTCCTACTTAAACTCGTTTTAAGTTCTTAAATCAAAGAAGCTTTAATATGTAATTAAGATTTCCTAAATTAAGTTTTATTTTTATTTTCTAAGTGAATGTAGGTAGCATTCGTCTTTTTATTACAATACATTTATAACATTTATGTTTTGAATCTTTTGATGATTGAATTCCAATTATATTAAATAATTAATTAATTTATCAATTGTGATCACAGTATTTTATGTTTTAATAAATATCTTGTTATTATTAAGTCTTTTAAAGTTAAAAATCTTTTTTTTATTTTAGATATTATTATACTATACAAAAAGTATAGTCATAAGATTCCATAGTAACAAAATAGTCATAGGACAATTTATATTGTAAATATTCATCTCCATTGCAAGAATTTAATGTTGTATAGACATTTTAAATTGTGAGTGTGTAGTGATAAACGGATGGGATTTAATGGAAATTATTTGTATGTGAACACTGAATAGGAATTATTATGAAAGGTATCAAAACACAAATTAATTTGCACTCATGTCATCTCTACAGTGTACATATTAGAACGTACAATATGTTATCGTGTAAGTGATATTGAAAAATTTGTGTATTCGTTACGAACGTTGGCCATCAGTACCTTAGATAAATAAAAAGATATGTGAATTCTATTTTTGTTTCATTTCTGGTTTATTTCGCCTCTTATCATCGATCAGTTCTCGAATTTACTGACTGATTGTAAAAAGTAAAAATAAAGTTTAATTATAATTTAATTAAAGTCGTTAATGCGTTAATGGGTTAAAGCGAACACTGGCTGTTAGATAGCTTCTCTGTTCTGAGGCTTTGGTGACCATTTGATGACCGTACAAAATCCATACAATAACGTTAAACCTAAATTAAATTGGAATTTTGCGTTACAAATATTGATAACTAGCTGTTCCCCGCGACTTCGCCCGCGTGGAGTTATTTTTCGCGAAACCCTAAAATAAAAGCAGCCCAAGTTACTCCTTTAACATCAGCTATCTGCCAGTGTGTATAAATATTGACATTAATATTTATACGACACTCAATTACAAAAAGACTTAACATTGTTGACATAATATAACCAATTTAATTACACATTGAATAAAACTACTTTTACGGATTTTATCGCGTTTAATTATCTTGTTTTTATTGATTCCCGACGTTTCGGGTACTTTACAGCACCCATGGTTCCCCGTGACCATATCCTTCTTTTTTGGAAAATATTCAAGTGTTTCTCGAAGACACAAGTAATCGGTATGTAAAGTCAATATCGTTTGAAATATTAAGTACGTCATATAACTTTGTAATGTTATTGTAAACTAAAAAATAAACATTTTATGAAAAGAAAAAACTACTTATATGCATTACTAACCTTTACTTTTTCATTTGCGGGATAGGCAGGGAGGATCTTTCTTTCGTACTTACTTACTAGCTCCTAGCGCCGACTTCAGAAGCTACTAGTGCGATTTTTTTTATTCTTTCAATTTTGTGTAAACTAAGGAATACCGCAAGTTCAATAAGGAATATCGCGAAATATACATACTAAACAACAGTCGAACTTCCTACTGTTTTCGAAGTCGGCTAAAACGAAAATTCAAATTTGCAAACTGTTTCTAACACAACAAAGACTATGAATGACAATGACAAGTCTCTTCTAACTCACTGTCCTCCACCTTGCAAATTTCGTAAGTCTTCTGTACCCGATTCGCTATCTCTCATTTTGTTTATTTAATAAAAGGGAACAATACGTACGCACTTACCCATTTACAGTGCTGCACTCTATTGAATAGATTTTTAGATGCTTATAAATACTCTAAGGCTGCATTATGTCATCGTGACCTTGACAGCTTGACATCCGTACGCTTATGACGTCACAATTTAATTTCTATTGAAGTGACGCTCGGAGCACAGAAGTGATACTTTTCAAAGATGGATAAGTGAGAAATACGGTAATTCCGATTAAAGTAGCTAGCCGACTGTATTTTATTAGGTACCTACATCCTACATAAGGTGGCAACCGAACCTCCACCGGAGATTCTTAGCACCCCCCGCCCCGCCGTTACCATGGTCGCCACCGTAGCCAGGAATAGCGGGGCCGCCGGGGACTGGGGGCCGTCTCTTTGTTACATTCATAGGGGGGTATTTGCCATAGTTGCCACGCTTGGCGAGCGGGTTGGCAACCGCAGTTTTTTTATTGTAATTTTGGCTATTATCAGGAAGATGCTGCTGCCCATCTCCTGCCTGTTTCCCTTTGTCGCCTTTTACGACACCCACGGGAGGATATGGGGTAGTGGATATTCTTGACCGCCACTACACGGCCACTATACCTCAAAACCTGAAAACGAAATTGTACAACCAGTGCGTGTTGCCAGTGATGACTTACGGAACTGAGACGTGGTCCTTCACTGCTGGCCGTATGAGGAAGCTCAAGGTCGCTCAGCGAGCTATGGAGAGGGCTATGCTCGGAGTTTCTCTGCGTGATAAACTTAGGAATGAGGATATCCGCAGTAGAACCAGAGTAACCGACATAGCCCAACGGATTAGTAAGCTGAAGTGGCAGTGGGCCGGCCATATAGCTCGAAGAACCGACAAGCGATGGGAAGAAAGGTTCTCGAGTGGCAGCCTCGTACCGGTAGGCGAAGTGTAGGGCGTCCCCCACGAGATGGAGTGACGACCTGGTAAGACATGCAGGAAGTCGATGGATGCAGGTGGCTCAGGACCGTGCTTTGTGGCATTCGTTGGGGGAGGCCTATGTTCAGCAGTGGACTTGTGAAGGGCTGTAATGATGATGAATGATGATCCTACATAATGCAATACTATATGTGATTTCTTATGAAGTCTTGTCACTGAGGGCACGAAAAAGTTAAACTTCTATACATCATGTTCGTGTCGTCGAAAAGTTTAACAATTTTATTGTTGTTGACGGGGTTCGAATCCGGGTTACTCGCGTACTGTAAAATGTACATAACGTCTGCCCAGCGTGGTGAGGGTTGGAAAATCTAAGGTATGCTCATGGGTGCACTCATGAAAAGGCCTGTGTCCATCTGTGGACTAAACGTGCTGTTAACGTGTACCTAAATCATGTGCGTGTGAAAATCATTAAAACGTTATATAGGTAACATAATTTCATCAAAAATGTAAGACAGAAAGTGTGTTATGTTTTTAGAATAGTTCTCGGGTGACTCACACGGCGATAACAATATATTTTTAGTTCCAAAGATAACAAACATCCGGAAACATCGAAAAGTGAATAAATAGTACTACTTTTTACGTTAATCTTGATTGGAACAGCAATTTTTATGTAAGTGTTGTAAATATTTTTGGCATTCTAAATTTAGGAAGTCTTCAATTTATTTTTGACTTTCATACGTTGCGCGATCTCATCTATACATATAATCTATACATATAATAAAAATGTAAATAGCAGATGTCTGTACATTTTATATTTTTGTAATAAAAGTGATTGAGAGGTACTAAAAATAAGTAATTAAATACATTTCTACCATTTTTAGATTTTTCTGTCTGTCTGTCTGTCTGTCTGTCTGTCTGTTTGTTTGTTAACGTATCACGTATAAAGTACTAATTTATATCATAAGAATAGTTAAGGAAATTATTAAGTGTATATTCAGGTTACATTTAGTCTTTATTTCATTAAAATTGGTTAATTCCATCAAAAGTTATGACAAATATTCTGAAGTATGGGTACTAAGTATAGGTACGAATTTGTTCAATAGTGGCGTTGGATGAGTCATCAAGTATATTTTAAAATTAATATCATATTATAAAAAATCATAATTAAATGATGTAAAATAATGTTCTATAATGATATAATTATATCTAAAACGCAGTAAACAAAAGTATTACATAAAGAACGTAATAAATATATACAAAATATATTAACCTTATTATATAAACTAAATTAAAGTACAATAGTTAACCAATTTCATCGATAGATGGTGGTGTGGCACAAATGTGATACAAAAAGGCAGGTTAAAATTTTTTCCTGTAGATGAGTTTCATATTTGCTTCTAACCTTTATATTAACGACACGCTGCCCTACTGCGTGTTGACAATCTCATTTATTTTTTATTTTTTTACCACCGAGTACTCTATGTGGTAAATCAAATTTTAAGAGCTATTAACAATTTCGTTTTTCGGCGAGGATCAAACTTTCTTTTTTGCTTACTATGCAGGCACTGATTTATAAGTTCTTTTATGTTTTTTATTGTATCAATCGTGTCAATTAATCACTTATTTTTAGAATTGATGTTAACAGCGCCATCTCTCTTTAAATCTATACATATAATAAAAATGGTAATAACATGTTGTGTCTGTTTCTGAATATTGTATAGTATATTAATTTGTGACTAAAATCATTATGGGGACTGAAAATCATTAAATAAGTACATTTTTATAATTTTTAGAATTGTACTATCTGACGGTCTGTCTGTTTGTTTATGGACGCATGACATTTTGAGTAAACATCTTTATTTCAATGAAATCCTTAAGAAAATCATAAAGCGTATTATCAAGTTCATTTAATCATTGTTTTATTGAAATTGCTTAATTCTATCGAAAGTTATGATTATTATTTTGAAATGTAGGTTCGAATTTGTTTAATGGTGCCACAAAATCTCAGAAATAGTAATAAAAAGATTCGTCGTGTAAAAAAACGTTCTATTATAATATATTTCGTATCGTTCTATTATAGTACTTAAAACACAGTAAAAAATATGTTTTTCTTAAATTAAAAAAGGATGTTTTCTCACAAAGAACGTAATAGATGGCGTTGTACAAATTACAACCTTTTCTGAATTGCGGTGTTAAGATTTTTCGCAGGTGAATCGTATTGAGACTCACTGAAATAATTTATGTCAATGAGTCTGACAAAGTTGCAAGCCTGTAAGGTATATATTATACAATAATCTATATCTGCCTTTAAGAGCCTGAGCCGTGTAGGCTAACAACACATCACAAAAATCATCAGCAACAAAAACCAGAAAAAAGCGATATTGAAATATTCAATTATTCAACAAAACTCGACTAAAAGTAGCAAAATTGCAATAAATGTCGTGATAGTGATATTGTTTTATACCCAGAATCCCTCTAATACCAAATAACTTTCCTTTCAGTTTTAAGTAAAGTAAAGTTGCAGCCTATTTACGTCCCACGGCTGGGCACAGGCCTCCTCTCATTTCTGAGAGGGTTTTAGGGCAAGGAAATGTCCACCGCGCTGCCCCAATACGTGTTGGCGAACTTCACATGTCATCGAAATATTTTTTTTTTATTTCTCAGACATGCAGGTTTCCTCACGATGTTTTCCTTCACCGCCGAGCACGTGGTAAATCAGCACTTAAAATTGCAATTAACAATTTCATTGGTGCCGGCGGGGATCGAACCCGGGTTGCTCGAGTACTGTGAAGCTTACATCGAGCGCTAACCATCTGAGCTACCACAGCTCAGGCTTCAGTTTTAAGATAGGGATAATAACATCGATGATGACATCGATGTTGGCATCGTTGGCATCGATAGCTCAACATCGATATTCGATGTTTAGGCTACTCAAAACATCGATGTTGACTATTATCGATGGTTTTTGTATATTTGTAGATACTTACACATTGTTTCAAAATTATGTGGGTATACACAGCAAGGAAAAAGTAACAATTAACTTGAATATCAATTTACGTAGAATAGTTATTATGCGACAACCGACAACGACACTACAAAATAAAGCGAAAGCAGTGACCATTGTGACATTACAGGAGACACTTGACAATTAAGTTTGACTTACCATACTGATATTTTTTTAGGTTAACGATGTTTTTTTTTTTTTTTTTTTTTTTTTATAGGATAAGGGTGACAAACGAGCACACAGTCCACCTGATGGTAAGTGGTTGCTGCGGCCCATAGACATCTACATCTATCCTCTGTTACGAATCAAAATGTAGATGCGTTGTCACCCGTGAGGACTAAGATGGAACGCCTCATTTCCAGTAAAAAGGGCCTCCGGCCACCTGCACTCACCAAGCGAAACGCAGAGGTAAACCTCTACTTCACGCTGGTATTCTGTGAGGTCGTGGTACCACCCCGGTTTGAGCCGGCCCATCCGTGCGACAGAAAAAGCTGCCGCGTGACTCTACCACTGTTAAAAACGATGTGTTCAGAAATTCTGAATTATTCAAAATTTTTTATCTTCAGAGCAGATGCAAGACTTAGTTGATATTGATTTCGCGACTTCGCATTGTTTGCAAGTTTCCAATTATCGATTATGGGTTCATTGACGTCGATGTTTCGATGTTTGACATATGTCAACATCGATGTTAAAACATCGAAGTTTTAATTTTTAACATCGATGATCATCTAACATCCCTATTTTAAGTGTGTTTCCCACTCAGCGTGTGTTATGCGACGATCGTAAATAAAGCGCAAGGTCAAACTTTACGCGTTGCAGGAGTGGACCTCAGTACTGATTGTTTTGCACATGGCCAACTCTATGTTTCTTTTTCCCGCGTTAGTAGTCCCCGTAACCTTTTTCTGTACGCCCCGGCTAAGTCTACTTCTATCGTCGTTTACACAGAAGCTCTATCATAAACGACTTAGAACTTTGAGCATATCGATTTATTTTGTTACCACTTATTCATACAGTAATGATATAAATCGTTTAATATTCTCTTACCCTAAACGTCAAACTCTTTAAGGAAAAACCTATATTCGCGAGCTACGCCGCGGGCACAGCTAGTCCCAAATATATGCATGGTTCATCTAGGCAACTCGGTGGAAATCATCAAGCAATCCACCATGAAAAAAAATATTTAGCTAAGATCCACATAAAATTAAAATGGCGTTTCTTCTAGTTTTTAGAATCACACTACAAGATCGGCGGTAAACCGTACATAAAAATGTACTCTCTAGGTTTACCATCAAGGAGACTATATCTCCTGATGATATTCCTATAGAGGTGAAACAAGTGTCGTTGTATTATTGACGGTGGTGTTACAGATTAGATAAGTTAAAGAGAGGTTAGAGTGACGTTGTATTTCGTGGTTTTTGTAGGTAGTAAGCACTGAGTTATATGTACTACGTACTAGAGAAGCCATTCCGAACATTGACTATGTTCAACTGAACTGTAGTGCAATCCATACAAACTAAATTTTGCGTAAATTGAAGATTTGTGAATTCCATAAAATAATTATTATAACATTTTATTTAGAAATATTCTTGTTTAGATTAAATTAAGATATTTTATATTAAATCCTTATATTAATTTTATATTAATATCTTATTTTATATCAAATTAAAGTCTTCGCGCATACGCGACTACTACTCCCGCGCATGCGCGAATACATAGAGTAGGACACAATTTTTGTTTGGAATGGCTTCTCTAGTACGTAGTACATATAACTCAATGGTAGTAAGCATGTGAAACTGTGTTAGCTAACATCCGCGCGCTAAGAATAAAATGTCGTCTGCACTCAAAGATGTATTAAAAAGATAGACAGGTTACACACTAACATTATTGTATTTTAAAGTGGCGCAGGTAGTACTATATCTACGTACAGTTATTTATTATGACACGTTGCGCTAACAAAAAGAGACAAATGATACGGCATACCTATCGTTAGAAAAAGATGAATATACATAATTAGTTGCGTATTGATTGCTGCTGAGCGCTCATTGGCGCGAGCGCGTGACATACCTATATGGAAATGAACACACTAGCTAGCGTCAAAGTTTACACTAGCGGTTAGTGTTGAAATAATAAAACCAATTACGAACAAAACATCTATATTCAAAATATTAATGAGACGTTTTTTTTGTCTCTAGCAGTTGCTGTGTAATTTTGTGCACCACCTAAAAACACAGGAAGGCATTTTTACCACGAATAACTAGAAGATTTACGCGCTGTAGCGGAGGTATAGCCGCGATGCGAGAGCGTGCCCGACTGAATGCGAGTCGGGCAATTACCTGACTTTTGTATTGCCATTTTAGAGCGAGTATGACGTATCTATACTTTAAAAACATCTTAGTCTGCACTATTATTTCTACAGTACTATTAGTTAATTATAGTGCAAACTACTATTATATGATAGATGATTACAGTATTACTGAGGTAATAGGTGCAGACCATTTTATTCTTACGCGCGGATCTTAGCTAGATCTAATAAATTAATTATACTAATCACATACTTATACAAGCGATAGGGACAGATAACCATACAGACATACAAACACGTGGCGTGGCAATCAAGTAAAAAGAAATCGAGATGTACCTACCTACCTAGGTACATTAATAAATGATCACTGTCCTAAACTCGTATATTCAAAAAAACATGTTGTGATGTAGGTACACAATAAAAAATATTTCTTTTTACTGTGTCCCTGTGGAATATTTCAATGTTTAAAAAAAATTACAAACTTTTCCTTACATCGTTGTCATAATTACTCTGAGCTTTTATGTCATGAATTTGTAAACGCAATTCACGTGTTTATACGTGGCGGCTTTGTGTTTGACGTCATGGGTTTTTACTTTTTACGGAACTGCGGTTATTTGCAAATGTGTCTAAACCCCGACACACACGGTCAGTTAAACTGATCAGTTGAACTCACGTACATTCAATAAAATTGAAATTTTTAACTGACTACAACCCACGCGTTTTCCAGGCGTAAGGTCAGTTAAACTGACGTACATCCAAAAACTGACAGTGAGTGTGAAATCATATGTTGAAAGAGAAATGGCGGAAAACATAGATTTATGATAAGTCATCGCGCGCTCTGACTAGATACCGCCGGCGCTCATGTAAAATGCGCAACAAATACTACGCCGAAATCGGCGTACCCGAGGCCCGAGGGTCCCGAGCCAGTCGCGTTGCAGGCAACGTGTGAGGTGAACGTACCGAGTGTTTTATTAAATTTTGATCATAATCCGAAGTAAAATACCAGTTTACGTATTGAAACTGTGTAAAAATAATACTACAAGAAATAAGAAAGACACTGGAATCACATACTATCTACTGACCCATACTGCAACTATATTACTGGTATCGTTGTAGCACGAATGGGTCAGCTCGACCGGGGACGGACCACGCTCTCACAGAATACCAGTGTAAAATAGGAGCTTAACGCTGCTGTGTTTAATATGGTGAGAGTAGAGAAGCGGAGACCCTTTTTAATGGAAACGATGCATTCCATCTTAGTCCTCAGGCGTTGCAAGGCATCTGCATTTTGATTCTTAACCGAGGATAGATGTATATGTCTATGGGCCACAGCAACCACTTACAATCAGGTGGACTGAGTGCTCGTTTGTCACCCTGACCCTATAAAAAATATCTCAAAGTCAGTTATTCCATACAAAATTTCGTACAATCTTGCTCAAAATGTATGGAAGACCTGATTCTTCTTGCGATTAGGAAGATAGATCTATAGTAAAAGTTGTTCATATTGACGCGTAGAATAGAAAGCCCTATTTTTATTACACCATATAATATATAACTATTTTTTAAAATAATTTGTGAATATTAGTCAGACATGTAAATAAAAAAATTAAACTGATAAAAAGGAGGCCTTATCATTTATATGTCATTTATTCAGAAGAAAAACCTATACATAATATACACAAATATATTGATACATTCGTATTAATAAACTATTCATTTTTAAGTATTTCTGGAATACATTCATAACTATGAACTTAACTACTAAGCCATAGCATAAAATAAATTTTCCCGTTAATCGGGTAATAGTTAAGCTGCTAACTAGTATCATGCAAATTGTCTTATACACACTACAATATTAAGATGCCGCACTCACGGAGCTGTTACTTGCAGGGAGCGCGGTATCTAGTCAGAGCGCGGTATCTAGTCAGAGCGCGCGATGACTTATCATTAATCTATGGGCAGAAAAATAGTTGACAAAAATTATCGCATCTAGAAATAAGTTATATATAAAATGAGTTTTATTATTTTTCTATGATTTTTCAAATAAAAATGTATTTTTTTTTGGAGTTTATGGCCTGGTATCTAGACCTTTAGGCCAAGTCTTAAGTATTTTTATTCAGTTTATTGTAATTTCCCCACTCCTTCATAGTATACTGCTTCACAATATGTTGATGCGTCACATTGTGCAGTTCTTGGGAGATTTTGGCGGCAACTTGATCCAGCAGACAGCTGATAGTTGGCGATGGTATCTAAAGGTGCCTATGCAAACAAACAGCTTATCTTGAGAATCCATCACCATCAGAGCACTTGTTTCACTGTTTCCACTAATAGTTCACATGCGTAGACACTTAATACACAAAATCGCAACACTTTTACATATCAAAGTCCACTTCAAACCATTATTTAAACAATAATACAGGAGCAGCAAACCGCCGCCGGTCAATTTCCCGCCAAAACTCCACTTAAATCATTTTACTCTGTTCAAGTGTTGCCATTTAGTATATTCATACTATTTTCGTATATACTTTGTAAGACTACCAACACAACAAACAAAATATTTTTATATTAAGTTATTATTAGTAATAACTGTACTATCAGTAATAATAAAAATAAAAGAGATGGCTGAGAATAAGTCTCTTACAAAGAATTTCCTACAATAATACATTATCTCAATCATAGTACTATGTAACAATTCCATTTAATATTATGCCAACACTAGCTAAAACAAAATGTCACTGTTTTTTTTTACTGGCTTTATAGCTCTGGGTTCTAGCCCTTCTGAGAATGTCACTATGATACAAAGGCCCTGGAGCCATGCCAGAAATATACATTAACAGTATGCAAATATATAATAGAGATACAATAATCTAAAAACTCTCAATTATGTATTATGTATTAAGCTAACATCAAACAATCACAGCAAGCATGACTTTTTCCAAGTGACATAGGACATAACCTAAAAAGGTTCCAAATGTTCTTTTTTTTGACCCCTTCTCAGGACAAAATTCTTTGACAGAGTTATTAAGGGACTGACGCTTAACAATTTAAGATATTTTTGATATATAGACGCTACCATTTCCTTTCAACTAATTTTATGTATGAAAGTCTGCCATTGCTCTTTGAAGCCAGTGAGTGGAGAAATTGTTTTGGCTAACATCCGTTTTTACCGACCGTGTGCGCCGAGCTTTAGAGAAGTATGAGTTAGAGACATTACTGCATTAAATGGATATGTTGTTGTAGAAGTTAATTTGCCCTTTTAAATATTGACATGCTGTTATATCCGTAGGTAAGCAGTATCTGTGGTGAGAATAGTTTACCTACACCTATTACCACAGAATAAATAATAGCTATTATTGTAAAATGTAAATGTGCTGCACGCATTTTAAAAATTCGAACGCTTTAAATCATCGTCGGAAATATGTAGTAAATGTTCGTACTAACTATCTATGTAAAACCAGCAATTTCTCCTCAACAAAATCATAAGGTTTATGTATTTTATTTTGTAAGAAAATTGTTTGACAAAAATAATTTAAAGGAACTCCCATACGAGTATTTATTGTAAACATGCTGGTATAATATAATTATGTTAACACCATTCAAGTATAAAACTTTTCGCCTTAAAAGCTGCGCATGTCAACAGTGAGATAAACGTACTTTTTATTTTAATAAAGCAATGGTACAATATACATCCCACTGCTGGGTAAACCTCTCATACAGTTTGTCCCAGAACTCAACGTCAAGCCGAAACGGGGTGATAGAATTGATTGTAACCATCATGAGAAAAACTAGAAAAAAAATCTATCACATCCAGTTTGGAAATTATGGGTATTTAAGAAAAACCTAGAAATTTGGTCAAACTGTAACCATTTTTCGGTTATTGTGGTTAATTTTTATTATTTTTGTTCATTTAAACTTTGGAAACGTAACCCTAAATAACATTCCTAGAACCACAGTCAAAAATAATGACACAACTGCCCCAAGTTTTCTAGAATTAAGACTATTTGTTAAACTATGAATCTAAAATTTTCTAAATTTGTCGACTTTGAAAGGCCCTCCTTTAAAAAAAATGTATAAAGTGCCTTGGCAAGTGCCATTACAAGTTCGCGCATTTAATCAGGATAGTAAAATGGTACAATACTTGTTAGTTTCTTACTAAAAAAAAACTAGTAAAAAAATAAAAACCTCGAGTAACCCGATTTTTGCTAACCCATTTTACTTAGTTCAAATGTTTTTTATGGTCTATAACTTTGACAAGTAGATCGCCATACGGATATCTCGGAACTTAAAAGGTTAAAAAGGTACTGAGCGACTCCTGAGACACAGAAAATACGGCGGCTATCTCTCTCAGACTTGAATGACGATTTTCAGTCACTATTTCCTTCTCTTTTACGACGTTAACTTCAGTTACAGACTTTGATGGACTACCAGAGCGAAGCAAATCTTCCATCACATCTCGACCGCTTTTGAAGGCTTTGTACCACTTAAAAGCACGTGTTTTTGATAAAAATCGATTCATCGTAAGCCTTTTGTAACATTTTCAGTGACTCCGAACACGAAATTCCATTGGCAACGCAAAATTTAAAACAAACAGTTTGTTCGATGGTTTTCACACTACAATAACTAAAAACAGCACTGTATTTAATCTAAAAAATAGATGTAACTCAAACTCCGCGCCAAAATGGAAAACAGTTGTGCCAATTTAACAACAACAAAAAAACAAAAAATTGCATTTGAAAACATAAACAAATCATCCATTCCCGATACTTTTTTGACTGAATGTAAATAACAATATGAAATAAAATTATTACATTATTATTTAATAGGTGTCCATCCAAATCGGCTAGGCTGCGTTCGTGAAACTGCAAGAAAATTTCTTTCCCATATTCCTCAGAATCTTAAGGCGAAAGTGTACAACCAGTGCGTATTGCCATTTGCCGATGATGATTAACGGAACTGAAACGTTGTCCTTCACTGCTGGCCGTATGAAGAAGCTCAAAGTCAGCGTGAGATGGAAAGGGCTATGCTCGGAATTTCTCAGATAAAATCCGTAACGGGGATATCCGAAGAAGGACAAGAGGAACTGACAAAGTCCAATAGATCAGCAAGCTAAACTACTAATGGGTCGGCCACATAGCTCAAAGAAGCGACAACTGATGGGGAAGAAAAGTCCTTGAATGGCAAGTTCGTAGTAGAAAGTGCAGTGTTGGACGTCCACCAATAGGTATAGTGACAACCTGGTGAAACATGCAGGTAGTCGCAGGATCGAGGTGGCTGTTCCCCGCTCCTTCGCCCGTGTGTTATTAAGGGTTTTAATTTATTTGTGCGGAACCCTAATTCCTTTTCTAAAATAAAAGTAGCCTAAATTACTCCATCAACTATTTGCCAGTGAAAGTCCCATCAAAATCGGTCCATTTTATTATCCGGAATAAAGAGACAGAAAGATTTTTTATAAGTACCTGAATATTTGAATATTATAATACTTTTGAATAGAGAACCTGGTCCATCGATCAGCAGATTGCACCGCGTGCAGATGAGTTTGTTAACTCTAAAAGTGAGCAAATTGGTGTTTAAGCATTAATCAGAAAATAAATATATTTTGCCATTATTTAAAAATTCACAATTATTCGATACGTACATACGCACAAAATAGATTATTATGCAAGCGAAATTATAATAATTATTAATGTGTCGTTCCGTTTCGCCGTAGATAGCCACAGAATATGTAATAGCTTTCAAAACTCAGTAACTTATGGAACATGTATTTAATAATCTTATTTTGTCACTTTTACAAAATTAACGCATGTAATTAAAAAGCCTATTGTCTTTTATTTTTAATCACTTTATAAAACTTATTTACTATGCTTACAACGATCTCAACTTTAAGCTTCCAGCTGAACTGTTTCCTCCAGCTTCCAGCATCTTTCAGCGTTGCAATTTTTGCCGTTGTTAAATTTTTTTTTAATTTAATATAAAATTTTATATTTACTGTTGATAAGCCTTTAAATATGTATTATATTATTATAAACTGAGCCTTCTTTGTCGCGGATACACTTCCTTTAGAAACTTCACCGCACGTGGACCTCACGGATCGATATTTCAGTTACCATTAGCCTATTTAAGGCCACTGCTGAACATAGTCCTCTTCCATAAATTGCCTCATATTTGATATTTGCTATAGTTGCCACGCCTGGCAAGCGGGTTGGCAACCGCAATTTTTTTATTTTTAGTCGTTATTAGGAAGACGCTGTTGCCCATATCCTGATTTGTTTCCCTCTGTCGTCTCCTACAACTCCCACGGGAAGATATGGGATAGTGGATATTCTTACATCACCACTTCACGAAAAAAGGCACAAAGTGGTCATCTCTCAGAGACTCATACTTGTGCCGCTGTCTCAGTTCAGTCGCCTCTGATACTGCCCCGGTTCTAAGTTGTTTGGTTAGAAGTTGCCAAAATGCGTAGTATCCTACACTAAGGCTATACCTCTTACAAGAGACCAAAGTTATACCGTCGGGTCTCCTGCCATCGTCTCTAAATATTCGACAACGCTCTAAAACCAAGGGCAACATTAATAGAGACAAATGTTATTCGAATAATATCGTTCAGAGAATCGTGACGGGAGAACCTACGAGCATTATTTTAAAAATCTATACGTCATAATCTATATCTATACATATAAATAAAATTGTAGTCGGTCTGTAATATCAAAATAACTGCCCTCTATTAAGGTCAGAGGTTATTTGCATTCTAATAAAACATGAATAACCAATTTTAATTTTCTGTCTGTCCGGGCTAATCTTCGGAATGATTGAACCATTGTGATGAAACTTTACAAACATATAGAGAGCAATGCCCGGAGTGATCTAGGCTATATTTTATCTGAAATATATGGAAGATTTTGTTGTATCATTTTACAACAAAACTATGAGATCCTTTTATAGAAAATGAATAAAAAGATTTCGAGATAATAGCTATAAAACTAAAGTGGTTTTTGATAATTGAACTACTTGTCCAAATATTACGATTTAAAGATCTGCAGATTTTTATTAAGTTCTACTCAGACAAAGTCGCGAGTAAAGGCTAGTAAATAATAAAAAATATCCATAAATTATCTATAATCAGGCAGATCGTTGCGTGTTTTTGTGATTTTGGCAGAATGATCAGCGCTGAGGGCATAATGCTGAGCCAGAACCTTTCTACTGACTGGGATCGAATGCACATAGTATAAAACAAAATCGCTTCCTGCCGTCTGTACGCTTAGATTTTTAAAAACTACGCAGCGGATTGTGATGCGGTTTTCATCAATAGATAGACAGAATGATTCAAGAGGAAGGTTTATAATATGTATAACTAGCTGTTCCCCGCGACTTCGCTAGCGTGTAATTTAGGGTTTTAATTTTTTTGCGCGGGACCCTAAATATTTTCTTAAAATAAAAGAACCCTAAGTTACTCCTCATGACATCAGCTATCTGCCAGTGAAAGTCCCATCAAAATCGGTCCAGACGTCCCGGAGATTAGCCGGAACAAACAGACAGATAGATAGACAAACAGACAGACAAAAATTTTAAAAATTGTGTTTTTGTTATAAGTACGGTATTTAATTTAATATGCATTTATTAAAAAGCTGTTACCTTGACATTACAGACACTTCAATTTTATTTGTTCGTATAGATACATGCATAATATTATCTATACAAATAAATAAAATTGCAGTGTCTGTTTGTTATGTCAAAATAACAGCTTTTTACTAAATGCATAACAACAAAAACACAATTTTTAAACTTTTTGTCTGTCTGTCTGTTTGTTTTTTCCGGCTAGTCTCCGAAATGACTAGACCAATTTCGACGAGATTTTCACTGGCAGATAGTTGATATTATAAGGAGTAACTTATGCTATTTTTACTTTAGAAAAATAATTAGGGTTCCGCGCAAAATAAATAAAACCCATGAAATCCAATCGTAATAAATTATTACACGCGGGCGAAGTCGCGGGGAACAGCTATTATATTATACAATTCTTCTGTCCGTGTGTATGTGTCTGAACTCTCCCTAAACGGGTGAACAGATTTTGATGAAATATTGTGTGTGATTAAGTTGATTAGAGAATGGTTTAGATTCACAATTGGACCCGGTAGGCGGTGTTGTTGTTGAGATCCATATATCAACCGTGCGAAACCGAGCCGTATCGTTAGTTTCTCCTAAAACTGTTAAACTGCCCTATGTGTAATCGATACGATATGAGCGTATAAATAAATGTTTGTTCTTTCTCTCTTTTATCTTTGAACATGTACCGCATCATGTGCTTCAGTGAATACCGTAGTAAAAGACACGAAAGGCCACGTCAATGGGCAATTTGCGATAAACAGCACCGGACATGCGAACTGCGGCCTTGCCCTTCAAACGATCGTATTCTTAAGATAAATGCTCACTAACACGACAATCCAGCGAAATAACGTAGGAACCAGGAATATATAAACACGACTAGGAAAGTAATTCGATGAAAGTAATTCGAATGGGATCCGCATTTTTAGATACAATACAAAATAATCATGGAATAGAAAAATATCGATTTTTTTTTTAATTCTCTGTCGATATTATAGTTAGTTATTAAAAGGATAGCTAAAACAAGAAATGATCATCAGCAACTTTTCTGGACTTAAGAATGGACTGTAGTGCATTTATATAAATAAATAAAACTGATGTGTCTAAATAACAGTACCTATTTTATTAAATGCATATGAAAGTATATACGGTACCTACTCGTATAACAAGAAAAAAACAACTTTTAAAATTTTTGTCCGTCCGTCTGTTTTGTCCGGCTTATCTTCGAAACGACTGGACCTATTTTGACGGGATTCTCACTGGCATATAGCTGATGTTATAAGGTGTAACTAAGGCTACTTTTATTTTAGAAAAATAATTTGGGTTCCGCGGAAAAAAGTTAAAACCCATGAATTCCGTAGTAAATCCGATTGAAGTATTGTATAATAAGAACTACTTAAAACTACTTATTAAAAACTATGCGTACGAAGTCGCGAATACAGCTAGTTAAAAAATATAAATCTAAAAATACTAATTATCTTCGTACTTCTTACAGTTCTATTCTCCGCGGTATAGTGCCAAGAACGCTGGCTGCTTTTCTCTCTGAATGGCAATAATTAGCCTTTGAGCGAGAAAAGAACCAACACTCTTATCTCCAGCGGCGTCGACAAGTCGCGCATATAGTTCCTTTAGAAACTTCACCACACGTGGATAACACGGACCGATAGACTCTACGGTAAATTTCACCTCTCAGACACTCATACTTGCGCCACTTACTCACTCCAGTCGCCTCCGATACCGCCTCGGTTCTAAGCGAGTTACCCCTGAGGTGAGAGGTTGCCAAAGTGCCTACGCACCTAGTATCCTACAATAGGGCTTTACCTCTCTCCCAAGGGAAAAAGATCATACCGTCTGGTGGGTAGGAAGGTGCAGTCATCAATAAATACTCAACAAGGATATGAAGTAAAGGGGAACATTTATAGAGACAAGAGCTCTGCGGATAACATCGTTCAGAGAATCGTGACGGACCTACCAGCATTATATAATCTAATAAAAAATAATTTTTCACGTGGTAGAGCCATGCTGCAGCTATATTATTAGTAGTATAGTTGTAGCACGAATGGGTCGGCTCGACCGGGGAAGGACCACGCTCTCACAGAAAACCAGCGTAAAATAGCAGCTTAACGCTGCTGTGTTTCGTATGGTGAGTGTAGAGAACCGGATACCCATTTTACTGGAAAAGAGGCATTCCATCTTAGTCCTCACGGGTGACTACGCATCGGCATTTTGATTCTTTATTGAGGATAAATGTAGATGTCTAAATTTCACATCAATCACTTACCATCAGGTGAACTGTATGCACGTTTGCCACCCTATCCTATAAAAAAATATAATAACTGCCTTTTATTGAGCTGAGGAGGTTATTTGCATGCCATTAAGACATAAATACATAGCAACCCTGAACACGCGATCACTATGAACACCTGAAAGACTGATGGAGTTGCAACTAGCTATAGACAACATGAAATGGGACATAATCGAAATCATCGAAATGAGACGGTTTGGTGAATTAATTGAAGCTCATAACGGCAAATATGTTTTACACTACATTGGTGAGATACCGGGATTATATGGTGTCGGCTTCCTAATAAAAACTATCTAGCAAACAAAATAGAAGAAATTAGAGGAATCAATGAAAGAATAGCACTCCTTAACTTTAAATTGCCTTTGCATAAAGGCAAAGAAGAAATGTGGACTATAATTCAATCATATTCACCAACTGAATCAGATATTAAATATGACAATATAAAAACCGATAAATTTTACGAAGATCAATAATCAGTTGTACAAAGTTCGTATAAAAATCTTTTTGTGATGGGAGATTTTAATGGTCAAATGGGAGTGTGTAGCAAAGAAGAAGAATATATATAGCCAAAGAAGTAAAAACGGAAAAAGACTAGTAACTTTTGCACTAGAAAACAAACTGAGCATTTTAAATAGTTCCTATAAGAAAAAGAGGTTGAGAAAATGGACATGGATGTCACCCAACGGCAAGTACAAGAATGAATTCGACTTTATTTTGACCAACAACCGAAAGATGTGTAATAACATATGTACTGTAAACCAGCTTAACTTCCATACAGACCATTGAATGATAAGAACATCATTATCATAATAATAAATACAAAACCACCCTTGTATCTACTGTTAATAATGATATACTCCTCGATAACCTAAAAACTGCAATGAATGGAAATGCAATACTAAATTATAAACCAATTCAGGAACGATACGCTAACATATTAAATATACTTAAAACAGTAGTCAGTAAAACAAACAAACAAACTGAAAATACATTATCCTTAGAAATTAAACTAAACTAAATTGATTAATGTAAGAAAGGAACTAACACATAAAGAAAAGAACAAACAAACACGTCATAAGATATCCGAACTAAGTGAAAAGATAACTTGTTATGCTTAAGGAAAGTTAAGAAAATAAAAAGGGAGAAAACTATATAAACTTTTATTGAAAAAACTGGAGGGATAAAAAAAGCATAAAAAGAATTAAACCAAAAGAAAATCTGGATGCCAACCATAAAAATCAAAAAATGTAAGTTCCACAAGTAAAAGACAATAAATACTCAAAATCCCCACAGACTACTATAGAATACTATACCAGAGACAAACGACAGCATTATTAGAAAAACAAAAACTCAGACTCAGAATGAGTACCAACAATATTTACAGGAAGAAATTATAAAAGCCATTAACACATAGAAACAGATTCAGATCAAATAACTAACGAACTATTAAAATATACAATACCGGTACATGCTGCTAGACTAACAGAACTATTTAACGACAGCTTATCAACCGAATGTATTCCTAACGATTGGACAAAATGAACTATAGTATTGATACACAAAAAAAGAACAATTACAGATCAATAAGTCTAATGTCAAATATACATATATAAGATATTCTCAAAGATCTATAGTACTAAGAATACTATATTACTACTATATTATATAGTAAGTATCTATATACTTAAATACTATCACAAATTTCTGTCATGGTCGATGAAAACCAACCTAAAGAACAGGCTAGCTTTCAAAGCAAATTTTCGATGATGGACCACATTCACGTATTAATACAGGTACTTCAATAGTATAAGGAACACAACAAAGTCTACTACTTAGGGTTCGTGCATCTGAATCTGGAGTATCTGGAGAGAAATACAATGTCAGAGAGTTGAGAACAAATAGATTCGAATACTCAAGAACATCTACTCAAAGAATACGGCCTAAGTCTAGTTAAAAATAACAGAAGAAGAATTTCCTATCGAAAGAGGTGTCAGACATGGCGACCCCATTTCACCGAAGCTATTCCCTGCGGTTCTAGAAATGAGCTTTAGGCACCTGGAATGGGAAAGAAATGGACTCAACATTAACGCTGACAAACATAACCATATACTTTTTGCAAACGATATTATCCTGTTTTCTGAGAACCCAGATAATTTTGAAAGCATGCCACAACAACTATCAGATGAAAGCGCCAAGGTAGGCCTATCGATGACCACATCAAAAGCGAATGACAAACTCAACCAATAAAGACATTAAAGTAAATGGTGGACACATAGATTGTGTTAACGAGTACAAATATTTGGGTCAACTAATATCTACAGAAGACACAATGCAAAATATATATAGATATAGCAAACAGCTGGAAACGTTTTTGGTCGCTGAGCGAGGTCACGAAGGACAAGTACATGCCTTTCAAAGAAAAAAGGAAAATATATAACACGTGTATCCTTCCATGTCTATCGTATGCATGTTAAACATGGGCACTAATAGAACAAAAAATCCAAATATGTCAGAATGGAATCGAATGAAATGTAATTCATCACACATCACACAGGACACATCATGCCAAGAGAAGGAACAGAAAAGTGGACGAGACTAGTAAAGGAATGGTACGCGATAGTAAAAGGAACAAAGGTAGACAAACTAAACGCTGGGAAGACTACATGAAAAAGATAGCTGGTCCATTATGGCTGGCACAGCAAAAGACAGGACAAAATGGAAAGCTTTAGAGCAGGCCTTTGTCAAAAGGCAAGCTGTAAAAGAAAAACCGGTTGCGGAAACAATTAGTTAAAAATTAAAATTGTCATACAGAATTAAGTAATATATAGTTTAATTAAAAATGTTACACTCTGCATGTTATCAAGTTATAGCGAAAAAGGCTTATTTTATTTTTATTTATTTTTAAGACATGATTATTGAAAGAAATTATGATGAACTCTTTCTTCCAGAAGCAGGATGATAGCGAGGGTGAAAGCTGGCCAAGATCACCGAATGATGAGCAGCAAACTGAAACTTAACGTTAAGCTAGAGAGGTCGCATCTAAAAGAAATCAACGCTCCGCTCCCCTCATTCTTTAATCCATACCCACCAAAAATTTCCACTCGAGTTACGATATCGTTTTCAGTGCCTTGAAGACTGCAATACAGTGGACAGTACGAATGCCAAGCTCGTGGAAACTGAAACGTGGAAAGTGGAGCTAAGTTCTGCAAGACCCGTTGCAAAAGAACCTAAAAACTCTCCAATCACACTCTTAATATCATAACTGTTAGACAGGAAATGAAGCTCCAGTCTTCAGCAGATATGACAGCAAACAGGAATTGAAGAGATAGATCTCTAAATCGATGCGGCGCGGCGGGACTTACGCAACTTCAATACAGCTCGTATTGAAGAAGCGATGAGTGGAACCAAGGCTACAAAATTTTTGCCAGAAAGATGCTACTATCGAACTGAAGACCGAATGTGGTAGCATCGTTTCCGGACACCTGAGATGTTGAGTAAGGTTGAGAGGATCTACAGGCAGCAGTACACTTCATCGTTGTGCCAGTAATGACTCAAGGGCAAGTCTAACCCAGCACTATTCCGATGATATCCCAGACATCACGACGGAAAACCAGTTCTTCAAGTACTTCAGAAGCTCTTTAATTCCGTCTTCTATGGTGGCACTACTCCGAAAGCGTGGAGCAGAATTGCTTGTTCTTTGTAGTTGAAGAACTACCGACCGATTTCCCTTATGAGCCGTGTCTACGCTACGTTTTCGAGAGACATTACGTATCGTCTCGCACGCAGACACGACGACTCGACTCGACAACTTCCAGCCTCCCGAACAAGCCGATTTCCGAAAAGGCTTTGCTACCATAAACCACATAGATACCCTTCGGCAAATTGTACAAAAGACCAAACAGTACAATCTACCACTTTGTCTTGCGTATGTGGACTATGAGAAAGCCTTTGATTCCGTAGTAATTTGGGCGGTGCTACAGTCCCTTCAACGGTACCGGTTAACTGTCGTTATATTTTGAGAAATCTAACAATTTATAAAATAAATGATATTTGATGATGTCTTAAATTTAAATAACGCCACATTAATACCTAGTATTTATAGTATTAGCTAGTAGTACTTAAATGAAGTGATATTTCTGAGATCAGCAGATACGTAGTGATACCAGGATATTATGATATTATGAATCCTGGTATCTCACTCGTGTTAAATATTTTATAAATTTATCTCTTTAAACACAATATATCCCAAATATAGTGTTGTATACCTTCATATTTTGCGTAAGAGCCAACCCAATGTACAACGAAAGTAATGGTTACACGCAGGTAGGTTGTGATTCACGAACATTGCACAAAGATTTAAGTAAACCTGATTGGCTGCTTCTGCTATATGAATCATAAGTAAAGGTCAATCGCATCACAAAATCCTCATTTTCATTATCATATTTCATTACATACAGATTTCATGTGATATTTGATTATGAACGATGTTTTAATACATATATACAGCAACGGCTATAGATCCTTGTTTTCACATAAGGTGGTATTGTGACCAGTTCGGAGTTACGTAATGTTGTTTTCCCAAAGATTCAATTATTTACATAACATTGAAATATAAACAATATTAAAACATTATAATAAAACAAAAAAAAAAACTAAAACTTAAAACGTAAATTATCATATAGTCCTACTCCCCGCGGTATTATGCCATGAACGCTGGCTACGTTTCCTCGCTGAATGGCTTTAATTAAGCCTTTGAGCGAGAAAAGAACCAGCCCTCTTATCACCAGCAGCAACAACCAGACCCGGACAAAATGTATGCCTTTAGGAATTGCGCCGCAAGTGAACTCCACGGATTGATAGTCTCTACAGCAAATGGCACAAATTTGTAGTAATAGAGGATCATACTTTTGCCACTTACTTATTCAAGTGCCCCTGATGCCGTCCCGGCTCTAAACGAGGTACCCCTGAGATGAGAGGCTACCAAAGTATCTACGCGAGTAGCATCCCACACTAGGGCTTTAAATTATTATCATTCTTTGGCTCTTTTCTGTATAATTGAGTCAATGTAATTTTGTACATGTATCCATTGAAAATAGCAGATTGTAAAATGTAATTCGAAGACGTTTACAATAAGTTAATTTAAGATAATATATTTTGCCGATTTTAACCCTAATTTTTTTTATATAGGAGAGTGGGGCAAACGAGCATGCGGCTCACTGATGGTAAGTGACTACCGCCGCTCATGAACAACTGCAACACCAGGGGAATTGCAGATGCGTTGCCGGCCTTTTAAAAAGTACTAGTATATTGTAAGTATAATTAGTTGGTATGTTATTAATTTTATTTAAGGGGCTATTCCATGCGAACGACCTTGAGCATTTGGCCGGCGGCGCGCCGCTCGCTAAGCCACACAGTGGAACATTTTCACCAGGACAGAGAGTTTGCCATGTCTGCCCTGCCTCCGTAGCAAAGCATAAGTCTACTTTATTATTTAAAATTATGAAACATAAGTAACTGACACTGCACAGAAGCAACGAAAGCAGGCAATGCAACGCTAGAAATATTTCTTACACCAATACCACCAAATTTTATAGGTAAGTAGCTTGAGTCCAGACTGTTGTATTTAAAGTTAAATTTAGAGATAAAATAATAAGATTCAATAGCTGTAATTGTTTAATCACTGCTTAAAATAAAATACATACTCGTATGTAGGCTGTATGTCAAATTAATTGGAAACAGGAAACTTATTGCTCTCAATACTAAAATTGATTGTATGTTTGGAGAGAACTGTGCGAGGAGACGGAATTTGTTGAAAGTTTTTGGTGATGATGTACCGATTAGGAACACTGTAAGGAAAATTTGATATCATACAAAAATTTACAGCTTATTCAGTCAATCTTTCAGTAATTATTGGCAACATTTTAAAATTCTTTGGCAATAATTTCTACTCCGTGCTATTGCCCACAGACTATGAAGTGTTTGACGTTAACCTTAGATTAACAACATACATATGATACTCGTACATAGTAGTTACTCTGACACATTGACAGAACAATGTAAGTTTTATTTAATTTAATTTATTCGCAAATTAAAAATAAATTTTGTTTTCTGTACTCCTTCTGCACATAAGCTTTAACTATACCAAATCTCAGTCACTAAAAACGGGAAAAAAATCTAAATCTAAAATAAAGGAATAGAGTGCACCGATCTTTGCGCAAACATTCGTAAACTATCATCATATGCGCTGATGGCCCGTTGAGACTGGCCGTCGGGATCGAAATTTGGTCTAGAGGACATTATGGGGAAGGCCAGGGGAGAAAGTTCAGCAGTAACCTTTTGATAGGCTCTAATAACATATTTATATACTTACAGTCGACGGAGCACTTTCTGAAAGATGCAAGACATCTGATAATTCTATCATCTTTCGGCTATTTAAGTGAAAAACCTACCTTTTAATGTTTCCACCTTAAAAGGTGATTTGCAGTTCTAATTCAGTATAAAGATTTAAATTATTAAGATGCTGATCATGATAATGAACATGCGCCATTTATCTAGCAAATACTTATAGCGAACTTTCTTAAAGTAAAAGTTTCTATACGTAGATCATGTATTTTCTACGTTGGATAAAAACTTCCACCCACAGATAACTTTATATTAGTTTCCACCTGACATTTGCAAAACAAGATAAATCTTGCTATTGGTATGAACAAGCGCTTTTTAGGCTTCTGTATGGTTCTGTAGTTAAACTACCATTAAAGTTACGCCATGTCGCTCCGTCTGCGATTTTACTCGGAGACCCTTGGTTCTACAAAAAATCTTGATTTTTTATTTCATTTTGGGTACCTCCATACAGGTGATTCTTTTTTTTTACCCGTCTATTCCAGTGTGTGGGTGTCGTTGGATAGGTCTTTCAAAAACGTTGGGGGTGTGTAACAAATTTATTTCGATTTAGTGGTCCGTTGGCGATATACTTAGCTTTAAAGTGGTATTTTTTGTTAGAATCATGTGACTCACCCCTTTACCAACTACGAGGGGCACACTGAAATGATCGGGAATAGAATATTTCGGATTGAGTTACAATAAAACCTTACTCTTAGAATCTTAATGACATTCAAACAGGTAAAAAAAAGTTTAAAAACAAAAACTATGTTGGATTAAAGTTGGCACGTCGTTAACAGAAATGGAGCTCACGCGTGAACACTTCCGTGCCATAATTTATCACAATTTTCGTCGCGGCTTATCTCAAGATAAATGTCTCAGCGAACTTGTTTCGATTTATGATGTTGAAGCACCGAGTCAAACGACAATATACCGCTGGTATGCCGAGTTCAGACGCGGTCGTGTGTCGCTCAGCACTGTTTTTTCTGCAGGTCGACCAAGAACAGCGGTCACGCCTGAAAACATCGCAGCTGTGCGAACTATTTATTAGATGACCGTCATGTGACATACGAGCAGATTCGGGCTGTTATCAGCATCGGAATGACTGCAATTCAGTCGATATTACATAATGAGCTGTGTGTAAGAAAGCTAGTTTCCCGCTGGGTTCCCCACAATTTGTCCGAAGAGCAAAAGGCGGCTCGTGTAGATTGGTGCCGGAATACTCTGCAACGCTTTAACGGAGGGAAGTCAAATGCCGTTTATAATATCGTCTCAGGTGACGAATCATGGATTTATTCATAAGAACCTGAAAGAAAACATCAGTCAGCAGTTTGGGTCTTCGAAGACGAGGTCAAACCAACGAAAGTGGTTCGCTACCGCAGCGTGTCAAAGAAAATGGTCGCTACGTTTGTCTCGATAAAGGGGCATGTTTCTACAATTCCTTTACAGGAACTCAGAACGGTTACCGCTGAGTGGTATATCACGGTTTGTTTGCCAGATATGATAGCCGAACGCCGAAAAAATAACCCGAAACGTCGCATCATCTTACATCATGATAATGCGAGCTCCCATACGGCTCGGAAGACAAATGATTTTTTGAAGCAGGAAAACGTTGAACTGATGAGCCATCCTCCGTACAGTCCTGACCTGAGCCCAAACGATTTCTTTACATTCCTTAGAGTGAAAGATTTATTACGCGGTCAACGGTTTGAAGACCCCGAAGCAGCTGTGGAAGCGTACAAATCAAGATCTGAGACGTGGTCCTTCACTGCTGGCCGTATGAAGAAGTTCAAGGTTGCCCCAGCGAGTTATGGAGAGGGCTATGCTCGGGGTTTTTTAATGTCTTCCTTCAAGTGATATTAAAGCGATATATGTCAATTCAAAACCTGTCTACTCTCTAAGTGATAGCTCTAAGGTCTGAATAGTTAACCATGTCTATCCTCTAAGTGATAGCTCTAATGGTTTAAAGCCTGCAGTGATGTGTTCCGAGGCCTAACCATCTTAATGGTCCTCTAATGGTAGCGCTTTTCTTAAGTGATAGCTCTAAGGTATGAATAGTTAACCATGTCTATCGTCATAAGTGATAGCTCTAATGGTCTGAGTAATTAATACCATATATATCCTCTAAGTGATAGTTCTAATGGTCTGTATACGAGTATAGCATTTTATATAACTTATGCTAGATAATCTTTCCAACAGTTTTAAGTCCTCAGTAATTTGCTCCTGCATCTCTGCACTGCATAATGTCTACCAGAAAATCCTGTCCCAAGATGTTGTGGCATTTCAGTCTGAGTATTTTCTTTCTTATTTTATTATATTTACATGAATCCATATTATATATTCGAAGTAATAGTTAACTCATATTAGATATTTTCCCCAGCAGTTTTAAGCCCATAGTGATTGTTTTTGTACCTCAGTATTGCATAATATAATGTCCAACGAGATGGTGATAGTGTATCAGCCTGAGTATTTTCCTCTTCCTATTTATCCAATACTGTATAAAATCACCTAATGTCTAAGGTGGGAACAATTTTGTCCAATGACTATGATAAATAGCAACTGCCCAACTAAATGCTTATAAGATGAATTGAACACGAAGTAAGAAAAAAACATATTAAATATATGACTTCAATTTCTCAACGTATCTCTCTCTCTCTCTCTCTCTCTCTCTCTGTCTGTCTCTATATATATATCTGAAATGTATTGGATTTTTTTCCAAACAAACAATGTTTGGAAATTTGGAAATACCTATTTATTATTTCATATTACGAGGACGACACTGAAAGTTTTTAGAAATGGCCACTTGTAAACCATATAATAAAAAAATAAGTTCAAATTTGAATAATGGAACTGTTTGCCAATATTATTGTGTATGTATTTTATTGATTTGTCATTTGTTTACGATTTGGCGGCAAATTGAAAATTGCCTGTGTCACGTCAGCATGAATTAAACGCGAGAAAATTTTCGTACAATGATTTTTTATGATTTTCGATGTCATTTAAGTCAACAAGAAAGTAATGCTAGACTTCGATTGGCCTTTGACGATGAAGCCCCATCTCATGCCACTGTTTACAACTGGTTTAATGAGTTTAAACGTGGTCGCACTAATCTCACCGATGATCTGCGTGAGGGACGGCCTTCTGCGGCGACGACTGAAGATAATATCATTGTTGTGCGGCGTATGATAGAGACTGACAAAAGAGTGACTTATCAACAGATTCAGACAAGCTTAGGCATCGGTATGAGTCAAGTGCACAAAGGACAGGTCATTACGCAACAATTGTTTTGGAGGTTTGAAAAACAGTTACTGCAGAATGATACACTAGCAATTGCTTGCCACTTGTCTTGGAAAAAGTTCGGGAGAAACGACCGCGCAGTAGGATCCTCTTTCACCACGACAACGCCTTGTCGCACACCGCCAAGCAAACAATCGACTACTTGGCGACGTCAGACGTGGAATTACTGTGTCATCCGCCCCGATCTCGGACCTTTCAATTTTTATTTATTTCCGAAAATAAAGAAAAACTTCGAGGAAAACGTTTCATGGCCGCCGCGGAAGTAGTGGCTGCGTTTCAAAATGCCGTCGAAGAGAGCCCTAAGGATGAGTGGGCAAAGTGCTTTTCTCAGTGGTTTCATCGGATGCAGCGATGTGTGATGTAAATGGACACTATTTTTATTTTGAAAAGATATAATAAAACTAATAACTTGCTAGTTTGTTCAGTTTTTGATTTTCTAAGAACTTTCAGTGTCACCCTCTTAATTGGTTCAATTCCCAGATCAGGTAAATTTTTAAAAATGTTTGAATATTTGTTATTCTTATTTTGGAAAACAAAGGAATGTTTACTTTAACAAAAAATTTATATCATCAATATTTAATGTACTTTACCTCCATGTCCCGTTCGTTTTTTCCTTCCCTGTATAAATTTAAAATCATTACTGTACGTATAACAAGTTAATTGCGGTATGTTACGTGTTCGCGGTTAATGTGGCTACTTTCGTGGGTTTCAGATGTTTTTGCCACACATAAAGTTTATTTTTATAGTAATCTATTATTTACAGAAGAAACTAATTATTTGAACACATTTACATGAATTTTCAATCAAAAATCCTGACTTACTTAATTTTATAAGAAGCAGAAGTTCTGTTTCTTTCTCACAAGTGTCAGGCCATTTATGAGCTTATATTAAAAATTAAAATATATTTTTATATTTTTTGGTTGGCCAAATAATTTTACTTACATAAATTTATTTAAAACCGGCATGCAGTCTGAAAAAGTAAGTAGCCTTAAAGACTCGAAGATGATTATTGGTCATTAATTCGCCCCTTAATATAGATTAGAAAAAGTTCACCCTGAGAGACATTTAACGGTTTATTAATGTTTCTTAATCACAATTGAAGTAAAGAACAGCAAAACCTTTATTTAACTATAATATATTGTATGAAACTTAAATATAAATTAGTCAAACCCAAAAACAAATACACAATTTAGCTATTTGTGGTATTTGTTATATTTTTGCATACAGTTATAGGTGATAGAGCCATGCTTCACCTTTATTATAGTTGTAGCACGAATGGGTCGACTCGATCGGGAAAGAACCACGCTCTCACAGAATAATCTACCAGCGCAATATAGCAGCCCAATGCTCGTTTGTCAACCTTATTCTATAAAATATATAAATCTTTTTTATTTTTAAGAATACGGCAACATGGTTGTTATTACATTTTAAATATACTATATTTAAAAATTCTTCCATATTGAGCATCATATACACGTGTAAGATATTTAATTCTATTCGCTCTCTGTATTGTGGGTGGCTGCTTTCAAGGCAGCTGGCACTAGATAGGATCCGAGAATAGATACTTCTCTACGAGAAGCTTTCTTGCTTCTTTCCTAACATGTTAAAAAATAACTTGATTTTCTATTTAGGATTAATATTACAACGGAACCAAAAAAATATCGAAAGGAAACCTGCATGACGGAAAAATAAAAATATTTTGAGGACATATGAAGTGCGCCAACATGCAATGGAGCAGCGCGGTGTATTAACTGCTCTATAACCGCTGGCATTTATGGGGGCTGCTCTATTGGAAGTATGCGGACTGCTGATCACGTGCTCCGAGTCTCGGGTCGGACTAAAATCAATAATTGTGTCTTTTCCGTCAAGATGTTCACAGTAGCAACCCTGGAGCCAGGATGTTGGCGGTGTTTTAACCCCGTGCCTTAGACAGCACGTAAAGCCGTTGGTCCCGCGGCTGATCTCTCTCCGGTCGTGTGAAATTGACTTCCCGTCGAACTATGAGATTCCGAACATAGAAAGAGATGTTTGTTTTGTTTGTTTGCACACATACTTTTGCAGTATAGACATGCCTTGCGCCGATGGCTAGTCTCCGTTGAAACTGGCCGCCATGACTGAAATTCGGTCTAGAGGTATTATCTGGTGCCTACCCCAAGTTCTTGGGTTACCAATCCAAAATACGAATAATTAAAAAGTTCTTTTAATATTAATGTTGCTATTAAAATAGACAGATTTACGAAAATATGTTTTTGTTATTATTTAAATAAACATATGTACATTCCGAAAATCGATAGCTGATATAATCGCCTTACACTTTATGTAGAAATTATTTTTACTGCTTACGTTGGGCTTCGGCTTCATCGGCCATCGCTATTCAGAGGGCAGCCTCTGTACAGTACTCTACAACTCTAGATACGCCAATGTCCATAACCCTCTCAGAAATGAGAGGAGGTTTCTACCTAGTAGTAGTGCAAATATTAACTAAGAATTAAGAATTGCTTTGTTTAAATGCGTAAAAAAAATAATAAAGGAGCAAGTGCGAAGTTGAGAAAGGTAGGTAACGACCGTCAGGGAAAGTAAATTGCGCAGTCGCTAGACGGCGGCAACCGAAGCCGTTTCTGGGGCACCGGTAGCACCAGCCAGCGCGAACGCGCTGTCTCGGTTGTTGTGCGTAAGCGACAGTGAGCGACGTACCACCACCCAGCTACCCACCCACTTCTCAGTCGGCGATCGCAGCGCGTTCTCTCTCCACTGACGGCGCGCTCCTCCGATTCTGCACTCTCAGTGACGAAGTGCCTCGCGTTCATCGACCACGTAAACGCAACGACGGCTTTTCTTGTGTTTGTTTATCCGTCGCTCTACGCAATCTTCAAAATCATTTATTTTACAACTCGAAAGCACTTTCCAACTAAATACGTTGCGCGTGCGTCTACGCGCTTTCAGAAGTGGCAGGAGGCTGTGTTTGCACGAGCGAAAGCGGTCAAGCGGGCCGCGTGCTAACTGAATCTGTCTATGTAGGTGTTATGCTTGTGTTGTGTTGCAATGGAAATAAGTGTTAAAATGTCGAAATCTGGTTTATGAGGAGCTCAGTGAACGTGTTCATGCGCCTGTGAAAAACGAGCACACGTGCTTATGTAACCCTGAATTTGTGGATAGAACAAGTGAGTATATTAGATTGAAATGATGTGACGGTGATGCGCTCATTATAATCGATTTAATTTAATTGATTTTAAATGTCTAAAACCCAAAAACAGACCAAATAAAATTAATTTCTTAATATAAGTTTGTGTACTAGTGTTAACAGGATAGGAATTTAATATTTACAAAAATCTTTGAAACAGATTTTTAGTTTTTTAGCTTATGTGGTTCCAAACTTGATAGGCTATAACGAGATTTGCTAACAAATATTATTGGTAGGTATTATGAAATGATAAATGATAAACTTGCGCTTGGATAAGATGATAAGTGATAACATAAATGATTTAAAATATGATTAGATACACTTAACGTGCGCTAGCATCTTATTAGTACCTATATTTTATTTTATTTTATTTCTTTTACGTGGTAGAGTTATGCTGCAGCTATATTAGTAGTATAGTTGTAGCACGAATGGGTCGGCTCGACCGGGGATGGACCACGCTCTCACAGAACACCAGCGTAAAATAGCAGCTTAACACTGCTGTGTTTCGTACGGTGAGTGTAGAGAATCGGAGACCCTTTTTACTGGAAACGAGGCATTCCATATTATCCCTTACGGGTGATTAGGCATCTGCAGTTTGATTCGTAATCGAGGATAAATGTAGATGTCTATGGGCCACAGCAACCACTTACCATCAGGTGGACTGCGTGTTCGTTTGACAGCCTTATCCTATAAAAAAATATACTATATTATTTTTATGCAACTGAAGTGATAAACGAATTTACAGTCCTCTACACCTGCGGGCAACTTCAAACAAATAAGCCTGCAGATGCAAGTTACCTCTAAGAACAAAGATCTAATGGAAACTAATTTCATAAATAAAAAATTTACTTAGTCTATCATGTCTACTGTTTAAATGAAGTAAACATAAGTTTGCATTTTAGATACTTTTTATAATTAAACGAGATCTTTTGAAATAGTTTTTCCAATACTTCTGCGAAGCGATTTGGCGCCCTGCCCAGTTCTGTTTCGCGTCGTGCTTGTGTATACAAATATTGAGAGAAGTTTGATACACATTACAAGAAGGACATGTTTACTATTATCCATGTTAAGAGTTTGAACAGCATTATAATACTGCACAGCTGTTCCCGAATTCACAAATATAAATAACGGGGCTGGGCTAATCAATTAAAATAAAGTAATTTTGCGTCTAAGTATTATTACTAATGAATTCATTTCTACATTTTCATAACCTCATTTAGAAATTATGACAAGCCAATAGGTAACTAAGTAGGTACTGGCTGATGCAATTGTTTGAACTTGATAATGTAATGCAGCAATGAGCTGACCGAGCTTTTTTAAAAATATAAAATATATAAATTATTAAAGTATGTTTTGCTTTTTGCTGATCATACGTTATGCCACTGTATTACAAAATATACGTAAACAATTAATAAGCATTCTACGGTATAATATGAAGTTTATCCGAAACACCGGCAGTTGCGGTGCGTTGCACAGTCATTAATATTTATAAATAATAAATGTGTATAAGAAAGAAACAAAATTATTAAAATACGTGAAACTCGAAAACCACTTGGCCCGAGATGAGAGAAACACAAAACGGGGTTAGTCGTGTTATGCAGGCAGATGCTTCCGCCGCGACAATAAATTGAGGACACGAAAGCATTTTGAACTGAATCTTAAAATATGAAAGCTCTTGTGATAATGAGCGACGGCCTAATGATAAGATAGAGTGAACCAGGATACGGACTTAGTACGATGCAATGCCGTATTATCTCGTCCGCTGTCATTTTGGAGCTTGAATTGTAGTGATATGACACACAAAATCGGGCGATATCGTACTGGAGCCCTTAACCCAAGTTATTACTTTCATTATTTTTAACTTGTAGCTCCTGGTTAATGCTATTATGTTTTACGATAATCTTTTTAGTGTTTTAATTTACTGTACTATGTAATTTACATTATCGTTTTCATTACAGTCCAAAAGAGTCCTTTGCTTGACATAGACTGCCTCATAGGGCGATATTTGCTATAGTTTCGTTCCCTTAGAATATTCGCGTAAAATATGTAAGGTGAACTAGGAAAACTGGAGACCTTTCGTACTGTCGATTGCATCACAGTTTAAAGAATCGAATCCTTAAAAAATTGAATCGATGGAGGCATGTAGGGACCACAACATCCACTTACCATCGGGCGAACTGTGTGCTGTATATAAATTACTTGCGACCTGCCGCGGCTTCGCCAGGATAGGATCTATTAATGTGGCGTTGTTTAGCATTAAGATAACCACAACCACACCATCTTACCAAAGTTTTTCACGAAGAAAAAACAACTTCATTTCACTTTTTCGGATAAAATACATCCTAGATCCCTCCTGCCATTGGTCTCTATGTCTTAATAAAATATTATCGCAATCAGTTGAGCCATTCCAGGGATTAGTCCGGACATACGGACAGCTTTTTTTAAATGGTTATTTATGTTGGTTATTTCAATATTACACACAGACATTTCAATTTTATTTACATGTATAGATAAGGAATTAACAATAGAATGCATTTCAGAGAGATAACTCTCTTTCGACAAGTAAATTACAGCACAATAGATAAACTGCTGTATAACAAGCAGCTTATCTATTGTGTTGCCCCAAAGCATGTTGACATTTCACAAGAACCTCTAAGTATTGTTTCTTCATCGTCGACTACTCCCGTACTATACAAAATTTACGGCGAGCGTGTAGACAGTGAACTACCACATCCATGCTGAGACAGGCTGTCTGGGCGTATTCTACTTTGCATTATTTACATCATAGGATGTAAACTACAGTGGCCAACCACAAATCTATATTCCCTACACTAATCTAAATATATAAATATATATATATATATATATATATGGCCTGAGGGGCGGCCTCGTACCGGCGGATGAAGTGTAGGGCGTCCCCCCACTAGATGGAGTGACGACCTGGTAAGAAATGCAGGAAGTCGATAGACGCAAGTGACTCAGGACCGTGTTTTGTGGCATTCCTTGGGGGAGGCTTATGTTCAGCAGTGGACTTGTGAAGGGCTGTAATGATGATGTTGATGATGATATATAAAATACCGCTGAGACTCATCACGAGATATTTAAAACTATACACCCGATTGACTTGAAATTTAGTATAGTTACCCATTTCGCAATGTAGACGCTCACTGAGAACGGATTTTACGGATAGTCCCATCAAAAAAAAGTCTCGTTGTTTTATGTCTAGGTTCCGCAATAAAATATTATCGTGCGCTCAGCGTAGCGAGCGGATATCAGCTAGTGTTATTTTAGGATAAATTTAAGTTGACTGTAAAATAATTGAAAGGATTAGAATTGATGACCATGGCGACCCTGATTAGCGATGTATTTTTTTCTAATTTATAAACAAACTAGCATTTCAATTAATGGTAAGCTACTGCAGTTCATGGGCACTTGCGCCATAGATCAAAGAGGCGGCCCGGTAGCGCAGTATTATAGTGTAAGCAAGCATTCAGGTGCGGCGCTGCGAGGCCGCGGGTTCAATTCAGCACTGAGCAAGATATTTGTTTGGCCTACAAATTATTTTTCCAGCGACATCGACGGCACCGGTAGGAAAAAAACATGCCATATATTTCATACATTTTATACATTTTTGCTTCCCCGGCAGCCGTGCCGTACCGGTGAATGGAAAACCGCGCATTAGGCTGTTTTAATGAACCATTTCAGTAAGGTTACATGTATCGTGTACCCATTTCATTTTTTTAATAATAAAGTTAATGGATCGTGCGTCCCCACGGGTCATTACCTGCGGTTACTGGAACAGTATTATTATTATTATCATGCAGCCTCAACCAAGCTAACATTAAATTTTAATTAACTTAATGGATTGAAAAAAAAAAAACGTTATTCCCTCGTGAAGTAAGCAGTAATGACAAAAGCGGATTTACATTATAATTATCTTGATGTTATTGGAAGTTAATTAATAGAATACAGGCCTGTGTTACTTTGCGTTAAGATGTTAAAAATTAATCAGCTAATATCCGTGAAAAATGACGTCTCTTACCTAGTTTGAAAGCTTTTTTTAACATCGTTATTCGAATAATTATTTGCTGTTTTACACGAATACTTGACATTGAATAAAATTTATTTTAATAATTTTATCGCGTTCAATTTAACTTATTTTGCTTTAAATTTATTCGTTCAATTTGACTTATTTTACTTTCAGTTTATTTTTAATTCCCGATTTTATGATGGGCATAGGGGACTGAGGTGTTTGACGTTATACCATAGTTAGCCCGGACTATCTTCTTTTGTATATTAATTTTTGATCCGAATCTTGAAATCTTGCACAAGCATACCACTATGCTTGTGTCTGATTTTTTTTTAAATTATAGCAGGGTTCGGAAACCGGTTCAAATTCTCGTTCGTTTCGGTCATTGACCCCAAAACCGGTTTTTGAGAAATACCGGTTTTCACAAATTTAGGTTTAGGTAGTAAGAATCAACCGGTTAAAACCAAGTTTTGTAATGTCCCCCCTCTCCACTACCTCGCTTGCACCCAACTTTGTACGGCTGCCCTCTGTTTAATTCACGAAGTTTTTAGACACACGTACGAAATATTCATTGCATCAACGCGACTGCCTTGTAACGTTCTCCTTCATATATTTTCATCTTACAGCAACGATCGTATTGTAAACTAGCTGTTCCCCGCGACTTCGTTCGCGTGTTAGTGTTTTTATGTTTCTGCGCGGAACCCTGATTTTTTTTCTAAAATAAAAGTAGCCTATTTTACTCCTTATGAAATCAGCTATCTGCCAGTGAAAGTCCCGTCAAAATCGGTCCAGCCGTTTCGGAGATTACCCGGAACAAACAGACAGACAGACAGACAGACAGACAGACAGACAAAAATTTTAAAAATTGTATTTTAGTTATAGGTATCGTATTTACTTTCATATGCATTTAGTAAAAAACTGTAATTTTGACATTACAAACAGACACTTCAATTTTATTTATTTGTATAGATAACAGAAGGTGTAAGTTCTATTTCAATTAATTATGCGTTATCTTCACTTTAAAATTAAGTTTCGATATCAAGTTTAATTTGACTTTATATATTTAAATTGACTTTAATTATATTTAACGTTTCCTTTTCAAATTACGCTTTGCATCTTTAATTCGTTGTCATTAGTTTTAGTAATATATCGCAATTAATAATGAACTTTCTTAACAGAACACGATATTTTAAAAGTTTATGAAATTATATGTTATAGTATTTGTTCTTTTTAGGACTAAAATGAGGTAGATTACCAGATTTTTTTAAATTCAGAAGCTCGTGATTAGGACCAACCTCTATCTCCGTCTTTGCAAAATCAATAATGACCACTTCTGAGGTGTAAAGTTTAACTAGAAGTCATGTCTCAACACGATAAAAATTGTTTGTTATGTTCAGAGAATTCTAACAAAAGAAATTACCGTTTTTCACATCTCATTAATGATGAGTTGGAGCATATCTTATCATGTTGTATACGTACAAGATGCCACTAAAAATATTAGCTTTTCTAAATAGAGTGCAAGGTAACCACATAGATGAAATTAAATTTACTAATACTGAAATTAATAAAGAAAAATAATTTGAATCTAACAAATCATTATGAATAAATTCGGCTATACTTTGCTGTCGACTGTAACCAAATACATACACTAAAAAATGCTGTCTTTTATTTAAAGTAATTATTAATAACTCCCAATTAACTAGATAATCAGTATAAATCACACTGATATCTACGATCTTGTATTGAATTATAAAAGAGAATTATTAAAAGTGCAGCCAAGTTTTCTCACGCCTCAAGATCAAAATAATATAGTAATCACTCGAATTTTTTACAAACTTTCATACTTTACGAATATGGAACTATTCAAATAAATAAAATTGAAGTGTCTGTTCGTAACGTCAAAATAACAGATTTTTACTAAATACATATTATGAAAGTATATAATCTAAAAAATTTTAAATATTGTCTGTCTGTAATGGCTAATCTCCGAAATAGCTGGACAGATTTTAAAGGGCCTTTCACTGGTCCGATTGCCGACTGCCTCGTTGGTCTAGTGGTTACTAGCGCAACTGTGGATCATATTTGGTCCTGGGTTTGAATCCCGGGTCGTACCAAATACCGTTATTGGATTAATTTGGGTATGAGTATTCTAGAAACCACCTTGATAGTTATATTACAGCCCTTAATCAAGCACTTAGATTTTTGGGTTTCCTCGTCGTACGTTTTCTTATAGAAAAGGGGGCAAACGAGCATGCGGGTCACCTGGTGGTAAGTGACTACTGCCACCCACGAACAACCGCAACACCAGGGGAATTGCAGGTGCGTTACTGGCCTTATAGAAAGGAGTAAGCTCTTTTCTTGAATGTCCCTAAATCGTATCGGTCCGGAAAAATCGGCGGTAGTAAACAATTCCACAGAGAAGTTGTACGAGGAAGAAAACTCCTAGTAAAACCCACAGTGGTGGCCCGTCAAGCATCCAGATGGTGAGGATGGTATCGTGAATTTTGACGCGATATTGGTTCATGAAATATGGCGGCTGAGATTAAACCGAACCTCAGAGCACTCCCCAAGTAGATGCGATAGAAAATGCAAAGGGATGCAGCATCCCTACGCAATGCCAGTCAATCGAGCCGATCAGAAAGAACTCTAACGTCGAAGACTCGAACCGCTCTGCGCTGGATGCGGTTAAGTGGAAGGAGCTGACCCTGGGGTGCCCCGGCCCAGAGATGAGAGGCCAAGCGATGTGCTGACATGAAATACTGCCCCGCTCTGCTGAACACGCCAAGCTTTTTAGAGGCCAATTTGGCCTTCCCTTCCAAGTGACCACAAAACTGCACACATATCGAATAATATGTCGACGCCGAGGATTCCGATGCTAGCTGAGGCAGCAAGGGGAGTGCCTTGAAACTGAGGACATATGAGAAAGGGGTTCTTTTTAGCAGTAAACGGGCAAACTTGTGTCTTCTGGGGATTGAACTATACTAGATTTAGGCAGCCTCAATCCGAGACTTTGTTCAGCAAAGAATCGACTTTAGACACAAGTTTGTTTCGGTACTCGGAGACGTTTTCCCGAGAAATATTGGCACGGCCGGTGTATATTGCATCACCAGTGCTGTCGTTGTTATCAGTTTGCAACAAATCATTGATATACAGTAGAAACAGCGTTGGTGATAGCACGCAGCTTTGTGGGACACCAGCGATAATAGGCTTGTAATCAGAGCATGCACCGTCTACTACGACCTTGATGCTTCGATCAGCAAGGAAGCTGATGATCTAATTGCACAATTTCTCGGGAAGCCTATAGGAAAGGAGCTTCGAAAGAAGCGCTTTGAGCCAGACCCGATCGAAGGCCTTCGCTATGAACAAACTAATGGCCAATGCCTACCCCTTGGACTCTACTGCTATCTATGAGTTAGATAGACCAGAAGATCACCAGCTGATCGACCGCGACGAAAACTGTTTATAATGTATTCCATTATTTTGGAGAACAAAGAGGTGATGGCGATAGGCCTGTAGTTTGACGGCTCTGAGGGGTCGCCTTTATTAGGGATCGGGTGAATCACAGCTGTCTTCCATGAATTTAGGACAACGCCTTAGGAGTAGAAGTACCGGCAAAGTCGCGTTATAACCGGTGCCAACTTCGGAGCACACGTCTTTAGCACAATGGGAGGGACTCCATCAGGGCACTCGACATGTTGACGATCAGGGAGAGGAGTGCTTTGCGAACCGAGTGCTGTGTAAACCGCACATCTGGAACACTTAAACCGCGGGATGGTCGGCAGTGTGTTCCCCCGTCATCGAGATCGAGACGCAAAAAGAGAGATTAACAGATCAGGCTTTTTCCTTTGCGGCATGGAACAGTGACTCGTCCTCTCTTTGCAAAGATGGCTGACAAAAGTTCCCTTGGACAGCCTTGGCAAGAGAACAGAATGCACGGTTTCCAGAAGGAAGGCGAACTAGCTCTCACCAATTCTGCCGATGTGCTGACCTTGCCTTGGCAATGACTTTTGAAGAACCTGGAGGCGGCATTATACTTCTTTTGAAGAGCACTGGTGTTTATATCCCGAGACATCAACGTCTCGGGCTGTAAAGATGTCGTCATCCCAGGCCTGGTAGCACTCCTGCTTATAGTGTGATACTATTTTACATGAGCGACCAAACCATAGCTGGAATGCCTCCAATGGGCACCACAGAAGATGGAATAAAAAGTTCCATATCCTGAAGTACCACATCAGCGACAGAATCAGCAACATTGCTGAGATTTTCCGGCGACAAGCAAACCCGCCCTCAAGGGTAGAATGCAAAAAAAGACCGTATCCTTTCCCAATCGGCTGACCTATAGTGCCAAGCACGGCGGCAGCCTGCAGAATGCAACCGCGACGATTAAGTGAGTGACACCACCCTCCGGACAAGACAATGGGCCTAGGAGCCATGGGGGGTGTCGACGGAAACCTGATATCCGTCCTGAGAGGATGAGAGGTCAGCAGAAGTTCCAACAGGGAAGGTGCATGATCCTCCACATCTAAAATCCGCGTAGGCAAAATAACCAGCTATGTAAGACCATATGCCAAGGCAAAGTCATAAACAAATCTCCCCACATGGTGAACCGAGCAATTCGGCGTGATGGTCGTTAAAATCGCCAAGGATCACGATCTCTGCGGTTAGGATCTCCCCCCCCAGAATACCAGAATACGCGGAGCAGCTTGAGCACCCACGCTCAGGAACAGTAGGGTAGCTTGAGCGTGGGTGCTCATCGAAGGAGTCTCTGTCACCAGGATGCTGGTACCCTTCTGGGGTAGTTTTTCATTTGATTCCGTTACCATATTTATGAGGGGGGGGGGGGAATTGGGCCTCCGACCACCTACACTTACCAAGCAGAATGCAGAAGTAAACTTCTTCACGCTGGTATTCTGTGAGGTCGTGGTACTACGCTGGTACGAACTGGCCCATCCATGCGACAGCAAAAGCTGCCGCGTAGCTTTACTATTTACTTTTAATATTGAATAAATTCTATTTACTTTTTTTCTGCCCATCATAAATAAACAACCGATACACAAGAATAAATTATTTTCTTCGTTATGAGACAAGTCCAGTCTTAACAAAAAAACCAAACACAATAACTGTTACGGCTCTCAGTTGCCCGGACAGAAGTCGACTGTATTAAGACCTACACAACAGAGATAGGCTAGGTAAATAAATAAGACGTACCTGGTTCTGAGGCGAAGACTGTCCCAAGGCTCGGTCAGGCCGTAGGTGTGTAAGTGCATGTAAAGTGGTGTTTAGTGGTGTGTATTATGGTTGACCTGACTGGACCGTTGAAGTCGGCAGCAACCCTGACTCTGGCACCGCCCCCCGGTGTGATATTCTCCAGCGGCGGCACAAATGGACAATTTCTTTCTTCAATTCACTATGTCCGTCTATCAACTTTATTGTACATTTAACTAACTTCAAAACGCAACTAAATCCCGTTAATTATAATCAAAACGTAACACGCGGCACGACTGATGAACGGGGGTCAAAGTTCACTTCCGTTCACTCAGCAACTAATTATTTCGAGAACCAAACGCAACCTTTTTAGGCACTTAACGCGACGGTACAATTAAACATTAACTTCCCAACAATTAGTCAACCCGGTGTCTAATGTTCTAGACTACACAATTCCTCGTCGTTGCATAAATTTGCTAACAAAATCGACGCGATCAGAGGTAACCACGCGGCAGACTCACAGCAATCTTAGACAACCGAATCCGAGACGGTCTTCATGAAACACAATTTAAGTAGCGAAGTAACGCGCACAAATACTGAAAATCTAGACCTGGTAAAACCAAAACTGGTCGCACGAAATCGCTGCCACGGTCACCACAAAGTTACGTTGCGACGGCGTCGCTGCACTAAAGCTACTGTTTTCAGCCCGCGCGTTGAGCGACTGCAAGCGGCACGCAGCCGCCCCCGCCTCCTTCGGCGGCGTTTACCTCACCTCACACCATCGGGTGAGACACTAAGTCGTACGTGATTGGCTACTTCTTCAAATGCCTATATTTGGGCCTAAAGAATAACTGCCTTTCTTTCTTCAAAACTTCTCTAATACTTTTACGTTTTTCGTAAACGCCAAACTTCCACTAGACACCCTGATTGCGTCTGAAAAAACGTATCGCGTAAAGGCAGATAATAATTGATGATAAGTATGCCGCATAAGCACCTCACAACGTGAATCTACCTGCCCTATTCATAACTACCTTTACGTTTTACGGAATTAACCGGTTAATTTGGGTGTCCAAACCATTAAGTAACTGGTAACCTTTATCGTTTGGGTTAAATAAAAACCGGTTAATTTTTTAACCGGTAAATGAGGGAGCGATAAATATACCGGTAATTAATCGAAATTAACCGCTCTTTTTAACCGGTACCGAGCTCTGACTATAGTATCGCTAGCAGATGGCAGCACCCAGCTATATTCTCTATTGAAATATGGATGTTTGTTATTTGCAATAGCCTCGCGAATCATACTTTTTAGGAATCGATGTTCATTTGCGAGAATTTATGGTCTATCAAATCTGATGAAATGGCAGTGACGATCGTGAACATGTTCACACACTGCAGACTTCCCGGAGCGTCGGGGCTTCACGGCAGCTATATGTTTTTTATGCGGGTTTTAATAGACATTTTTGGTTGTCCTCTGTAAGAGAGAACACATTCACAATCCACCTTAAATCCTCAAACTCTAAAATACACTTCACAATGGAGTTAGAGGCAAATAATTCTTTGGCCGGCCACCACTCATCTTCTTGCAAGAGGCTTAAAATGCATTAATCAAAACATACTACCAGACAGAAAAATATCCTATCAAAGTAGTCGGACCTTTTTATAGTACTCGTAGACATACGAGTATCAAAAAATAAAATAATCCTTTTAGGTCTTACAGTTAGACTAACTTATGATGAATGAGATTATTAAATTAAGTACTGTAGGTACTTAATTTAATAATCTCATTCATCATAAGTATGGTTAGTAAAGTTAGAGGCTATACTATAATACGTGACGTAGCTCCTCGCATTTCTGAGTCTTTTAATGGGGCAATTAGTGTTAAGCTCTTAAGTGGACTTTGCACGTTCTCGAAATATTTTATTTCTTAGACATGCAGGTTAAATCAACAAGTTTTTCCTTTACTGCCGAACATTTGGTAAATTGGCATTTAAAACTGCAATTAACAAAACCCGTGTTGCTCATGTTCTGTAAAATTTGTAGCGAGCACTTAGCCTCCAAGTTGTTTCGTTCAACTATAATAATGAAGTCTACTTTTGGACTTCAAACATTTAATTTCGACTTGGTTTTCAAAGTAACTGTAGTAGCTAGTACAGTTACTTTGAAGTAGTATTAGTGAATAAAAAATAAATAAAATATTAGCGCTTGCTCAATCCATTATAATTTGTAATATTGTACTTACAAAACTAAATTTATTGATGTTGAGAGAGCCCAGAGATGTTTACTAAAGGTTGTATTTTAAACCGTATACTCCACTAGCTTTTGTAGCATCTTGTAAGCTGATTTCGGTGAGGCAGTTGTACATATTACACACTTTATTGAAAAAAGCATACGTGTTTGTGTTTTAATCCTACTTTTACTACTACTTTTTTATATTTTATTTAGGTAATCATACAGCGTTTTTATTATATTTACAATACATAATATAATACAGTAAGGGCAATAGAGATTACACAATTTATTATCGACTACTAGTTCACTAATCACTAAGTGTGCGTGTGTGGTTGAGTAAGTGTGCGTGTACAACCACAACACACAAAAATACAGAAAAAATACGTTAACTTATTTCATTAAAAAAAAAAACGCCATTTTCATAGGTAAAGACCTAGTACTTAGTTAAGGGAGGGCGAGGACCTTCTACCACACAACTATTTTTATACTTAAAAGAAATCCTCAAACTTGTACTAATTGAAGAATATGTTGAAAACAATAAACTTTTATTTTATTTTAGTTTTTGTATTTCTTTTCATTAGTGCTTTGCAAGTCACAATAACTTACCGTCATATTCATTACCTACATTTCATGCTTCATAGGGCACGGAAGGTCACGGTGCAATTTATGCAATAACTTATTCTAGGTATACAAAGGCTGTTTGTCTAAGTAGCAATACTAAACAGGAAAAAACCTTTTCATTTTAATAACATACTCGACGTTATTACATTATTATACTGAGAGTAATAATTTAACAAGATGATAAAGTAAAATATGCGGCGTTAGACTTATTATAAATAATTACTATTACAAATAATTACTATTTTAATTAAAATTGTTATAGTAAATCGTAACGGTTTATAATACGATTACAAGTAAATTATTTTATATTACTTATTGACATTATATTTTTAAAGCTATGATTCTTTGTTCTTCTTTATACGACCGGTATAAAGCTATAATCCACTGCCGAGCATGGGCCAAACCTGGCATTTCATAGTAAGAAGGATTTGTCATAAATGCTATCCTGTGCAGGTGGCCATCAGCACAGTTCCCACCAGGGTCGCTCAGATGGTAATTTTTTAGTCAACCTGACTTTGATCTGCGGGCCAAATCGAGACGAATGGGAAGGCTTTGATACGGACCACAGAAATCGTAATTACGATTTCTGTGGTCAAGCTTTTTCAAAGTTTTCTTCTTCTATTACCATCCCGCAAAATTATGCAATTTGGTCACCAGTTTTCTTGCAGATCAATACATCAAGGTTGTAGTCGACGCTGTATACTCCGAGTTCAAGCCTGTGAATGCTGGTGTAACACCAACAAAACTTCTACAACAACCTATATTGCCTCAATCCTGAGATATGGCATTATATTTTGGAACTATGCACCCAACATTCGCGATGTGTTCATTGCGCAAAAAAGATGTATACGTGCGATCTGTAATCTGAAATGACATTAAAATATTATATTATTAAACTGCATTGGCTACATAACTATCATGACATGTGCCAATTAATACTAGATGGCAATTAGACAAAATGATGACAATTATTGTATGTACACTATACCTTTATTATCTTTAAATTTTTCCTTATTATATTATATAATTATTTGAATTAGAACCTGACATCAGAAAAGAAAAAAAAAATGAATGTTGCATTTAATTTAATATTTTGTATGCCTACTAGTGGAACATAGAGAACCTACCTTATATTTTATTATGTGCATATCGAGATCTGTAAATTAACCTATGTTCACAAAATAAACAGATTTGATTTGAACCTTATTTAGGATCCTTTAGAAACATACCTTAACTTGTAGGGTGATACGATAATTTTGACATAAGTTTAATTTAACCTGTGTAATCATGGCTAATCAAATCCCATAATATATATATATATATATATATATATATATATATATATATATATATATAAAACAAAATTTATTATTAAACATAGTATTAAAAAAAATTGACTTTATGCTGTTTATTTGTGAAACATCATGTCATCGCTAAATAACACATTAAACATTAAAGTTACAGCCTAAATACGTCACACTGCTGAGCACACACATCCTCAATAAATAATAATATTATTTTTATTTATTTATTTATTTAACAATTTATGTACACACAAACAATGGAAAGGACACAACATGATGAAGAATTTGTACAGGGGCGCTACTTATCTCATTATGAAATTTCTTCCAATAGGCCAGTTAAAAAGATATGTGATAAATAAAAGATAATAAGGTGTGCACTATGTTATTATATACACATACATACATATATCCATACAAGATAAAATAAATACATACATATATTTATTTTATCTTGTATGGATATAAATATAATATAGTCATAATTAAGTATATATGTTAGTGCTATAGCACATAATAATAGCTGAAGTTTAACTTCTGTTATCATAATATCTATATAATAGCAGAAAACAGACTTAGATCTTATTTTTTGCTACAAGTCCGAAGAATCTTATCATTAAAAATCCATTAACTACTAGGTTGGTTATAAGTATAGACAGATAAAGAAATTTCGGTCATTAGATTTTGTCGTATTAATCAAACGTACGACAGATAGCGTAAATTTAAAATACCTACTTCAATTTGAAAACTATCTAATCTTTAACGTTAAAAATGACTTGTGTTTCTCAAAAGATACGCACTCACCGTAAATAATTTTCAAAGTAAGTGAACTGGATATGAATTAAGTTATTGATTTTTAAGAGTTTGAAGAACCCTGAGTGGCTCAGGGACCAAGCGCTCTCTGTGAATTTCACAGAACGCGAGCGAAGCGGGTTTGATCGTCGTTATCGTGTTAAATAGCTAATTGCTATTTTAAATGCTTTACCACGTTATCGACGGTGAAGGGAAACATCCTAAAAACCAACATGTCTAAGAAAGCAGTGGCAGCACGGTAGACTTTTCCTTGCCATAAAACTCTTTAACAAATAAGGGGAGACCTGTGCCCAGCAGTGGGACGTAAATAGACTGAAGTTTCCTTTTTTCTTTACTTATTGATTGTTTGAACCAAGTTGAGAGTCAAACTCAACTAACTCAATCAGAATTCTCAAATTGTCGGTACCGCTGCCACTTATTACCGTGTAAGGAAACCTGTTTATCTGAAAAAAAATTTATTAGAATATATGAAGTTAGAACAACTACTAATGACTTTTCCTTTTTCCGATACACTCAAAAATAAAAGTAAAATTAAAGGCCGTATGTATGTGTTTATTTTTTAACGCAAATTATCCGCGGATGGACCAGTAATATGGAATAAAGAAAAAATATGTATAAGAAATAATAACGCAGTGGTTATTTTGACTTTGACCGATACACATTTGTTCACTCGCAATGCAGATCTCCTTTTAAAATTTACACATACTTTAACAAGTGTAAGAAAATTCAAAAGATGTACAAACATAAAACGAAATAATGCTATATTTTAAAAATGAGCTGTGGACACGATTTTATCATCTTCGTTATCAGCCTGCCACACTCCAGTGCTGGACAAAGGACCTAACCTACCTGCAGCCTGACATTTGGCACATTTGCACTCATCCAGTTGCTGCGAGCGTTGATGGTAAATTTCAAAATTATTAAATAAATGAATAGCGCATTTATGTATCTTTTTAATACAAGTGAGGGTGACAAACGAGCATACAGCCCAACTGATGATTGTGTGGTGTAATGGCCCAGACACCTGCTACTATTCTTGATTAAAAATCCAGTTATGGCCAGTGAGGACTAAGATGGGATTAAGATGGCCTTGTTACCAATAAAAATTCCGCGGCTTTCTTCACTTATAAAATACACAGTATTGTGCTATAATTTGTTTTTATTGCACGCTGGTGCACATAAACGGTGCGAACGTGGTCCTTTCCTCAACAATTAAAAAAAATGTGAATAATTGCTAAAGAGACTAAGTTGATGTTGTCTTATAGCACTGTTTTACATTTATTGTTGTTTTATACTTTTAAGCTTTTAACACTGTTTGTTGTTTTAACACAAAACTAAAGAGCGTACGTTTCCAAATTTAAAAAACAACGGTTTTTGTTTGTTTTTGATAACCTATATCATTACCAATTAATTTGAACTTTTGATCCAATTTATAGTATAAAATATAAACACATGTTTCTCAACTTACATATTTTAAGTTATCTTAATAATGCATAACATATACGTTAAGGTGTTCTGCATGGTTCACAAGCCAAGCCAATTTTATGCAATTACTCAGAAAATTAAACATTCACTAGAACTTCTTCCTTGCACGACTTCTTTGTGGAATCCGCTACCACCAGCATTTTTTCCGGACTGATACGACACAGGGAACTGTTAGAACAACCAACGAAATCCAACTTACAACAAGCTTTATCGTAATTATAGGTGACCATGAAAGGCTAAGTAAAAAATAATAGGAAGTAGACAACTGAAATAATGCTAACAAAAAGAAAAAATTAAGAGTGAACGAAATAAAACTGGCGAGCTAAGAAGAGTTATTTTCGTCACGATTATTCAACGAAGAATAATCGTGACGAAAATAATTATGAACATTTCATTTTTTAGTTTTATTAGTGTTTTAGAGTACAGTAAGACCAGGTTTTTCACTTTAAGTTTTCGGGAACTAAGTGCCAAGTCAAAATCCAATACTTTGTTAGTTAAAATGTACTGCGTCTATTCAGATATACGCGAAAAATTAAGGGGTGTATGAAAATTCACTCGTCGAAGTAGTTACGGGCAGTCTAAACCGCGATAAAAGAATCTACGATCTTTCTATAAGATTAGTATACTATAGTGATTAAGTCAGTAATGAAAAACAATATAACACATAAATCATTTTTTTATACTTTAGATTCTTTTCTTATAAATTTAATACTGAGGATTCCAAATGCTACTATAATATTCAAAGGTCGATCTTATGTAAACTAGAAACTTTATAGATGTCTGATTAATTTTTTTTACAATTATGTAGCAAAAAACCTTAAAATTAAAAACATTTTGTAACAATTTTATCAATGTGAGTTATATGTAAATAATGAAATTCAACCGAGAGCAAATATTATACACTTAAAGGTCTTTTAATAGCTCTTTCTAAAATCTTTCTCTCTAATCTTTTAAATGCTCTTCTTTGCGTGCATTATCACCGCCAGCACTATCGTGATGATGCCTCTTTTAGATGGGAAATACGTGTCATGAACACGTGTGCCTGAACTAACCGAACTGTGAACATTTCCCTTTTCCTTTTTTTTAAAGCAAAGCAATTTAAAGCAATATAATGCAAATCATTTGGAAACAATATCAAGTGTTTGGTTGGGTAGTTTCAGTGCGATTTTTTTAGTTTCAGATAATTATGAGATGTCATCAGCAAACAGTATTTTCTCAAACATTTTTTGTACCTTACAAGGAAAATCATTTATAACTAGAACAAAAAAGACCAAGTATCGATCCCTGAGAGACACCCCAGTTTATTACAAGTCCTCATGACATTAATACGTTAATTGCAAACATTTGCTGCCGTTTTGAAAGATATGTTGACAAGAGATAAAGTGCGGTATCGTGAATATCGTAATATTTAAGTTTATTAATGAAAATTTTATTATCCGCAAAATCAAATGCCTTTTAGAGATCACAAAGGACACCGACAGTGTAAAACATGTGATAATAGTTTTATACTCGTATTCGTCATAGATCGTTATTTGATGAAGCCGAATTGTTTGTCTATAAAATTTTATTTCATATTAAAACGAATAAAACTGACAAAACAGAAATGGGTTAATAATTTGTAGGATTTCATCTACTGCCCAATAGTCCTGTATTTAAGGGCTACACCTTACAGTATTTCATTTAACCGTTATTAAAATTACATCTTTAAATTTGAAACTATATCAATTAAAATTATATATCACTTATATTAACTATGCAGATTCTTTCTTTCTTTCTTTATTTATTTTTAAAAACGTTACCCGTTAAACGTAACAGTGGTAGAGCCACGCGGCAGCTTTTGCTGTCGCACGGATGGGCCGGCTCGAACCGGGGTGGTACCACGACCTCACAGAAAAGCAGCGTGAAGTAGCGGTTTACCTCTGCGTTTCGCTTGGTGAGTGCAGGTGGCCGGAGGCCCTTTTTACTGGAAATGAGGCATTCCATCTTAGTCCTCACGGGTGATAACGCATCTACATTTTGATTTGTAATAGAGGATAGATGTAGATGTCTATGGGCCGCAGCAACCACTTACCATCAGGTGGACTGTGTGCTCGTTTGTCACCCTTATCCTATAAAAAAAATACCCCCACACTAGGATTTTCTCCTGTGTCGTGGAGGCAATTTACAAACATAAATTGCACAAGGACAAACATCCAGACCCGGAACAATTATTTGTAGACCATACAAATACTTGCTCCGTGCGGGATTCGAACCCGCGGCACCCAGCGCAACAACTAATTGCTAAGCCACTGCGCCACGGAGCCGTCACTGAACTTGATTCTGCAACTATATGGCCAGATTGTAAATGTTTTGTAATTTTAATGGGCATATTTGAAAAAACCTGAAGGATCCTATTTGCTACTTCATATTAATCTTTTATAATGCTACAATTTAATTTTAAGGTAAACTGTTAAATATAAAATATTAAAATGAAGTTATTTTCACTTTTTCAATGTTTTTGTAAGTTATTTATTTCCCATTGTTTGATTATTCTTATCAGGGTCAGGGTTTGTTATCGAAGCTCAGACACAGGCTCAGCAGTAAATCAGTCTGAAAAGTTCAGGCTGCCGATTCGGTCACACTCGGAACACTTCGACGGAATTGAGACAGTGGGCAATACGTAACGTCGTAAGTGCACGTCGCAGCGCGAAGCGGCGCGCGGCACCGACTCGGAGAGTCGCGGAGCGAGGAATTTTACTGCTCAGCCGGTCGCCGACCGATGCCGACGTGGGCAGCGAATGTTCCGTGACGTCGTTACTGTACCCTGGTATCAGTGTAAACAAATCATATTTATATGACTGAAACTCTTGGCCCATTCTTTCGAATCAACTACAAATACTACATGTCGTATCGGTATTCGTAGTAGAAAGCCGCCCGAATTGAAATATTTGCAATCTATGTGGACGACCGCAGTGAATTACGAGCTTGCAATAACATCAGGTTGGAAGGTGTATTTTAGTGTCTAAGTGAAAGGAACACGATCGTATAGTTTGTGTTGATTTTTAGTGCTAATGTTTGTTCGCCGGTGAGGATCTTTCAAAGCCAGGTCTAATTTTTGTGTATTGTGGAAGCATTTTTAATGCAAACAATGTGTGACGATGGGCACATTCCGATGGTTGCAGTGATTAATAGTCATTAGAGAAAATATACTAGCTACAGCTGCCTGAAAAGGCGGCAGCTTCTGTCTTCTGTAAACCTGTAGATGATCGTATAGCGTAAGTAATTTTTCGTTACTAATTCTGACGCCAACGGAACCATAAATCTTAAACGATGAGTATAATTAGAGTTTTATTGTAAAGTGTAGGTAATTCTTATCTTAATTTGCTACATTGCATAAGATTAACCGCTGTTTAACCGCTGTTAAACAGCGGTTAATCTTAATCTAAAGCGAAAGAATAAAATAATTTTATTTATATTATTACAACAATAATAATTATTACTAACAAATTTTTCTCCCATTATCTAATTCATAGCAAAAATAATATTCATAATTTAATATTACTAAATAGTATTAAAAGGAGTAAGTGCGTTTGATTAAAATTAAAATCAGTATACGTGCATTTTGTAAGTAGGTAATTAGAACAACACACGAGAATAAATCGCGTAGCAGAAAATTATATGAAACGCACGTAAACGAAGCAAGCAATAGTAGAAAATACTTTTCGGCCGTCGGGTATTTTTACTTGCAAGTATGAAGTGTTAGGCAGGCCACATACGGAATTCCGTTTCGGGATTCCGTTTCGGAATTCCGAACGGGTCGGCTACACACATACGGAATCCCGTTTTGCCCGCAACATTTCGAACGGAAAACTAACGTACGTGTGTGGCGGGTCATAGATTTTATATGGACTTGCTGCGTTCGGAATTCCGAACCGGAATATCGAAACGGAATCCCGAAACGGAATCCCGAAACGGAATTCCGTATGTATGTGGCGGGCCTTAGACTGGAAACAATGACGTGACACTGCCTAAATTTCTTCAAAAGACGATCGTTAGGATCGCATTACCTACATTATAAACTATTTTCTTTTTTCTTATTGAAGAGAATCGCTCAAATGAATTGACATAATCAAATAGTTTTTGGTATGTTCACTAAGGAACTCTTGCGCTGTTTTCTTTTCAAAATAAGATTATTTAATATTCATTACTAGCTGTGCCCGCGGCGTAGCTCGCGAATATAGGTTTTACTTAAAGAATTTGACGTTTAGGGTAAGAGAATATTAACCGATTTATATCATTACTCTATGAATAAGTGGTAACAAAATAAATCGATATTCTCAAAGTTCTAAGTCGTTTATGATAGAGCTTCTGTGTAAACGACGATAGAAGTAGACTTAGCCGGGGCGTACAGAAAAAGGTTACGGGGACTACTAACGCGAGAAAAAGCAATATAGAGCTGGCCATGTGCAAAACAATCAGTACTGACGCGTAAAGTTTGACCTTGCGCTTTATTTACGATCGTCGCATAACACACGCTGAGTGGGAAACACACTTAAAATAGGGATGTTAGATGATCATCGATGTTAAAAATTAAAACTTCGATGTTTTAACATCGATGTTGACATATGTCAAACATCGAAACATCGACGTCAATGAACCCATAATCGATAATTGGGAACTTGCAAACAATGCGAACTCGCGAAATCAATATCAACTAAATCTTGCATCTGCTCTGAAGATTAAAAATTTTGAATAATTCAGAATTTCTGAACAGATCGTTAATCTAAAAAAATGTCAGTATGGTGAGTCAAACTTAATTGTCAAGTGTCTCCTGTAATGTCACAATGGTCACTGCTTTCGCTTTATTTTGTAGTGTCGTTGTCGGTTGTCGCATAATAACTATTCTACGTAAATTGATATTCAAGTTAATTGTTACTTTTCCCTTGCTGTGTATACCCACATAATTTTAAAACAATGTGTAACTATCTACACATATACAAAAACCATCGATAATGGTCAACATCGATGTTTTGAGTGGCCTAAACATCGAACATCGATGTTGAGCTAGCGATGCCAACATCGATGTTATTATCCCTATCTTAAAACTGAAGCCTGAGCCGTGGTAGCTCAGATGGTTAGCGCTCGCTGTAAGCTTCACAGTACTCGAGCAACCCGGGTTCGATCCCCGCCGGCACCAATGAAATTGTCAATTGCAATTTTAAGTGCTGATTTACCACGTGCTCGGCGGTGAAGGAAAAAATCGTGAGGAAACCTGCATGTTTGAGAAATAAAAAATAATATTTCGATGACATGTGAAGTTCGCCAACACGTATTGGGGCAGCGCGGTGGACATTTCCTTGCCCTAAAACCCTCTCAGAAATGAGAGGAGGCCTGTGCCCAGCAGTGGGACGTAAATAGGCTGCAACTTTACTTTACTTAAAACTGAAAAAAAAGTTATTTGGTATTAGAGTGATTCTGGCTATAAAACAATATCACCATCACGACATTTATTGCAATTTTGTTACTTTTAGTTTTAGCCGAGTTTTGTTGAATAATTAAATATTTCAACACCTCTGTGCATATACCTTACAGGCTTACAACTTCGTTGGACTTATGGACATAAATTGTTTCAGTGAGTCTCAATACGATTCACCTGCGAAAAATCTTAACACCGCAATTCAGAAAAGGTTGTAATTTGTACAACGCCATCTATTACATTCTTTGTGAGAAAACATCCTTTTTTAATTTAAGGAAAACATATTATTACTGTGTTTTAAGTACTATAATAGAACGATACGAAATATATTATAATAGAACGTTTTTTTTACACACGAATCTTTTTATTACTATTTTTGGGATTTTGTGGCGCCATTAAACAAATTCGAACCTACATTTCAAAATAATAATCATGACTTTCGATAGAATTAACCAATTTCAATAAAACAAAGATTAAATGAACTTGATAATACGCTTTATGATTTTCTTAAGGATTTCATTGAAAAAAAAAGATGTTTACTCAAAACGTCATGCGTCCATAAACAAACAGACAGACCGTCAGATAGTACAATTCTAAAAATTATAAAAATGTACTTATTTAATGATTTACAGTCCCAATAATGATTTTAGTCGCAAATTAATATACTATACAATATTCAGAAACAGACATAACATGTTATTACCATTTTTATTATATGTATAGATTTAAGAGAGATGGCGCTGTTAACATCAATTCTAAAAATAAGAGATTAATTCACACGATTGATACAATAAAAAAACATAAAAGAACTTATAAATCAGTGCCTGCATAGTAAGCAAAAAAGAAAGTTTGATCCTCGCCGAAAAATGAAATTGTTAATAGCTCTTAAAATTTGATTTACCACATAGAGTACTCGGCGGTAAAAAAATAAAAAATAAATGAGATTGTCAACACGCAGTAGGGCAGCGTGTCATTAATATAAAGGTTAGAAGCAAATATGAAACTCAACTACAGGAATAAATTTTAACCTGCCTTTTTGTATCACATTTATGCCACACCACCATCTATCGAAGAAATGGGTTAACTATTGTGCTTCAGATTTAGTTAATAAGGTTAATATATTTTTGTATAATATATTTAATACGTTCTTTAATACTTTTGTTTACTGCGTTTTAGATATACATAATTATATCATTATTTTACATAATTTAACTATGATTTATGATATGATATTAGTTTAAAATGCACTTGATGACTCAAACAAAGCCGTTGAGCAAATTCGTACCTATACTTCCCTACACATACTTCAGAATATTTATCATAACTTTTGATGGAATGAACTGATTTTAATGAAGTAAAGACTAAATGTAACCCGAAGATACACTTTATAATTTCCTTAACAATTCTTATGATATAAATTAGTACTTTATACGTGATACGTTAACAAACAAACAGACAGACAGACAGACAGACAGACAGACAGAAAAATCTAAAAATGGTAGAAATGTATTTAATTACTTATTTTTAGTACCCCTCAATCACTTTTATTACAAAAATATAAAATGTACAGACATCTGCTATTTACAGTTTTATTATATGTATAGATTTAATATCTAGAATGGTAACCACTACTTGACAACCAAAGTTTATTGCTGTAAATTTAACACAACATAACAAATACTTAATTTAAAACATTTAGAAAATAACTTCCAACGTTAACAAAAAAATTAATCTTTACGTGAGTAATACTTATTTATTCTGTGGTAATACTTAGGTAGGTGCAAAAATTCTTACACATTTCGCATTGTGGTTGCAGACAATATTATCATATTGCTTGTTTTGTTTATATTAAGTGCCCATGTATTTTAATTGCATGACTTGCATTTCAGACCCACAAAAAAGATCGACAAAACACTAACTACGTGCCTAAATTTTAAGCGATGTAAAAACCATGTCCAACTTCATGCTTCTTAGCACGCACACACGCATCTTTCTTATTTTTAGCTTTATCAGTCGGTAAAAGTCCATTTCTGGTTGCACACAATATGCCACCTTAAACCACTTTGTTAGTTGTAAATGATTTCAGATACATATAAGTGCGTGCGCAGCGTGAGTGCATGTAACTTACATATTATATTATATGTTAAGCATGGTTTGGTTTCGGCATCACTTCAAATACGGAGTGTTCTGTCTATGTTGCTTTGTTGGTCTGAGTACTTGCATATAGCAGCTGTTTACAACCGCGCTTATATATTGTTTTCATATCAATACAATACAACTGCGTATATTTATTGTCAATATATCTATAAAACAGTGAAACGGTTTAGTAATCTTGGTTTTAAATTTCAAATATTAAATACATACAATACAATACTCTGTATTGTAAACTAAGAAAAGATCAAAATATCAAAACTAAAAAGTAAACAACTATTGAAGGAATTATAAAGGGAAATAAATAAAAATAAGAAATAGATACAAATTTATGCATTAAAAAGACAACATTCTTCACATACGAGTAGATCAATGACCATAATTAAGCGGAGGAAAGGAGAGCGGTTATAGAGACAAATAGACCAAATAGTATTCCTTAACCTGTTTCTGGAACACATTTAAGGATCGAGCACTGTTAATTGACTGGAGTAAGAAGTTCCAAAGTCTTACTCCAAGAACAGAGAATTATTTGTCATAATAAGTCGAGGAGTACTCAGGACATTGGAGGGAAAGATTTTCTTTGGATGGTAAGGAAAAATTATGACAGGAGCTGACCAATTTAAAACGTTCTATTAGGTAGGAAGCACTTCATATATTAAATAAGACGCAGTAGAGAGCAGAAAGTATTGAGTATTCCGATGAAGAGGGATTGCGATCCACTTGAGCTTAGTGCGTTATTCTGAGACATGGTCATATTTACGAAGCCCAAATATGAACCGTATACAGAGATTTTGGAGTCGCTCAAGTTTGTTAAGTTGCTCCTCGGTGATACCAAGGTAACAAATGTTAGCATAGTCGAGGATAGAGAGTAGTAAAGATTCACATATCTTATTACTAAACGATTTATAATGTAATAACTTCTCTTTAGGTTATAATTATAACCCTGATTTATTTGATTTCCCTAAATATAAACAAATATTCTTAATGAGTTCACATATTTTACGCAACTACATACAAGATAAAAATCTCTTTTTTGTTTATTACTCTTAATCTTCCAGTATTTCCCAAATAAATTTTGAAATGAGTTTAGAAAATTCAAAATATCAGATGAACATTCAATTCTCGATTTTTAAAAATAATAATAACTTATTCCGAAATACTGAAGGGATATGAATGAATGTTCTCCCCTCGGAATTAAGTTTTTGTTCCCGGTCTCACAGTTCTTCTTTGTCTGTTATTTCTTCTGTGCTTTTGTCCGTCTGTTTCTTAAGTTCAAACACGACTTCTTTACTTCTATTGTTGGTTTGTAAGAAGCGTTCGGTAAATAAATCTATTTCGTTTCTTTTGTGATATACAATATTTAACTATTTTTAATTCCCGACGTTTCCTACCACCATCACGGCGGGTACTAAGGAGTTTGACGTTGTGATTTCTTAGATTACCCGGGCTATCTTCAGCTTTCAGTTATTTTGTTGCTCTGATCTACGCAAAATGAGCTTAAAATTACTTGATATCTTGCAGTCGTTTACTTGGATTTGGATTAATTTTATTTAATATGGAATCTCAAGCAGATGATTGCACCCAGCCATTTCTCTATTGAAATTGGGATGGTTCCTTTTTATTTTAATTTTCTCACAAATCATCCTCGTTAGGAATTGGCGATCTCTTGTTAGAATTAGTGGTTTATTAAATGTAATTTGTTAGCGGGGCGATCGTAACATATTCAAATACTGCAGAATTCCCGCGTCGGTGTTCCACATCATCTATAATATATTGTTTTACGCGGTTTTTTTATTGATCTTTAAGTTTGTCCTATGTCAGATAGACCACATTCTCAATGGAACATGTACACTCCTGTACTATATAGATTATATATAGCACAATTGATTAATAGTAAAAACTGACTAGTCTTCTTCGGTGGTATATAGTATATTATTATAGAAGCCCGCTTTAAGATGTAGCCAATATCGTTGATGAAGGAGTTACAACGTATGGTAGTACTTATCCTGAAATTTTCGTATTTAAGAACTAATCCAAAATCAAATCAGCGCCATTTTACCTAATTCTACCTCTTCATCAGATTTTTCAAACTACTGAAGGATAGGCATTTTCAAGAGAGCGCCAAACAGGATAACATTATTTGAAACATTTTCATACTCACCACACTGGCGGGCTGTGTGATCACTGCGCCGATATCTTTTTTGCTGTGGTAGAGCCACTCTGAAGTTAAATATCTAGTTAGCAGGGTTACACTGCGCGGAGGATAATTAGCCATTTTTAAATTTATTCCCTACTTCATATTTTATTACCACGTTTTTATTAAGTCAGTTTCTTGTTTGTCCGTCTGTCTATCTGCCGTTCCAAGTGGAATCTTGCAACTCAAATTTCGAGCACTTTCCGAGCGAGATAGAGTAATTATAACACGTTTTCAGCGGTATTCTATATTTAAATTCTTTGACAAAAGAAGAAACAACACTTAACTTCATGTAGTGATAAATAAAATAGCTAATACAATTATGCCTCAGTACTGGTCTGAGTTTTTTTATATTAGGCGCCATTAATAGGTAAATTTACCTATTTCATATTTTACCTACTAATAGCGCCTTGAAACGATTGTTTTGTTTGGTTTTGTTACCATGTAACAATATTACTTTAGTTATTTTAATACTTTGTCTAATAAATCGTAAAGTTAATAGTTATCCAGTTAATACCACAGTAGCATCTAAAAGTGTCCCTCAGGAGTCAATTCGTCGTTGACGCCTCAAAAGGGCCAACCTCAATTTTTCAAAAAATTGCTCTCCAGCAAGAAAACATTTATTATTCCCCCATTACTAGCTATTATTTATCACAAAATTAGATATATTAGACTTAATGGAAAACTACAAATAAGTTATAATGTCCTGAACATAGGCCTCCCATGTTCAGCAGTGGACTTTTAATAGACTTAATAATAATTTAATGTTTATTACACACAAAAACAGTTTGAAAAAATTTGTGATGTACATTCTGTAAATACTAGGAACAAACACAATCTAGTAATACCTGTAACTAGAGTTCAGAGTCGGTAATTCCTTCATAGGGCAATGTATACGCTTTTACACCATGTCCCATAAAATATGCAAGGTCTATCAATTAAAAAGTTTAAATGTTTTATTAAGTCAAAGACTTTTAAAAGGGGTTATTATGCTGGAAAAAATACACAATTGATAATAATCCCTGGGAATGAGGTGAACGCAACCATGCTGTTTCTAATTATTTTCATATTTAATTGAACAACATCATAATATTTTAAATAATATGTACTAATAAAAAAAATCCCCCTATTTATTTGCTTGTTATTTCTAAGACAGTTTTTCCGAACAATTGTTAAAAGCAATAAACATTCTTGTAATTGTAATTTATATTAAATTAAAATATTTCTGTTCCATTCTATTCTAAATAGGCTTTGTTAAAATTAGCTGCCATCGCTGCGCGCGTGCTCTATTTAAAATGAAAAAAAAAAATTGTCGCTCTCAGTCTACCACAGCGTTTTGTACTTTTCGATTATTATTTCCTTTGTAATTATATATATTATATAACGCGTATAAGATATTTAATATACATTTTAAACTAAGATTTGACTCAAATTTAAAGTACCTATGTTTCTTCAATAATTTTGAAGAATTATTCTGTGATATTATTTTTGTCGCATCCTTCGCAGGATATAATATAGATATCGTGGCACTTAGTAACGGCAAAATAATAATAATAAATAATAATCTGAGGCGACTGGGACTCCGTGACGGATCGCTCCAAGCTCAAATGCAGAAGGCGGTGCTCCTCGATACCGCCCGTATCGTCCGCCGGTTTCTTTCCCTTTCCCCCTAACCCTCGGCCGTTTGGTCTCCCCTGCCGAGGGCTTCCATCTGGTTGGGTTTTTATATATTTATGTAATTTTTATGTATTTATTTTATTTTATTGATATTTATGTAAGTTTATCATTTTCATTTACAGTTATTTATTTATACAGCCCAACCAGATGAGAAAACTATACAAATACCCAATAATAATAATACGCTTTTACAGTTTTTAAAAGATATAGTTAATCACCCTCCATATAAAGGTTTGGTTACCCCGGTCACTAAATAAACATTATAATATGTATTTATATTTTCAGCTCTGGTTCCTTAATGCCATAAAAAACAACAAATAACACTTAAATTGTCAGATTAAAAATATACTTCTTTTTAAATCTTTTATATCTCCAGTTTAACTAAATGAGTACTGAAATGGTGTTCTCGTCGTTTATCCTATATTTTCCTCAATACAAATAAATGCGATGTGAAAATTAAGACTGGCACGCAACACAGAATTATTTCATTTAAACATAACAAAAATCACTTCATTAAAATCAGTGTTATCGAATGTGATTAAATTAAAAAAAATTACATTTTATGTGTTCGAACGCGTAATAATTAGTGACAATATATTGAGTTCCACAATGAATCAGAGTTGCAGTACCGGCTGGCATGCGCGTCTTGTTTGTTTTAGTTTAGCATCAGTAACCACTAATCATTATACCAAGCACGCGCCCCACGCGTGTACCTCGTATAAACTACAAACTAAACATACTAAACAATCTTCTTCTTTATTAAATAAGCACACTTATATGTAATAATGACATATTGAGACCTGTTATGTACAAAAATTATAAAATATTGAGTTGCAGTGATTTTTTTTAAACTAACAATAACGTGGAGTGCTCTGAAGAATTGTTCGGATTAATCCCAGTCGCCAAATTTCACGAACGCACATCGCGGCAGAACTCCCGATACTGTGCCATCTTATCTGCGCGATTTAGAAGAAGTTTTCATCCACAGACAACTTCCTTGTGGATTAGTTTACCACAGGCGATTTTTCCGGACCGATACGACTTAGGAACCTTCAAGAAAACAACCTACTCTACTCCTTTTTAAAAGGCCGGCAACGCATCTGCAATTCCCCTGGTTCGTCTGGTGTTACAGTTGTTCATGGGCGGCGGTAGTCACTTACCATCAGGTGAGCCGCATGCTCGTTTGCCCCCTCTCCTATAAAAGAAACGTACCTAATAATGAGGTCGTATGATTTTCCATGATCAAAATGTTACCTATGTTGAATCTACCTAATTCTTTATGACTTAGAGATACTCTTACTCCAGTGATGTGATCACTATTGCCATTTACGAGGTTACAGGAAAGAAAAATTTAATCATTTTAACGAAAATCATCTCACGTATTCCAAGTATTATATTATATTACAAATGTTACACTTTGAATTTCCAAAAATTGCAACTTATTGTTATCAAGTGTATTATTATTATTAGGTTAGTAATAATAGCAGGCAAGTATGGCAAATATCACCCCTATAAGAGTACAACATGGAGGAGGCCTATGTTTAGTAGTAGTGGACTTTTATAGGCTAAACGGTACCGGTGTTCCGGTTTGAAAGATAGGTGTCATGGACAGTAGCCACCTAACGTTAGGTAGATTCTTACCTGGTTTTAATGTTATTAATAACCCAAACTCTTTATTATGTCCAGAGAAAGCGGTTTCTGTAAGGATTTTAATATAGATGAAAAACGGAATTTAATTTCTTTAGTGTTATTGTGTCTAAACAGGTATAAGCAACTCAATCAACTATTTAACTTCAGTTGTATCGAAAGGTTAAAATGGCAAAAAAAAGGGTAGGGTACTCGTAGATACAGCAGAACATCACTCACTTCCACACGGTGTAAGATTTAAAAAAAATGTTCTTTTGCGAACAAAGTTAGTTTCAAGTCGTAATATTTTTTTTTTAAATCCATAATTTAAAAAAAAGCAAATTAACCTTTTGTCGTTATTACACGAGTTCTGACCAATTTGTCTTCACAGACTGTACAAAATAGCGCTTTTAAATTTTTTTTAAATATTCTTAATTTCAATTTCTTTCATCATCATATTCATTATCACAACCACACACAGCCGTAAATTGCAATAGCAATAGCAATAGTATGCGAGCAACTTGAGTTCGATTCTTGCCGGTACTAAAGTGCTAATTACCACGTACTCCGTCGTGAAGGAAAACATAAAGAGGTCTCAACCCATATGTCTGAGATCATTTCGAGGTCATGTGACACCCGTGAAGGTGTACTGGAGCAGCGCGGTAGACTTACTGCTCTATAGTCCAGAATCATTACATCAGAATAATCATAATTATCAGAAATGAGAGAAGACGTATGTTATACATATATTGTTATACATATATATGTTATACACATATATACACGTATGTTATATTACTGCAAACGTAGACATCTGTGAACGAGACATCGACCACGGGGCGTAAATATACGTGGGCCACTCTGATAGTCTTGTGAAACTAAAAGTAAATATGGTTTAAGTTTTAATTCTTACAAAGTTTCATACGTCAATTACACCACCCCTTCAAAACGAAGTAAAACTAGGCTTAAAATATTACCCTGTGCGACTCGACCGTTTAAATTTGGTATGTACCTATTGGTACATTTTGAAACAGTCAAATCGTCAATTGGAGCTTCGTGTCTGGATCTTATTGATAAATTAAAGATTCATCACGTTTTACGTTGTAGAGCCATGCTGTAGATTGGGTCAACTCGACCAGGAAAGTATCACGCTCTCACATAACAGCGTAGAACAGCAGCTTAATGCCGTTGTGTTTCATAGGTGAGTGTAGAGAACCGAAGACCCTTTTTACTGGAAACGAGACATTCCAGGCTTATTCTTAGTCCTTACAGAGAATGCTGAGAATGCATCTGTGTTTTGATTCTTAATCGAGGACAGAAGTAGATGTCTATGGGTCACAATAACCGCTTACCAGCAGGTGGACTGTGCAGTTTGTCACCTCATTCTATAAAAATACCTGTAACAACATCGTAAACACATTGAGATGAACCTGCTTTAATTATACTAATCTTGTCACGTCACCATCCACGCTGGCCTGCTTCTGGGCCTCGGTAAGGTTATAAGACACTCAATGAGAAAATATTCTCCTCGCGTATGTGTGAACTCTCCCAATTTGCATTGGGTCAGTATGGTGGACTATGGTCTAAAATCTTTACCTGAAAGGACACCTGCACTCAGTATTGAGCCGAATATAGGTTTCTGCTGATGCTACTGCTGTTGATGATGTTGGTGTTGTTGATGATGAATATGATGTTGATGTAGTAGTAGTAATATGTAGGTTAGGTTAGGTATATTTGTATCCAAAACTAATTTGGAGTCGCCTTATATCATAACCCGAAAATAAATTACTTACCAATTTTCATGGATATATCCGTCCGTCCGTCTATCAGCGAGCTGTATTTCATGAACCGTAATAGGTAAATACTTCAAATTTTTACAGAATGTATTGTTCCATTGCCGTAATAACAACAAATTGTAAAAAAGTAATTTATTAAAGAGATATGGAGACCCATATAATTAAATTTTGTTTTTGCGCGAGTTAGTGTTAAATACCTGTATAATCTTACATCTAAGTATACTTATAAAAATACTCTTTTATAATGGTACGGAACCCTTTGTATGCTGGTCTAATTCGCACTAAATACGTACTTATATTTTTTTAAATTTAAAGCCACTATACCAAATTTCGTGTATGTAACTTGAAAAATGACGGAATTTCATACACATTTCCAACCCCTATTTAAGCCTTTTGGTGGAATTTTCGAAAACTGTGAAAAAGATACTTTTTTATTTTAAATCTATAGCTAAAATACTGAATTTTGTGAATATAATTTGGAAAATGATGGAACTTCATACACATATTCTACCCCTATTCAATCCCTTTGGGGCTAGAATTTTCAAAAACTTTGAGATACATACTTATTTGTTTTTAATCGAATGCCAAAATACCAAGTTTCATATACCTACATAAATTAAAAGTGACGGACTTCATACAAACTGTCAAACCCTATTTTACCCCTTCGGGGGTAAAGTTTTCAAAAAATGTAAAATACGTACTTCTTTATTTTTAATCAAGAGTTAAAATAACAAGTTTCAACAAAACTTAACCACAGATCATAGAAACAACTGTTGTTTCTATGATCTGTGCTTGAAACATAGCTTGAAAAAATGAAGGACTTTCCTACAAACTTTAACCCCCCATTTAACCCCCTTGGGGGTCGAATTTCAAAAAATCCTTTCTTAGTGCTTGCCTACGTCATAAAAAATACCTACTGTCAAAATTTCAAGTTTCTAACTTCGGTGGTTTAGGCTGGACGTTGATAGATCAGTCAGTCAGGACAAGTCTTTTTATAAGTATACAAGATTCGCTTAGTCTCTTTAATTAAATTTTTCGCTGCTAGCACGTTTCCTACTGCAACAACCGTCAACGGGCGACGATGAAGAATTTTAGAACATTAAAACCAACGCGCGGAAATGTTCCCGAGCTTCAATTTTCAATGAAACTCGATATTTCAAGTTAGCTCGTGAAAATTGTGTTGGGAAAATTGTAATCGGATCATGTTTACTTTTACTTCTTTATAATCTTATTTTTAAAATAAATTATAACTGGCCAGAGACTCGTAACAAATACTTTTTTTCGCAAAACGTATTCCGTAGCCTGTCGTAGGCGTTTCTACTGTAAAATAGGCTCATGTCCAGCAACTATTTAGCAGTTTACTGTTTCCATTTTCAAGAAAGGCGATTGTTTGCTATGATAGTGGTGGTGATTAAGGATTTGAACTATGGTAACCAGCCATGTCTTCTTCTACTTCCAACTTTCGATCTCCCGAAAATAATTAGAGACGATCAATTACGCCTACAAGCACAAGGGAACAACTCCCTTCTCTTTTCTTTGTCCCAATTCTACCCGTAACTGATTTGTGATTTATATTTACGATAAAATTAAAGTAAGATCGGATGCTGTCAAGTGACATAATAACAAACATTCAACAATTACAAATATACTCGCCCGAAAAGTAAGCTTTTTCGAATCTAGGATCTGCAACGTTACACCTACCGGGTCATAGTTCCTCTAGCAATTGAGTCACGTTGCCATTCGAATTAATCCTTAAAGATAATGCCGATGATGATGACCAAAAAATAATTAACTTTGTATCCAACTTCTTAGAAAAGAATGCTACGACTCTGGTATCTTTACTGATTAGTAAATTACTGTTTCAACCGCACTCATTGGCATGTGTTCACACGCAACCGTTTGTTACAAGCGATCCCACGATAGCATTATTGATAGAACTATATATTTTTGATATAATAAATCATTTGCATGTCAACCATCATGTTATTGATGCAACTGTTTCAATTGTTCAAATCAATGAACTTATAAATTGTCAATCAACGACGCAAATATCTTCACATGCTGTACTAAGTATGTTACGTATTAACTTTCAAGCCGACTTCCAAGAAAGGAAGATGTTGTCAAATCTAAAACAAACTATATTGTAATAGTGCTGTTTTATCTGGTACACTAACAATTTTATGCTATAAACGTTTCGTTTTTCTGTTTTCGCTCGAGGTAAACAATGACAGGTTTGAATGCACAAATGTTTTTAAAAAAATATTAAATAGTTTATGATTAAGGGGCGGTTCCATATACATTTGAATAATATTTCCTATGGGTGGAGAAAATAAGAGATGAAGTTTTTATTGTAACTATTTTAAGACGCTTTCATGTGGAAATCACTTAACTCTATTTGGATCTATGCAAGTCGCTCCATCTGCTCAAAGGGCGTATAACATTACTACCTGAGCGTGATCCCTCCCCTCCATGACTCATTGTTTCAATGAAATGCCACTTCTGTTTAACTTTTTCACTTTAATCAAATTCTTTAATGAGATGTTAGAAATTCATTGGAATAATTGAGAATTAAGATAACATACCTTAGCTTTAGTATTTTCAATAAAACTAAGATTAGAAAAGGAAACCCTTATTCTATTTCTTATCTCTATGGTTTCTTCCACTATCTAGTGTAGGAATTTCTTTACGGTATCTGTTATCTGACACTACTAACGTGAAAAGACCGACATCTGGTATCGATTTGCGGTAAGGCTCCATACGTTTCTCACCGCGTATCTCAAAATTTAAATAAATAATATATTCTAAATGTCTGTCCGTTTTATTACGCTACTGTATTGTACTGAACAGTACAACTATTAGTAAAATTAAGTTTCCAGTTTTAAGAACAAAACACATGTGTTAGAAGTTCACACGCGGTAAGAGTGAAACCGCGAGAGGAGACTGAGACAATAGGAAATATTGTATACTGTATTCTATCTCGTTTTATCTCAGGCTAAATCCTATAGATGTATATGTTTGACTCTTTTTACTATCGCTTTTTTATTTCATCGAATTTTAACGATTCTAAAGAAGTTTTCACTTTAAAAACAGCATTATCTTTCAGGCAGACAATAAAGATGACTTCCCATTCACTCTTGCTTCGCACGCGTGTAATTCACCAGACTGGTGTTATATTTTTACGACTTGATCATAAAACTCCAGCATTTCTCGACGATATCCTTAATTAAAATGTACATTTATTATAGATGAAATATTTCTTCAAGAAATTCTTTAGATGATGGTGATAATAACGTCAAAATCCCTCAAGTAGTTTGAAGCTTTAAGGGAACACAGGATTTAAAGCAGCTTTTAATGCTATTTAGTGATTAGGTGAAGCTTTAAAACAAGTTTAACTACGCACGTTGAATGCTCCTCTTTCAGCTCAAAATGTATGCAAAGCGTGTAGATTAATGAGGCAAGAACAAGGAGGTATCACAAGCAGCACTGGCTTTTGAGGAAAATACGTACTCGGACAGTTCTTCGTAGTAATTTTAATTCTTTGCTGTACTTAGAATTTTCTTGAGCATCATCATTAATTATTGCAATCAGTTTAGTAATTTATAATTTAAGTCACTGCATTATAGACGTGGTAATTCAGGGGCTTGACCGCCTTAAATGCAAGGTCAACCCAAGTTTAACACCCACCAACACGATTTAGATTGTTAATTTTATCTTTAAGTCTTCTTATTTGGCTAAAGGAAAAGGTTGCAAAAGAACTTGCATTTTTTAGAAATTTAAACTATTCACGCTCTTGACAATTGTACACAGATACTCCATTTACTGCATTAAGGCAAATCTAATTTGTGTGTTTTTATATATTATGTTTTTAGTAACATAATGGTGAGTAACCATATAACCTATATATTGCCGTTTCAATACTTTTTATTTTAATCATTCAATTTGCACCTAGCAATACTCCTCTCCCTCTTAATCCTCTCCTAGGGTTGACTGACAGAGCATGCCACAAGGCATTAAGTCTGCCTATTGTAAGCCTTTATCTGCCGACTTCAAAAAGGAGACGGTATTCAATTCGACTGTATGTTTTTTATGTGTGTTACCTCATAACTTTTTACTGGGTGAACCGATTTCGATGATTCTTTTTTTATTTGAAACCTGGTACTTCACATGTGGTCGCATATGAATTTGATTAAGGTCAGACTAATAGTTTTGGAGTTATTTTTAATAATTTATATTGAAGTCGGCTGTACAAAATTTGTAATTATTTTAGGTGATTTTTAAACGCGGTAGAGCCATGCTGCAGCTATATTATAATAGTAGTATAGTTGTAGCACGAATGGGTCGGCTCCACCGGGGAAGGACCACGCTCTCACAGAATACCAGCGTAAAATAGCAGCTTAACACTGCTGTGTTTCATGTAGTGAGTGTAGAGAACCGGAGACCCTTTTTACTGGAAACGAGGCATTCCATCTTGGTCCTTACGGGTGACAATACATTTGCATTTTGATTCGCAAAGGATAAATGTAGATGTCTATGGGCCGCAGCAACCTCTTACCATCAGGTGGACTGTGTGCTCGTTTGTCACCCTATCCTATAAAAAAGACTATAAAAACATAAATAAATAAATATACACGTTCTTTTGCTCTTGTTTATTATTTATGACTTAGGGACCTTCAAGAAAAGAGCCTAAATTAATACTCTATTTTAAAAGGCTGGCAACGCACCGGCAATTTCCTTAATTTTGTAGTTGTTCATGGGCGGCGTTAGTCACTTACCATCAGGCGAGACGCATGATAATTTTCCCTATTTTATGTAACAAAAAGTTAATTCTGTACTTTATAGGAGATATTTAATTGGTTTCTCGGAAACAAATCTGACGATTTGGATGAAGTTTTGTATTTGGATAATGTTTTTCTTTACAAGTTTATCTAGAAAGTATAGTTAAAGTAAAATTAAAGATTTTTAGTTTTTTAAGTTTTTCATCCATCCATCCTTTACAGCCAATAAATGTCCACTGTTGAACATAGGCCTCCCCCATTTATTGCTTCGTTTGGGGAATTTTGCCATAGTTGCCACGCTTGGCAGGCGGATTGGCAACCGCAGTTTTTTATTATATTGAATTGTTATCAGGAAATTTTGCTGCCCACCTCCCGTTTCAGTTTCCCTCTGTCGCCTCTTAGGGATGATAATATATGATAGTGAATATCCATACACAGCCACTTCACGATTTACCTAGTTTAGATAGGTGACCATCCCAAAATATTATATTTTTTTTAACGCTGAGTAACTTGGTTGCCCAAGAAAAGAAGGTTTTTTTTTTGGAAAAATTTAGTATTCTGTATGTAAGTAAGCCCTTGAGAATTAAATCTTGATATGTTAAGATACCGATTGCAAAATGTAAATAAAGATTTACAGAGAAACCGCCTACACGGACTTCCATGCGTAAACAGTAAAAACATTTATTATATAAACTCGAGCTTATAATATGAACCGCGTGTATTATAATGGAAATATTTTAAAGATGTTAAAAGTTAATCTGCTAAAATCCGCGTAATAAATAAAAATATGTGTCTTACTTAGTTTGAAGAGCACCTCCCGCCCTCCCTCAATAGCGTGCACTATCCTCGTCACCACTAATCCCATCACCAATTCTCCCAACATCACTACACTGAGATAGACACATCACCATCGATAATACGACACTTGTTTCGCCTCTACCACAGCATAAATAATATGCTCTATACGATTCATCCTGAGGTGAAGTAGACTGCGGTGACTGATCGCTAAGAAATATTTTGACAAACATTTTTATGAACACTTGTAAAAATTAAAAAAAGAAATGATGTCTTTTCTTTGTTTATTTATTCTTTAATAAAACTGCCCCCGCTCTAGGAATTCCTTCTTGAAGCTCCAGACCCAGAAAAATTATTTGTAAGCCATACAATTACTTGTTCCATGAGGGATCCAAGCCCGCGATAGCAGTACCGTAGCCAATCGCTTAGTCATTCCCTATCTAGCCTTTTTTTACTAGAATTAGAGTGACAAACGAGCACATAGTCCACCTGATGGTAAGTGGTTGCTGTAGCCCATAGACATCTACATCTATCTTCGCTTGCGAATTAAAATGCAGTGACGGTGTCAGCCGTGAGGACTAAGATAAAATGTCTCTTCTCCTGTAAAATAGGTCTCCGGTTCTCTATACTCACCATACGAAACACAGCATTAAGCTGCTATGTTACGCAGGTATTCTGTGATAGCGTGGTCCTTTCCCGGTCGAGCCGACCCATTCGCGCTACAACTATACTATTAATATAGCTGCAGCATGGCTCTACCACGTAAAGAGGTTTTTGTTTTTAGATTGAAGCCAGCAAATTTTTCAACTTAATTCAATTCAATTTGACTTTATTTAAGTCTTTGCAAAATAAGTATGTAATTAGCAAATAGTAAAATAGGCAAATGGTAGTGTCAGACGGACTACTGTCTGGCGGCGGCAGTACCTGTTTTGTGTTGAAGGATATAGAGAGACAGTATAGTTACAAGCTGCGAGACATTACATCTTAGTCTTTAGAGTTAACAACGCATCTGCAGCCTTCTTTGTTTGGTGTTGGCTGCAGGTTTTCATGGACTGGAGTAGCCACTTACCATGCGGTGGATTATAAGTTCGTTTGTCACGTCAATTTTATAAGAAAACAGCAATTGTTGACCGAGAATTTAAATGGTAAGATGGCACTAGTTAGACCATAAAGAACATGGTACAATAATTGCCTGTTTATAAAATAAAATATGTAACATATTTGTAAATCCGCAACAGATCAGTGCGTGACTCTTCTTCTCTCCATCATATCTTTGATAATAAATAGTACCAATTTACCACCGGTATAATAATTTCAAAGCTTTTGACATCCGAACGAAAGTCAAAAGGTTTGAAATGACTCAACAAATAAAGCGCTGAATTTTCCATTTACATTAAATCGGTATACAAAATTTTAGTTTGTTCCCGCCTACGTTAAACCCAAAATAGATGGTTATGATTCTATCATTAGGTATAGACAGCTCCTCATGTAATGTTCAGAAATAAGAGGAGTTTTTGTAAAGATTATTATTTATACCCTAAAACTTAATACGAGGAGAACAAATTTAATGTGTATATATATATATTATATATATATTCTCTCTATGATTTTTAACTAATTTTTAGGGTACCTCAAAATATTCTTGTGATCCTCACTTTGTTGTCCGTCCGTTCAGTAGATACTACTCAAACGCTAAACAATTTTAAGATGTCGTTAAGCCCGTGGTGTCACAGCCACTTTGAGTTACAGTGACGGAGACTGCACAAGACTTAGCGGCATCTTAAAATTGAGTGGCGTTTGAGTATTCGGCCATTAGCAAAGTTTGTCCTTAAATCGGATTTACCTTTCCGTGTTTACTTTACCTATAATTTCCGGGATGGATAAACTATCTACATCCATAATTAAGTTATACTATAAACTCATTGCCCATCCTAGACAATCACGAGGATTATTTCCTCACTGAGCAGAAAGAATCTTCTTAGTGGTAGAACTCCCATTCACTAGGTGATAGTATTCCTTTTATGCCCAGGCCTAGACGTCTGCGTAGCAATCACCCTCCTACGTGTTTCTGTCGCCAAATTGCACTGCTGTGTTCTAGTATGCAGGGCTTGCAGAATGTGAGGCGTTCCATCTTAATCCTCAGAGGTGACAACGCATCTGCAGCGTTCAAAATTATTGCTTCATGATTACGGAGCATCCCATATGTACCTCTCATTAAATTATTTCGTAACTTCTCAAACTTCAAAAGTTTGTTCATCTCTAGTCGGATTATCAAAACTGAATCCCTGTGGTCTACTTAATTGGCCGACTGTCGAGGAAAATACTCTAACTAAGCCAATACTTTACTAATATAATAAATGAATTCCTTCACCTTTAGTAAGAGGGATTATTGAATAGTACGACCCTTTGGATTCGATCTTTGAAAAAAAAATAGTAACTGCGGCAACAAATTCAGCCTTCGGCTAAAACCGAAGCCGAAGTTTTGATTAAACCGCCCAAAACTTACATATTTTTTACGAATAACGACAGCGTAGCGATCAATTTGTGCTTAAGACATCCGCTAATGAGACAATTCTCTCAGCAATTTTGGGGACTTTGGTGAGAGAATAGTGACACGCGCGAACTAACCGGTTTCCGAAACGGCTTTAGTACCGTGGTTCACATACATACCGTTTGGTGGCTTATACAGAAGACTGAATGCCGTTGTGTATGGCGTATGTGGACTATGAGAATCTAATAAGACAATATACATACATACGTAATCAGGCAGTCGAAATTTGGGCTGTGATACAGTCCATTCGGCGGTGCCAGAATGACAGTATATCGATTGGCATATCGTACTAAAATTTTTGTAACAAAACCGCCATCGCGTCTTTTCGAGTACAGAATCAGAGTACAAAACCTATCCAAGTGCTGAGAGGTGTGCTGGTTTCACTTTTGATTTGTCGATCATATATAGTCATTATGGCATATTCCATGTAGGACTTTATTACTATGCTAAACAACCTCAATATTGTCTCCCAAGGGATAAGTTTTAAGATTAATATGGACAACAAAAATAAAATCATAACTGGGACAAAATATCCGCTTGGGTAGGTCCAACTTCGACCAAGAAGAATCGAGGAATCTAATTCTGCTGGAACGCGTTCTAGATATTACGACAAGAAGGTACATTATACTAAGGTAAATTGTGTAGGTATAGGTCCTAAAGAAACTTGAAACAACAATGTACAAACAGTGTCGATATTGATGATAGAAAACGAAATGTGTTTTTTCATTACCGGCCGTATGTGAAACGTCAAGGTCTCTCGGTAAGCTATAGGGTTAGAGTTAGCTATAGGCTATAGGCTATAGGTTCAGTTAGCTATAGGCTATATTTTATATCCTATATAAAATCCGTAACGAGGATATCCGTAGAGGAAAAAAAGTAACTGATATAGCACAGCACCACAATAGGCTCAATTTAAGGCCGGCCATTACTTCAAGAACCAACAACTGATAGATCAGAAAAGTTCTTGAGTAGCAACTTCGCGCGCACAAGATTCAATGAAAACGTGATGAAACAAGCAGAGATTCGATGGATACATTGGGTTTGAGCAGTTTGTTTGTGATGGGCTGTAATGATGATGATAGTTATTGCTAACTAACTATTATTTTTACTTTTAACTACACTGTTAAACATGTACGTTACAGCAAAAGCCGAACAATAGACTTCAGAATTTTACGTAAAGTCTATTGTCTAAAGTATAGTTCACACGCTCCACACCGCCGCTATTTTGTTTGGTTCTTTCGGTCCACGCTGATACAGCCCATTAAATTAATCACCTCCAGGTACCTCTCCGCTCCGGTTCGCTAAACACATGTACATCTATACATCTATACAAATAAATAAAATTGAAGTGTCTGTTTGTAATGTCAAAATAAAAGTTTTTTTTACAAAATTTATATAAAAGTATATACGGTACTAATAACAAAAATACAATTTTTATATAAATTGTCTGTCTGTCCGTCTGCCTGTCTGTTTGTCTGTTTGTTCCGGTTAATCTCCGAAACGGCTGGACCGATTTTGACAGAATTTTCACTGGCAGGTAGCTGATGTCACAAGGAGTAACTTAGGCTACTTTTTTTTTATTTTAGAAAAAGAATTAGGGTTCCGCGTAAAAAAAATTAAGCCCTACATAACACGTGGGCGAAGTCGCGGGGAACAGCTAGTTATAAATATTTAACTGAAGACCTTGTCAACTGTAATTTATGCAAACAAAGAATTTGTATTGTATTGTATTGTATTGTATTAAAATAATATCACCTTACAAATCGAGAATGAGACACGTTTTCTTGACTTATAATAATGAAAATTAAAATCACTATGAACTGTGAACTTCGAGAATGAGGAAGGTTTTCTTGACTTAAAATAATGAAAATTAAAATCACTATGAACTCTGAACTTCACATTTGGCAGTTGTGAGTTATTTTAATGAAATGAATAATAGTTAATTGTGAATTCGTTCGAATTAATAATCCATTTTAATAAAAACCGATAACACACAATGAGTCAGTGTAACGGACTCTGCCGTAAAACCATATCAAAATGGCCTGTGCCCAGCAGCGGGTTGTACGAGTATGTAAACTTATTTTTTTATAGAATAAAAGTTGCAAACGAGCACACAGTCCACCTGATGGTAAGTGGATGCAGTAGCCCATAGATATCTACACTTATCCTCGATTAAGAATTAAAATGCAGATGCATTGTCACCGCTGAGGACTAAGATGGAATGCCTCGTTTCCAGCAAAACTGGTTTCCGCTTTTCTACACTCATCATGAAATACATAGCAGAATTAAGCTGCTATTTTACGCTGGTATTCTGTAAGAGCGTAGTCCTTTCCCGGTCGAGCCGACCCATTCCTGCTACAAGGAATATAGCTCTAGCGTGGCTCTACCACGTTTAAATGAAAAACTGTTACTTCACTTGGATTAGGTACTCGGTTCATTAGGTAACGCTGTCGTTTATGTTAAATTCTGTGTTAGGTGTGTAATGTACTACACGAATTATAATTACTATATTATTCAATACGATTCTATATACGTTCATCACAGTGCACTGTGACTCGCGGTATTAATTTTCAATTAAGTAAAGCAATAGCGGCGGTTTTGGTCTTTAATGTGATCATTTTTAGCTATGTAGGCCTGTAACTGTTTTCTGGTTCAATTTGTTGGCTCCCGACGAAAACAGATGCGTGTTATTAATTTGTAGTGTGTATCTGTGTGTCTGCCTGTACATCATATAGCTCCTGAACGGATGAACGGATTTTGATTAGGTCTTTTTCGTTTGAAAGGTGTCTTAATCGAGTGTTCGTAAAATCTGTTCAGCCGTTTGAAGGTCATCAGCTCTTTTCGTTTCGGGGATTTTTAAATTTAAGTTATTAAAATAATATTAAATTATATTGGACTGTTTATTCCACAGTAAAATATTATTACAACTTTACAATAAGCTAAAGTATCAAAACTGCAATACGAATGAATGATATTTGACAACATTTATTGACAACTGTCATTTTATGTGAATTTCGAATAACCATCTGCCGTATGGCATTTACGAGTATCTATCTACATGACAATAATTTACCCACCGTTTATAGGCTTCGTCCTTACACTACCGATGACAGATGACTGGTTGCCTCACGCTCAAATTACGCTAATAAAGTATTCAGAAAAGGAGGAAAATTAAGTTATTGTTTACGGCAACCTATTTTAAAGTTGCGTTCATGGTATTATATGTTGCCTTGTACTGTTTTATTGCAAAAAGACTTGCGACCTTCAAACTCGGTACGGATGTTAGTTGAACTAGACGTGGGCATTATTTCACGTCACTAGTTACAATAACTGGCTACGCGGCATGTAACCGAATCACTAGTTTCGAGTCACATTACAAGTAGTGATTTTTGTAAATGCGTTATTACTGTTAACTGTGATTTTTGCTAGAGTCGACTGTCGGTCGGTCAAGCGCAAAGCGCACATGTGGCATACAACAATAAACAAAACAACGTATGTAACAGTATTATTGTACGTTTAATTTTCATACGTAAGACTATAGATATAGACAATATAAATAGAGTGATCTTTGTTTGTAAATAATTTCAATGGTTTGCGATTCCGGGAAGCGATAGTCACATTGAATTTAAGTAAAATAATTTTATTTGTTTTAGTTCATCGTTGTACTTGGTATAATTTTGAATAATATCTTGTAAAAATTAACTTTTGGTATTTTATGTACATTTACTGTAACGTTTCTTTGTTATTATATAAATATAATTAGTGTGGATTGTACAAGTTTAAATAAACTGTGAATATCAATAATCATTGTATATACAATCAAATTGACTTGTAAATGCCCCTGCATTAATAATTTTATGAAAATCTTAATTTCATAGTAAATACAAATCAATCATAAATACGTTTAATGCAATCACTTCTAAGCCTGAATAAAGTATGAAGGGAAGTTAATTTATTGATTTAACTGTATAGCTACGAACATTTAGTGATGAAATTTATTTTCGTTTCGTGTGTAACTGTATAGTTCATGGTGGTATTTATGCAAACAATCACAGTAGCCGAATAAAAATAGCCAGTTACAAAAATCACTAGTTTTGAAACAGGTGACGCTGACCAAATCACTGGTTTCGTTACGTTTCTTGAAAATAACGACCCACGTCTAAGTTGAACCGTTTGATCGTACTGGATAAAACCGTGACCTACAGCATTGTACTAGACAAAGGAATAACTAATATAATTATTCAGTACTGAATATAATAAAACGCTAAACGTTGTCAGTTTATTTGAAATATCGCTTTACTTAACCGTGGCATATACATTATCGGCATGCAATATTATACAGTACATTATCATGAAGCCTCTCGGGGCGCATATTAAACTAGGCTGTAGCACGCAAATGATACGAAAATTTATTACTAGAGCATTTGCATAAATTTGATTGTAACTAAAATGAAAGATATTCTTCTATTCCTTAAAATAATAATAAAATCCTTTTGATTATTTTATCTCAACTAAGAAGTAAAGTGCATACTTTCTAAAGATTGTTTTGTAAATAACATCCATTAAACATTGGGTGAAAGTGTTTTTTACGCGGTAGAGCCATGCTGCAGGTATATTATGGCTGTAGCACGAATGGGTCGACTCGACCGAGGAAGGACCACGCTCTCACAGAATACCAGCGTAAAATAGCAGCTTAACGCTGCTGTGTTTCGTAAGGTGAGTGTAGAGATCCGGAGACCCTTTTTAGTGAAAACGAGGCATTCCATATTAGTCGTCACGGGTGACAACGCATCTGTATTTTGATTTTTTATTGAGGATAGATGTGGATGTCTATGGGTCACAGCAACCGCTTACCATCAGGTGGACTGTGTGCTCGTTTGTCACCCTATCCTATATAAAAAAGTTAAATTTTAAGCTATTTGAGTGATAGAAGTAATGGTTTTTGGACCCACTAATTGTTGTGAAAAACAGTGCAGACTATAGGACTGCAGCAGTCATTTATCATTAGATGGCGCGTTTGTCTCTTAATGTTTTGTACAATTTTATCACCATGGCTTGAATGTCTTAAAAATCTATTATGCCTGAGCTTTTCTATTGATTTATATGTAGCTATGTATAACTATTATAAACTTGTTTATACACTATATATAAATTTATAGCTTTTTTCTTTATTCTCCCATAAGAGTTCAATGATGTATATGACGCTCTCCTAATGTAGGGATGTTTTTTTTAACCGACACTAGCTTAACATACTTGGCTGGCGGATTGGAGATAGTAGGTACTCTAAGTATTTTATTTCTGCCATAAACGAGATACCACCGTCTATTGGAAACCATAAGTTTTTTGGGCTTTTTCAAAATCATCTCTTACGACACCCACGGTATGAAATGGGGCGATGGATTCTTTTATGCTACTACCTTTTGCAATTGAAAACTTAGATGAACTAAAAAAAGAAAAATTTATTTGATAAACCCTTTTTTAGCTGACTTGACAACTTAACAACCTATTTTACCGAAAAACATGAAGTATTGTTTAGTGAAATCGAAAATCCGATTATATAAAAAGTTTTTGGTGATTACCTCATAAACTTAAAATTCAAAGTAAACTGTTTGGTTTACAATTTTACATTTTAACTTCCATCTGTTAAAGTATTAATGCAAAATCGTTTTTAATGTATTTTTTACTTCAACATCCATTTTAGAAAGAACTATGATTGTTAAAGGAAGAGGTGATAAGACTTTAATTACATAAAAACATAACAGAACTTCACAACTTTTGTACTAAATATTTCACCATAATATCTCACTTAGCTTTGGAGATAATAGCAAATTATAAAAGCTAAATCACCAATAAATGACCTAAGTACTCGTTATGCCGCAGTGGACTAGAGCCGACAAGTAAAGAAAGTCTCAATTTATTATTATTTTATTTAAAATAAAACATTTTCAAAAATAGAACGTACCGTTGAGGATAAAATAGGTAACACAAACAACACATCTATTCATGCTGAAGGTCAGCGAAACAAAATTTGTACGGTAATTTCTTTTATTCGTTCCAATAATACTTTTTGTGAAGATAGCAATCTTAGATCGTTGGTTCTTTCGAATTACTCTTGAATGAAAACATGTTTTTATGCAAAATTTAATCTCTTGTTTCCACACCTACCGTGCTCTGTTTCAATCCAGTTCCACTCAAATAATAAACGAGACTAGTTGCCCGTTCGCCACGTTCTCGTAAGCACGCTCTTGCTCTACCTTGTTACTTTTCTTGCATAATGTAAACATGCATTCAAATGAACTTGTATCCGCCACGCTTGCTACAAGAAAAATATACCTACATATACACGTATGCTTGTATTAATGCATATTAATCAAAGGGTTAAACATTTACTGTCGCAGATTACAAAGAGATATTGCTGGAATAATTTATGTAAATCGTTTATTTTAAAATCTATATTGGACAATAGTTTTAACTCTCACAAAGATAAACTTTCGATCATAACTTAAGCATTGAAGTATAATATTCTTAGGTACCTACACATACTACTTCATTGCGTTTACGGTATATTATTTAAAAAATCTTATCACTCCTCAGTACTTAAGCGTTCACTAAGTAGTTGTCGTTGCCAAACGGCCTGGTGGAAACTATACAATGAGACAGCACGAGGCTCAGTATAAATGTATGGCCATTTTGGTTTTAATTTTTTTTTTAGATTTATTTAGCAATTTCTGAAGATATAGATAATCAAAGTTGTTTTTAGGAGTTCAGCATATTCTTGAAACTAATATTATACAGTCATGTCATTGTGTAAGTTTCGATATGGTTATAAATTTTAACGATCATGAAGAATCCATATAGCGCGTGAACTAATGAAACCGTATAGTTCAAAGAACCCATAACCGATGAGGAAGAAAGGTCCTCGATTTGCCACCAGATGCAGTGAAACCTTGTAAAACATCGACGGACGCAAGTGGCTCCGGAGCGTGTCATATGGCAAACTTTGCAAAAGGTCTATGTTCGGCAGTGGATTTGTAATGGGGTGTAATGGGATGAAATGAATAGAACTAGAAGATATTAAATGAGATAATACATGAATAATATGGCGATGATGATAAAGCGTCTGGATTTGTTGTAGAAACACAATAATTTAAAATTTAAAATTTTGTACAACCGACTTCAATATAAATTATTAAGAATAATCAAAAACTATTGGTCAGACCTTGATCAAATTTATACGAGGCCACAGCTTTCAAATAAAAAAAGAATCATCAAAATCTGTTTACCCAGAAAAAAGTTATGAGGTAACACACATAAAAAAAGAAAAACATACAGTTGAATTGAGTACCTCCTCCTTTTTTATATAGGATAGGGTGACAAACGAGCACACAGTCCACCTGATGGTAAGTGGTTGCTGTGGGCCATAGACATCTATATTTATCCTCGTTTGCAAATCAAAATGCGGATACGTTGTCACCCGTGAGGACTAATATAGAATGCCTCTTTTCCTTTAAAAAGGGTCTCCGGTTCTTTACACTCACCATACGAAACACAGCAGCATGAAGCTGCTGTTTGACGCTGGTATTCTGTGAGAGCGTGGTCCTTCCCCGGTCGAGCCGACCCATTCGTGCTACAACTATACTACTAATATAGCTGCAGCATGGCTCTACCACGTAAAAGTCCTCCTTTTTGAAGTCGACAGAAATAGGATCAAACCAAAATTCGTTTACAATTTTATTAATAGTATAATTCACGATATATTAATTTACTCTATTAATAATATATTGAATCAGCTGCTAGATACAGTTCTTTGTAACAAAGTTTGTTAATTCCAAATTTCACTGACCGAACTTTTAGGTTTCTGATACAACAGCTGTTAAAATATTATATTTTTTGGCATCCATAATTATAACGATATCATAGTGTGGTGATTGTAATATAAACTTAAATATACTAAGAACAGTCTAAAAGTCCAAAATAAGAAAAAATAATAAAAATTAAAGTGAATGTATTTAATTGTATTATTTTTGTTTTGAATTATAAAATTAACAACAATGGAAATCTCTTTTGGATCGTAACAACTTTATTCCAGGCCAAACAATTTTCCCTAAGGAAGAAAAGCAATTTGGGCACCGAGTACAATTGCTGTTATTTTAATGAAACGCTTTATGTCGACAAAATCAATCATTTACATTCGTGACTAATAAAAACGGGTCGGTCTTAAAAATCTTACTAAAAATATAAATTCTCTTACTGATATAAAAACGTTATAAAGTCTTTTATATAGAATAAGGGAGGCAAACGAGCACACAGTTCATGGTAAATTGATGCTGTGGCTCATAGACATGCGTTGTCACCCTTGAGTACTAAGATGGCATGTCTCGTTTTCAGTAAAAAGGGTCTTCTGTTCTGTCCACTCACTATACTACTAATAAAAAGCATTAAGCTGCTGTGTTTCGTATAGTGAGTGGACAGTAAAAATCGTCTCCCGTTCAGTAAATTAAACAAAAGATTGACTTTCTATAAGTATTATTTATAATCTATATTGAGTAAAAAAGTTTCTGTTTCTGTTTCTACACTCACCATACAAAACACAGCAGCATTAAGCAGCTATTTTATGCTGGTATTCTGTGGAAGCGTAGACATTCCCTGGTAAACCGAACTATTCGTGCTATAATTATCATATAGCTACAGCATGGCCCTATCACGTATAAATTATAACAAAGTTTTAGTACAACAACGAGCCGCTGTTACAAACAGTACATTCATTCATTATGTCGCTCGCACGTTAAGAATTTACCAAAATTATCACAATTTTAGAAGACGGACGGAATCAGCATGATACAGAAAGAACTGTTAACTGTATCTTTGTTGATTGTACACTGTATAGCAGATTGTCTAACTTTCTTGCGATTTTATAAAAATTTGGTATATTAAATGCTACCTATTATAAATACACTGTATTACATTATATACTTCCAAAAGGCATGAATTTGTTTTTATTTTATAAAACAAAAATAAAATACAAATAAGATACCTATTTTACACGTTCGTCGATAATGGTAACTTTCCACCCCAGGGGATCGTAAAACAGTATTGTAATTTTTTTGGTACTTAACGTTGTTGTTTCAATGTAATTGGATTAATTGGATGGCGCTTTGAGCAATACCCGACCGTAAATATAACATTAAGCTTGAGAGAGAGACTATCAGCTATAATCGGCTTTGTAGAGCGTTGTCTCTATCGCATGAAGTACTAACATGTTAATATCTATTACTAATAGTGAGAGCAGTTATATGTTGTAATAAAAAATACTTTTATAAAATAATGATAACCAGTCTGCCTAATTTAAATTATACGGCAACTGAACCCCAAGAGACTTGTAAAACTATTGCTAAATCAGCGACAAAACTTAAAGTGTAAACGATAGAGACCACACAATTCTACAAAGCCGAAGCTTTTTTTTTTTATAAGATAAGGGTGACAAACGAGCACACAGTCCACCCGACGGTAAGTGGTTGCTGCGGCCCATAGACATCTATATCTATTCTCTATTACAAATCAAAATGTAGATGCGTTGTCACCCGTGAGGACTAAGATGGAATGCCTCAAAAAGCTAAGCTAAGAAGCTAAGAAGCTAGCCGATTGTGGCCGATAACGTCCCCCTAAGGCTGTGCAAAATTTACCTATAGTCTCAGAGTAATTACTAGCAATATGTAATTATATATGTAAATTATAATCAATTATATATGTTGCAGCTAACTAGCTTAATTAGCCGTTCAGTTAATAGCCTAGCCTTATTATTAAACGGCGCCGTTGAACTAGCGGCCTGAATGATATTAAGCCGATGCGTCTAATACAACATTGCACTTATCTTATAATATCAGCGACAGTAGGTTATATAATTAGACACAGACTAGAAACTTTACATGGCATGGTCACCTTATTAATGTCATTAAAGGAGACGGCTAAATTACCTTTATTAAGGCTAGGCTGTTAACTGAAAGGCTAATTAAGTTAGTTGACTGCGACATATATATTACCCTAAGGGTATAGTGTACTTAGTGTACTTGACATAGCGATATTATAGAAACAAGAGCAGTATTGCCGTGTTGTTCTCAAGTATAATTTAAAGATTATTTTGGCAAATATTGGAACGTAATATTTCATTATCTTAATTATTATCAGATTAATAAGTGAGTGTATGTTTACGAAAACTGTAATGTTTCCTCAATAAATATTACTACACTAGCTGTGCCCGGGAATTCGTCCGCATAGGATCTTTGTTTGTAATTTATTTGTTTTGAAGTTTTATTACTTTGGGCCTAATTGATTATACTTTATAAACTACACTACTTTTCCAACATAAACATTAATAGTATAGATATTTTTATATTTATAAGGAGTAATTTCATCATAAAACTGGTCAAGTTACTTCTAATTTATTTTGTGATGTTAGTTGTGTAACATATATGATTGTAAACAGTTATTTTGTATAAAAAATATATGTCCCGGTGGGTTTCTTGCTGGCTTTTCCGAGGACAGAGGTTTTTTTCCGAACCGGTGGTAAATTAATCATAAGAGAGACTTTCAAAGACTATTATTTGTAATCTATATTGAATAAAAAGAGTTTGTATTGTTTCTGTTTTAAGTTCATGTATGACGTAAACACCAAGGTTGTCGTAACTTTTTAATATTATTATATTATAAAAGGATACGGCGGATTATAGATAATCACCAAAAATTATGAAAAATAAACTACGGTAATGACTAATTTATAAAGATTATAGGGTTTCTTGCATTACAAACTTCAATGATAAGGAAGGTATGATAATTCGTTTGCCGTATAGTTGAGGCGTAAATGTATCAACCTGTTACTTCCCCGGGGTGTAGTAAGAGGCCTGGCTACAGCAACCTCAAAGGTGCGATTTGTCTTGTATTGTATTGTCTTCAATCTGCCTATCAAACATGACAATTTAAAGGCCCATCTCTTGCAGTAGATTTTTACGGGCTGATGATGATGAAGAGGAAGTACCTATAGAAAATTCTTTTGACATTTTTGTGTCATAAAGTAACGCGACAAAAGTCTTCAGTCTCTGAACCACTTCAAACTTTAGATCGCGTTTCTGCAAGTCAAGTTGTTTATTGTCATTGCAAAGTTATAGATATTACGTTTTAAAACTAATTCGTGGGATAAAACATCCTCTCATCAACATGAGCCGTGATAGGTCAGGGGTTAAGTTTTCATTGTAGATTTCACAGTATGCGAGCAACTCTATTACAAGTACAATATATAAAATTTGACCTGCTAAAAATTCAATAACTTTATTAAACTAAGTTTGTATAAAAAGCGTTATTAATAATGTTAAGGAATTTATGGATGATAATAATCCCTGGAAATGAGGTGATCGCTACCAAGCCATTTCTATTTTTTTTGTGTTGTTAATTGTGTAACATGCATGATTCTAAGCTGTTGTTTAAAAAAAAGTCCCGCTGGGCTCCTTGCTGGTTCTTCTCAGGACAGAGGTTTTTTTCGAACCAGTGGTAATTAAACAAGAGAGTGACTTAAAAGTGTTATTTATAATCTTACTTACTTACTTACTTATCTTCACGCACAATCCCTGACGGGGTAGCCAGAGAGAACAGATCGCCAAGTGTCACGATCCTTACATACCTCTTTATAATCTATATTGATTAAAAAAGTTTCAGTTTCTGTTTTTGGTTCGATATCCGCCGGCATCAATGAAATTGTTAATTGCAATTTTAGCTGCTGGTTCACAACGTGCAACCGACACGTGTCGGTAAATGTTAAAATAATATAAATAAAAACAAACTAAATTTACGGCTAATTTAAATTGATTATAGCGATGTTAATCTATAATATAAAAATGAATCACTGAATGTGTTGCTACGCGCAAATCTCGAGAGCAGCTGAACCGATTTCGCTAATTCTTTTTTTATAATATTCCTTGAAGTACGAAGATGGTTCTTACGGAGAGAAAAATTTAAAAAGTTGCCTGAAAACTTCTAAAAACAACACTTTTCTATATTCCTATACAATAGATTCGTAATAATACTTATAAGTCAATTTGAACTTTAATACCATACAATAAAGTTTAAGCGTTAGTGGAGGGGTTCCGGGAAGGCAAAACAATTAAGTGACGTTAGTATCGTATAAATATTAATGTCAATATTTGTCAAAATTTATACGATGGTAACATTACTCAAAAACAAAATAAGGGCTCCGCGCTAAAAAAAATTGATATCCATGAAATCGTAGTAAATTCCACGCGGGCGAAGTCGCGGGGCACAGCTAGTTTTTAATATATAATTATCGATACTTTTACAGATTTAAGTATGCCCGATATAAACTAAATGTCATAACCGATATTTTTAAAAGCAAAACATAAAACTTGTGTTAAGAAATGTAGTTTTTGTCTACGTTTAAGATTTCCTTTAGCAAATGTATTGTACACTCTATTAAAGTACAACATCGTAACAATTTCCTTAAAGAACCTATAAATCAGGAGAATAATAACAAGTTTTCAATACTTGAGGGCATGTGGATTATAAGTACATTAATTATTAAATTTATAGATTAATAACGGAATGAGTGCCGCATAAGTGCCGGTATAGTTTGCAAAAAACCTAAGTACGATCCTCGTCGAAACAAACGACATAGCACTTTTAAAATTTGCTTTACCAGGTACTCGGTGGAAAAAACTTTGTGAGCAAATAAGCTTAAATTTTAAAAATTGAAAGTAAATAAATATGTTCGTAACACGCAGTAAGGCAACGCAACGTGACGAGGTCTACCCTGTTCCAAACAAAAATCCTCTCATAAATATGATGATGCTCGTGCTCAGCTCATGTGTAAAGGGTGTTAGGTTACTTTTTAATTGAAGTAAAACATCTCACTTTTCACTACTGTAACAGATAGACACCATTATGACTTAAATCTTTGAATTAACTGACGTCCTAACTCTACATTACAAAGTTTTTACGGCTTCATTTATTAAAATACTAGCTGTTCACCGCGACTTCGCTCGTGTGTAATTTAGAGTTTTAATTATGTTGCGCGGAACCCTAATTATTTTTCTAAAATATAAGTAGCCTACTTAGGCTACTTATATTTTAGACTTATATTTTACTTCTTATAACATCAGCTATCTGCCAGTGAAAGTCCCGTCGAAATCGGTCCAGCCGTTTTGGAGATTAGCCGGAACAAATAGACAGACAGACAGACAGACCGACAGACAGACAGACAAATTTTTTAAAATTTGTGTTTTTGTTATAAGTACCGTATATACTTTCATATGCATTCAGTAAAAAGCTGTTATTTTAATATTACAAACAGACACTTCAATTTTATTTATTTGTATAGATTTGTATAGATAAAGATCAGCAGCAATTATGAAGACATATCTGCAAGAAACATACAACCCGCCTTTTTGCATCACAATTGCACATAAAACCATTGTATTTTAATTAAAATTTTAAACATTTTTGCTAAAATGTTATTAAGTAATGTTAATCATTGTGAGAAAACATATTTTTTTGTTTTCTGTAATTTAGGTATAATTTTATCATATTTTATATCATTTAATTAGGATTTCTGAAATAACATTAAAATTTTCTTAATGACTCAGCACCACCATTGAAAAATTTCGTACATAAACTGTAAAATAATAATCATAAATTTTATAGAATTGACCGGTATTAATAAAACAAAAACTAAATGTTACTCGACCATTCGCTTTATAATTTTCTTAACGATTCTTTAGAAAAATATTAGTACTTTAGATGTGATACGTTCATTAAAAAAAACAGGCTATTTCAAAAACGATAGAAATGTATAAAATTATATTTTTTCAGTTCCTCTCCATCACTTTTCTCAGAAAAATATGCAATGAATAGACCTGCAGACACCTGCAAGTTACATTTTTATCATATATCTAGATATAGATAATACTTGTTGAAAGTTATTTTTTTATTTACTATTGGTTAATAAAATACTTTTTCCCTGAAAAGAACCGTCGAAAATCAGAAATGAAAAATTTACAAATATTCATGAATTACCTACTATAGAACTAAACAGTTCGGTAGTGATCAAATCATTCACAGGGGTTATTAGAAAAATATCCCCCGAGTGAACATGGCTCAGATACGTGTAGTAAGTAAACTTATATATTCTTTGGCTAAAAAACTATACTTAATTATACTATGGTTGTCTAAACGCTTCTGTTATATCCAGAGATAAATGCGCATTATAATTAAGTATTTTATTCATGATTCAAAACGTGTTTTAATAGTACAGTCAATTAAAAAACAAGCAACGGCACTAAATAAGTGATTAAATTGACGAATTGCATTTATATTGACGTCAGCAGTCAGTCGGTCACTGGCCGCCTCTACCTGTATCAATTAACTTAAAAAGTCTACTGATTGGATTTAAAAATCAAGACACAAACATTATTTATTATTATTATTATTGTGCTTTATAGATGTAAAAGTGACAAACGAGCACACAGTCAACCTAATCGTAAGTGAATGCTGTGCTTCATAGAAACCTACATCTTTCCACAATTAAGGAAACGTCGGGAGTTAAAAACAAGTTGGATTAAGCGCGACAACGTACTTAAAAGTAGTATTATTTAATTTGTAGTGTTCGCGTAAATAGCAGAAATCATTATGAATAGAATAGAATTATTATTCATCAATTTAGCTTCAAGAATATTTATTGAAAGTCATGTAAGTTTTACCACTGGTTCTGAAAAATCCCCTGTCCTGGGAAGAACCAGCAGGAAAGTGTTTTTTTTTTAAACATTAATTTACACAATATAATATTTTATAAAATTATTGTGAAAACATTTAGAAACAGCATGGTAACAATCACCTCACTCCCAGGGGTTATTATCAATGATATACTGTGTGGAATTTTGATATAGCAAAACAGACTGATAAGTTTTATGTAAGGAAAATTTTTAACTCCAATTGTAAATATTCTTTCAGAGAAAAAAAATTAAGGTATATAAAAACGTAGAAACGAAGTTTGTAATGTCATTTACTCGTAATACGAGTATAGGCAATCTAAAAGTTTTTACAACAAAATACTAGGATATCATAAGAATCATAAACTTTAAAATTTTCAAATGTTGTATAGTAAGGCTAATTATAATGTAAAAGTAAATACGTGATATGTGAAGTTAGCGCTCGCCGTAACAGTTCAATGCCTGGCGTCACCAATGGAATTGTTAATTGGTTTTACCACGTGCGCGACGGTGAAGGAAAACATCGTGAGGAAACCTGCATGTCATAGAAATAAAAAAAAACGAATTTAATATGAGTGAGTAGGGTGACCTTGTCAAGTCTACAGTAAATCCCAACCTCTTTCGCTTCGCGTTCGATATGGGAAAATTTAACGAGTAGAAATATTTCAAAGACATGTAAAGTAAGGGTACGACATTAGATAAGGAGATGCATTATTATCATCATCAGCCTTCGATTATCCACTCCAAGTGTCTTGAGGCTCTCGGCCACTAAGCTCAATCTTCGGCTTCACCCATTCAATTGTTGCCACAAGCCGACAAGTTATATCTAGCACGAGGACCATTCATACTTAGTTCAGATTGTCATCTAAACAAATAAATAAAATTAAAGTGTCTGTTTGTAATGTCTTCATTTGATTTTTACTAAACGCATATGTAAGTTTATACGGTACTTATAACAAAAAAAACGGTTTTAAAATTATGTATCTCTGTCTATCTGTCTGTTTGTTACGGCTAATTTCCGAAATGCTGAACCGCTTTTGACGGGACTTTCAGTGGCAGATAGCTGATAAGGAGTGACTTAGGGTACTTTTATTTTAGAAAAATAATTAGAGTTTTTCACAACAATTCAATTCAATTCAAATAGGGAAGTATGGAACTAAAAACTATGCGTACGAAGTCGCGGGCACAGCTAGTTATAGAATAAATTTACGAGAAAATGAAAAATATGCGGTTGGAAAATTATTTTAATAAAATAACTGATCTACTTGCAATAATTGCGTGTTGAAAAACTTTTTGTTGGTCAAATCTTTTTCCTTAATGTGTGATAAAGGCATAATAATATTTTTTTTTGTTTATTCGTTAAAACACGAGCCATATATAAAAATAATTGTAAAACAGATACCTATGCAGTAAAATTCAAGTTTAATGGCCAATAATAGTTGTATTTATAATTAAAACATAGTTATAGCTTACAATAAAAAACATAGTTTTGTAGTAATCACGCGCGAACATAGCAGCTTGCTCGATGATTACAAAAAAAAAGGTAAATGATGATACAGGCAATTAGTGGTTAGGTAATTTACTTCTAAAAAGTTCTATAGAGACCACTATGCGTTTAAAAGCGACTAAATAAACAATATATTGTTTGAATGCAAAAAATCCGAAGTAAACCAACTCGAGTCTAATTACTTTTATATTTAATCAAATTTCTAAGCCTCACTTTAGCCTCCGGCGCTTCCAAGCGCAATTTGTAAACACAAGCCAGACAGTGATCCTAGGATTTTGTTTCAGTACGATTCTACTTTCTCCTTTTTAATGTATGAATTAACTTTAATTAAAAAAGAAAACAATACATAGCCAGAACTGGTTGACACGTTGGCCTGTTTTGAATTGCGGCATGTAATGTCACAATATCTATGTATTATTTTAACAAATTATTTAAACATATAAATAAAATTAAAGTGCCTATCTGTAACATCGATGTAACTGCCTTTTTTGATTGATTTTATGAACTCAGGGTGTTATTTTGATAGCAATAACACATGAGTAACCATTTTAATAATTGGACGTAGTTATGCAAAAAGGATCCAACTCCAGTTTGTGTAAAAATGTTGACTTGAAAAATAATGTTTGTGGTCTATACTATTATCTGATGTAACAATTTTAGCAAAAGTAACACAAATAAGAAGAAAAATTACAAACATACAGAAACCATACCGATAATTGGAGTTTATGATATTTGAAGTACGGATACTTCAAATATCATAAACTCAAATTAACTTATCACGGGTAGCATCCTTTTTGCATAACTACGTCCAATTTTTGACTATCTGTCCGTCTTCTGTCCGGGCTTATCTTCGGAATAGCTTAACCGATTATAATGAAACTTTACGAACAGATAGAGAGAAATACACTTTTTTGTGATACAGCACACAATTGCATACAATATCACAAAAAAAAAGGTAACGTAAAAAAATTGCGCAGAAAAACTAGTAAAACTGGAATTTGAACCAAGTTCTTGCGACTGTTTATTCCGGTAAATTAAACTTAAAGAGTTTAGTTTAGCAAGGCGATCGTCTAAGCAGTTCTTGATGACGTACTGCAATTTTTTATTTCGAAAAATTACTATGATATTCTGTTTGGTATCCAATTATATACAGTAGGTACTTACGACATTTTTAATAGAAAAAGTTGCGAACATTGTTTGAGGTTCTTTTATGAAATTATAATCATATAATTTATCAATGTCATGAAAGTTATTTTCATACTGCACAAGGGGACGGAAGACATTGATTTCAGTTTAACCAAGTTAACTCAGCGTCGCGGTGTAATTCAATTAGCTAATCCAATTGAGGATCAGAGAACTTGTCAAGCCAATATGACGCAATAGACAATACGGAACAAATAAGTTATGATATCTTATTTATATGCTTGATAATGCGCACATGTTTTAAGTAAGTTGTAACTAAAACTTTAGTTACAATTAGGGCATGCAACACATTATTTATAATCTAGGTATTTGTGGGGTCAATGATTTTCTATCCCGCTGGATCCCGGGACTTGCGGAATCCCGCAAGTGTAGTTAAATGCTACATGAGCTGAGCTGCCTATTAAGTATTGCCTTAATAAAAGAATTACATCTTTATATTATAAAAATAAAAATCTATAAGTATGCATTTATTCTTGACAAGTATTTATTACTTTTAATCATAATGAAGAATTGAACATGTTTACGAAGAAAACTTAAGGTATCCAAAGTCTCGAATGCCAGACTGCTTCGTATGAGCGACGCGATAGCCTGCAGCAGAGAAAGCCCTTTCGGCTTCCACACTAGTGGGTGGAATAGATTACTTATCGACCACGTCCAAAAGGCTGCAGACTCCGTGTTACAACAGGTCCCATCCGCAGAGATCGTGATGCACGGTGAGCTGATTGGGCTCGGTTCCCGTTACTAAATAGGAATTAATATTGTATCGCCAAAAGCAAATATTTTAACCTGTAAAATTGTAATTTCTGAATACAAAATCAGTGACTTTTGCGATTTCGCGTGGGAGTCTGTGTTTATACGCCCGCAACGACATCTGCTGTAAGCGTCTTCGTCACCTTGAACACCCCACTTTCTCTAGGCATTATATATGTATGTCAATCTCAAATACTTCGAACCTCCCGATTCGAACAGAGCCATTTTCTTTTTTAATTATGAACTCAACGGAATTGATTCGGGACACTACGAACGATTCATATTTGAAAATGAAGCTAGAGTGAGTTCTAATCACAACTTATTGTCTTATAAAATATTCGACTGACAAATTCCATTTTATGTGTATACGTACATACCTAATTAAGTTTATGTGTACGTATTAAGTACGCTTAAGTCTTCTAAGTACTGTTGCACGGAACAACTATCTGAATCTTATTTTTTTCATCAATCTGCACCACAGCTGGACATATGCCTGACATGTTGGAGAGAGGACTTGGCAGGCAGAATAACGATCTAGGTAGCAGAAGTACTGCATCTTAGGTATAAACCACCTCCGAACGGGTTGTGCTTAGTAGCCGTGGCTTGGTCACCGACGTTGAACAAAGAGCAATCCACTTGGCAGACCCGAGTTGAAAAGTTGCTGCAAGTCGGCATGCCGAGCCCACTCCGGTTGCGTGTTGGTGGGTTGTGGCGGAAAGGAGAAGGATGCTCTCTTTTTTCTTGCTTCTCCTCCACTCTTACCTCTTTGCTTCTCGTTTTTTTACAAACTTTTTAGTTGTAATAATACGTTTTAATCCTTAAATAATAAATAATGTGACCACGATTCACGCAATAACTTTATTCCGGTAAGTATCGTTGTAACCATTTCTACATTTTGTGTTGTGTTTTACATTACTCTAAAAGCCTTTAAACCAACTTAGGTAGGTATAGTTACGTAAATACCACACAAGCCGACCTTTGCCGTTTGATATATTGAGCCCCGGGGATTAGATTGCTATTATGTCGAACATCGTTCGTTACAACGTGAGCAAAAGCCTTGGAAACATAATTTATTTCTGGGAATTGTATAAGGTTTGCCTATATCTTTGTCATTCGGTGATCTTGAGCGTTTAATATAGGTAATGGATCTATTACATCATTGGGTTTTCTTAAGTAGGTATAACAACTATTTAGTGTTTAGTATAAAACCTCGCTCTTTGTTCCTGTGAAGACTAAGTGTAGCTGCGCTCACTGATATGCGTCGATGCGGTATCGAGGCGACATCGAGTGCTTGGAGACGCAGGTGCGTGATGCACTGCCCCAATTTAAATCTATACATCTATTCAAATAAATAAAATTAAAGTGTCTGTTTGTAATATCTAAATAACAGCTTTTTACTAGTTACATATAAGAGTATATACCGTACTTATTACAAAAACATAATTTAAAAAAAATTATCTCTGTCTGTCCGTCTCTCTGTCTGTCTATTTGTTTCGGCTAATCTCCGAAATGGCTGGACCGATTTTGACGGGACTTTCACTGGCAGCTGATGTTATAAGGAGTAATTTAGGCTACTTTAATTTTAGAAAAATAATTAGGGTTGTCTGCGCAAATAAACTAAAACCCATGAAATCCAATCGTAATAAATTATTACATGCGGACAAAATTGCGGGGAACGGCTAGTTAATTTAATAAAACCTGATAAAATACCCCGTCTCGACTTTTATTGAAAACTCTCCCTTACAATTTTAGAGTAATAAAGTTCGGACTCTCATTTTTGTACCTTTATAATGTCACTGATCACTGACTTTTTCTTCTTCAATAATTTTTCATTTTCAATTTATTACTATTGAGCTCTTCTACAAATTATCATTAAATGTTGTAAACAGTTAACGCAAATGCTTTATTTGGGTTAACTGGTTGTAACCAATACCATAAACATAATTTAAATAACATTTTTATTTTGCAATATTATTTCTCTAACAAATACATGGTAGAGCGAAACGAATGGGTTTTCTCGACCGGAGAAGGACCACGCTCTCACAGAATACCAGCGTAAAATAATAGCTTAACACTGCTGTGTTTCGTATGGCGTGTGTAGAAAATTGGAGACCCTTTTTACTAGAAAAGAGGCATTCCATCTTAGTCCTCACTGCTGACAACGCATCTGCATTTTGATTCTTTATTCTAGTTAATTATCTTAGTTTAGTCTATCGGTCACAGCAACCACTTACCATCAGGTGGACTGTGCTCGTTTGTCACCCTAATCTATAAAAAAAAAATTGTTCGATTACACCTATATAGGTATTATTGTGGTTGGTTTATATATTTTGGATACTGTATTTTATCTCGGTGCGATCATCATACCTACTAACGATGTTTTCAATCAAAACGGAAAAGCTTGTAACTGTGCATGGTGTGATTTTGTATAATGATGATGTTAGACAACCGATGACGGCTGTTCATACGGTTTGTGGAACTCTTTACCGCCTAACATTAGAGATTTTAAAACTCTATTAATATTTATGGACCATTATAGAGGACAGTATTTAGCGTATTTTTTACATTTTAATTTTATTTTTATTTAAACTTTATTGAACCTCACGTAAGTAGAGGATCAAAAGACGGCCTTAAACTTAAAGCTAAAAGTATTCTCTGCCAGCCAATCATCGAGCTGTGATAGAACTACGAATTCATTATATAATTAGGTATGTATTTTTGTATTGTATTATCAGTATAGTATTATTTATTTTTATTTATATAATAATATAGTATTTTGGGTTATGCTATAAGTATTGAGGCAATCATTTTCTAAATGATTAATGTAACGGTTGTAAGATAAGACCAGAGGCAGGTTATGATGCAGTCTTGTGAGACACTGTGCTAGTAACGACATAACCAAACCCGAAATAAAAAGTTGTGTTTTTTCGCGGATAGTTAGTAGTAGCCAGGTATTCTGACTCCTGATAGATGTAATCAAAGAGTATTATAACTGTGTAATACTTTGGTAGGTGCTCTACGTGGTTCTTTGGAACTTTTAGCTGTTTTTTTTTTACCCTAAAAAAATAGATATCTATTGGGTACAGTTTATTTTTCCACTAGATACTTCAAATTGAAATCACTCCTCAATGAATTTAAGTATTAATCAAATAAAAATCCAATGTCAAAGCGTTCCTCTCAAAATCCAATTAATGTGGAACACGACTCTGAGCCGACACGTATAGCGTCCCGATGTTAGCTATTGAAATATCGCTTCGGTAAGTTTCAACGAACAAGTGAAGCACATGATTGTATAACGCTCCCACATCTTCCGCTTGTACTTATAAACTGGCTATTAATACCTCTCTTATTTTGGTTTTTATTTAAATTTTTTATTAATTAAGTAAATATGTAATTACATTTTTGTAAATTCAAAATAGTTATATAAAATACAGCATATGCTTATTTAAAGTAATTTCTTAGTTTAACTTTAACTGGTTTGGAAAATATCTCTGAAACTATTACATGGAGGGACCAGCAAGAAACCCAACAGGACTTCTTTTTAAAAAAGGTTATAAGTAGGTCTGTTGTCTTATATCTACAATTAACTATATACTTAAACCATATTAAAATTAGCTCGTTAGATCAGTTCACAGTGGTTATTTTTATCCAAGTATTTCTTTATCTATAATGTACAATTAATCTGTAGAAAATTCGTGTCTGAGACTAACATTTTCTAGAAAAAGCGGCTAACTATATTAATTTTTTATGTATTAATTTTGTCATTTTTTAAAATTTTTGTATGTCTGTATATATACATATTCAAGATTCACGCAAAAATATTTTTGTATATACCTACTTGAAGAATTTCCATAAAATTTGGTATAAAAATAACTTTTTACCCAACTTCATAAGCTTGTGCATAAATGAGTTTTTTTTCCTCTAGTTTTTTTTTATAATAGTTGCTGATGATTCAATTAGTCCTAATCCTAAGCAGAATAGAGTAGAGCTATTAAAATGTATATCTACTTTATTTTTAAAAAATATTTGATTATTTAACCGTTTTGACGTAGTTGGGAACTGCTTCTCCAATCTTTTTGTACATTTTAACATTACCATCTATTTAAAATAAAAAATAAAAAATTCGTATGACTTTATGCTCTTAAGGCTCTCGAGATAAATTCAAACTTTACTGTTAAAACTTGAGTCTAGACCATATTATGACTTTAGGATATCAAGGTTAAGTATTCAGAGACCGTTTAGAGTTTATGCTTACACTACTTATTGGGAAAATTTGAGTCTTGATCATATTATTATGTTACAAATTTTAAAATTTGACGATTTGAAACTCGAACTAAGTTAACCTTGAGATTGTCTTTGGGTAGCGGCTTAAGATTAAAGTCATATGCGCTTAACATTAACTCAGAATTTGACAAAGTGTAGTGGTGGTGTAGATTATCCACTATGGAGCAGTATCATCCCGTGAGTGTCGTATAAGCCGACAGGGGGAAACTGGAGCAGGATGGGCAACAACATCTTCCTAACAACAACTGAAAATAATAAAAAACTGCGGTGGCCAACTCAAAGCAATCAAGCATGGCAACTATGGCAAAATCCACCTATTAGGGAATTTATGGGGGAGGACTATGTTCAGTTAAAGTTCAATAAAATCAGAAAATGGTTTAAGGACATATTTAGAAATGACCGGGTAGGGTCTTTGATAAAGCATTTTGCATTTTGAATCGCATTTACCACGGATAGTGTTCAAAGGAATTGTTCGGATTAATTCAATTCGCCAAATTCCACCATCGCACCTCGCTACAAAATTCACGATACCATCCACATCATCTGAATGCTTGGCGGTCTATCACTGTCGACTTACTAGAAGTTTTCTTCCTCTCACGACTTCTATGTGATTATGCTACCACCGGCGATTTTTCCGTATCTATGCGAGTTAGGGACTTTCAAAAAACGAGCTTACTCCTTTTTAAAAGGTTAGCAATGCACCTGTGATTACCCTGGTGTTGCAGTATTTTATGAACCCGCCACATGAGCTAACGAGCATGCGGCTCACCTGATAGTAACACTTATCTTACTATCAGGTGAGCCCCCTATTCTATATATCAAAATAAGTCAGAACACCGCCTTTTACACCAATGAAATTGTTAATCACCAAAGAAATTGTTAATTACAATTTTAAGAGCTGATTTACCACGTGCTCGGCGGTTAAAAAACATCGTGAGGAGGAAACCTGCATGTCTGAGAAATAAGAAAAAAAAATATTTCGAAAACATGTGAAGTTCGCCAACACGCATTGGGGCAGCGCGGCGGACATTTCCTTGCCCTAAAACCCTCTCAGAAATGAGAGGAGGCCTGTGCCCAGCAGTGAGTCGTATATAGGCTGCAACTTTACCGCCTTTTAAAATGGGTATTGTTGTTACATTTCATGTTCTTAGCGTTAATATTCTAATTTATCATAATGAGGTCTGCGTCGCTTTTCAGGTCAGTATTATATTGAAAATTGTATATTTTACGTCGGAAATAAAACGAGAAGTCTCATCAAGCAATAAGACGATTATAGACTTTTATGAATAGCGAGTGAAAAGAGTAACCAGTCCTTTGTTTGGCCTCCAACACACCTTACAAATGACTACTGCGAGCTTTCCACGGTACAGAGACCCACCGCTTTGAATAACATGCGTACGGTACTAAGGAATGAATAGTAGATATTTAAAGCAGTAACATTTTATGATTGCCATCAGCGTAGTGCCACATTAAAATAAAGTGAACACAGTAAAATATGCTTTAGTACCTTATTTAGGTTGTTCTATATTCAAAACTAATTCCAGTCTGTTCCCCATATAAAAATATACTAAAGCTGGTTTAAGAGCAAGTTTAAAAGTGAATAATACCTTTTTTTATAGCATAGGGTGACAAACGAGCACACAGTCCACCTGATGGTAAGTGGTTGCTGTGACCCATAGACATCCACATCTATCCTCTATAAAGAATCAAAATGCAGATGCGTTGTCACCAGTAAGGACTAAGATGGAATGCCTCTTTTCCAGTAAAAAGGGTCTCCAGTTCTCTACGTTCACCATACGAAACACAGCAGCGTTAAGCTGCTATTTTCCGCTGGTCTTCTGTGAGAGCGTGTTCCTTCCCCGTTCGAGCCGACTCATTCATGCTACAACTATACTACTAATAAAGCTGCAGCATGACATTTACACGTATAAAACCTATTACTCGCTAATTATAAAATCTACAATCTTATACATTTATTTATTTACTTATGAATACCATACATTTTTCGTGTATTAGTGGCGTTATAGTCTACATTTTATTGGGTTCCAAGGCAATAACATGGGCTACGATGGAGGGTGGTGTTTCATCTTGTATATGCTAGATGTAAATCCTAGAGGCGATGTGAGGCAATATCAAGACGTGAGCTACATTTGGTATAGTTATTCTATTTCACGATGAGGTTTTGACTTTGGTTGTGTTAGCCGTGCACATACACATTGTTAGTGTGCGTAGGCTGCGGGCGCACGGGAGTAGCGCTCCCCGAGGCCTACGCACACTAATACAATGTGTATGTGCACGGCTAACAACCACCAAAGTCAAAACTTCATCTTTCAATTTTTCATGTTTGATACGCTTATCAGGTAAAATTGGCGATAGTGGCACTAATCGTTTTGCTTCTTTGATAATGTTCTTTATCACCGCACTAAAATTTCATAAATGTGAACCAGCTACAGAGACCATAAAATCTTGGCATTCCTTTTAGTTACCACTTTTACTAAAGGGATGAAATACGCGATCAATTCTGTTGCCGAGGTCGTGACTAATTTTTTTATAGAATATACTCGTACGTGACAAACGGACACACAGTCCACTTGATGGTACGTGGATGCTGTGGCCCATAGACTTCTACATTTATTATCGGTCGAATCAAAACGCAAATGCGTTGTCACCCGTGAGGAAAAAGATGGACTGCGTCGTTTCCAGTAAAAAGGGTCTCCGGTTCTTTACACTCATCATACGAAACATTGCAGAATTAAACTGCTATTTTACACTGGTATTCTGAGAGAGCGTGATCCTTCCCTGATTGTGCTTTAAGTATATAGCTGCAACATGGCAGTCAGACATCGCCCCACATATTATTAAAAAAAAATTAAGTAACGTACCCACATCGCGTTACTTGGCTACATATGTTTACTTTCCATCCTGATTCTGGGAGGATTCTGTGTTCATACTTAATTTTTAGATGATTGGTGAGGAAAGGGAAAGGTGTGCGGGCGAACTTTTTATGTTCTTTTAATATTGTATTTTCAAATTGTCTGACATGCAGGACACTTCACTGTCGAGCCCGTGGTTTTAGTTCAAAGTCTTGCTCGCGTCCTAGAGCATATCTTAGCTGCCGAAGTTAGTAGTACACTGAGTAGTTCATAGTAGATAATTTGTATTAATTAAAACCGGTTATAGCACAATAGATACAAATAAAACAAAAGCTTTTGTGTGAAGGTAAAGAAGGCGCTCATAAAATATTATTTAGGCATTCACAAAGCATATTAACCGCATTGTCACGCCCAATTTATTCAGCTACGATAAAATTGGTTTGCATTTATTTTAACCGTACCTGTCGACTTCGAATTGTAATACTCGTATTATACTTTATAGCTTTAGTGAAACGCGAGCAGCACACGATTTTAACCATAATTTAGTATTCGGAAGGTTATATTTCTTTTTATTATTTTCAATTAGGTACTACGTTCTAGAGAAGGTTTTTACTTTATGGCTCCAGCATGAATGGGTCGGCTATAACGGGGCATAGCAATAGCAGCGCGAAATTTCTATGTATAAAAATCAATTACGGTGCGTTAGTCTCGCTAAAAATCGAAAACGGCTTGAACGATTTTATACGTGGTAGAGCCATGCTGCAGCTATATTATGATTGTAGCACGAATGGGACGGCTCGACCGGGGAAGGACCACGCTCTCACAGAATACCAGCGTAAAATAGCGGCTTAACACTGCTGTGTTTCGTATGGTGAGTGTAGAGAACCGGAGACCCTTTTTACTGGAAATGTGGCATTCCATCTTAGTCCTCACGGGTGACAACACATCTGCATTTTGATACGTAATCGAAGATAGATGTAGATGTCTATGGGCCGCAGCAACCACTTACCTTCAGGTGGACTGTATGCTCGTTTGTCACCCTTATCCTATAAAAAAAAAATTCTTGTGTGCGTTTGAGTTGGACGGTTTAGATTCACAATTGGACCCGGTAGGTGGCGCTACTGTCGAGATCCAGAATCACCCGTGCGAAGGCTGGACGGATCGTTAGAACGTAATATTTGTGTATTATGAATGTGTCTAATGTTATTATTTTATGTGTTCGAATGGTTTAGTGACGAAAACTAGAGTAAGTAAAGCTTTTTTACAGGTAATGAGATAGTTAATTTTTGGGCATTCCATCTGCATTTGTATTTTGTAGAAAATGTTCGTCCGTAAAATTAACATCGTCGGTACGACAATAGACTAAATGCGAACCTAATTAAAAAGAACGAGAAGTTTCTAAATTCGATGCTTAAAAAAACGTATGCGTATACGTTTTTTTTAAGTATGTTCACCCATTCCTTGGAAACGGTTGAACTGAATTAAATTACTCTTTTTTTAAATAACTTGTACTTTAGAACTTATAGTTCCATATAAATTTAAAAAAAAATTCCAGCTATAAGGGTGGAAAAATAGGGGATGTAAATTCTAATGTACCTATTTAGACGATATTCAAGTTGTAACACTAAATTGTGATATGCCAGACTGGGACTCAGAAGGGTAAAATAATTAAACTTTTAATAAAAGGTAAAATCGTAATTATTCGATACACTATGTCTTAGCACCGACTTCGGAAGAAATTAATATATGGAAATTATTATTTTTTTTAGTTTTTGAAGTCAATTTTACTTCTTATTAAAAGTTTAGTGAGTTAAAATTTTAATCTATGCAAATAAATAAAATTTAAGTGTCTTTTTGTAATATCAAAATAACAGCTTTTTACTAAATACATATGAAAGTGTATACGATACTTAAAACAACACCACAATTTTTTAAATTTTTATCTGTCTGTCTGTCTGTTTGTTCCGGCTAATCTCCGAAGCGGCTGAACCGATTTTGACGGGACATTCACTGGCAGATAGCTGATGTTATAAGAAGTAACTTAGGCTACTTTTATTTTAGAAAAAGAATTAGGGTTCCGCGCAAAAAAATTAAATCCCTAAATTGAAAGCGGGCGAAGTTGCGGGGAACAGCTAGTTAAACATATAAACCTTCCTCTTGAATCATTCTGTCTATCTATTGATGAAAACCGCACCACAATCCGCTGCGTAGTTTTAAAGATCTAAGCGTACAGACGGCGGGAAGCGATTTTGTTTTATACTATGTGGAGAACTGATGTAGTGTGCATTCGATCCCAGTCAGCAGAAAGGTTCTGGCTCAGCATTATGCCCTCAGCGCTGATCATTCTGCCAAAATCACAAAAACATATTATATTAATAATACAAATATGACGCTCACAAAACGTAATTCGATGATTTCTTGAAGCGCATTATACCCGTAGCTATAACGTGTTATTTCATTAGTTTTCTTATAAAGTTGAAGTGACAAACTTATATATAGCCCACCCAATGATAAGTGGCTACTGTAGCCCATGGACACCAAAAGTAACTTCAAACAAAGAAGACAAAAATTACCTTTACCTTTTTTTTACCTAACTCTTTCAGTTAACCCAGGGCGTAGTTAGATAATGTGAAAGGTGCACTGTAAGCGTAGATGGCATCAAAATTCAGCGACAAAAATAGGTAAGAGGGTAGACCTACCACAACGGTTGATATTTCCTCTTTATTACTTTTACAGCCGCCTTTACACATTCGCGCGAGTGGCGAGGCGAGCGGGGGGTCAAGGCACGAGCACGAATATGTAATCGGTAGTTCGTCACATAGATAAATATATATGTAGGTTCGTCATTCGCCTCGTGTTTCTCGTCGCCACCTGTGACGCTCGCGTCGGGAGCTGTTTTTGGGACACGAGTCAAAAAGAAAAGAGCGGCGCGACGAACTAGTGTTTAGTTTACACATTCGTTTATAGTTCATTTCATAGGAAACGGCTTAACAAGCAACATAAAAAAGGGCTGATCCAACAATAAAGTTATGATGTTTTTGGAGCTTTACCAAAGTCAGTCAATCTTTTGAAATTCGAAGCATGCTCATTATAAGAATAAGCAGAAAGTATATAATGCTTGGACCACATTAAATCGTTTACCAGTACCATTACATCAGAAGTTTAGTGAACGATTTAAAATTGAAGAAAAATTCTTTGATGGCTACTTGTCTGCCGCTGCAGCTGAAATAGAAATGAATAGACGTGAATGTGTAAACGGTCACTCGTGTAGCCTAAAGCCTCACGAATATTTCGCCAAACAAATCGTCGAATGGTGAGGCGAATCACGATCACACATGTGTAAATGCAGTATACCACAGTATACGATATAAAAATATAATCAGTTTTTGTGCTGATCGGAACAGAATTAGGTGAACTCTAAGTAAACAAGACAGTGATGAAACAAATGCAGGAGCCTGGCCACGGCCGACCAAAATATTTCGTCGATCCGGGTTCACCGTACGGGAAACTGGACCACCGATATTGGAGCGGAACTCAGATGTTGTGACTGATATAGACTAGCGGCACTTTTCTTATAAGAAATTCGAAACTCTTAACAGCTTGTGACTAGTCGTTTATTAAAGTTTTTATAAGTTATCGCATGAGTTTATATCAATTTTTGAGATCAATGTAAGTTTTAATATGTAATATATAAATAATATAAAATAATTGAACTTGAGATTTCATAAAATAAATTTGTCACGGCTACAAGCTAAATTGACTAGATGTCATTGGAATTTGAATTAAAATTGGAACGAAATGTTAATTACACTTTTCTACTAACACAGGTAAAGTTTTACCACACTAACAAACAATTGAATTTAACTGTTTGATGGAAAAAATATTATAATATTATTATTAATCTAACAAAAGAAAAAAATGTTTGTTAGATACGATTTCATGCGAGAAAACGTTGGAATCTTGATAGAACATAACCTACGCGCTTTGCGCTAAGGCATGCAAATTTATAATAGTTTTAGTTTGTCTTATTAACAGCGTACTGAAACTAACAATAAAGTGTGAATCAAACAATCGATAAAATTTATTCGTATTAATTTATGTGCCGATCTGCCGATGAATGACTACGTCACCAGTGGACGTTTTAATTGACTTGGTTTGATTGGTAAAATACTTTTTTATCAGGAGACAAATGACGTAAGCGAATATACCTACCTAATAGACACGTTATTCTTTAACAGTTATTTGATGATAAAACCGATTATTTAAGATTTTTATTAAATCTTAAATAAGGTTGGTACTACCAATACCAACTTAGTCGTAGAATAAAAGGTTTTTTTTTAATAAGGGCGGGTAAATGTTGAAATGAAATAAAACAGGCTGTGTGTGCGGTATTAACAAAATTCTTTTTTTATTTGAAAGGCCCACATGTGCCATTAAGTGTGGAATATGACATCGTACAAATGTCCGCTTCTTACAGTGGCACGGAAAAAAAAATATTCTTTGAAAGATATACCTGTTATACTAAGCCAATAAAGATTTGGGTATAAGTAATCATGTAACCACATTGTTGTTTACCTACTTTCGTATATAAACGTCCGCTTCAAGTTTTTTTTTAATATAGGATAGGGTGACAAACGAGCACACAGTCCATCTGATGGTAAGTGGTTCTGTGACCCATAGACATCTACATCTATCCTCGTTTGCGAATCAAAATGCAGACGCGTTGTCACCCGTGAGGACAAAGATGGAATGCCTCGTTTCCAATAAAAAGGGTCTCCGGTTCTCTACACTCACCATACGAAACACAGCAGCATTTAGCTGCTATTTTACGCTAGTATTCTGTGAGAGCGTGGTCCTTCCACGGTCGAGCCGACCCATTCGTGCTACAACTATACCCGAAATATAGCTGCAGCACGTACAAAAGAATCATTAATAAATTAGTAAAGAATCATTTTATTTTACTTCAATATAAACACTGGTTATTAAATGGAATTCACAATATCTCAATAGTGATGTCATCAGATAGAGTTGAATAAGGCATCGCGCTAATTAGATTTATAACTGCTATTTGAAAGAGCAAATATTATTTACCTGTTTGCGAGAATATTTTTTGTCTGTAATTTTATTGATTTATTTAGGACCATTAACAGGAAATATATTGTTACTTAAGATCACTACCTACATAAATATAATGCAAAGTATAATTACATCATCAACATCATCATGAGGTCTCCTCCAAAGAATGCTACCAAGCACGGTTCTGAACCACCTGTATTCATCGAAATCGGTCGTCTTAATGAAATATAGACACAATATTATATACGATTTAAAAACAACTTTATTTCAAATATGGCAGCCTGTCATTTTTTTTAAGATTATTTAATAACTATGACCTTTAACACACAAAAAACAGCAAATACGCTTCCTTGTATATGAAGAAATTTTAGCTTCTATTTAGCTAATTGTTGTGTTGTGTTTTGCTATTATGATTTCAAATTAGATTTATGCATGGCGTACTGCGCTGCCACACGTCCTGCGACGTGACCAATCTCAATCTATGTTCATTTAACAATGGAAACATGAGCCGCTTCATAATATTCAAAGGAGCGAGTGGCTAATAATATGTAAATGTATAAGAATTAAAAGTATATTACTGGTAACGAATGCCTCGTTCGTGTAGAGAACCGGAGACCCTTTTTACTGGAAAAGAGGCATTCCATCTGAGTCCTCAAGGATAACAACGCATATGTATTTTGATACCTAATCTATGATGTATTTATGTGTTTATAGGTTGTGTTTTGTTTTGGTGTAAAATAAAGTGTTATCTATGTATATATCTATGAGTCACAACATCCGCTAATCGTCAAGTGGTGGCATTATATTGCTATAGCGGGCCTCTAAGTAGTAGAGTAAAATAGCAGCTTAATGCTGCTGTGTTTCGTATGGTGAGTGTAGACCGGAGATCCTTTTCACTGGAAACGAAGAATTCTAGAATATCGACAACGCATCTACTTTTTGATTCTTAATCAGGACTGTAAACTATCGAGAGATTACTTAAACTGACTCGTAAATCAATTGACTTTATCTGTTTATTTCAATAAATAAGACATTCAATTCATTTGTTATCTATACGTGTATATTTATTGTATAAACAGACTATGAACAGTCTTAATCATTATCGCGTCATTCATTTATTCGTTCATTAAAATTAAAGTCCACTGATGAACATAGGTCTCCCTACAGATTGCCTTATAAGGAGGGATATGTGCCAAAGTTGACACGCTTGGCGGGAGTGTTTTTTTCAACAACCACAGTTTTTTTTTTAAATATTTTCTAGTTGTTTTTACGAAGACGCTGCTGCCTATCTTCTGGTTTGTTTCCCTTTGTCACCTCTTACGACAACTACGGGACGATAATATGTGGTAATGCATATTCTTACACCGCCACTATACGGGCAACTTTCCCTTCTGCTCTACCGAATTCCAATTTAATTTGTTTAACGCTTTATAAAATGTCTCTATTATATTTTATGAACCTATATAGAAATTCTTTTCATTATGTAAACCAATAACCAACAACACCGTTTAAAAAAAAATATGTAGAAATATTATTTATTTCTCTATTTTTAAAGATCACAACTCATAAAGCAGTTGTTTTTAAAATAATGTTAATTAAAAAAGCATCATTGCTCGCGGCAATTAAGTTTGGACTTACACGAAGCGAGTACAAAGTGACTTTGAAACTTTTCCAGAACGTAAATATATAAATATAACACCCAATTTAAAACACTCAAGAGAATTCTGGTCAATAAATTTTAGCCCTTTTATATCAAAGACAAGCGAATAATACTTAATTAATTGAATCCTTATGTGCGTTATTAATAATCTGAGAATATTTGCAGTGGAACTTATTTTGTTATTTATTTTACTTGTTGTAATGATATATTGTAAGAAATTACTAGACAATATGACATTTTGATAGTTTGTCCTGTTGTGGCTGCGTAAGCGAATGCACAACCCTATATCATCCCGGGAATGTCGTAAGACGCGACAGGGTTAATGAAACGGGAGATAACAGTTCAAAATAATAAGAATCTGTGGTTGCCAGCCCACTTTGCCACGCGTGAACTATTGAGGAGGCTTATGTACACCAGTGGACTTTCGATAGGCTAGAATGAATTAATGATAAATTACATTTTCGGTAAATTATATTATTTTTATAAAAATGTACAATTAAACATAATTTCTTTTTTCATTTTCTTCTTTGTATGTATAAAAATTATGTTAATTTAATAAAAACTTGTCAATTGTGCCGTAGAATCGTAATATCTCAGGCCAGATGCTCCACTTTATTAAACACTAGCGACCCGCCCCGGCTTCGCACGAGTGATATCTGGATCTCGACAACAGCGCCACCTAACGAGCCCAATTGTAAATCTAAGCCATCCAGAGACTCAAACACAAACAAAAAAAAATCAAAATCGGTCCAACCGGATTCTAATTTTGCGAGACTAACGAACCGCAATTGATTTTTAGGGTTCCGTACCTTAAAAGGAAAAAACGGAACCCTTATAGGATCACTTTGTTGTCCGTCTGTCTGTCAAGACCCTTTTTCTCAGGAACGCATGGATGTATCAAGCTGAAATTCATATCAAATACTCAAGTCTACTGTCCCTTGGAGCTGTGAAAAAATGAAACTTCTAAGCCAACGCAATCAAAAGATACAGCCGTTTATGCCGCATATTTTCGACATTCGCAAGCTAATCAAAACCTACAGGGTACTTCCCGTGAACTCAGAATCTTAAAATTTGGTACGAAGCAACGTATTATAGCACAGATAAAGGATAAATTGCGAAAAGCATAAATTTTTATGATGTAATCATATAATAAAAATATTTTTAATAATTTTAAACTTATATACCTACGGATTTTCTCGGAACCCTCGGTGCGCGAGTCCGATTCGCACTTGGCCGGTTTTTTTATACATAGAGATTATGAATGAAATAAAAAATTAGCTTATTTTTCTCATTTATATTTTTACCTCGGTGACTCCTGATTTTGTGGTCCCGGGAATTCTTTTATATAACATGTATAAATTATATATTGGTAACTGCAACTAATAAATTATTTCATAGGTGTTGGCGGGCATCGAACTCGGCGGCGGTGTACCATGTCTAAGTTTAAGGAGAACGTGTAACATCCCTGAAGCTATTACTGAAAGTAAAAACCTGCACATGTCGAAACTTTGGATATTATAGAATATATTAATATGAACTTAAATTCCTAAATTAATTTAGTTTGAATTTTTATATTATAATTTTATGCTAAGTAAAAGATGTTTAAAATTCAGACACAATAATAGATTTAAAAGTGATACATTATAACATTTTAGGCTGCGCTCCACAGGCCGTCTTAGCAATAGCCTGCGTTAGTGCCCGGTGGACCAGCCGCATCTGTTCCACGTTCATAGGATTCGAGTTGCGAATTCCTACACGCGCGGAGCCAGTTACGGCACTGAAACTGAGCTTCTTCTCCCCCGTTGCCAGCTTCACAGATTTGCTGGGCTGGTCTTTGGGGGGCTCCTCCTCAGACCGACTGCGTTTTTCCGCCTTCGGAACTGGGTGAGGTTTGGGCAGAGGGATTTCGTCTTAGGGCTTCTGTCAGAGAGAGCCTTCTGCCTGTTCGGCTCCTATCTCAGCTGCTATCAGCCTTCGGTACCTTTTTCGTGCTGCCCCACTAAGCTTATAAGGCCTAGTGAACTTTTGGTTTTCCTCTCCCTGGTTCATTTCCGTGGTTCGGCTGCAGACGTGCCTTCCACGTATAATCCAATTAAAAAGTTACTATAGGTGTAGTAAATGAATCGAAAGTCCTACGTTTCCAGTTTATAACCAGTAGAAAGATAAATTGGTATCATACAACCACTACGTTTGCCATCTGCGGTTCAACCATAAAATCGGACACCGCTCACCATCTGTTGGTTAAACAGCACGAGAGTGATAACTAAACTCTACAGAAATGCTTCTGTTTTGGTACATGTTTAAAATTTCTAACTAATATTGCGTCATATAATTTATAGCTTATCATTCATCTAACACGAAAAACTTTACCGGTCTGCGATTTACAAATTGTGACAAAAAATATTAAGGTTTAAAGTGTGCAGTGCATCTGAAATGTTTGCGCAGGCGAGAACGGATGGTTTTCAGGCACTCATGCGCAAGAAAGTGGCGTCACTAATAAGCCGCGCACGGGGAAGTGACAACAGCATCCTGTGGATGGTAGCAGATGATCCACATGCACCTATATTAAGGAGCTATGTGCGGACAATGTCCGGATTCTTAAATGATTTAAATTAAATTATTATTATAATATAGTACTACTAACCCCCTTACTATTGGAATTAATTACTAACCCTTATGGACCTATGTTGTCTGAAAATAAAAAGATTTGATTTGATTTGATTTGAAAGTAATTTATTCATTCATTTAGTGGTCGTGTTTATCTCAGCGCTAACGATAGAACTTTTGTTTTTTTACTAATGATGACAATCCGATTAAAAAATAGAATGACAAGAAAAACAAAAAGGGTCTACGAAGTTGTATAATGAATAGAGTAGATCTTTACTACCTATACCAACTTAGTCGTAGAATAAAAGGTTTTTTTTTTAATAAGGCAGGTAATTGTTGAAATGAAATAAAACAGGCTGTGTGTGAGGTATTAACAAAATTCTTTATTTATTTGAAAGGCCCACATGTGCCATTAAGTGTGGAATATGACATCGTACAAATGTCCGCTTCTTACAGTGGCACGGATCCGAGAGGTCCGATTTTCAATGACTCTTCTGCATAAATCCGGCTGAATTTGAACGATGGCCTGTGTTATGTTCACCTTTAGGGCATCGGTAGATGTGGTTTGTTTGCATAGACCTACGACTTCAAGAAACCCCAAAAGAAAAGGTCCAGTAGGGTCAAATCGCATGACCTTGGTGGCCACTTCACGTCACCCCTGCAAGAAATAAGCTTACCCTCAAATCTATCGTGGCACGTAGCGCCGTCCTGCTGGATCCTCATGTTGTCTAGGTCCATATGGTTCAATTTGGGCTATAAGAAATTAGTTATCTTCGTTCTGTAGTGCTCGCCGTTGACGCCTCACCAGCGTTGTTTTCGGAAAAATACGGACAAATGACAACCACACTAAACGGTTACTTTTTGAGGATGCATTATCACCTAGTGAACCTGGCGTGGATTGTTGTCGTCCTATATATGGCAGTATTGTTTGTTAACACAGCCATTCACCCAAAAAATAAACCAAACGGCCGAAATTGGCGTCCTCTTTAAAACGATTAGAGGTCCAGTCAGCGAACAAATGTCTTCTAATGTCTACGGTCATGAACTTTGAGCTCCTGGGTCAATTGAATTGTACAGGTGTAGGCCTAAGTCTCGACGAAAAATTCTCCCAAGTTTGAGTCTGCGAAAGGCCGAATTCTTGCGCACGGCGAGGAATCGACTGCGTCGGGCTGCCAAAATCTACCCGCGCCTATTGAAAAACCCTTTACGAGTATTAAACATTACGTACGTACATAAAAACTCTGTCGATATTACTTATTATCAATTAACGCTAATAATATTTATTTTACACAAACCATAACCCATTTATGTCCTGTGGGTTACTTAGGAGGCGACTATGAAAAATAGTTGAAAGAAATGCCACCAGCTATCGTAGGCAATGATAGTTGGTAGCATTACCATATGGCATAATATGTCAGATTTATTAAATAACCCAGACCGACGACGGGGAGCAGCGTCTCAGACGTTTGACGTCTATTGAGATCACCAATCTGCCTGCCAATTGTGCCAATTACAACAATTCCTCCATACAACGCGACTAATTCTTGCCGACGATGGAGTAATTCAAAGATTAGCTTTGTACTGCTTAGTATAACCAAAATGTAAGCTAAATATGATGAATAATAATGTATTTCAAATACCTAAGAAAACCAGCGAAAAGCGTATTCGGCGTAAACATTGGTCAGCATACCGTCCTTAGGCTGGTATACAGAAACAATTTCGAGTTTAAACTCAAACACACCTGATGGTAAGTGGTTGCCGTGGCCCATAGACATCTACATCTATCCTCGTTTGCGAATAAAATGCAGTTGCGTTCTCAGCCGTGCGGACTAAGGTGGAATGCCTCTTTTCCAGTAAAAAGGGTCTCCGGTTCTCTGCGCTCACCATACGAAACACAGCAGCATTGAGCTGCTATTTTACGTTAGTAATCTGTGAGAGCGTGGTCCTTCCCCGGTCGAGCCGACCCATTCGTGCTGCAATTGATATAGCTGTAGCATGGCTCTACCACGTATGAGTATAGCTCTACCATGTATGTATGTTACACAAAATTTTTCGATGTGAAGCTTCAGTTTAAACTAGGCATTGTCTCTTTAATACATTAATAGTGGAGAGCGTGTAATGGGGAGTGAAGTACAGCGGTGCGTTCGGCATAAATTTTGAACAGTCGCCACTCAGCGGGTTAGCCAAGATCACATTTTACGATCGTTAACGCTATGGAAGCTATAAAAATGACTGAAATAAATTCCTATATGTAAATGCCATTCATTTTATAGTTTTCTATAGCGTTAACGATCATAGAAAGTCATATTGGCTAACTCCGCAGGACACAGTTATACAAGATCGTGTTTCATGTACGCCGAATAACCCACGCCACTGAATGTTTATTACTGAGTTTCTATACAGGCCTGAGTATAAGGAGCGTTCGGCGAGGCATACGGAGTAACGGTCCTTATCAATCAGTTTCTACGCGTCTTGGTCTGCTTGCATTTACACTAAATGGCTTTTACTCTTTGAAGATAAATAAGAAAAGTGTATAATCATTTATTTTCTACTCGATACTCTCTTTCACCTTCTAATTATAGTAACTCTCTGTTCGGTAAATCGTAGAAAGAATAATTAATCTCATGGATTTTGTAGAGCCAATTTGTTTATATGTCATGGGTCATGGTCATTGGACATACTCGGAGTAAACCAGAGACAATTAACTCGTATGAAATACACCCGACTAGTTTTTTGTCATCACTAGAGGTAGTGTAGCTCAGCCTTAGAACAATAATATTGTTCTGAGAGCAGTGTAGTATTGAGTCACACATAGTGATGTATATATATTGACGTCGTGTACCTCCGTTTATGAATGCCTCGTCTCTAATTTATAGCCTGTCTATGATTTTACTATTTGATTTCCGTTTTCCAATTTCAATATGCGAATGCTAAGTGTGCTTGCGCTATGTACTGTCTTGTAATTAAACTGAGCTTAATAAACAGTGATTATCTTCTAACGAAAGATTTTAATACACTAATAAACCCCGCCACAACAATAATAAGTTCCGTGTTTGGCATACTAACGTCTTGAACTCTAGCCTATAAGTTCGATACTGCATGCAAACATATTATTTATATTTGCCTAATCCTCTCGAACTCTCTACCTACCTGTTGTGAATTGTGTAATCGCTCAGTGACAGTGTCCCGCATCACTCTTTGGTAAGCGAGACGATGGAGCGAAGTGCGTGGTGACGGAGATGCTGATCTCGCACCATCATCCAGGTGGACGGGAACACCAAAAGAGAATATAATCGCTATGTTTTAGGGACACGTCATGGACAAATTCATCCGAAAGGCTTTGTAAAACATGTTTGTTGCATACACGTCTCGCGAGATCGCGAAGCGTTGTCCGAAACGTTGGCGTATGAATTATGACTTTTTTAGCAAGCTTCGAAAAGAACAGCTCAAGCATCTAGCAATAAAGCAAATTAAACATATTTTGTTTTTGGTTGTTTTAAGTTTATTTTGGTTTTGGTACCCAAATACTTTGAATAATATTTCCACTGCACGGTAATATTTATACATTAGAGTACGTGAAGATAATATGGTCATCCGGTTAATATGGTCACTTTCTTATAACTCAAAAACTACAGCCTAATTTGCATAGACGGCTTTGTGATACGATAGCTCTTCATCCGTCATTCAAATAATAAAGAGTCAAAAGGCCGCCGCTTTATCGACGCCATTTTGACAGTTGATATTATAGTAAGTACGTGAGTTTATCGCCCTATAAAACCAAAATTAGGAGGAGAACAGAGACAAAAACACAAATTCGTATACTATAACTAATATATTAAGAAAAAAAAATAGCAAACAAGCTTTGGAAATAATTAGGAACACTTCGAAAAATCTATTTAAAAAAACTAACTACACTACACAATACAAAAATCAACTAAAATATTTACAATAATATCAACTGACAAAATGGCGTCGATAAAGGAGCGCCTTTTTGATCCTTTATTATTTCATAGACTGATCAAGAGCTATCGTAATCACAGAGCGTACTATGCAAACGACGCTTTAGTTTATGGGTTATATAAGAAAGTGACCATATTAACCGGATGACGATATTACCCTCACGTACTATAGTTAGTTTTTTAAGTTGATTTTTCGAAGTGTTGCTAATTATTGTCAAGGCTTGTTTGTTATTTTTTTCTATATTAGTTATAGTATACGAAATTGTGTATTTGTCTCTGTCCTCCTCCTAGTTTTGGTTTTATAAGGCGGCAAAGCTTAAGGTGACTATATTACCCTCACGTACCTTATTTCATATTTAAAAGGTCACTTTTTGTGCCAAAATGTTCACAAAAAGTTACTTTGAATGTTTATGTTCAATATTTTTTAATTTTAGACTGTTGATACCAAAATAAAAAGGAAAAATGATGTGAATATAAAGTTACTGCTGATATTTCAAATATATAAAACACACGAAACAAGACTTCTAAACTCAAAGTTAGCGACAATCTCGCCAGTAGAAGCACGTACATAGTTTATGTATGTTGTGGTTATTCATATCATCTAGTCGAATAATTAAAACCACGTCAAAGAGAAATGCCCCTAAGTAGGCTATGTTAAGGCGGTCGCAATTTTTTTATTGCTTTGCTCAGACACTTTTACAGCAACTGTAATCAAATTTTGTAATGGCATTATTTTTAATTTTTTATGTTTTATTTAAAGTTTTGAGAGGTAGATAGATTTTTGCTCAATGAAAACTTTTTTAAATAAACATCGCCGAGTTTTTTTTTAAATATTTTCTGCGATGGTCAACCGCAATTTCGGCGGTGGAGAAAACTTTTCTAGATATGTATAGTATCAATATTTTAGCGATTATTTCTATGAAATATACTGATGCGAACGTGACTAAGCTAACAGTAAGCTAAGAACATTGCATTGCATTGTACAAGTATTTGTATGGCCTACAAATACTTGTACCACGTGGGTACTTGTTCGAATCGAGCATTCTGCAGCTTTCAGCGCTGCAAAAAATACTAGTCCTTTGAGCCACAGAGCCGTCAAGTTGTCAAGCCGTCGTCCTTTAGCGTAAACAGGATGATTATAGCACCATTTATAGGAAAGGAAGCCTTGTGCAATAAATCTAGAATTCACAATAAATAAAATGAAGTTATCGTAAGACCTATCGATGTGTTTGAAATAAGACTGAAAGCCATGCATTTAAAGTTCAATTTGTTTTGTCACAGGATGCCGGCGCTCCGGCTGCTCGGGCGCAAATGGCTGGCAGCCTCAGACGATCTCGTATTTCCAAGTATCTTCGAGCTCCTGTTCCGATTTGTTTGGTATGTGATTTGATTGCATGTTACACGTGTAGTGATGTAACTAAAACAAGAATGAAGATCGTATATAATTACGAATAATATCACATAACTTCAATACTTAAATGTTGAATATATTTGAAATGCACTTAAATTTTTGAAAGTATTATTTATTTGTAATATGTACATCGTAACTATACATACGTAATGGAGGAGAGGCTTACACACGCGGCTTCTTCCTGATCCTGATTGATGGACAAAGGCCTGACAATCGACTGCACAAAATCCATACTGCATACACACACATACACATACTTTTACTGAAGGAAAGGCCTACGTTTATCAGTCGATTCAAAAATGCTGTTGATATACTACGATACATACCTATTCGTTTTTTTTTTTTTTTTTTTTTATAGGAGAGGGGGCAAACGAGCATGCGGCTCACCTGATGGTAAGTGACTACCGCCGCCCATAAACAACCGCAACACCAGGGGAATTGCAGATGCGTTGCCGGCCTTTTAAAAAGGAGTAGGCTCTTTTCTTGAAGGTCCCTAAGTCGTATCGGTCCGGAAAAATCGCTGGTGGTAAACTATTCCACGAGGAAGTTGTGCGAGGAAGAAAACATCTTCTAAATCGCACAGTGGTGGACCGCCAATCATCCAGATGGTGTGGATGGTATCGGGAGTTCTGCCGCGATGTGCGTTCGTGAAATTTGGCGGCTGGGATTAATCCGAACAATTCCTCAGAGCACTCCCCATGGTAAATGCGAAAGAAAATGCTAAGAGATGCAACATCTCTTCGCAGTGCCAATGAGTCGAGCCGATCGGAAAGGACTCGGTCGTTGACGATTCGAGCCGCTCTGCGCTGGATGCGGTCGTAATTTAGCAGTTCCACGATCAAACTATGTTACTTTGAACTGCATACTAGCCAAATTGTTACACAATAATCAGGTTGAATGAACAAGAATAATCAGTTATGGAGGTAAAAACTTCAAAATAATAAAAAATATATACATTATACAACCATGTACTTGAGAAAGTTCACAATGACGTACAAAATGGCTGCCAAGCTGTAGTGAAACTCGCGACATTACAGCGATCATTTCGAAGACATTACTGTAAATTTGTGACACACACATGTACTGTGAGACTATGAGACTGTGGCTCATAGACACCTTTATCTATCATCAACGAATAATTCCGATACAAATAGATGCCTTGTCATAACACAGAAATAAAACGGTGTCGCTCAACGTTAAGCGTCTAGCTCGCAGTTAGTTGTCGATAAATATATAACATAATTTAAAATTAAAAATTTTGTATAACCGACTTCAATATAAATTATTAAAAATAAATCAAAAACTATTGGTCAGACTTTGATCAAATTAATATGAGACCACATGAGAAGCACCAGCTTTCAAATACAAAAAGAATCATCGAAATCGGTAATTTTAATTGGGAGCTTTTATTAATTTAATTAGATACTTTTAAAATTACTATAATTGCCCAGTTACATTGCATACATACAGACATAGCCTTATATATTGTGCGTGAAAAAAATTTCATATTTATAATCTGTCAATTTTTCATATTTATAATCTGTCCTAAATGCACTTTTCTTTCTCGGTGTTGTCTTGCTTTGTCGTTCGTGCATATAGCGACAATAATAATTCATCGTTTAAGACCTACTTGTATTCTTCAAATTTCTTGCAGTTCGTAAAATATTCACATAAAAAAAGAAGAAAAACATACAGTCGAATTGAGTACCGTCTCCTTTTTGAAGTCGGTAGAAAATAGATTATATTAGTAGGTGTTATTCGTATGGATTAATATACCACCATCTTACCAAATTCTACTGAAAGGATAGGGGTCCAAAGGGTTATAGAGAGCCAGTGTAATTACAGGCTGTAAGGTATTCCATCTTAGTTCTTTGAGTATCCAACGCATCTGTAACCGCATCTGTAACCTCTTTGAAGTTGGTTGCAGGTGTCCATGGGCTGCAGTAGCCACTTGACACAAACGAACTGGCGGGTGGACTGCGAGTTCGTTTGTCACTACAATCCACAGCAGCGTTAGTATATTGCATTAAAATTGTGTGCAAGATGCAAGTGTGGTGAAAACGGTCTCCGGTTCTTTACATTTATCATACAAAACAGTGGCATTATTCCGCTATTTACGCTGGTATTCTGTGTGAGCGTGGCCCTGCATCTGCCTTAATTAATTAATTAATTAAAAATTAATTTAATTAAAGGTTCATCAACAAAGTTACAATGTAATACCCATTATTACATTGTAACTTTGTTAATGAACCTTTGTTGATGAATAGTTATAATTACTCCTGTTAATATGTATGTATTTTTAATTATAGGTGAATACAACGAACTATGATGCGTAGATATATGAACGTACCAAGCTTGCTTTGAAATTCGTGTCATATCGATCTAAGTTTTATCTTAACCACTGCATTTCTATATCTGCTGGACATAAACATTTTTCATCTTACATTAAAATTCTGTGCAAGCGTGGTGCTCATATCAAATTTGTTAATTTTTTAATTTGTCAAAAGTACAGTTATAGCAAAATAATGCTGCTATGTTTCGTATAACTGTCGTAGCACTGGAGACTTTCTGCATCTGTATCTTAATTCTTAATCGAAGATAGATGTATTTTTTTATAGAATAAGGGTGACAAGCGAGCACACAGTCCACCTGATGGTAAGTAATGCTGTAACCATACACATCTTCATTTATTCTCGATTAAGAATCAAAATACAGGTGCGTTGCCACCTCTGAGCAATATGAAAGTCCTTGTTAACAGTGAAAAGGGTCTTGGGTTCTTTACACTCATCATACGCAACACAGCAGCATTATTCTATTGGTTCACGTTGGTATTCTGTGAGAGGGTGGTCATCGTGGTACCCCGATCGTAGCGACACATTCGTGCTGCATCGAGGATAAATGTAGTATCTACTTACCATCGATGGACTGTGTGGTCGTTTGTTAGCCGTATTCTATAAAAAATGTACGTCACACTTTTGGGCGCAGGCCTCCCCCTCATGAGGATTTTAGAATAGGAACATTTAATTTGCGATGATCCAATGCATGTTGGCAGACGTCCATGAACTATTTTTTTCCAGGTATCTTCTTAATGTCGGTTATTACTAAACTTGAGCATAGTCGATGATCAAACTCGTGTCATATAACATCTAAGGCGAGTGACCAGCCTCTGAACTACATAGTGCTATCATTATGAATCGGTAAAGTAGAATCCATGTATGAACTCTATGAAAAATCGTCGCACTAGAATTACGTGGTGGAGCCACACCACTATTGTCGGCTCGACCGGGTTAGGATCACGCTCTCACAGAATACCAGCGTAAAATAGCAGCTTCATGCTTCTGTGTTTCGTATGGTGAGTGTAGAGAACCGGAGACCGTCTTTACTGGAAACGAGGCATTCCATCTTAGTCATCAGGGGTGACAACGCATCTGCGTTTTGTATTTTAATCGAGAATAAATGTAGATGTCTATGGATCTCAGCATCCACTTAACATCAGGTAGATTGCGTGCTCGTTTGTCACCCATATTGTATAAAAAAATAGAATTTCTCAAGCCTGATTAATTGGACTCAATCTCAACATTAATTTTCAATATGTATTTTAGATTTCTTTTTAGATTGAAAAAATTATAAAATAGGCAAACACTTAATGGAATATAGCAACCAGATTTTTTTAAAAACATTACCCCCACACTAGGATTTTCTCCTGTATCGTGGAGGCAGTTTACAAACACAAATTGCACAAGGACAAACATCCAGACTCGGAACAATTATTTGTAGGCCATACAAATACTTGTTCCGTGCGGGATTCGAACCCGCGGCCCCAGCGCAGCAACTCATTGCTAAGCCACTACGTCACGGAGCCGTCAAACATTCATAACAATTAGATAAAGAATTGTTTGATTACTGATACCATGAATCCGCTTACATCCACTAGTAGTAATCGAGTCCTGTCTCTACAATTTCTTTGAACAACACCTATATCAGTCTATCATTATTAGTAATACTAACAAGGAGTGCAATCGCCAATCCATCTCTAAGTGTGGCGGTTACAGCAAATCTTCCCTACTATGGGAGGGGCTCGTCTCCAGCAGTAGATAATCTAAGGCTTGATGATGATCAGTGCGATTAACAAGAAATTTGAATCATCCACATCCATAAAAATTATTCTGTAAATATTTACTATGTGATATTATGTAAAAGAAGCTACAATTATTTGTGATGATTCAATAGAGAAGACAAGTGACAAGTATTTTTGCAGACACTAGGCACATAATAACATCGTCTTGGAAGTAATGAGTCGCACGGCTTATTTAACAATCTGCCTTTAAATTGGATAAGTGGCCTTACAGTATGATTTACTGCTTTTTTTTTTGCAATTTGCTTGGCACGATAAACGATCTTTGTCTTTGTATCTTTATTCAAATCTTTATTATTGTCAAAACAACACAAGTATATACGAAGAAGGTAATATTAGAGATGCTTCACATTCAGTAAAATTTATCAAGACCTCAGATAATAAAACAACAAGACTAGTATCTTCTGCGGCCAAAATTCTAATAATTGTATGGGATCAACGCTAAGTGGGTACTTGTTTAAACATAACTTTTTGTAGAAATATTTTCCGCACAGAGAACGAAAATTCTATAAACGATATCAAAATGCTTTCATTTAATTGTCAAAAGCGTTTTGTGTAGAAAATCATGTATGTATGTTCACTTTATTTTATCTGCTTTACAATTAATTTATTAATATAATTAATAATCTTAGCGGTTAGCCACCGTAGAGTCTATATCACTTGAGGATGCCTCGTGTAGAGGCGAAACACGTGTCGTATTATCGTCAGTGGTGTGTCTTACCTAGTGTAGTGGTGTTGGGAGTAGCGGTGCTGGGATTAGTGGTGACGGGGATAGTGCACGCAATTGAGGGAGGGCGGGAGGTGCTCTTCATACTAGGTAAGACACATCATTTTATTTTATAAGGCGGATATTTGCGAAGTAAATTTTTCTAAAAGCTTTTATAATTTATTAATGGTAATATATTACGTTCATCGACATAGTTACAACGTATTAATAGTTATAGTTATTATTCTTGTTAACATTTATATTTATTTATGAACACAAAGTACTATAACGCGTGGGTACATAAACATAACACACGCTTGTTTCAAATTTCGTGTCGTATCGGTCTAAGTTTGATCACAATCAAAACATTTCTATGTCTGCTGGACATATGTCTTAAGGGTGTTTGACATCAGAAAGGACTTTAAAATTATATATGTATAATAAATTTATAGTTATTAATTTTACGCTAGGAGCTTTCACAATAATGCGTCATCATCATAATCTACCAATAAAAAACAGTCGGTTAGACGATAGTACGTAGTACTATTATAATATTTCTTAGATTATTAATAGGTCATCGCACGCTCTGACGTGAAGACCTATCAATAATCTAAGATAATATTTATTCTGTGACGATAGCAGTAACAAACGTCACGCACCCTTAACGCTTGTGTCACAATTATTAAACAAAACCTGCAAGATATTTACGTAAATAGCTAGGCTTGCCTTTGTGACTATACTACAAGGCCTATCCAAGAGTGCGCTAGCTGGCAATACTCGAAATATTTGCCCCGACTCGCCCATTTAAGATTTGAAACCGGATTTAGGTTCCGCGTTTGTGCATATATTTTTATTTATTCATCTTCATTTTTTTTCTATCGGCCCCGGGTTGCAGCTAACCATGCTAGGCTTACTATATACTAGCGTAACTATAACAATATCTCCTCAAATACGATCGGGGCTAGGAGTTAAATCTAGTGTTCACGACCCTAACTCTTATCTGATATTATACGTGTAAAGAAATACGAATGAAATTGTCTGTATATTATTTTATTCATTAAATAATAGGATAGTTATAGATTAAATATATAGTTTTTTTTATAGGATAAAGGTGACAAACAAGCACACAGTCCACCTGATGGTAAGTGGTTGCTGTGGCCCATACACATCTACATCCATCCTCGATTACGAATCAAAATGCAGGTGCGTTGTCACCCGTGAGGACTAAGATTAAATGGCTCGTTTCCAGTGGAAAAGGTCCCCGTTTCTCTACACTCACCATACGAAACACAACAACATTGAGCTGCTATTTTACGCTGTTATTCCGTGAGAGCATGGTCCTTCCCCAGTCGAGCCGACCCATTTGTACTACAACTATAATATAGCTGCAACATGGCTCTACCACTTAAATTACAAACGGGAAGTGTATAAAACATAGATTAATATTTTGGGATCATAGAGTCAGATGAATGTGATGGGCTTATAGTTTATTAAGGAAAATGGCATAGAGGATCTAAAAAAGTTAAAATAATGACTCTCTGCGAATAACAGCCGCCTTAACCTTGGGAACTCAAGTCTGATAACTCTGTAATGGACTTTAAATTGTAGCGACATTTTTTGATCGTATTCATTACTCGAAGCTTGATGCGAGAGACGCTTAACCTTTTTAGAAGTGGCAGTTCACTTTGGTGTTATTTCTCAATTGAGGTCGTTAATTTTTAAATTACAAGATTTTTTCATTTCTCCATCGAAAAATTGATACTACACAACATTGCTATTATATTTTTTATTTTTGAAGTTATACTTCTTTTGGGGCGTTTGGGGAAATTATGAGAGTGATTTTTTTATGATGCGCGTGCACACCGACAGCTAAAATCGACACCATGAAGTTGTTACGATGCACGCGCACAGTGACACCTCAATGCGACAACTTCATTGGGTGTCTGGCAAGTTTGCGTGGGAACTGATAACTATATTTGAGGTATTTTTAGTTATTTTTGTTTTGTTACGCTAAAGAAGTGACAGTGTAAAGTGACAGAAGTAAAGAAGAACTTCCTACGTGCGTACATAAGTACACACACACACACACACGTTTTTTTTGAAGTGATAACTTTTTGAGAAACGTTGTGATTTGAAATCAAAGATATAGATAATATAGTATATTTGTTTGAATTTCGATGAACGAAAAAGCGACACTAAAAATAGACAAATATATTCATATGTAGGATTTAGCGTGCGAGAGAATAAGATAGAAAACAGTGTAGAGTGTAGACCGCGTACTCAAAGGGTTGTGGGTTCGAATCCGCCATTCGACTACTATCTTTTATGTCTTTTAAAAAAAATGAATAATGCTAGTATTTGTTTTCAAATACAGTGTTTCTTATTATCTCTTAAAGGCCTACTATCTCAAAGGCCCGTATTAATAAACGTTACTCAACGACGAACTCAAGTGCGTAATCATTTGATACGCCCTCAATACGATATCAGCATCTCAAGATCGTTGCTAATTAATAAACATATAAAAACAGTATCTCAATACGCTGTACTTAGGAATACTGTTCTGTGACTTGCACTAAAATACACACACATGAGAGTCGGGTTTCTTTTATTAATCGGTGTGGCACTTAGCTGATATCGTAAACCTCAATATTGTACTCAAGTGCGTGTATTTGAGCTGAGTAACGTTTATTAATACAGGCCTAAGACTACTTCTCTGCCACCACCCTTCACCACCTTATTTCTACGCGCACTGCTGTGTACTGATCTGTAGGGCATAGAGATCTAGTAGGTACATATTATCACAGGCTGTGAGACTTTTCATCTCAGTCCAATGAGTTGCATCGCTTAAGCCGAACGTCCACCGCAATCTAAACTAGCTTAGTTTATCTTAGCTCGCATCACTGAGCCAGTTTTTCATACATTCATAACTTACCTGGAATAGTTTGCGGTGGACGCACATGTACGAAAAACTGGCTCAACTATGCAAGCTAAGATTAAACTAAGTTAGTTTAGTTTTAAGTTTTTAAGTTAGGCTTAAGGGCCGCGCGCACGGAACAAGCATTTGTATGGCCTACAAATAATTGTTCCGGGTCTGGATGTTTGTGATTGTGAAATATATGTTTGTAAACTGCAACCACGGTACAGGAGAAAACCCTAGTGTGTAGGTAACGTTTTTTTAAAATAAATAAAAAATAAAACAGAGTGTTCATGGGCTGCAGTAGTCACTTACCATCTGATATCTGATGGACTGTAAGCTTGGTTGTGACTACGATTTCATAATAAAAAACTCCACTCTGAAATAAGCGGAGGCTTTTCCCCTGAAACAAGAATAATGGATTGTTACTTCACTTGGTTTTATTTTGATTAAATTTTTTTGTCCACAGGCTGGTGCTTATTGCCTTGGTTGTAGAAGTCCTATACCCAATAACATGGCAGTGTCAAACCGAGGGATGGGATGGCGGCGCATTTGTCAGACTCTACCTCTGCGGTACGCTGGCTCTACAAGCGGTGTTGATGCTGCTGTTGGCAGCTCTAGCACAGCAATCCGCCAAAGGCACCATAACAGATGTCGATGCAAGAAAGATGGTCGCACCTTTGTTGGTTTTAAAGTGAGTACACACTTTTGGCTTTCCAATATTTTTTTTTTATAAAATTGAAAACATATAGGCCATGATGGTGAGTAGCTATTGCAGTTCATGGGCATCTGCAGCAAATAAAGTGGGCTACAGATGCATTGTCACCTGTGAGGACTAAGATGGAATGCCTCACTCTTTGTAATCGCACCCTTCAGATAGGAACACAGTATTGGCTGCAACGCTACTTGTGACAAAAATTGGTAGTAGTGTGGTACCTATCCTGACAGGCCCTAAGCAAAAAAGAAGTCCTACTACCTCATGCATAATAGTTCCGTGCGGGGTCGAATTCTGCACGGAACAAGTATTTGTATGGCCTGCAAATAATTGTTCCGGGTCTGGATGTTTGTTCAATTTATGTTTGTAAACTGCCTCCACGATACAGGAGAAATAGCTAGTGGGGGGGGGGGGGGGGGGGTAACGTTTATTTTTATTTTCTATCTCCGCCAAAATATTGCTACTATAACCCTTTCAGAAATGAGAGGAGGTCAGTGCCCAGGAGCTTAATTTTTACACATTTAAAAGTCGATCTATGAAATCTACCTTTAATATTGCAATCGTATATGAAACATTGAAGTATAATGTACTTACGTACTTAGTACATAATAACTCAATGATATGAAATAAACCTTCTGTTATTTACTTTACAAACATAACCTACGTTATCCAAATAAACCAAACATGATGGCTAAAAAAATTAAATCTAGAGAATGCTTACAAAGGCACGCATTCCATTTGAAATTTAAATCACTATTGTAGATTCATAAAGGGTTGTTCAGAAATATAGGCGGTTTTTCTTTATTATTTTTTAAAAGAAAATAGAATTAATTATGGGAAATATATGTATAAATATAAATATGTATTTTTAAATAGTATGAGACAATTTTTTTTATCAAGCCTATTGTAATAACTATCTTCTAATCAGACAATTTTATAACTTAGTTATTTATCCAATTTCGAAATCGAGAAGGTTCTCTACAGTATAAGTTTTCTGTATAGTATATTTTTGTGTATGTTCACCGACTTCTCAGAAACGGCTGATTCGATTTAGATGTTTTTATTTAATTTTATTATATGCGATATCCCATATAAATTTGATAAAAAATTCCGTATCTGGTGGAAGAAAAAGGAATGAAGATTTTAATTTGACTATTCAGACGACATTCTAATTGTAACTTTGAACGTCGTCCGTCGATACACTATGTCTTAGTACCGACTTCAGTCAACTGTCCAAGGGATGCAGGATTGTTATGTGGAAGTCATTTAATTATTTTTTGCTTATAAAGCGGGTTGTACTCTTTTAAGGTTTCTTGGTTTTTGAGAGTAGATAACTAAAGATATCAGTGCTTTAAGAGCTTAGTGCTCTAGGGATACACTAAACTCCTGAAGATACGTGATTTTTTATTAATTTATTTTATAAATTTGTAGTTTTTTACAAAAATAAAATCTTCGAGATTTTCAGATAAGATGTCTAGATAACTTCTGGCATTACTGTCTATTTGTTTTTGATGTTTCATTAAAATTGGTTAAGCCATTCCGAAAATTAGCCTGGAAAGACAGAATGTTTTTAAACGGTTATTTATATCTTAATGGCTTACAAATAACTCCTCAGCTCAATTTACGGCAGGTATTTCGATATAAAAGACTTAAATTTTATTTATAGATTAATTGTTAGTTGTGAGGAACAAAATGCTTACAAATATGATGCTTAAAATTTTTGTTTCGAAAATGGCCTGAACTGCTTCGAGAAAAGGATGGTACAGCCATGCCGCTTTTTTGCTCGACTTGGCGGGGGCACTGCCATGCCCCCGATACATTAACACTGGCCACTGTTTCAGTCTTAAAGCCACTATGTACTCGTAATAAATAGAATATAACTCATAGCATGTACGATAAAAAAAACACTATAATAGTACTTGTACTTGCAAATTTAACGTTTTATTATAATAACCAGCGGTTTATCTTTTATAGTACTAATATAAAGCTATTTCACTAAACGGTCATGGAGTACTTACTTAAAGGTCAGCCCAAAGTTATTCCCGGTGCGTGCGTATACATATTCATATTTCACAGATTTACTCGTAACGTTTATGTTTTGATTTCAGAGTTTTATTGGTGTTGCCAGAATTAGCTTTAAATGTAATGGGAACAATGTGGATGTTCTGCGAAGTTATCGAATGTTCAGTGACAGATAAGTTTTCTAGTATCGTTATACAAAGTAAGTCTATTATTTTGCTGCCTTATGTTTACTTTTTGTAAGAACGTGCCAAACATAAAAATACTTTGGTTGCATTCTAGGTATAGTCCTTTTCAATTGGGTCCAATTAGCGCTTACAGTTTTCGGCCTTTTTATGGTGTTCGACCCACTGGGTTCAGTGAATTATGATGATATGCAAGACACACCAAATCAAGCGCGGCACCATAGAAAAGTAACTGGACTCTGGTCTAGAAGGTTTCGCTGGGCTTTCTGCTGGCTGAAGAGAGACGAGCATGGAAAAGAAGCTTTTCAACAAGTAGCAGGTAATATTTTATGAATTGTGTAACATTTTTTCTAAAACTGAAAGTGACAAACAAACTTACACTGCTACTTACCTGATGGAAAGTAGTTATTGCAGTCCATGAACAACTGCAGCTAACTTCATACATAAGGCTACATTTTTGGGAACTAAGATGGAATGTCTTACTGCCTATAATAAGGGCATCCATGACTTTTTCTGCCACCAGGGTGGCGCCACTTTAAAATAAGGTGTAATATATTTGACAGATTTCATAGCGGGGAAGTAAAGAAAAATATAAAGGTTTATGTTTCTTTCTGTACTATAGTTTATATTTTATAATAGTTAGATTAAAAATAGATAAACCAAACCACAGATATTCATAAAAATATAAAAAATTCAAAAAGGGTTTAAAATGGGCAAAAAAATTAAAAATCGAACCACTAAGGTATTGATTTGTGTATTAATATGATACTCTAAAAACTGAATAAACTTATTTAAAACTAACTTCTCAATTAAATGACATTGTCTAACAAAAAACTTTACCTCAGTGTCAACTGGCGACACCTGGTGAGCGGGAGATTTTAGCCCACATTATATTGACTCTCTATGCTCTCTATAAATAGGTAAAAGAGTGTTACCTACCCTGAAGAAATCCTAGGTAGAAAAGAAATATTAATATAATATTATATAAGATACTATAGAAAATTCTACGGAATTCGAGATTGCTTTCGTTTAATAAGATATATCTTTTGTACTAGTGAATAGATGCCTTACGTTATTAAAAAAAATTGGCTGCAGCTTATCGACTCGACCGGTAACGCTCCGTCGGAATACCGGCGTGAAATAGCTGCCGATACGACTGTTTCGTATAGTGAGTGACAAAAACCGGATACCCTTTTACTGGTAACCAAGCATTCCACAGGGGTGACAGTCCATCAGAATTCTAAATAGCGAATTGTGGCAATTACCTGATACAAAACAAATTATATTTTTCCATTACTTTTTTTTAAACAAGTGTATGTTGTTTAGGATGTAAGTAATAATATGTATTAATACTTTTGTAAGTACCACATCGTTTATATTACATTGAAACATTTGAAAAACACAGAACAAAACAGTTGCACAAGAAAAGAGGCAAAAAATGTTAGAACGTAATTACCATTAATGCCTTTAGTCTACACTACCGGATCTAATGACATTTTCTTTATATAATGTACATATACAAAAAATACGGTAAAGATATTTTAATAAATTTATACTTATGCTAGCATTTACCTGCATCTTAGCTTCCCCCACGGCAAGCATTATTTTCCTTTAGCGAAAAGTATACCATTTAATAAACCAGGACATGGTCTATCTGTGTACCAAATTTTATCTTAATCTGTGGGCGTTTGTACGTGTTTGAGAAACAAAAATCAAAACATCTTCAACATTCTTGCAATTTCCGGAGATGAGTTTCATTATGATTCTACTCGGGACTTTTTACAATGTAAATGTTGATATAAAAGTTATTAATATAAACTGTTATATATAATAAAAAATAGTTAATAGTAAGTAAATATGTATATGTCGTTCTAGTCAATAAATATAGAAGTTATTGTTAATAACTTAAATCCAGCGCCTCGACAAATATCAAAAATATCAGATCCTAGAATAGCTATGAACCAGCGTCTCGACAAAAGAAATGTATTGTGTGAACATGACCTCAATCGGTCGAGTCTTTCAGAAATTATACGATCACTAACAGACGCACCAACGATTATAATATATACCTGTTTAAAGATTAGTGTTAATACGTATTATATAAATATTATACCTGATAGAACCACATTGCACCGCTAATAGTGCGACTCGACCGGGGAAGGACCACGCTCCTACGAACATAATACAGTGTTACGAATCAAAAGTGCTGAGAAGCGGTAAGCCTTTTTACTGGTGATGACTGATGAGACATTCCATCGTAGTCCTTAGGGATAAAAACGCATCTGCATTTTAATTCATTATTAAGGATATATGTAGGCAGGTTTACGGGTCACAGCATCCACTAATCATCCGGTGAACTCAGTGCTCAGTAAAGGAAAAAATATAAAATTAGTAATATAATATGCTACACATTCCTACTCTTAAGGGATATAACGTTTTCAAAAGAAATGTAAATAAATTACATCTTAAAATAATATGAAAAACCACTGCAAGACCTTGACACCAAAAATGCAAAACAACTCAGCTCGTCACGTAGTATGTAATATGTAAATGTTTTCATATCTGACTTTTGTTTTAAGTTACATTTCGGTTCAAGAGCGTCTTATCGCTAACTGGGTTAAAATGTCTCGTTCAATAATAATGAAAAAAAGCCTTTGTTTAAGAGCCCTGTGTGACCTTGAAAATTTCTTTATTTTATTTTTTAGCTTTGCTGAGCGCTCTATTCAGATCGACCGACCTTGTGCCGTCAGACGTTGTTGCTGGTTGCGTACTTTTAAGAGTACGACAGAAGCGAGAAACGAGGGAGATGCGACGCATACAGATGTTAAATGACGAGGAGCCCATATATACTACGGATGTAAACAAAATATTCTCAGAGACCCCTCCGTGGATGAACTTAGAGGACGCATTGCACTATCTGAGGCTATCGATAGCGGCGTACGGCTGGCCCTATGTGTTGTACCGGCACTGTTTTACCGGATTTTGTAAACTTGCCAAACATTTGACTTGTTGTTGTTGTCGGTACGTATCATAAAATTGTTGAGAAAATGTATCTCTGTGGATAACAAATTTGAAAATGGAACTAAATATTTAAAATAAATAGATATATCAATTCTAAGTTTTCGTATTTGTAAAGTCAAGAATTATTAAAAAAATAATTATTGAAAAATTTAGATAATAGTCATCAAACTCTTTTTAAATAGAGAGTGGTCCGCCGACTCACCTACAATATCGATATACCTAATATAACCACACAATAATAAGCAATGTGCTCTTCATCATCAGCTCGCTACTGTTGGATCTGATCCTTGCCGTCAGAGAATGGCCCTGCTCGATAGACTTATTAGCGATTGCAGTTCCAGAAGTATATGCATGTTTAACACTGATCTCGGTTCCATTCATCCATCCATTTCAGTTTTCATTGCTGAACATAAGCCTCCCCATACATTGCTTCTAAAGGGGGATTTTGCCATCTTTTTTTTTCATGATCTCCGTTGCATGTTTGGAATTGAAAAATAGGTTTCTAAAGATCTGTTGTTATCATGATGTGATGACCGAGCAAGACAGACAAGAGAGACAACTGCCGCTCGAACTGTTTATACCTAAGAGAAATTGATGAATTCATCATTCCGTATTCCCTCGTTTCCTCCTTCAAAGATGGACCATTTTTCTTAATATTTTTCTAGAACGATACATGAGGAGTCTGTCTGTATCTTTTACTTTTATTTATTATGTTATTTAAATGCTTTAGTGACCGTATAATATGAGATGATTTTAACTTGAATTAGACGCCTCTTACAACAGCCGCTAGAAAAAATGGATGCAAAGAGTCTCTTCCATTATCGATTTTCCAAATGACGATATATAAAACATGAGAAATTTAAAATAAACCCAGAATGAAACTACAAAATTAGCAATCATTATCATTATGTTATGACATGATCATTAAATTACATTCGCATTATATATTTTATAAACATTTAAAATCCATTATTTCCTAAGTAAAGAAGTTTTTTTTCAGGCCGAAGAACTCAATAGTAACGGACGATAACTGCTGCTTGTGCCACTTCGCCGGCGTCAAGTACATGTCAAAGCTCTCCGCGGACGATATTATCTTTGCCTCTTTCAACAATCGCGTCTTTGAAGTAAGAATTTTTTTTAATTTAGAAGAAGGTATTATTCATACTGATTCTTTTGTTGGAATGCTAATATTTAGCAATGCAAAATAACATAAAACATACATTTTGTTAACATTAGATAACATAATATTATGATTATGGACCAGTATAACGCCTAACGCCTTTACCCGTTAATACAAAGACGTTGCTATTTATCTTCGTAATTATAATTACGATAGATAAATAATAAATTTATTACATTGGAACAATGATATAATGCAAATTATATTTTACTCGCATAATCGCAATACAAATAAGTAGGTACATAAATTAAGATTAATCCTAATTATTTTATTTTAATTGAGATTAATTAAGTCCCAGGCTATTATTATTGGTGCATTATTTCAAGAGATGACTGGAATAAACTTCTCTCAATGATATTAAATGGTATTGTGATACTTTACAGTACAACCATTAAAAACCTTGGTGTCCACTTTAATTCCACTTTCTCGTGCTCTTATCAAATGAAAGAAGTTAGCAGAAAGACATTTGCTGCCATCAGTTCTCTGCGGCTTTTTTTTTCGCCATTCCTAATAAGATTATTTTAGCAAAACCCTTAGTCCTGTCTATTCTCAATTATGACGCAAGCTATTTTGTTTAACTGAGGACCATTGAAGTTAATATGTTACGCATTGAAGTAATATACATAACATAATACTTCAATGCTGAGGACCCACTAAAAACACTTAAGCGTATTCACAATCTAGCTGTAAGATACATAGGTATTTCGTTCAAATCTCAAGTGGTTTCCTATTTGCTTTCGCCGGAATCTGCATACTGTTTCACGTCTGTACTGTGTATTGTTCAATTCCATGACTCAGAACTTTTGAACCAAATAAGTTTCTTAGTCATAACATATCGGATAGAGTTCTACGGTCAGTCGGGAACTTATTCTCACGTTACATTATTATCGAACCAAATACTTTAAGAACTCTTTCACGGTCAAGGCTACAAAGGTCAAGGTTCTGCTTATGGAACACATTTCCGTCTAAGATGTTTTTAAAGTATTTCGTCGCAAATTCGTCACGCCTAAACAATGGATAAATTTAAGATTGGCTTCAAAAATCACTACCTGGCACTAAATGATCGTCATTAGCAACATTTAAATTTTTGTATTATGCTTCCTCTACACTACTCGCGAAGTAACTTCGACGAAGTGCTCGTCGAAGTCGATCGCATTCCGAAGAACGTGACCATACACTCGTGCTACTTCGCGAAGAGCTCAGTCGTCTCGAGTCTCCCGCACAGTTAACATGAATGACGTTCAAGAGGCCGCTGCTATAGGTACCTAATTGTGTGAACAGTACGACGTCAATGCGTTAACTAAATAAATAATTATGTAGAAAGTTACATATTATTTAATATTTATATAAAAAAAATATTCATAACTGGCGTACGCCGAGTAGTGTAGTGAGACACTTCGTGTAACTTCGGGGTACTTCGCGAAGTCCTTTGACTCTGGCGCAAAAAACCGACAGCGATCGGAAGTCGCCCGAGGCGAAGCGAGGTTGCACGAAGTGAATCGAAGTACCTCTCTACACTATTCGCCTCGTCCAACTTCGATCTACTTCGCGAGTAGTGTAGAGGAGGCATTATAATGTATGCCTATTTAGTTATAATGTAAGTCTACAATATTTAGTTATTTCGTATTTTTAGTGTACTTATTGTTTTATTATTACAATATTATATTAATATTGGAATATTTAATAATATTCCAAGTTTATAATTATATACCTATTGTCTTATAATCGCACTGTACAATAGTTATATTTTTCTCGTTTTGTGATGTACAATACAGTATATTAATGCATTAAACCAAATACAGAAAAAATAAATTATTTCAAAATATTTCAGCTTCCATTCTGCGTCATAGCGGATCATGATCGCGAAAGCATTGTAGTAGCGGTGCGGGGTTCTATTTCCCTCAGAGATATCTTCACTGACTTCACAGCTGGTTCGGAGAAATTTGAGGCTGATGGTAAGATTGTTTTATCGCTACGAGGCCACATCTGTTTTTTTAATTTTTTAATTTTATTATATGGCTAATTATTAAAAGTATAAAAAAATACGTATAAATTATGAAATTAAGCCTATGCCCAGTTTTTCTGGTTTTTTAAGGTTTCTTTCTCATCAATTTCATTTTTTTTTTTCCTTTCTAATATTATACATAATTGAAATACGTAGCTTAAGAGCAAAGTGTACAATTTAAAATGGTGACTTAGCCTATTTTTTTTTTAAATTAAGTGAATGAAGTATGTGATCCCAGATTCACTAAAAGCTGTTGGTAGTTATTTACGTTAGTTGATTTTGATTATTAGAGCTTAACAAATGCAGAAACAAAACGTTAAAACACCACACACTATGTTATTGAAGTTCGTTATTTATATAATTATGAATTTAGCTTAGCCGGAGCCGTTGCTTCCTTTTTTGTTGCTCGGGAAATTGTTAATCATACAGTCATGATCCACACGCTAAAGGGGGGTTATGTTTTTCGAGTGTATGGGTAACAGACAACCTCCTCCTTTTGTTTAAGCAGCTTCACGGTTTTTAAAATGCGTACTGTCTTAATCTCCGGAGTATTTTACTTTACATTGTTGGTAGTGATAGTTTATACGCAGTAGAGCCATGCTGCAGCTATATTGTGGTTGCAGCACGAATGGGTCGGCTCGACCGAGGTAGGATCACGCTCTCACAAAAAACCAGCGTAAAATAGCAGCTTAACGCTGCTGTGTTTCGTATGGTGAGTGTAGAGAACCGGAGACCCTTTTTACTGGAATCGAGGCATTCCATCTTAATCCTCACGGGTGACAACGCATCTGTATTATGATTCTTAATTGAGGATAAATGTAGATGTCAATGTGCCACGGCATTCACTTACCATCAGGTGGACTGTGTGCACGTTTGTTCTCCTTATATTCTATAAAAAGAGTAATAATACGACATAATAAATACGACATAAACGTGCGATGAACGGGTATATACATACAAATCTATACAAATATAAAATTGAAGTGTCTGTTTGTAATGTCAAAATAACAGTTTTTTTACTAATTGCATATGAAAGTATATATAGGGTACTTATAACAAAAACACAATTTTTAAAATTTTTGTCTGTCTGTGTGTTTCGGTAATCTCAGAAACGGCTAGACCGATTTCGCGGGACTTTCACTGTTAGATAGCTCATGTTATAAGGAGTAACTTAGGCTACTTATATTTTAGAAAAATAATTACTAACACAATTAAAACCCTAAATTACACGCGGGGAACAGCTAGTTTCATTATATAATAACAGGTCACCGCAATATCATTCTTTGTTTTTAACGTGGTAGAGCCACGCTGCACCTATATTCCGATCATAGCACTAGTGGTTCAGAGCAGACTTTCACAGAATACCAGCATAAAATAGCAGCTTAATGCTGCTGTGTTTCGTATGGTGAGTGTAGGGAACAGGAGACCCTTTGTGCCGGTAACGAGGGATCTTAGTCCTTAGTGCCCTTACAGACGAGCGACAGGGGGTTTGTGACGGCTCGCGACACTAGTCGCCGACGCTTGCGACGGTCAGCGACAGCCGTCTTGAACTCATGACCTCTAATTTAAATTATTAAAAGAATTATAGTTTAAGAGTCGTTGTTGCCTATAATAGATTTTGATGAAGAATTACTGTTGTTACTTTTGCTTGAAAACGGAAAAATCGCCATCTGTGGATGCACGAAATATTGACATATAGAAACCAACATACGGAAAAGACAAGGATAATTTCTTTATCTATTTTAGAATGTCTATACCTTCTTTTGATGAGTTGATGAACATTTTAAGGGACTCAATATCTCGTCAAGATACAGTCATGTGAAAAAATACGTGCATTCTCTCCGACTATAAGATAAGGACTGACGATCGTCATGTCGCCGACAATCGGCTACTGTCACCGACGGTCGGCGATTTTCGCACAAGGTCGCGCGCTTGTACCTGCAAGCTATCGCCAACCGTTGCCGACCGTCGGCGACTAGTGTCGCGAGCGGTCGCAGACCTACTGTCGCTCATCTGTAAGAGCCATTAGTGGTGACAACGCGTCTACATTTTGGTCCTTAATCGAAAGTAGAAGTACTCTGGGGGATTGATGACTAGGTCTATGGGTCACAGCATCAACTTGCCATGAGGTGGACTGTATGCTCGCTTGTCATCCTAATTCTATACATTTCAATAATAATTTACTTGTTATTTTTTCTATAATCTTTAAATTCTTTTCTGTTTATTGTAATTACCTAATATGTTTATGTGATATTTAAAATATAGGGTTGCCGGAAGACACGGCGGCGCACAAAGGCATGTCGATGGGTGCGGCTAAAATGCTGAGACGTCTGCTGCCCGTACTGGACCGTGCATTTCAACAATTCCCACATTATGACCTTGTGCTTACAGGTAAATAAATCCAATAATTTAAGGTTTTTGCTATAACTGCCACGCTTGGCAGGTGTGTTGAAATCCGCAGTTCTGTAGAGATGCTGCTGTTTCAGTTTCCCTTTGTCGTCTCTTACCACACCAAGGGTCGATATGGGTTAGTGGTTATTCTTACATGTAGGTGTAGTATTAATTTTAATAAAGTTTCACAATGTAATTTAGTACGTGGTAGAGCCATGCTGCAACTATATTAGTAGTATATTTGTAGCACGAATGGGTCGGCTCGAACGGGGAAGGACCACACTCTCACAGAATACCAATGTAAAATAGCAGCTTAACCTGTGTTTCGTATGGTGAGTGTAGAGAGACCGGAGACCCTTTTTACTGGAAATGAGGCATTCCATTTTAGTCCTCACGGGTGACAACGCATCTGCATTTTGATTTGTAATATATATATATATATATATATATATATATATATATATATATATATATTTGTAATATATATATTATATAATAATAGATTTGTCTATGGGCCGCAGCAACCATTTACCATCAGGTGGACTGTGTGCTCGTTTGTCACCCTTATCTTATAAAAAAAATGTTATAATAATAACGTTAAATTACTTTTTCTATGATCACAGCTATTATAGGACTAGTATTAAACTACCTACTGCTGCCCATCTACTATCTCATTCCCTCTGCTGCTTCTTACTACACCCACATAACTAGTAGTTAAAGAAAAAATCGTTACGTATTACGTAACGTACTAATCCAACTCTAACCGAAGCCAAGAATAGAACCGACATCGGCGAAAGTATAGGGCAGCCTCCACTATATGGTGTAACGACCTTGCAAGACGTGGAAGAAGTCGATGGATGTAGGTGGCAAAGAACCTTGCTGGTTGGCGCGTGGCATGCTTTTGGTTTCCCCTTTAGCAGTGAACTTGTGATGGGATGTTATGATGATAATGATGATGATATCTTAATTGCGTTTACCTACGAACGCAGCGCGATGGAGACCTGTGTGAACGCTGAGCGATCGAACGCGAAGCGGAGTGACGCGTTTATGCTGTCCAAATATGTGAACGACCATAAGGAAAGAATACTACGTTTTATCTTTATTTCTTTAATGAAAAACTTGCATTTAAAATTTGTTAATGAATGAGGTTACTTCTAAATCTATTGTCTTGGTAATTTTTCTCCAACTCCCATTCATGATACAATAACATCAAGTTATAATATTTTTTTATTCATCTTATATATTTTCTTTAATTTTCTCTAGGTCACAGTCTTGGAGCTGGCGTAGCAGTATTAGTAGCATTAAAACTAAGGCCAAGATATCCCCATCTTAAAGTATTTGCATTTTCAACTCCAGGTAAACATTTTATCATATACGTACCTACTTATTTTTTAAGCTTTTAATTATTAACTTCTCTTTCAATAAGATCATAAGAAAAGTTAAATAGATTATAGAATCCAAGTATTTAAAAATTTTGTGGCCTAGTATTCATATTTTCGGCTTCTACCTACCTACGTCACGACTTTTTCTTGAATATAACCTATATCTATATTCTATATTTATTAAATTTTAGTCTTGACTACTATGCCACCTGATAATAAGTGGTGATGTAGCCGAAGATAGTAAAACGCACGTTAAACAAAAACCTATTCACACTTAGTGTATTCAACATCTACATTGTAATCTAATGTGAGCGAGCAGTTCCATTCCTTTACTGAACGTAAACAGCTTCTGAGTACTGAAAATATTTAAAAATTATTTTTTTATTTGAAACCAGGCAAATATATGTATAATTACGTTTAACATAACACAGTCCAATCCTCATTTATACGAATAATGATAGAAATTAGGGGCGGGCGTCAAATTACAAGACACGCACCTTGACTATCTATGGAAACTTAAAATTGTAACGTAGGTTATTGTTACCATATTGAGAACTAGTTGTACCGTGTGTACGTGTACGTGTATGTGTTGCGTGAATTCGTCCACAAGAATGCAAATAATTACAAGGGAAAAATAATATTCTTTAAACGTTTTAAAACACTTAAAAGGAATCAATTCTCTAAATAGGGATTACTACATATATCTACATATGAATTCGAATCTATATTATGATTCAATAGTTTTTGAGTAAAATCCGTTCATGCAAATAGACAGACATAAAATTTTATGTTAAATTTATCTGTTAGTATCGTTAATTGTATTGTGTGTGTCGTATGTTTTTTTATCAAATATGTCGGTAGAAAAATCATTTTTGGAACTGCACAACAGCACTTAATTCCTTACTATTAATATTTATCGTATATATCTATATTATCGTCACTGTCTATAATAATAATATCTTAATCTGTATCGGGTTTCCATAATCGCTCAGCACTTAATTAGCACATATATACGCACGTAATAACGTCATTGCGTTGCTAGCTATATGTTTTGCCAGCAACGCAAATTTCAACAGTTCGTTGCGGTGACAATTTTAGAGCAACTAATTTTTAAACTTGGTATCTAATTAGCACCTACAAATCTCCTAATTTGGGCTTTTTCTAAAAGCAATTTTGATTCTATTTTGATTTTCAGAAAATCTGAATTTGCATCTGCTTTGTTCTGAATAACGACTTTATTTTTATTAGGGGCGCCTTGTCATTGCCTATACTTGTAGCAACTAATTAGCACTTAATTCCTTGCTATTAATATTTATCGTATATCTAATAACTTTATTGCGTCCCTAATTTTGGGTTTTTCTAAATGCAAATTCCTGATTTTGCGTTGCTAGCGATACACAACTGTGTGACGGCGCTGTCGTCGCGCCACAAGCGAAACACACCGTAGCCTAAATCGCACTATCAAAGTTCCGAAGGTATTATGGTATATACAGAATACTGCACGGTGTATTGGCCATCAAGGTGCGAATATTTGTATACTATAGTATCTGATATCTGTAACTATTTGTATAGAAGTTGTCAACTTCAACTCGGTACTTACGTATCATAGATTACTTTATATATACTAGTTACGTATCTTGACACGATGTATTATAGAATTATAGTGTTTCGTTCGTGATCTTTTTCTTATGCTTGCTTGGCTCAATCTTTCCCCATAAAACCCCAAAGTGGTAAATTAAAAACAGGAAAATGAAACACGTGTGAGTGTTTTAACCTATTTATTTGTATAAAATTTCAGCGGGCCTGATAAGTCGTGAAGCAGCACGGTACACGGAGAGTTTTGTCCTCACTATCGGAGTTGGCGATGATCTGGTGATGCGCCTGAGTGTGCACAGCATAGAGAACCTACGCACCAAAGTCATTCAGACCATCCACGCTACAAAACTACCTAAGGTAAGCTTGCCTGAGTTTCTAGTTTTGCTTTAATAATGTTTTGGAAGAAAAAGAACCACCAAACTTTTCTTTCCTAACGTTAAATGTTTAAAAAAAAAACGTTACACTCAATTACGAATTTCTCCTGCATCCTGGAGGCGGTTTACATACATGAATTACAAGGTATTATACAAGCAGACCAGGAACAATTTAAAGGCTATACTAACACTTATTCCGTGCGAGGTGCACTGGGGTCATCGTAATGAGTCTAGTCTATGAAAACAGTAATTTCAGACAATTTTTTTTTTAATTTTAAGGCATCAACTTTATAGTCATCAAGCCAACACAGCATGCAATATTGCTTACTTAATTACTGGAAGTATAAGCCAAAAAATTATTTCCGTTTCCCGTTCATATTAGTGAAGCAGTTTCATCATTTAAAAGGAAAAGACTAGTTAGTGGGTCTGTTTTTTTTCTATCGATAACTACAGGATATGATCGCTTTTAGCCAACTAACTTGTCAAAACCTTTATGTTCGGGATCGATCAAAAGGAAACATTTGGTGTTTGGTGTAAACTGTAAATATTATTAAAACCAACCATACCTAAAAAAAATTAGAAATATTCCTTAAAGTAAATAACTGAAATTCTGGATCGTGAGATGGCATGCTCATATCCGGATGATAGTTTCTTAAAACTGCAGCCTATCAGAGATCCATAACAACTGATGGATGTGGTCTTACAGCAAATAATACCAGCGTAAAATAACAGCTCAATGCTGCTGTATTTCGTATCGTGAGTGTAGAGAACCGGACACCCTTTTTACTGGAAACGAGGTATTCAATCTTAGTCCTCAGGGATGGCAACGCATCTGAATTTTGATTCTAAATGTCTCGATGTCTATGAGCCTTCGTGGTCGTGCAATTGGACTGCGTGCTCGTTTGTCACCCATATTCTATAAAAAATGCAACTGATGTCAACTGGAAACAAAGAAGTTGTTGTCAGGTTTGAGATATAAAAGCTTGAATAAATTGGCTCTCTTACCATTGAAACCGAAGCACAAACGTAACCATTGAGCTATGTACTACGTAAGTACACATTACTTCAATGAACGTAACAGAGCGTGCAATAATGTTTTTCAGTAAAAATACCTAGCCTAGACTCATTAATTATTACTGAACGCAAGGAGTTCTGATACCGTCTATCTTTCCGTCAGAATACAATCTGGGCGTATTCAAGGCAAGAGTGAAAATAGGAGCTTCTTACGCTAAGACAGTGCGATTTTCCATCTAAGGCTGCATCACCTTTGCCACCAATCCCACCTCAAAGTGCAGCACTGGTTTATAATAAGTTGAAAAAAAAACTATCTACTTATAATCTTATATCTATGTAATATACGGACACTGCTCTCGCACTACTTTGACGTAAACGTGTATGTTTGACTTGAACGGAATGATTATACCACTATCTGTGGAAGCTATAGGATATTACTGATATTTCTTATAGTCCCCTCTTACGACGCCCGCAGGATGAATTGAGAGGCTGGACTATCATACGGTACATCATCTAAAATATTAAAATTATTTCTGAAACATCATACTCCTTTCTATTTCATTTTTAGTACCGGATAATGTTGAACGGTTTCGGCTACGCTTTATTCGGCGTACCGGCGAGAGATTTGGAGTCAACATGGCGGCGGCCCGAGGAGCTGGAAGCGAATCACTCGGATGACTCAGACTCGCTGCTTGTGCAGGGCGTCTCCACCGTGAGTGCTGTCAGTTGAACCCTTTCTATAAGATGCCGTGTGTCGTGTGCCGTGGGCTGTTTGTCGCTGTTGCCTTTGTCCATCGCTTGAAGTTTTCTTTTTGTGGTGTGTTAACTAATGAAGGAATCTCAGGGAACATTTATTTTTATGTAAAACTAGACCCATTTTATGCTCAATATTTACACGCAATACTGTTTTAAGACCGCAATCTACAATAAGAGACCAGATATTTCATGTGACCAGTGACAGAAACATTTTATAGGCGCAAATCAGACATTCATTTCCAAATTACTTTTCCAAACACACAAATATGTGCCACATTTTTATATTCAAAGGAAGATAACTATTAAAAATCAGTATCTTATATGATACACTGTTCGATTCCATTAAATATAAATATTTATTACATAAATTAATTAGTAAGCGTTTAATAGTTTTATTTATATAATTTTTCTACAATAGAAAATTATATTGGAAATAGTGGCACAGGTTTACAAAATTCACTGAGGTTCCTTCTTTCTTGTAGGTAAGTAATAAGCATGTTTCAATATATTTTAAATGTTTAGCCTTTTCACATTTTGGTTTTGGATGTTCTATGTTCAACATCTACTGTATACTTTTTTATTCAAATCTGTCCTGCCATTCTAAATTAGTCATATAAATCATTTATAAAAAAAATAATTTTTAATTAACTTTATCACAGTTAGTAGGTATTACTTTTATATACTTATATAATATAATATTACTTTAATGAGGCCATCCACGACTTATTATGCTACCAGGGCGACGCCACCTAAAAATTATATTTGACAGACTTCATAGCCGGGAAGTTAATTTGTTCGGAAAACTATTATACGTACTATATTTATATTTTATATTAATTAGATTAAAAAAACGCATATATTTATAAAAGGAGAAAAACTAGGAAGAGTTAAAAATGTGCAAAAAATTAAAGAGGAAGCCACTGAGGTATCGTTTTGTGTATTAATATCTATCTCTAGAAACTAATAAACTTTTATTTAAAACTAATGACACTGTGTAACAACAAACTTCCCTTCAGTCTTCAGTGTCAACTAGCGACATCTAGTGAGCGGAAGATTATTAGCCCTCATTGTTATAACGTCTCTTTTTTAGACCTATACCCTATACCTATAAATTTTGTCTCGGCACTGAAGTTAAAAATGTTTTATTTACAATATAAAAATACTTACTCTGATTTTCGACAAGATAAATGTGGCTTTGTTCATTTAATAATATAGTTTTGACTTCTATCCTATTCCTATTATACCTATAATTATTATTGTGGCAGCTGATTTTAGTGAAGTAAATTAATGGTGTTTTTTTATATACAATTTTAAAGTAGTGATCATAACAACTCCTATATGTACAAACAAATAACTTGTCATTAAAATTTTAGTTTGTTCCTAATTAAAACGATAATCTGGTGTTAAGCTAAGGCAGGTAAGTACCTAAACAAGTAAAGCAACATAATTTTTTTTATGTAAAATATAATAACCTTCCATTTTCACCTGCTTTGATTAATTTGTAGATATGTATTTAGTTAGTGTTCAATACCTGATTCAATTTTATTTATAATTTAATGATTTGGAATAGAATAGAATCATTATTATTCAATATAGATTAGGTACAAAAATAATATTTGAAAGTCATTTAAACTTTTCTACTGGTTCGAAAAACCCTTTGTCCTGGGAAGAACTAGCAAGAAAGCCAGCGATACTTTTTTTAGATCAGTTACTCACATTTCCGTGTAATGCTAGGCGTCCACTACAGCAGAAATGCGTCGAATCAAAGCGAGTCGCATTTATTCCTAGTGCGTCCATCTCTGACGAATCGAATCGAATTGTTCATTCATCGCAAATGCTTCATCAAAATAGGTCGTTTTTGCGTCATGGACGTCTCGGATGAAGAGATGTTTTTATTTCATCGTAATAATGTGGGTCTTCATGATTAAACAATTCTGGATGTTGTTAGAACAGTGATATCAATAGTTCTTCATTCATTTTTATTTAAACAAAAATATTTTTACGAAAACGAAATAGAAATTAATTAAAATACGCTGGCGCGCATCCACTTCTCCGCGTCGATTGAGGCGCGCAGAGTTGAATCGAATCGCATCGGCGAAGAAATTCGCCTGTCAAGCAATTCGCGCGGTCGATTCAATTCGGCGCGCCGCGGCTCGTCGCTAATGGACGCAGTTTCATAATAAATATATAGAAGGCGACTTTCTGCGATTCGATTCGAATCGGCTCGACGAGCCTAGTGGACGCTTAGCCTAACGACGGCGTAAGAGTTTCGTAAACTATTAAGTAATCTGTGGTAAGAGAATCAAATAACACTAGTTACCACTAGCGCCCTCTCCTATCGAGTGGCAGAACTAGGAGAGTCAAGAACATTCCAGAAATTTCCATGGAAGAACTTTCTAGAACTATCGACACCTAGTCAATCGGGACCGATATGTACTCAAACATTTTAGAAGAGTCTACAGTAGAAGGTTCTGGAAACTACCTGAGGCTGAGGCCCTATATATAAGGTCGGTATAGGCCGCGACCGAGGCAGTAACAGTATTGAATTGGCGATACAAGCGAATACTTCGAAGCGTTACAACTGCGAACTAAAGTGATCTGTAGTACAATTGAGTTTTGTTATTAGTGTGGTTTTAAATTGTAATTAGTGTTCTGTAATTAAAGTGTCAATTTTGGTAATTCACTTGGCATTTTTTAATTATCTCGAACCCCAAGTTCGTAACACTATATTATTATTATGTTGTAAGTGTCGTAAGAGACGGCATAGGAAAATAAAACAGGAGATGGGCAACAGCATTTTCCTGATAGCAATTTAAAATGCTGCGGTGCCTAACCCGCTTGCCAAGCGCGGGAACTATGGCAAGTATTTCTCCTATGAGCCAATCTGTGGGGGTTTGTTTATGAAATGACTGATGTTGTCGCCTACTACTCTAGCGATTATATACTCTTTGCTCCACGAATTTCGGTCACGGCGGCTACTCTCAACGGAGAACGCAGGTGACCTGCGCAGGACAGGAGTATAGCACCCAAACAGGTGCACTCTCTATTCCCTTACTCTTATAGTCCGATGGGATGGTAATCTGACATGACCGGAGAGAGATCAGGCGCAGGACCAACGGCTTAACGTGCTTTCTGAGGCATGAGGGTGAAACACCGCTACCTACTGACTCCGGGCTACTACTGAAAAATTCTCAACAGAAAAACCCAATAACTAATAATTTTCGCCCGACGCAGGATTCCAACCCAGGACCGCATGATAAACAGTCGCTTTCAGAATCCTACATACATACAAGCTCTTTTGACTGTCAATCAGCGTGTACACTGCTGCATTATGTCAGAAATAGGAAATCATCAGTAACTTCTCCACTGAAAATGAAGTCCATTTGAATAATGTTTATTATAACGTTTTTAGGAGGCAGCGTTAGTGTCACGGAATGTGTTCGCGCGGCGGTTTTCAACAGCGCGCCTTTTTACAGCCGGCCGAATCCTACATATCGTGCGACGAAAGCGCATGGGCATTGAAAAGTAAGATACATTGAAAATAATATCATTTAAATACCAGTTCTGACAGTTACTTTTATTATAGTAAGCACCTGCGGAGTGAGCCTAGTTGCTTTCTGAATTGACGCTAGTAACAAAACTATAAAAATGAATAGGGATGACACATGAAAACGTTAAGTCACGTTACATTTATGTTATTTATCGTTTACTTTCATAGTTTTCTATTAGCGTTAATGATTGTAGAATATCAACTTGTCTAATCCCACTAAACGACCAAGTTTCATTTGGCGATAGAAAAAAAAATGTTTCCTCAGGGATTACACCTATTTTGATAAGTTTGGAATGTAAACCATTATTTTAATTAAAAAAAAAAACTCTGTTGCCGACCCGCCAGCCAAGAGCGGCATCTGTGGCAAATATTTCACCTATGACGCTGTGGATAAATTCTATGTTCGGCCTTGGATTTTTGATAGGCTGTAATGATGATAAATGATGACCTGCTGGCGGTTAAAGGAAAACATCGTGAAGCAATTTGTGTCTAGGGTAGATAAACTATTCTTTTGACAACTGGCCAGCACCACCTACCATGAAAACATATATAAAATAAAGGACTACTTTATATATACTATATTTAGAAATAAATTAAAAAAAGAATTAACTTTCATGTCTGATCAAGGAATGAAGCAGACGAAGATAGGTAATCAATAATTTTCAAAATTCAAAAATAAATAATACACGTAAACAGTGTTAAGTATTTAAATATTTGTTTTATTTTAGGAAAGTGCGCACACAGGAGCCGACGTACGAAATGAGATGGGCGTGTCCCGAGGACTTCATGGAATTGCAAGTGATGCCGCGAATGTTATTAGATCATTTACCTGAGAACGTACACCGTACCATGCAGACAATTATTGACGAGAAACATACATATCGAGTCACTCATGTCGTTTAGAAACATTGCCGTTTAAGCAGTTCAAATGTGAAGTGACACCAGTTTTTCTGTGATTTCAATCCACGTTATTTTTACAACTCAACGCAAGTTATTTTCTTATAATGACTTGATATGTGTTGTGAATGTATTTGAGTCTCATAAGTGAAACGTAGTTTTTTTTTTACTGAAATACTTAAAACTTGAGCAGATTCATGACATTTTGATATGTTTATCGATACTCCTAATGAATCTTTTGTATATATTTATCGGGTTTTAACTAGAATATTTGTAAATACCGCGTAAATTATGACTATCTTCATTTCCAATAAAAATCATTCGTAGGTGTAAGTAATGTGAGAAGACTGTGATGATGTATAGTATGAACTCGTTAAGGATTAAGTGAATTGTTTATGAATGTTTGATGAATACTGTATAGTCTATGGTGTTTGACATTTGGCATCTGTATGTAAATATTATTGTTATTATAAGATAAAAAATATCATCCACGAAAGAGTTTCCCAGAAACTACGACGACATGCGTGACACAGTGTGATGTTAAAGTTATTTTTTTATCTTCATTTTTACCGAGTATATCCTATTAAATATCGACTTATCAGATGAATTCAATTCACAAACAATAATTTGCTCAACTGTAAAAGCAATTAACTAACCATAATCTTTTTACTATAATAGGCACTTTGCAATATTAAGACTACCACTTACAACCATTAAGTACAATAACTAGATGATACAGTAGGATACCGCGGTAGGGGAGTCAATTATACAGAAAATACAAAATATGTACCATAATATTACCTTGTAATCTTTAGTAAACTTTGTTAAAGATTTTGAAATTAACTTAATATTTCCTGTGAGCATATCGTAACATCATATAAAACCTATACATAGCAATGTCCTTTAATGTATGGTGTATATTATTATTTGTAGTTCGTGTATCTTTGTGTAGAAGACAAAAATATTAAAATTTGCAATTCCTGGCCGTGACCTTCGGCATAATCATCTTAAGGCCCGAGTCAAAATAAAAAGACCTGCTGTCATTATTTTGTGGCGTAGCATCACGACCGATGTTTAATATACATGTATACAAATATAACGTATATCTTTAGCAACCACCACTCAGAAACACAGGACAATGCAACACAAGAGCGTAAAATCTAAAAATCAGTTTCTCAAAACACCGATTATCAGTTTTTACGCTTAGTGTAGGAAATTTACAATTGTACGCTCTGTTCGCTCTTTCAGCAGGAAGAGGCGTTAACGCTCTTATATTAGACACGTGTAACTCAATGAATATACGTAAGCTGCTGTTTAGCTCACGGTTCACATCTGAGCCGGAGCTGCAAACCAGCTCCCAGACCAATCTCAATTCAAGTTAATACAGGGCATGTAGCGACTGGCGTTGTGTACCTAGGTTTAGCGAGTTAGCGTTTACGCACTCTTAACTTCTCAGTTCGTAGGGTTTAAACAGTTGTTTTTTTAACTGTACTTTCTATTTCTTTTTTATTTTACTTACTTGTTCCCGTCACGGTGATACGGTTATCGTAGGTCACAATGTTTTATTAGTGAAAACAAATAAACAGTTCAGTAACTAATTATTAATCTCATAAAGTCGAGCTCAACTGGTAAAAAAAAACAAACAGCGATCTAAGAAAATGAGATTCAAAGAAAATTTATTTCAATTATATTGCATGTAGTCTGTGGGGCGATGTTAAAATTTGTGAGCTGTGAGCTGTCGTAATTTTTTATTAAAATACTGCTGAGCGACTCAAGTTTATGTGATCTGCATATTTGAACCAGCTCAGTGTTCATCTAACTTGTATCACAGTGACTTGAGGGACGGCCGATGCAGTCGATAGTCATTTCGCCGTACGCGCTATACTTAGGCTAGGACTCAAAAGAGAGCACGTGTAACATAGCGTCATGATATAAACACGCTGTTGTACTGCAATGTCCTGGGTAGAGGCTGCTCAAGCTGTAAAGAAAAGACGCCGCCAAAACGCTCTCCACGAGGCCTTCCTTTTACGCACACCATCATACGTTTTTTTTTATAGTATAAGGGTGACAAACGAGCACACAGTCCACCTGATGGTAAGTGGTTACTGTGGCCCATAGACACCTACATTTATCCACGTTTGCTAATCAAAATGCAGATGTCTCTCGTGAGGACTAATATGGAATGCCTCGTTTCCAGTAAAAAGGGTCTCCGGGTCTCTACACTATTTTACGCTGGTATTTTGTGAGAGTGTGGTCCTTTGCCGGTCGAGCCGACCCATTCGTGCTACACCTATACTATTAATATATGTAGCTGCAGCATGGCTCTACCGCGTATAAAAACCAAATAAAAATACCTTACTATTTTCTAAAAATCATGAACGATATTTAAAATAAAAAATAAAACTTGGGGAACAATATTAGCGATATTTAAAATTCAATATAATTTATAATTGTTTTTTCCTCGTCCTTGTCCGCATTAGAGCACATTTTTCGATAAACGATAAGGGTTATTTATTACATAAGAACAAATTTGTTATGCAAATACCGCAAAATACGTAACGCCGCTGTAAGTCTATCACATTGTATTATTTATTATCAAATAGGTTGACGTAATGTAGTAATAAATTTATTTAAAATTTTTAGTTAGGCTTAACGTGAAAAAGATATCGCAAGATGTTCTCCATTGCGGATAAGGCTCAAATAGCATTTACCTTATACAGGTAGTTACTGTACATTCCAATTTTCTATTCTTTAGAACCCTCAGTTCCTCGTAGATTACTTTTGGGTATGAAACTGTCTGGTGCCTTGATGTTTTTAATGTAATAATATAATTTCTTTAGGGTGGTTCATGTATTTCAACTTATAATTTATTTAAAACTTTATGCCAGTAATTACGTTAATTTCTTGCTTGATTAATATATTATTGTTTTACTCGAACAACATGAAACAATTAAGGATCTTAGGTAAATACAGTAATCAATATAGTATTACACATTTTTATTTTATGAAATTGCCTACAAGAAATTTTATTAAGTGTGTTATTGTTTTCTTTTTCTTATTAACTTATTGATGTTTTGTTGATTTTGAAATAAGAATTATGTATGTGGTTCAGCTGAGCGGATGAAATATTTACCTTTTTAAATGTTTTGTAGTCTACTGTCTGCTTTGGTACTTAACCGTTTTCAAGGAATTTTCCTAATGCAAGAAACCAGAATGGCTTTCGAGTATTAAAAGGACTGAGGTTCCTATTACTTGTACCCTAAATTAGGGCTTTATATTCTATCCTTTATGTTATTAATATTAGACAATAGTGAACGTCTTGTGTTGGGTTTATGTTAATTTATATTAAAAAAAAAAGTATTTTAAGAAATATTGTTTTCTTTATGCATTTTCATTAATCCTTAATAAACGCGGTCTCCTAGATAAAGATATAAAGAAAATAGGTAAAAGATTTTCGGGTAAATGGATGTCGTAGACTTCGTTTTAACCCAAAAATGGAGAGAAAAGTTAGTGTTTTTTTCGGTGGTATATAATTACAATATAATACAGGAGGCGGGCACCTTCCTGATATCAACTCAACATAATAAAAACTGCGGTTGCCAACCCGCTTGCCAAGCGTGGCAACTATGCAAAAATTCCCCCATCAGACAATCTATGGGGGAGGCCTATGTTCAGCAGTGGACTTTTATAGACTGTAATGGATGGTAATGGATAATGTATATATACTTACCATTGTTCCTTTATGTCTATACAATCTTAGACGCAAATGGTCAATTATTGCCTTTGTCTTATTAACGAATTGTTATAAAAATAATACTAAAATTACCTATTATATTTATGAAGTACCAGCGATCCGCCTCGGCTCCGCACGGCGGGAAAATTGTGAGTTAATTAATAATGGATATTTTTTTAATTTTATGATTAAGTATATCTATTATTGGAGTACAGATAAGACCACTTAAGACCATTATCAAAACAAACTAATATTCAACTTCTATAATACCCAAAAAATGAGAAAGTTATCATTAATTTATTTAACTGAATCAAAAAGTTATTTACGTGATTTATCCTTCAAAATTTCGAAAAAAAAAATCCTGGAGAGTTGCGGGAAAATCTCGTAATTTTTTTCACAAGTTAACGTGTATGAATGAATTGCTAAGAAATAGATATAGATATGAGTTTTGGTGGGAACTTGGCTACCGGTAGATTGCTGCTCCAGTATTATTGTTTAAATAGTGGCTTGAAGTTGATACGTAAAAGTGGTGCAAAATTTTAAGCAAATTATTATAAAGGATAAATTCTTATTAATAAAATAAATAATGTGTTGACAAATATACGAGGGTGACACTGAAAATATTTAGAACAGGCCACTTGTAAACGATATAATAAAGAAAAATTGTTCAAATTTTGAAAATGGAACTCTTTTCCAATATTATTGTGTATGTATTTTATTAATTTGTCATTTGTTTAAGATTTAGCGGCAAATTGAAAATTGTCTGTGTCAAGTCAGCATGAATTTAACGCGAGAAAATTTTTGTACAATGATTTTTTATGACTTTCGATGTCATTTAAGTCAACAAGAAAGTTATGATAGACTTCGATTGGCCTTTTACGATGAAGCCCCATCTCGTGCCACTGTTTACAACTGTCAATCTCACCGATGATCGAAGTGAGGGAGGGCCTTCTACGGCGACGACTGAAGATAAC